>CM057825.1:63915694-66338194 GCA_030068075.1 Paguma larvata | reverse complement strand
CTACCAACAGGTCTGTTTTGTTCTACTCCATTACAAATAAACATAGTGTTGTGTTTGTGGGCTCCCAATGGCTTCTGTGAAATATGCTCCCCACTTCTAGCCTTGAGGAAACAAAGCACCCATATCAGTGTCTGAAATCCATTAGCTATGGAGTAAAGAGTGCCTCCAGTCCCTAATACTGAAACTGTTGGGCATGACTGCTGCAAGCCCTTAATATGTATTGCGATTCATGACTAGATGCAACCAAATACTAATCTTCCACAGAAGAGATTTTGGTCTGACAACAGACACGAATGTAGGTTCCAGAGAAAAACTGCACATAAAATAAAACAAAACCTACCAAAGTAAATTTACAACAAACACTTAAGTTAATTGTTGTGTCTGCCAATTAGTCAGCTTGTGTAATCTCACTTCTTCTGTTGGCAACTTGAGTTTGCAAATGGTGCCCGTGAGCATAATATCTAGAAGCTCTGAGGTTAGTAAGAGTGGTTCTCACACCACTCCTGGCTGTCCTTATTTGTGTGCATTTGTGGCAGCTTTGCTATTGGCCAGGGACTTTTTTCTGTGTAACCATGATGCAACTTCGGTTTCCAAGTCCATGGACCTGACAGGGAGGCTTCACTGCACACCAGTTCTCTGTCAGCAATGCAATTTGCAGGAGTGAAGGTGAGCCAGCATGTGGACTGCCCCCTCATCTGTTCTTCTTGATAGCGTATTTGCCTTAAAGTTGAACTTCCCTGGTTTGACTTCCAGGCTCACAACAGCAGGAGTTTGAAAGGACATACGGAGTTATTTTTCTTAAAGTTGTCTCATAGTGTCAGAAACAGCGACAATTAAAAGAGAATGAAAGAAATGATGTGGTTCCACCAAGAGGCTACCTTCACTGGACACCTTGACCATCACACACTGATCATGTTCTGTCATACTGTGAAGAGAAGCTTTGAAGACTGTATACCTGCATTAGTGATACTGTCCAGTCCTTTCCAGCTGAGAATATTTCCCATATGGAGAACAAATTCCCTCTTGTTTCATCTACTGCAAAGTTAAGGCAATATGGTGGAATGTAAGGAACACTGGAATGGAAGACATGCGTTCTACTTCTTCATTCCTCCACTTTTTATGAGACTATAAGCAGATAATTTCCTCTCGCTATGCCACAGGTTATCCGTAGTATTCTTTCCAGGCCTTTCCAGAGATACTTCGAGGGGAACAGACATACTGAGCGGTTGGCCCCAGTGGGGACGATGGCTAGTTGACTTTTTGTCTTACAGGGACAGGAGAATATAAACGGGTGGAATTGGAGGTAAAAGCATGAAAACGTTAAGAAGAACCCAATGATTTGCCTAAAAATATATGTCATTAATATTTATTTTATCAATTTTTTTCCCAGAGCAGGATGAATAACAGGAGATTGGTTAAAGTTGTATGTTTTAAAATTGTGTGTCACCCATAAGTCAAGAGAGGATATACAAAATATGTGATGCTGAACACTTCATGTGCTGTCATTAAACCAAAAACAAAACTTGGCTCACTTAAAACAGCAGCACAAACAATCCACATGAAGAAAATGAAAAGTAATTATTTCAGTTTTAGGCCTTTAGGCAAAGGTATGCTGAAATCCAACACTAAATAATGCCCTTATGGCATAAAAGAATATATACTCCTCTTACCAGACTGAGCTACTTATTCTTTTAATCTGTTATCTGAACACTATTTTGCTTTTTACAGTGAAAATGGAAAAAGTCATTCTAAAATAAGCTTTTAATACATAGGGTAAAGCTTGTACGTTCATGGAGATTTACAAATACCACATAGGAACTTGAATGTCTCCCCCATATCTCGATGGACCCTCACACTGCAGACTTAGAACTCTTTGAGAAAGGCCTAGATGGGAGGAGGGGTACGGGGCTCTTTTAACTGCATTTCCAGGATTTTTCAGTGACTCATAGTTCTAGGCATTCATGTGAATTCCCAACTTGCATTTTAAACTTTACAATCATTTAAAAAGAGAATGCCTTCCAACTTTTCATGATAATGAGATCAAAACTTCCTCACAGAGAGCTTTAAAATAGTGTTAGTCTTTGCAGCCCTTCTCCCCACCCCTATATATGGCTCTTTTCCACTGCTTTGTTAGTGGAAGTATTTCATGAATTTCAGAGAGGAAGACTGTGACTGATAGATTCGGGATGTGGAACATCGACAATGCTGGACAGCAAACTGGAATTTCGTCCCATCCCTAGGAGGTTCCACAGTGATTCATGTGTCTCAGCTTGTTCTTGGCTGTCTTGATCTGATTTTTCTATAGTACCGTGTTGGTCAGCTTTGCTGTCCTAACAAGCATCCTCTTCATGACAGTGGCTTCAACATCAAGCCTGTGTTTTCATTCATATAACATGTATGTTGCTGGAAAGTTCATTTGGGCTCTACATATCTCCATATTCTGGGACCCAAGCTGAGGAAATATATCCTAAATGGAAACACAAATTTCCTCTTAAATATTCTGCTCCAATATGACATTTAGCAGATCTCTTCATATTCTACGGCTCAAAATATGTCTTAGAGCCAAATCCAAAATCACACAGGCAGGATTAATGACTTTTCCCACAAAATGAATTAAACGTTTTATAGAAAAGGAAGGAATGAATGATAGTAAATTATAATTCAACATACTACAGTATCCTAAGAGGTGTGAATCTTAATTTTCAAACTCAAGTGTGCAAGAAATATAATTTTCTTTAACATCTCCAATAAATGTCATCTTTATCTTTGAGCCTCCAGCCACTGAGCTAAGAAGACTTAATCAGGTTTTTCTCGTTCTTCCCATTCCGATCTCACTCCAGATTAAGCCACAGTCCTTAATCTTACTCTATGTCAAGGTTTTAGGTGGACTGTAGCCCTCATTCATTTGTGTATCTAGGATGTTGTTGAGCCGTCAGGTATATAGGACTCCTTCAGGTCTTCAGCTCTTGGCAACTTAAAAAAAATTTTTTTTAATGTTTATTTATTTATTTTGAGAGAGAGAGGACAGGGGAGGGGCAAAGAGAGGGAGAGGGAGAGAATCTTAAGCAGGATCCACCTTGCCAGCACGGAGCCCCACACAGGCCTTGATCTCACAAACCATGAGATCATGACCTGAGTTGAAATCAAGAGTCGAACACTTAACCCAGAGTCACCTTAGTGCCCCATCTCTTGGCAACTTTTATGTCAAACTTTGGCCATGGGTATTCTGTGAATTTGCCTATGGCCCTGCTTACCTAGACACACCGTAAAAAAGCATTTCATCCCCAGGGGCTTGCCATTATCATCACTGGTTGCTTTCAAGAAACAAGGTGCAAGTCCTTCTGCTCCCAGATCCAATGAAATGTTCACTTCTTGCAGCACCCCTGAAACTGCTTAAAAGTTAAGTTGAACGAAAATCAAAATGGCTGCACTAATACTTTCCAGAGGCTCGATTTTAAACTAAGTAACATTTTCTTTCTCTTCTGTAAACCTCTCCCCTTCCCTTCTTAGCTTTTTGTTTCAGGAAACTGGCACCGCCTTAAGGAGGCAAGGAATAAGGCTAGCAGTGCAGACACAATTCCTGTAGAAACCAGTTAGATCCGTATTTCTCTATAACCCACTCTAGCTCTTGGGTGGGGATGGGGTGGGGAGGATTGCCTCAGCCTGCTGTAGCCTCCGTTGTCCTTCCTTTTTATCCCAAACTCTGTCTTCACGTTATATTTTGGTTTCCAAACACAGAGGTAGGTTTTCAACACCACCACCTGCATCTTTGGTCTAGAAATAAAGACAGGTGACCTCTGCCTTCAGATCCACGGCTTTCTTTGTCTCTGTCTTAATCTGGGTTCTTTCAGGATCAGACCTCGAAACAAAGATGTAAATTTAAAGAGTTTATTGGGAAGTGCCGAAAACACTAGTAGGTATGAGGGAGAAATAAAATACAGGAAAAAGAAGACTGCAAAGTACACGCTGTTAAACCTATGAAACGCTGGAGCTTCCTCTTACACGGAAATGCTGACAATTATTCTATTCTGTCGCCTCGACAGGGAACTGTGGTATTTATCCACTAACTGGAGAGATTCTGTGATATGCTTAGAAGTGAAAGGGAGACACACCATTAAGCCAAAGACTCTCAAGGGTTCCTGGAGCAGGCTGATTTCTGGAGTTTCCTTCTCTTTCTGGATCAGTAAGGCTACCACATTCTGGGGAAGCAAGCCTGAGGGGGCAGATATGTGGATCTGGCAGTTCCTAGGGAGCAGGATTCCGGCACAGAGTCGTGCAGAAACTTTAGTTGTGCCGACACGGCTCAGTGGGTTTGTACCGAAAGAACTGAGCCCCGAATGCCATGTAGCATAGTTTTTTATACATTTCCTACTTATTTGTCTCCCATATATGGTAACAGACAAACATGTGGTCTGATTAAGTGGTCTCATGTTACAAGGTCCTGAGGGATGTTGTTGTGTATGCTTATAGCCAGGTTGCTTTGAGGGTTGTTGTTTTTTTTTTTTTTTTTTTCAGCCTTTCCTTAGGGAGGGGACCCTACCACACCTAGTCAACTGAAGTCCCTTCCAAGGGTGAAGGATAAGGACAGGAAAATTACTTCCAGCCCAGTTTGCCGCACCTTCCTTTCAAATCTTGGGAAAGACATTTTCCATCCTCTTTTTGGCTACAACCATTTACCTACAGTCAGAAACTCTCCTTGTTTTGGCCTTAGGCTTTTGTCAGTAAAACAAGGCAGATTCATAAGCTAATTTCTTTTATTGTCCAGCTGCTTCCCCCCCCCCCCCCCCCCCCCCCCCCCCGCCCCGTCCTCACCCTCCAATGGCCACCCTCCAATCTCTAGGCCATCCACCCTTGGAAAAGAAAAGGGGTGTACCCAAGGAAGAAAGACAGAACGAAAGAAATGGAACAAAGAGGTATAGGTTGGGGCACCTGGGTGGCTCAGTCAGTTACGCTTTGGCTCATATCTCACAATTCTGTGAGTACAAGCCCCACATCGAGCTCTCTGCTGTTAGCATGGAGCCAGCTTTGGATCCTCTGTCTTTCTCTTTCTGCCCTTCCCCCACTTGGAAGTGCACTCTCTCTTTCAAAAGTAAGTAAACATTAACGGAAAAAAATAAAAGAAATGGAGGTAAACATTTCAAAGGTATATGTTGCTGTCATCTTACACGTCTACAGAGTGATAATGTGGGAGAGGTCTGTCTTCAGGGGATTAATGGCTAATAGCAACCTAATTTCTCGGTGGCTTACCACAACACAAATCTGTCTCTTGTTCACAGCACGATCCATCGCAAGTCTGGTGAGGGCCCAGGTGGTAAAGAGTGGGTTCCAGGCAGTGACTCCGGGACCCAGGCCCATTCCACCTGGTGGCTCTATCTCTGGGTCATCAGCGGTATCTCTAGTCATTTTTAAACTGTGGAAGAGTGTGAAGGATTATGCATGGGAGACTTTTAAGGACAAATATGAGTTTGAGTTCATGACTTCGGCCTACATTCTATTGGTTGAAATTCAGTCATAAGGCTGACCAGGAAATCCAGTTACTCTACATATTTAAGGGAAAAAGGAAGATACAACAGTAAGTGACTAGGCAATCGTTGTCATGGTGTGCAAAATAGTTTAAGAGCAAAACACTGAACCAGGAATATTATTTGTATTTCTTCACTCACTATCTCTGTGACTCCCAGCCTAGGTTACTTAATCTCTAACCCTCACCTATTAACCTGTAAAATAATGACAGTAATATGTGTCCTACTTTAGACCCAAAGGAGCATCAGAAATGACGAAGTTAGGTGTCTTTCTCCAAATCTGCACTTGAGACCACCTGTGTCAGATTGCTTGGGCAACACCAGGACCTACTGACTAAGCAATGTCTGATGGAGAAGGGCCTTGGGGTCTGCATTTTATAATTATTCCAAGTAGTTCTTCTCTATACAAAAGTTTGAGATCCACTGACTTTATTTAAAGCTTTTCATTTTACAGTTAAGAAATAATAGCTCAGAGCAACATAGGATAACTCATCAGACAGTTCTAGTTAGTACAGACTGAAGCTAAAATCCCTGAGTCATCATCCAATGTTTTTTTTTTTTTCCTTTTTTTCCTTAAACCACCCTGCCAGGTGAAGGTATTTTTGAGGATCAAGTGGCATATTGTACAAAAACACGTTTTCTTTGAGCCATAACTCATTGTATTAAAAACGTTATTTAATTTTGTAACCAGTGGTCAGAAAACAGCCTCTGTAGTGTTTATCTGGCTTCGAAAATATTATTCAGCATTTAAGAAAGATTAGAAACAATACATGGCAACATTGGCTTAGCTCTTGAACTTTAGAATTTCCCTATTATTTTTAAACAATTTTGTCATTTCTAAAATGTACTCTAGACCAAGGTCGCGGTCTAGGTTTCTGTATGTCTGGCACCCACCTCCGGCCTGTCTTAACCAGGCCCTGTGTGTCCAGATTGTGAAGGTGGGGCTTGCTGAGAATTCCTACAGCTCCTGCCTCTGTCTATTGTTGATCTTAATGGGGAGATCCGCCATTCAGTTAAACATTCTGGGCTTCCTATGATTGCCCATCCCTCCCTCCGGGGCAAAGTGTTTGGGTGTTTTTTTTTCTCCCTTTTATGGTACATGTGTTTCCTTCCACCTCTTCCCCAGAAGCAGTGCGTTTTTGCCTAGGTCCTACGAGCTGCAGGTGAGAAGCTCCGCCGGTTCTCATCCCAATGCTGGATGGCTTTTCCCTCCTACCGGCAGTGGGTCTAGTGAAGTAAGAAGGGCTTTGTGCCTGTTCCTTAGCAGCTGCTGATCATCTCTGACATACTCACTGCGTCTTTTGCTCTCATCCCAAGTCTTTCTCGTGAACACTTAATAGAGGCCCGTGGACTTACGATACAGTATGCGTTTTTATTGTTTCTGGAATTCCTAGCTATTTCAAGCAATATTGGCCTTTAACAATTCATTAAAATTTTAACTTACTTTCTGGACCTATTGTATGGCCTCCACCTTTCCCATACTCTTCTAAAGGTAAAGGTGAGATTCATGTGTGTATGTGTGAGTGTGTGTGTGTGTGTGTGTGTGTGTGTGGTGTCTCCTTGAAGGCACTGTTACTCTGGAATTCAGTTTGCTTGGTTGTTTCGTGAACTTGTCTCTCTGATGGATTTATGGAAAGTTATAATTTTGTAGATTATCCAGACCTTTTGTGTTATTAACGTGAGATCAAAGTTCTCTTTGGCTGAGCACATGCAAAATTTCCCCTCATATCTTGTATTATTTAATTGTGTCAGAATGGCTCTGGAAACCATTTGGTTCTAGGAAACTATAGAATACATATATATGTATCATGACCAGTTATGTATCTAAAAAGTCATCACTGTGTCTTGTTAAGAAAGACCGTCCACTCTTTCCCCTCATCCTAGGCCTACACAAGTGTTCTTTTCTGAACCAGACCAATTCTATTCTAAACCAGTCCAATTCTATTCTAAACCAGACCATTGCAAATCATTACAAATCTCCGGGCTTAGTGATCTGCTCTGGAGCTTTAGGGTCTGAAGTGTATAATCTGGGCTCAGGGAAGTAACTTGTGGCCTGCCTGGCTTTGCAATATACTGGGTTCTAATTTCCGAAGCCTACACAGACATGCCTCAGTTTAAGTCTGGTTTCTCCTAGGCCCAAAGTAGCCTTTGTAGTAACGGGGTACCTCACATCATGTTGCCTAAGTCTTAAAGATATAAAAGAATTGACTCATTAAATTTACAAACAATAGCAAGCACCCACAGACCCAGCATGAGAGTTGGAGTAGGGGTAAGCTGGTGGGTCATGAGACTAGGGCATTACCCGGCAGTCACAAGGTGGTCTATGACTCCTAATGAGTGCTGTTGGGCCTGTTATGCCCCCAAATGGCAGAGTCCCTTACAGAAAAGGGAAGGGGTGTTCAGCCTGAGCCCTTGACTTTACCGTATGATCTTTTGTAGCTCAGTTTCCTCATTTGTAAAATGTGAATGATACTAGTAATAACACTTACCTTCTAACCTTATGGGAAGACTAAATGAGTTAGTCCATGTGAAACATTTATAAGAGTGTCTAGCATATGTTAAGCTTTCAACAAATAAAATTTTATGTCAAGCCCAATGCTCATAATTATTCCTTAAGATTTGATATCTTCTAGTTTCCCATAGCTTGCTTCATAGTTATATTCTCTCCGCTTTCTGATTCACCGTAAGGACACACCTCCTCAATTTCTGGACCTTTTTATCCTAAGTAATTTTTAAAAAGAAATTTCAAAAATAATTATCTATGTAGTTATTGACAACTGCATTTATTGTTCACTATTCTGTTTAAATCCTCGCTAAGACTGTCACCAACAAATGACTAGTGAAAATTGCATGATTTCAAAGGAAGTGGAATGAGGTATACTTCCTATAGCAAATATATATTATTATTTTATTTCAATTAAAAATGTCTTCCTTAAAGAATATTCTATGAATCTCTGTTAAATAACGAGGTATTTTATAAGCCAAGAAAAGACAAAATATATTAACTTACAAGCTATTTTATCAAATAGTAAAGTCTGTTAAACTGTAGAGTATTAAAATCAGATACTACTATGGGTGGAAGCTGTATAGATCCTAACATTTTAGCTAAAAAAGAAAAGAAAAGAAACACTTGTGTCAGGTAAATAATAAATGAATTATTAGTGAATGTTGAAGAATATGGACAGCAGAACACTTTCTGATGCACAAAATATGGTTGCAAACACTTTTTGCTATTTCCTAAAATGACCCCCTGGTCAAAAATATTGCTCATCACTACTCTGGTGTCTCTGAAATTTTCTCAGGAATTTTTGGTGTTGTTAACACAGCAGAATTCAAGACCATAGAGCTGGGTCATTTCTGGAACGAATGAAATCACTTGGTAATTTCATACAGTTCAATGACCAATCATTCGTTCCTTCATTCCTTTATGAAACAAGTCCTGTGTGAAAGTCACGGACCCTGTGCTAAGGGAATAAACGGAGGAGTGAGAGGCATTCCATGGAATGATCTCACACAAATAATGGGCACACCAGCAAATGAGTGAAGCGTCAACAAAGAGCGCAGGACGTGCTGTAGGAATTTGAATGGTTCAGAAATACGCACAAGTTTCTACTGAGAGATAGGAGCATGCTGAATTAACTTAATTATCAGAGCTGAATATTTTATTTCTTTCAGTTATAAAGTCGGTCTATTTTTATAACTGCCGTCCAAACATGAGTCAGACAATAAAACTGAAAATTAGACTTCTTATACATGGACAATGGAGAAAAAGAGGTAAACTTTTTGGTGAAAGACCTGTCTCCATGATTCCCAGTTAAGAGACAACATTATGAAAAACGGAGAGATCCTTTAAAATCAGAGTTTCCTTTCAGGATCCTTAGATGGCTTTGAAAGGAAAAAAAAAAAAGAAAAAAAGAAAAGAAAAGCTTGGTCCTACATTAGTGAACATAGAAAATTGAGATTCTTTTGTAAGATCTGAACCGCTGTATAAGATGATGGTAAATGGAATTTACTTGTAAAATATTTCCAGCGAAGGTTTTCCGAACTTCACGTGTGATATAAACATGCAAAGAATGCATTTTAGTGAAAGGAGAAATAACTCAACTCTTAGGGTGGTTTCAGTAGCCAGTGAGAGTAACCTGCATTCGAAAGTCACAGGAATTTAGGCTGAGAAAATGCTGTCACACATTTAAAATGCACACAACAGTAAAGGAAGTGGAAGGAAATTTAAGAGCTGAGGTTAGAAACAACGAAGGTTGTGTTTTATCACAACGAAGGCATAGTGTCTGAACCGGACTTTTTCAGTCGTTGAAACACTAGACAAGGAGAGGCCTGGGATCTTTAAATTTGTAAAAGTAGATTGTTTCAAGACATGTTGTGCTTCGAGACAAATTTAATCAGGCATGTTTAACTGGCAGAAATATTTTTCATTCTATTAATGTTTTAGGAGCTATTGAAATTCAAATTTGAGTTGCATCCTTTCTTGCTTGGATATTTGCTCTTAATTAAAATACTTTCTATCCCTTAATCCGTTCTATCCTTTAGTTTTTTGCTATATATGAAGTTCTAAATCACGTAGAATTAGTGAGAATGTAAACTGCCTTTTATAATGGCTTTATTTCACATTATTAAAATCTTATTAAAATGTAGAAATGTTAAAATATTAAGTGACTGTAATATACGACGCCAATATTAATTTTGGAGGGTTTAATTTTTGAGATGGATATTAATTGCTCTGAAGATTAAAGTGTTATTCTTTGATGTTTCTGGAATGTATTCATCCCTTGAGATATGCCATTACACACCTTTCTTTCCCAGAAATTTTGCATTTAGGGACATGAGAGTTAAATTTACATAACTGACTATTTTTTTTTATTTTATTACTCTTAAATTTAAATCATGTTCTGCTACTTCAACAACTTTTCTATTATTTAAAGGACACAGTTAATTCAGAACATGTCTGTAATATTCTTTTGATGTGCTCAACAATGACTTAGGACTAACTCAGAAAACAAATTAGGTAACATGTTCTTATCTCAGATTATTGACAATATCAACAGTAAGATGATTCTCGTGAAATGATTATCAGAATGATTGATACTTATAATAATGGAGGTCATAGGAAAGGGAGAAACTCCTGCAGACTAGAATGTTTGGCAAACTGTGAAGTGAACCTGAAGGAAGGGTAGCATTTAGATTGGAGAAGACTTTCCAGAACAGAAGATTCAGCAAGGGTTTATTTGGGGATAGTGAGAAGTAGGTTACCATGTTGGGTGGGTAATTTCGAGTCAAATTCTGGAGGGCCATAATGGAAGCCAACAGAAGAAAGAAGGAGAAGTTGATTAACAGAAAAAAATGCCATGTAAAGGTCAAGGAAAATTTGGACTGAGATGGGGCCACTGAATTAGGTGAACTCCAGAGCGAAGTTTCAAAAGAGTATTAAGAATCGAAGTCACATTATAGAAGTCTAAGAAGAAAAACAGTTATGATAAATGGTGGCAGCAGGAATAGCCCACTCATCTGAGGAAAAGGAAAATTAGGGTCAAGGAAAGTTGTAGAGTAAGTGTCTGTGTGTGTGTTCAGGATAGATAACACATTTTATAAAATGCAATCAAATGAAAATAAAATGTCTAGCATGAATATATGGAATCTACTGTTTCTCCCATATAGTGAATGAGTTGAATTATATGATTAATTGCATTAGATAAACTTAAAATCATGAATTCCTTTGACACACAAACGGCCTCGAGTGGCCTTTTGTTTGAGGGATACATTTTCGATAGAGGGTAAAATGTAGCTTCCTGTTTTCCTGCAACAGGTAAGCGCCAGGAGTGACAGCGTGCCACTCACCTGAGCCATGCTGGGACAAACAGTGGCAGTGCTAGGCTGCTAACCAAACGGTTCTGTGTAAGCATCTTTCTGCTCAGGTTCTGTGGGACTGAGGTGTGTGAAAACTCACCGCTCGTATTCTTAGAATGCAGAGTACCTATCGTGTAGCGGGTATTTGTCATTTTCAGTCTGTTTATAATCTTTTTTCCATTTAGAAAAGGCTCTTTTCTGGCTGGAGGTAGTTAATCAGTAGGCTTTATCATCTTGCACCCTACCTCCACCTGCCACACACGCACGCACACACCTAACATACAAGTTGCAACCTGATGGAGGTTTGCCAATCAGGTTCACCATACCCCCGGTCATAGTGATGGGTGATCAGGTCAGGGTCATAGTGATGGGTGATCAGGTCAGGGTCAATGGGTATGTGACCAAACTAGGGCAACCTGAGTATCTCCAGGGCTTCCACTCTTGATGGCTACAGAAAAGGAGTATACTTTTATTTTCCCTGAGATTGCCAGGCTTAAAGGACAAATCAACCTAGACCTGCCAATTATTTTTGCAATCCCATCTGAGAAACATTCCTGGGAATGAAGCCCACTCCGAAAAAACAGAGCTTAGAGATAGAGAAGAACAGAACCTGGGGGAAATTGGTTTACGTTCCAGGGTCCACTTCTGGTTCTATTTCTTAGTTATGTAACCAGTACCTTCTTTTTCCTTCCCTCATTTCATTGTCATTTGCTACTTAAGGAGTCCCGTATGATGCAATTCCTGAGAATAAGTGATTGAAAGGTAAGGAAAAGGGTATGAGCAAGGAGAAATATAACTGTTCCCTTCTCTGAGGACCTAGACCGCTTTAATATTCATGTCTGTAAGAAATGCATACCTCACTTCCTCCCATGCGTTATGGCCTTTCATGTACTTATTTTTATTTCTGGTACTAGAATGTGGGCTTCTTGAAAGCAGGGATAGTTTCTACTGTCTGTTGGTTTATTTTCTGCCATTCTGTTGTGTGGCAGACGCTGTAACTGAGTAGCCCTCAGGCAGCCCAAGCTTTTCCCTTTGTTCATCTACCACTGCGGAGACTGGCAAAGGCCAGATACTCGCTTTCCTGGTCTCTCTGCTGCTAAGACTGATAGTGTGTTTCAATTCTGCCCATTGAGATGTAAGTATAAATATGTTGAGAAAAATAGTTTGTTTTCTGAAGAAAGGTCTGTTTTTGCCATTACTTCTTTCTTTGTGCTTGGAACATGGATGTGCAAAGAGACAGTGTCTTGAGCTGCAGCAGCCATATTGTGATAAGGAGGCATGAGCATGAGGGAAACAAAAAACCAACTTGCTTAAAATAAAAATTGTACCATGCCTGAAGCTACCTGCATCAAATTTCTTTTTACTCGACCAAATTTAGAATATACTGGCCCATGTTTATCTAGATCTGACCTTAATAAGTTAGTTATTATACACTAAAGTTACTGTTTCCTGAGTGATTCATGAACTTCAATCGAGATGTGAATGTCTATGAATCTCTGATTTTGTATTGGCAAGCACATAAGCATCAAAATCAGAGGAGGTGGGCTGATTTCTGTTCTCTGCAGACTGCTAATTGTACCATAGGACCTTATAAAAGTCACTGATCATGAATTTCTGTTTCCTTTTATTATAGTGGCAATAAATTATATTCCTTAAGTACTTCACAGTTTTGGCATAAGGATTTAGTTGGAAAATGTATGTGAATATATTTTATAAGATGTAAGGTGCTAAACAAAGGTTAGTTAACATATTTTGAATTTCTTCATGCAGAACTATAGAAATGTCTTATCCTTGTGATGGTCAGCAGCAAAGATCCTCTAAGAGAATATTATTAATCACTTACTTTGCATCAACTTAGTTATAAAGTAACATTATATTGAAGTGACCGTACTTTTCACTGTATGAGGATCATGCACTATTTTGTTTGCCAACCCTCTACTATTATGATGACCTGTTTATATTCATCCTCTGCAGTGCCAAAGGAACAAAGGAAATGGCTGGAAATGTTTTATTCGTAATGCCGTAAGACCCCAGACTCACCGTGGTTATTTCAACAGAACACAAATGTTAGCATTTTAAAGTTAAGTGTTGAATGATTATAAACCTCACACAATCTGATACTGTTGACAAGTAACAGGAGAGAGTCTTTGACCATGTCTAGAATAATACCTGGAGAATCCAATATGTGTGTAAAATTTCATAGGATCAGCTGTTTAAACAACAGCTCGATTAAATATCAATACATGTTTTGCAAGCATTGTAAATTTGGCCCTCTTATTATCTCATAACGTAATTTTCCACTAGTAAACAGATTTTCCTGAAAGCAACCAAATTATAGTGTACCATGTCCTCGTCCCAAAATGTAAGGGTATTCTACAAAAACGCTCCAGGGAAAATAGCAAGTTCCCATCTGCCTTGTCCTGTGTACCAAAGATCAGAAAGTTTGCCTGGCTGGTTTTAAAATGGCTTCATTCCAATCATGCAAGAGAATTTATGCCTTTTCTTGGTCTTCTCATTTACAAAACTTAAGCTTTTTTTTTTTTTCACTATGCATTACCTAAAATAAATAACACATTAGTGTAACAAAATACAAACTCCAAATAAATCATCTAGATGGAAGCTTTAACTTCTTTTTTTTAATATTTGTATTCCATGTTTATATTTCCTTTCTGTATTTTAAACATTTCTTAATTCTTCCAAAAATTATTATAAAATAATAAAGATTTTTCAACTTTGACCATTTGAATGGTAACTACCTAGTGCTAGCTACTTAGGGAAGAATACATAATAGTAGTTGTTTTGGATTTAGGGTACAGTATAGTTTACTTCTTAATTTAACTTGATTAGAAATGAAATTGATGGTAATTGGAACATATTTAAGATGATAAGCTCCTCTGAAGTAAAGAGTGTGTCTTGTACCTCTTTTATAACTTTCTAATAAAACTAAAATACTACTAGTTGGACAACTAGTAGTGGGTTAGTACTTGTCTGATTAACCTATGTATCAACATCATTCAAAACTTGTCAGTACATCCCAAATAAAAATCACACTTAAAAAGGTAAAAATTTGTAACAGAAATATTCATAGCGTTGTGTCTTTTCTGTTTTTTGTTTTTTGTTTTTGGTACCTTTTCTTTATTAGCTCCCGTTGACATCAGAGAGATGTAATTTTATAAGTGATATTTATACCTATTAGTAAGTGTAAACTCTGAAAATGTATTCACTCAACCCTTGTTGACATAAATAAGTCACGAGTAAATGAGTAAATAGACTTTTTAGGGCAATGATAAAGAGTCGAGGATGAATTTTCTTCAATATTGATACTAAATTGAAAATCAATAGTGGTTTTTGCTCAGAGAGGACCAAAACGAAATCAGTTTCAAAACTAAATCGCTGTTTTTTTTTTAAGTTCTGAAGATCTGATTTGATTTTATTCATAAAAGAAATTTCATGTATTGTCTTCGACCCCCCCCACTTCAATTATCCTAATAATAAGAAAATATACAGAAGGTAAACCAAACTTATTTCTACCCAAGTTAACTTCGAACTATACATATGGTTAGAATTCTAAAAGATATTTTCAGTGTGCATGATCTTAAAGTAACATAAATATATTTTATACAGTATGTATTTTAAAAGCTGACGTTTTCGTACCATTCATATGCTGTTCTGGAACAAATAGCAAAAAAGCAAAACAAAACAAAACAAAACAAAAAACAAGAATGAAAGAAAAAGATTAAGATAAAGAAAAGAAAATGAAAAAAAAAAAGTTAGTGTTCTCACCAGACTGCCAAGAATTCTCCTTATGGATCTATGCGATGCCTCTAATTTTTAATGGGTTGCCTTTATAGCTTTTGGAATGTCGCCATTGAAATTTCCCTTAATTTATTGTCAGACTGTTTCTAGTAGATTTCTCTCAGCGGTTTGCTGAACTCTCCCCGGCAAGCTGCCCTGAAGTCGCCTGAGCCATAGCCAGCAGAGGACTCTTACGACCCATGTCTCCAGGCGGTTGAGCTCAGCTCAGGGAATCGCTCCATCCTGACCACCAGAGCTCTTCCAGGTAAGGCCATTCCACTTCCAAAGAGTTGCTGGGCCTCTCCCAGCACGTTGGCACACTCTGACTGCTGGACTATTCCCAGTCAACTGGCAGAATGTAATCAGTTGGCTCCTGACAATGGAAACGTAGCCCACACTACTCAAAAATGACATCTTTCTTCATGAGGCAATTTGGTGATACAGGGGAAAAACTGTAGTCCTGGTTATAGCAAACCAGTGCTTAATATAGAGACAGTAATTGGATACCACAAACCCTTAATATAACCAGTAAACAAATTTATAAATTAGAGCCGAGTTACAGATTTCCCACACATATTTCCTCTATCCAGCTTTTTTTTTTTAAACAATGTTCATTTATTTGTGAGTGGGGGAGGGGCAGAGGGAGAGGGAGACACAGAATCGGAAGCACGCTCCAGGCTCTGAGCTGTCAGCACAGAGCCCTATGTGGGTCTCGAACTCACAGACCGCAAGATCATGACGCGAGCCGAAGCTGGGCGCTTAACTGACTGAACCACACAGGCACCCCTATCCAGCTTTTTTTTTAAGTTTATTTATTTTATTTTGAGAAAGTGAGCATGTGAGCGGGGCAGGGAGACAGAGAGGGAGAGAGAATCACGGGCCGGCGCTGTGCCGTCAGCATAGAGCCCAACTCAGGGCTCAATCCTGCAAATTATGAGGTCATGACCTGGGCTGAAATCAGGAATTGGATGCTTAAACAACTGAGCCACCCACGTGTCCCTCTATCTGGCTTTTTTGTTCTCCAGAGTCTTCGTCTTAAATTTTGGTCAACTATTCTATCATCAAAATACATTTTGATCATTTTAGAGATTTTTTTTTTGCAAATGTAGTTACAAGTAAAGACTTTTACCATTATTCTTTTCACATTTTTATAGATTTATTAATTATGATAATGGAATCTTCACAATTTTATCTTAGTTTGATTAAAATGATTTTTTACAAGCTTTCAATAGGCATTGGTTCAGAATTTTCTACCTATCCATTTTCTTACCTATCCACAGTACAATTATAAAAAAAATTATGAACACTAACATGATATTATTAGTGAATTTGTGGACTTTACTCAAAATTCATCAGTCATCCCTGTAATGTCTTCTAAACTTGAGCCATCTTATGTAACTTTTGAATTTTATTTTAAACTTAACCCATTTTAGAAATAGGAAATGGAGCTGTGTAAAGTATGATTTTTTCCACAATTACAAAACGTGAGGAAAAGGGATGAACATTGGAAATTCTGATTCTCAGTGATCTTATATAAGCAACATTTGAGCCAAAAATATATATGTTGCAGCCCAACAAACTGTAATTTTTAGTGTCATCAAAAAACCTTATTGCGGGGGAGGGGACACCTGGGTGGCTCAGTGGGCTGAGCTTCTGGCTTTTGGTTTCTGCTTGGGTCATGATCTCATGGTTCCTGACATCCAGCCCTGCACTGGGCTCTGCACTGACAGCACAGAGCCTGCTTGCAATTCTTTCTCTCTCACTCTCTTTCTGCCTCTCTCTCTCCCTCTCTCTCTCTCTCTCCCTCCCTCCCTCTCTCTCTCTCTCTCTCTCTCTCTCTCTCTCTCTCTCTCACACACACACACACACACACACAATAATAAATAAATGAACAACAACAAAAAAACTTGTTCGAGGAAAGTTGTCTCCTGCTTTTGCTCCAACTTAACCTCTGAAGTTCAGTAATTATACCTTGAACATAATGTTATTTTTCATAATAATGCTGATTTAAGTAGTTAATTTTCACAACTTACTCATTTGTTTTCTGGCTTCTAATGCTTCATACTGTGTAAACTTCAATATGTTATCTGAGATCTCGGGGTCTCCATTTCCTTACCTGGAAAATAGGAAATTCAATACAAATTTTGCAGGGTTTATTATGATTAAATGTGATAAAATATTTTAAAGTCCCTACCTAGTGGAGTCTGGCACATATCAGGGGTTCAACAACTGTATTTTTCTTTTCCTTTTGATTCCCAAAGTGAAAGCCATAACATATGACAGCTGGCCTTACACATCAGCAGAGTAGATTGTAACTTGAGTGGCATTAATTGCAATCTACTCGAAAGCATCAGCCTTTAAAATGCCTGAAATTCCCTTTGAACACTCACGCCTTCCATATACCAAATGCTTCTATGAAGATGCACATGTTTTATCTGAGTTGTGGGAGGGGGGACCAACATTGATTCATTACCATCTTTTGGTTTACAGGTTTATGTAACTATCCGTTATCTGTTAATGGACCATGGAGGAAAGTATAAAGAGGGCAGGTCTGGAAGGGAATTCTGGTGGTACTCTGAACAGAAAGGTGATCATCTCGGGCCCGAGGACCTGGAAGAAGGCAAGATCTCTAAAGCCAAGGTAGAGATGCTGACAGGATGAATGAGAACCAAGACTAGATTCTCGAGTTTTTCCATTTGGCTAGACTAAGTCTTAAGTACGACCCAAGTTACTGTGTGCCTTTCTGTTTTCTTTTCTAAAAACAAAATTTGCTGTGTTTGTTAGTGGATACTGGTGCCTTCTCTTAAGTGCTTTAAGCTAGATATGAGGGTGAGACATAATGGGACTAGGGAAAAATACTTTAGAACGCTGTGAAGAAGCACCATCTACCCTGGTCCAAATATTAGGTTACAGGGTACGTGACACGGTGACTCCCGTAACACTTATTGCTTTCACCTGCACTTTGTCATTGACTTGTCTGTTTTTCCAACTAAATTTTAAGCTTTTTACACACAATTTTTTGTCTCCATCTTCAGGCCCAAGAATAATGCCTGACACTTGAATTAGGTTGTTGTGATACTTAATTTTATGTGTCCACTTGACTGAGCCACTGGGAGCCTAGACATTTGGTCAAACATCATGCTGTGTATTTCTGTAAGGGTGTTTTTTGGGTCAAATTAACATTTAAATTGGTAGCATGAGTAAAACAGATTGACCCCCCTAATGCGGGTGGGCTTCATCCAATCAACTGAAGGCCGGAATAGCACAAAATTTGACCCTCCTTCCTTCTGCCTAACTGCCTACTAACTGAGATAGAAGCTATTCTCTGCCTTTAGATTAGAACTAAAGTCTGGTTCTTTCTGGATCTTGAGATTGCTGGCTTTTGGACTACAACTATACTATTGATTCTTCTTAGTCTGCAGCTAATGGACTTGCCACAGAGATCTTGGGACTTGTCTGCCTCCAAAATCCTTATAATAAATATCTATCATTTATCTATCTATCACCCATTTATCTACCATCTATTGGTTCTTTTTTTTCTGGAGAATCCTGACTAATATAGTGATGAATAATTTTGTCTTTTTTTTTTTTTTGAAGAAATAAATGAGTGGGTAAAGAGAATTGTTAGGCAAAGTAAATCCACCTCATTCGTACAATGTGGGGTTTGAGCTAATGATGATTCCTTTTAGCTGTAACATTTTTAAGATTCTAAAACCTCTAGTCTTCTGCTTATTTTATTTTAAAATGACCAGATAAAGAAACCACATAATTTTCTACACTAGTTGAAGAAAGGAAAAGTCAAAAACAAAAGCAAATCTTTGCATCGATAGCAGTGTCTGTTTGTCACACCGTGTGAGCAGACAAAGGTCACGTTTTCATCTTAGAAGACTATGAGTAAGTACCTATCCTCTTCATCTGAAATATGTTCTTTGATTTCATGCCATATATCTCATTCCATCTCATTTTAGGTATTGAATTTCTTAAAAACTGTGTTTTTTTTTTTAAAGAATGATAGTGCACTTGGTTTTATAAAATCTCTTGCACCAAAAACAAAATGGAAAAATGGTTCAAAGTAAAATACAAGTATTACTGGTTGCAATGGACATTGGTAACTAATTTCAGATACCACATATTGTCCTAATCCGTACACTAAGGCTCAAAGATGATGAGTTTTCTTCTCTAGGGCTCTTACTTAACACTTGAGGACCATGAAAGATGTAGTCCAGGTAGAACCATAAAAAGGAAATAACTAAATTATGTCGTATTGCTTAAAAAAGAACATCGACATATTCTGGCCCTGCTCTGTGATATCATTTTAAGAAATTTAACATATATTAACCATTTAATTCTCATTTCAACTCTATTGTCATTATTATTATTTTATAGGTGAGAAAACTGAGACACCAAGAGGTGAAATCAATATGCCCACCATTGTTGAGTGACAGAGCCGGGACTTACATCCGAATAATCGGGGACCAGGGATTGAATGTTTTGCCACCATGTTATGCTTCCACCTGGCACGCTTGGTCTGATCCTTACTGTGTCCTTTGAAGCAAGTTTGAATGTCTCCACTTAACAGATGAGGAAACCAAGTATCAGAGTGTTGGTTCTCTTCATCAAGAGACCTGTTACAGGATGGAGATGAAATGTGAACATGGATTTTTCTGATTTAGGAGTCCATGTTCTTCTGTACCTTGGTTCGCAGGTTCTGTGTTTCTTCTTCATCCTTCATTAGTGTGCTTCTTATTCCATGTCTCTGGGTCACGTAACCTGCCTGGCAACTTTTGACAGGATTCCTTGTCCTGGGGAATGCTTGTGTTTTTTTACAGAGATTTTCTAGAGATGTAGTGAGCGGTCTCAGGAGCCACCAGTCTCAAGTGGTGGTGCTTTGACTATAAACATCTTTAATTCAATCATTTATTCACCCTTAAATACAATTAAACACCTACAATGTGCTCATCTATGCGGAACTGCCCAAGGTCTTACCAGGTTCCCGGCACCATGCTAGTCATTGTGGTTACAGGATAACCAAGGTTAAGTTCAGGTTTTGAGGAGTTCATAGCAAAGTAGAGGATCGTCCTCATTCAAAAAAACCTCTGTTTAGCTTCTGTGTGAGTAGAGCAGGTAGAACAAGGCCTGTTACGTCCCTGCGTTCCTTCTCAACTAACCCCAGAACAGCATCTGTGAATGGCCATTTGCCCTTCTCACAGTCATAAAATAATGAAAGCCAAGGATGCCAGGAGTGCCCAAAAGTGGATCTTTGATCACTCGGCATTTATTATATCATACTCTAAAAAGGCAAGAGAGTAAATAATAATAACGATAACAGGAACAATTAATACTTATATTATAAGTGCTGGACACTCTCTTTAAGCCAGCCATAAGGCAAATTTACTATTCTCATTTGCTGAAAATAGAAACAAAGACACAGTTTCAGCAAATTGCTCAAGGTCAAACGGCCCATGGTAGCACGGGTGGGATTTTAAGCAAGGGAAGTCTCGGGCCGGAGCTTAACTTCTTGGCCACCAAAGTAAAAGATTTAATAAGAAAAGTGAAACCTGTGTCTCCTCTTGCCAAGATCTTAAAATGGGGGCATAAAAATATTAAAAATCCATTTGTGAAACATCATAAAAGGAAGTAAAAATACAGTGCCAACTAATTAAGAGTATCTTCTGGGCCGAGAAAGAACCTTCACTGATTACCTGTTAGAATGCTGGTACTTGACGTATGTCCCCAGCTCCTGCCTGCACTCCTACAGGCCACTGTAGAGCCTGAGGCTTGAACCACACAGAGCTCAGGGGCTGTCCTCTTGCCCAGTCCATTCACACTTTCTCAGCGATTACCTTTCAATTCACAGTATGTAACCAGCAGGTTGAAGCCCCTTGAGGACAGGCACTATTCATGTTTCTATCTCTAGTGCCTGGGAGAGTGAGACTAATTGAAAAATTAATACATGAATACATTAATTAGATACCATGCCTATTTCTGCAGTTGAAGAAATAATCACAGAAAGCCTTTATGTCTCATTCATGTTACATGGCAGGCACCAGAGAGAACGAACACCAGTCCCAGGTCGACTTGTCTCTACGCCTTGTGACCTTCGTGTGAGCTGAAATGATATGAACACAAGGTGAATGGGGTGGAATAGAAATCCACGTCAGAGGGGAAAGAAGTGGATGGTTTAGTCATGAGACTTCCTCATTCTAACTGGAAAAAAAGTTGTGGGGTATATTTTTGTTTATCCTTTTAAAGTATTTCTAATGTTTACTTATTTATTTTTGAGAGAGACACATAGAGAGAGACAGAATCCCTAGCAAGCTTCACGTTGTCAGAGCAGAGCCCAATGCAGGGCTTGAACATATGATCTGAGCTGAAACCAGGAGTCGGATGCTTAACCAGCTGAGCCACTCAGGCGCCCCTGTTTTATTTTTTGTTTTAACTCAAGGACGTGAAAAATAGGAAGTGGAAATGAGCCAGTTCCATGGGAGCAGATACCAGTTTGGATCAGCGTATGGCAAGACAGTCACCATTGCTTATGTCCCATCACACTTTGCCTCGGCTGACTTTTCCTGTCATGGGCTGTGTAAGGGAAGCAAACAGAAATAATAAAGACTGCTTCCACTGCAACAAGGCTGAGTGAAATCTGTGCCCAGCTCAGGGTACCAACGCAAAAGGAAACGTGGTTGGTTGAGTATTTTAATGTGTCATTGGTGATTGGCTTGGAGTCTGTTTTTTCCATGTGAGATGAACCCGATGTCTGCCTGGGTGTCTGGGGGGTGCACACTTCCCATAGGGCTCCTGAAGTGCCTCTGCCATGGCAGGAAGTTTGGGCACCCCATCTAGCATCACGAGGCACAACATCTTGCTCAACCGACTTGATCTCACTCTCTGGGCAGCTCTGTGGTGATTCAGAGGCGAAGAGACAGATAATTGGACAGTGGAATCGAGTTCTGTGTGGTACAGAGTTAAAAAGGAAATTCCTTCCATACGAACTTGGAAGTGAAAAAACCCAACAAACAGAACATTGTAGGCACTACAAATGAAGCCAAAGAGAGGTTTACAGGCAGCCGAGCCGTGCGTGAACCTGAAGGCCACGAGCCAGGAAGCTCGGAGGCAGTACTCCTGATCCGACGTTGCTATCAAGTAGTAACTTATTTACAAAACCAGAATCTATTGTTTCCCCCACCTCCTCACTCAATATAGGAGGTATATCACAAATTCACATATGAAAGTGACTTGGGCACAACGTTTTATTAGTGTCTCCCAGTTTTTCCTAAATGTTACAGAAAAAAATCAAGTCTAAGCCAAACATTTTCTAAGTTCTCTTTGAAATGACTGTATGTATTATTTACCAGGTAAATTCTATTTCCGGTGTACTACATCACAAACAATACTATATCTTAATTCAACCGAACATAAACAGAAGTCTGGTAGCCATTTATTTTGAAAGGATGATTAATATGACAGGACACTAAATTTTTTTTAACTGTATTTATACAGAATTTTCCACTCAAAAATTTTTGACCGGACTGTGAGCAAAGTCACTGTACAATATACAAGATAGTATAGATACGGTTCCACAAAATCAAACTCAATAATTTTGCTGATTTATTTGTCAAATTTCTCCTTTGCTTAAGAAATCTAGTTAATCGAAGGCAAAATAGATGACAAAAGTACAACAAAAGAAGATCGAACTATATCTTGACCAATGCGGAAAATTCCCCATGTCCCCAGTATTAATTTTATTACTTAGAAGTAAGCATACGAATTATCACAGGCATTTCAGCGTATCACTTAATTTAATCACAAATATGTTACATGCATTTGAGTAATGAATTCCTTTTTCTTCCTCGAACTTGACACCAAATTTTAGATCTACATTTTCAGCACAGACTTACTAGGTGGCAATGCCATGTTTGAAAATATCCTGGTGGACCTATAAACTGTGGTATGCCCAAACAACACAAAATAGATATATCTACCTTACACATGACCACACACTTAGTGGCTTAAAACAACACACATTCATTATGTGTAGGTCAGAGTCTGACATGGGTCACACAGAGGTAAAATGAAGGGGTTAGCAGAGCTGCGTTCCTTCCTGGACTTTCTGGGGGGAAAATCCATTTTTTCTCCCATTGTTCTTTCCTACTTTCAGAGGCTTTCATTCTTGGCTGGTGGCACCCTTTCTCCACCTTCAAAGCCAGCAGCGTGGTCTCTATGTCACGCTTTGTCCACTCACATCTCCCTCTGAAAAAAGTGGAGAAATATTCTCACTTTTAAGGACTCATTTGATTAGGTTGGACACACCTGGGTAATTCAAAAAAAATCTCTGCAACTCAAGATCCCCACCTTTAGCCACTTCTTCCAAGTCCCCTTCACCATGTATGTATTCATAGGAGTCAGGGATTCTTAGGACACACACATTTTGAAAGGAGTAGTTTCCTACCTCTCCCAGTAGAGCTTTTTGGTTTTTTTATGATGGAATTGTAAATTCTGACTCGTATATGCACACGACTCTTGAAGATTTTAACTAATTTTTCTTCATTCTTTCATCCACTGACACATTTAGGAAACAGTAACAAAACGTCTATTATAAGTAATATAGAAATGCAAACAGGGACAAATTAGTGTCCTCACTGTTATGTCTTCTGAACTTTTTCTCTCTACAGCCCTGTGTTAAAACTGTTTCCTCTGCCTGAGATACCATCTTTTCTCTAATATGAATTAAGTTCCTAAATAAATACATTAAGATTCATTTCAAGGGACACGTGGCTGGCTCAGTCAGTGGAGCGTGTGACTCTTTGATCTTGGGGCTGTGACTTCAAGCTCCATATTGGGTATAGAAATTATTTAAAAATTAAATCTTAAAAAAAGACTCATTTCAAATACTACCTCCTCCATAAAGCTTTTTCTGACTATCCCAACTCTAAGAAAGCACATCTCAAATTTTATAATACTTCGTGTTTATGATATGATGATATTTTAGCCTTTTCACATATATATGTGTATATATATATGTGTATATATATATGTATATATATGTTCCTTTCTCTTCTTAGGGGTTATAAGTTCCTTTACATCACGGACCATTCATTTTTGAATGCAGGTGGAACCAAGAATGACAATCAGTGTACTTACTGTACATATTTGCGGAAACCTTTGTAAAAATATATTTGCTTATGACTTAAAACAGTGGGAGACATCCAAAAAATTTAGTTCCGTTTCAAAGTTTTACCATATTTCCACAGGAAGAAAAATTGTAAGAAAAAGAGCAAAGTAAATTAATTGGAGGTTAAGGCCCTCGGAGCAAGGAAAACCATGTAGTTTGCCAATTTATGAAGCCAAAATGGAGAATTATGGAGAAATTTCCCTGCAGATCTCTTGCTGCTGCCAAAGCCGACAGCCAAAATGAGGTTTATAGTCACTCATATTTTTCAACAATGTGCCTCACATTGCCAATAGAGAAATGCCTCCTCCGTGACCTTGAAAATGGCCTCATCTCTTTATCAGGTTTCCATTTAGTAAAATTAGATTCTTTGCTTTTACAGTAAGTTTTTACCCAAGTTTGCAAAACGCAATTCCGTTGATGAAAAATAAATGCACAGTTTTTTTTCCCCACTTTTCAAACCAGGAAACTGAAGCAAATAAAGAGCTGGAGACTCTGTCTGAGGACATGTACTTATAAATAAATTTTATTTTAAGAATGGCTACAAATACTCATTCCCTTTCATATTCTTTCTAATGGTCGCCTCTGCTTTGCACACCTGTTGAAGACTGGTCATCCCACAGGCTCTGCTTTCCTCAACATCATTTTGAGTAGAATTTAAACTTCTGTTCACTTAAAAACATTCGTGTGGGCATTGATTATGAACTTCTTTGAAATGTGTCTCTGCCCCCCCGAGTAGATTGTAAAATTTAAATTCTATCTTTGATTTTGAAAAGAAATCAGTTAATTGCCTGATTTTGACTCATGTTCTCATTCTCGCTTAATTTAAAATCTCTCTTGCTAATTTTTTTGCCAAAGCAAAATAATCGGGTTTTTATAACAAAAGTAAGAATTTAGAAAAGGTATCAGGATGCTGGGCAGTAGTGACTGTTTTGATTCACATTTGAAGATCTTTTTTCGGAGCTCAAATCAAAAAGAAATTAACCTCAGGACTTCAGTGTCAGAACTACTTTGGGCTCAAGTCGCAGCTCTTCCACTAACACTAGATGTGAGTCCTCTAACTCTTTATTTAGCTTCTTGATCTAGAACATGGGAATGAGAAGAGTTCCACCTCACAGGAATGTGAAGAGCGGATGAAGTAATAGAGGGACAGTGACCTGATGGTTCTTGACACATAAGGACTAATTACATCACAGGTACTGCGGCAACAAATTAAATTGAAAACATGATCTTTATCAATCTTGAACTATCTTTTGATTAGATTAATGGAAATTTATTAGAAAACTTTCTTTGGATTAGAACTCTCTTACTGTTGCTTAGGTTTATGGAAACTTATTGAAAATTCTTTTCCGATTACATTTTATTTCAGCCAAGGAGATAATTTAATTTGGTTTAATACAACGAAGCAAAGCAAGTAACCACAGTAACCTGTATTTGGAAAAAAACCAGTACCCAAACATCGATGACTTTTCATAATAGAAACAAATATTGATCATGAAACTCCCCAGATCCTCACAAACATTTTAATGTCATAATCTCAAATGGATTCTGTTTTATAAACACATCATCAACAACAACAAACCTAAGAAGGAAAACCAACTTGCTTAATTAATATGAAGTTGATAAAGTGTCCGATCTTTTGGGTATCCCTACCATTAGTTGTTTTTTTTTGTTTTTTTTTTAAGTTAATGTAATATATCCCCTGTTAAGATGGGGGGAAGAAAACTGTTTCTTGATGAAAGAAAGAAAGAAAGAAAGAAAGAAAGAAAGAAAGAAAGAAAGAAAGAAAGAAAGAAAGAGAGAGAGAGAGGAAGGAGAGAGAGAGAGAGAGGGAGGGAGGGAGGGAGGGAAGGAAGGAGGGAAGGAAGGAAGGAAGGAAGGAAGGAAGGAAGAAAGAAGAAAGAAAGAAAGAAAGAAAGAAAGAAAGAAAGAAAGAAAGAAAGAAAGAAAGAAAGAAAGAAAAAAGGGAAAGAAAGACCCAACAACACCAGTTTTTATGTTGTGCCCTATCCAGCTGACACGGTCCTTTTGGAAAGCCAATGACTTGTTAGTACCCCTAGCAGCAGCGTGAACAGATGCGTCCCTGACAGGCGATGGATGGTCAAGGTCCATCTGGCCAGTGCAGCTCGGACAGAAATGATGTATACAGCTTCATCAGCGAATGACTGTCATCAATCGTGGGCCATGGGTAGCGTAAATGACAGCTACGCCGCAGCTGAGACCCCAGGTGTGAGACTGAGGAGGACTGATTTAAGAATGCTGGGTAATCAGGAATGTATAGGCTCCTGGACTTTAATTTGTATCTTTAACCTCCTATAAATATCCTGCTATACTGTAGCGGGTATGTGTTTTTTAGTGTCTCATCATGAAATTAGCTTCAAGATGACGGCTGTTCTTTGCTCCCTCTTAACTACTGATGACTTCAGTTCCCTGTCTCCATTACCAAATGCATGCAGTGTCCTGGCCGCTGTACGGTGTGTCCCACAATTTAATTATTACCTCATTGATTTTTCATGTATTTCAATTTTCTCTTCTTCAAGTCGCAGTGGCCATCCTGCTGAGTGCTGCTTGCTTTGCTTTCCAGGGTTTCCTTCTGGAATCATTTGGAGTCAAAGATGTTTTTGTTTGCCTCTTCTCCTCCCCCTGTTGTGCCCCCATCCTCCTCTGGAATGTCTAACTGCAGCAGTCTGGAGGTGGGCCCGTACATGCACACCATCCAGAAAGGAACCTTCCTGGTTTGCATGAGATCTTAAAAAGAAAACAGTATTCCACTGCTTACTCACCAACAAAAGGTACCTGATTTTTAAATGGTCTCTCTTTAGTATGCATTAAAGATCATGCATAATTTGCATCTATTAGCATTTTATTATACCACTGGCACTGGGGAAAGGAAAATGAAAACAATTATTGTATCCTCAGAGGACATTTCTTTACTTATAACTATTTTACAATAAATCATTTTTGTTTATCAGTGTACTGGATACGGCAAATGTAGAAACACCGGAGACTGAGAGGGTTCTAAAAGCCTAGGAATTTATAGAGCGGCTCCACATGTTTTCACTGAAAGCTCTTCAAATACTTCTAACTCATTAAAATGAATTATGTCAATTACCACCACTAGATCTGGAAAACATTTGAATCTGATGCAGGAGGACTTTCTCCCCCCTCCAATACCACGGAGATTCAGCTCTCCCTAATAGAAGCAAGTTAACGCAGCTTAAACAATATCTGGATGAAAAAGAAGCCGACCTCCAAGAATACTTTCCTCAAAATGGTAATAAAGTTGGCTCTCTTGTATTCTGACCATGTATGAGGGTGTGAGAGGTGTGGAGCAGGACTCAAAAGGCCACCTGGTCCATTCCACTGCTTTCAGCGAGGGTATACCAAAAGCCTCCCAGACCCAAGAGGGGTTATTTTGTTGTTTCATATACTCTCAGGGAGATTAGCACAAGAAATAATGATGCAAGGTCTTTAGGCATCTCCCCCCGACACCCCCACAGATTTCTTTTTAAAATATGATATTTCTAGCATTCGCCTCTGAGCTTCACGATGTCCAAGGTCAGCATCCCAGTCCAGAAAAGCAAGAATCCAACTTTTTCTTCTCCTTTTTATTTCTTGTAAAGATGATTTAAGTATTATTTTAGTGACGAGTCAAAACTCACTGTATCTTACTATAAGAATTGTAAACACAGGGGCGCCTGGGTGGCTCAGTTGGTTAAGCGGCCGACTTCGGCTCAGGTCATGATCTCACAGTCTGTGAGTTCGAGCCCCGCGTCTGGCTCTGTGCTGACGGCTCAGAGCCTGGAGCCTGCTTCCGATACTGTGTCTCCCTCTCTCTCTGCCCTTCCCCTGCTCATACTCTGTCTCTATGTCTCTCAAAAATAAATAAACATTCAAAAAAATTAAAAAAAAAAGAATTGTAAACACAAATATATAGTTATGTAAAGTTAGAAGCAGAGATAATGTCAGAACAAGGGTGCAGTATTTTGGGGACAAATTTTAAGGATTTGAAGTACTTTATTTGTGAATATTAGAATAGCATTAGAATAGCAGAATCATCACATAAATTAGCAGTCATGATGGCGTTGGGGGTGGGGAAGAAGTCTTGTTGAGCTAAAAAAATGCTATAGAGATTTAGTTTTCAGCCTGAAAAATATCTTGAACATAGCTTTAAGGATGGAATAGTATCTCTCACTATTAAAGGTAACACATCAACTATGACCTGCAGCTTGGAAACAAAACAGAACAAATTGGAGAAGTATGTTTATACTACTGAACAGAAATATGAAAGTGTGTGTCTTAGGATGGCAATAACAAACTTAAGTGAATGAGGAGGTATTTCAAATATAATTAGTATTGCCATTCTCAGCAGGGATCTGTGTGGCTCACGAATATTTTCATAAGCTTAGATAATCCCTAAAAGTGAATTTCCTACAGTAAAAAACTGGTGATCTTGACAATCAATTCCACAATTGGCATTTCCACAATTTCTATACTAAAGATTCTCCTTAGTATAAAAATATTACTATCCTTATCTAAGACTTCAAAAGTTATTCACTAGCTCTGGACCAATTTTCTCTCCCTGTCCCATCGCTAAGTTGGAGAATGATTCTTCATCTGCTTATCCTCCCTCACCTACAGGGCGAGAGTAGCACACCTGGAGATATTCTGCTACAGAGATCCACTGTGCTTCCCATGCCCTGTTCTCATCTCCCTTCTCTAAAAACAAAGTTCCGATAAAGATTAAAAACAAACAATAGAGTCTTCTAGAAACACAATTTAAACATTGCATGTCCTCATTGGGTGCTCTATTTTCGGATCTTTTCGTTTCTGATTTTTTTTTTAATTCCGAAACTTCACGAAACTGTTACTGTATTTCAGATGTGATTTTTCCTCTTTTTATTGGAATGGCTTTCCTGATCTAGAGAGACCTACTAGGATTTAGTAAGTTCAGCAAGAATTCAAAGAAAAGGAGACATGAAGGTCTTACAAGTCTGTTTTCAGTTTGGACAGCAGGAATCTTAGTGACACCCTGGTCCACTGTAGGAGAAAAGAATAGGGCACAGTATAAGGATGGGGTGCTGCAGCATTTAGTAGTAATAATGTATCTATTAGCCTAGTGTCTCATTTGGGAACATGAGGTAGCCGATGAAGGATTTGGGATTTCTGTCTACTAATGCTCTGTTTTTATATCTGAAAATGGAAAAACATCCTTTTTTTGTTTGTTTGTTTTTGTTTTTTGTTTTTTGGATTTTTTTTTTTTTGTTTTTTGTTTTTTGTTTTTTGTTTGTTTGTTTGTTTGTTTTCCAGAAGAGCTGTGGTATTCAAGAATCAGGAAAGAGACCCAGATTCTCCTTTGAGATGGTACCAGGTAGGTTCTTGGTTTGAGGTTATATAAGGACCACTGAGGGCTTTTGCATCTGTGCTTAGGTTTATGTCTTTAGTTGATTATTTGAAATAATTGGTGGAAAGCACGTTTGCTCTTTCCTTAGAAAGAAGTTGGAGAAAGTCTATAGATCCATTCAAATCGGCAGAGACTTATACCTCAAATACTTGTAAGAAATTAGTGAAAGTTTAACAGAAATAGAAAGTATGATCTGTTTCTGTGTGATCATTTCCCCTAAGTGGAAATTCTGGATAGGTTGTGAAGACAGACACTTCTTCATGTAGGCAGGGAGATAGGAGCCAGCCACAGGCAAACCTGCTGAATCAATTTTCAATAGGAGAAGCCACAGAAATTTGAAATCCTTTCCATTCAGCGTTTATAAAAAGAATCAGAGAGTAAAGCAGCTATATGTAGATCAACACAAAACATAGGCAGGTGTTTCTCTTTTACTTTATCCTCAAACTCAAGGTACTTACCACAAAGTCAAGCACAATGTAGGAGCCTAATCAATATTGATTAACTATATGATCAGATTTTTTAACAAATCCAAATTATTTAATTCATTGCATCAAATGTTACGCAACTCTTGTGTCGTGTAATTTTGTTAACTCTGTAAACAGAAAAGCTAAGGCTGAAACTAGGGACCGATGGCAGAGTGAGCTGTCTCACTATTTCAGAATGATTACGTTTGAGTCCTGTTCTGAATGGTGGCCAACCTTAAGAAATGAGCGGAGCTGGCATTTAGATGGGACTGAGCACAATTCCCCAGAAGATGGCAGCTACAACGAGCAATGAGACCTTCACATGATTTAGGATTTAACGATTTTTAAAATAATCTCAGAAAAGTCTTAATATTACCCAATATCAGAAGGGATTTTTTTAAATATTGAACTTGGTCTCTATCTATTGAACTATTGAATCCATGTCATTCTTCAGTTTCAGAAACTTAAGCAAATGGACCAAGAGAATTGGACACATTTAGCAGTTCTTTTTTATCAGCCCAACACCCTTTAGCCAAGAGCCAGTGGAGCCCAACATCATGGCACATTTCCCCACAATATACTCACACTCAACCAGCACCTAGGAGGGAAAAGTGCGAGGGCTATTGAGCACTGAGAATTTTCCCAATGAATCACAATTATGTGAACACCTGTGCTAACTAAGTTTGTGCTGATCCACTGTGAAAATTTGCAAAGTGCTCAACAGCCCTGAGGATTTCTCATTTATTATCTCAGGTGGGGTGGTCTGCAACTGTACATTAGGTTGCAGGATGAAGCATGTAAGGACACGCATTCAAGACCTCATCTAGGACCTTTTCATTCTACCTGCAGGGTACAGCTGTGCCTCTTAGCAGCCCAGAGTTCTGCTTCTGAAATTCTGCCCAGAAAAGTTAAGGGCAAATACAAGAACCCTTCATCTGCAAACGAAATGATTGTAGAACATGCAATACATTTACTTACATTTCAAGATGAATTTACCATGGGATTTATCTTGGAAAGAACCTGATGATCAGTGATATCTTTATGAATATAGGATCATCATCTGTTAACAACCTGAAAAAGTCTCAAAACTCTAAAGGATGAGAGAGGACTTTACCCCTAAACATGACGTGGAGTTATCATGAATTTATTTTTTCTTAAGAGAGAAAGATATAGAGAAATCTGTCTAGAGCCCAAAGAATCTATAGGCTAGTTTATTTTTAGAGTCAATGATTGATGAGGATTGGAGAATAATTTGTGAATGAAGTCATCAAAATAGCTTGTCAAAGGCTGGATGTAAGCAGGGACATTGAGATCAGTGAACACGCTGGATACAGGGTCAAGTGTCGATTCCACAATAAAGGTTCCACATATGCCTGGGACAGTGGCTTTCTTTGAAAGTATTTTCTGTCTCTAGAACTATAAACTACTGTGTGGTCTCTGAATGTTAATGCAATGTGAAGAATAGAGGTTTTCTGTGTAGCTCTGTAGACAAATTGATATATTTACCAAAGATTCTTTAGTGAAATATACATTTGTTCCCTTGAATAATTCAGTTCGATAGGAGACAATAAATTCAAGGATAGGAATATAAAGACCAGGGACTACCCTGGCAGTGCAAAGTTTTATTTATTAAGTGGGATGCTAGACTCTGGAACTTAATTCTTTCTAACAATGTCCTGTTCTTACCAGTAGGATAAAGACCCTTGGTGTGCCGTGTTAGTGCAGTTGTCTTTGAAGATGGGAGAGTAGGCGATAGCAGAGATGATGAAAAAGGAAACGTGCAGCATTGGAACAGTGCTCAGGGTAAGGACGTCAGGGGGAGACACGAGGGAAAAGCGCTGATGCTGGGTAACCTGGCTTAACGCCAAATATTTTCCTCATAAAAACTAGCAATTTTCTGCATCTGGGCCCATGACGCCCATCTCTAAGAGAGGAAAGTGTGACGTTAGGTGACTGTATAAGGAAGGGAGAAAAGCATCAGCAGGTTGGACTAGATCCGTGTACCACCTCCTTTCACCTAAAGATTAGATTTATTGGGCTTTAGGAGCACCAGCCATATGCTAACTAACTTAGCACACACTGTCTCATTTCATCTTCATAACAGCCTAAAATAGAAATGGACTTTATCCCATTCTGCGAACTAAAAAAAAAAAAAAAAAAAGAAAGAAACTTAGGTTAACTAACCCACATTTATGTTAGAGTTAGACTTGAACCCTTGACTAGCTGATGCCAAAACTCAAGATTTTAACTACTACACAATACTGACTCCCAGTGGCTGCAATTTGGTAAACATTCAAGGTCAGCTATTGAAGCTGGTGTTTCTTAGGGGAAATTGATCGATCCCTCGAATTTAGCTCAGTATCTCAAAAGCACGTAGAAAATGGCCTTGCTTAGCAGAATGATTGAGATGTTGGCTGCCACTTATATGAAAAAATGGGTGGTTCAAACCAAGTTCCAAGTGTGATTGTGAGCAAACAAATAGGTGACGGTATTGTTTATGAAGCAAATACTTTGAATTAATTCCTACTCAAATACAAAAGTGCTTGGTGTTTACCTGAAGCATAATCTGTGCAAACAGACTTCCAGCAAGTGAAAAAATTCTGCAGTATCAGCATTTTAAAGTTGTATGAGGATTTCCTTTATTTGCCAAAAGGCATAAAATAAAACAAAATGTAAAAAGAGAAATAAAACCCAAGGAAGAAAAAAAACTACATTTTGTACAAGGCTATAAGATATGTGTATTAGTTCATAGGGTATGTCTTGAGAGTTAAGAGCAATTTTTTTCTTGAGTTTTAAATTACGGTAAAGACAAAACAATATGTGTATAAGAATGGAAAAGACTTAGTTGTGCACAGAAAGGCTTGGCCAAGGGCAAAATCCTAAAGCAGGTACTTTTCATGTACACACCTCCTAACTCACACATGCACGCGCACCGTACACACATACACAAGGTTGTTCTTCAATACCCTTTTCTCAACTCTCAGTATCCTCTCTCTTCAGCTTCCAAAGCATCTACTATTTGCTATTTCCTCTGGTGCCTGTTCTCCTTTACTTCAAAATCCCACCAGACAGCTTCTTATAGTATAGCCTTTTCTCATCTTCACTCATCATAACATAACAGCGAACTATCCCATTCCCCCCTCCCCAAGATATTGTTAAGTAACTGATTAACAAACCATATATGAACATATTCCTAGTAAGATCTTCATGAATGATAAAAGTTTAATGTGTTACTTACTTAATAATATTTATCTCACATTATGACTCTTCTAGATAAAACACCTCGAGTCAAAGGAATTAATTTCAGATGAAGGGAGTTTCGGACCCTGTGGCAGCTTGGTGGGAAAGAGATTTCTGCAAGGGAATTTTGCCCCCTGTTCCTTGAAATATATTTCAAAGGTTGATGTTAACTTTACTTGTGTTTAGGTCTGACCATGGTGAACAGGTGTATTGAAAGATTATAATCCCTGAGAAGAGACGGTCGCTGATAAAGGTCACAACTGGTTCTTACTTCGTACTAAACGGTTCTTCAATATGCAACATGCTATACTTGATGTCTGGTAAATGGATATTAGTGACCTTAAGACACTAATCTTTGCCTTCTTCGGATGTCTCATAGAACTTTAATACTCTAAATTTATAACTGTGTTTACTTTTTAAATGCAGTTTAAAAGTCTTTAAACTAGTTAGAGAGATTGAAATCAAGACACCAAAGAGACTGGAAATGCTTGGATTGACACGACATATCACACCAGTTATAATATAACTCTTCAGTTAATGCGCTGAGATAGCACAACCATATTAGCATTAGCATATAGCACATTAACACATAATTCAGGGTCTTTAAGTATCTGTGAATCATTGACATGATACGTTGCCACATCTTTGCCATCCATCATGTCAATGCTTTGTTTATATAAAATTTTTTAAATGTTCATTTATTTTGAGAGAGAGTGAGAGTGTGTGCACACATGAAGCAGGGGAGGGGCAGAAGGAGAGGGAGAGAGAGAATCCCAAGCAGGCTCTGAACCCTCAGCGTAGACCCTGATGCAGGCTGGATCCCATAAACTGTGAGTTCATGACCTGAAATGAAATCAAGAGTCAGACGCTTCACCAACTGAGCCACCATTTTTATGATATTAATTGAATCTGGGCTACAAGCTCTAAAAATTTCTAAACCAACTTCATGATTGGTTATGAAGAAGATACACTGTCTGGTAGCTCTAGCCTTTGCTAGACATGGTAGAAGCTCCCTTCTTTCGCCCTGACGTCTCTCCCCGACTGTGGCTGACGTCATCATGGCCTCTCCACATTTACACATTCAAGATGGCCAAGGGATGAATTCTTCCAGGGAGGGATGTCAATTACTAAAAAAGGCTTATCGTGTTTTCCCGGGTCATATTTTGTAACATTTTAAAATGTGGTTTTAAACAACAAAGGTTTTTAGTATCAAAATGAAAACATCATGAGCTAGAAAGGAAAGGACCCCTCTCCTTCATCTCTTAAACTACACAACATAAGTGGCCTTGTTCTCTGTTGGACAATGCATCTGTGAATCATGTTATATTCGTATTAATGATGGAAGCTTATATAGCAATTAAAATAAATGAGCCAATTCTACATGCATCAACACAGATAAATCTTGAAAACATAATGGTGAGTGAAAAAGTAAGTGACGGAGTGATGACATTTACATAAATTTAAAATCATGGAATAGTATATCATTTATGGATACATACATATGTAGTAATCATACACACACATGTGTATGATGTGAAAGTTACAAACCAGTTTTAAAAGTGGCTATATTACCCTTGGAAAGAAGGGAAAATAGTAGTGAAGGAGCTTCATGGCATCAGTGGAGGGGACAAAGTGGGTTTTCAACTCTCTGTAACATCAGGAAAAAAAGAAAAGACTTGAAACAACTATGTAAAACTTTTTATAATGCATTAACATTTGTTAAATTTTAGTGAATATATGAGTGTTTATTATTCTCTGTACTTTATGTGTTTGAAATATTTCATAACAACAATAATAAAAATAATAAAGGAAACGTCCAGTTCAAAATGGAATTGACTAATAATTCTCAATACTGCCTCTTCCAACTTTTAACTCACATTCCCAAGGAGAGATGAGAATGGATGAAAAGCCACTATTCAAACGAGGGCAAACCAACAAGTTAACGCTAGAATCCTAGAATCCGGGAGGAGTTGGTTCATAGTAATACTGTAATGGGCTGAATGGAGAAAAATTGGGCAGTATTTAGGTAATAGCGTATGTCTACTTTGTCTCCTGGGGTACAAGAAGTGTGTATGTGTAGTAGCAGGGCTGTGGGTATGGGTGGAGATCCCCAAAACAATACTTTAAAAAATAAAATGAAACAGGCTTATTGGAATATGTCAGAAATTATAGAAAAGAGAAAGTAGGAAAGAAAACCGTGATTATACTGCTCAAAACCAGCCAGTCCTGTTTTCAACCCCAGAGCTATTGTGGCTTCTGGTGGTAGAAAAGGAAAGGAGACATTCAATGGCACTTCTGTAATTGATTGTACAATGAGGAGGTGATATATACATATATATGATATATACATGACAAGTATATGATATATACATGTGTGATATATATGTGTGAAATATGTATATGATATATATGACATATATTATATATATATATCATGACAGAATATTTTCTTTTCCACATGAAATGTTTTTTTGAAATCTCTTTGTTGCCTTTTCCTTTCTTAACTTTAGTTCCCTATAGAAACATTCAGTGTCTGGAGAATAAAAAAAGAGGGAAAAAGGCTTTTTAAATTAAAAAAAAACCACTAAATGCCACCACATTGTTGAAAAAAACTAAAATTACATTTTAGGGCACTGACTTTAATTCAAGTGACTTTATTTGCATAAAGGAATATCTGTGAAAGAACGAGAATACCAAAAAGAATTTCTGGATGTAGAACTTCTTCCCTACTTTTATATCGAGGATTTTTTTTTTATGATCAGATCATATATTCCTCAAAAAAAAAAAAATGGTTTTAAAGGAAACTCTGGTCCACCTTTATCTCTAATGGCCCGGTTGGGAGTTGCTATAATAATCCTTTTGCTTTTATGTGACCATCTGGAGGCCTATTAAAAGGAGTATCTAAAACAGACTCCCCAAGTGTGCTGAGTTTGTACGTGTTCACCAAGTCACCAAAACAGGAGCATTTTTCCTACTGCAGGGAGAAATGACCCTTTACAGAGAGGGGTGGGGTTGGGGGGTGTGGAGAGAGAAAAGACACAGAACCAGCAAGAGGCAGAGCTTGACCTTTCAACCCTTGCCATTGTGCACAAGTAGTAAGAATAGTGGTGGATTCTGGTGCATGTATTTCAAGGGTACAAAGATCTACAGCAAGGTTTCTTTACACCTCTGGGGCTCTGTGATGAGATGGAAGAGGTTAGGGAATGTGGGAACGGGAAACATTGAGAATTTAATGAAGCATCATGTTTCAACTGGATAAGATTCCGTTTTGATTTGTGTGGAAAGCAAATATGAAGTATTGAAATAATATTTCAAGTTCCCGGTTTTGTGGCTCAAGTAGATATATTTTTTTCCTGCCTTTCTGAAAACTGCACCTTTCATCAAAAGTCTGATCCAACAGAGTTTAGGACAGAAGGGTAGGTTGTGAAATGGAATTAGATAAAAGTTGGCATTTGTCTTCAGTAGATTATTAAAATCACCACAGTAAGAAATTTGCTCATAAAGACAGAACAAGTTAGCAGGGGCTGGATATCATTTGTCCAAAATAGAGTCTTTTCTCTGCACTCATTAACCATGGCGCCCAGTAATGTGGTTGAATCCTATTAAACCTGATACATCAAAAATTAAAAAAAAAAAATTTAGTTGCTGTCTCAAACTGCACTACGACTCAGATCTAGGACCAAATAAGATGCATTAATTGCTTTACTGCTTCACCGCAAAGCCACTCTTAAAACATAATTCCTTAATGAAGTCCGTTAATTTGTTCATGGCAGTACACAAGCTGTTCAAAATGACACAGAATTGCACTCTGTTTTCTAACCCCTGCAGTTTCTTCTGTTAGTCACTCTGTCTTGTGTTGTTATCCCATGGATAGTAATTATTTTATAGTGGCTGTAATTAGGAGAGAATTAGGCTTGGTAAACAAAACCTGCCTTCTCCTGTTAATAGCTAAGGATAATAAATTTGGCTCTGACATTCACTATATTTGGACAAGCCTTGGCCTACTTCCAGTTTTCCCAATAAGAACTTTATTATATAATTATGCCTTGGAGGGGCTCATATTACAAGGTAATTTTTTTTTTGTAAAGACACATATTGCATGGCTTCCAGCCAGTAACTGATATACTGTAATATATGCCTCCAATAAATGTTTTAAACAAAATCTCTCTAAGCAATATTCTGCTAGAGCTACACACTGCTGTTCAGCATATATTATTTACAGAATTTGTTTCTCGAGTTTTTCATAATGTAAATTATTTCCTTTCCTCACATTGTCCAATATTATGACAAGTTGCTAAAAAGGGGGCCTAAATTATTTCTATCAGCGAGTGACATATCTGGGTCTTCGATTTCCCATATACCAGTTCCTGATGGCGGCGTACATAAAATGGTACCAAAATAAGGGTGTTTAAGCAATGCTCTGTTCTTTTGTAAAGATCGACTGTTTATTATTTTGCACAAGTTATGTTAAATTTACTTGAAACAACTGATTTTCTTTTCCATTTTTAACGTAAGTGAGATAAAATTATTGTGTCCCACTGCAGGCTAGATCTCAGGATTCACTTGCCTTCAGATGAACCCTTACGGAAAAGGTCACTCTAACTTGTGTAGGCCCACAGTAATACATGACATCACAAAATGCTAAAGTGAAGAGAACAATATTGCAAAGCCATTTAAAGACAAAATCATAAAAATACAATATTTACTTAGAAAAAAACGTGAGAAAAGAGACAGAAGTGCCATTAATTTTAAAGCAAGAAAAAAAGTCAATGGTATGTAAAATAAATGTAAAAGAAAGATATAAGATACTGTTTTCTTTTGAAGTTAAATCCAAACTTAGAATAATTCTTAATTTTTTAAATATTCAACATAAAGAGGCTGCGAAGAAGGACGATAATATTTTCAAAGGTACTTCGGAATTTTTCCCCACTCAAACAGCTGATGTAAAGTGAAAAATCTAAATAGCTCACACATGTAAAATCTACCCCCTAACCCCCAGGAAATAAGGTATGTCTTAATCATCACCCACAAACTAAAGGTCAGAATTTTCTCATTGGGACCATCTCGGGTATCTGTCTCAGTTACCCCAATTCCCTTAGTGTGTGTAACAGGACCACTCTTAAAGAAGGAGCCGACTAGCGTCTGAGATGGTTATTAACATCCATCAGGGCTCCTTAGTTTATTTGGTCAGACTTTCAAAGGGCCCTGATGTGGAAGTTCATATGCATTAAGCATAGTCAAAAAGTCTTTCTTCAAGTGGGATTCCATTCTGATTCTGGCCTCTCTGTTCCCATTTCCGGAGAAGACAATAAGTGGCTTCCTTTATTCTTCTGCGAAAGTGTAACTGTCACTTTCAGCAGAGGGTGACTTAAATTGTGTTAGATACATTTTAGAATCAGAAACTCCACAGACCTCCGTTCTCCCCATTTCTACCCTGCTGTTGACCACAGCATGGAACTAAGAGAGCTCTGTAATTGTTTTACCTAGGTCTTTACTTATTTTCACAGTCATGCACTTAAAAATATGATGAATAAGTGTTTATTATATTTGTTTGCTAAATAGCACACAGAGTTTTGGCATTCAAATTTAATGCTTTCTTTAGGAAAAATAATGACAACTGTTGTTCAGTTCCAAGAACCCTGTTCTCTGTCAGCAAGGTTAAACTATCAAAAATGTATATTCTAAAACTGACATGATTGCTGGGGTAATTGTTGCTAATTCAGTTCAATTGAGCATTTATTGAGTGTCTACTACATCCACTGAAACATGATGAAAACCAGGAATATTTTCAAGTAGGTAAGATTTGTTTTCCTACTAGTTTAAGTAGCTCGAAGCCCTTAATGCAAAGATCTTGCTTATCCTCAGCAAATCCCAGAAGGATGTAGAGGAAAGTCCTGTCTCCTCCCTGCCAGTGGCTGTTACTACTGCTGGTGCTGCTTTTCTTCTTTGCTCTTCAGGAGAAACGAAAGCACAGTGAGGTTGAGTCGCACTCTCAAAACAATGCTGTAAATCAATGATGAAAGATTGCCCAGGATCAGTGATTCAGAAGCCAGTCCCCTGCGTGTAGCCCCTGTCCTGCTCTGCTCTTTCCCTGTCATATTAGAATTATGCTGATAAGAGGTTTAATTAGAAAAAAAATTATTAATTTTATTCCTGTTGATCGGTAGCTACTAAATCTCCATTTCTTACAGTAACAGTTATCACAAAAATAGGGCAATAAAATGGGGAAGTATGGCAAGTTTGCACGTGCCAACATACTTTTCCCCCCTAAGAAAATGACCATCGTGGAACTAACATCATTAAACGGCAGTTTTCACATCTTGGCTAGAAAAAGAAATTATGTTTCAAGTGATTTTTTTTTTTTTTTTGGCTCTGCTTTGGTTTTAGTAATGGAAGTACTTTATTAGGATGCACAGATTATCTTTCCTGTACTTTCTAAGTGGCTGAAATAATTATTTCGATGAGTCTGTAAATAGACTGTCAGAGAGATTCTTTGGAATTTGAAGGCATATATCGGCACTAAAATTAGACTTTTTGTCTCCATGATGAATTTGAAAACACACACACACACACACACAAATAATAACTCAAAATATGACAGAATCAGAGCCGCTAGCATTTGGAAAGACCTTGGCAGTCATCGCATTTAGCCCCGTCACGTCGTTCTCTAGAATTGTGTGTTTCCCTTCAGTGGAGACAGTCACACTGTACCACTTTGAGGAGAGCAACCTTACGTCTCGACTTGCTAACCTGCCCTGGTCTTCGCTCTGTACGCAACATACCAGCTAGGTGCAACTCTTCTCTTCTCTTTCTTCCATGACCTATGACGTCCTTGAAACTTCCTGCTTGCAAAATTCCCTTCCAACTTCAAAGCGTATGACAGTCCTATGGAGTTGGGTCATGATTTGGCCACTCTATTAAGTTGTTTTAATCCATCCTCATAAATCAATCCCCTTAGCTCCTCCATCATGGCCGTGGCTGTTTTGTGACATTCTCCCATTGTTTGACCCGATTCTCATACTGGAATCTCTCCTCCCCGACCAGAATTCTGGGTCTTGGCAAAGTACAAAGTAATCATAATGTCCCATAATTTTGCAGGCATTAGCGCAGTAAGATATAGAAGGCAGAAGCTCCTGAACTGAAAGAGGTAAAGAAAACCTCAGTCATAGTGTTTTGCTGACCTTTTCATCCTATACAGTGCATTCAGTACAGAAAGCATTCCCACCCTGACACAATACACAATAATATATGGTCTGGCTGCAAAAGACCAAAAAAGTCAGTTTGTATCAAAGCAGTTAACTCGGCTTCCACAATTCCTCCCCTGTTGCTCTCCCAGTCCCACTTCAGTTGTATTTCACTCCGTTAACTACAGCAATGGGTATTTGCTCTCAATAAATGTGTGTGGGTGTGTATGTCTGTTTGTATTTGGAAAGAGTTTATGCAGACAACTCCAAATAGCTCCAAAAGGGATTATACAATTAAAGAAACTATTTCCCTGCTGTTGATGGTTATTTCTTAAAACATCATCTGTCAGCCTAAGCTACTGAGATTGATGTTCTGAATATATTTTTCTTTTTAAACCCTAAGGAAATATCTTCTTCGTGTCTCTGCTCTAACTTCATCACTCTTATCCTCGATCTTTCTTGTGGTCTGATTGTGAGATTAATTCCCAGAAGGCTATCAGCATCCACTGCGGATGTTAAAGAAATCGGTTCAAGTTCAGGTCTTGTAAGGTTCTGAACTCTCTGCAGACTGTTCCAAGCACTTTGAACCGAAGTTTTGAATTTTTCTATTAGCTGGTGGAAATGGTAAAATAAACTCAAACACAGTGACTCCCAACCGGGGTGAGCTTAGCACAATCTGATCTGCTTAGATGGGGCAAAGGACAATTTGGGGTTTACCTGGGAAGATTACTAGAGTCACAGCATGCTTTGGTTCTTGGCGGAAAAAAAATAGTCTTTTGGACATGATCTTAATGCTAATAACCTGACATATAAGTTGGATCGGGTCTGTTTTATATTGACAGACATATGTATATGATGGAAGTTCAAAAATTTGCTTGAGAATATCCGTGGTCATTGAGAGAAAGGGAAAGAGTGCGTCTCAAGCAGGCTTTGTGCCGACAGTGCTTAGTAGCTAATAAAATAGAGAGGTTAATATCTTTGTCAATTTAAATTTTGAGTAAATATTGAGAAAACCAACATAATTTTTAAACTGGCATTCATATAGAAGGCCAGTCATAGGCATTGTAAAATGTACCTGAAATATTGTCTTAGAGTTCTGTATAGGGAAAGATAAGCTTAAGAATTTTGGGAGTCATCTCTTTTTTTTTTAATTTTTTAAATGTTTATTCATTTTTTGAGAGAGAGAGAGAGAAAGCATGAGTGGGGAAGAGGCAGAGAGAGACACACACACACAGAATCTGAAGCAGGCTCCAGGCTCTGAGCTAATAGCACAGAGCCCAAAGCGGGGCTCGAACTCATGAACTGTGAGATCATGACCTGAGCCAAAGTCAGATGCTTAACCAACTGAGCCACCTAGGCACCCAAGGGGACAGCTCTTTACCTAGCAATTTCTCTCCTTTATTCAGCAGTTCCTAGGGTGTCTTCTATAGGGAATAAGGCTTTACATGCCTTAAAGTGAGGTTTATACTACAAATACATCAAACAACATTTTAGTCTAAGCTCTAAAATTCATAACGTACAGGTCTTAATGAGGAAGGATAAAGACCCCCATAAGAGGTGTCATTAAGGCAGAAAAGAAAGAGCCATCATTCTAAGGACAAACTTCAGATTTTCCTTAATTGCAACTTTCTCAGGTCAAGGATTAGGTGACTTTGAGAAAAAAAAATCACTTCTTCCTGAACCTCAGTTTCTTTACCTGTAAAATGTGAGATTTGTGGTGATCCATGCACTAGCACATTTTTTTCCCTCAAGGACTATAAGCATGAGAACCTAACTTCGCTGGCCGAATCTGAGTATCTTTCTAAAGAAGCTTAATTTAAGCAAAGGCACATGGAAGGAGGAGAGAGTCGGCCACCGCATGAAGGGGGCACACTGAGTGAAGGTACACTGACCAGTCCACTGCCGAGGTCTGCACTCTGTTTCTGTCTTTTTGGAACTTGACAGCCCAGCCACTCTTTCCATTTTAAGAGCTGTCTTCGTAGCCTTCCCATAACCTCCCTTCCTGTTCTTTTGACTTAAACCCAATGAGAGGCCATTTCCGAAGCCTCCACCCAAAACATATTAATGGATGCAATAAGAGATAGCCCTCCCTACCCCAGTGGCTCTTTACTTCAGCTGCATAATAGACTTACATGGGGAAAGAGGTGTCAAAAGCAAACAATATTGGGTTCAAATCCTACCTATGCACCCCTACTCATGTAACTTATTCTGTTTCGACTTTGGTTTCTTCACCTATTAGAAGAGGATCCTGAAGTGTTAATAAGATTATTCATTGAAAATAGCAACTCTATGAGGCCCCTTTGTTTGTTCACCTTCTATCAGGGCATAACTCACAGTAGGCTCGTCCCAACAAATGGGGGTGTGGTCAGGAGGCAGACCCGGGTTTCAGTTTCACGTCTCCTTTTTCCTATTCTCCATGACCCTCAGCAAGATTTTTAAAACTCCTCAGTGGCAGCTTGCTTATCTTTTAAAGAGGAGATAACAGCTATTACCTTTTAGTGTTGCTGTGAATATAAAACAATATGTAAACACGTAGGAGCTGATATTATTACTACTAACACATACAAATATTCACGGCAACATTTGAAAAGTGGACTTCGAGGGTCTACCCGACAAATATTACTTGTCAGAAACTGTTCTAGAAGCCTATTATTTCCACTTCATTGGAAAGATTACCTCTATTGATTCCCTCCCATCCTATATAAAATATTGATAGTAAACTTCAAAAGGACTATCCACATTCTAGTGTATCCCCCCAAGTACCTGCCATACTGGTGTTCTGACCCGGGAAGGGCGCTAAGTTCGATTCTGTCCCTGGGCCTCCATGCTTGCTGAACCCTCCACCATATGCTCTCCTCTAGCTTTTCTAATAACTGGCTTCTTTTCTTTATTCAGATCCAACTGAAGTGGCATCTTCTGAATGATCCGTATTTCCCTTTCACACTTATAACTTTATTTCTTCCATTGCACTTATCCCTATATGAAATCATCTTTGTATGTTCATATATATATGATTATATGTTCATACACACATATATATATTACTTGTGTCTCTCCACCAAATTATAATCCCCATAAAGATAAGGATTATATTTTCTTTGCCTTAAATGGGTCCTAACATGTAATAGTTGCTCATTAGTTTTTGTTTTTGTTTTTTGTTTTTTTTTCAAAATGAATGAATCAAAGGGTGATGAATTTAATTTTGGGGAATGTGTAGCTTATATTTGGCAATTTATCAGTCATTTGGGGGTATGAAATACCAGTTTAAAAATCCTAACTCTTTAAATTCCTCTCATAGAAGCAGCAGCGTAGATGACTTCCCTTCCTTGATGGCATCTGAGCAGAACCCCCAGAAGGCACAGGGAGCAGAGCGACCCACCCTTGAAGAAAACAAACTTGTGAGTGTGCTAATTAGTTACATCTGCCCGGGTGCTGGCAGGCACAGCAGAAGGTGAGTCTGTTGATGGTTTGAGGAGAAAATGTGGGGTCCCTGGCTTGGTAAGAAGCAATCCCAGTTTTCTCCACAATCCCCGCCAGGTTCACTCACTTGGAAGAGTGACATCAGTGCATTCAATGGAAACTACCAGATTCAGTGAGACGAGCACCAGACGCAAGTGGCAACCACATGTTTCTCCTTAGCGATGGTCCTGGCTGGTGACCAGCTCCAGAAAAGTATTATGCAGGCTGGGAACTTGAAAGGCCAGAGCAGCAGCCATCTTTTTAATGTTTTTCATAACAGATAATAGAACATCCTGAAGAGGTACAAGGGAGAGGATGCCAAGCAGGGCCCCTGAAAACAAAACTGACAATTCCCGAAGATCCTGACGTTAACAAAGGGAAACTGCAGCTGTTGTGAATGTGGTGTACGTGTAAATCTTCCTCCCGGTGCGATGCTTAGGGGATGGCTTCACTTAGCTACTGCTGTCCCCCAGCAGAGGTGAGAGGGATGCTGGTAATAACAAAGACAGTCCCCGATGATGGCAAGTCTAATTACAGGAGGAAAAAAAAGTGCAGGGAAAGAAAGAGTTTGGTTTTCCCAAAACGTCATTTTATTACCGGCCTGACACGGCAACTTTAAGGGTCATTTCTTTACGGTCACTAAAATACCAAAACAGTCGGAAAAATAGCACAGAGGCCATAGCCGAAGCCCCTGATGCTTCATTTCTGAAAACATTTTCCCACAATGGCAGCTTTTAAAAATTGTTTTTCTCCTTTTAATTAAAGAAGCAATTTTGTTCCTCTGGATGTCTGCAAATCGTCAACAGCATAAAAAGAAGAGGTAGGGTTGGAGAGGGAAGTGAAGAAATAAACACACACACACACACACACACACACACACACACACACAGGTTTAAAGCATTAAGAAAAGAAAAATATGATATCATTTTTTAGAGAAATTTTCTGTAAAGTAGGAAAATGTCTTGCCATGTATATTAAATTAGATTTTTCTTGAATGAGCAATAATCTTTTAAAATGCCTATTCTTAATCATTAACTATGCTAAAAATGACAAGATAATGAATGTTACAAATCAAGAGATGATTCTTTTGAAATATTATATTTTTCTCACAGAATATTCTAGTAAAATGCATTGATTATAGATATCACATGAATGTATACAATGTCATTTTTCTTTATAGGAACAATAACTTGCACTTTCTATTAACTCAGACAGGCAACTTCAATTAGTCTGCATTCATGAGGATTTACCAAGTTACACTGTGAAATGTTCAGAAAGAAGGGGGAAACTATATGTTAAGCACACATATTGGAACTACAAATGTCCCCAGAGTATCTCCTACAGACTTGCTTGTAAAGCAAATTTCTGTGTATCAAATCCCACAATTCCATGTCTTCCTTTGTAAAATCTGACATGCTTCTACGAGAAAATGGGATTGCAGAGCTTCCAAACCACATTTAATGGTCCTGCACACTTTACTAGTTGCACAGGAAAGAGCAAAAGTGATTTTTTTCTGGTATAATAGCAATGGTCAGCGCTCAAATTACATAATACAATATAGATTTAAGTGTAAATTCCCAAAACCATGTTTTTTATTTGTTTGCTTTTGATTTTCCTCCATGCCTAAATGGTACTACCAGATGTGGCATAAAAGTGAAAATCTTCAGACCCTTTGCTGAAACAGGCATATCATTTCATTACCTTAGGCAATCGTCAGTGGAGATTGGAGCCATATCAGGAGAGGCATGGTTTTCTTTCTTGAGTGTCTTGATTGAAGTAAGTTCTAGATTTGCTTTCTTTTCTCTCTGATACTGGTATTTCATTTTCCTTCTACAAAATTGGATTACTCATCTTCTATATGTTAAAAGCATATATTTTAGTGTGTAGATCTTTAGAATATTTTTCCATTATAAAGCAGACTTCCTACTGATCTCCCTACTTTCACTCTTTCCTCCTCCTTCCATTATTCCATGCAGTGGGGCTACAGTAATCTTCTAAAAAAAGAAGTGAGATCATGTTACTAGAACATTTAAAAAAATCTTCCACTGGGTTTCCATTGTTCTTAGAATAAAATACAAGTTCATTTCCATGGCCATCAAGACCCTGATTGATCTGCCGCAGTGTGCTGCTCCAGCCACTTCTCCCACCACTAACCATGTCTCTCATTGAGTTCCCTTCTTTCTCCAGGCTGAAGCTCTTACTTCTGCCTAGAATGACTTTTATCCTCCTTTTCCTTTGAATCATATTTCAAATGTCACCTCGTCAGAGAGACCTTCCCTGGTAAACTTCCAGAGTAGCTCCTTCAGTCACTATGTCCTCCCCTAGCTATTTCCTCCAGCTGTGCTCTTCACAGTCTGTACTTTTCTTGTTTAGTAAAGTGTTCGCTTTATATTGTCTGTCTCTCCTAGCCTATCATTAGAATAAAGCTCCATGGAAGGGAACACCTTGTCTCTTTTCTTCTATCCCCTGAACCTAGCATGGTGCTAGATACACAGTAGATACTCAATGAGTAGATGAATTAATTGATGATGAGAGAGCTCTATCATTTCTTCATGAAATCACTGAACTTCCAAAGAGGTAGACTGGTACAAGGTAAAACTTCTTAAATCCTGATCAGATCCTATAGACAAAGAGATCAGAAAGAATGTTTATTTTTTCTAATATGGTGTAATCTAGCTTTTTTTTGCCAAACTTAGAGAAGCTTTTTGTTTCCCTTGAGCTCTTTTGTCACAGAACTATGATGTCTGGGGTTTTCAAACTGGTCATATTTTTGATACTATAAACTCAAGAGGTATAAAGAATTGGAAATAGAGCTAATTTAACACCTATCACTACTCATCAGTGGTATTGCACCTGCGATGATTACCACTTGTCATATTTGGAACCCTATCCTCTGTAGAGAGTATTACCAGTGATGTTAATAAATATAAATTTCAATCTTGCACAGATATTTCTGGCTCCAGGTTTTTGTCCAGTGAGATTTTAGAGATGAAAGGGACAGAACCAATAATGAATAAATCGAAATAAAAAAATAAATATTTTTCTGGATATATTGAGTGTTTGATATATCTATTTATACATTAGGAGAATGAGTGAGAAGAGTGCCTGCAACCCTAATGAGATGGCTCATGCTGAGCCCCCAGATAGCTTCTGGATGGCAACTGGTTACCAAAACTGTCAACTACTTGATTTAAGAGTTGAAACTTTGGGCCAGTCCTACCTCGCTGGAGGAGAAAAGTGGAAGATTGAGTAAACCTCAGTTAAACTGCAGACACTGTTTTCTCTCAGATCTTGTCCTATGTGATTCTTCTTTTGGATGGTCTTCCTGATCAGTATCCTTTAAAATAAAACCATAATCATACTTTCTTGAATTCTGTGAGCTATTCTAGTGAATTATTATATTCTAGTGAGGGAGTATGAAAACTCCCACATTTTTGGCCAATCAGAAGTGCGGGTGCTCTGGGGTCCACAAAGTGAAGCTGGTGTCTGACGTTAGGGCAGTTCCATGGAGGCCTAAGCCTTCAACTCGTGAAGCTTAATCCTAACTCCAGGCAGTTAATGTCAGAACCAACCATACTGCAGTGTACCCAGTTGAGGATAAACAGAATAGTTACCTCTTCCCTTAATATTTTCAAACTAATTGAAATTTTCTAATTCATTCATTCTTTAGAACTGCAGGAAGTTCAGTTCCTTCTCCAATATTTCTAATGGCTTATACAGAGGTACTTAGAGTTTCTTGTCTTTTAGCAGTTTGAACTCACGTTCCCTGATCACTTTGCATTCCTTTGCCTATTCAACAAATTTTACTAGCACTTATTAAGGACTCGGCACTGTACTAGAGCCTTGGTATTAGGGTATATCAGTACATAAGACAGAAATGGTCCCTATACTAAGGGAGTTCACGGCCTATTGGCAGAGGTCAAGATACTCCAATAAACAGACAAATGTGAGTGATTATAAATTATGTGGTTTTTAAAATCTCTCCTTATGATTTTTCTCTTTCTTCAACAATTCATTTCAAATATGGTTACAGCTCTTTCTTCTCTTATTTTCCGAGTTGCCCCTAACAAAGTGTGTCTGTGTCTTAGAGACTTTTACTACTGGTTTGGGGATAGTGCGGGACAATACTGCACAGAGTTAAGAACTACTTAATTTAACTATCCGACATTACTCTTTCCAAAATTACTAACCCATCATCACAGAAATTCCATACAGGAAGTCATTCTGGGTCAACTTCCTCAAGTCCTTAACATGTCACCACATTGATATGATCTGCTTTCTCCTTTCAGAGAAACCACTTTTCTCTTCTCCTCACTTAACTCAAAAATTCCTGCCTCTTTATTTTGAAAACCTTTTACACAGCTCAATCTCTTTCATTCAGACAATTCCCAAATAAAGTCGCTACCTATGTGTGCCCAACAGATTCATTCAAGTGTGTCCTGATGTAAAATGTCAGTCTTCTTCTTATTACATTCCACCCCAATATCAAATGCAAAAATATCTGCAAGGGTAAAATATAATATCAAAATACCAGAAATGCATTACAAACATCAATGCCAAAGGCTTTATTTTTCTTAAACATGTTTCCTTATCTATTACATTATTTTCTTTCCTCTTGTCTGTCCAAGTTGAAGTACCTAAGATTTCTCAGAATATATTTAGATTGTTTAGTTTACACATTTATTAATGGAAATATAATTAATCACGTGAACAAGGATTATGAATTTTGTTTATCTTGTTTTTTTCCTTTATTTACATAAGTTATTTAGACATTTATATCTATGTATGTCTCTCTCTATATATCATCTATCAATGTATCTATCTTTACATGGAAGAATGTGTGTAAGTACATATATATAAATAAAACATATTATGCTATGAAAAGTTTGATATTAAAAAAAATGGCCTATGCTATAGAGAGCTTGATATTGAGAAAACAAGATGCAAAGGTCATTAGGATAGCTTCATTTTATTTTATATTTTTCTTCAGTTAGGTATTGGTTACTTCTCTAGCAAAATCATTTAAACCATCTTTTTTCAAATGGTCACATAAGTGACTGAATGTTTATTTTCTTACAGAAATAAAATGTTATTTGCCTTACTTGATTAATTTATTTTGCGTAATGTAGACATAGGTATTGCCTTAATATTCCCTCGACCAAGTACGCTTCCTATTGAGATGACGTCAAAGGACTTTGCAGTGTGGACAGACCCATAAATCTACCTAGTTTCATACTGAGATGAAGATCTCCAAACTCAAATTCGGTATAGGTCATAAGCAGTGCAATGAATCACATTCTCCAAAGGCATTTGACCTGACTGCAAATGATTTCCATGTTTTGTGGATGCAACAGACTGTCTAAGGAAACTTTGTCCCTCTTACCTCTAATCCTCGGGAGGTGATGTATGGGCGTTCTGGGCCAAGGTAGCATGGATACTGGGTTCTGACTTGGGTATCATCTTTGGACTACAACGAATCAGGTTTTATCTGACTACATTTAGCTTTCAAGAAGTGCTTCTTAGGTGCCTATCTTCAGAGCTGAGAGGAGAAACCATCATTCGATTTTTAGTAGCCAGTCGAAAACAACTGCAAAAACGAAGAGACAAAAACTCACATTTAGAAATGTTCTCTTATGCAGGCAGTGGCTCACTGCACTTCCTTCTCAGTGTAATACTCTAACACAGTTGGTTGCCAGACACTGCATAGCTATTATCATACAAAGCAAGTAATGTTTAAAGCTAGCAGTTTCCTATTTGTAAAGAAAACACAGAGCATATAGGACGAGGGGGCATATTTCGTGTTGGTTAAGGCTTTAAGGCCAAAAAACGAAATACTAATGTAGACCAAAATAGACCGCTATAAAACCTGACTGTCAAAAAAGGAGTTATGTCTGTGCTCTGTAGACACAGAAATAGCTTTCGAATGTTTTCTCCTACATAGACCTCCACAAAAGCTGCTAACAGCTGTGGAGACAGTGCCGAATGGATTTGATGTTGGAGTCAGACCATCAACTCTTTCCAAAAGAGTTTTGATTTATTAAAGTTAGATTATGGCTATATCTGATTTTCTTGTTAATGTACAAATGGGGACAAGATGTCACTTTCCCACCGCTCTCTTTCCATTTATGTACTTTAAATGCACTTTAAAGCAGAGCATCTTTAAGTGAGAGAGCAAGCTGTACTGACTTTGGTATGTAATTGTTTACAATCAGTAAAAAGAGAGTACAAAATGGATGGTGGAAAAATTAGTCTACTATTCCATTTCTATAAAACCAATTCTTACTTATTTCCAAATAAATCAATTAATGGAAGATACAAGATTTAGAAAAGGAAATACATTATCTGGGAGGCTTTTCTGAAGGCATCCAAAGCTTAAGGGAAAACTCATCCTGCTTTGGTTCTATACTCTGAGGTGAATGTCTCGTGACGTATCTGCAACTTCAATGCAATGTGCAAAAGTTAAGGATATTTGGGTCCTAACTTGGTTTGAGCCTTTAGCTAGCTGGATCACAGTCAGTAAGTCCTTAAACTGTCTAGGTTTCACATTCTATTTGAAAATAAAGGGACTCAGTACATTGTTTTCAGTTGTGCTCTGGGGGTCCAAGGAATATTTTCATGAATGTCACGGAACATGAGCTACCAGGCAGGGCTCCACAATTCTACTTCAACCAAAGCAGCTCCGCTTCTCTCAGAATCATTTATCTTGACTTCCCAATAATATTTTGTCTGGCAAGGATTTTGACACTAAAAACAATTAGAGTAGCACTCAACTGTGATGATATCTTTCTCCTCTTAAAGTATATGGCCCTTCCTCTATGGTCTCCAGACTCTTAATCTACTCTGAGCTACCAGTTCCCAAACAATTCATCTTCCCTCCTTTCTAGTTAAGGACTAGAGCTGGGTAAAATAAAACCAGGTAGGTGGGTTTCCCTTAAGAGGTGATCTAGATTTCATTTGCACAGGAAGTCATGAAAGCTGTCCAACTCTTGGAAAAGAATCGTTAACTGTAACGAGATAGCTTTAGAGATTTTATAGTGGTTTATTTTAGATGACATTAGTCATTCATTTGTGGCATATCGGCCCCCACTAATGTCAAGTTGTGCTCTGGGACTTTTGCAAAGTAGATCACACTTAAGCATATTTTCCAGCTCTCATGTGATATGCGACATTTGCGCAAGTTTTTGTCCAGTCCTACACAGTTAAAAAGATATTTTTTTTTGCTGTCTGAAGTACTATTAACTATCTTTCTATTACCAGATACAGGGCCTATTCTCAGACCCATATTTCCAACTTTCTGTGACATATGTCAGTGACGGTTCTCTATCATTCATACAACTCATCGCACACCATTGTTAGTTCCTTATAGTCTTCCTTTCTCGTGGTTGCATCTTTTGCTTTCAGTATATATATTAATTGATGACTTGTATTATTTTCTGTTGCCATGCTCTGGTAGCAGATCTATGTTTAACCTGTGTTTCCTAACCTCTTTTTTAATTTCTTGCAGGGTTTCTTGTCCTTGTTGGAAGATGCCCACATCTACGCCTTAGCCCTGTCTTCTTACCCAGTCTCTAAGTGCGTATTTCTTTTTGGCTCCATGATATCTTCAATAGATGCTGCATCGACCCCTCAAATTCATCTACCTCAAGCTGAATTCAACTTCTCCACTCCCCTGCCCCACATTGCTTTTTTCTCCCTCATAGAGTCTATTAAAATATGTCTGTGGCATCATAGATTTTCTACGTCTTTTGTTCCTAGAAAAAGCAGTTTTTAGACTCCCCCTCAAAAAAAAAAAAACCTATTACATATCTCATTCAAATTTAATAGAATAAACTAATACCAGTGCTAGAATAATAGTTCTAATTGAGGCAAAGTTTGGAGGTGCCCTACCAACTAGTATTTTCCCTTCTCCTTTTCCTCCATATCCCTGATATTGGATGAAAGTTTGGAACCTACTGCTCTGCAATTCATAACTCAATGTTGTTCAGCTTCACCGTCTTTTTCTACTTTGTCACCAAACTTCATTTTTTTTCCATTATAACTTCTGGAGTTTGCCCTTTTAAATCATATTTTCCATCCTTCCTCTGTTAGCTCTCACCGGTAACTCTATTCTCAAGATTCCTGTCACTCTTCATTTCTACCATGGGACTTATCACCTCCTTGTTTTCAAATTAGATTTTGAATGGATTAGTTTTGTCTCTAATACAGTACGTATTTCAAAGAGATTATTTTTCCATCCATCCCTCCATCCATCCACATCTATACAACCATCCTTTTATCTAGAGTATTTATTGAGTCTACCATATGCCAGGCACTGTTGAGCACTGACTTGGAACTGTATTGGAGACAAATAAGATTTCTGCCTCCATGGTGATATTCTGGGTTCCTGACTGTAACAATCCTTGTATTTGGAACATAGAAAATGTACACTTAACACTTGTTAATGAATTGAATTGAATTGAAACCAGTTAAATATCTTTCTGTTTTTCTAAAATGAGGGCTTTATATTTTCTCTCTATGCACCTTTGTATTAGAGCTACTTGAGGCTAAGGCAGTGGTTGTTGACAAGAGCTGATTTTCGCCCCCACCCTTATCCCCACCCTCACCCTGGAACATTTGGTAATGTCTGGAGACATTCTTGTTATGACTAGAAAAGGATAAGGAGTAGAGTTAACATCTAGTTTGTAGAGGCCACAGACGCTGCTTAACATCCTACAATGAACAGGACAGCCTCCTAAAATGAAGAATTATCCAGCTGAAATAATACCAAGCTTGAGAAAATCTTATTTGAGATATTGAAGTCACATGAATTCTTTTTCTTAAATAGTAAGCTGTTTGTTTCACTTCTTACACATTCTTCTTATTATGATTTTTACCAAAAATCATGACATACTTCTGCTTTTAATGCCATACTTTGAGCTTCTTTGCTGTTACATCTAGGCTCTGCTGAAATTACTGTTCTTCAAACAGGAAAAATGCCAGATGCTTTTGGATAAAGGCTGTTCCCCCTGAAGGTAACATAAAACTCTAACAAACCTGGCCTAAATAATAAGAAGATGTAGTTTTTCCTTCCTTTAAGCAAGCCAAGAAGAAAAGTGCCTCTGCAATTGGACAATTTAGTAGCATCATGTTGAACTCAAAGGCTTAGGATCTTTCCATCATTCTACTCTTCTATATTCATCATGTCGACTTTGTTTTCAGATGGCATTCCTCCACCTGCTCCGGTCCAGGCACCTCACATCGATATAAAATATATTCAGTGGAAAATGGGGGACTGTTTCCTCCTGTCTATATCTCTTTTAGAGCAAGAAAACTTTCCCCAAAGATCTTTTCTTCTTGTTATATTGTGTAGAAATGAGTCACATACCTATCGCTAACTCATCTTAGGCAAAGAGAATGAAATACCATGATTGGCTTCGACTAATCACAATTTATCCATGAGTCATCTGGGAGATGGGTGGACACTTGAACATACTTGGGGGCTCTGCCAGCAAATCAGAGGGAAGGTTATTGGAAATATTACAAATGGGCACCCATTTTAACTATAAGACCTATAGTTGAGGCCCCGACAATTCATTGCCATTTTTAGTCCCAGTGTACTTTTTAGAAGAGCAAATGCAATTCAGCTCCATTACAAACTGGATAATTGCCTTCAGTGTCTGAACTTTAAGGTGGAGAAATTATTCCATTTTCTTCTTTAAAGGCATGAAAACATGATTTTAGGTTAATAGTGACTATCGTAACCAGGACAAGGGCATGGTGAGTAAATCACTCAGCAGGCAAAATTTAAGGGGGTACTCACACTTTAGAGTACCCCCTTAAATTCACACTTTAGAGTACCCCCTTAACTTCTGTGCCCTAGACACCACACTTGCCTTACGTATTAAGTATATTGGGCAATACTAATTAGGTATTAGTATTAGTATTAGGTAATACTAATATACTTATTAATCCTAATGACCATATTATATTGTGGGCTTTGAATGGCCATAGATCGAGGTTTTAAATATTTGAGGATAGACTCAAGACATTCAGCCTACAATACCACATTTTTTTTTCCTATGAAACACCTCGAAAATAATTCCCTGCTCATGGAAAGACAATCCTGGCCATTGGGTATATAACAAAACACGGCAATAGTTTTTTGAGCCAGGAAAACTTGGTTACAAAACGATTTTAAAAATACTTTTCTCTTGAAGTCTTGACATGATCAGCACTGGGCGTGACCTAAAGATGGAATGAAGAACACGAACGGATGACTGTTTCCTTAGCAACAAGAACCATATGTTTCCTTTGAAATATGAAGCCATAAGAAACCGTTCCCCTATATTTTTCTTTCCTCCAGGTTAGCGGCTTCAACTGTAGTGGTATAAAATTTTAATATTTATTCAACCAATATTTATTGAAGACCTATGCATACAAAGCAATAATTATATTTAAAAATTTTGAATAGGACGTCTTTTCCCTATTATCCGTTCAGCTATGTTATTAGAGGTATAGGCAACTCTGTAATGCAAGTAATCTACTAAAATCTCAGCTCTGGCTGCGCATAAGGATTGCCTAAGCAGCTTTTAAAAAACAAAGATGCTTAGTCTCCAACAGAATATGATTCCGTTGTGCTCATCCAGCATCGGCATTTTTTAAAAGTGCCCCCAGGTGATTCAATGTGCAGCTAGGATTGAGAACCACAGCCCCAAGAAAATTTATGGTGTTGATAAATCAGCTAAACAATTTGAATTACATCAGTTGGAGATTAGAGTTTATAGAAAATTTCAGAGGGTGTAGTTCAAATTCTTCCTTGATTTATTGTTTTTCAGGACAAGGTTTCAACAAACTAATAAATCAGCCCCCCTGCCTCCCAATTAGTCAATTGCTGTATCTACCTTGGGCTTTTGGGTAGGGAAAGAGCTGATGGAAGGACTGTAGCTGCCACCAAACCCTGCTTCCAGGAGCTTCCCTACAAGCTCCAGAAACTATGTCTAGGAGAATAATAAACTGAGATGCTTTTGCCTTAGTTATGTCTCAACTGAATCTGCAGCCTCAGAGTCCTCTGAAAAGAGATGGTCTCTACCACTTGTCTGGCCCCTTCCTGCGAAGGCTGAGTCTCTCAGAGACTGCTCAAGTTGGCCACAGTCAATTCCAGGAAGTGTGAGAGTGTAGAGAAGGTTCGATCTTCTAGTTCTAACCCAGACTCTGGGTTGCAAAATAGATACAGATAGATAAGACTTTGATTCTCAAACCTGCTTTTTGTTTCTGTTTTTGAAGCACTTGCCAAATAATAAAAGACAAAAAATCATTATCTCTTTTTAGTCCACATGACCAAATATTAGAAAGCTGCTCTTTTTTAGCCCTTTTAAAATCATCCATTGATCTATTGTCCTATTCTATAGTGTTTCATAGAGCGTCTATTATGTGCCAGTGCTGTGTGAATTGATGGGGGTGCAGATATGATTAGTATATAGTTCTAACTTATAAGCACCACAAAATTTAGATAAGAATGCAGACAGGCACATAGTTTGTTTGATACATGTGTGATAGAGTTAAGTCCAGGGACTATGTTGAGAATTCCAAGAAATAATCTATTAACTGAAATTGGAGAATGAAATTGGGAAGTAAGTCAGCTAAAGCTAAAAAAAATTTAGTAGGGGATATAATGTATTAATTTAACCTACTATTAGTGAGTAAGCTACCAAAAAATACTAGTATGTAAAAAAAAAAAAAAGATGGGTATCACAAGCCAATGGAAAGCACTTTCCATTTAATTAGTCCAGCAAATATTCATTAAGCACACAGTATCGAGAATAGCGTGGACATGGGAATAAAACAGTTGACATGGGGGTATAGTCCCTATTTTTTAACTGAGAATGTGTTTAGTAGAAAAGGAAAATATTAATAATAATAACATGATAATAAAATAACATTGATAAAAAATAACTTTTCGGTGCTCTAGAAACTTCCCACCAAATGATGGTTCGTGGAATCCTAACACTGATCTTTCCAGAGAATTCATGAGAAATACAAGTCCCATCCCAGACCTACGAGATCAGAATCCTCTTTTTAATAAGATCCCTAGGAGAATTGTATGCGCCCTTAGGTTTGAGAAACAGTGATGCATAATATGCCATGTGCTTTACATGGATTACCTTCTTAAAATTGCACAGCAACTTTATAAAGGAGGTACCCATTTGTACCTTCCTTTGATAATTCCTGAAGAACTTGAAGCTTAGCTACAGTAAGTAATTTGCCCAAGTAAGTAGAGTCAGCAAAATGATGGAGTGGTTTGAATCACAGTAGGTCGACTTTCAACCCCATGTGCCCTGTGTCTACCAATAAAATAACACTTAAACAGTAACAAGAACTAATCCAACAAGTAGCTCAACATCTTGGAGGCTGATCTACAGCTATAAAAATCAGAGGCAAAAATCATCTTTTTATTCAATTACCATAGCAATTTATCTGCATGATCTCACGAGAAGCTGCACTGGACATAAAAAGCTGTGGAGACATATGAAAGTCACCATGATGGGAATGCAAACCGGTGCAGCCACTCTGGAAAACGGTGTGGAGGTTCCTCAAAAAATGAAAATAGAGCTACCCTATGATCCAGCAATAGCCCTGCTAGGAATCTACCCAAGAGACACAGGAATGCTGATGCATAGGAGCACGTGTACCCCAATGTTCATAGCAGCACTTTCGACAGTAGCCAAATCATGGAAAGAGACCAAGTGCCCATCAACTGACGAATGGATAAAGAAGTTATGGTACTTATATACAATGGACTACTACGTGGCAATGAGAAAAAATGAAATCTGGCCATGTGTAGCCAGATGGATGGAACTGGAGGGTATTATGTTAAGTGAAATAAGTCAGTCAGAAAAAGACAGATACCATATGTTTCCACGAATAGGTGGACTTTGTGAGACTAAGCAAAAACCAGGGGGAGGGGAAGAGGGGAAAGGAAAAAAAGGACACAGAGAGGGAGGGAGATAAAACATAAGAGACTCTCAAAGACTAAGAAAAAACTGACGGTAAGGGGGATTAGGGAGGGGGGAGAGGGGGTGATGGGCATTAAAAAGGGCACATGTTGGGATGAACACTGGGTGTTATATGTAAACCAATTTGAAAATAAACTATTATAAAATTAAAAAAAAAAAAAAAAGTCACCATGAGCCCTGTTAGAGTCAATGGATCCAACTGCTTCCACACTAGATCTTCCCCAGAGGTTCTGAGAGGTTAAGACTGCTAAATCATCCTGAGTGATCAAAGCCCTAGGCTGAATCCCATGGGCTACAGCAGTCCGTGGGCACTGGTGGGCTTGCCAGATTAATACCTCAGTTGTAGTTTATCTTCTTTCCACGGTTTGTTGAGTTAGTCCCAGATACTATGCAACATCTGAAATGGCCATTAGAAATTCGATCAGCTGCCTGAATAAAGGTCGAGGAAGGAAGAAACTACCATGTAACAAGGGGAAGAATATTCCCAACAATTTCTCAGCGAGTTTCAATCAGCTAAGGAATAAATTCTTCTAGCAAGAAGAATCAAAATAAAATAATTTTCAAAAATGTCTTATCCGTTAATGGCACAACCTTAAAATTTCCTTTTCCTAAGGTCTTTTCAAATTCAAGAGGTGACATGCAGGGAGAAGATGTCAAATTCACTTATTTGCTTTAAAAAAGAGAAGGCAGCTCTCGCCCAGTTTGGATGACTGTTTTGAAGTCCATTTCTAAAAATGGCTTCAAAGTAAGGTGATTGTAATCAAAGAAGAGATGTGGCAAAATTCCGTAATGAAAGAACATATTTTACCCTTCTCGTGTTTTGACGAAGTTAGGCTGGATAATCCAAAAATTGCTTCTGAGACCACACTGTCCATTTCTACACATTTCACGTGTAGAGGGGACTTTATCCATTATAATCACAGTCCCCTGTAGTTAATGTCTTTCTCCTCCATCTGGGTTTGCTGGTAACATCCATAAGGTTGTAGCTGAATATTTCTTTTAATAGAGAGATTCGGAAGGATTGATTCACAAGGTATTTCGATGGTGCCAGATTACATTAAATTGTTTCACTTTTTCAGGGGTAAAAGGGACCACTTGCGTTTTTTTGTTTTGTTTTGTTTTGTTTTGTTTTGTTTTGTTTGTATGGCTGCAGTGGGAATATCCTGTAGATGGTGGATTGCGCAATTACACAGAAGTTTTCTGTGCTTTTAAAGATGCAACTAGCATGAGAATAGCAATGGGGAAACATCAGGTTCTCAGCATGTGGTCTGCTGGAAAAATTATTTTAAAAATGTGGAGCCTTAGGATTGTAATTCTCTTTTGTACGGTAAAAATAGAATAACAGCCTTCGAAAAGGATGGAACTGCTGGTATAGAGCAAGTTTTGCAAACCAATGCCAACTTAAATGGATTGTAGTGGGTGTGGTGTGTTATGTTGCTGATTTCAAGCTATTTCAAGACTCTGAGGAAAAAGCGAATAAGAACCCAGGGATCCTTTTTTAATCTCTGCTATGTAATTGTGGTGGGCGGTGCGGATAAGGGTGGTTACCCACACGCCAGCATATTTGCCATATCAGGCCTAATATCTTGTTTCTCATTTGACTACGAAGAACTATATATACTTTCCTTTTTCCCGAAGGCTTTTGCAGTATTGTGCTGCTCCCATCCCCTGCATAATTAAGTCAGGAAGCCATCAGTGGCTCCACAAAAACAAGTTGATGCAATCCGAACAGTGACTGGCGATTTAATTCTCTTACTGGGCTTGTGCCTAGAAGAGTTTGAAAAGCCTTTTATGTACCAATCATTATACATAAAACTTGAATCTCTATCATTTTTCATGGGAAGAAATCCAAATAAGTCATTTGGATGATATGATTGGAATGAAGTACATCTTCCTCATCCCTGGCACCCTGGCCTTGATCAATCTTGATTGATCAGAGGTAAGAACTCTTGACTGAGGTGGGACAGGCCTGTAGGTGGTAATGGAATGAGATTTTAGCTGCTACATCTAGAGAGTCTGGTGTTTATACATGGCCTGAAGGAGGACCATCCAAGTAAGCGATGAGTGCTGGAAGGCTAACACAGGTAGTGGGCTGGGGTGGGCAGAGGAAAGTGTTGCTTAATGGGTCAGAATTCAGAAGCCGTGATAGTTTTCCTAATCCTATGGTGATTCGAAACTTGGGTGTCTACTTTTCAGGTCATTATTGTCCGTTTTCTTGCCATTGGCTGCCCAACCACTGAGGTAATTCCAAATAATTTAGGATATATATATTTTACCGTTGAATCTCATTTCAAGATAACTTATCTCTAGTAGTTCACGCAATGCTAACTGATATAACAAATAAATTGCAAAATCTCAGTGGATTAATTCAAGATATTTTCCCCCTCCTTCACATAAAATTCAATTGGCTATGGAAAGGAGTAACCATTGTCTTCTGCCCACCTTACATTGTCCTGAATTTAGACACGTGGCCATCTCTTGCTATGAGGGAGGCGGGAAAACAGTAGCTGCATGATTAGAAGGAAAGGGAATAGGTTGAGCATCTAGCCTGTGCCACAATGGCAGAGATAGTTCCTCTGAGCTGCCGACCAGCGTTAATCCTTGCATGTGTATTATATAAATATAATGTGTCTTGTGCAGATAGTTTTATTTTGTCAGTTTTCTCAGTTTTCTTGATTCATGTTGAGCCTTCGGGTCTTTGACTTATGAAAATCATGACTATTATTTTATATTTTGCTTTATAAAGCAACCTAGTGTGGTTCTGTGACTAAAGAGTTGATGATATATCTTTCATGACAACGATAACAGGAGACATTCAACCAGTAACACCTGTCCGATTCTGCACACACCTCACACTATCTCATTGTGCATTTAAAGCACTCTCAGATTTGAAGACTTTTATTTATATTATCTTAATATTGTGCCAAAAAGAAATGGACAGGCGATACCTGAGTATCTAAAAGCAATCTCAGGGGCACCTGGGTGGCTCAGTCGGTCAAACATCTGACTCTTGATCTTGGCTCAGGTCGTGATCTCACAGTTCATGAGATCAAGTCCCATGTTGGGTTCTGTGCTGACAGTGCAGAGCCTACTTGGAATTCTCTCTTCCCCCTCTCTCTGCCTTTCCCTGGCTTGGTCTCTCTCTCCCTCTCAAAATAAATAAATAAAAACTTAAAAAAATAAATAAATAAAAGCAAACATAACAACAGAAGGCATGAAAGACGTCAGGCCTAGTAAGAAGCAATGTAAACATAGCAAAAAAGTAGAGTCAAATTGAAATCCAGTTTGACTTCATTCTCCTTTTCCCTCCCATTTATTCTTTTCTTCTCCTTCTATTTCTACGCCTACGGCTCCTCTTCCTTCTCCGTCATTATATACCAGAAACAAATGCTTGAGGGAAGCCCTGTTTTTTTTCCAGGTGGTATAACTTTGGAATATCCTGAGAATAAAACGCAGAAAGTGTGACACTGTGACCAAGATTATTCTTATTTTGATCGAAGCATGTACATGATGTGACTTGGAATGGTTTGAGACATACGGAGCCAAATAGTTTCATAATTCTCCATTTGAACCTGCTCAGTTCCCGCAGCGTATTTATGCCATGTCCTGATAGAGGCAAATAAATGGTTTGAGGCAACCCAGGACTGGATTTGTCATGTTCCGCAGGACTTGGAAGACTAAGATATGCTTAAACGATGTAAGTAAAGACCTGGCTGATTGCCCTTCTGACTCTTTCTCCGTTATAGGACAAATCAGTTTTGAATTGGTATTGCACCGTCAATATGAATGAGTTCATAAAAATATGTAAATATAGCATTTAATCATTTTTTATGAATTTATCATTACTTTAGGAAATTTATGACATTTTTCATCAGTTGATTTTGTCACTCCTTGGAATATTGATTCATTTAAAGATAAAAAGTGTGAATTCCTTTTCAGTTGGCATCTGGCCTATATTCAGCCCCTAGTGTTACTTTAAAAATGACCCTGAACTTCCAATCCCTGACCAAAATCTTAGTGAATATACACTAGAGACTTACAAGATATACTCGAGGCTTGCTTTATTTAAACCTCCTTTTTAATGGTTTCATCTGGAAAGTAAAACTTAAAACATCTTGTCAAGTACTTCTATGACGGTTATTAAAAATACATTTGTATTTCAGGGTAGATTTAAACCATATGTCCTTATTTGCCCCCATGTAGCACATTAAACTACTATTTTGAAAGAGACAATCAAAATCCCAAAAGCCGCAAGAACACTCTCTTAAAAATAGTTTCATGTGTTTCTACTTTTAGCATAAAGTAACACTTTTTCCCCACCTGCCAGCACAGAACACACCTGGAAGGGTTTATATTTAGCCAAAACTTCGAACTCATAAAACCAAAATTATATTAAGGCTTGGCAAGTTTTTATTTGTTTGAGTGAGGACTGGTGAGAAGATAGAATGCTGCCTTAAATTTCTTTTGGCCATTTTTCTTCTCGTCTCTTTCTGTCTCTCTCTCTCTCTCTCTGTTTTTTTTTTTTTCCTCAGCTATTTAAACAATTAGAAGATTGGATATCAAGCAGCATTTATCTAAGTATTTTAAAACTGTGCCAAAATAAAAGCTAATCATTTTGTAATCATTTTGTAATCAGTATGCATAGAAGAGAGGAAGAGGCAGGAGAGCAGTTGCTGCATGTTTGCTGACAAAATATTGAATCCAAACATTTAATTTCAATCTGCCACTGTTCTCAGTCAGTATAATTACTTTAAGCAAATACCACGTTGGAAAAAATGGTCTCAGCCACTGAAATGTAAATAATACAATATAATCATCGCCACACTCAAATTCATATACTGTAATTTATTTGGATCAATTTCATAAATATGGGTGTAATAAATGTTTAAATTATTATAAACATGTGTACCTAAGCTATGCTTATAGGACTTGATTTACTCTTTCCTGTCAGCGACTTATATCTGAAATAAAGACTTGCTGAACAAGTCAAATCACGTGGATCTTCTTATAATATCAGTGAGGATAGGAAAAAAAGAGTTTTTTAGATTTTTGCCATAAAGTCAAGGTTAGACAAAGCATATAACTTACAAGAATCGAAGCTATTATTTATACAGTATTTGCAGAATATGTTAAATATGAGAAGTATATTTAAAATAAGAGTTTCTAGAAATATTATAGAAACAACGGATACAGATTTTACCTTAAAAGAGGTCACCATCAATAGAAGTGTTAATTTTTAAAGACGAAGATCAATAAAAATATGATAGTAGGAAATAAATAAACTACCTTAGAGCAAGGTTTGTCTTATTTATTTTTGTGTCTTTAGCATCTAACAAAATCCTTGACACATCGAAGGTGAAGGTACGGGGAAGTGCCCACGATGGTGCCCAATTTGCTCTCAGCCATTCTTACTGCATCTTGCCTTACCCACCATGTCTCCACAGGCAAACAGCATTTGCAAACTCTTTGTGAAGGAGAGGTCAGTTATTGGACCAAAATGGCCAACTGACTCAGGCTAGTCAGAAACCCGTAAGATACTCTGATATTTAAGGCTTTTTGCATAGAGCTCAGAACCAAACAGATACAGTCCTTCTAAATTTAACTAAAATAATGATCAATAAATACTAGTTTCATTAATTAAAATAGTATACTTTTAAAAGTCTATTTAAAAACTAAAAACTTTTAAAATATTCTTATTTTGATGCCTGGGATTTGTCTCAAAAGAGTATGGGAGCAGGGAAATGATATTTTAGATAAAACAAAATTGGTCCTGTGTTGGTAATCATTAAACCTGGTGATGAGCTTCTAAGTGTTTAATGTACTATTCTGCCTACTTTGTACATTTTTGATAATTTTCCATATTAGAAAAATTTTGAGCTCTGTTCTTCTGCCTAGAATCAGCCCTAGGCCCTTACAACGTAGGGACTTTTCTTCCCTAATCTATTAAATATCAGTTTGCATAACATTCCAGTGTTTACCAGAGAACCTCTGCTTTTGCACTTCCCTTTATCAGATAATAAAGTTAAGAGAACTACTAGTGCCTTTGACTAATTGTAACAAAACACCGAACCAAATGGGATGTATACAATAAGGACCTTTATTTATCTCAAAAAAAAGATGTCTAAAGATAGATATTTCTGGGACAATTAAAAATTGTCGTCGCGAAAGACATCTTACCATCTTTGCACCTTGTCAACCTCAGTGATAATTTTGTCAAAATTTAGACCCATAAATCGGGCTAGTTTTATCAGTCTCTTAAGATGGCAGCTGAAATTCCTGCCATGATACTATACAACCTCATATTAAAAGAGAGAATTTTTTCCACGTTTTTTTTAACTAAATTCTTTCATGTAAGACCATAGCAAAAGTGCCCTAATGTCTCATTGCCCGTTGGCTAGACATAAGGGAGACGGGAAAATTAGTAGTTGATATTTTCAGCTTCTACCATTTTAGAGAGGTATTCTGCCATAGATAACATGGTGAGGAGGTGTGCAAAGAGCTCTTGGATAGATAACCAACAATGGTTCCCAGCAGATCTCAGTAAATGCCACTAACAGGGCATCTGTATCAGTTACAGTAGCCTCAATCATGCTGAGTAACAAACAGGCACACAATCTCAGTGCTATAAAACACACCTTTTAAAGTACATATCTATAGGGTTTAATTTATCTGAACTGAGCTTAATTAGTGTCATCTAGGCTCATTCACGAATCTATGGTTAGGGGCAGGTTGGCATGTGGTGTTAGCTGGTCATGGCTGATCTTGGTTGGGCTGCTCACATGGCTAATTAGCTGTCTGGTAGATGAATGAGATGGTCTTGGCTGGGTGATTAGGGAGATAGCTCTGTTCTCATGCGCCCTCTCCAGCAGGCTAAACTAGACATATCTTTTTTTCAAGTTTATGCATGTATCATATCTGTTAACTTCTCAGTGGCCAAAGTATTACCTAGGTATCAAGATGTCAGGACACAGACTCTATCTTCTTTCTTTTCCTTTTCTTTCTTTCTTTTTTTCCTTTTTTTTTTTTTTTTTTTAGAGAGAGAGAAAGAGAGACGATGAAGGAGGGAGAGGGGCAGAGAGAGAGGGAGACACAGAATCCAGAGCAGACTCCAGGTTCTGAGCTGTCAGCACAGAGCCCGACACGGGGCCTGAACCCACAAACCGTGAGATCATGATGAGCTGAAGTTGGACGCTTAACTAACTGAGCCACCCAGGCGCCCCTCTATTTTCTTTCTAAAAGAAATCACAAAGAAACATGACAAATGTTGCATACAGAAAAAAACAGCAAAGAATTGGGTCTGTTAATGCAACCAATCTACCAAACCAAACTTTGGAAAATCTAGGCATTAGTGACTAGCCCTGACACTTCTTTTATCCTCAACTCTCATTTCCAGAATTCTCACATCCTATCAGTGTTTCTTCTTAAATGTCTCTCTGTTTCCTCTGCTCTGCATTTTATTCCCAATACTGTAGTATAGGCTCTTAATGAGGATTCTGCAAAAAGATCTCAGTTGAGGCCACTACGCAGTGCCACACAAGAGCTAGAATGATCTTTAAGAAATGTGTATCTAAATGTGTGACATTTTAACATTTCAGTGAGTCAACATTGCTCTCCAAATAAAAATAGAACTCCCCTACAAATTCCTGAAGCTTTTGGACCCGACTGAGCTCTTCCATTTTATCTTGGACCATACTCTCCACCTTTTAATTCCAGTGTCTTTACAGTCCCCAGTGCTTGCTCTCTTCCCTTCTGTCACAGTTTCTTTGCACATGTTGTTTTTTCTTCCAGGAATACTCTTCCATCTGCTCTTTGCCTAAATAACTCTGACTCATTCCTCAGATCTCTGCTTAAGTGTCACTTTTCAACAGTCTTGCCTGACCTTCTTTATTAGACCCAATCACTCTACTAGAGATTCTCATCATAATATAAACAGTCCCTCTGTTGAATTATCCTAATTAAAACTTTGTATTCGTTTTGGTGACCTTTTAAATAACCTTTATATTTTAAAATAATTTTAGAGGAACAGAGGAGCTGCAAAGATAGCACAGAGCGTTCCCATATAGCCTTTACCTAGTTTCTTCTACTGTTAACATCTTATATGACCGTGGTACATTTAGGAAAACTAAGAAATTAATATTTATAATATTCTTAACTAAATTACAGACTTTATTTAGATTTCTTTGGTTTCTTTTCACTTATGTCCTTTTTTATTTTTCAGATTCCAATCCATGGTACCATGCTCTATTTAATTGTATCTCTTTAGTTTCTTCTAATTTTTGACGTTTTCCCAGTCTTTCTTTGTTTTTCATGACCTTGTCACATTTCTAAGATTTCTGGCCAGGCATATATTAGAACGTACCTCAATTTGAATTTTCCCGACATTTTCTCACAACTACACTAGGATTATGGCTTTGGGGAAAGAACATCACAGATAGGAAGTATAGGTCTCGCTGAAATAAGAAGGGGAAGTGCTATCAACATGGCTTACCACTGGTGATAACTTCGGTTCCTTGTATACAGTATTGTCTGCCAGCTTTTTTCATTACAAAGTTAACATTTTTCCCTTCCCTACTCTACTCATCAGAAATGAGCCACTAAGTCAAGGGCACACTCAAGTGGAAGGGAGTGAAGTTTTATCTCTTGGAGGTAGGAGTGTCCATAAATTTGTAAACGTAGGTTAAAACCACCACGGTAATTATTAAATACTTGGGGAAAATGCTTTGTAGTTATGTGAAAATTTTCTTTAAGGTTTTGCCTACGAATTTTAGCATTCATCTATGGACCTTGCAAGCAGAAATTGTTGTTGTGATATTCTAATGATCATTATTTTATTTCCCTCACTTTTTCTATACTTATTATCTAATATTATTCCATCTATTTGGACCACTTCTTTCCTCTCCTCCTTTTATTTAGTTACCACATACATTTATTTATTTTATTTTTGGGTTGTAATCTAATACTATCATAATCTATCTTATTGTTCATATTGCTACAGCAATGGATATTGGAAGCACATCTAGATAGACTCCTATGTCCTTTTTACATGACTTCATCACTTGTTTTAGTGTTTCCTGTATGACTTTATGTTTCAGTTTTTATTTAGGTTTTTGAATGGGATATACAATTGAATGGTGCAAAAATAAAAGCAATATATAAAATATACATGAGAAATATAATAATAAAGTATCTAATAATATAATAATTTTACTAGAATTCATGTTGTCTGAAATTAAGATTATGACCTCTGCATCTTTTATGTTGCATTTGCCTGACATGACTTGGTCTGTCAGTTTATTTTCAACTTTCCTGAATCTCTTTGTTTTAGGTCTGTCTTTATAGACATTGGATTTGCTTTGGGAGCCCATCTGAACATTTTCCCAGGGGGACCAGTGTGGTAGCCATGGAGGTACTTACGCCGATCAGATCTCTTGTCTAGAGAGAAGCTGCTGCAGAGAGTGGAGTTAGCTACCTGCCTTGGCTGCCCCTCCTGTGGGATTTACCGCAGCACATATCTTCATCGTGCTCGGTCAATGCCATTCCCGGCCAATGGCTAACACAACCAAAACACTTCTGCTCAATGGGAGACTATTTAATATCAGTCTTTGCTGGAATTACACATAAGCCCATATGACACGATCTCACAGATGCACTTCAGTCCGACACGTCTCCTGCCTAATCCCTTATCGTTCCCTTTCTCCTTCATAGGCGTCCAACCTACATCATGGCTCCCCTTCGTGTTCTTACTTGCCTCTCCTTGAACATTCATAAGTGTTCCCTACAGTTAATCTCTTGCATTTCTAACTCCATTTTGGTATCTGTTTCCTTGAGAATCTCAGCTAAGGATGAATTTCCCTTTACATTTATCAATATGAAAGAGAACTTTGCTCTTAGTTCTCTCGCAATCCTTCCTAGATTCTACCAGTTCATGTTTTATCCCTTTCTGTCATCTTAACATCTCTTCCCTGAATTCTTACATTTCAACTTGGCAGTCTTCCTTCATGAATTCACTCATGTTAAATAAGAGTGAATTACAGTATTTTGGGTCATAATTTTCAACTGCTCCATTCAGCTTTTTGGTGAATGTTCTTTGTCTGCTGGTGTGTTTTCCTCTTCTTTTATACTTTTTTTTTCTCTTTATAAAATCATTGCATTGCTGCTGCGCCACTTTATCTTTCATTATTCATTATCAAATGAACCTTTCCTTTTTCTAAGACAAGATCTAGGAAGAAATATTGTGTGTACATGTGAATGTGTATGTGTGTGTGTGCATGTCACTTTTTCTGAAGCCTATTAATACTTTTAAAACACTGGGTTTAGGAAGGCTTCTTCTGCTAACTTGGCTCTCTCAGTTTTTGCAACAGTGTTGCAGTTAAAGTATATAGCTTCTGTACTTCAGAGTATATCCCTTTCCATGAGAAAGCATAATTTTACTCTATAATTTGGTCTTATAATATTTATTGCCACTACACCATGAGTTTCTTCTCTTCTCTTCTTCTTGCTTCTCTTGTGCCTAATTTCAGCTGCTTTTAAAATCTTTATATATATTTTGAATCTGGAGATAGCTCTTATTATTACTCTGAAGATGGAGTTTGTAAGTCATTTTGTATTCCACTTCTTTTCTTTTGCATAATATGTGGGAGAACTTGCAAAGTGCTACCATAGACAGCCCTGTTCACACTGGTAGCCTTTACATGCATAGCAGTCTCCTCCAGTAGCAAGGATTGTCCAGTGACGGCAGTATTGACAATTTGGGTCAGATGGTTCTTTGTTGTGGTGACTCTGGGCATTGTGGGATGGTTAGCAGCGTTTCTGGTCTCTATCCACACCAGATAAGTGCGAGTTGTGATGATCAAAATTATCCCCATCTATCACCAAATGCTCTTTCCCAGGCAAAGTTGCTTTCAGCAGAAAACCACTCACTAGACAAAAAAAAAAAAAAATCCAGTGAGAATTGCGATGTCTTCTTTGTTAAACTTTCTAGTCCCATTACTTAGCATAGCTTAACCCAAATTGACATCCCGGGAGTTTGTGTCTTCTGCCTTATTACACCGAAATTTAGAGATAAAGCTGAGACCACCTCTCCACACATCGTGAATTTCTCAAAAATACTATGATGTATTATTTAATCCAAGACTGTACGTATCTAGTAAATATATGTCCCATAGACTAAAGCCTCTGAAAATCAAAAGAAAATTAAATAAAACCAGTATCTGCTTTCACAATTAAGAGAAAGGGAAAATAACGTCACAAGAGAATATTTTGTTTAGTTTATGGGAGAACGCAAAGTAACTGAGCATGCTAAATTGTAAAGGAGACACATTCTTTAATAGCTAAAACCCAGTGAAGAGTCTGCAAACTCTGCTGAGGCTCTCGATGACTTTGACAAAGCATTATTTCTCTTTTAAAAAAGAGTCTAAATTTAGTGTCACTAAAGGAAATTTAAAAATCTGTCTGGAAAAAAAGTATATAATAGTATATTTTAAAGGACAATGAATTACATCCTTGAAAATGCAATTTTAAAACCCTTTTAAAAACATTTTTACAAAACCGAGCCCTACGACAGCCTGCGATACTCTCAGGAGAGTTGTTCTCGGTGACTGACGTGGAATGGGATAAGGTTATGCCCAGTTAGGTGGCAGGCTGACTGGCATAGGTATGACCAGGTCATGTGTGGATACTCCAACATAGTTCGTGTAACATATGACAGTCACACTTCCCTACATTGCATGGTTCGGTGGTGAAAAGAAGATGGAATATTCTCAACAAAGATTGACTGGTTTGTTTTTTTTTTTTTTGCGGGGGGGTTTCTGTTTGTTTGTTTTTCAATTACTGAGTCATAAAGAATACTTATCTGGCAATAGCTTCGGTAGGAACCACTATTTAAACTTCAACCACTGGTTATAAGTACTGATTTCTCCTTGGTTCACTTGGTTGAAGTAGGTAGTTGGAGAAGCTGGCAAAATCCGTCTGTTACCTGAAGTTCTATAAATGGATAGGAACAATTTCGGACTCACAGAACTCAAACTTGCTTCTAAACAACACCATGCCAAAGGGAAGAAACTGCGTTTTTGTTTTTTTTTTTAACTTTAGTTACGACAAAGTCACTGAAAGGGTTTATATGAAAATCTCCAACTTCTTATCAAGAGATAGCAATTTCTAGGTCGAGGAGAAATGTTAATTGTATTAAGGATAAAAGGAGTAGAATGGTGTTTACTGTAAAAATATAGAAGCAAAAATTCGTAAACATATCAGATGAAAATTATGGCCAATATAAAGACAATTACTGCAAAAACAACGCTAACGTTGTGAATTCGTTGAAGGGAGGGACTGTATTAGGTGCCTTTGTGTCTTTGATGACAAATAAATAGGTTGCCATTTAATGGGCATTGAATAAATGTCAGTAGAAAGAATTCATAGGTATGCAAATTTGGTTGTTATAGATTTCTGGTACCACATTTCCAAAGAGAAACTGCATTCTAAAAGCAACCTCGTTTGGAAGTCCTTTCACACAAATAACCCACTTTTAGTGCAAAAAAAAAATTAGATTCCAAAAAGAAAAGAAAACTTTCCCATATCTTACTATCTAGATATAACCAGTATTAACATTGGGAAGTATATTCTTCTAGACATTTTCCTTGTCACAGCAGACTCTATAAGTGTTTCAAAAGAGATGGAAGCGTTGGAGAAGAAATAGGTTGTCTTAAACACTTACTGTCACTCATTCACTTGCACTTGTGGAAGGCTCCTAGGCGGGGCTGTTGGTGAAGATGGACTCTGAAGAGCATGACACAGGAAAAATCAGGTGCTGTCCCTCCTCCTCGGTGCCCACCATCGTGATTTTCTCCTTTAAGGAAGAAGTTAGCCTTACTCGCAACCAATACAAGAATGGAGAGAGAGAGAGAGGACTCCCTGCTTTTCTAAAAGAGTAAAGACCACTTAAATTTAAATTTCCAGTTTAGCTGGAAAGTTTTGCTGAGAAGTAAAAGAGTATCTACATGCTCTCAGTAAATCAAATAGAAAACATCTCTTAAAACTATTGACCTCGTTAGTAATGAAAATGAAACAGCTTCACCCAATTTCTTTGTTTTCTCCTTTCAGCAAGACTACAGCTGAAGAATGCCTGGGATTCACATCTCACAGTGCCAGATAGTGTAGAGTTGAAAATATGTGAACAAGCACAACCAGAAACTATGAGGCATATGGCCTGAAACACATTTTCATTCATCCTCCAGAAGGGAAAAATAACATTTCAGCGGAATGCAAAATATTGTGCTCTGGTTTACTTGCCAAGTAGAGAAATGTATGAATTTTAGCAAGGAAACCAGTGGCGAGTTTGCATTGGGAGGTTTTAGAGTAATTCCTCCACAAGCAAGTGATTTGAATGGCTTAGGAGTCTGGGTGTGGGAATTTAAGAAAGAGTTTCTCAGAGCTGCCTGATTTTCATTTTTACTTGCGGACTGAAAGCTTTTGTCCTGATGAATTTCACTTCTGTGGCATTCCAGATTTCTCCAGAGCTGAATCCAAGGGAGCGAGTACTACTTTCATATACCCTGATACTCCTCTATTTTCCAGAGACTTCTGGACTACTGTGTGTTCATTGTTTTATGAAGCACCACAGATAAAAGAGATACCCATCTCTTTGTTTATTAGAATATGTTTCCTTCTAAATAGAATTATGCACAAATCCTCCTGAATAACTAGTTTTAAAGAGTTAACTGGAAACCCATCACCCTACAGGAAACAGAACAATTGGATCAAACCTATTTCCGAAGGCTGCATTGGAGTCGTGTTACTGGCAGAAAAATTACAACCATAATCCTCAGAAGTAAAGGGGAGTGGTTCTGTTGACTTTTTAACCAGACTTGCCTATACTACAGGTCAAGTACGTGTATCAAAAAGATAGTCTGCACAGCAGTGACTTCTCTTACTTATCAGATTTGTTTATATGGGTAAACAGAACTCATCTCCTCTGAAACCCAGCTCAGAAGAAAAGGCTGCAACTCCAGTAGTGAGCAGGATAGGAACAAACCGACAAGAGCAGGAATAGATCTTTATTTATTGCTCCCAGCAGGTGTCAGATGCCATAGTTTCTTTGCAACCATCAACACCCTGGGGCTTTTTAGTTCCACATCCAAGACTAGGAAGAAGGAAGATGGTGACTAACCCCAAAGGATTTAGGTACCTGAATCCTATCCCAACTACCAGCAGACTCCAGCTGCGCTTAAATATATTTTTTTAAGAATTTCTGATGCTCAGTGGTTGCTGATTACTTCCAGATTTTAGCTCTAGCCCAGTGAAGATTTGCCTCAGAGTTTATCTGTTATTGTTGAAGTTGCAATTGCTGCAAGAAATGTCTCCTCTTAAGCCAGTTCCCAAAACCGGAACTTTTACAACAGTTAAACAAACACAACCCAACACAAACTGAGCTGACCTAATCTTTAAAAATGCATCCATGGAACTGAAGGAAGAAGGAGAGGGAATGTGTGGGCAAGCTAATGACGTTGGTTTAGGATCCTTATCAGATATCCTTAGAAACTAATATGTCATTGCTGAAGTCACTATACTAATGCCTTTAAAAGACATGGATATGTGTTCTTTATTCACTTAAGTCTAAATTGACAGACAAGGTTAACTTTTGAAGCAAGGATAAAAGCCCAACTATTAAAGGGACATAACTATTAAGTTTCTCCCCACCCCCTGCCAAGTTTTTAGAATCATTTTTCTCAATAGCAAAACACACCCATGCACACACACACACACACACACCCCACCCCACACCACACCAGAAACAAACACTCAAGACACTCAGCAGTTCATAATATTTCACTGAAAATTTGAATCAGTTAGGGATCAAAACCATTTCATAAGATGGTATGGTTTATGGTATATGTGTAAGTGTTTACCTCAGTAGCACTGGGTGACATATGGAAGTGTTGAATCACTATACGGTACATCTGAAACTAATACTGCATTGAATGTTAACTAACTGGAATTTAAATAAAAACTTTTGAAAACCATCGAAGGTACCTAATTGACGTGTTTAGATGGGGTGAGATTTTAAACACTCACTAAATGCACTAAATATACCGTTTCATGGCTCAGACATGTGCTAAATATCTCTTAGTTAACAAATGCCACTTGAGTTGTAGCTGCTGCTACTTTAAGAATCCGGGTTTCTAGAAATACTCCTTGGAGGCCTGTTCTGCCTATAGGATTTCCTCAAGAAAAATTCCCTCCCCCTGAGTGTCCACCAGGCCTATCCACTGCCCTTTGACTGCCACTCATTCTCCTCCCAGCTACCTTGAATACATAGAGGATAAAAAGTCCTCCTTTTGAAAAATTGGTGAGATTTTTTTCAAGTGAGTATAGACTGATTATCACATGATAAAAGTCAATACTTTTCAAACATAAAACCACCCCATTCCAGAAACAGACCTTTTATGTCCTCCCAAAGGAAAAAAAAAAATCCACTCAGCTTATCAATGCAGACTGTCTTAAGTCACTCTTTTAGTTGGCATAAACCACTCTTTCTATTGTCCATTAAAGGACAAACATTTGACTCGGTCTTACTTCATCAAGGTTGCAACATAAACATATAGTCTGAATTACAAAAATAAATGGAGACCATGTTGATACATACAACGTAAAATGAAAATTGAGATAATTCAGCTAACTGTGATCATTCCGTCTTCCACCATTCTTCTTTGAGAAGATCCAGAGAACTGAGGGAAAAGCATGGCCTCCTTTTCCAGATCATTGTCGCAATTGTTTCAGTTTTCACAGGCGGATAAGAATGGAGTCAGCTAACAACATATCTTTTCAGGTCTTTACCCATTCCTTCTATACCCTGCAAGTATATCACAATGGCCACGTCTAGAGTAAGAATGCTGGCTAGCTATTGCCACCTCTCAGGTATCTTCACGGTAGGCCTGTCCCAATCATAGAACCTAAAGAGGACAATGTTCTGTAAGAGCCCACTGCCCCTGCATAATAAATTCTTATTAAGTGCAGCCTATGGTTTTCAGTGTGACAATGCTCGAATTGTCTGGAAAGCATTGTATTTTGCTAAATCTTATAATAAGCTTCTGTATCAGAAAGTAGAAATATGGTCTTGCCATTGCAATTTGTCCCTCTCCTGTGTGGTTTATAACTAATTGAAGTCAATTCTCAGAACATGAGATCTGCACTAAGGAAAAGACAACTTGCTTCAAAATAAAAATCAAGAAGTAGAAATGAGGATGCAAGACCCTTAATTTTTACAGGGTAATGATCACATTGCCAAAATAATTATGTTCATTATTCTATGATATCTATAGCCTACATTGCATTATACACTATCTTGAAACATTAAAAAGAAGGAGCACTAAATGACAACTTAAGTACATAAACATATATTTGATACTAACTATGCTCAACTTGAATACTAAATATAGCATTAGTGATTAGGATCACTAATCACTAATCACTGCGATTTATAGAGCTCGCAGTCTGATGAAGAAGACAAATACAGATGCAGCTAATGATATGAGGTAAAGCATAAGGACTTGCAAACAGACCAGTGGCATACAGCTTCTGGGTATAGATAAAGGGTCAGTCACCCAAATGGGGAAGCATGGCTGCTAGCACAAAAGAGGCACTAGAATTAGGTCTCATAGTATGTACGTGAATTGTAATTGCACCAGCCATCATCTTTGGTTACTAGTGTCAGAAATATAAGACTAATTTTGGTAAGAAAATACAAGCTTGTCACTTCACAAATTGGGAATTTCAAAGGTAAATCTGGAGATGAATTCTGAAGCGGGAACTTAAAGCCATGACGGATTTCGGATTTCTTTACACTTCTCGTTTTGTTTCATTGTGTCTCAGTTTCATTCCACCAGAATAGCTTCTCTCTGGGGCCGCAACCACAGCCAAGAACTGCTTGAACTCACAGTTACCGCTTTATGACCAGAGCAGAATGGGATTTCTCTGTCCTTTCTCGACTTTGAAAAATCCACTTTAAAGCTTTTACTGGTCCAGCTTGCATCACATGCCTAACTTTTAGACCAACTACCAAGACAAGGTAGGGAGAGTTTTCAGGGAAACAAAGATACTAGTTTTCCACTCCAAAGAATTTGGAGAAAATGGGAACTAGATTGGTTTAAAAACACTTGTATAAGTCTGTAGATGAAAAGGAAGAAAAATGGAAGGAAGCTCTACAAATAACATTGCAAAGCGGTTTGAAGGGCAGATTATACGGCACACTGAGTGTGATTCATAGTGCTTAAATATTTTTCTATAGTGCACAGGGAAACGTAAAATATCTGAGGACATAATTACCTCTGTCATAGACCATAGATTCAGGGGATCACATAGAGGGAGGAAGAGTGTGTAAGGAGACGGTAAAGAGAGGGAGAATATCAGACAAAGATCCAGAAAAATAGTTTTCTAGTCCTGATCTGCCAAAATTTAGTTACATGACTTTTGACAAATCACCTCTTTTGGGCATCTGGCTTCCGCATTTATAAGGATGGAAATAAGAACTCCTCTTCTGCCTTCCCATTAATGTTACTAAGAGAGAATGAGCAGGATTACTCTTGAATTAGTTAGAAGTGCTAAATAAATGCGCGGAGTTATTATTTGTAACACCACTGCCATTCAGATGCTCATTTCACTAAGGAGTTCAAGACCTGGATCTAAATTTGGCAGCATGGATCATCACTACTTGTTTGAATTTCAAACTCATCCAGGAAGTACATGAAATGGAAGAAAAGAAAGTCTCACTGCAAAATAATAAAAACAAATAATGTCAGATATGAATATCTCCTTTTAATTGCTTAAGAAAACAAGTCTCACGCCAGGAGGAAAAAGTCAGTATGAGGTAATGGGAACCTCTTGGGCTTCCGTCAAAAACTTGGAAGGCCTTTAATACCTACTCACACAGCACCTGTGACTCTTTGGGAAATAACTCGATCTCTACGAGCCAAAACAAATGGAAAATAAATGTATTTCCTTGGGTAATAAATTACCCTTTAAGCTTCATCTGCAGAATAGCAATATTTTACAAGGATTAAAAGTAACAAAAGTCTGGGGGCACCCGTATGGCTCAGTCGGTTAAGCAGCCCACTTCGGCTCAGGTCATGATATCATGGGTCATGGGATCGAGACTTGTGTCAGGCTCTGTGCTGACAGCTCAGACCCTGGAGCCTGCTTCTGATTCTGTGCCTCTCCCTCTCTCTACCCCTCCCTGGCTTGCACTCTGTCTCTCCCTCTCTCTCTCAAAAAGGAAATAAACATTAAAAAAAAAAGTAACAAAAGTCTTAAGAAAGTATCCGTCATTCAATGTACATTAGGTCCTTCATGCCCTCAGTTCATCACATTGCCTTCAGCTTTCCTGTTTTGATTCCTAACTATAAATATTAATCAAATATAGTAAATAAAATCAGTATTGTACATAAAAGCTATTCATTAAATTGAGAGCCCTCGGAAGATTTCTCCACATCCTTTCAAGCAAATATTTATAATACATCTCCTATACAAAGAGTGTTGTTTTCATTGATCTTGATATGCTTATCAATAGGAAGTAAGCAAAAAATTATTGGTTTATTTCAAGGGATAAGATAAATAAATATAACAAATTAAAGAAAAAAGTTTAGGGTGAACTCATCCTTTCTTGATTTCCTCTTGAAATAAAAAAAAGTTGCCTTATATGAGGAAATTGTTGTGTAATTTTGAAACTGTAAGTAAAGGTTGGGGTTTGACTTAAGCATGTATTTTTCTTTCAAAAGAAAAATTGTTATTATGAGTCATTAAAATCTGATCATTTTGTTTTCAGGGATACACGAAATCTAAGGCCACTATTTATTAGATGCCCGAAGATTGCAAAGATAAGAAAGCTAAAAGCTGGCTAAGATAGTTTGACCTTTTTCTTTCCACCTTTTAACTTTTTGATGCTGGCTTACCATTACATAGAAAATGATTGTAAATTATAATATTTTCCATTGCGTAGGGCACACTTAAATGCTTGTGTACATAGTGCTTATAAGAAACGCTACTGAACTTTTTAAAACCGTTTTTGTTGTCTGATCGAAGTTTGGTGACATTACAGTTTTCTGCTTTTGAAAATACCTTTATAGTATTAATTATAACTTGAGACTTCAATGACACTAAATAATATAATATTTATGGTGGTAATATGGTGGTAAATAATATTCGAGGTCATGATTTTTGTACCAAATAGATACAGATGATTTTTATAAACCCATAATAATGGGCTGTCCATCGTCAAAATAACATCTCCCTGGAATAGCTGTATTGACTTCTATTATGGTGTACCACAACGTGTCTATGCTTCATCCTATGATGCTTTTATATTTATTTGGTATATAACAAGATAGGGAAGAAGGAGAAAAATGTAAGAATAATTATTTCAGATGAACTTTTAATGTATGTACCATCAATGATGTTCTTTACTCATTCCGTCTGATGTTGGGAAAATACTATCACAGGCAAGAAAAAGAAAGTAAAGAAAAAAGAAAAAAGAAAAAGAAGAGAAAAAGTAGAAATGGGTGGACTTCTAGAAACATCATCTGGTCTTCGTAAATTCAGTTGAAACTACTGAGGGAAGAAAACAGACTTGAGTGTTCTCTTTAACTTCCTTCTCTTAAATTTTGGTCACCCTTTAAATAACAAAAAAATCTTGGAACAGGTTAATTTGAGGGGAGGGCAGGGGAGAGACACTAATGCATGTGCTGTTTATCACAGGAATCAATAAGGAGCAGAGAAATAAACAACTGCACATGATCCACGGTGTGCCAGAATACTGGGAAGCTTTCTGAACTCATTGTCATGTGTAAAGTGGGGCTGGAAAGGGATACGAACTAGTAGAGTTTCTACATGGTCTATAAGGCAGTTGTATGGAGATGGTCCACGAACAACTACTATTCTACAAGGTCTGAGATTTGAATATTCTCACTTGGAAAAACTCTCTTTGAGGCCTGTCAATTAGTAGTATACTAATGATGGGAAAGGCAAACTTTTGAGACCCAGGCAGACGTGGGTTTTGATTTGTCACCACTAGTTAGTCACCACCAACTATCGCTCATTTAACATTCTGAAAGTTATTAAAAGTATCTGGATATGTTTCTTTATTTGCTAAACTGGGGAAGAAATACTTACCTCATAGTTTATTTGTGAGTATTAAGTAAGATAATATGTATAAAGTAATAGTCGTGTAATAGGCTTTCAGTAATTGTTCATGTCCTTATTCTGCCTCCATTTTCCCGCTCTGTTACACTGTATTCGACCTATCCAGGAGACAGCAACAGGCTCTACAGGCATTATCTGAGTTCAAATCCTGACTCCACTTAGTTTACTCACCTTTTTAATGGGCGTGATAAGCGTCCCTTCTCCATAGGGATCTCACGAGAAATAAATGAGCTGACATGTATAAAGCGCTCAGAAGAGAGAGTGGAGCATGGAAGTCAGGACATAGACGTTTGATGTTTACACTTATTTCATTGTTAATTCCCACATATTCTCAGAACAGTTTGGCTGTGTGCTCCTCTTTCTTCTTATTGAAGTTTGAATCACTCTCATTAGTCACAGATATGGGTTTGTTTTCAACTGCTTCCTTTTAGAGTTAATCTGTTTATTAAAAGTGTTGGGACAAAGGAATATCTATCCCATGAACAAAGAGGTATCCAATAACACATTCTTCTGGACTGACAAATTCTGGGAAGACCACACCTGGTACCTGTTTCTAAAGTGGCCCAGGTGCTAAAGTAATGTGTACACGTGATAGGAATCAAGTTGAAAGGCGCAATGTTGGTGTCTATTTTCTTCAATTATCAACCAGGGACAAGAACCATTCTCACAGTGTTATTTGAAAAAAAAAAAAAAAAAAAGAAATAAAAATTATAATTTGTGTTAAATAAATGCAAAGTATTCAACCTGTGTGTTCTGATATATATAAATATATGTATTCTTATATTTTATTTATATTACATTATATATTATATATCATATATCATGTATTACTATATAATAGTTAATGATTAATATATAACTTAATTTAAGGAATTCATCTGAGAGATTGGCAAATCCAAAGCCTATAATGTGGAAACTTAGGCAGGAGTTAATACTACAGACTTGAGGCATAATTTCTTCTTCTCTAGGAGACTTCAGTGTTTACATTTACAGCCTTCAACTGAATGGATGAGGCCACCCGCATGTCAGGGGTAATCTCTTTCACTCAAAGTCAACCGATTGTAAATGTTAACCACACCTACAAAACACCTTCACAGCAACACCTAGATTAGTGTTTGATTGTATAATTAGGTACTACAAACTAGCCAAGTGATACATAAAAACAACCATCACAAATATTCTTAGTATACTCTTGCCAAAAATAAAAATACTAATTTTTTCATGGTAATCATGGTTCATTTACTCAGGGAATGTCCATTGTTACCTAATAGAGGCCTGGGGCTGCACTGACTGTATCCGTATCCTGGCTTTACCATTAGTGGTATGACCTTGGACAAGTTACTTAACTTCTCTGTGTCTCAGTTTCCCTATCTGTAAAATGGGGTTAATAGGAGTCTCTACCATATTGTATTATTAAATTACCTAATACTTGAAAAGAACTTTGATTAGTGCCTGCCATATAATAAATGCCCTTGTAAAAATTGTGAAATAGTGCCTAGACTTTAAGGGCTCAGGGCCTCTGGAAGCAAAACAAAGTAAGAATGACCAGTTGTAATGCAAATGGTGTAATGTAGATATCACTTCTATGAGATGAGAGGAAAAAATTAATTGCGCCTGGATGCTAGTGGTGGGCATGGTCTCTATGAAAGTTGGAGTATGTATGCAAACAAACGGAAGTATAGACGTTTCAAGCATGTGGGTAAAACTTGTATTTTGAGATTCTTAGGGGGTTTCTAAAACTTAATAAGCTTTCAAATTTTTTGAAAGGTTCATATGTGGCCATAGTTAAAAATTTCTGCCTATTAAAGCACATTAAAAGCAAAAATAAGGAGTTACTGCTCTCGGATCATATATTGATTCAAAATAATGATGCTCATATTAACATAAAATATAACTTTATTCATGTTATATTAGAAAACAAACAATATAGCAGTCCTGTCACCAATCATACGAGGTGGATTACATATACACCCAAGTCTATGTAGTCCGCCTTATCCACAGGGGCTATGTCCCAAGACCCCTGGTGGATGCCTGAAATCACAGATAGTACTGGACCCCATCTATACTGGATTTTTCCTTCATGGACATACCTGTCATAAACTTTAATTTCTAAATTAGTCACAGTAAAGAGACTAAAAACAATAACTAATAATGAAGTTAAAAAATTTAACAATACACTATAACAAAAGTTATGTGAATATGGCCTCTCTCAAAATATCTCGTATACTCTGTACTCACCCTTCTTCTTATGATGATGTGAGGTGAATACTTACATTATGAGATGAATTGGGGTGGATGGTACAGCCAGTGTGACATAGCCCTAGGCTGCTTTTGACCTTATGACGATAGGTCAGAAGGAGGATCTTCTGCTCCTGGAGGGAGGTAGGGCATGGTTAACTAAAGCCGCAGAAAGGGAAACCGTGGATAAAGAGAGGACTATTGTATTGAAATTCCTAGATGGCCCAAGATACTTAAACCAGAGTTTCCAATCCGCAAAGCAAACACCTGCCTTCAGGCACACATTCCTATCACCCACTGAACTCACCAAAGTGGTCACGAGGTTGGTTTTAAAACTGTCTGTCGTTTTTGCACATTGTCTTTGTCTATATGCACCACCAAGTCAAAGAATCTGTTTATTGGTTAGTTAGTTTATTGTCAGCTTTCCCTACTCTATTGAAAGCTCCAGGATAACAGTGTCAATCACAATGTTGGGCCCAAAAGTTGATCCACTTCCATTATAGACCAGTGTTTCCCAATCAAGGAATTGATGAACCACTTCTAGTGGGATAAACTATCTTGAACTTGTGAGATTATCTGTTGCTAGACCCAAGAGGTCCAAAAATGGCCAGTTTAAAACTGAAGTCTTAGAATAAGCCAATATCATTTCTTTTAGTATTTTGGCAAAATGAATGTTTCCTGTTTCTAACTAGTTAAAAGTGTATGCGTGTGTGTGAGTGTGCTTAAATTCTCATAAGAATGAAAATACGACATTTAGAAAGTTTCATGGGCTGCCCAAGAATATGTCCTCAGACTGCCGAAGGCTCAGACATCAGTCTAGAAAACACTAGTGTAGACATTTGCAAGTTCATACTGGTAATTGTGCCAGGGGAGAAATATTTTTTTTCATAGTCTGACACAGCAGTGAGAGGCACCAGAGTTAACCCAACTTTCTAATATCTTCCATAGTGACTGAAAAAAAAGGAGTAAAGCGAGCCTACTTTATCTAAAGTTAGGTGGATTATAGGAGTTAAATAACTTGAGAAAAATGTCTTTAGTGAACAAGCTGTCATCATCTCAACTTTATTATTATTTCATAAACGTTATGGGAAAGAACATTGGACTAAATCATCACTGCTTTTCAAATATTGTTCCCATTTCATTTATATGAATGTTAACTTGATATTTGCAATTTATGCAACAGAGAAACAACAAAAATTGGCCAATGAAACAAAACAATAGAGAGTAGGAAAACATCTTAAATGAAATTGAAGCATAATATCAGTAATTTCTTTTTTTTAGTTTTTAGATTTTTGTTTTTATTTTTTTAAGTTTGTTTAGTTTTGTTTTGTTTTGAAAGAAAGAAAGCACCTGTGAGCAGGGGAGGGGCAGAGAGAGAGAGAGAGGGAGAATCTCAAGGTTCCGCACTGTCAGCACAGAGCCCTATGTGGGACTCAACCTCGCGAACTGTGAGATCATGGCCTGAGCCTAAATCACGAGTCGGACACTTAACCAACTGAGCCACCCAGGCACCCCAATATCAGCAATTTCTAAAAGGACTAAGGAAAGCACTTTGATAATGAAAAACTGTACACGGAACTGCTATTATATATTTTAATTTAAAAGAATTTAAAGTTGCCTAATATCTTTTTTTTTTGTATTTGTAGGTATATAAAAGACCTTGAAATAAATTTATATTTATATGAATTCAAAAATTTAGTTCTTTAGACTAGAAATACAGTGTATGAATGAAAAGGCAGCAGGTGAAAAATCTAGATACTTCGAAGAAAATTGTATCTATTGAAATTAATAAATACTGAAAAGTTTCTTTTCTTTAAAAATTTAACACACCAAATAACCTTCATGTTTTTACTATAGCATGTATTCAAAAAAGCTTCAAATATCCTGTTTTACAGAATATAAAAATTTTATAGAAAGAGGAAATGCATAGAAATAAAGCAAAAATATAATAGCAGTAATAATTAAGAGAATTAAACCTTTATATTTGTTTAAGTGCTCCGTGAAGAGCTTAACTACTCCCTACCATAGCAGCAGGACCATAGAGAGAGGCTAGGGTCCGGCGTGGTTCTTAGCCTGTAGTATTTATTCATTCAAATATTTGTTGAGTGTTTAGTTTTATCTATAGGTACTACAAAGTGATTCAAGGTTACAGAGATGGAGAAGATACAATCCATGCCTTTTGGAGAGGGTGGAAAAATCACTCCTATTAAAAATAAATACAAAGGAAAAATGATATGTGACATTAAAGAGGTAAAACTAAAATTCTAGGATGTTCTGAGGAGCAGGCTCTGGAAAACAGAGAAGGCCTCATGGAGAACGAGTACATGGCTTTTGCTTCGAAGGATGAATCCAGTTTGGCCTTTGAGAAGAGCATTTCAGCCACAAAGCTAAGGGAACCAGGATACTATATGAAGATTATATAGTTTAGTATGGATAGAATATTCGTGTTACATCAAAAGCTTACTGCTAATAAAACAAAACCCTTACCCTTCTGTTTTATACTGTAGTCCCTCTGTAGTCTACCATACTAAAATTGTTATCTACTGTTTCATGAAAAAACACCCCAAAACATAGTGGATTCTAATAATAACCATTTATTTTGCTCACTATTCTAGTGATTGGCAACTTAGATTTGGATCAGAGGTGTGGTTTTTCTGGTTTGAATCAAACTCTGTGTTTTTGTCCGGGCTTGTTCAGGAATTTGCCATCAGTCAGCAAAGTCAGCTACAGGCTGGGTACTCTAGGAAGGCCCCATTGGGATCATTCATCTGTGTCCAAAGCGTCTCTCATCCTTCAGTTGACTAACCCAGGCTATTCACATGGCAGCTAGGCAGGTTTCAAGAAAGCCGGTAAAGCCTAGGCAGACTATCACTTCTAACATATTCTATCAGTCAAAGTCCAGATACAAGAGGTGGGAAAATAGAATTAACCACTGATTGGAAGAGACACAAAACAACATCACAAATGCTATGGATATAGAAAAGGATGAAGAATTGGGGCCATAGTAATCAATCTATCATACATGCAGTAAAAAGAGAGAGAGAGAGAGAGAGAGAGAGAGAGAGAAGTTATTCTAAAATGTTTAGAAACAGTCCATTTTTCTAAGCTAAATACTAGATTTTACTTCAGCAAGTATTTGTACACATAAGCATGTAAATGCAAACGCAGCCAGTCCACACTCTTATCCTTAGAAAATTGAGCACTGTTTCTGTCTGCTTTATTTTATAGCTATTTTTTTTTCCAGTCACTGGCAGAAGCAGTAAAGGATCGGTCAAAGTGTTTTATTTTCCTTCTTCAATTCAGTGTCTTTTAACTTATCAACTGTTGTTACAATAAAGGAACATCAATTAATGCTAAATTACAAAGGGATTCTTGTGGGATTGCCTATTATAGCTGCCCTGATGCCAAAACCATTCAAAGTGATAAATGTTTTACACTGAATACCAAATACACTCATAATTATTTTGCCATTTACTAAAAGTGTTGCCAATCTACCTTTGATTCTAAAGAAACTGCACATCTTTATCCACTCCAATATAAAATCTTGTGCTCATGAGATCTACACAAAGACCCTTTTATGTGGGTCAAAAGGATGCTTCCCCCATGCCCATTTAATATGTTTTCTCTGAAGTTCTCTGTGCTGCCCTTAGGGCCATCCACATACTGATGATAAGCATGTAACTTGCATAGCAAACTCCCTCCCTCCCAAGCTCACATCACAATATCCAGAGTTCAGTATGTCCCATAACAAAATGATATATTTGTGTATGCTCTACACATACTGCTAAGGTATTGCTTTGTGAATAGAGCCCTACAATATAGATACAGTTTACCAGGAACTTAGCATTTAAACGACTTTCATCTTGACAATGACTGACATGTCTCGCTGAGAATATTATATATTTAGAAGATATTTTTTTTGAAGGCTCCGTACTTAAGAATCATGTCTCATCACATTCAGTGAACTTCTGAACTAAGTCTTAAATGTTTAAAGAAGGGTCACAAAGCCACTCTGCTACAAAAGTCTGCAACTTGCACCCAACTCGTATCACAGAAGAAATTCATGCATAGAATAATTTTTCCTAAGTTTTCTTTCCATTTTCAGAAAAAAAAAAAAAGCTCTTCTACTTTTAGCTTTGAATATTTATTACTGAGATGAGAACTTGTGCTGGAGTCAAACGAAGTAAAAGACAAACTCTTGGGGGGGGGCACCACATGACATTCTTCATAAACTTTGTAGGAATTTCTCCAACACATGCTTCTCCATTTATACAACAGATCAAGGAAGGCTAGAATCCAATTTCAAATCAAATAACCCCCATATCGATGTGCAGGATAGTTGACAGTGCACTCTCATCAACTCTGTGCTTTCTGGTGGGTAATGCGCACAGTGTAACTTAGAGTAGCCATTTGGCAGAAAACCGCTCTAGTCAAATTGAAATAGCCTTTAGAGGCTTGGTTAGAATGGAGACCGTAATGTATGCTTGTCATTTGATGAAAAATAGTGCGTTTAAATTAAGGGGGAAAAAAAAATCCTGTCGTCCAGATCTGAGCTTGTACAATGACACAAGTGTCAAGATCTTATTTAAAAGTGTTAAGGTACAGTACTGCTCGCCAGCACAATTTGTAAGGAAACACGGGATCATGTGCCGGGGACTGAAGATTTGCTGCCTGATACCAGCCGTATGGAGTGATAAAATATGTTTCTTCCAGATAATTACTTGCTGCTCAAGGAAAGTGGCACTTCTAAATTGATATTTCAATGCAGCATAAACAGATTATGCTGCATAGGTAGACACGGGCTAGTTTTTGTCACGCGATCGGACTTGGAATCACTCAACGCCACAGAAAACTAATTCTGTTTTATGCTTACAAAGCAATACAACTTCTCTGGAGTTAAGAAAATGTCCACTTATGTGCCTATAATGAAAGATTTAAACCTCAGATGGCAAAAGAAAAGAAGTTGTGGGTCTTTTTTCTTTTTGACAGTTTAAAAGGATTTTAAGAATATTCATGCTAGAAAAAGTTCTATAAACATCTAGAAATGAAGCAATCCCATGGTATTTAGGATTTCTGAGTTTGATTAAGGAGTAATTTATCTTCCAGGTACCATGATAAGGGATTTATATGCATTTTGTTTAATTCTTAAAGCGGTCCTATAAATCAGATCATAGTATTATTCTCACTTTACAAGTGAAATAACAAAGGTGAAAGAGGTTACGTGACCTGTCTAAGGTCTCACACGTGTGAAGCTAGACACCAAACTCAGGTGTCTGACTTGAGAACTGTGTTATCTAATGTTATGCACTGCATACATTCACAATTAAAGTTATTAAGAAATATAAGCTTGTTATCCGTGTATATAAGCGAACATGCTATGAGCAAAGATACTAGAGAAGGTAAAGGCTTTTTCCAGCCCTTATCCTAATACCTTTGGTAAGTAAAAACTCACTACAGAAATGTGCTAAGTGCTGTAAAATCTCAATTTAAAGACAGCTTTGGCCTCCCGAGTCATGGACAACTACCCTATTATTTTTTCTTCTAACAAATCGGTAAACATTAGAAAGGTGGCGTAATACATATTCCAGCTTTACCAGCATGAAGTACAAAATATGATATTATCTCAATCCGTCTTCAAAGGAATATAATTGCGGGCCCTCAGCCCTCTTTCAGTAAGAGCGTCTCTTCTGAAGTTGCCATCGATGTAAGTTCCTCAGGATATAATGTGAGGACGGGTTCCAACGACTGCCATAGGCCAGGTTCCATTTTTCGAGTTTACTTCCCAACCCCCTGGCAACCGACACACACATAAGAATGGACTCCACTACCTAGACAGCGCAACCGCAAGAGTCCATACTACTTAATTACACAGAGCAACTTCCACTCCGTTCCAAATTGCTTCCTCCTGAAGTCCGCCTTCATTTGCTCAGGCTGCCATCACAAAATTCCAGAAACTAGGCAACTCAAACAACAGAAATTTACTTTCTCACAGTTGTAGAGGCTAGAAGTCCAAGATTAAGGTCGGGTTTTTTCTGAGGCCTTTCTCCGTGGCTTGTAGCTGGCCACCTTCTCACTATGTCCTCGCATGGTCTTTCCCATGTGTGTGTACTTTGCTGGCATTTCGGTATCCAAATTTTCTCTTCTTTTAAGGACAGCAGTCATTTTGGATTAGGACTCACTCCAATGGCTTCATTTTAACAGAACTATCTCTTTAACGGCCCCGTCTCCAAATATAATAATGTTCTGAGGTCCTGGGGGATCCAGCATATGAATTTTGTGGAGGGAAACAATTCAGCCCATGACAAAGTCCATTTCTACCTTCTTTCAAGATTCAGTTTGACCCATTTTATACCACACTTACCATTTGTAGTATCTACAAGATAATTAAAAATGATTACGCTCTAAATGGGTATTTGACTTAAATGTGTGCAAATAAAGAATTTGTCTTGATGTGTTTCCTGAAACAAAGATAGTATGTCCAAATATGAGTACATATTATCATTAGGTCATCCAGCAACCAGTGACTTTCACTTGTCATTCTCTTGAGTGGAAATAAGGTCCAACATCAGGTAGTATCTTACTAAACGGACAAAATCTAGTTACATGATTTGCCACTGCTAAGTTTTTTATGCTATTTTATGGTGATGTGAATGAATGAACTTGAACATATCATTTAAGGACTTGAGGTCTCAGTTTCCTTGTCAATGACCTAAAAGTTTTGGATTTTGATGACTTCCAAGACAGTTTCTAACTATAGAATTCTGTGCTTTGGGACACAGGGCAAGGGATTTCTATATCATTGTGTGCATTTTCGAGGGTGAAGCCCAGTTGGCTTTCTGAACTGCTACCCCAACTATAATATAAAAAGTAAGCCTAGACATGAAACTAACAATTTACAGAGTTACAGAATTCCCTCCAAAATTAAGGGTGACCTTTATTTTGGCTAACTTTAATTATTCTGTTAGATACAGATAGGTTCCCCTCTAAGAAACAAGTAATTATTCTTATATCAGTTAACTTGCTCTCAAAAATTCCCAAGTACTTGTGTTCAATTATGTAGAAAAATCTTGGTGGAATTGATGCCTTTGTTTCCTTTTAAGAATCAAAATATTGATTAGAACTCACAGAATGTTCTTACCCAAATGTCTTACTCCACATCCCTCTACCAATCATTTCTGTTTTCCAGAGGCAAGTATCTTCAGCAATCTTTGCAATTTCTTCTGGTATTTACTCCAATATCTCATTTAGAAATGTTTACTACTTCTATTAATTTTATTTTTTATTTGAAAAATTTTCAAATTAAAAACTAGAGAGAAGAGTATAATAAGGATACATATGCTTACCTACATACTTAACTATTACAACATTTTTCAATTACGCTTCATCTGTTTTTCTTTTTTAAAAATTATTTTGTAATTGTTTGGTTTTATAATGTTTATTTTTGAGAGAGAGAGAGACCGAGCATGAGTGGGGGAGGGGCAGAGAGAAAGGGAGCCGCAGAATCCAAAGCAGGCTCCAGGCTATGAGCTGTCAGCACAGAGCCTGGCGTGGGGCTCAAGCCCACAAACTGCAGGATCATCACCTGAGCTGAAGTTGGATGCTAGACCAACTGAGGCACCCAGGTGCCCCTGTCATTGCTTGATTTTTAAAAATTCGGACTGACTTTCTACTTTAGATGATTTTAGCTCTAGTATATTCTCCACCTTACCTACAATTATTGACTTATTTTTCCATTTGTTTAGTTTTATATATCCCACTCTTTCATCCCTAAATTCTCCAAAAGAACTCAAAATATAGGTTTCATATAATCAAACATGTCAAATTTAATTATAGCTTAAGTCTGGACTGGTTCTCTAGGACTGTGACATGGTTGTTGACCTAGTACTTCCTGTATTATTATTCTGGAAACATTTCTCTCATTTTTTTCTGGTGTTTAATTTATGCCCTTCTCTCCCCCCCCCACCTTTTGGTTATTTTGGTGGACCATGCAATTTAAAAACTTTATAGAAAAATGGAACATAAGAGGTAAATATTTTGAATTGTTCATGACTAAGTAATGATAAAATGACTTTACAGTTGATTGATAGTTTGGGTAGGTACAGAATCTTGGGATGGAAATATTATTCCCTTGGAATTTTAAAGGATTTTGTCCACTGGTTTTAGTTCCTGGCAAAGTTGTTGGCAAGTTTGATGTTATTCTGATTTTTCCTCTTTTGCAGAGGTATGTTTTATATTCTGTTAGCTTTTAGGATCTCATTTTAATTACCGCTATTGTAAAATATCACAATAATGTGCTTTGGTGTGTTTCTTTTATCATTCATTATACTGAGTCTGTTTTAACTCTCCATTTTTGTCTTTTTAGTCTGGAAATTTGTCTCTAACACTTTTATTGATGATTTTCCCCTTGCTGTTTCTTTTGTTCTCTCCTTTTGAAATTTTCGTGAGTCCATGTTCTGTTTCTCTTTCTGCTTCTCTCTCTGTCTTTGAGTTTTCCTTGAATTCAATTTTTAAACCTACATTAAAATGTCTACTAACATATCTTGAATTCCCAAGCTCTCATTTTGTTGGAGTCTTTTTGCTCATCAGTATCTCAGGTCTTTTATTCTAGGTTACAAATATTTTGATCTCTGACATTGTGAGAAGTGGATGGAGGGTTGGAGAATGCTCAGAATTGTCAGTGTTCTTAGAGGGTAGTGATCTCAACCATTTAATATGCGGACTATAAATACTTTTTTTAAAAAAACCTTCTTGACTTCAGTTGTGCTTAATCTCACAAACCCAAGTTCAGGATGACCTGGGAAGAGTATTTACCTGGCTAAATGGATAGAAGAGAATTGGGAACTCATTTGTTGCTTACAGACTTCATAAAACTCTACTGTTTCCTTTAATTCTTTTCTCCTGAAGTAACCTTAATTTTTAATCATATCCAGGATTCTGCTTTGTATTTTTCCTTGCTTTTTGGCTTCTTGCTCTGCAAGCAGTTACTTTTCACTTTTTCTAACCTGCCAAGTCCATTATGAATCATTCACCCCCATTCTGTTTTCCAAAGTTGTGTCGACATCCATTATAGACAATAGAATATCCATTGTGTTCTTTTCTTTTTTCTTTTTAGCCTGATAGATTTTTTCTTAATTAAAAAAAATTGAGCAAGTAACCAAACTTTCCTGACATGTTAGTGAGGTTTTGGAGGGAGCAGGGGGAAAAATTCAATAAGCGATACTTAATATTAAATATCATATTTCCTAAGGGTTTCCTGGAAATTATATCAAAGATAATCCATCATAGATGAAGACATGAAAATAAGAAAAAAGTTATACCTTTAAGTTGGCTCCATCCCTTTGGCTATTAATGTCTCACTTAATGAAACATTAAATTGTTAATAAGAGATTATTTTTATTAACTTTTTCTAAATATTTAGAAATGTCTCTTCATCTTCATATCCTACTTTATCCCATTTCTTCAAAAGGTAGTTGACTCTCAGTGTCTAACTCTCAGAAGTATCTTCTTTCTTGCTTTCTGTTTATTCCGGTCCTACTTCTCCTAACTCCCTTTCTATTCCTCAAAGATCTGCTATTTGCCATTTACTGTCCCCTGGAAAAAATTAAGTGGAGATCTTTGTTAGGGTTCTGCTCTAGGTCCCCTAGAATCACTTGCACACTCTTATTATACATAGTCTGAATGTTTATTTATATTTAAGAGAGGGAGTGAGCTAGCAGGGGAGAGATAGAGAGAGGAAAAGAGAGACCTCAAGGAGGCTTTTCGCTGTCAGCAGAGAGCCCAACATGTGGCTCCAACTCACGAACCGTGAGATCATGACCTGAACTGAAGTCGGTTGCTTAACCGACCGAGTGAGCCACCCAGGTGCTCCTTCTTACACATAGTCTAAATTACAATCTCCGAGGAGGTAACTTCCGAACCCTTTTCCTTATGCTTTTTCTGACCATTCACTTGTGCTCTAAATCATCTTATCTGTGATGGAGTTCCTCATAAATGTTTTATCAAAAACTCAAATTCAATATACCTAGAGCTAAATCCAATCTTACAAATATAGCCTATGTCATCTGTGGTAGAGCTGGTCGGTATAAAATGGTTTCAATATCATGTCTGGTAATTGGTATCAGATATCAGATGAATGCATTGAAGTGACTGACCATGTATCACAAGCTAAGTTGCACAAGCTTCTTCACATGATGGACACAGGATTTGCTGGAGCTGCAAGAGGAGTTACACCCAAACACTTCTTTTTTCCGCATTTTTTAAGTTTATTTATTTTATTCAGAGAGAGAGAGAGAGCAAGCCAGAGAGGGGCAGAAAGAGAGAGATAAAGAGAGAGAGAGACTCCCAAGCAGGCTCCACACTGTCAGTACAGAGATTGACATGGACTTGATCCTACAAACTGTGAGATCATGACCTGAGCCAAAACAAAGAGTCAGATGCTTAACCGACTGAGTCACCCAGGTTCCCCTACACCCAAAAACTTCTTAACCTGCTGCTTATGTCACATTTACTCTTGTCCAACTATCTGAAGCAAGTCATAAAGCAAAACTTAGAGCTGACCTCAGAAGAGACTATTCAAGGGCATGGATATAGGAAGGCATAAGCCAATTGGGTACCATTAATCACAACAGTCTGCACCTGTGTGCAGACTACAATGTTTCTTTTTAAACTTACTATTCTCACCATCCTCCTAATCATCCAAATGTGAAACGTCCATATTTCACCCTTTCCTAAGCACACCATGAACTTTCCTACCTTCAATTTTAACTCACGATATTGGATTCACAACAGTCCTTTCTAAAGATGCAGCTTCGTGAGGCTCTCTCAGGTCTTTCGATTCATAATCTCCATGGGTAAATCTCAGAAATATCCCATCTTGACTGGGTCCGTAGAATACTCTTCTGCACACGGAAGTTTGAGTATCCCTGCTCCAGTCTATTCATGTAAACTTTTAAAATATAACCCAGGCATGGTATTTGTTACTAATTTGAGATTCACAGGTTTTTAAGGGACACGATGATGTTCAAGAGGAAATCTAGAAACCTACTAAGTTATAAAGAGTGTAAATGTGGGTTTATGTAAACTTTTCAGTGCCCATAATTTAGATTTGGCCCTGACTGCTTGTCTTTTCTCACATTCCTTGATTGGCTTCTCATGCTTAATCACCCACCAAATCCAATCTCTACACAAGTTTAGAACAGTTCTGTGGTGAATAGTTTCCTTTCATTAAAATTCCACTCCTCATGTCTTTCCCCTGCCTTCCCATTCTAGAACTCAAGAACAAAACTGTCCTACCTTTGTAAAGGAACTGAAGTTGCAAAGTCCTTTCACATGCGTTAACTCATCTGATCCTCCAAACCTCTCTGCGATGAATTAAAGCAATTATAAGTATTCCGTTTCGTAGAGCAAGAACCTGTATTCACCAAGTTGGGATAAACTGCAATAGAATTCAGATCTCCTGACTTGGTTAGCGCATGACTGCTGAACCAAACGGTCTCACATAAGTCTCCACAAATTTGGACTTATTGCAAAAGTTCTTATTTTTCAAATATGTGGGGAAACCCTGGAGGGAAGCTGGAATTATAACATTAACACTTAGCTCTTCGATCCAAATTTGAAATAGTCCACCTTGAGGAACATACACTGCAATTTATCACTTACTGCGAAGGATAGAAGTATCAAAGCAAAACAATTGCTATGTAGGGAAAACGCATTAAAAATTTTGGCATTAGTCCATAATGTATGAAAAGGGGTGGATGTTTTTGTGTGTTTTTTTTTTAAGGTTGGATGTTTTTGAGGTTTGAAATTGTCTCTGTTCTACTACTAGTGCTGTGTTTACAAAAGAAAGAAGAAAATAATTTCCTACAGGTAGAACTGGCTGCACTGTCTTCAAAAGCATAAGAAACATGCTAGAAATTGAAACCAACAATGCAAACAATTCAAAAGGATGATGTTATACCCAGAGTGCTGCATGTTGGGCTGTAAGTAAAGTTTGCAGCAGCAAGCAGGCATGTTGGTCCCCTCTTGGCATAGGTATACCCTCCTTCCTGTCTAGGGGAACCTAGGTATAAAATCTCGCTGGAAACCATATTTCTATAGGCTTTTTTTCCCTCTAACTAGACAGACTGGCATTTCTTAAACTCTTGACAGCTGGACATTGCAAATTTGACAACTCAAAGATGTGCAATAAGTCATGTAGGAGAAAAGACACCTGATGGCTCTACTCGAACATTCCAGTATCACCTGAAAAGGAAAAAAATACACATCAGTGGGCAGGAATAGCTGAGTTTTATCGCTTGCTAATTTGTCTACTGGAAGGGATGTTAAAATTGTCAGGTTAGAAACATCACTTGGGTTTTACCATAAAAAAATATTGCATTAGATTGTTGAAAAATAAGTAAAATAGAGATGAAATCTGTTTCTTAGAGGAATTAGATACTGGGAAAGGCCGATATCTTGAACTCCACTGCAGGGCACACCATTGCTTGTAACTCTTATGGACAGAATTTTCTGGAACATAGGCCAAATGTGACCCAGAGAGGTGTTTTAACAGTGCAGGAGGTTTGCTTTTAAAAATAATAATATCTGGTAACATAAGGCCTGCATTTCCTCTATAGTGGAATATGAATGTTTCAGTTTGCCAGAATTCCCACCCAAGCTACCTCTCATTTATGTTTGCCAGGCCCCTGTGGCTAATTCAAATTTTTCTCATTCTTGGTTTAAGGTAACCAGAGACCCAAGTCTCCTGGCAATTTCTCTTCCATCACTCATCTTACCTAGTTTGTAAATGGTTGCTATAGAGCTCCTTTGAGAATAGGGATGTGTATAATGATTACATTATGAGGTATTGATCACTCTGCTGTTAATAAAAGCAAAAATTAGATAATAGCTAATAGGGATTGGTTAAATACATTAGGATATATCCATAAAATGGAATACAGCCTCAAAATGACTTTTGAGAGGAACAAGCACTGACAAGGAAAGATGCTCCTGAGCACCAATGAGGGAATGGCCGCCATCAGTACGTGGAGTGACCTCCTGGAGTGGCTCATATCCACTCAAAAGAACCAAGTGTGCACAGCTCCTTCCATTTGTCCTTCAATGACTTTATATTAGTAACTTGAAATCAGCCATAGTGAGAGTATTTCCACTACGGAAATCGGCGAATGCTACAAATCAGAGCTTTAGTTATTTTTCTGGAGAGTTGGTTGTGAAACATTTACCTGCACACCACTATTATCATATTTTTTTTATATAAAGTTAAGAAGATATATATGAACACAAGAAAATGGTGGGAGAGCTCTTTTTGTGAAGCCCTAGTACTGTGTTAACAGTGAAGTTATGCTTTCTTTTTTCTTCTATTTGCTTGTCTTTTCTATCATGTCTTCAACAGGTATGTCACTTCTGTATTTTCTTAAAGTAATGCAATTATGTTTAAGTAAAAAGTGTTCCCTATATACTGAACTTATTAAATGGCAGCACTTCACTGATCTATTTCTACATTTTGTGAATGCCTCAACTCTCAACATTTCTTCGCGAATGCCTGAGATTGAGCTAGGAGTTAATAATCTCAAATGAATTCACATTTACCCATAGCCCCCTAATCTTCTCAATAATGTCTAAAGTATAGTAGATGAGCTATAAGGAAGATAGGACTATAGAGGATAAAGAAGAAAGCAAAGAGCTCACATTTCAACAGTGCTCAAGGCTTGAGAGTGTCTGGTTTTGAGAGTCCTGACCAGTGGGTCTCCTGGGTGGCTCAGTCGGTTAAGCGTTCAACTTGTGATCTCGGCTCAAGTTGTGATCTCACGGTTTGCAGGATCGAGCCCCGTGTCTCTCTCCCTCTCTTTGCCCCTCTCCTGCTCATGTGTGTGTGCATGCAGGTGTTCTCGCTCTATAAACAAACAAACAAACAAACAAACAAACATAAGAAAAGGACATCTCCTGATCCTAATACCTAGCATAGTTATGGATATACTAGGGGTGCAGGGATTGTCCTAGTTTAAAGATTTGTGACGTGTAAGCAGACCAGCAACACTGGTATTAGCAGGTTGGAAAAGGTAGCCAAGAGGGAGGGCCAGGCCTGACCCTGGATCCTTTAGTTCTGGTTATGACCACCTTGCATTTGATTACTCCTGACATCGGTGTCGAGTTGGAGTCTAGTTTGTCCTCCACTAGACACAGCCTCGAATGACTCAGATCATGTAAGTGTAATACCAAGCACCCAGACCTAACTGTAAATTTGTTAGTTTTCTTTATATAATTCCTCAATATAGATGTACCATGTCAAGGAAAAGTGATCACAGAGCTCCTGAGAGGCCTTCGACAATGCTTTGAACGTAATACATTCTGTAAATAATTTTCAAGATTTGGGTGCCAAAGGGTATGTGTGTAAACCTTTGCTCAGTGCTAGGCATATATAGCAGTAGAAAGAAATTGGCAGTATTTTAACCAAAAAGAAACATGACGCATCTCTATTGAGAATCTTAAAACTTCAAGCCTTTTTTCCTGGCTCTCAAAGAACAATTCTTAACTTTTTTTCAAACCTGTACACTGACGAATCTAAATTCACCCTTCAGAGAATTAGCCTGAAATTTGTTATCCCTGAAATGCTCTCTAGTGGCTGGCATGGGGGTTCACAGTCCTGTGCACTGGTCGTTAAGAAATAACCTCCGGGAATTTTTGTTTGTTTCCTTGACTCTTACCTTGGGCAGAAACTTCTCTTGGACATTATTTTATCTTTCTGTATTCCCTATTCAGTTTTTCACTGGATGTGCTGCTGTTTTGCCTCTTTTCATAATTATCTGTAATGTTGAGTCAATTTTGAAAGTAAGCCCAGATTTGCCCTGGAGGTGGCAGAATTTCTGTGGTGGGTAAGTGAAATGATTGCTCCGTATAACTTTATAAAGTGTAAAGACCTCTGAGATGAAAGGAGCTGTATAAATGTAAGGCTGTCATTTTAAATTGCCATTACCGTTTGAAATTCTCAAGAGAAGCATTACTGAAATCCGGCGTATGTACCATATTAGATTGCTTAATATCATTAAAGCCTGTGCAGCAAATGAAAATACCAATTTCCTCTTATATGTAGTTCGTGTTTAAGGCAGCGTATCCAAAGCTGGCATGTTCGCAGCTCATTCCGGCATATTAATACTCACTGGAGGAAGCAGAAGCTAACAAAGTATGAAGACAATGGTGCTTCCCTAGCCTGGTGATTGCCGCTTGTGTATGTGTGCTTGCGAAGTCAGAAACGGATTTGCAAAACTAAATGAAATGAGACACATACCAGAGAAGGTTTGAGATGACCTGCAGAGAAGCCCGGGCAGAAACATATACAGCATATCGCTATGTGATTTATGTTTAACTTTGGCAATAAGGAAACCGAGAAATAATATGTATTTACGACAGCAGAAAAGAATTATAAGAACAGAGGAGTTATCAAAACAGTGAAAACGGCCTGCCCTCCGACATGAGACCAGCTGTTTCGTCGCCTCCGTTTTGCAAGTTTGTTTTAGGAAAGGAGAATGCTCCGTCTTATTGGAGCCATGCACAACCCAGCAAATGCCAAGAAATAAGCAAGTGAGAGCGAGGCATCGGTGGCAAATTGGAATCTAAGGCCTTTTGTGCTTGTTAAATGGTGGAATGATTATAATTGGAAAAAGTGATGTGCATTAGTTCTGAGTGAATGTACAAGAAATGACAAGCGTGTAACTTAATGATTACTTCACAACACTCCGGACTGCCTTCTAGTCTTGCACCGAAGAGTTCAGCCCTACAGCAGAGAAAGCCTCATGCTTTCTCCTCCTATTCATGAGTATCCTCCACAGGTCACATGGAAATAACCCTGAAGTGATAAGTCTTGGTTTAGGAAGTCTGCTGCTTAAGCTGGTGTAAGTCATTGTGACAAAGACCGGTGGGATGTATTTTTTCTTTTCCTTGCCAGCCATCACAGTCCCCGGTGAGCGAACGGACAGGATCTTGTTGTAAAGGAAATAGCATATGTTTACTCTCCTGGGGATAAGGAGGATATGAGAAAGTTTCCCGAAAATCCAATCTAATATTCAAATGAGTGAAAGTGCACCACCTTTCTCTTCACTGTTAAAATGGAGGTCTACGTGGGAGGGTGATTTGATAATAACATCAAGAGTATATCCTTAATTATTCCATATACAGAATTTACTGTGTGCAATTTTGCTGTACGTAAGTTAAAAATTTTGAAAAGTAAAAAAAAAAAAAAAAAAAGTAATTTTCTAAAGGTTTCCACAGTGAGAAAAGAGTATTATGATTTTTAGAACCTAAAGTATAAATAATAACAATTAAAATACACTCAATACACTAAATTATAACTAGGGTTAATGGACACATATAAAGTGTCAGGATGCAGAGTCTTTTCGCTTTACCCTGGGGACTGGAGCTGGTGTGTAACCTACCCGTCGATGCAGGAAGGCTTGTGTAGATGCCATTTTCCTAAAATCCAAACCAAGCCAAAACGGGTTTATGATTGCTAGTTAGAAACGCAGCTTCAAAACTGGCTCTAGAGGGAGAAACGCATTAGTTAAGAGAGGAAAAACCATGACCAAAGTGAGAGGAGTGCATGACATTCTCTCACATATTCTAAAGGGGAAGGCGAGAGTTCACCGAGTGACGCGCTCCGAGGAGCTTCAGAAATTCCTCACAAATGCTCTGGAAGTTCCACCGCTTGTCACGAGGCGGCGTGCGCTGGGACAGGGCAAAATCGGGAAGTTGCTTTATTGAGACCTTTTTAGTGTGTGCTACTGATGTAGTCCAGCGAGGAATACCTAACAAGCCAGGAGAGCCATCGATGTATTCGACTCTCGATAATTAAAGTTCCATCTTTTTATTTAAATCTATATCTTCAAAACACAGGATCTCTAAATGCTTTTGCCAACATTTTGAAAGGATGTCCCTTCTGTTACTCTGAAAGGCCCAGTGATATTCAGTGAATCAAAATTTAACAAGAAGATTTTCTTGCCATAGAGGAAATAAAGTCCTTTATTATGTCTCTCTCTTTTTTTAAAGTAATCTTCATTTAGATATATGATTTACTGTGGAAGGGTTTAATAGAGAGCTTTTTTTCTCCCCTTTTTTAACATCTATTAGTAGGATGAAGTGAAGATAGTTACGATGGAGAATATATTATCAAGACCACCGTGCAGGTAATATCCTGCATACTGAGTCTAATCACCCATTTAAGTTAAAGTAAGAGTTGTTAAGAATATGGAGACTCTCGGTGTAATGATTAGTGAGGAGAATCACCTAGATAATGAAATTAGTATTGAGAAACATATTTTTAGGCAGAATGATTATCCTGGGAGATTGATTAAAAGGATAATTGAAGAACAATGTAACCTTTTTCATAGTTATCAAGTTGAACTTGGTTAAGGTAATTTATCACAATAGTGTGTCTATGACAAATCATAAAAGGCCCGGCCACTGCTTAAAAAGATGTTTATTATATATTAATCCAGACATGTTGTCATACCAATGAAATATCTTCAATAAAAATGTGGAGGATGATAAGTGTAGCGGAACAATATCTCAAGCTATCTCAATAACTCTTGAGGAGCAGCTGAAAGGAGTCTGCAACGTATGGAAAGAGGATTCCTAAAAAAGAACCACGGTTTAATGGCGCTGTCTGTTAGCAACAACAGGAGAAACTAACTGCTTCAGTTTTGAAATATTAACAAAGATTGCATGATAATAATTTCCTTCTTCGGAAATAGAAAAGAAAACCAAATGCTTACTTCAAATTAGTCATGAAAATAGAGAGAGGAATTCATCAACTAATTGAAACCAGAAGATAAAAAAAAAAAACGGCAAGATGTCCCCTGCTAAAATCTGCATTGGTTTTGTGTCTCTAACTGGGCTTTCTTGTCACTGACATTTTTGGATAACTGAATTGTTCTTTCACCGTCTCTTTCAAAATTTTATTTATTAATTAATATATAATAAAATGTAACTTTTTTCTTTCAACCGACTGACCCATCCAGGCGCCCCTTAACTTTTTTCTTTTAAATAAATGGATGTTTTAAATGTTTTTATTTAAATTCCAGTTAGTTGACGTATTGCATAATATTAGTTTCAGGTGTACAAAATAGTGATTCAACACTTCCATACATCACCCGGAGCTCATCATAAGTGCCCTCCTTAATCCCCATCACCTCTTTAACCCATCCCCCTCACCAACCTCCCCTCTGGTAGCCATCAGTTTGTTCACTATAGCTAAGAGTCTATTTCTTGGTTTGCCTCTCTGTGTTTTCCCCTTTGCTCATTTGTTTTGTTTCTAAAAATCCTCATGTGAGTGAAATCATATGGTATTTGTCTTTCTCTGGCTAACTTATTTTCACTTAGCATAATACTCTTTAGCTCCATCCATGCCACTGCAAATTTGGTGTACACACGCGCGCACACGCACACACACGTTTCTTTATCCATTCATCAGTTAGTTGATGGACTTTTGGGCTCTTTCCATAATTGGCTATTGTAGATAACGCTGTTATAAACATCAGAGTGTATGTATCAGAGTGTATGTGTGAGTTAGTATTTTTTTGTCTTTGGGTAAATAGTAGTGCAATTGCTGGATCATAAGATAGTTCTATTTTTAACTTTTTGAGGAACCTCCATATTGTTTTCCTCCATACTGTGGCTGCACCAGTTTCCATTCCCATCAACAGTGTACAAAGATTAATTCATAGACTTGGGTTTTTTTAATGTTTATTTTTGAGAGAGAGAGAGAGAGAGAGAGCACAAGTGTGGGATGGGGTGTTGGTGCAGAGAGAGAGAGGGAGACACAGAATCCAAAGCAGGCTCCAGGCTCTGAGCTGTCAACACAAAGCACAATGCAGGGCTCAAGCTCATGAACTGTGAGATCATGACCTGAGCTGAAGTTGGACACTTAACCAACTGAGCCACCCAGGTGCCCCAATAGACTTTATTTGTTCTAACAGTTTTACATACAGAGAAATTGAGCACAGGGTATAGAGAATTCCCATATACTTCCTTCCTTCATCTTTCCGCACCCCCCTCCCCGCATAGTTCCCTCTATTATTAACTTCTTGCATTAGTGTGGTATATTTGTTACAACCGATGAACTAATATTTATACATTCTTATTACTATTAAGGTTTACTGTGTTGTACAGTTCTATGGATTTTGCCAAATGCATAACGTCAGGCAGTCATCATTACAGTATCATACAAAATAATTTCCCTGTGTTAAAAATCCCCATTTTCCACCTCTTCATCCCTCCCCCAGTACTCCCAACCCCCAGCAGCCATTGATTGTTTTACTGTCTCTATACTTTTGCCTTTTCCGGAAGGTCATATAGTTGGAGCGTACAGTGTGTAGTTTTTTCAGAGTTCCTTCTGTCACTTAGAAGCATGCATTTAAGTTTCTTCTGTGTCTTTTTGAGCCTGAGAGCTCTTTTCTCTTGTCAGTGAATCATTGAATCATTGTCTTATTATTGTCTGGATGTATCACCGTTTATTCACCTCATGAGGGATATTTTGATTGCTTCCAAGTTTTGTTGACTATGAATAAAGCTTCTACGAACATTCATTCATGAGCAGAGTTTTGTGTGGATGTGTTTTCAATTCATTTCAGGATCTAGGAGCACAATTGCTAGAATGTATGGGAAGATTGGGTCTCGATTTGTGAGAAACTGCCAAACTGCCTTCCAAAGTGACTGTATCATTTTGCATTCCTACCAGCACTCAATGAGTTCTGTTGTATATCCTCACCGACATGGGTTATCTGTTTTAGATTTGGGTCATTCTAATCGGTACATACTGATATAATAGTGGTACATATTGTGTACTCCTCTATGAATTTTGACACACATATATATTTGCGTAACTGCCATAATCAAGATACAGAACAATTTCACCATTCCGAAAAACTCCCTAATACTTCCTCTTAAATCGCATCCTCCTTTACTCCTAACCCTTGGTAACCTCTGACCCATTTGCCATCACTATTCTTTTATCATTTCATGAATGTCATATAAATGGAACCCGGCATTACAAAACCATTTAAGCTGGCTTCTTTCACAAAGAATGATGTCTCTGAGATGAACCTGAGTTGTTGCAAATATCAATAATTTGTTCCTTCTTACTTATAAGTAGCATTCCATTGTACGTATGTATCATAGTCGAATTATTCATTCACTCATCGAAGATCATGTACTAAGGAAACTACATGCAACTAAACTAACTACATGCAAGTTTAGTAGTAAACAAGCAAACAAAGAAATAAACTAGAATACTTCAGGTAGTAGTAAGCGCTATGAAGACCTAATAAAACAGGGCAATGTGACAGGAAGTAAGTGGGTTGCAAGAGTCACTTTAGAGTGGGGAGTTAGGAAAGACTTCTCTGAGGAAGCCAAAGGTAGGCAGACATGAGAATGGGGTAAGGAGTTGGACTTTGGAAAAGCAGTCTAGGTCCTGAAGCCGTAATGAATTTAGTGTTTCAGGAAGAAAGAAAGTCCAGCAAGCTTAAATTATGGCAAAGGAGAAGTGTGTTACAAGTTGATGTAATGATAATTATTCTTTGCAGTAGTAGAGGAGAAAACCAAAGATTTGAGGAATTTTTTGAGAATTAAGACTGCTCCTGCGTAGACTCAGAAAGATTCTCTAATTAAACTAATTTGGCAAAGATAGAGAATAGGGGAAAAAAATCCTTCTTGCCTATGTATTTAATATTCCTACAGTTGGGACTACTGTTCAATTGTAAAATTAGCTGCTCTTGGTCGGAAGTCTTCATCTGTTTGAAAACATGTTGAAAGTACGGTCAGAATTATTTTCACCAGCAAACTTACCTTCAAATATATTACCTATCTTAAACATGGTATTATTCTTCTCTGGTTCTCTGTGACATCTTGCTAGAGTCCCCATACGTAGGCAAAGTCAGAGACTAAAGGTGTTAAGGACAGGTGAAAGTGAGTTGGCCTGGTGTTTGTCAGTGAAGGCACTCATCGGAATCCTCTGTAGAACCTTTTCAAAATATCAACTGAACTCCGCTCTCCAGAACTCGGATTCAGAGGACCTAGTGGGGGACTCAAGCAGAATATCTGGCAATGTGCAATTGTAAAGCTAGTAACATATTTTGGCACTCATCTCCCATTGAGAAACTCATTTCTCAGTAATACACAGAATGACCAGATTTAGGGCCAGAACTTTAATCTCCAGATATGGAAGTTTTCGCCACTCTCCAGCCAACTGTATACCCTTTTCTTACTTAGACATGCTATGTTCAACATGTACAAAAATAGATTATGGTGCAAATGCTCCTATTTTTCATTTTCTTTAGCGTCTTTTGGTCATGCAATTTTAGAACTAGAAATCTTTCTACCAGTTACCAGAACAAACAGCCAAAGAGAAGAAAAGGAAGAAAAAGAACCCAAGTAGCCCAAATCCTGGCTATAAATTCCTGGCATGAAGCTCATGCTGGTTTCCTGTAGGCCCTTCTAGGCTTTTGGTTATTTTAGTGGCTTTTTATCTAGACCCTATTTGGAGACAAACAAGGTCCACACTTGACTTGGTCAGGAACGTTTGCTTGTGGATTGATGGAGTCGTGGAAAAATGGTTATTCATAATTTTGATCAACCCTATTGCAGTTGTAATGATGCTTATTAGTTAATGCTGGTAATACCATTCATATTTTCACTGAGAAGGACAACATTAATTCTTTTTCCTGAATGAAACATTGTCACCTGCGTCTGAGGATGTAAAGTGACTTAAAATATAAAGGACTTTTCATTTCCAGACCAAATTCCCTAGTCTCTTTTTGGCTTTCAGTTGTCCCTGCCTCCAAGAAATGAGATACAAAAGGAGCTAAGAGTCTGTTCACTTCTCTGAAGCCAGAGGTAGAAGCAGTTTGGAAGACATTTTGTTTCATCTCTTTTTTAACTTCTTTAAAAATATTTCTGGAAAGAGCAGCTAATAATAAGATAGGTAGGTGGATGGCAGGGAGTTAACTAAAATGTTCAGAATAGCTCTGAGTACAATCACATTTAAAAATAGAGAGAACAGGCCACGAACAAACCCCCCCCCCAACTCAGTGTATCTAGTTCAGATGCAGCTAATGTCTCTTAGCATCTTGAAGTTGCTTACACTTTCCTCACCAACCTAAGACTGTGCCTCTAGCACTAGAGAGCTTTCCAAGTCCAAGGACATGGGAATGTGAATTATCAAACAAGCTGGGGATGAAAGGTGCTGAAATCATCTTTTTACAATATTGCCAAAAACAGCTTGAGTGTCTAGGCTGCTAATTGCTGAAATATGTTTTAGCTTCCGACTTCATTCTGAGCCCATGACCCACTCACCAAAAGGTAAGAAGGATGTTGTAAAAGAAAAAGAGGAATGGCAGGAAGAGGATGCGGGGTAAGGAACTGTTTAGCCCAGGGCCTCCTGAAAGCAACAATACATTAAAGGAAGTGTATTTTACTTGGGCCGTCTGGCCATACAATTCGATTTGACCACCAAAGTAATTCAGTCCTTTATTATCTTTTCTGAACAGGAATGAGTTAGCCACGGTCTTGAAAGTGTGGCAGTACAAACAGCTAATTTGAATTAGCTGTCTCTCTTTGTACCCTGTTCCTTATTTAACTTTCTAAAAAGTTCATTATGTCCGTTACCTCACTTCAGCCTCATAATGATTTGTTAGAGCAAGTAGAAGTCTCTGTTTTCTGCAGGTAACCCTGAGGCACAAAGAGCCAGAATGAGTTGCCTTAAAATCTCTTTCATTAAGGGCAGAATCAGGGTTGGGCTGGGATCCCTTACCCCTGCTGTGAGAATATTCCACTCCATTCCACTGTCGCTAGCCATAAAAGTCCCTGGAATGTGGTACAAAAGTATCTTGCAGAAGCCTATTTTGATATTTGTGAAAGAAAGCCTCAGCTAAATTATTTTTCTGAAGTAGTTTATTAGATAGCCCTATAAGAAAACAGTTGTACCAGATAAAGGTCCCTTTCAACATTATGAATTTAGTACCACACAGGGATTTGCACACTGAATTATCCAGAATCATCATAGACACATTTAGGCAGTCTCTAAGTATATGAATTAATGTTGAATTGTGGGTTTAACAGATATAAATTTAAAGGTGACCAATCAAATATACCCAATTACCTTATTTTTGCTTATGTTATTGGAGAAGTTACATTTTTATATGTGATATCTCTCCATAACTCTTTTTAAATGACCTCTGGAGCATTTTTCACACACAGCTATTGTATTTGAACTACATTTTGAAAAATGCCCTTTTCTAAAACAAAACCTTCAGACTGAATTAGTTCAAATGATACATTCGAAGGATGGTACCAACCTGTTATTGCCAACAATTATTACCTTTGTATTTTTTTTTTCATTTTTAGGTCTGTGCTTGAATTTCATTCCAAAGATAGAGACTCTGAGACAGCTAAAAAATGCAGGAAACGGTATCTGGTTGACATGTGTCTGTGTGTATGTTCACAATTTGATCCACCATTTCTGCTCAAATCCATAACAATGACAGGTAAAATTTGCAAAGAGAAAAATCAAATATGTATCTGCATTTAAAAAGAAAACAAACATTTCTGTGGAGATAATGGAACAGAAATGCAAAGCAGGGGGTGGAATTGAAGACCCAGGTCTGTTGAACCCATGAGTCTGGCTCCTTGGGAATGAAGTGATTAAAAGTGTTCCGTGTGAGGTAGTGACACCGGAAATGGGAACAGATCAAACTGCTTGAAGCCAGGGGCTTGGGTAATAGCTCCTAGGTTCCACTCATGAAATAAGGCTGGGGGCAAATAAATGAACCATTGCTGCTCTTGGGGAGGTTGGACAAGGATATGGCCTCGAGACAGGGAAGGAGCAAAACTGTTCACAGTCTCCTTGAATGTATCTGACATATCCTCGATATCCCCACACACCAGGAGGATGAGTCATCATTAAAACACTTGATTCCAAACCGGGAATCCAAGGAGTCATGTGAGGTTAGTCATAACCCCACTAGAAAGGCAGGCAAAGTAGGTAACAGTTGCTTGAGGAAGTAAACAAGCGATCAAAAAGCTAAATAGTTTCCACTCAAAAAATGAGTCTGAAAACAAATATCCCCCAAACTTGAAAGCATCTAAGGCTAAAAAAGGCAGTAAAAGATACCAAAAAATAGATACCAATTCTGGGACCTTGATCCTTGCACGAGAAATATCAGTATCACCTGGGAGCTTGTCGGAAAGGCAAAATCCCAAGCATCACTTCAGACCTGCTAAATCAAAACCCACATTTTAACATAACTATTGGGCAACTCCTATATACATGAATGTTGGGAAAGCACCTCTGGAAAAATATATTTATGGAATTGTCTGACAAGCAGTTTAACATAAATATGATTAATTTGCTTAGAGATGATGGAAACAAGTTTCATTTCAAAAGAGCAAGAAATTAAGTCACAAAAAAGGCAGACATGGTAGAGTAGCTGGAAACAAAATAAACCAACTCATAGTCTTAAAAATGAGAATTATAGTCACTGGGGAAGGGGGCAATCAATAGAGAAATAGTAGGTATATACTGTGACCAGACACAAGTGAATTAGTGAATTAAAATATTGTCCTAAAGTATTTGTGCAGAACCTTGGTTGAGAGAATGAGACAGAAAGAGTAGTTGAAATCGGAAGAATAAACCAACGCCTCCAACTTATACCTAATAATGCCAATGGAGTTCTAAATGAGACTGAAAGAAACAATACAGTAGTTTTTTTGAAGTCATATTTATAATAATTTTCCAGCATTGAAAGAAAATGTTACTTCAGGAATATACCACGAATACCAAGTAGGCTAAATACAATGAATCTACATTTAGAAATGTTCTAGGGGCGCATGGGTGACTCAGTTGGTTGAGCATCTGATTTCGGCTCAGGTCATGATCCCATGGTTTGTGAGTCTGAGCCCGGCTGAGAGCACAGAGCCCGCTTCAAATTCTCTGTCTCCCACTGTCTCTGTTTCTCCCCCACTCATGCTCACTCTCCCTCTGTCTCTCTCCATTCTCTCTCTCAAAAATAAATGAACATTAAAAAAAAAGAAATGTTGTAGTTAATCTGCAGAAAAACAATGATAAAGAGAAAATCTTAAAAACCATCAAGAAGAAAAGAGATAATCCAAACAACAATGATAATTAGATTATAATGTGTGTCTCCAGGAAAAACAGATGACAGAAGTGATAGGTTCCATGTGCTGAGGTGAAATGCTGACACCAGCTGAGAAGATGGCATTATTGTTCCCAGTTCTTCATCTTTCCCTGTAACCATGTCCCATGCCATGTAACTTCACAGTTTATCTCAGTAAACAAAGATTCATAAAATATTGGTAAATTTAAAATTCTGTTTTATTTATTTGTTTGTTTGTTTGTTTAGAACACACATGTGCACATGAAAGTGAGTCAGGGAGGGGCAGAGGGAGAGGGAGAGAGAGTCTTAAGCAGACTCCATGCCCAATGCCGAACCCTCATGGGACTCAGTCTCAGGAATATGAGATCATGACCTGAACCAAAATCAAGAGTCAGGCACTTAACTGACTGAGCCACTCAGACACCAGAACATGGTCTTGGGTGGATAAATTATGTTTTAGAGATAAAATTAAATTTTGAATATTTAGACCAAGATTGGACTGTAGAGCATTGGATTAATAAAGTATGTTGAGGGCACCTGGCTGGTTCAGTTCGTTGAGTATCCAACTCTTGATTTTAGCTCAGGTCATGATCTCATAGTTCATGGGTTTGAGTCCTGCACTGGGCTCTGGGCTGACAGTGCAGAGCCTGCTTGGGATTCTCTCTCTCTCTCTGTCTCTCTCTCTCTCTGTCTTTCTTTCTCTGCCCCTCCCCTGCTCACTTGCTGTCTGTCTCTCTCAAAAATAAATAACATTTTATTTTTTAATGTTTTATATATTTTTGAGAGAGAGAGAGAGAGAGAGAGAGAGAGAGCACAAGCAGGGCAGGGGCAGAGAGAGGGGGGAACAGAGGATGTGAAGTAGGCTTCATGCCAATAGCAGAGAGCCTGACATGGGGCTCTAACTCTCAAACTGGGAGATGATGACCTGAGCTGAAGTCTCAGCTTAACCAACTGAGCCACCCAGGTGCCCCTGTTTATAACATTTTGTTTTTTTTAATGTTTTATTTATTTTTGAGAGACAGAGAGAGAGAGAGAGATCTCAAAAATAAATAAGTAAAGTTTAAAAAACTAAAAATAAATAAAGTATGTTGAGTTTGGGGTTGTATCCAGAAGAAGAATAGAAATACTATTTTTACTTGCTTGAAAAAGGTTAAAGTTCATAGATATGTTAAAATTTAAGAAGAAAATAAACGTCAGGTAGGGCTTGCAAATAAATACTGAATAGTATGACTAAAGGAGTTCAGAAAATATTTATACTTAAGCATATTGTTTTCTATATGAGGTCTGTGGAGTTACCATGAAACTTTAGCTGATTTCAGTTCCACCCTTAACCCCAGGGCAGTACACAGTACAATACACTGTCTTTAGAGGACAGTGCAGAACAACCACCTATTACAGCTAGAGAGATTTTCTTATTTCAAAATATGGCTAGGGCATCTTCTTAGGGAGAAAACTAGATCTTGTTTTTCATATAAAAAAATGTAAATGCAACTGTGTCTGTTTTACTTTTGGCTGAGGTCCAGAACAGGTGGCATCCAAACTTTTACATTTCAAAACCGGAAGCTATGTACCTAGACAGGGCTTCCAAAGGAGGTGGGTGAGGAAGCACTGCCATGCTTAGCTGAACCCCTTACCACCAAATAATCTGTCAAATAATGTTGAACCAGTTGGAAGAATGAGACTGGAAATTGACGGGAAGATTCTTTGAAGAGATTTATATCCATTCCTTCTATTTCTCTTATCATGGTGGACAAGAGGGGACCTTCCCTTTATCCAAAGCTAAGTGAGAAAGGTTTCAAGATCACTCTTCAAGAAACTTGACTGTTTCAAGAACTGCCACCTAAAAACATTCCTAGATATGAGTGATTGTGGCTGGCTGGCTTCTAAGGGTAGCAAAGAGAAGCACTTCTGTAGGCAATATCTGAAATACAAGGAAGGTGAGTGTTTCCCAGTGGGGCAAGCGAGCACCAAGGAAGACAGATATCTTAAGACTGACTTAAAGGCACTTTTCCCAAGTGCGGTACTTCATGAAAGAGGGAGAGTCCATGTCAAATGGACCATAGGAGGTGGGTCCAGTAGGGAAATACTGAGCTAGATGAATTCTCTGCCTGAATTAAAAGAACCGTATAGGTCAGAAGTCTCCAAAACTGAAGGATCCTCCAAAGAACTCATGAATACAGCCCAGAAGAAAATGAATGGGTCAAATTTAAGAAAATAAATGACTTTAATTTGAAAACATCTGCTGTCCTAGATGAAACTAATACCAAATTATCTGAGTTCCAGTCAAGGCCAATATTTCTGGCTCTTTACCTCTCCTCTCTCTCCACTTGCAAACCGAAGGGGCCAGAGCTATTCAGTGTGGAGGAGGAAGAGAAGGGCAGTGAAGAGTGGAGCCAAACAGAGGTGATGCTTCAGGCATTCTGCCCTCAGTAGACCCCTAACTGGGCCTGGGGGAGAAGCTTTAAATTAAAATGAGTTTCAAAGTATTGACTGTGAAGAGCACGGAGCATTCTAATTACTGAACTAAGTCTATTTTTTGTGATTTAAAGATGTTTATGACAGGAAAGGGATCAAAAGTCATGGGATCCCTACTGGATTTTACTCAGGGAAGAGGGAAGAAGGAGCCCAGAGAGAGGGCTTGAGTGAGCATTGGGGGTTGGGGGTGGGGTCAATCAGAGCAGAGAAAATGTGTTTCCTTATTTCTTCTTGAGTCTTGCTTGTTCTGTCAGTCAGTGTTTGGCAGGGTTGTTTAAAAAGACAGTTGACAAAATCAGTTGAAGGAACAGTATAGGTGACTAGGGTTGTCTACGGAGAGAAAGCAGTTACTATGCAGGAAAATCTGAGGAATTTTTAAGAACAGAGGTATCTAGAATTCAGTTTCTAGTCATTTCTGGTATTATCCTATGACATAACTCCTTCCAGTATACCCAGACATGAGAAAACTCTCAGCTGTGTACCATTTCATTTCTCCTGACTGATTTAGGAATTATGCAGTCAGTAAAATACCTTTGGATGAGCACCAAATGTGGAGAAGAGTAGCTCCAGGAGGTGAGATCCAAGCAACATCAAGGATCCATGGAAGCAAGGGGCACCTGGGTGGTTCAGTGAGTTAAGCATCCAACTCTTGATCTTGGATCAGGTCATGATCTCATGGTTCATGAGATCGAGTCCCACATCAAGCCCCACGTCGAGCCCCATGTGGGGCTTGGCTCTGCCATGACAGCCCAGAGCCTGCTTTGGATTCTCCATCTTCCTCTCTCTCTGCCCTTCTCCTGCTCATTCTCCCTCCTCTCTCTCTCTCTCTCTCTCTCTCTCTCTCTCTCTCTTTCTGTCTCAAAACAAATAAACTTAGCAAAAAATACATAGCGAGAGATCAGAAGCAAGAAATCAGAGCAAGAGGTGATTAGAAAACTAAGGCTCAGAAAACTCCTGGTTTTAGACATTATTAATGGGAAGCAATAACTAGGATTTCTGATTGCACAGGATGAGAACTGAAGAAATTTGTATTATAAAGAAAGATTGAACCCAGGAAGCTGGAAAATGTACTTGTGTCCAAGTAATTGCCACCTCTATTAGATATACAGAAAATATCTTAGAACAATTATGAGTAGTTAGGTTGATAGTGACATATTTTAATAAATCCCTTTCTAAGTAAAATATAAGTAAATTATTGGCTAGCATACATGCCCAGCTGACACCCTATGCTATTTAACATTTATTCTATCAGTCAGAAGAAAACCAAGGCAAAGTCACTGAGTGATAGGGTGCTTTATTTATTTCTTCTTATGCCTTCAATAGTGTTTTGGCTGCTGTGTAATCTTCATGAGACTCAGACATGCTAAGTGAAGCTAGTTTTCAAGTGTCACTCTTGGCAAGTGAGATTCCTTTTATAAAAATATCTGCCGAGCTTTGACACTTAGACTGAAGTGTGTGTCCACATATCTGCTGTAACGTGAATATGTCTTTGTTCATTCCGACTCACAGATCCTTCAGTCAACAAAAGTGCTTTACAGATGAGTAATTCAAGACTGCGAAATCAAAGGTGGTATGTAAAGCTATCTTTCTCCGAGCACTGCTGATCATCCTACTTTGGGAAAGTAGTAACCCTGGTGATGCTATTTAGTTTCCACATCTCCGCAGAATGTTTATGCGTGGTCATGTCATTGTCATTCCCTGAGAAGAAGAATGGTTTTGGAGACTGGAGAAAGCGCCAGATTAGCTGAGAACTTGCTACGCTCACCACTGATTTACAGGAGAATGTCTTTTTTCTCTGTCTACCACCAGGATCTACAAAATATCTGGAAACTTTATTTCTTTTGTGGGATTTTTATGAAACTCGACACTGTGAGCTGACCTTGACCACTTTGCTAATGATGATGATGTTTGTTAATATATTTTCTAAATCACAAATTCTCCATTCAGATTCTCACATGCCACTATTTTCTACTTTTAGTAATAAAAGTAGCATCAAAGCAGGAGTCTATAAAACAGTCCAAGACATCAGTATTTATGATAATAGCCAAGCGGTTACATCAAGGCACCTCAGAATATTTTTAATGCTTTTTTTTTCACACTTGATCAGACAAAAATGATATTTGTGAGCAGATAGGATTTTGCATTTTCTCCATGGCATTTTTCTGGCAAGTCTCAAATCTGGAAGACGTTTAGAAGGTTGGCAGATTGCTAAAACAGTGATGACTCTGGCTAAAAGGCAATGTCCAGAAATATTTTCGTAAATATCAAGAAATCCGCCAAATAAGAGTGAGCTCAGTATTTTGGCTTGGGTGTCTAATCTCTAAGCAGCAAAGCCCATTAAGGAGACAACCTGCATTTTCAGACATAATAGTAAGGAAGAAGTTGTACCTGTCACCACGTACTTAGTTTCTTGCCTTGCATGTCGAAAACTACCTCTCTTCAATTTACAGGTGCCCTAGCCTAATTCAACAGGTCGAAGGTCCTAATTTCTAATTTACTAAGCAATTTATCACATATTACTTACACCCTCTCAAGTCAGATCAAAAGCTACCACCAAATCATGGCAATGAATCCAGATGTGAGGAAGTTTGCGATTAATTCACCGGGAGGGTCTGTTGTTAAATATTAGATCTATACCTTCAATTTGAAGCATAACGTTTGTATTCTAGCATGCAATTATTTAACTAACATTGGTGCAAAAATATGTAAAAAGGAACAGGGTAAATCCTAATGTGTCTTTCCTGAAGCAATTACAATTACATTAAAAGTTATTTAGAATTCAACTTCAGATAAAAAACCTCTTGGGTTATGCATAGAGGTTTCTGGGAGTACTTACAAATACTGCATGAATCTTCTCACTAGGAAGATGCTCTGAAATAACAGATCATATGTCTATATTTAAGAAATAGAGATTTCCTCTCTATCCAAACTGCATAAGGGGACAGAAGGCAGACAGAGCAAAAATTATGTTCTAGCTTTTTGCTCAGCAAGAAGCACTATCTAAAGGTCGCTACCTCCAGAGTCAGACAACTTGGATTTGTATCCCTTTTCTGCCACTTAATAATGCCTTAACTTTATAAGCCCCAGCGTCCTTACCAATACAAGTGGGATAATATAAAAAAGGTGATAATCATAGTCAATACCTCACAAAAACGGAGACAGAAAGATTACCCACGGTGTTGCTTGTTATTTTTAGTATGAAGCCCCAACAACAAAATTTATGGCAAAGATGACGATACCCCAATACCCCGCAACAAAGTAATGATAGTCATCAAGTAGCAATGGTGATAGACCATGAAAAGCTGAAAATTGGATATTGTAATAGGTGAGTAAGTGAAGAAGGTCAAGTATTAATTAAGAGTTCTAAAAGGTATTTATCTATATCTAAGGTTATTGGTTAGGTATAGTTCTAAGCATAGAGGGTCAAAGGGAAAGAGTATTTTTTATTCATCTATGTATTTAATTTTCTCTCATGTAATTATCTCGTAATTTACCAGTAAAGTATTAATATAAACACTAAGCAAATGTTGGAAATATAAGTTTCTCCCCAAGTCTCTCTGAATAAGCCATTTAGTTTAGTGACATTAGAACACTGAAAGTAGATCTGGATTCAAATTATGACTTTTGCTCTTGTTAATTTCCATAAGTTAATTCTGAGTCACAGTTTTCTCATCTGTAAAATGGGAAACGTAACGTTCACTCTGTTGAGCTGTTACAAGGGTTGGATGAAATAATATAAGAAAGCTCTTAATACAGTACGTAGTCATGATTTAAATTCAGTTAAGTTAGTACTAGTTATTATTATCCCTGCTATTAATATGATTATCAAGAAAAAACACAAAAATCATGTCTTCTGTCATCAAGTATAAAATCCTAATTTTAAAACTCTTTTCACAAGGTCAGCTCATCTCAGTAAGTCCAATTCAGTTATTTTAGTTACTGTCTAGTGGCAGTGGACATATACTATGTGTCAGGCATGTGATGACAAATGAAACAAACTCAGTTCTTGCTCTTGTGGTAGTTTGAATCTTGTGAGGAAATTAAAAATATGCAAAAAGACAACTACAATAAATGATGATTAGTGCTACCCTCTGAGAAATACAAGCAAAATGGGAGCACCTAACTCAGACTTGTAAGGAAAAGTTGAGTTTGAATATCATAATAAAAATTACCTAAGAAAACAGAAGAATACAGGTTTTCTAGGAACAACACTGAGAAGGTTCAGAAGCTACATAAAATGCTATACATTCAGGTAACAGAAAAAAAAAGACAAGTGTATTCATATTTGTAGAGTGTGGAAAAGTAAGAGATAATAATTGAGGCTAGAGAGAAAATTTTGAGCTCAATCTTTCAGGGCCTTGTGAATCTCAAAGAAGTGGGATTTTCTTTAAGGGCAATGTATAAAGAAGGGTTAGAAATAGAACGACCATGGGATGCCTGGGTGGCTCCCAATGGTTAAACGTCCAACACTTGGTCTCAGCTCAGGTCTTGATATGAGAGTCATGAGTTTGGGCACTGTGTTGGGCTCCATGCCAGGCACGGAGCCTACCTAAAAAAAAAACAAAAACAAAAAAACTATAACTACCATATTATCCAGTAATCCCGTATCTGGGTATTTATTCAGAATAATTGAAATCAGAATCTCGAAGAGATGTTATGACTTTGGTGTTCATTGCACCATTATTCACAACAGTCAAGATGTGGAAACAACTTAAATGTCCATTGACAGGGGAATGGAAATGAGAAAATGTGGTCTATACCTACAATGTACTATTATTCAGTATTAAAGCAAAAAAAAACTCAGCAATGACATAGATGGACCTTGAGGACATTGTGCTAAGTGAAATAAGTAAGACACAGAAAGACAAATACTGTGATTCCACTTATAAGAGCTCTCTCAATAGTCAAATTAACAGAATCGAATTGCGGAATGGTGGTTACCAGAGACCAAGAGGAAGAGGAAATATGGAGTCATTAAGTAACAGAGATGAAGTTTCAGTTAAGGAAGATGAATTAAGCTTTAGAGATCTGCTAGACAAATATTGTAACTGTACTCAAAAATACTGTACCGTATACTTAAAATTTTGTTAAAAGGGTAGATATCATGCTAAGTGTTCTTACCAAAATAAAATAAGTGTTTTTTTTTAAGTCCAATAAAGAATTAATGTTCGACTATGTTTTGGACACAACTTTTTCAAAAACCAGTTTCATAGCTCTAGAGATCCTTGTATAAAACTTCAGGTTTGGAATCTCCTTCTATATGAAGGGCAATAACACCCCGGCCACTAGAACTTGACACTTCTAAGCCTTTCAGCTCTACACAAAACAATGTTTACTTTGAAATTTTTCTTTTAATACCAAAGGGTGCCGGTGGCTTTTCTAATGGGTTAATGGCAGCTTCTGTCTCCTCAGATGGGAAGTATCTGAAATAAGATGTTTTCTTTTGTGAGTCGGGCTATCAACTGAACAGGGACAGAACTTTTCAATTGGAAGCCACTCAAGTGGTGACACCAAGCTTGAGCACAAACAAACGCTGACCTCTGTCTTGGTTCTAAAATGCTGCCTCCTTTCTCCACAGCCAATAAGGCAATATTTTTATTTCTTTCAGGAACACATTATAGATTTTGGTGAGAAAAAGTAATTCTGCAGCAAACTGTGCAGGCAAGGAATTGAAGTAAATGGGAGGTCCTGTCCATTAGCTCGTTCCAAGTTCAGGATAAAAGAAAACTGTGACTTTAAGAAGAGATAGAAAATTGGACCAGGCTCTTTCTGGATTTTAACTTTTAAAAAGTCCCACTTTCTGCTGATTCAGTTGAATAAAGCTTTTTGCACATTGCCTTTCATTCTTTTCAGTTCTTTTTTTTTTTTTTTTTTTCCTGTCATTCCATTCTACACAAACTGGCCACTTACATTTCATGTTTTGAAACAATCACTTATTTTTACAGGAGGAAAAAGCTATCAGTTATACCATTAACATCCCGAGTAGTTGATAGAAGAGAGGGACTTGAAATTTTGCTTTTTGAGATTTTCTCCACCTTAGAGAACTTATTAACATACAATTGTCCAAGGAATACAATTCCAATCCTATAAACTTTGTTCTCTGATATTCGCACTAATCAGCTTATCTTATCTTAACTTAAATTTTCTTTTATACCTATTAGCCTTTTCAATCTCTGAAAGATTTCTCATAAATTGTTAATAATTCCCTTTAGGCTTCAGGTTCTGTTGCAGCAATCATAGATTCAAATGAAGTCCTGAAAGTCTTTGTTAATTCAATAAGGGGTATTTTCAGTAGAAAATAATGAGCGATCCCTAAAGAACCATAAAATGTTACAGTTAGATTTAATGTCAATACCTGCACTGCCCGAACTCTGTCTCCACAGGTGAATCTTTCTAACTGAAGATCCTGTTCCCGAACATATTAAGAATGATAGCTAGGGAAAGAGGAGTATGTACTAGAGAGTAACAGAGAGGCAGAGAGGCGGCACATGGAGCGGCTTTTTCTCGTAATAACTCCTGCTTCCTAGTGGGATCGACTTTATATTCATCCTTGAGATTCCTCAGCATTCATGATTCCTGATTCAGTTTACTTTAAAGATAATATTTTCACTTACCTTGTGGATTTTTCTCTCTGAGTCTACTCTCTTTAAAAAAAATTAAATCTTTTTTATTGAACTTAATGAATACAACAAATAATTGTATCGCCCCTCAAAAATTCATGAGTTGACAGACCATAAATTACAGCCCCACTAAGAAAAGAAAAGAAAAAAAAAAAAAAGATTAGACAAGAAACCACACTTCGGACAGATTAGTCTAATAAGTTCACGAGTGTGCTGACAAAACTATAATGCTTGGATCATTAACTTGCGGGGCTTGATTGATTTTAGAATTGCTCATAAATTCAGTATTTTCAATAATATTACACAAGCAAATAACACGTAAATATTATCGCAACTCTTCTTTAAGAACATTCTTGCCCTCCAACCCTCATTTGTTTCTTATAAAACACCGAAAGCATGGAGTGCCTTTCTATCTGAATTTTTCAAACATAGGCATTTTTCACTTAAGCAAACTCACCTCTGTGATATTAAGTCCTCAAGAGAAATACTGACTTAGAAACACAAAAATAAGTAAGGGAAGAGATAAAGAATTAAAAGACCCACGTGCTCCCTCGCTCACACTTTTGGCAGGGGGAAAGAGAAGTATGGGACAAACACAAATAAGGGAAAACACTGTTGCTATCGGCAACCGCCATTCAGTAATAGCCATAAATATGAAGTGTGTAATGCGTTAAACTTTCAAATTATATCCTGACATCGCGTGTAGATAAATGACAAAAATTTTAAAATTACTTACGTTGTCTTTTCTTCCCTTTTTGTTAAGTGGATTCTACACTGTTATCAAAATGTGAATGGTTCACAGCCCTGTGAGCACACTTTTGGTGTTTGAGTTCTTGTGTGTTCATTGGGTGTGACTATGCATATATTTGTTAGCTTCTGCTGTCATACATACACTGTCAGAGATAAATGGAAATTGTTTGCCCCTAAGGATGCTGAAGCAAAACAGAAGCGTAGAAGAGATGGATGAGAGGAAAAGGAAGAAAAAAAATCCAGAACTTGTTTGTATTTGTTTTCACTCAGAGTGTTCTAAATTAGTAGTAATGACGTATGCTACATTATACTTTAGTTTATATTGAATAACAGCTGCTGTTTCCAAAATATTATAACTTCTATATATAAAGAAAAATAGCAGTGACTTATCAAACTTTGGGAATTACTTATAGTCTGGAACATAAAATAACTCTGTAAGAAAGTGAAAAAAGCACGTTAAAAGCAGACAAGAAACCAGAAGGAGATTAGACTGCTCTGGAACCATGATGGCAGTTTATAATCCAACAAGAACCTGATTATAGGCTTTCTTCACATTTCAGAAAGCCGTGCAGTCAAATGAATTTCTACATGTAAAACATTCACTTCCCTTTGGTTCGTTAAGCTGACCCCAGCATCTCCACAACTGACAAAATATTTCTAATCTTTTCTCATCCGAGTTACTTACCATGAGACCATCTGCCGTAACCTTCGCATGTGGAGTGTCAATGCCAACCTCATAGTATCTCAGTGTCACTAGCAAGGTGTAGAACTACCTGACTTTGCAATGTTCGTTACCCTTCTGAATTAATCAGACAGGGTAAAGTTTAGAAAGTATATGAAATATTTAAAAAGTAGTGAAAACAGGGGGATAGCTTAGAATTACTTAGCAGACCTCGTTTCACTTTTCCAAACCAAATTTACAGCCCTTTATCCAAAGCCCTGGGACCAGATGCATTTCAGAACAAAGATTTTTTTTTTTTTTTCAATTTTGGAAAGTAAGACGGTGCATTCACGACATATTAGGGAACACTCACAATGGATTCTAGGACAACACTCTGTAATCAGGCATATTAATATAACTGCAACAGAATAGTTGAATAATCGCACTGACAAGAATAAAAACTATAAATAGCCACATGATTGCTCAGGTCAAGTTTTTCTGCCAAAAGAGTAATTTTGTGGCTTTCAGTGATTTTGGATAGAAGGTTGTGGATTATGGATGGTAGATCCACAATTGTTTTTCCTCTAGATATTTAAAGGTATTTCCCTCGTGATAGCTGCAAATATTAATACATTACTAAAAAAGCCAAACCTTGTTGGCTGGATTTAGTAACACTTATTTACTGAGATCTTGTATTTGGATTGAGGTCATTTACTAAAAGAGATTTTGTCTACAAGTGATTTACAGATTATAGTATAAGTGCCAGAGTAGTGATTCTCTACTTCTACTGAAGATGGGAGTAATAGAAATGACATAGCCTTCAGGAGATTGGACTGAAAGAACATTGATTAACACGCTATGACTTTCAGAATTGTAAGACATTAAAGGAAAACGGTCATGGGGTGCCTGGGTGGCTCAGTCTTCAATCATCTGACTCTTGATTTCGGCTCAGGTCAAAATCCCAGAGTCGTGGGATCAAGCCCCACATCCAGCTCTGTGCTGAACGTGGGGCCTGTTTGGGATTCTCTCTCTCTGTCTCATTGCCTCTCTCCCTGACTCGTGTGCTCCCTCTAAAACAACAACAACAACAACGACAATAATAATAATAACAATAAGAATAATAAGAAAGGAAAATGGTCATAGATGCTTAGAAAACAGTTCTTTGCATATAAAGAGAAGAAAAATACAGACAATTATCTATCTGGAATGGTTATATTCAGTTTATTCTTAAGGAAATGAACCCCTTAAATTTATGATTCAATGAATAACAGTCTAAACCGTGTATCATGATGGTAAGAGACCCATGATCATCACTTCATTAATACCAGTGTTTTGCCTGCTTCCTTATACTACCCATGCCCACCATCCAGAAGGGATCTGCATCATACCTTACACACAAAATGGTGATCGGGTGGCTAGTCTATTTTCACTCCCGAGTTTCTATATTTACCGACTTTACATGTGGTTAAAGTGTCTTATTTAAGAAAAATATATCGTTGACAATAACAGAGTAATTACACAGTCATTGCTTCAATCTGGCTATATAAATCATTGTGATTTAACCTACAGTAGTAATAAAAATAAATGATATTGTTTTTGGTTCATTACTGCTGATCTAATAAAATGTAATGAATTAAGAAATTTCCTGAGTGAAACAGACTCATAAAAATAACAATTTACTAATGGTGCTGTAATACCCAATGTGAATGAGTAAAGAAAAAATAAGCGTTTTAATAAAAATCTGTCTTTAAGAAAATGCCTTCCCCATTTCTTTCATCTTCTGTCTTTGCATGTTTTGATGACATCCATAGAGATCATTACCAGGAACTAGAATTTCAAAATGATTGCTCGTGGATATGAAAATTTTAATAAAAATTCCAGGAACTCGTGAGTTTCTGGGTAGCCTACATGAATTTAAGGAAAAAAGACATATCCCATCTTCTGGGAACGCTTATGTGCCAAGAACTAACTCTTATTAACGAGCCAGCATTCAGAAACAGAGAAGCCAGTCCTTCTCCGTCTATGTTAGAGGGACCAGCCAACCCTCTCTTACGGGGCCGCTGATTTCTAGATTAGCTATCTTCCTCTCTCTCTGCATCTCTCCTCCTTAACCTCCACCCACTGTGCCTTTTGCCCTTGTACCCACAAAGAGTCACAGCAGGAACCCATGGCCTGTTCTTTCTCATGTCAGAAATACAGAAGTTATTTGAAGTTTGTGTTTCCATATGGTTTTACCTTTACACCACGATTACCTACATTGCAGTCAGTACAGCTTAAGTTCCTCACCGAATTATTACATTCCTTGATAATACATTGTTCTTTGTTTCTCTGCTTGTGAAAGTGACGCATGCTAATTGTCGAAGGAGAAAAGAAACATGAGTCAAAATGCCACTGCTGTATAGTACTCTTAACATTTAGCGTAGTTCCATCCTTCCATGCCGCGCATTCAGAGGAGCACAAAATTTCGCTCTTGCTTCTTTTTTTTGTAACTATTCTTCCTTTGTGACATTGAATCTCCATTTCACCAGACTGTCAGGCAGACTTTGGTTCTTCTTCAAATATCCTGTCTCCGCTAGGGTTCTGTCATGCTTCCTTGGTCATACACAGCATTAAGACACCACCGGTATTGGTCAGATAAGATTCTGCGGAAGAGTGATCAGGACTGGTCATTGGGGTGATCACTGAAAGAGTCAGGAAGAGTGAGAATCATAAAATGACACACACTAATGGCTAAAATAATTCGTTTTCACTGAAACCAAAGATGAAGGCATAAGCATTTGAATATATATTGACATGGGACAGATTTTTTCAAGGCCTATGCTCATCTTCGAAGAGATTTTTATATAAACTGTTCTACGGTTTCAAGTATGGGTTTCTGAAAAATGGTATGAAAACTTCAACATGTTTGTAATCAGAGTGTGAATTATTTTAAATTTTTACGTATAGTACCACCTGTGTATAATGCAACAGCAGTCTGCTTTTAGAGACTCATCTTTATTCAATTTTTCCAAATCATCAGCTTTGTTTTGCATAATAGCAGGCACTTTTCATGCTCTAATTCTATCCGTTTATATAAAACTTAATTAAATTATTTATCGAAACAATACATTCGAACAGCATAAAGAGATCTTTGAACATTTATGTAACTCACTCTTGATAAACAGTTCTAAAGGTGAGGGTGGAAATAGTAAGCCTAACAATGTCAAGTATTCTGTGCGGGGTGCAATTCTGTGATTGATTTTTTGAAGGAAATAGTAGTATTTGGTTAATTTGGCGAGTTGGTTAAACAAAAGTTAGCTAAAAAACTTCCTATTTCTCATCAAGTCACTGTTTTAATAACTTTTTTAAGTTTATTTATTTATTACTGAGAGAGATTGAGCACAAGCTGGGGAGGAGCAAAGAGAGAGGGAGACACAGAATCTAAAGCAGGCTCCAGGCAGCAGGCTCTGAGCTGTCAGCACAGAGGCCCATGCAGAGCTCCAACCCACAAACCGCGAGATCATGACCTGAACCGTAGTCGGACACTTAACCGATTGAGCCACCCAGGCGCACCTTGAATTTTAATAGAATGTATACACACATGTAAAAATCAGTGATTGCTAGCGTATGCCTTCTATACTGAGCTTTTATTTTATTTATTTTTTTTAATAATAGTTTATTTTCAAATTGGTTTACATATAACACCCAGTGTTCATCCCAACACGTGCCCTCTTTAATGCCCGTCACCCCCTCTCCCCCCTCCCTCCCCCCCCTACCCTCAGTTTGTTCTTAAAACCCTGACCATGCAGTTTTTTTGCAAACAATAATAATTTGATCTCTTTATGCCTGTCTATCTTATTTCTATTTAATATCTTCTAATACAGATAAACATTTCTGGGACAAAGTTGGATATTTAGGACAAAATATCTTTATTAAAATTCTAACTATTTCAGTAAATTTGACTCTAGAATTTCACATTCTCCCCGATTGTTTTCTATGTGTCGTCATTTATAGCCTCTCATATTAAGAAGTGATTTTATGTTGCTTTGCTAAGACCATTTTTGCCTTCAGAAATATTGCACTTTTGGTCAAATGTTATATTGAAATACTACTTCGCTTTTTTCCTCTTTTACCATCATAAAATTAATTCGTTAGATGATATTATTAATTATTGATATAATTAACACATATTAAACAACTTTGCATTTCTGAAAAATACCTCCTTATGTAGGTATTTTGTTGAATTTTATTTTCTTCTGTTTTTTAAATTTTTTTTAAATATTTATTTATTTTTGAGAGCAAGAGAGAGAGAAAGACAGAGCATGAGCAGGGGAGGGGCACAGAGAGAGAGGGAGACACAGAATCCGAAACAGGCTCCAGGCTCTGAGCTGTCAGCACAGAGCCCGACCCGGGGCTTGAACTCAGGAATGGTGAGATCATGGCCTGAGCCAAAGTCGGACGCCCAACCGACTGAGCCACCCAGGCACCCCTGAATTTTCTTTTCTAATATTTCAAGGATTTTTGTATGTGCATTTATAAGAAATATTAGTATGTAATTTTCTTGGGATTTTTTTTTTTTTTTATGTTTATTTCTTTTTGAGAGATAGAGAGAGGCTGGAGGAGGAGTAGAGTGAGGGAGATAACGGATCTGAAGCAGGCTCTGCATTGACAGCAGACAGCCTGACACGGGGCTCGAACTCACAAACCATGAGATCATGACCTGAGCTGAAGTCAGACGCTTAACTGCCTGAGCCACCCTGGTGCCCCTTGGGATGTTTTTTTCATTTTTGCTTCCGGGTAATATTGGTCTCATGAAATGAGTTGAGAAGTGTTGCCTCCTGTAGAAAACATTTTTTGTTTTAAAGTCTCTTTAATACTAAGGTAGCAATCTAGCTCTTTATAGTCGTTTGCATGATGTAATTTTTTCCATCCCTTTGTATGGTTGAATCTAACCTGTATCCCCCATAGACAGATATGGGGATCTTTTTTAATCCAGTCTCTCAATATTTGCATTTTGAAAGGATTGCTTAAACAATCAATTCGTATTTAATGCCTATTTATATGCTTAGGTTTAAAGCTGCAGTCTTGCTTTTGGTTTTCTGTGTGTCCCATGGCCTTTCTTGTCTCTTTTTCTCCTTATTGCTTTTCTGTACTACATGCATATGTTTGTAATATAACATTTTAGTTTCGGTATTTTTTAATTCTATTTTTGAATTATTTTCTTAATGAATGCTCTGTGGTTTACAATATACCTTCTAAATTATACCAATCTACTTCGGTTTACATTCAGTATAAGATAGAAATATTATTATTAAATAGCTCCATTCCCCCTCAATTTTTTTGTATTGCTATTGTTTGTATTATGTCTATATGTTACAAACTCAACAATGTATTCCCTTTGAAAGAAGCTGAGAAGAAATGAAAGCAAATGTATAGTTTGCTATATTAAATTTCTTATTTACCCTTTCTGATTCTCTTCCATTCTACCTGTGGATTCAAGTTACTGTGTGTTTTTATTTCTTTACTGCAATAGAGCTTTGCTCCCAACTACCCATTTGTGTAGTTAATGTCAAAAATAATACATTTCTGTAACGTCAAACAATATAGTTACATAAAATTTTATGCAATTGCTTCCTAAGTCAAGTAAAAGATTAACCAAAAAATGCAATTATACCATGTTGTTTATTAACTACATAATTACCTTTACATTATTCTTTTTCTATTCTTTCATGTAGTTTCAAATTACTGTCAGATATCACTTCCTTCAGACTTAAATAATTTTCTTTAGTCCTTCATGTAAGCCGTTCTGCTAATTACAAATTCTCTCATTTTTGTTTACCTGAGAATGTCTTTTCATGAAGGAAAATTAAGTTTCTCTTTCATTTTTGAAAGAAAGCTCTGCTGGCTATAAAATTCGTGCTTGACAATCTTTTGCTTTCAGAAATTTGAATATGGCACCCTAACCCTATAGTCTCTACAGCTTCTGATAAGAATTCAACTGTTAAAGTCCAAGATCGTGATGCCTCCTGCTTTGGTTTTCTTTTTCAGCATCATTTTGTCTATTCAGGGTCTTTTGTGGCTCCAAATAAATTTTAGGATTGTTTGCTCTAGCTTCAAGAAGAATGCCAGTGTAATTTTGATTGGGATTCCTTTGAGTGTACAGATTGCTTTGGGTAGTATTGGCATTTTAAAAATATTTGTTCTTCCAATCCATGAGCATGGGTTGTTTTTCCATTTCTTTGTGTCTTCTTTAATTTCTTTCATGAGTTTTCTATAGTTTTCAGCATGCAGATGTTTTACATCTTTCATTAGGTTTATTCCTAGGTATTTTATGGTTCTTGGCGCAATTGCAAATTGGATCAATTTCTTGATTTCTCTTTCTGTTGCTTCATTGTTGGTGTGTAGAAATGCAATTTATTTCTGTACATCGATTTTATATCCTTCAACTTTGGCTGAATTCATGTATCAGGTCTAGCAGCTTTTTGGTGGAGTCTTTCGGATTTTCCATGTAGAGAATCATGTCATCTGAAAAAAGTGAAAGTTTGACGTCTTTTTTGTCAATTGGATGCCTTTTATTTCATTTCGTTGTCTGATTGCTGAGGCTAAGATTTCCAACAGTATGTTAAGCAACAGTGGTGATGGTGGACATCCCTGTCGTGTTCCTGATCTCAGGGGGAAAGCTCTCAGTTTTTCCCAATTGAGGATGATATTAGCTCTGGGCTTTTAATATATGGCTTTTATGATGTTAAGGTATATTTCTTCTATCTTGACTTTTTTGTGGGTTTTTATTAAGAATGGATGCTATATTTTGTCAGAAGATTTGTTTCTACATCTATTGACAGGATCATACTGTTCTTATCCTTTTGTCTATTAATGTGATGTATCACATTGATTGATTTGCAAACTCTGCTACAAAGCTGTAATCATCAGGGCAGTATGGTATTGGCACAAAAACAGACACATAGACCAATGGAATAGAATAGACAACCCAGAATTGGACCCACAAATATATGGCCAACTATCTTTGACAAAGCAGAAAGAGTATCCAATGGAAAAAAGACAGTCTCTTTAGCAAATGATCCTGGGAGAACCAGACAGCAACATGTAGAAGAATGAAGCTGGACCACTTTCTTACACCATACACAAAAATAAACTCAAAATGGATGAAAGGCCTAAATGTGAGACAGGAAACCATCAAAAACCTATAGGAGAAAACAAGCAAAAATCTCTTTGACCTCAGCTACAGTAACTACTTACTCAACATGTCACCAAAGGCAAGGGAATTAAAAGCAAAACTGAACTATTGGGACCTCATCAAGATAAAAATCTTCTGCACAGCAAAGGAAACAATCAACACAACTAAAAGGCAACTGACAGAATAGAAGAAGATATTTGCAAATGACATATCAGATAAAGGATTTGTATCAAAAATCTATAAAGAACTTACCAAAGTCAACACCCAAAAAACAAATAATCCAGTGAAGAGATGGCCAGAAGACATGAATAGACACTTTTCCAAAGAAGGCATCCAGACGGCCACAGACACATGAATAGATGCTCAACATCACTCATCATCAGGGAAATACAAATCAAAACCACACTGAGATAGCACCTCATACCAGTCAGAGTGGTAAAATTAACAACTGAGGAAACAACAGATGTTGGTGAGGATGTGGAGAAATGGTAATTTTTTGCACCGTTGGTGGGAATGCAAACTGGTGCAGCCACTCTGGAAAGCAGTGTGGATGCTCCTCAAAAAGTTAAAAATAGAACTACCCTATGACCCAGGAATTGCACTACTAGGTATTTATCCAAAGGATATAGGAGTGCTGATTCATAGGGGCACATGTACCCCAATGTTTATAGCGACAGTTCAACAGTAGCCAAATCATGGAAAGAACCTAAATGTCCATCAGCTAATCAATGGATAAAGAAGATGTGGTTTATATATACAATGGAATACTACTTGGCAATGAGAAAGAATGAAATCTTGCCATTTGCAAGAATGTGGATGGAACTGGAGGGTATTATCCTAAGCAAAATAAGTCAGTCAGAGAAAGACAGATATCATTTGTTTTCACTCATATGTGGATCTTGAGAAACTTAACAGAAGACCATGGGGAAGGGAAGGGAGAAAAAATAGTTACAAACAGAGAGGGAGGGAGACAAACTCATAAGAGACTCTTAACTACATAGAACAAACTGAGGGTTGATGAGAGGGACAGGGAAGAGGGGAAAATGGGTGATGGGCATTGAGAAGGGCACTTGGGATGAGCACTGGCTGTTGTTTAATGTGATGTTATAAGCGATGAATCACAGGACTCTACCCCTGAAACCAAGAGCACCCCATATACACTGTATGTTACCTAACTTGACAATAAATTATATTTAAAAAATAAAATAAAAATAAAAGAATTCAAGTGTTAATCTTATTGGGTTTCTATTGTACATAACGACTCATTTTCTTCTTGCAACTTTCAATATTTTATTTTTGTGTTTGGCTTCAATTTTGACTGGGGTGTGACTACATGTGGATATCTTTGCATTCATCCTATTGGAATTTTTTGAGTGTGTTGGTATGTAGATTGATGCTTTTCACCAAATTTTGGGAGTTCTTAACCATCATGTCTTCAACTATTTTTTTCTATGTCTTTCTCTTTCTCCAATACATTACAAATAGGTTGGTACAGTTAATTGAGTCTCATATGTTTCTCAGGCTCTGCTTTGTTTTACTTTATTCTTTTTTTCTCTATATTATTCTGATGCATAATCTCTATTGTTCTGTCTTCAGGCTGGCCACCTTTCTATTTTCAGCCAGTTTAAACATGCTACTAAGAACCTACATTGTATTTTTCATTGCGATTGTTGCATTTTTTCCACCCCTGAATTTCACTTTGGTTCTTTTTTAATAATTTCTATATTTTTTACTTATATTTTTTATTTGATGAGACATTTTCATCACCTTTTCTTTAGTTCTTTAAGTATGGTTTTCTTTGGTTCTTTGAATATATCTGTAGTTGCTGCTTTAATGTCCTTGTGTGCTCAGCCCATTATCTGGGCTTTTCAAAAGCAGTTTCTATTTTGCTTGCTTTTCCCTCTGTATGTGGGCCATGATTTCCTGTTTCTTTTCATGTCTCATAATTTTTTTTCTGGAAACTGTACATTTTAGGTAATATATTGTAGTGACTAGATGCTGATCGTCCCAGGAATTGTCGTTTGCTTGTTTGCTTGTTTGTTTGTTTAGTGACTTGGCTGAACTAATTTCACAACATTAATTTCCCCTGCAGAATACAGCCTCTAATGTCCTTGCTCAGAATTCTTTTGTTTTTTAACTTTTATTGCTTAGGCCGACCACAGGATAAGTGTTCAGTTCTACAAGATTACCTTTCTAGTCCACAACCACTTCAGATGCCAGATGCCCAGACTGTTACCCGCGCTTCTCATCAACTAGCTATAGAATGAAAGTTTTCATAACCTCCTCCTTGGACTTCCAACACCAGTTGAGAATCCAGGTTGTTACCTGTACTTCTGACCAACCACTATAAAAAAGAAGTTTCTAAAACTTCTTCCTTGGACTTGATTAAGATGCTAGAATGGCTCACAGAACTCAGAGAAATGTGTTACTTACTAAATTACCAGTTTATTGTGAAAGGATATAACTCAGGAACAGCTAGATGGAAGAGATGCATAGGGTAGGGTAGAGGAAGAAAGTGAAGAGCCTCTATGCCCTCTCTAGGCATGCCTGAATCTTGTGCTCACCAATCCAGCAGCTCTCCAAACCCTGCCTTTGAAGGGTTTTGATGGAGGCTTCATTACATGAACATGACAGATTACATCTTTGGCTATTGGTGATTGATTCAACCTCCAGCCCATCTCCCATCCCTAGAGCTCACGAGGTGGGATTGAAAGCTCCAGCCCTCTAATCACAAGGTTGCTTCTACTTGGCAACCAGCCCCTACTTAGAAACTCTTCAAAAGTCCCGTCCTTTAGGAAATTCTGAGGTTTTGGGGAGCCCTGAGACAGGAACTGTGAACTAAGACCAAATATATATGAGAAATGAATTTTGGTCATCTAAATGACCAAATACATGTTTCTTATAAACCACAATACTGCAGATGGTAAATCAAATTCCCATTTCTCCTTCATGAACAGAAGTTGAAGACTGGGTCTTGTCAGTTTTAATGTAGTTTTGGTTCTTTATTTATTTGAGGTTTTGTGTTTGTCATGTTGTTATTTTTGCTTAGAAGAACCAGATCTTGGATATGAAAAGTTCTGATTTTCCATTTCCTCATTACTTCATTTCTTTTTTCAAACTCTCTTTTCTTTAGTGCTACTTTCTTGAGAACTTTTCCAAATGACTTCTTAGGCTGAATAATTTAAATTAATTTTGTTTTTAAATAGAACATCTAACATTAGAAATTTTATATGTGTAGAGTTTTAGTTTTATTTCACCTTATTTTATTTTCTTTTTATTCATTTTATTTTCTTTATTTTATAAATTGTTCTGTAATTGTGTTAGCAATTTCTTCTTTAACTAGCTTGTTATTCACTATCCGTAGTGTTTTAAAACGTCCAGGTTGCTGCACTCTCCCTCATCTTCGAATTGCTCTCATGTGCCTCCCAGCTGCTGCCTGAGATCAAACACTCCCCAAAAGCACCCACATTTAAACTTTGACTCAGATTCTGCTTTCTGTGGAATTCAAGCTAACACACAGATCAACTCACTCAATAAGACCTCCGATGTCTTCCAGAACATTTAGAATAATATCCACACTACTTTTCCTTACTTAACAAAATTCAACATGTTCTGACTTCGGCTCCCGTTATATCTGAACACAATCTCTTCATCTACTGGGATTCAGCCACACTAGTCTTCTTTTCATTTCTTGAACACACCAAGCTTGTTCCTACCTAAAGGATTTTGCCACTAAAATATTTATTTTTTTAGTATTTCTCTCTTTCCCTCTTAAATACCAGCTTTTTGCCATCTATGTCTCAGTTTTATGTTATTTTCTCAGAGAGATCTTCTTTATGCAGTCAATGTTTAGAGTGGTTACTCATCTACTTTCTATTATACAATTTCATTCTTCTAGCACTTACCATTATCAACTCTTTTTGAATTTGTGTCTGAACTACTCATTGCCATACAAGATTAAGGATTCATCTTAAAGTGAATTTTAAGATCAGAGACCTAAACTCTGTTGTTTATTGTTATATCTTGTTCACTGCATGCAAGTCTCTGGCAGGGTGAGCATTCGATAAATATTTGCTTAATGAATCAATGAATAAAATCACCATCTGAAAATTAATCATCTGTGTAGATTACACAATTAATTTCTATGGCATAACCCAGCTCTTTAAAGGTATTTTCCATTGTTTCTATGATATCCAACTCCCTTTTCATTTCATTCCACTGTGTTTTCACTTCATCCTCTTTTCTTGGAGATGTCGGTTCCTACTCCATAAAGGGATTTCGCAGTTGTCTCTTGGTCCGTGAGTTTCTACCAATGGAGAGTTTTAATAGCAATGGCATGGAGTTCATCTTTGATCCTGAGAGCAGCGGATGCTATCTGTGACCTTAATTAAAAATGTCAAACAGTTTTAGAAAATTGCCTGGTGGACATGGTTAATTCCACATAGCATATCTATGTTTTTCTCTTCCTAGCATTTTTTCTTTTAGAATTTGCTCTGGCTTGCATGGCATTGTGGCCTTCCAACTCCTCTCTCCCCCCTTAAACTGTTGTTTTCATCTTATTCACCCTCAATGGAAAAGATTTCTATCCAAACCCAGTGTTTATCATGAGACATTTTATTGTATGTATTACCCTTTCCCCCAAGTCTAACAAATTCAAACGCTCTCTCTTCCTCAGATCTAGACATGGTCAGGGCTTTGAGGTACATGAAGTTCCTCAGAACTTCTACCAACTGCGATATATTCAGTCGGTGGCGGTTATAGTGACTTGACATGAGCTCCTACACTGGTTCTGCCAACACTCTGTATAGATGGACTACATATTAAGTTACAATCTTTGGTATATATTATGTTTCCTAGCTCTATATCTATGTTTTTCTCTTCCTAGCATTTTATTGTAGATACTACAGCTACCAGGATACAGTCCACCAAAACTCTAGTTGCTTTAAAAAAAAATAGCACCTTTATTGTTGTTTTGGTTAGCATTGACCTTGTCTTTCCAAACCAGGAAATAAAGTCTAAGGGGAAAGATGAAAGGTGTTCCTGAAACTTCCAAGAAAACAGGATTGCTACACTTCTAAATTATACCAAGAAAGGACTATCAATCATTTGTTTCAGTACAGTTTCATCAGCCTTAATGTTATGGGACATTTCTTTTAGAATCTGGCAACAAGATGACAATCAGTTATAGCTTTAAGGTTTGTTATGAGTTTTCTAATTTTCCTATATCTGCTTGGACATTTTAGGGGGCTACATCTAGCAGTCAGCCAGAAGATCTTATTTTTAATTAAAACTTCCATTTGTTACCTTGTAAAGTGAATTATTTAATCACTTAGGAAGATTTAATTTTATTTTTTCTGTATTTGTTTCCATTCCATTATTCCTACCACATTATCCTTCTTGGGAATATTCAAAAGTTACAACTGTGAGAGCACATGTAGAAACTAGAAAGACAGAGAAGGGAGAGAGTAACAGAACATATATTTTCAGTTCATAATATGTGTCAGGCATAGTGCTGTATGATTTATTTTATCTCATTTTCATTCAGCCATACATTATCCCCTGTATTGCTTTTAAGAAACAAAGGCTCAAAGAGATTAGGTAATTTGTTCAAGGTCACACAACTGTGTATTTACTCCAGTTTGATCTGGAAGTACTATAATAAAGTGGAATCAGAAATTATTAAACATCCGTTTGTTCCTGACCCACGGCTCTCAGTTCCAGATTTTAAATGAAGTGTTTAACAGAAAAACAAAACAAAATAATTTCCTCTTTCTAATTCATTTGCTTTTATTTAGAGAGATTCTTCTTCTTTTTTTGTGATAAGGACCCACGCATAATATGTGAATAGATATGTAACTACAATTCTACAATCCAAAGCAGAAAAGGATGCTCACGATATCTGTGAAACTGTATGAGAGCCCTGGTGTGTCCCCTGATTGTGAAGTTTAGTCTTCATTTTTCTTAACTGATCAACAGGTTTCCTGATCACAGACTGGACACCTAAATTATCAGTTAATAAATGGACACTAATACTCATACAAGAAGCATACAAATCTAAAATAAAAATTATTACCCAACCTCCACCCTAAAGAAACATACATTTCTATTTTCAAGAGCCCAATTTTCATCGTGGATTTTTCTAGAAGAACTGACCGTGGGAAGCTTTGGAGGAGGCAGGCCTTATGCTTCATGTGAAAGGAAGGAACCAGGTGAACTGTAAGACAGGAGGCAGGGTAGGTGACGGGAGAGTCTCAGGAAAAGGACTGGAGGCAGCCGTGGAAGATGTCACTGCGATTCTACTCTAGAGAGAATGTCATTGACAGGCTCGAGATTAGAACAAATAAGTGGAGTGAGTCCTGCTAATGGAGAGCTTTGAAGGCAACAGTCAGGAGTTTATCTTTGATCCAGAGGGCAATGGATGCCATCCCGGGACTTAATGAATAGGCTCTTTCTCATGCAATGCAGTGGCCACGCAGGGCTGTTCCATGACACATTTACTCCCAGAATGCTGCAGCCAGCAAAGAGGAGAAGAGACAAACAGGCAAGTACGGAATTCAATGAGGAGGAGAAAGCAGTCCATTTTCATGTCATTGATTTCTACAGTTTGTTCACCTGTTTGTTGAGGGTCGTTTCATTTACTTGCTATTCCTTTTTTTCCACTGCTCAGCACTTCTCTCAAGTATTGCTTAGTTATTGACTGAGTGTGATACTTCCTGTGTAAGTTAGGCAATTGGGGGAGAAGGAGTGCGTAATGAAGGACAGTAGGTGCTGTTTAGTAAGTTATTCTACTCGTGCATAAAAAATTCATTGACCAGAAAGGGTTAATGCCCCTCCAAATGGCTTAACTTAATCCTCAAGTGCAATTGGCTCATTTGAAGGATCTGGCCCATTGAGTGCATGTTAGCAGAGAAGCTGAAACACCTCTTCACTAAGTCCGGTGCAGTGAGGTTAAACCCAAGGGCATATAACAGGTCAGTAGCGGAGTCAGAAATGAAATCTCAGCCTTCTGAACACCCTTAAAGGACTCTTCACTTGGCTAAGTTTCTTTCTTTTATGAGAAGAAAATTTAAGAAAGAGAATAATTAAGGCATCAAATTAAAAAGTATTTTATGGATCTTTTTCTCAGACCCATAGAAAGAAAAATTTGAAAGCAGATGAGACATACTGAAGTACAAGTTAAATGAAAATTTCATAAATGCGTCAAATGCAACAGAGCAGCAGAAAGGCCAACCAACTCTGTTTTGGGATTGCGCATGTATGCCCTTATGCCCTGCAGTGTGAAATCACCCATCTCTTCTTTGATCCAACTCAAGAGATTTTAAAATTAACATCATTTCTAAAGTATATACAGAACACACACATTGGAAAGATGTATAGAAACACATAAAAAGTTTTTAGAAATTAAAACACTATCTATGAAGTAGAGAACTTAAAAATTTAAGAATTGTACCTTTTATAACTGTCATATGGGTAGTGTTGTGGAGATGTTAGAAACTCTTTGATCAAGAATCAAAGGGACATTTGTGTTCCTGCTCTATTGCTTTTAGCAGTGATGATCAAAATTATTTAATCTTTTAGGCCTCAGATTCTTTATTAGGGAGAATGGGGAAAATAATTCATAGTATTCATCAAGAATTAAATTAGATAGTTTATGTAAGCTACTTAGAACAGTACCTGGCATACTGTAGACACTCCATATATGTTAAGTCTTACTATAGCTTGCCGTAGGGCTATATAAGTTAAGCTTGTGTTGAACAGAGAACAAGCATAGGTTTAGGGAGATAATTTATACTTTAATGTGTTCTTCATTGACAACACCAAAGGTAAAGAGTAATGCAATCATGACATTCATATACAGAGCTGGAGAAAATTGAATAGAATTTAAAAAAATAAAAAGCTAAGGTAGAATGTCTAAAGCAACATACACACACAAAGATGTTATAACAAACAAGCAATATGACTTATGTTCTAAAAACACTAAAGACATCTGTGTTAAAAATATTTTTAAAGCCATATCTTAAATTTCTATATGGCCTAGCAAATCTCTTCTCTTATATATTGGATTCTAAAATTTTGTAATTAAGGTATCAGTGATGTGGCATTAACTGGAAAAGTAGACTTTTAGGATATGTGCTGTGTCCATCAGCAATATAAATGAAGACTTGTGAATCTGATCCATAAAAATATATAATCAAAAGGTGAAACATATATTTTTCTTCAAAAAGAGTTTGTGTCAGGGCACCTGGGCGGCTGCATCAGTTGAGCGTCTGACTTCGACTCAGGCCATGATCTCATGGTTTCTGGGTTTGATCCCCATGTTGGGCTCTGTGCTGACAGCTCAGAGCCCAGAGCTTGCTTCGGATTCTATGTCTCCCTCTCTCTCTGTTCCTCCCCTGCTCATGCTCTCTTTCTCTCTCTCTTAAAAATAAACAATATGTTAAATAAACATAAAATTTTTTTAAAAAAGAATTCTGTGTCTAAGTGATCTCTATAACTACTCACACTATCTGTTGTGATGATGTTTCGTTTAAGATATATTTCATGTAGCAGTTGAGAAGAAATCTTTTGTTCAGTTAGTTTCTCTCGCTGTCCAGACTTTTGTCCAACAGCTTACCTTATTCTAGATCAATAACTTATGGATACCTATGGAAACTCTAGAAAGGTTGAATGTGTGTTTCTGTGTGTGCGTACATATGCATTTCTTTGGGAACAAGACCCTTGAGGAGTATAAGACATGAAAAATTTGTCAATCATTAACTATTTGGGACTTCTTAATTTTTGCCCAAACATTTTCTGATCCAAGGTGCCATTTTGATCTTTAAATGACTTTTGCTTCTGACACCATGACAACGTCTAGACTAGCTTGATTGTCTTATTCCTAGTTTCTTGTCTTGTCCTGTAACCTTAGCTAGCCAAGGTCAAGTGCTAATGGGACTTTTTACTTTTCTGATGGTTTACTACACAGCAACTGTAGCTACGTGGAAATGGATTTATTTGGAAGTAAGAAAGTCATTTACTCCAGAAGAAATACATCTGATGAAGGGACATCAGGCTTGCGGACTGAGAACAGAAACAAATCCAGGGCGTTCTTCACTTCAAGGAGCTAAAAGGTAGATTCCAAAGGGCGTAGAAGAGGTCTGAATTGCACTGAATCACAGGCTTTATGATATTGAACTTTTTATGGGTATGTGTTGTAAGGGCCATATTTTTCATGACACGGAAGATAGAGTTTAGATGACACAGTGTAGGTACATTTTATAACCCCCCACAACTTCTAGAACAATGCTGATTAAATAGGGAATGTGTAAATATTAGGGAGATTAATTCAGTCATATTTTTCCCTTCCACTTTTATTTTTTTCCTTTTTGTCTTTATCTTCTGCTTATTCTTATTAATAACATTTATATGAATATTTGTGTTTTCTGATCAGCAGAAATAATGATAATTTTTCCTCTTCCTAGTGAGTAACATTGGCTTCTCTTCTGATAATGCCTGAGTTATGATTAGTTAGAATTTATTGTGTTGCTGCCAATTTGAAAAGCATTTTCCTAGGCTTTACTTTTCAAAGTAGTCAGAGAATTTGAAATCTAGTGGTCTGTTCCATTGAAATGGTAGTTTTCATTAGTGGGTAACTCTTAACTGCTTTTTCTTCACATTTCCAAGTAAAAGAGGTCCCTGAGGGTGGTTCTTCATCACGAACGATTTTACACTTCCACCCCCTCCCCAGATTTGGCAATATTTTGATATATTTTGTGTGGGGATTTTTTTGTTGTTTGTTTTGTTTTCCAAAACACAATTTTAATTTCCTCCAAAGGTTGATATGATTTTATATATTTCTTTTCATCGGCTCTTTTGAAGCTACTGAATTTTTATTTAAAAATTTTTAAATATATTTTATTGTCAAATTGACTTCCATACAACACCCAGTTCTCATCCCAACAAGTGCCCTCCTCTGTGCCCATCACCCATTTTCCTCTCTCCCCGGCCCCCCACCCACCCTCAGTATGCTCTCTGTATTTAAGAGTCTCTTGTGGTTTGCCTCCCTCCCTCTCTGTTTGTAACTATTTTTTTCCCCTTCTCTCCCCCATGGTCTTCTGTTAAGGTTCTCAAGATCTACATGTTAGTGAAAACAGATGATATCTGTCTTTCTCTGACTGACTTATTTCACTTAGCATAATACCTTCCAGTTCCATCCATGTTGCTGCAAATGGCCAGATTTCATTCTTTCTCATTGCCAAGTAGTATTCCATTGTATATATAAACCACATCTTTTTTATCCATTCTTCAGTTGATGGACACTTAGTCTCTTTCCATGATTTGGCTATTGTTGAAAGCGCTGCTATAAACATTGAGGTACATGTGCCCCTATGCATCAGCACTCTTGTATCCCTTGGGTAAATTCCTAGAAGTGCTATTTCTGGGTCATAGGGTAGTTCTATTTTTAATATTTTGAGGAACCTTCATGCCATTCTCCAGAGTGACTGCACCAGTTTGCATCCCCACCAACAGTGCAGGAGGATTCCCATTTCTCCACATCCTTGCCAGCATCTGTAGTTTCCTGATTTGTTCATTTTAGCCACTCATATCGGTGTGAGGTGGTATCTCAGTGTGACTTGTATTTCCCTGATGATGCGTGACGTTGAACACTGTATTATGTGTCTGTTGGCCATCTGGATGTCTTCTTTGGAAAAGTGTCTATTCATATCTTCTGCCCATTTCTTCACTGGATTATTTATTTTTCAGATGTCAAGTTTGGTAAATTCTTTATATAGATTTTGGATATTAGCCCTTTATCCAATATGTCAATTGCAGATATATTTTCCCATTCCATCGGTTGCCTTTTAGTTTTGTTGATTGTTTCCTTTGCAGTGCAGAAGCTTTTTATCTTGATGAGGTCCCAATAGTTAATTTTTGCTTTCAATTCATTTGCCTCTGGAGATGTTTTGAGTAAGAAATTGCTGCAGCTGAGGTCAAAGAGGTTTTTGCCTCCTTTCTAGGGCTTTGATAGTTTCCTGTCTCACATCGAGGTCTTTCAGTATTTGGATATATTTTGGGTTATCACATCTGTTAGGGGCACTACTGCTGTCTAGTGTGTAGACCGCACAATGCATTGGACAGCCCCTTACAACAAAGAATTATTGAGTCCAAAATGTCAATAGAGGTGAGGCTGAGAATAATGTCCACTCACTATGCCTTACATTCCCCTGCTTCAGAGAAACTTATTTGGTTTGCAAGTACGAACTGGATCTGCTTACTGTCATCTGTCCCTTTGCTTTTCTCTCTGGAATCTGACAGCCTACAGAGAAGGTGGGTTCCCACCTGCCATCAGTCCTGGGATAGAGTTGGTCCAGCAGGCCGTGCGGTTACCACTGTGAATGGCAGGGCTTTTGTTTGTTGTCTATTTGGTAGTAATGGGAAGAGGAGCCACTTCAATTCAGAGGAGTCTTAGCAAGCCTATTAGGACTTATCTGAGCTATGTCCTTCACTATTGCTTTTATCAGTAATAAAGCTGACATTTTGATCTCGAACCGTCTGACTCCTATATCATTCTCTGTAAATTGGTTCTGATCTCAGGTTGGGAACAGTGGTGTTATTTGTTGACCCCCTAAAACCCAAAATCTGTTACTGTCTGAAGGTTCAGGATCTTAATGGCTTACCTCCAGTATTCCTTGCCTTCTATGTCAGAAGATCTCATTCAGCAAAGACAGCCAAAATATAATGCTAACCAACTGACTTAAGACTCACACATGTTAACGCCAAGATGATAAAAATGTAACACTAAATATCAGTCTCAAGCCTTCCTTTTGGAACATACTATTTTTGCTTTTTTATAGGTAATAAAGAAAAATTTATCATAAAACGTGTTTACCAGATATCCCCCCCCGGAAAATGGCAGTTAATGCCTCACTCAGAAAGTATAAATAAATCCTGATACAACTATATGAATTTTATAACTGCCTCCCTGAATTTTCTTCACTGGTGATAGATAGACCAGCTATATTGAACTTTGGGTAATAGGAAGCAAAGTAAAAGAGAATTGGAGTTTGTAGCTAAAATAAGAGGGAGGAGTTAAAGTTGTTCAATAAAAGCTGTGGTCTTTGTGTGAAATGATTCCTATGAGGTGTTACCATAAATAATGAGACTGATTGCCCAAAGCCACACATAAGATCGAGCTCCCTGGTTTGTCATACCTATATATGAGAAGAATATAACATTCTCACGACAGTGCAGAGGGCTGCTATTCTAAGTGAGGTGAAAAGGAAGAATTTTGTACAGAGCAATGCCAAATACCCTACGACCTTTCCAAAACATCCCCTATCTGTCGGATAGTCTTAGCACAAGTGCAATGCATTCTCTGATGCCTCAAGTCCAGCCTATGTCCAGTGTCAGTCTGCAGGGAACCCTGTGTTCCCTGTAGTCATGCAGGGACCCAGACGGACAGAGGGTCCTCCTTCCACCGTTTCTTCGAAAGAGGTAAGAGAAGATGGGAAATCACCTTCTGGTGTTTAAGTCTTCTTCCCAGAAGAGACCTTTGTCATTTTGGGCCTAAGCAAATCGATGATTGCACCTGCTTCAAAGGTGGGCAGTGTAATGCTACCATGCGCCTGGAAAGAAAGGAGGACCAGAATGTTGTGAATGAATAGCTCTACGGACTACCACACATTTTAACCAATATTCCTGAGCAAACCCAGTTATACTGTTTACCAAATACTTAAATGTCTTTTCCATTAATGGCCATAGAATTTACAAAATGTCCTGAATTTCCAAGATAATTAGGCTATTGAAAAGCACCTGAGGCAGAATTACGTCATCATTATTTCCGGACAGTGTAGTGTTTAATATTTAGTGTTCCAGAGTCTCTGAGGCCTGTACAGCCACAGTGATCCCCTGCTCTGTTCATGTCAGGCACTGCCATGTACTAACACAGTCTACAATGTCATTTGGGGGGACCTGAAACACCATAATCCCATATTCTCACAGGTGCCCAACTTGAGCTGCTGCGCTGCCCTTATGACATTTTCCTAAGAAAGTTTTAAAGGTACATACGGAAGCACTCCCTACTACTTTCTTTACTTACCTTTTTATTTGCAGCGACATCGATTTAGAGTGAGTATTATGGGAAATGGACCTGCTGCACAAAGGCTATGGGGAAATGAGAGATTTTACCTGTCTAACTTGTTGGGAAAGGTCTCTCGTTCAAGTAAACTTCCAAGTCAATTTTAAGGAGAACATTGAATATGGAAAAGGAACACATGAGTGACTTGGGTTCTATTTTAGTTTGTGTGTCCTTTGGTTACATCTGTTAGCTTTTCCAAACCTCACTGATTTTCCCATTAACGAACAGGGAGGAGGGTCATGTATGTCGTTCTTGTTTACATTGCTCTCATTAGTAAATCTAAAATGTGATTGTTTCTGTGATGGTTGGTGGGTAGTGGAAAGGTATAAATGTGAGAGGGTTGAGGGGTAAAAAGAGGGACAGGAGGTTCAGGGGAAAGAGGTAGAAGGGGGACAAGAAGGAAAAGGATGAAGAAAAGAATAGAACAAAGTCATATTTGCCAATGAAGTTTATGACGCAGCATGAAAGCAAATATGGACTTTGAACCAGGAGACAGTAAGCTTGCATGAACACTGTCCGATCCTGCCAGTTAGGAAAGACACACAATTTCCCAAACATCCTTTGAGAAAGGAAAGTTTATGATGGTTTTAATGTGATGTTCTAAATCATAACTTTTTACCATTAAGCAAATGTTCCATGATAATGTGGTGACTTTATACCTTTCTTGTTTAATCACCTAAATCTGGGCATTCTTGGAGAGTTTGATGTACAAGAGGTACATTACTCTACGAAGTCTTTAGAGATGCTGGACACTGAACAGACAAATCCTTGCTTTGTTCTTTAATAGTGATAATAGAAGCATTGGAAGCAATGGGATCAGGGGAATTAGAGGAAATGCTCATTAAAACAAATTTAAAAGGTCTAATGATTAAAATATTGATTAATTAGCCAAACATTGATTAGCAGTCACACTTTATCAACTACAAAGTTTCTAATTACTGCTCCATTATTCCATAGATTGACCTGTTCTCTCCTGTCACTTATGATGAAGAACAATTTTTATTAAGTGGGTTTTGGATTTTTGACCTGTGAAATTTTAATAGGGAGTGCAAAGTGGGTGTCGTGTGTGGTTTGGCATTTTATTCACCAAGGGACTAATAGTTACTGTCTCTACTTAACCATAAGCACAAGAGTGCAGGAGGGACAAGAACACTTAGGGATTAAAATGTTACCATCTTCCCAATCAAGGAAAAAAAATAAGTCACATGTTCATCCATTGAATGGGGAAAGAGGAAAATATTTGCCCTTCTGGTTCTTATGCATAGACTAGAGCTGTAATCATAGTGCATCAGTTACAGACCACCCAGAAACACAATGAGTAATACGGAATAAAGGATTTGTTATAGAGATTGAAATTTACACACTTTGGAAGCACATTATGCCCTCTATGGAAGGCTGTTTCTTCTGCATCTGGTGCTGGGCATGATATCATAGGGGCAGACAAGGAACTAATAATGGACGGGAAGTGGGCAAGAGCAAGGATAAATTAGAACTCACGTCTGTCCGTCCCCGCCTCCAACTTCAATGATGCAGGTGATCTTCAGGAGAAGCTGGCGCCCTGCACCTTGTAGCTGACCCCCACAAGGTCCAGGATTCAGAGATGCTAAAACAGTAGGTTCTGGAAGAGCTGGAGGAGCTAGTGGCCCAGCTACTGTTCCAGGCCAGGAAGATGAGTCAGCAGATCAGGACAATATGTGTGAGGTGCGACAGTGTCCGCACACATGTTCAGAGTGTTGCAATGGTCATGCCCTTACTTCTGGCTCCCAAATCTTGCACACAAATTTCTCTTGTGGGTAACCCTGAGCCCCCATCATTGAGAAAGGCAGTTCCAGGGAACAGAGTTTCAGTTCAACTAAATTGACACAGCCCAAAGCCACTTCATAGAGGAGAAAATTCTAATCTGCAGCACCACAGGTCTCCATGTCTGAGCTGCCGAGGACACACCCTACAAGAGCAGACAACAGGGCCCAGGTACCACTTTGAAGGAGGTTGCCCCTTTCAGTGCAAATCCTTTTGGTTTTTTTTTTTTTTTAAAGTTACCAAGAATGAAAATAGAAACAAACAACAACAACAACAAGAAATGATTCATACCAAGCCAACGAAAACACCCCATTTTAAATATTTCAACTAGGCAATTTCTGGACATCTTGCAAAAGGAGATCTTGTTGATCTCAATAACTGTCTATTTGAATCTGCTGAGGCAGGGCTTCTGCCCTGGGACACCTAAAGAAAAGGCCAACACGCCACACAGGGTTACAATCTCAATATAACTGTCTGGAAGTGCTGCTCCAGGTTTACTCCTGATGAGATCAGCTCGCAGGCCAAGAAAGCAGATTCACGGCGTGAACACAAATGAGCAGGGGGCACACCTTTTTGATCATACATATGCTTGACAGGCAAAATGTGCTTACGACCTTATTGCCAAATAAGTAACAGCACGTAAGCTCCTTGCAGTCAGTGGAAAATGACATCTTGAAGACAATTCAGAGCAGAGCATTAGGCTGACAAGATCGACGACCACAGTCTGGGATGAGCCGGACTGGAGGAGCTCTTGCTCAGCGCCCCGTAGGAGAGGGACTCCTGTGGGCTCAGCTTCTGGGTCCCACCGAGGGGCCATGTTTTAGAAACAGCCAGCCTATTCTGAAGCAATTGAAAGGGGAGCTGGCATTGTGCCCAGATAAAAAGTGTTTTACCTGCTTCTGTGTGTGAGGAGACAAGAAATAAAGGGAACACACCGCAAGACTTAGAAGGCAAGTGAACAAGCCCGAGGGCTGAAGAGTTCCTGACATTCCTCTCATGTATGTATCGGAATGTACAATAGTGCATAGAAAGGGCGGTCCCTTTGCTGCCAGTGGTTTTATTGCCCTCCCGTAATTTAGAGGATAAATTTTGTTCAGTAGTAATCCAAAGCTCAAATTGCAGAGTGAAAGGAAGTATTTAAGAAATTAACCGGCTAACTCGAAGTTATCTGGACACTTCACACAAAGAGCTTTCTGATCCTGAGTTAAGAGTTTCTATTCCCGGCCATTTAGATGTGCGTATGTCGCCATAAGTATATGGAACAAGACGTGCACGTCAAAGTCTAACCTGACACTGTGTTACACGCTGCAGATCTAAATATTAATTCAAATTTAAACATTAATAGACGAGCAGCCACAACACTACTTTAGAGTCAAGGATCATAATAGTTCTCCATTTTTCTGGTGAAAATAGGAAAACAATGTCAGACAATGCATGGTCATACGCAGTGTCTATGCAACGTCACAGAGTGCAAAGTTCGAGGCTGCTTGTGGTATAATATTTAGCCTAAAAGAGGAGACAGAATGTACTGGCAACAATAAAAGATGGAAAATAAAGTGTTTTACTATTAACTTATGTCTTCTTCTCATTTTACATTGGGTTTTATTATTGCCTATGAATTAGGAAAAGACTCTTGCATATTAAGACCATTAAAACGTGCTTTGTCACGCTTGTCAGATCACCATCTCCAGTTTCTCCTAAAATTTGCTGACCACTTCAAATATATTGATTTTTCTTTTTGGTTCTTTTTGTAACTTTCATGTTTAAAAAGTAGCCTTATTCGGGACACCAGAGTGGGTCAGTCAGTTAAGCGTCTGACTCTTGGTTCGCGATCTCACAGTTTGTGAGTTTGAGACCCATATCAGGCTCTGTGCTGACAGCACGGAGCCTGTCTGGGATTTGCCCTCTCTCTGCCCCTCCCCTACTTGCTCTCTCACTCTCTCTCAAAATAAATAAATAAATAAATAATTTATTATATTAATAAATGTTATATTAATAAATGTTATATTAATATACGTTTTATTTTTATTTCATTTCTGAATTCTTAATTTTTTTACATATAGGGTATCATAATTATATTAAGCAGTGTAGATGAATGTTTAATCCAATATTATTTTAGATGCTACAGATCTATTACAACATCAGTTATATATTAAAATATACTTCATTTATCTGTTTTAATTTCAACATTTAATTACCTCCACGTTTTGAATGACTGTCATAAGTTGAAATTAAAAATTTATTGTTTTTCTAAAGAGTCAATTTTGCTACCACAGAGATTTAAATTGCCATTCCTTCTATATCACTTTCTATTAATTATTTCATTGTTCACCTAATATATAGATAGATGAGACAGATACATAATAGATGGATAGGTTGATAGATCACAGAGATAGAAAGATAGATAAATAGATAGATAGATAGATAGATAGATAGATAGATAGATAGATAGATAGATAATAGATACATAGACACATAGATACATAGATCCATAGTTGGATAGATAGATACAGATAACTGAATTTGTGACTCACATACTTTCATCCTTTCTTAAGTAATGAAAGAAATACCAGCTATAAATTTGCTTTGCTTAAAGTATTGCCTTTACCTCATAAATTCTCTTATGTACTGTACAGATCTCCCTGCAAGGAAGTTCTTCCTGCTTCCTTTTTTCTATGGGGAGTATTACCAGAGTATGGTCTCCGGCTGTTAACCCCTTTAATGGTCGGTCTCAGCTGCAGAGGGCCCTTTCACAAGGTTATACCTTTCCTGGGGCAGCCAGTTTAGGTGACAGAATGAGGCAGAAGTGTAAAGATCTGGCCACTGGGGCCAACACAAGAAGCTACGAAGGGCAATCTTTGCCTCCTATCTCCCTGTCAATACAAGCCATGGCTTTGGAAGACCTACATCACTGCAACTTTTTCCTTGGCCCAGTTCCAGGTTATTCTTCCTCAGTTAACCCACGTTGATCCCTGAACAACATTTTTGCCTCCCCTGTCTCCCTTTGGCTTCTGGAGAACCTAACCAGTGGCACTTCTTATTGGGGGTTGTCTGAGGAAGCACACAATAAAATGGGGTTTGGGAATTTGATCACTCACTACCGGGTTGCCCTGAGAACCCATCACTTGTAGTAGATGGAACGCAGACAGCCACTGGCAGCGGCTTCCAATTGTTAAAACTTCCGCTGGTGGAAGAGAATGAGAAAGAGCACAAGATGTCTCAGCTGTTTAAGATGTAGGAAGAAAATAGGAGCTATAGGGATAATGGGGTGGGTGGCTGCTGCCAAGCCCGACTGATGCTCTGTGAGAGATGACAAACAGCTGGTAGAGACTGATGAGGTGTCAACTGCAGAAGGGCTTGTTGGTTGCATAGAAGGAAGCTCCATCACCTCTAACCGGAGGGAAAAGAAGGCTGAGAACCAAGTTCAGGATGCAGTTTTCCGAGCAACTGAACTTCAAATACGGTTCAGCCTCCAAACCAAGGCAGGTCTGTTATGTCAATATCAGGGTAAAATCCTGAGACCTAGACACTAGAGATGAAAATATCTCTGTGTATCCCCCACATTTTTGAGTTCTAGACTCTTTTGAACCCTTTTAGTCTGCAAGAATATTCTATCTGTCCTTATCAAGGAACAAGGGTCACCCTACACTGGAAGGCAATGCAGAAGCTTATCTGCTACAAGGCATTATGGCCCCTCTCAGGAATGGCCACCATTTCCCCTCTTGGTTATTCAGTCTTATGTAAATTTGAGTCAGCTAGAGACATATGGGATCTGATAAGAGAAGGATGAAACTATATTCCAAAAGAGTCATAAGACCTCGCCTGCTTGTACGGCAGAACTGAGAGAGTATGCAAGGGACTGAATCGTTTACATGGGAAATTGCTCACTGGGGAAAAGGGAATACTCCAGTATTTAGAGGCTCGCTGGACACTCTATGAAGAGAGAAATTGATTCAAGTAGTACAAGGAATTGTCTGTTATAGACACAGAGATGCATCTCCTGATCTTCAGTTGAGGAAGAATTGCTGCAAGCAGCCTCCTAGCTGTCAGGTCCTTCAGGGTCTGCCTCAGCGGCCGTGCCTGAGATCATTCTCTTCCAAGAGTACCTGTAGCTGAGCAAGACCAAGGCATAAAGGCTGATCATTTCAGCCCAACACAAGACGCTGATGGGCAATTCTTACACCAAAGATCCATGCTCAGTCGGTGTATTTGTTTTCTGGGGCTGTTTAAAACAATAGAAATGGATTATCTCACAGTTCTGGAGGCTACAAGTCCAAAATTTAGGTGTAGTAGAGTCAAATCTTTCTGAAAACTCTGAGGAAAAACCTCTTCATGCCTCTCAACTAGCTTCCGATTGCCTCAGGCACTCCTTGGCTTGTAAATGCATCACGTCAGTTTTACAAATTCACATGGAACCCCCCCATATCTCTGTGTATCTACGTGACTATTTCTTATAAGGACAACATTCATATTGGATTAAGAACCCATCATATTCTAATATGACCTTATTTTAACTTAACTTTAACTTACATCTGCAAAGTCCCTATTTCCCTATAGGGTCACATTTAAAGTTACTGGGGGTCAGGAACTTCAACATCTCTATGAAGGAGGAAGTAGACACAATTCGATCCATAACAGTTGGCTATGGTTTTGTTTCACCTGCCTGGCAGTTTGACCTCTCTCTCTGCCCAATCCCATTTTTTTTTCCTTCCTATCTTTACAACTTTTCATTCTAAAAAACACCTTGCACCTAAAACATGTTATCTTCTGCTTTGAAAAAAAATCTAACTTGTGACTTAATATTCAGATGACCTTTTTGTTTTGCATATTCTATTCTTGTTACAAGTCTTTTGTGGGGTCTCCATTTAGTTTCACTTCTTTCTATGCCATTGCCAAGTCCTCTTAATTGTTATAGCTATAAGTTCCAATATCTACTTTGGTGAGTCATTCTATGCTGTCCATCCCATTCTTCATCAAAGTATCTTAGTCCAATTTTTAATCTTGACTCTACCAGTTATGTTTTAAAATCAGCTCATCAAACTCCATAAAAACAATTTGATTAGAATTTCATTGAATTTATGTATGTATTACTTTCAGGATATTTGACATCATTGCCATGTATGACCATGGAATTATCCCGTTAAGTGTTCTTTTATGTCATAGTAAGATTTTGTGAAACACAAATTCTGCATATATTTTATCTTTTTTATATACAGTAGATATGGGATATCATTATATTTCATACATTATAAACAATTCATGTCCCTAAAAATTATTTGTCTAAAATCTCCAGTTATTACTTGAATTTGTCAAATTTATCTTTGTAATTCTGTCACATGTTATTTTCTTTTTTTTACTGTTTATTTATTTCTGAGAGAAAGACACACAGAGTGCAAGCAGAGGAGGGGCAGTGAGAGAGAGGGAGACACAGAATCTGAAGCAGGCTCCCAGTTCTGATCTCTCAGCACAGAGCCCAAAGCAATGCTCAAACTCACCAACCATGAGATCATGACCTGAGCCAAAGTCGGCTGTTTAACCAACTGAACCACCAAGATGCCCAGTCATATTTTCTTTTACCTATTTCTAGGCTACATTCTTAGGTGCACATAACTCATAATTTTTTAATGTTTACTTGGTGAATTGATCTTTTTGCAACCTTACTGTTATTCTTTAATTCTGTTAATGCATTTGCTTTGTTTCCTAAGAGTTAACATAACTATTTCTTCATTAGCTTTCTTTTATTATTTGTTTCACTGGTGTATCATTTTCTTTCCATTCACATCACTGGATTGAATTTTTATTTTTATTTTTTTAAGTTTATTTATTTATTTTGAAAGAGACAGAGGCAGAATGAGTGACGGAGGAGCAGAGAGAAGGAGAGAGAATCCCAAGCAGGCTCCACACTGCCAGCACAGAGTCCCACACAGAACCATGAGATCATGACCTGAGCCAAAACCAAGAGTCAGATGCTCAACCAACCGAGCCACCCAGACACCCCTATATTGGATTTTTAAACTCTGATCTGAAAGTTACAGACTTTTAATCAGTGGGTTTAAGCCATTACATGTATTATGGTTGTTAAAAATATTTGAAATACTTCCTATGTTTTTATTTTTATACTTTATATTTGCCATGCTTTCTTTTATTTCACAATTTTCTCCTCTCCTACCTTTGTTGGACAAGAAGCTTGGTTGATTTCTCTTTTCCTTCCCCTCTGCATCCTTGGAAGCTATAGGTTCCATGCCTATTATTTTAGTTTTTACTTCTACATTTTTAGCACATATGTAGAAAAGTTTTTCATTGAACCATGGGAGGAGAGTGACATAAATGCTTTATTGACAATAATAGCTCTGAATAATTTTTTATAAATTCTATTTAAAAATAAAGTATAATTTTAGAGAACCCTTTCTATGAAATTGTTTTCATTACTAAATAAATAAAATTCTATGTTCACATGAAATCAGTGAGTCTTATATTAAAACAATGTAATGAAATTAAAGAACCTGTGAAAATAACCTAAGTAATAATAAATCAGAACCAGTCCTCAATATCCTCTATTGAAGTTTTTTAGCCGATACAGGACATTCAGACTAAGAAATCTAAATAGTATTCAATCTCTGATCCATAATTAATAAAAGGATTATGTTATTTTTCTTTTCTTTTTAAATTTTTGTGTTTGAAATCTCCTGATCTCAAGTTAAAATGGGGTTATGAAAAGATACAGGTGGATAGGTATGCTCCATTTGTTCAGACAGTTACTGAGGGGCGGTCTTACGCTCAAACCATAATGCAAAACTCTTTACATGCCCTGTGATGGAAGACTCATCCTCAGTATGTGTTTTATGATTGTCTCATTTCACTACATCCCTCACTTTAGTCCCATATTTACCTACCACTATACCCTTTGGAAAAAAGAAAAAAGATCATGGAACACTTGTGGTTCACCTATACCTCCAAAATAAACTCAATCAGTAAATACTTTTAAGATTCAGAGCTTCGGGGCACCTGGGTGGCTCAGTTGGTTGAGTGTCTGACTTCGGCTCAGGTCATGATCTCATGTCTGTGAGTTCGAGCCCCGCGTCGGGCTCTGTGCTGATGGCTCGTCAGAGCCTAGAGCCTGCTTTGTATTCTGTGTCTCCCTCTCTCTCTGCCCTTCCTCTGCTTGTGCTCTGTCTCTATGTCTCTCAAAAATAAATAAATGTTAAAAAAAAATTTGCTTTAAAAAAATTAAAAAAATAAAAAAATAAATAAAAAGATTCAGAGCTTCAAAGGCTGTTGAAAGTTACATGGAAGCATAAAATTAGCATCAACAATAAACAACGTCAGTATAGTTAAATATTAAAATGCAAAACTTCGGTTTTTGTTGTTAATTTAACCTTGGCATTTAAAAGTGTTCTATACTTAAGATCCAACTCAATATACTGTATAAACCATTTTAAAACTTGGAAAGCAATCCGTATTTTTCTGAAATTGTGTTTAAAATCGATTGCAACCATTAGTTTATTCCAAATAGAACAAATGATATAATTATTATAAAACAAGGTGTATTTTGTATTAGTTAGAAGTATATTTTATTCTTAGGAAAGATACTTACATATAAACTAGGACTTTAGATTAAATGTAACAAAAATCAAATCCAAGTCTTGATTTAAGAGACAAGAGCAATTCATTTTAAGGATGCCACGATCTTCACGAAACCAGGAGAATGTATCTACATTCAAGGACACAAGTACCATTAGGATTCTCCCTTTGTATCTGGCTCCCATTCTTTGAATATCCGATTTAATCTTCTCTTTCTCTTTGTAGACCTACTACTGCTGTTCGTCTGGTCTTCTGAGCAGGAAAGATGACTGTGATTTCTACTGAATTGTATAAAGCACAACATCAAATTCCTAAAGAGAAATTGATTTTGCAGACACTGTTTTTTCTAAAATGATGTTAGAGCCTGATGGGTGCAGCTTGGGTAAAGTACCCAGACTGCTGGACAGCTGTTCGGAACTGGCAGACCAGTAACTAGAGAAAGGACTGCAATTTGTTTTACTTGGGTTAAGAGTCCTGCCCTGAACCTATCAGCTGCAATCAGCAGTTGCGGGACATCATACTACCTGGCAAACTACATCATAGCCATTATATTCCCTGAAGCACAGTGAGGTTTTCAGCATTGGGATAACATTGTTTTGGCAAGTCTTTGCTTTTCCCTTGGCAATTCCCAGGAATCACAGCAAAGAAGCATTCTGAAAGTTAAGGAAATGGGCTCGAGTTGACTCCTTTAAGTCACTGGTGGCAGTGATACAGTCTACAGAGGGTGGTAAGGAGGGTTACGAAGACACGTACTTGCCAAGCCCTTGTCACGGTACATTTTAAACATTGAAAACTTGTCCAGCTTGGCACTGAAACAAATAATACATTTCTGGAAAATGGGTTAACGTTGTTAACACAGAGGAAAGACATTATTTCAACTGTCCTTTCTAGATAGAGTAAAACTGAGTAGAAATAACCCATCACCTACGACCACGCCTCCATCAGTGCCTGTTGGGTGAAGAAGGGTCTTATAGGCTTGCTTACCCCCGGAACTGGCCCCAGCCCGTCAGTCCCATTATGTTTGTGCAGTTTAGGGCAGAAACAGAGATTAGGATCAAGGGCTCTCCGACATTGCAGATTAGTATTCTGAGTGATCATAAAGCAGTGCTGCCAATAGCCCTTGCTTTTATAGCTCTGTAGGGAGGGGAAGAAAATAAGATTAAGGAGAAGCTGAGAAGTTGTGATAGAGCGCATTTTAGGGGTTCCAAAAGGGCCCTCGGACTATAAAAGGAGAAATACACATATGTTTTCAGAACAAAACCATTCTTGCCAACATCAATGAAAGGAGTTTTGAAGGTACTGTACCTTGGCATTTAGCTGGATACAATTGAATTTTTTCAGGTGCTGATTTGTAAACTAACAACTTTAAAAAAGCTCTTTGTTGCTTTACAAACATGAAGTGGTGTGATTCCTCTGGGAATTGTGAACAAGCAAATATTTTTGTTAGACATGGCAGTGTTTTACAGGAATATGTTACTTTCATTGGTTTCAGTGTAAATCCTGAGAAGAATTTTTTACTTGCCATGTAAAGGGCTTGGCAAAGCATCCCATCCAGGAATCGAGCCTATTAATATGTGAATTACATACACATTTCCCAAGGCGTGGATGGGAGAATAAACTTCATACTCCGTATATGCAGCGGCTATATTAACATGATAGATTTTCCATCTCTACAGGATCCATTACTGTGTTTTGGGCCAATAGTCCATGAATTTGAAGGATTTATACAATGGACCATAACAGCTCCTTGGGTACGATTATGTCCCATCAGATGAAAAAATGTCTTTTTAAAACCTTCCTATTAACCTGTTTGCTCCATAGACCATAATCCTTTGAAGGTTAAATTATATACATAGCAAAATGGGCCAAATCACCTCATTTTGTGTTTTAAAATGTATTTATAGTGAAAAAGCTCTCCAAGATGGGAGAGTGGAAATTGTACCCAAGAGTACCATCAAATCAAGGTGATTTTTAAATGTGAGCAACAGGCACTACTTGCAATTTCTGCTAAGGAGAGAAATCTTGATAATCCAAAGATAACACTTACTCCATTGTGTACCATTTGCATTCAAAATCACCTAAAAACAGACCAAACAATTGAATACAACCTAAGCAGTCAAATAACATGAGATAACAGCTCTCAAATCTTGGGCAGGCACAAAGAATCATAATAAAGGTGTAAGCTACAAATTAAACGGAAAAACATTATTCAAATATTTTGTTGCCTATGTGTTATCTATGTTTGGTATTTATATGAGAAAATCTGGTCACATGAATTTTGTTTGTTGTTGATTTTTTTTTTTCTTTTTCTTTTGAAAGAGAGAGAGAGCCCAAGAGAGAGAGAGGCAGAGAGAGAGACGGAGAGAGAGCAGGGGAGAGAAAGAGAGAGAGAGAAGCAGGACTCGGCTCACCGGATGTGGGACTCCAACTCACAAACCGTGAGATCATGACGTGAGCCAAGTCAGATGCTTAACGACTGAGCCACGCAGGCGCCCCTAGGTCACATGAATTTTGAATAATTGATATGATTTTATTCCTTTCACAAATACTGTTGTACCTAGTTTTTTGTTAAATACAGGCTAATTTTTTAATGCATTTTAATTAATATGTCAATAAAGTCTAAATTATTAATTTAATATCTCTCTCAGATAGTAGGAGGCTACAGCTACCACTGCTGTAAGTCACAAACGTGACTATAAATATGGAGTTGCTGGAGAGAAGAACTCGGTGATCAAGGCATTGCTATAAGGTCGCTGTGAACCACAAACCAGCCTCCCAATCCAACTACCTAGAACCAGTCCTCACAGGCATTGTCGTTCTCATTTCAAAGATAAGCACTGATGCACAGAAACATTTAAGATGTGGAGTGTGTGGGCTAAAGTATCCGATTAAAATATTCGAGAGCAGAAGAGCTGATGCGTCGATTCCGAGAAAAGATTATTGTTTTTTTTTCAGTCAGGTGAACGTCTTTCTACTACTATCCTGACGTGTCGTTCTCCTTTTTCCTTTGAATTCCTGTTAGGGATGTTCATTATTTTCTCATAAGCTTTGAGATCTTTGGATAAATGACAATATAAATCTAAAGAGAATCAGAAAATAAACGCCATATAAATATAAAGAGGAACAGAAAATAAATGTCTGTGAACTGTCCTACTGTCCTTCTCTTTAGCAAATGCAGAAGTGGAAAGAATGGACAAGATAAAAAAAAATGACCAGAAAAATGACACTACCTCTAGTTACAAAATATCCATTTTCTCCCTCAAATGCATTAGTCTTCTGTAGCACACTGCATCCCTATCAGTACACAGAGGGTGAATGTACACATCCTTCCTATCTCGTGATGCAGTTCTCCTTCGGATAGAGATCTGTAAATGCATTTAATTATAATATGGATTCCCTCCTAATCTGTATGCTATGCCAGCTCATTTGTGAGCCTATGCATTATTAAATATGTTGTGATAATTAGGATAGATACACTTAAAGTGATCCTTGCTTAGCCTAAATATAAACAACGAGCGCAGTTGTGTTCTTTTTTGGACGACATTTCTCCAAAGTGGTAGAGAAATTAAAACCGGAAAAATCCGAATAGTTCTTTTTTTTTTCCTTCTCTTTTCTATATCTGGCATGATAGAGGCCCATTTTTATTCAACTCAGATCAGATCTTCCTTTTAAAAATATGAGGAAGAGAGAAGGGGTAAATTTCTGTTGTGAAGACCTCCAAGACCGTTGTTTCCTCTTTGCCTTCTTTTTGGGCTGAGGGCCTCATATCATAACTTAGAAAGAGGCTCTCACTCTGCTTCTCTAGGCATTTCTGATCTACTCTTATGAAGCACACTTGAGGAATGGCTAGGCAAAGCCACGCGGCTGAAATGCCTTGTGGGTCTACTCTTTGATTTTCAAGCTGTAATTGGAGTTTTGTAGAGACTGAGAAAAAGAGCATTAAACTTCCACAGAAAACCACAGGAAGCCCCCTTTTCTCTCTTATTTTGGAGGCCCATGGGAGTACCTTCCAAAAGGAAAGGCTACAATTGCCTTGGATATTATTTAAATCTGCTTCTCAACATTGAGGTAATCTTCTTGCTTCCTCTCCAAATGGACCATGCCTCCAGTCAGGCAATAGAGTTTTGTTTTTTGTTTATATTTTTTGTCATTCTTTGTTTCATTTTCATTTTTGTAATCTCCAGTTGTGAATATTGAACAATGAAAATGCCAAGCACAAATTCATGAATATAAATGTTCTCTCTGACATTAGGCCTGACCTAGCCTGCAAGTAGAAAATTTCTGTTGAAAGGATTTTATCTTATTCCTTCGTAAACTACTAATAGCAATAATTTTAATGGATTAATCTTCTGAAAGTTATAACAAATACAGGAGTATTTCTTGTTGCAAAATTTTTGCCATTGTTTAAGAGTCAAGTTTGGAATGGGGAATGATATTGAGAATTTCATACCAAAAAAAAAAAAAAATCTCTCAACTTTTGTATGCTAGGGATTCATGATTGTGACCTAATTTGAGCTCTGTGCACTAGACCGGCATATGGGTTGTGCATGGCTCTGCAGTGGCTAACGTATTAGAGAGAGCTAACCTTCCTTCCCACCTCCTCCCAGGCAAAAATCTGCACCAGTCACACTGCAGAGCATTAGCTAAACCTAACGTTACCCTTGATGGAAGAAAAATATCAGGTTCATTAATATTGTAAATAATATAATCAATTGGGAACACATTGTGTCAACTACACATTAGAAACATTTGCTTTGAAAACCTTTCCCAGCAATTACCCAATTGGTATTTATAAATTACAATCACACACACAGATCAAGGAAAATCACTAGAGCAATTACCTATGCATGAATGATTTCACCTTTCAGGACACTAGTAAAAGTAAGACATCAAATAGAACAGTTGATCTTTCTCTGTGGTCTAGAAATTGAAAGCGAGTCATGCTTAAACATTAGCATTAGTGGTCCAGGTTAAGGTCATGTGCCAATCCCAGTAATTCACAAGTAAAGAAAAGAAATAAAGGAAAGGCTAGAAGAAAAATGGAAAATAGAACAGAAAGAAGCAGCCACCATTGAATTAGCCTAGAAAACTTTAAAGGAGATACACAAAAATCTATCTGCCCTTTTCATAAATAGATTGCAGAAATAATTGGTAGCTAGCATCAGATCCCTAGCTGGAAATAGTTTCTGAAACAAAGTCTGAAGACACGTGTGTGCACAGCAAAAAAAGCGATTTCATATAACATGCAATTCCACTATTCTATATAGCTGGGATATACCGACCATCTTTAAAGTTTTGGACACGGCCTGGTTCCCATGAAAATAGATTTCCTCCTTTTACTTCAGAGTTAGAGAATGGTGAGGTTGAGGGGTGAGGAAGGAGGGGAAGGTAATGGAGCAGTATTGAATCTTTTGGGAAAGTATTGGTACAAATACCCTATGATGACTGGCCCAATTGCATAATTCAGGTTGTCTGTGAAGCTTCTGTTGGTATGATTACAAATGTATTGTAAATGATTTACAAATACATGACAATGTTGAAGTTACAAGCTACCCAATAATTATCCCAGGCCGTTAATGCAGCTATTTGATATTATTATCAAATGCTTTAAAAGAGAGATGTCACCACGTAATCTGACTCCCTACAAAGTCGTACCTTTACTCCATTTTCTATATGTTGTCTCCTGCTTCACTCCTAGGCTTTTTCTGTAAGGAAAAGCACAGTGGATCAAAATTGATTTTGCAATAATCACTCTAATGTCTCATTTAGATCCAAAAAGGATCAACAGATTGATTGTGCGATAATTAATTCTTCTGCTCAGTCAACTCTTACTCTAGCCATATTGGGTTTCTTCAAACCTGAGAAGTTCATGACCTCCCCAGGACTTTGTTGTTGCTCATTCCCCTGCCTCATATGCTTTCCCCGTATTCTCTCATGATTCATTCAAAGCTCTCCCCCAAACTTCACCAGCTAAGCGATTGCTCCCTCTTCTCCACTGCTTTATCACTCCATTCTCTTACCATGTTCTTTTTTCTGCATGGTACTTATCATTCTCTGGATTCGTCATATCCATTTATTTATATACTAGGATATAAGTTACATAAGAGCTTGAATTTTGTGTCTCTTGTTCACTGCTTTCATCATCAGTATCTGGCTTGTAGAAGACATGCAATGTGTAAATGGTGAATAAATGCATTTACTAATTACTCATACATAGAATCTAGCGACTAGTTATTGACTCAATGGTTGGTTATTCTCCTGGTTGTAGCTCTAAAACCTTAAGACTATTGTGGTTCTACCGGCATTCTTATTGCAATGAACTATATATACACGCCTCTCAAACACAGGCAGCAAGGTGTTTAGCGTAGAATATATAAGAATACATTTATCTAAAAGAAAACAATGAGAGAAACAAAACATTGCATTGTGTAATGTACTTGGCTGGCTTTGACCCAAGGTAATCGAAACCCCAACACAACCCTTCCTAATGAGAGATGTACCTACTTCCCATTCTTGCAAAAACTCTTAGTGTGTTTATTTATTTGCGCCATGCCTGGACAGTACGGAGTCTTATTTTCAAATCGTATCAGTTTGTGTCATAACCTTAATGTTACTTAAAGCTACACCTTTAGGAAAATCTATTTAATATAAAAATAATTCCTTCGGTCGAGTGTTTATATTTTGGAATTTTGGAAATGTAACCAGGGTAGACAGCTACTACTTTGTGTTACAAACCTCAATGTGAAATTTCAGAAATTCTCCCTGCATTAAAAATGAATTAACTGTGTGATTATTAATTGTGCATATTCCAATCCCTTTGTGCTGTACTGCATGTTTCTTGAATCTCATTTGAATCCTTTGGCTAAGTAATGTGTCAAGGGGGGTACGAGCCTGAATGCCTGAGTTATTTAAAAGGCAGGACAGCACTTCCAGATTAGAATACCAATGAGTGGGGTTAAAAAGGCTCTACTGTAGTTGGAGGGCAGCTCTCAGTCTGAGAAGTACCTGAAAAGGACCTCTATGGACTAATTTTCAGAATCACATTGTAATGTGGGCTCATGTCAATCATCAGAACAGACAGCTTCATCCCATGATATAAACTAGTTATACATTCAAGAGCTGCCAGAAGATCTTCATTAAAAAGGGACTTAGCATTAAAGGGAGAAGGTTGTTTTATTACAATACTTCAAACACAGTTTTTTGTTTTATATGTTCTCAGAATTCTTTTTTGTTCTTTGCTACAATATCAAAGAAGTACCACAGAAGAAGGAAAACATTAAATATTCCATTTTTTAATAGGAATCAAGGAAGCTTTCTGGTTTAAGGCATTAAAATCATATACATTTTTCCTAAATTTATTCATGGCTTTGAATAACAAAAAGAAATCTCTAGATGTAATAGGAGGATGTTTTTAATCTTTTGTGGGAAGGGATTTGCAGAGCTGACTACTCAAGGTAAAATATCTACTGGCAAAGTATATCAGTGAGAGCTTTATACATATAAATTTGTATAAAAGCTTTGGGCTCTCCACAGCTTCCAGATACCAGTTAGATATTACAATTGGTGTCATTAAAATTTAATATAATTGTGTTAGGAGGAAAACAGGAACAATACTCATGTAAGTAAATCATTGACATTGTAATCTAGTATTTAAAGAAAACTTAACAGGGGTTTAATAAAACTGATAAATGCCTCTTTTTACCTATATTCAAAAGTGTCGTATCAAAACCTTAATTTAAATACATTTGTACAAGTCAGGTAACCTCTTCAAAATATCCATCGCATAGACTTATTTACCTAAACCATCTCATTTCTACCATGAAAAGTGTCAACACGAATGGCTTGGTAAATGGAATTAAAACAATTACATAGTCTCCTACATGTAAGATATTTGCCTCATAGATTGCAATAAGCTATGTTTTCTGTCATTCACTTTCGGTGAGGAAGAAGCAGGGTTGTGAGCCAGTTTCTCTCTTCCAATTCCAGTGCACGTAATTTCAAGTTATTTTTGTTATTTAAGAGTGTTCCTGATAGATGTATGAATATTTATTTAATATAATTCATCATAAACCACCCTTTACAACTTTTCCATATGACATAATCATGCTATTTGTTCATTTTTAGTGCTTCCCCTCTGGAGTCCACCTGGAAGTAAAATCGTCAAAACTACCCACGAAAGCCAGGGAACTGTCCTGGTAGGGACTTTCTCCCACTATCGGGAAAATCTGAGTTTATATAAAAGTCTTCTGATGCTCAAAGACCAAGTACTATGATTTAAAAAAAAAATGTCTGACGCCTCTGTCTTCACTGTTTCTCCCATGCAACGTCATTATGCACAATTATCCACTTCTTATCATCTTCATGTAAACAGGCTACAAAATTCACAGCATAGAAAGGACTAAACATCCTTTCAGTGCTTTTATTACCTCATAGCATTCAAAGCAGGTAGTAAATTTGAGCAGCCAAAATTTGAAAGAAGCCATAAATCAAATTTTTTTCTGATCTCCACAGTACTGTGGAAAGATGGAAGAAGTAAAGTGAAGAATATTACGTATATTGCCTGTACTTTCTCTCCTTTTCAGATTTCTCCATTTTGTAGTTTTATACCACTGACATATTGCTGCTTCATGTATACTCATAATATCTGGCTAATGATAAAGCAAATATCAAATATCAAAGAAGTAATGTCATGCAGTGCCCATGTACCATTTTGATGATAACTTAATGAAGAATTGACTGGAAACATGCAGAATGGAGCTGCATATAAACTGGCCTCGAATTTACTGCTCCTTGTTACTGGATTCAGGGTGAAAAAGTGCTAGCTCATTGAATTTTGCTGTTTGTTCAAAATATTTCAATACAAAAATCATTCAAAAGATTAAATCTTGTTCTTAAGTTAAATGGCTGAGATTCATGGTAAAGACTTATGAGTTGGGAATACCTAATTAAATTAAATTCTATTGTCTCTAACTAAGTTAGAATATCACAGGAAAAAAAAAAACAACAATAGAAAAAGCCTATGCTGTTTATATTACACTTGGATTTTCATCTCCATAAAACTGTATTTTATGAATTTTTAAATTAATCTTCACCTTTCTGGTTAAGGATAGTTTTATGACCAAATATTCACAGTGGTCTGAGATAAAATATTTTTGTAAATTATACCATATTTTCATATTTTGATACATTTAAATCATTTTACGTTTAAAATTAACACTGTTTATTGACATATTTTAAATTTTTTTGCCTATTTTCCCCTATCTAAACTGTTAAAGAAAAATGAGAAATGAAAACAGTACACCTGTTAATACTTTGTGATTCTGTTCAGTATCTTGTCATCAGATGAGCCCTACCAAAACTCTTGATCCTGACACATGGGTCTGATACCAAGACATCTACTTGTTAGATATACTCATCTATTTTTTAAAAAAATTTTAATGTTTATTTTTGAGAGAGAGAGAGAGACAGAGTGAGAGCAGGGGAGAGGTAGAGAGAAAGGGAGACACAGAATCCAAAGCAGGCTCCAGGCTCTGAGCTGTTAGCACGGAGCCTGATCCTGGGTTCAAACTCACAAGCCATGACATCAAGACCTGAGCCGAAGTTGGATGTTTAACTGACTGAGCCACCCAGGCCCCCACTCATCTATTTCTCGAAGGACAGAATAACTTTCATCATTAATGCATATATTGATCAATCAGACATTTTTAATGCACTGTGTTCAAGGACCATTGTCTTTAGCATATGAAATAACCAAAAAACTCATCAGTCATGGGCACAAAAAAATACCTTGAATACTAACGTCTTGTTTTCTATGGAAGCACATTCTGAGAAAATCTCAGTGAGTGTTCTTTTTCCTCATAGGACTTCTATTTACTATTTCCATACCATGGTAACTTCTTAGTAAATATTGCTGTGGAATGAAAGCTACAAAGGAATGAATCTCTTTACTCCGTGATTATTTAAAACTCTTCAGCAAAAACTTGGCTAAAGGGGAAAGTAGTGTAGCTGTGTTCTATGAATCTTTAGGGTGATATTGCAAGCCCAATTTTCGCTCTGTTGGGACTTATGAAAACGTTAAGAAATTTGCAGAAGTTATACAAATGTATTGAAATATATGATTAGATCAGTAGAGACTAGAATTTAAACTGGAGAAAGGACTTGAATGCCTTTATTTTATTTTATGTGTGTGTACACTCATACACACACACATACACACATATGTATGTAGATACATATGTATATGTACACACATAATGTGCATATACATGTGTTCATATTTATATACATATTTACATACATGCTACAATAAACATGACACAATGAAATCCTCGAATATGTGTGTATATATACATATAGATATATTTGTATATTTTAGAACTTTATTTCATATACTAGATATTTCTTCACCCTTGTTTAATGAAGCATTTTTTTGATATTTACTGGAGATGACCAACTAATTTTGAATAAAAATACATTCTTCCTACAGGAAAGAAACTCACACACACACACATGCACATGTATGTATACAACACGTACACATGTACATATATGCATACCTATATGCATATATACACACATACACAAAAATGCATATACATATATATAGACACATTTATTTAAGGGAAATATATGTATATTTTTAAATATATGGGGCACTTGGGTGGCACAGTCAGTTAAGCACCTGACTCGTCTCTGGTCATGATCTTGCGGTTTGTGAGTTCGAGCCCTACATTGAGCTCTGTGCTGACAGCTCTGAGTCTGGAGCCTGCTTTGGATTGTGTGTTTCCTTATTTCTTTGCCCACCCCCACTCATGCTCTGTCTCTCACTCTCTCTCAAAAATAAATAGACATTTAAAAAATTAATATATATATATATATATATATATATAAACGTTTACACATATAAATACATGTATACGAATGTCTAAATGAAATATACATTTAAGGGGACGATGGTGGTCAAAAACAAGAGGAACTTTCATAAATTAAAATGTAGAACAAGAACAAAACATATTCAGATTTATCTAAATACATCCTTGTGAGCCTCCCATCGAAATACTTCCAACCTCATTGTCGCAAATTTAAATGTAAAGGAAAAACAGTGGATGGAAGCGGGAGGCAGAGATAGATACTGAGGCAAAGAAACATAAATATAGCTGATCCAACCTGACAATCCTGATACTGAGCTTCAGGAAGCTTTCAGTGATAGTATTCAAAAACAGCTTCCATGTAACAGCAGTAAAGACACCATCAACAGCCACTCCAGGCAGTTCAGATAGAGTTTCCCTCCGAGGATGGAAAGAAGTGATAAGTGGAATGCAGCTGTAAGCATCAGGACTTAGAAAGATTTCTCTACTTTATATATTGATGGCCAAGTTGAAAGAATGTGCAGCAAGGTGAGAATCTTGCTGGTGAAACAAAAAACCAAGGAAAGGCAGTCAATAAAAAGGTGGGTAGCAGTACAGTCGCACGATGAGAAACCTTGAAGTTAAATGGCATTTTGCTATTCGTTGTAAAAGGAAGAACAAAACCACTGAGACCGAACCAGAGGAATCTCCAAAGAATTTGCCATTTACGAACGTGCCTTCAGAAAAACTGAACATGGGAAAAGGAACAGGCTTCAGATCTGATTAAACTTCCTCACAGCCTCTGGATGAACAGTGAAACCCTGTGTAATCTTCTGTAAATATTTTTCTACACGTATGTAAAAAAATAAAGTTAGAAACAGTTTATTAATTCATAAAATTGAGACAACTTTCAGAGAGTCAAATTTTCCTTACATCCAAAAGCAGTATGTAATTGTAATGAAGTGCTTTTAAAAGTATTATCTTTCCAGATCGATAACTTCTCCCAATCTAGGGACAAATGAAGTGAAGTGGGAGTGAATTTCATGTTTCTGGAATTTCTCTTTTTATTAAACATTATGACAGACGTGAACTGTAGCTTATTTGCTTATTTATTCCTTTATGGAGGAGGCGTGTATGTATATATTTATTATTTATTTGGAATATGCCAACACGCTGCTATTTTTAAATGTCCGTAAGCACTACGTTTTGTAAATAAGTGGCCAGATTTTTCTGTTGTTTGTTTGTTTGTTTGCTTGTTTACCTTATATAAGGCAGCCGAATTTGCTGGTTTGTGTTTTGAATATCTGGGGTGGGCGGGAGGAGGTCGCATTATTACTCCATCGCTGAAATTGATCACACTAACCAAATAGGGGCACAAAAGAAACGATACTCCCTTTTTAAGATTTTCTTGCAGAAACATGGTTATAGTCCAGCTTCTCTTAACAGAAACACAGTAAAACGTAGGTCTCAGGTATCTTAGTCAATTTGGACGATCCACTTTGAAGCAGAATATTCTTGAAATGATAGCATGATAGTCCCCCTCACTCTACCGGGACAGGGCTGCTATTTAAAGGAACTCTGTGGTTTGAGAGATGACGATAGGACAAAGAAATGTACACAATCCTGAAGAGAGCAAAAGGACAGATGCTGCAGGCTATCTGAGCTTCTGTTAAATATGAGAAGCAAGGGGCATGAACTTAAGCTAGAGAATGGCCTAGCACTAAAAAGTGCTTCCAACTCTTTTTGCAATTGCCCTTTGCGGAATAAACAGCCCAGGAAAAAAGATAACAAGCAGCATACACAACGAGAAGGTGGACAAGCGGCTGCGGACAGTGCAGGAGCAATTTAATGAGCAAAACTCCTCGGCGTGCCGTTTTCGGGTTAAGTATGTATCTGAATGCTCCCCCAAAATGGACATTTTCATTACAGCTAGAAATATTTTTAGGAGTTTAGGAGTACTTGTATTTTTAGGGGTTTAAAATCATACAGTTGAAGGCCGAATAGGCGTCTTCTAAAAATTTGCAGCTAAGAAACACCTTTTAGGAATTATTAAGAAATCAAAAACGTTTCTCTCTGGGAAAATTGTTTTTATACACATACAGTTTTATAGTTTTTTTTTTTTATAAGGAACTAGTACCTTTTTTGGTCTCCAAATCGAATCCACCTGTTAGAAATGAAGTTCATTTCTTTAAGTAGTCTAATTCAATTCCTTTCCTCTTATCAGGTATCCATAGAGCAGAGGATGTCAGAGAGTTAACGAAACTAAGTATTAATCTTGCCCTCATGAGGCACTTAGGAAAGCATCTGGAATCATGATATTATAGAATTATTACAGCTGGAAAGGGCTGTAGAGGAAACTCCGCTTCTTCTGAAGACTGCAAGTAGAAATGTGAAGTTATTTGCATCTAGTTTTGTGATCAGAGCATCCAGATTCCAAATCCACTATTTTTTTTAATTCTGTTAAATAGGATGTGGTATCTAAAGTGCTTAGTACCCTGCCGGGCAGAGAGGCAGCACTTAATAATGGTTGCGAACGCCATATGAAAAGCAATAGGCAGAGATGAATAGACACACAGAGCGCATGCGCAAACTGACAGGGCAGGGGCCCAGCGAACTACAGGGTAAGGCTAAGGAGAGTGTTGGGTCACTTTCCAAAAGTTTTGGGCCTTTCCTTTAAGTTATCAAGCAAATGCTGCTTCTGGTAGCTAAACACTAAGCCAGCTTGGAACTAATTCTTCCAGCTTGGTGAGATCAGAATGTCCTCCCATCCCTACTTCTCACGGACCAATGTGGGCGCGTTTCTGTGGAAGAGACGGTCTTCCATCTTTATGTGCCGAGTACCTCTCGCATAATAGGTTCTCAATAAAAGGACTCCATCATAGACGAATCAAAGGACAGCAAATGAACAGCCATGAAATAATAGGAAAATTCTAACTCAGAAAACTCAAACACGGATGCTGAGGACGCGCTTTGCTCAAATGAAGAAACGTACATGGCACTCCTCACTCCCTTACGAATGTTTTGCTTGCAGAGTTATGGGCACAGGTATGTTATTCAGGAGTGTTTGGGGACACAAGCCACATCTTTTGGTGCAAATGAACGTGTTTTGGGCAGGTTCCCCCCAGTCTCTCACTGATTATCATGAGTGACCTGAAGGTTTTTGACTTCAAGGACGGAGTTTTCTGTTGGTAGAGTGTCATCCCAATCTCTACCCTGCTAGAGTGCCCCTTGTTTAACTAACCAGACCAGCTCGCCTGTCTGGGGCTCTAGATACTTAGGGGGAAAAATTCGAATTAAGCTGGTTTATACATTTTAACATGTCTGGGAAATTATAGAGTGAATGGCTACAAACCATTTTCAATGCTTTAGACAAGGGATCGCTTTTTTTTTTTTTTTCATTTTCAAAATGTGCCTATGGGAAAAAGGGAAAAGGGAGAGACCTGTGAATTCAGCTCCTCATCTCCCTTTGTGGTAGCTGTTAAGCGACTGCATTAGTAGGAAGGAGAAAGGATAATAGGGCTAGTAATTGGCAGGGCTGTCCAACTACACCTCTCCTCTCTCCCACCACTTGGCCCTGCCCCATTTATCTCTCCCGTGGCCCCTTGATGCCTCATCTCCTCACCAAACTTTTACAAAGTTGCCCCCTGTATCTGGTGGCTTGTTATGTAAGGATTTTCATCAAAGCTCCCACATGACTGTTCTTCCACTTGTTAAATCAATATTAAAACAAGAAAGAGCCCCTAGTTTAAAGCATCCGTGTTGCCAGTCCCCCAGCTGGATGGCCACTGCCAATGGTAAGTGGTGAGGGAAAAGTATAATTAAAACTTCACTTTCAAATAGAGCTCATAGTTTATACCCAGTAAGAAGCTCTCTTCGCCACGTGAACTTTCAGGTGGCTGCTCTGAACAAAATAGGTGCTGGTTCTTTTTATGTGAAACCCTTAAGATAACTTTAACATGGTCCTTTGCAGCTTAATTTATCATAAATTCCGGCACCATTTATCACTAAATGCAAAATGATGAAGAAATGGCCCTATTAAATCTGAATAACTACTGAATTAAAAGGCCGGTAAATGAGTTGAAGCACATAGTACTGTTAACAATATGTGGAAGTGTGTTTGGCTGGAATAAATTACTTTCACAGTCATCATTTGAAGCGAGTCTACCTTTGGAGAAATATGTTCAAAATTTCACATCTTGATTCTCTGACTAAATCCACACGTACTGCTAATGTACTTTTAAATTGACTTCACAGAGGACGTGAGAAAATGCCTGGTCTGAAATTCTTAGGTATCAAAACAAAATTCCTCTATTTAAAAACTGGGGAAAAGATGACTTTAGAATAGGCATGTAAAATCTAATAGCAAATTCCAATTAAGATATGCTTTATTTTCCCACTCTTAATCTTTCGAGAAAGGGCTTTGCAATACGTCCGTGGGATCTAGCACACAAATTTTTCAACAATAGCTCTCCCAAGGCAAGTATTTTAGCATAGCCTGTACATAGCACCTTTTAAATAACAATACAAATATCAGTTCAAACACCTAATGGATTGCTCTTCATTCTGAGAAATTAGTTGGCAATTATAAACAGAGTATTGTTAAAAGCAGGGTTCTGTCGCATAATCTGTATGTGTTTCTATTCTGAATAGCATTAACAAAAAAGGCTTAAATAGCAAGACGTGTATGAACCTCACAACATAGTGTGTGGATTCTAGACATTTACAAAAAGGATTCCTAGGATCTGTGCTGATGACAGACCGCTGTCCCCCAAGTCTGTCCCCTGGCAGGATTTTAGCACATAGAGGGGGGTTCTTAATTCTTATCCGCATGAGGGCACCTCCGAATGTCTTTAATTATCACCCTGGTCTTGTGGTTAGAAACAAAGACTTTTCAATAATAGTGTCCTATTGCATGTTTAGAAGTATTTCAGTGTGAGATCTTTAATAAAGAGTATTTGTGAATGAACTTAATTAGCCCTGTTAAAAAACATCCCGAGAACAACAATCTCATGTCCGCAGAGAGGGCTGTGTCTTGGCGTGGGCCACGTTCCTTGGGGAGACTTTCTCCGTGAAGAGCAAGGTACTATTGTTCAAGAAAGCACAAGCTTTATTTAGATGTTTACCAAATGCAATATCTGGCTTATAGAAAGCAGTTTATTCAACTATTCTCGAAGCCAACCATAGGTGTTGTTTTATAGGGTTTACAATAGGACACGAGGCTAATTTATACACCACACACACACACACACACATGCATGGAGGCAAATTCTTGAATTCCAAAGTAGTATAGACATACCTTTGTCTTTGTTTTAAGACATACCTGTATCTTTCTGTTTTAAAGGAAACTAACTATGTAGCAAAGAAAGCATATATCAATCAGGGCTATTTATGCAACGAAGATTTCTTTCTTCTTTTTGTTTTCATGCATCCCTTTTCATCCTCCATTCTGTCAGCCCATCTACCCTAGAAAAAGAGCTTGATAGCACCAACGTTATTATGTGAGGTGAGTCAGAGAGAGAGAAGGATAGACTACAGAAATTAGAAGACAGAGTGAAGGGAACAGAGTACTCACCATCTGAGTCCAAAGGATAGTAGGTCATTCTCTAAGAGCCGTAAGGGGCTCTAGTAGGCTTTGGTAGCTGGTGGGGGACTTCGAATCTGGTGCCCCCCTCTCACTTTCTTCTTCTATATGAATGATCTTATGAGGATCATGAGACACTTGATGAAATTCTAGAATACAAAAAGGAAATCTCAGAGGAAACATAATTTTAAGGAATACAAGATTTTGTTTTAAGCTCTAAATTGTATAATCAGAAAGGTTTAAGAAGACATTACAATCATGAAACAAACAAACAAAAAATGTGATGTTATGAAAAAAGGGAATCACAGAGAATGAGGGAGAAATTTTACAGACTAAAAATGTGATTACAAAAATAAGAAATCGGATACATGGGTTTGAGGAGGAAAATCAATGGTCAAGAAGTCGAACAAGAGAAATCAGAAAGTATAAATAAAAATTATTTTAAAGATATAGAAGATTAATCTAGAAATTTTATAATCATGCTATTAGGAATTCTAGAAAGTAATTAAATAACAATTAGCAAAGGATTACCCAAGGTCAAAAGGTATAAGCCTTTGAACTAAAGGTGGTCAGCACAACTAATGAGAAAGAACCAGAACTACACATACTATTCTAAACTTTCAAAATTCACACTTCAAAAATTTGAAAAGCTTCCAGGAAGAAAAATATGTCTCTTAATGAGAATCAGTCTGGCATCAGAGTTACCATCTTCACCAATGGATAGTAAAAGGAAGAAAACAAAACTGCAATGTTCTGTGGGAAAAGTAAACTCAAGGGCTCAGTTGGTTAAGTGTCCGACTTCAACCCAGGTCATGTTCTCACAGCTCGTGGGTTTGAGCCCCGCATCGGGCTCTGTGCTGACAGCTCGGAGCCGGGAGCCTGCTTCGGATTCTGTGTCTCCCTCTCTCTCTGACCCTCCCCTGCTCGCTCTCTGTTGCTCTCTCAAAATAAAGATTAAAACATTAAACAAACAAACAAAAAAATTCAATACCCAGACAAATTCTAACTCAAATGTGAGGGTAAAAATAACTGTAATTTCAGACATGAAAGAAATCATAATTTACCTCTTAACTCTTCCTTCTAAAATTATTTAAAATCTGTTCTACCTAAATAAAGGCGAATAGTACACATGCACACAAAAGGATAATTTGATAATCAGGAAACAATGTGTACGAATTAGGAGAGCAATAAAGAGAAGCTGCAGGGTGACCCGATATGCCTAGGCCTAGAGAGCATTTAGTCCCAACAGGAGATGAAGAAAGGAGGTTTCGAAGGGGAAAAAGACAGGGAATTTCAAAGATTTTATGTTATTATCAATCAACTGGAAGTCCTTAAACATGCATTTAAAGTCCTTAAATACGGCAAAAATGCATGAAAAAGGAAGCCTTTGGGAAACCAAAGAAAATACTGCTCATTAAAAATAATATATCTAAATAAAGTTTGTAGACTAACTAATAATAATGTACGAGTTCTAATTTCCTAGGTTTGATCATTGTACTATGGATATACAAGATTTTAACAATAGACACTGGGGTGAGGGATGTACAGGAATTCTCCATACCATTTTTGTAATTTTTATCTAAGTCTACAATCTATTAAAACCCCCCAAAAATTAAGCAAAAGAAGATATGATAGTTGTATGCAACATGAATATACAGTGAACAATAATTATTTAGTCAAGATGTAAATAATAGAAAATGATTAAAAAAGCAATTATTAATTTAACGTATGCTGTAACTTTGGTTTTGTCTGCATCAAAAGCAGTGTTACCTGAGTGAATCACTGCCGTGGTAGGTGGGCAAAACGCCAAAATCAAAGGCCCTGGCTACAGCTCCCGCCAGGATTCATCTCAGAAAACTACCTACTCCTTGAGAATGGAATTAACCAAAGTGATAACTGAAAAAGTCACCAACTACGAGACAGGTGTGGAAATTGGGAAGCGTGTGTGTGAACATGAGGATGTTTATATTTGTCAGTGGTTGAGGCAAAATCCACGATAATCTGCTGGAGTTTCTAATCAGGATTTGCGCAATTGCTGCAGCCAACTGTATTGGCCCCTCACTTACCCTCGACATGGCAGAATAAGAAAAAGAAGAGCCGAACACCAATCTTGACCAAAGTTGCTACAAATACGTTATGCACAGCAGACCCCGATCATACCATCTTCATGATATGCACGTTTCTAAGATTTGGAGCTTATTGCTATCCCAGTGAACAACTAGTGCCCGCAGCTGTCCTAAAGTGGATGAAAAATAACATCTCTGAGTGAAGCCACTATTTTCTCACCTGATACTCACAGAGCTGAGTGACCTGCAACGAAGACCACTTGAATGTGGCTTTTGTTATGATTGACAAAGATGAGAACAGGCCAGCGATACGGAGTCCATGGATATAGTGAGAAATATAAAGGATCAGTTGACCACCATTGTAAATATAGCTGCCAATAGGGACGCTTTTTGCCACGAAATGATTGATATCCTTCTCTATGCTGGAGATACTTGAGTTTTAGGCCCTCCTGACTCATGGACTCTTTCCTATGTAACCATTTCTTGCAACAACATCTTGCATCTTGCGCTTTGATGGAGATATAGTTACCAATACCATACCCCTCTAGGACCTGTCTGTGAAGATGAAAGCAAGATCTGCAAGGATCGAACTGTTTCCAATAACTTAATTACATTCCAGAAACAACTCCCAGCAAGCTGACAAAGAGTAAATATACAAATATATATTGGATGGATGATATATACTGTGACTTTTAGCTTTTTGTGTGATACAGATCATACTATATAAATGTATATCTGAATATAGTTATTATATTTTCATATATGTAAATGTAATGTGTATTATATATAATATGCATTTTGTAGATATATATTTATGTCTATAAAATATAGGTAATGTATATAAATATATAAATTTGTGTGTGATAATAGAATCACAGAAAAGGGTAAAAATCACAATACCTGCCATCGATCCAATTAAAAAATCACCAGACATGCAAAAAAGAAAAAAAACACAACAGCATAAGCAGAAAAACCAGTCAACCAAAAATCTCCCCTAAATGACACAGCATATGTATATATGTATATATATATATACATATATATATATGATATATGATGAGATATATATGGTGAGATAATATATACAATTATCAGACAAAGAGATTCTAAAAATGCTAAAACTGTATTCCTATACTCAACAAGGTAGAAGAAAGATTGAACATGTTAACGAGAGGCATGGATGACATAAAAACACTCCAATCAAGCTCTGGAAATAGAAATCATAAGACCTGAAGTAAAAAATATGCCGTTGAATAGTTTCCTTCATATAATTAGAAATGAAAAATCATGTGAAATACCACTATCAGCAATAACTACAATTTAACATGGCGGAGCTTCCCGCTAGTAATTACACAATATACATGGATATGGGTACATATGTCCATGTCCGAGTGATTCTATATAAGGTGGTTTATACCACACATTTAAATAGCATCAAACCTAACAACGTAGCAATTTGTGAACAGATGACAGAAGTGCAAACATAAGAAGTCAAGAAGACAGGAAAACTATGGCAGCTAATTCTTTCTGAAGGAAATCAAAATATGCTACTTCTGTTCAATACATACACACACACACACAAATATAAATATGCTTTTTAAAATTTTAGTGGAAACTGTTACCAGAAATAGTGATATATTGCAATTGGCAAAATGTAAGAAAAGAAAGGGGGGGTGTGATATAAATAATCCTCACCTATTAGAGCAAACTGTAATCAATAATGTCTATGGTCGATCAATCAAGAGATCAATTAACATATTTGGAAACCTATAACAAACACCAGAAAATGGGTAACAGAAAAAGGTATAACAATTCCCTCTAGGGAGAGGATGTAGATGGTGTAAGTTGACTATCTAACCCAAACTAAACAACAGGCCCGGCAACACTGCCTAGAATCAACTAAGCTGGTACATAAAAAGTAATGGATATTAATTTTGTTTTTACTTTTAGGATAAGTCCAAGGACAACATCCTGAAGATTGAACTGGTTTTTATTTTAGCTATTTTAATATTTCTATGTATCAATTAAAATAATAATGCCACTTCTTTTCCATATTTGTACTTAGAATTTCATTCTCTTGACTAACTGCTTTGGACAGCGGTAATAATAAACTATTTCTCAGTTGAAGAAACTTCAACTGTTTCATTCACACATAAACATATTAAAGTGCGTGTATGTGTACTGTTAATGAAACGACCACCTATTTAAATAAGGGTTTTTGTCAGGAGTAAAGTAGAAGTTTATCATTTATTTGTATCAAAACATAATGCAATTGCTGGAAAAAAAAGTGTTATAATGTTATAAGTAATCAACTGGGAAATTCTTAACTATTTTCTTTATATTTTCACATTTCATTGTCTGTTAGTCTTTTCGAAGCAGCCAATCAGAAAGCCTGTTTCTGAGACTAGGGACTCGTTAAATAATGAAGATTAACATCCAAAAAGGCTTATAATTAAGCTTCAGTTCTTCAAGCACAATATTGGCATATTGGACAAGTGACCTAGAAGGCAAATCTCTAAATGGTTACAAGTAAGTTTAAAATTAATTTCCCACTAAGATGAATGAAAGTTTTTAAACACGACACCTGGGTTAATGCTATTGTTTTCTAGTGCCGCAGATTCAAACAAGAGAGTTCGTCAACAGCTCCGTCAGAGGAAGTAGCTTATCAATACAGTCAAGAGAGATTTACTAACTTCTAAAACTGGGTGTTGTGTGTAAGCCAATTTGACAATAAGTTATATTCATAAAATATCAGGTTTGCTTTGTTAACATTGTGAAAAATATTGCAAAACCACTTACTATAAACAAAATTTCTACTATTATCTGTTTCTTTAAAGAATAATATTAGCACTGTAATTTGCATAAATTTTAAGTCTGAGCTCTTGTAAAGGAAGGGCAAAAAGGGAAATACATTGATTAAATGTAACACAGAAGAATGTTAAATTCTTAGGAAAGAAATATTTTTGGCAGTAAATGATAAGAGAAATTTGTTAGATGAGATATTATAACATGGCATTGACAATGATTTATAACAAATGTGGAAACAATATTTGGTTCTTTCTTATTAAGAATCTCATAAAAGTCAAAGAAAACTTTAAACTACAACTAAGTGAAAGTGATTTTTTTTCTAGACTGCTAATGTTCAACTTTAGTTAATATACATATTTAGTTTTCCGGTAAACTAAATTCATGCGGGAATGGAATTTAGAATAACTGGTGTTCAGTGGCAAATACATACGTTTAATATGTCATTTTATACTCTATCTACTGATTCTAATTTTAAGGAATCCTAGAAATATATCAAATTATTTATAATAATTATATAATTATCTGCTTCCACAACTGTTTTTCAAATACTTTGGTATTCAAGGTATCACTGTTGCTGGGGGACATAAAAGTAGAAGACATAGTTTATTATGGTATTCAAATCAACATAATATATATCAAGATGGGTGTGTGCACACAGATATACACTCACGGCGATGGAAAGATAGGCAGATGGAGATAGGGTCATGGGAGCGATGGCCCTTGTCTAGAAGTAACTGACCTGGGATTTTTGCTATTTCACAATGTTAAACTCATCCTTTAGATAAACTTATGTGAGAGTTTGCTTTTTAACAGAAGGCCTGTTATTGTAGGCTACATGCTATTAGGCATTATGGGGTCAATGACCCCACATAACTGAGGTTATTCTGATTAACTGAGAAGTTCTACATTAAGTAAAAATAAATTCATAAGAATGAGGTCTTTTTTTCTTTCTGGTCTTACCTATCAGTATACCAGCCAACAGAAGCCCAGGTTGTATAAATGCTAGTTCAAGTCAAAATTATAGAAGCAGAGACAACCAATGAAACGTTTCCACAATTATTGCTCTCACTTTGAAGGCCACTCCCCTTCTTCCATCATAACTGCCACTGTTCTTCCCAACCTTCCCTAATCTCTGGGTAAAGTAAGGAGAGTGCATGTATAATGGTTATCAAAGCCAACTGGGTTCAGAGTTCTATCCACTGTTTCATCCTGACTGGCTTGAGTGCCAGACTGTTTCTAATAGAATTTCTCAAAAATTTTTACCTTTACCTGTTCATCGATAAGCCTTTTCCCCTAAAGTCTTAAAATGAACCTTACGCTCTAACTCATTCACTTCTACATCTTCCCCGTATGTGCCATCTTCGTGCAATATCTAAATTATCTCATAAGATTCCTGACATTGCTTCCCCTATGATAGGGATTGGACTAAATGAGTTTTGGGAATTTGCAGACAGACGACAAGGATCTCTGGAGAAACTTTTATGTGGAGAAACTTAAAGAACAGAGATCAGTTTGCTGGGCAGGAGGGAGAAAAACCTGAGGAATCAGATATTGAGGGAGGCCAAACTGATGAGGGCACACGTTGTGATGATCATGAACATGGGGTAGAAAGCTACTCATAAAGCTACAGAAGCCTACCAAAAGGGCATAGGAGATAAGCTGCTCCTCTTCCTTTTGAAACAGGAAAGCTAAGTAGGATCATGCCTGAGACACTGAGTTTAAATACTTGAAAAAATAAAAAGGTAGGATGAGAGATGCAATAAACTTAAGGGGTTGGCAGTGAACTTTTATCAGAATTAGAATGAATGTTATCATCTAAGTATTTATTTACGAAAAATCAACAAGTCATAAAATAGTTCACTCATTTATAGAGGATGGTATTCACAAGATTATATTTACAAATGGCATGTTGAGATGATGGGAGTATACTCTTGGAAAAATATGACCAGTCGAGTATCCAAGCTGATATACGTTTTAATATGTCTTACCTTTCCAAAGTGCTTTAGATTGCTTGGAAGTAGATTCTGAGCAAAGATTTGAGAGCAAGTATTTTATTTGGAAAATGTAGGAACTGATGGCAGGAAGTGGGGGAATGAGAGAGGATAGGAATGCAGCCAATAAATGAACCACCACGAACACCAGATAAAACAGTGAGCAACTGAAGCTTAAACCTAAGAGAAAGTCATAGTAACCAGTGCAAACACACCACACACCACACGCTCACACACACACACACGCACACGCACCTCTTAGAGTTATCAAATATGAGGGATACGGGAACTGTAATATTTATACACCAATCGTATCAGTCACTGGTTGAGGATTCCCTGGGACTTCCAGCCTGCCAAGTCTGGGGTCGACCACCACAAGTCCTCCAACATATTTGCAATTGGAAGTCAGTAAGGATTCCTAAAGTGGTAAGATCCCGTGGATGTGAGTGGGGCACAGACAGCATCTGTTATGTGGAAGAAAGCATTGTTTTTAATGGAAGGGGATGCGTAACATGGATTTTGGAAAAAAAAAATATCAAGAATATGTCAGCATATCATCAGAATTACCGAAGTCGCGATTGTCTTTTTCATGTCACAATCACCCAAAGGGAAGTATTTAACTAAATCTCCTTGCTCTGATTTCATACTTCCCATAATTATAATTTGACATTCTGTACACACTTGCTGATAGGTTAAGAGCATTCAGTATTCTAGTCATGGTCAAAGCTCTTTTCTTCACTGTACATCAACATGAGCCATCCTGGCTGATACTTCCCTCTCTTTGATTTTGCTTAATTCTACTTAGTTACTCTGAGTCTAAACATCTCTGGAGTTCCTACTAACCTGATATCTGTATCTGCTAATCTAAACATCAGAGGCAAGAACAGATATTCTGCTGAGGACTTATTATCCTTTCAGACAAAACAGCATAGTGAGGATATGTGGAACATAGCCGTTTTCAGTGTGTGTGTGTGTGTGTGTGTGTGTGTGTGTGTGTGTATTTGGATACGCACAGACACTCACTCCCAAACCTGTTAACTTTCACATAATGTTGGGATATACTTTATCCTTCTTATGACTCTGTGGCCATTCACTATAGGCTTAAATGAAACCATCTCAGTATTTTGTTTTCATCATGATATGGACATCCTGATAACCAGCAGTGTAGACTCTGATGATTTTGTTACCTATATTATTCAAGAGATAAATATTTTAATGCCATTCTGTAGTGGTCTCATGGTTCTCCTTTTGTTTTAATCAATGTAAAAAATTACATGAAGGTTCCAAGAGAATTTATGAGTGCTTCCAATTATTTATATTTTCTCTCCAGTGTTATAAGTGATATAATATATACCTAAGGAATTGATGGTTCATATTGGAATTATCACCAGTATTAATCATCTTCATTTCTCTGCCATTATGTAAGACATTACAATATTAGGAACTTAAAATGTCTAAGACCTTGGTTCCAGATGTTTCTGAACTTTTGACAATGGAATATAAATTCTGAAAACTAAACTTCATTCTCCCTTTCTGTCTTCTGTTTTAATTAAAAAGAAAATTGAAGACCTCAGGCATAGAATTGGCACCAGATAGAAATAGCCTCGCACCAAATATCATAGGTATTGAACAGATTTTTAAAAAGAGTATTTGAGGCTACAGGGGAAGGTAAGGCAGGTGATGCAAAGATGAATTTCACTGGGGGTGCCTGGGTGGCTCAGTCGGTTGAGCGCCGGCTTCGGCTCAGGTCACGATCTCATGGTTTGTGAGTTTGAGCCTGGTGTCGGGCTCTGTGCTGACGGCTCAGGGCCTGGAGCTTGCTTCAGATTCTGTGTCTCCCTCTTTCTCCACCCCTCCCCTACTCACACTCTGTATCTCAGTCAAAAGTAAATAAACATTAAAAAAAAAAAAGAAGATGAATTTCACTGAACACCAACTGTCAGGTGGAAAAAAAAAAGAAAATAATAGGAGAAAGTCCCCCAAGAGATCTAATTTGTCTTCTTTCCTCAGCTCTGTTATCTTTTGGGACTTCAGTATCCTATCTCTAAAATGGACATAATCATGATTTACCATAAGTAGTGGTCCCCAACTCTTTGATAACGTCAAGTTTTCTAGATTAAGGATTCTATGACATCAGAAAATAAAGTCAATAGGTCTCTTGTAGTAATTTAAAAAATATTCAGTATTCATTTGAAGTTTCAAAGAGATAAACATAGTCCAAAATTTTGAAATGAAAAAAACTCTATGTTAAATTGATAATGTTAGTCTCTGATAATAAGAGAAGCAAAGGAGATTGGACACCAAATATATTAAAATTACCATAATCGAATAGCTTCCTTGTTACTAGACAGCCATAAAAAATCATGCAGCACATGTAACTTTTTTATTGGCTTGGAATTTAGCCATTGCTCTTATTTTTAAGTTTTAATGACTGCGTTTTAACCCTTCCTATGAGACCCAGAGAACTCCCATTTTATTTTCTGTAACAACAGACATATTCTATGAGTAAAATTAAGAAAGGCATACTTGGCAAGTCTGTGGTTGGAGAAAAGTTGCCTTCAGATGATCTAATCGTATCTTGACTTTGGTATTATAGATGACGTCAAATAGGCCAGAGCTCTTGAAAAATCTTGGATTTAAGATTGTTCTTAAAGCATGTAATCATTCACTTCTATGTATTATAAAATATATATTAGAGAATACAAATTAAAATCAATTCGAGGTAAACATGGAAAATTACATACTCTGAGAATCAGAAAAGCGAGAGGTAGTCATGGGCAATACGCATTATCTCACACGCAGAAACCATTCCTAAGAAATGGTTTGTTCAGATAGAAACACAGGACTGAAAAAGTTATAGAGAAATCAGGCATTAATTACAAACATGTATTAAACCCTTGCTATATGCTAGAAATTGTGCCAAGTGCTAAGATACAGAGAGGGATATGATTCAGTCCTCCCCTTCTCGGAACTCACGTCCCAGCTGGGGACACGGGCAAACGAGAATGATGTTTAATAAATGCACATTATACCAAAATGGAAAAATGCAAATTGCAAAAATGCAATTGTCTCTCCTGGTCCCTTCAAGCCCGAGTACATTCCGATCTTTCTTAAACAATGGCAGCCTTTCTCTTTCTAAGGGATTCCAGAAAAGGGCAGCCAGGTTGGGGTTAGCCTATGGTTTCTTTCGAAATGGATTCCCATATTAAATGTGCCCCACTGACAGGTTAGTTTTCTTCATATTCCCTGGGGATCATTTTCTTTCTCAGCAGGGGAGTTGATTCAGCGATCTAATTAATAGCACATTTTCATGTTGGAAACGATAAGTACCATGGTTGCCAACTAAGAGATGTAATTTGGCAGCAATGCACAAGAGATCGTGATCTTCAAATTATGTTACTTCTTTGAATTAGTTAGAAGACAATGGTAATAAATGAAGGTCTAAGTATAAGGCCTAACTGCCGCCTTCAAGAATGAAGAATTAAATGTAAAATCTAGGTTGTTATTTTGTCCTGTGTATATCAGGATTGGGTTAATTGAACAAATTATTTTTAAGGTTTTTCTATTATAAATAGGATCCCAAATTAGAGTAATAGTGCCAAACCTAATAACTTGTTTATAGTAAAATCATCCTTACAGAGAATTTATTTTACATTTTTGGAAAACAAATAATTGGGACTATACATTCTCAGATTCTGCTAAAAGTTTGCACTGGTTATGTGAAAGACTCCTTCCTCTTATTGATAACCTCTCTCTTTGTTCAAGTCTCTAACCTGAAACAAGATCACAACTGTTGCTTATGAATATCACACCCTGTTTGGAATAATTTCCTCCTGTCTCAATTTCTTCCCACTACCTCACTGCAAAACACACAAACGCCATTGGTTGATGTACCACCCATTTGACAATGAATGGCCTTGACTTGATGTGGCATTCCGGGTTGGTGGCTTTTATTTAAACATATCATATACTTTCAGTGAATGGAACATTCTAAAATGGAATTATATTATCTTTTAATAAATATTAGGTTAGGAGGTACAAACTTCTAATTACAAAATAAGAGTCATGAGGGTGAAAAGTACGGCATAGGAAATATAGTCAACGATATTTTAATAATTCTGTATGGTGACAGGTGGTTACAACACTTGTCATGATGAGTTTTCATAATGTATGTATTGTCAAGTCACTCCGTTGTATACCTGAAACTATTATAATATTGTATTGTTTTATAATATTGTATAATATTGCATTGTATATCATTGTATACTTCAATTAAGAATGTTTTAAATATATATAGTTGAGTAAACTATAAAATATATTGTTGCTTTTAAAAAGAACATATTTAATAAAATACTGTTTTTAATAATACAAAAAATAATTATACAGTATGAACTCTCATTTGGCAAAAATAGCCATTTGTTTTTGATAATCTGTTAATTAGAATATCCCTTCCCTCAGTCAAGGCAGACATTGTGTTTGTTCCCTCTTAACACCTCACGTTTCATTTATGAGTGCAGTTATCTGAATGTTGTCAATTGTTATTTAAAATTATTATTTACACAACAGGAAGGTCTTATCTCTAAAGATAAGCTCTTTGAAGACAAGAATTGTGTGTTAGAACCACCAGTACCTACCCTAGATGTTTACACAGCCAGTGCAAAAACAAATCTTTAATTATGATGAAGACTACAAATAAATAGATTATTATAAATAAGGTCTCTTCTTTTAAGAATCATGTAAGCTCAGCGAAACAGGTCCAGATGTGTTTACTACGAACAAAATTGAGTCGTTAATCTAAAGATCTCTTACCAGTAATATTAATTAAGTTCTTAAACATCTTGCTAAAAGTATAATTACCCACACTTTATAGAGAAGGGAAAGAGGCAGATGGCGATAAAGTACTGGGCCCTACTCCGATATTTTCACTGCCCTGTAGTAAAATGGAAACCACGCACCCTGTCTGGCAGAAAATGTCTACATCATCTATTTTGACCTGCCTCTAAGTGTTGGCTGTATGGACAACCCTGGTAAAATGACATTTTTTCCAAGATTATCTTTTTCCTTTCTAATAGTGTAGAACATGAGTTAAGAGCATGATCTATGGAGTCAATCAGATTTAGACTCAAAATCTTGTCTACTACTTACTAGATGTAAGACTTAAGCAAGCCACGAAAACTTGCAATACTTCATTTCCGTCATCTGGAAAATGCAGGGAAAAAAAACAACTGTGCCTGTCTTCATAGGTCATTGTGAGGATTTAAAAAAATCATATGCAAAAAGCAACTAGAACATGATACGTGATCAAGAAATAACAATTAATACGAGTACAAGCACACCAAATCTGCTTCTTTTCAAAATGGCATTTCTATGCCTAAAATACATCTCCGGCTGTGTTCAGAGAACAATTTAGAAGACATAATTCTCTAGATGCCCAGCTTTCACAACTGGCACCGAGTGAATTACAATGTCTAATGAAAGGGAAAAAAAGTTCTCCATTTCTATGAACTCCCTTTTCCTTAACTATTAAGCGATATACTTAAATTTAGACAATGTCTGAGGTCCCTTTTCCACCTATACTCATGTACTTAGAGTCCTTGTGAGTACTCTTTGCCACCCTTTTCTTGAATGTCTTCTGTTTGATGTTATTTTTATGCTTAGTGTCATTAATACGATTATTAACCAATATTTAGTGAGTGTTTATTCTGCTCCGGACACTGGGGCAGGTGTTTTATATAGATTGTCTCATTTAATCCTAATAATCACCTTATTTCATGGATCAGAAAATAGAGGCCCGAGAATGTTAATTAACTTGCCCAGGCTCAAATATGTTAGAAGCACATTACAAGTTAAAATGTAAGTTTTCATGACGCCAAAACCAGTGCACTTTCTCTCCCTAATAAATTATTTTTCTCATTTGAATGCTTTCTATTTTAACTTTGGACCATAAGATTTACCTCACTTCAAAATTAAGAACATATCTACTACCTCATAGTATCGACTGTCAAGATTTGTGTGTGCGCTTGTGTTTTGTTTTGTTTTGTTTCAATTTTATGTCATAAATCTATCCTAACCATAAAAATCTAGTTCCAACCAACCATAATAGAGAATAGCCCTGGAGTCTACTCACTCCATATGCACCAAAAGAGAAGAATAAAAATGTTGTAATAACTTGGTATAATGAAAGAACTCCAGCTTGTTATCATTAAATTAGACCCTTGGTGAGTGCCTGGGTGGCTCAGTCATTCAAGAATCTGACTTCAGCTCAGGTCATGATCTCACGGTTCGAGCCCCGCATCAGGTTCTGTGCCTGGATCCTGCTTAAGATCCTGAGTCTCCTCTCTCTCTGCCCCTCCCCTGCTCGTGCTCTATCTCTCAAAAATAAACTTTAAAAAAATTTAAATTAGACCCCTGGTTATTTTTCTTACATAGAAATTGAGACATCATGTAAAAGTATGTTGTACCCATGTTCTCCAAATTTAAAAATACCTATTTTCCATATTTTCATTTCGTGTAACAACACAATTTAGGCTTCTCTTTTAAGGATTAATCTAAATCTATTTTGGATTTATTTGAAATTTTAGCATCAGGAAAATAACTTCCTTAAATTTCTTCTCAACCTATGTGTTTATCCCCTTTTACCTTTCCTAAGTTTGTTTTTCTTAGGCTTCAAGCAGTACACTCCTTTCTCTCTCTTCCTTAAATAGGTTTGTAGCTTTCAATCACTACTTTCTAGCTTGTATCTTTGCAATGATTAATGTGCACTAATCTGCTTTAGGTGGCCTATATCCACAGCCTCAGTGGCTCACTTCCACTGACGATTTCTTTTTAAAATTTTTTTAATGTTTATTTATTTTTGAGAATGAGGGAGACAGAATGTGAGTGCGAGAGGGGCATAGAGAGAGAGAGGGAGACACAGAATCCGGAGCAGGCTCCAGGCTCCAAGCTGTTGTTAGTACAGAGCCCGATAGGGAGCTCGAAGTCATGAACCATGAGATCATGACCTGAGCCAAAGTCAGACGCTGATCTGACTAAGCCACCCAGGCGCCCTCCACTGATAAGTTCTGCAACCTTCCCTGTGGCTTCAGGATTCTATTAAGTCTTTCTTAAGGCATATTGACTACAGCTTCAAGTAGTACCTTAGATGAAAAGTCCCTAGATCTTGTACAATTAAATTTTATTTTTTGTTTCCAATGCCCTTCTATATTATAGTTAACATTCTGTTGGGCTTTTGAATCACAGCAATGCATTACACTTGATTTTTAACAGAACTTAATAACTCTTGCTTATCATTACCAATTTATAATTGATAAATAATATTTTTATAATTGATAAATTATAGATCAATATAACTAAATTATTTAAATTGATAAATTAGGGACGCCTGGGTGGCTCAGTCGGTTGGGCGGCCGACTTCATCTAAGGTCATGATCTCAGGGTCTGTGAGTTCGAGCCCCGCGTCGGGCTCTGTGCTGATGGCTCGGAGCCTGGAGCCTGCTTCCGATTCTGTGTCTCCCTCTCTCTCTGCCCTTCCCCTGTTCACGCTGTGCCTCTATGTCTCTCAAAAATAAATAAATACCAAAATAAATAAATAAATTGATAAATTATATATTTATCAATTATAAATCTAGTTTGGATTACTGTATTTTCAAATTTTACTTTGCATTTGTCGATACCAAAGTATCTTCGTCGTCTTACTATTCACTTGGATACTCTTAAAAGAACATCCTGAAATATATGTCTATTGACTTACCTGGTTGTGATCTACTAGATAAAGTCCTTCCAACGGATCATAATGAATCACTAAATAAGAATAACTCTAGGCCTCAAATATTAGCAAAACTTCTTTACTAATTCTCCAAACCTTAAAATTCTCAAAAATAAGATGTTCAGGGAAAGAGAGACAATAAACGTGATACAGGCCAAATCCGCACCTGCCTGTTTTATTGTTGTTTATATACAAATGGAATTTGGAAGTGAGCATCTCTAGTAACTATCAAATAATTCCCAATCCCGATCTCGGTTCAAGAGCTTGAGAGCATAATGTTATTAAAGGTTTATGAATCAGTTTGGACTTTTCTCCACACTGACCCCTACTTACCCTCTGCCCTTTACTTCTGGGCAAAGATAAATTCTGCTTTTCACATAACATTTTATTATTTGTAATAACGACAATATTGTCACAAAATATTAAATCACAGTAGCTAGGGTTATTTTCATGTTTGGCCCTACAGCTTATTAGCAAAAGGGAAAAAAAAACAGTACCTTAAAGGAAGTAAATACTGACACTGAAAAATTAATTTGAAATGATCACACTTTTCATTTACAAAGCTCTTCCTATTTTATAAAATACTTTCAAACATTTGATTACAGTGTAGTTCAGAAACCAGACAGCTTTAGTCCAAAAGCTGGTTCGCAGCTTACTGTGTGTCTCTGAGCAAATTACTTAATATGTTCCTGTTTCCTCACCTGTAAAGTTACTCTGAAGGTAACTATACAGATCTCAGAGGATTATTCAGAAGATTAAGTAAGTTGATGTTTATAAAATGCGTAGGACAGTGTCTAGTATGTGGGAGGTATAATGTATTTGTGGAAAAAAAAAAAAAAAACCTAAAGGAATACTAATTGTCTTAACACTTTAAGATAGATGTTATTGCTTTACCAGAGCTAAGAATTTGTTGCTTAAGGAAATAATGACTGGCCCAAGCTCCTAGGACTACTAAGGATTATAAGTGTGATTCAAACCCAGCTATTTGGCTCCAAGTCTAGTCTCTCTCTCTTCACAGACATTAAATTCTGTAAATTAAATCATAAGATTATGCATATCTAATCACTTATTTCATTTATGCGTTATGCAGCCAGTAATTGTGATACACAGTTTCTTGTATAATGAGGTACCTTTATCCGGCAACCCTCCATAAACATTTTAGCAAGTATTAAGAATCACATAGTTTCATTGCATTATAGACTTCACATCCGGGTTCTGAACCCACTTCATCAGCCACACTTAAAAACTGTTCTCAGACAAGATCTCCACTAATGAGAGCCTAGAAGACAGTTAAAAGTCAGTATTATTACAGCTGTATCTTTTATGGTCTGGAAAAAAATGAAGACTGGCTACTCAAGGTCATTCTACAATAGTTCCAGAATAACCTCTACACATCAACAGTCAGACTCTTCTCTGCAGCAGCGAGCTTAACAAGCATGGCTGTTCTGGTCTCATTACCAGGCATTTATTTTGACTTCCCATGTGCCAAGTGCTGTGTTATGGTCCCAGGAAATGGAAAAGATGCAACTTGTTCTCAAGATGCTCGCAGTCTAGTAATAGAAATATATACACATTTAAGGATTTACAGTGGAAATAATTTCTTGAGTATTAGAGATTTCATCCGGATACCAAATTATTTTGCAGTCATTAACCCTGGATATGAATGTATACAGGATTTAAAGGAAACGTCTGCTTTTTAATTTGTATATGTCTCCCCCTTTTTGCACTTTTTAAAAGAAAGCAGGTATTCTATAATTTAAACATGGTTAAGGTGCAAAAACAAAAACTAAAACTGAACCTGATACAAAAAGAAAAATAACTGTGCAGAGGAAATAACTGGGAACTGCGGGATAAAGAATAGAAATAATAGTGATGAGGACCTGTTCGGCTCTGTCTCTCTATGTTAAAAAGGAGTAGGAAGAGTATTCTGGGAAAGCTTTACTGGGAATGCGATGCCCATGTACGTTTGCAAGCATTTTGGTTGTTTACAAGGAAATTGATATGGTAAAGCTATTTCAGGTTTTGGGAGAAGCATGTGCAGAGTTGCAGAGGAATGAAACTATGCGGATTGGACAGGGAATGATCATTGTTTTCTCTTTAGCAATATCATAAAATGTAACACAGGGACTGGTGATGACGGCTGCAGAAGTTGGAAGCACCTAAACCTTGATGGGCTCTATGCAACCTGCTAATATTGTACTGTTATATTCTAAGGGATTTTTAAGCAAAGAGCTATTATGGCCAGATTTATGCTTTCTGCTGGTTGCTTTTAGATCAATTCTTCGGTTCTACTCAATCGTTCAATAAATATCAAACACCTAGGAGCACCTGGGTGGCTCAATTGGTTAAGCATCCGGCTTCGGCTCAGGTCATGATCTCACAGTTCGTGGGTTCAAGCCCCGTGACGGGCTCTGTGCTGACATCTCAGAACCTGGAGCCTGCTTCGGATATTGTATCTCCCTCTCTGTCCGTCCTCTGCTTGTGCTCTGTCTGTCTCTCTCTCAAAAAAAAAAAAAATTAAAAATATATCCAACATCTAATAATACGATGGGTGCTGTTCTATATACTACGGATACATTCAAGAGTAAAACAGACGACAATCCAATAGTACGCTAAAGCATGTACCAGTTCATGAGTTTATTTTTTTTTACATTTTGAGCAATTTTGAAAGCTGCTCATTAAAACTTGGTAGCTTGAAATGGGCATGATGGGAACATTTACACCTCTGGTGTAATAGCCTATGTTACTTACCTATTATGTTATGTTACAGATCAGGGCTCTTTCCCCCCAGAGAGCTGATTGTTAAATATGCACTGGCCCGCCACTGCAGAAATCTCAAATCTCATCGGATATATATATAATATATGTAATTACATCTCTTATATTGTGTATAAACTATATGCTGCATGGTTTATATTTTATATAAAAGGTGCTATTGAGAAATAATAGAACAGGGTATGGTTGATCAAAGTAAGACCAGTGGAGGGTAAAGGAATTAACCACTCTGTCGAGGCCCTGAGTTGAGAGCAAGGCTGGGGTGACGGGGAGAGTAAGGTGGCCGCAGTTGGGGCAGAGTGAGAGAGGTGAGGAGCACTGAGCACCGCCGAGAAATGCCAGCATGAGAACGGGACACCCCTCTTCTTGTTAAGATTTTGCCTTTTAGGCTGTATGAAACAGTTTATCTACAACGACTGTCATTTGTTACTTCTACCGAGCATCCAAACTCTAGTGGCTTGGCTTTGTAATTAACGATTGAACTTAACGAAACTTCTTTATACCCTATGACTGAGGGCAGTTTTGGTTTTATGATATAAACAACCCTGCCCCTAAAAATGCTTGACTCCCCTGATTTGCTCACACATACGCTGATTCTCATCATTCCCAAATGGAGCAAGTGCAAACCTAGCCAATAAAGAAAAGGGGTCAATGGTAACTTCCAGGCGAACATCCTTCCCTTCTCCAATATTACCAGAGGTACCTGTGGCTCCAGGCCAGACAGAGTCACTGCTTTACACGTGATTGTTTGTAACCAAGTCAGGGAAACCTTCCCTGGCTGAAAGGGAGAGGAAGCCATTTATACCCTGCCCCCTCTGATATTTTACAAACATGCCTCCCCCTTTCATTCTTCAGAAAATTGCAATGGTATGTCTTTATTTATGTGCATGGATCTTTGAGGTGGCAAATTCATAGAGGTCAGATGCTGTGTTTCCCTGGTTTTGAGAACTATATGAGATCGTCATTAGCAAGGAACTATTTAATAAGTATTCCAATGCTGATGATGCCGGTGGTGGCTGAGCAAGCATCACAAACAAATGGTGAAATTTATTTTAAGCCTGGTTAGCAGATGACTTTTTTTCTCATTCTCACGAAAGTATGAGCCGAGATGGTATTAGAAATCACAGGGGAAATGAGTCAGAAGCAGGAGGTATGGTGTAAGCGAGCACATAGTCAACACACAGAAACAAAGAGAAGAAATGAACATGTATTCGTACACAGAGTTGACGTCTGCGCGACTACTTGAAGTGTGGTGAGCAGCTCGCTCTACCTCTGGCTTTCCAGCCACCACACCACCATAGTGCCAGGGGAATCCTGAGCTTGGAAAAAGAAGAGAACTGAAATGTACATTATGAGCTATGCAAGAGTATACTAAACAAAATGTTTTCAAGCCCATAATCACTCAGCATCGTTCTTCACAGTCCACCATGAAAAAATACTGGTGATTCTTAAAGACCCATGTAGCCACTACGTAGCACAATAACGAAAATACTTTAATGCATCATTCAGTCATGAAACTAATTTTGGTCACTCTAAGGCATTTTTAGGGTATCTGTTTTTCATCTTATTTCTGAGAGTGGATGGGCAAGCTGAATAAATTTGAGCCATGTTATTTCAGTCAATACTGCATTATTTCACTAGCTAACTTTTCATTATTTATCATTTAGCTTACGAACTCTCTAGTGTGAATACAAGCTCAGTGATTAGAATGTAGGCATAGTATATTTCCAAGATACAAAGAGTGTGTTGATATTCTTCGTGAATTCTGGACCATTTAATAAATAGATGAAACAGTTAACAGCTGTGATTTGGGGACTTCTTGAGGCACAGATTATTGATAGCATACAACATCAATAGAATGAATATATGCCACTTTCTCTGCACTCTGTTTCAATTCTTTGATAGGTGTAGCCATGGTCAATACAATAAGACTCAGCACTTCTCCATCAAATTTGTATTCGGTACCAACATTGAAAAATAATACCTCTTACTTGTCGAATATTAGAAACATATATAATAAAAGAGGGTATGCATTCTAGTGATTCTATAGATGCCATAGGTTTTATAATTTTTTGAAATTTGGAAGAGGAATATTTAAAATAGTTATGTTGACTGCATTTCCTGCATTGATCTACTAGGATGATATCTGTTCAAGAACCTTCTAAATTTGTGTGCAAATAATAGAGCAGAGTAGAAAAGTGAGTGGCATATACAAATGTATAAGGTATTTCCCTAAAATAACTTGGTGAATGCAAGCAGTGTCTGAACTGGTTAATGAAGACGGTGAAAAAATTAGGACACCATGAGAAAACAGCACATGAGAGAGACTTTATTTTTTGAAAGACATATTCTCAAAAGAACTTGCAAACTGTCAAATCCCACAGGAAACTGGAAGCAATTTTTATAAGATTTCTATGAAAAAATCAGCCACGTCTAACCTATGTTTCTTAAATAGAATTCTTTCTACATCGATTTTTTTTTTCTTTCTGGATTTTTCAGGTGGCAAAAGCTAAAATGACTCCAGAATCAACCCAGACTTCGTGGAAATTAGAAAAGCCTATATCATTGTCTAGTTCTACTCTCTGTATCTAAACAGTGATGGCTTTGTAATAGTTAAAATTCTATCCATTTAATATCACTAATTATTTTCCCTCTGCAGCTTTGATGGGTTAGTTATAGCCTGGAATAAAAAACACTGTGGTAAGGACAACTGTACAGCAAGGTTAAGTGCCTTCTTGTCTTCAGTACCAATAATTACCTTTAAACAAAAAAAGGCTGTTTTCAGATTTGACAGTTAATTTACTAATGAGTATGTGGACCCAATTTATAATAAAGTAATATTGACCAGAAATAATCCTACATTGGTACTCATCTGAATTATTTTATTGTTCATGTCCTCTATTAAATAAATTGGAAAGGATTAATTTTGCAAGATGGGATTGTCAGAGACTGCTGCATAAACTAGATGCATGTCAGCACTAAATTTAATTATTGATCACAATACAATAGTGCTGAGTGTTCCAATCCCCAAACAGCTTCCAGTAACTATCAGCAGATTCCAAATATAGAGACTGAAGTAAAAATTTGATTGCAGATGACTACATTTTTAATAAATAAATATTTCATCAGCACTAAATAAAAATTTAATTTAACAGTACTATTTAGATCATTCGTTGAAACATGGAGCAAATGAACATTGAATGAAGGTGACTCCCCTGAAGATACAAATTTTATTTCAATAGTTTAATGGTTTCAATATACGTGGGATCGTTTGGCTCCCTTCATTTTGGCAAAAAAGTAAAATGCGTAAATAGAAGGCCATTTAGAGCATACCCTTATGTTGCTGAAAAGCATAAGTGTCAATTGACTGGCTGGGATTCAGATCAAGAATTCTGGACCGTGGTCCCCTGCTATGCACTGTAGACTTGTATCGGACAAAACTCAGTGTTGGGATAACTTGAAATGTGACCATTGGAAACTAGCTGAAAATTGAGAAATTCGTTATGTTAATTGGCTACAAAACATGAAATAAGTGAATAAGATTTTTTAAATTGAAACCATGTGAATGAACTGGTTGTATTGTCAAAAGAACTTTCCTAGTCACAGTGGATATTCACCTTAATTGATAAATCATTTCGATATAATGTAAAATATTCCTTGGGCTTGGCCATCAGATTCACAGTTGCTTTTACTAGGATTATGGTTAAAGACTCAAGTATGTATTGAGATATAATATAAATATATATAGGAACTAAATTAGATGGTGAGTTCTGCTACCAAGAAAATAGATATGATTTTAGTTTCAGGGCTACTCTCAATGAAAACTCAAATATTCAGTGTATTCAAGATTTTATTAGATAACCATAAAAATTTTATTTCAAATGAGAAAATAAAAAGATATATTAGCATTGCTATTACAGTTTGTATGACTTGGAATAATCATTCTATGGCCAGTGTTCAAATGAAAACATAAAAATATTTAATAGTATATGAAATATATTGTGAGAGTAGAAGTCATTTTATCTTAAATCAGAAAAAAAACAGCAAAACTGCCCTATTAAATAAATCTTAAGGGACAAAAAGTCACTTGTAACTTTTATCTGGAATTTATAGAGTGAAATTCAAGCAAATGCTGCTTAGATCATTTGACTCATGCAACCTATTTTTAATTTGATATAAAACTTTGAAAATCAATATACTGTTTTAATTTTGATAAGCATTGGTAAGAGAGAAAGTTATCATTATTCTAATAAATTTTTAACGTGTATCTTGACAATTTTTCAATTTCCTCTGACCTTTTGAACAATAGCTCCACACATAATTCTGTACTCTAAAATTCGTCTATTTAGTTTGAAGTAGAATTTATTCTTCTCTATCTCAAATTTGAGTTCAGCTATTCATTTTTTGTATTACTGTAATAAATTAGTAAATTAAATGTAAAAAGCTTAGATCAATCTCAGAAGCGTTACCCATGTATGTGACAGCACAGTACATTAAAAACAGCCTGGGCTTCAGGGGGCCAGCAGATGGTGGTTCAAAACCTAGTCAGCCCCTGAAACAATGTCATCTCAGCAATTCACTTAACTCCTTTGGTTTTCGATTTATTTATCTGAAATTTTGAAAATTACTTCTATTTATTTATTTATTTATTTAGTAGGCTTCGTACCCAGCCTGAAAGGAAGGGTTTATCGGAAGACCAGAAGAATATTCAAGATGCCACCTGAGTGGCAACTTCCCAACTTATTGTCTGGCCCACCAGAAATAAGTACAGGTTGAAGCATGGAGAATACGAGAGCATCCCTATGGTGGATGAAGTGACCGGACAGGATGGTAGGCTCTGAAGGGAACATACGATGGCCACGCAGGAGGGAAGAGCCTCTCACAAGTTCCGGGAATGTAACTGTGCGAAATGGAAAAGCAAGGTATGTTACAAAGTTTCAAACAGATTCCAGGAAGATGCTGTAAAGTTGAGGAAACAGCCAGCAGGTACTGAGGAAACAAATTACTAAGTTCCAGATACATAAAGGAACTAAATATTGCATCATTATGATGGTTTAGAACATGTGATCATCCCTTGATTTAATCTAATAAAGCTGTTATACAAACAAGAAAATGGCATCGTAAAGCCTTTGGAATTAAAAGATATAAAACAGCAAAAAAAATGCAAAAAAAAAAAAAACCAACCAACCAAACAAACAAACAAAAAAACCTCCTGAGGTCAAGACCTCAGCTGAGATCAAGAGTCAGGTGCTCAATAGACTGAGCCACTCGCGTGCCCCTAAAAATCATTTTTAACTGAATAATAGTTTCATTTTGGATATACATCTTTAAAACCTACAGGTTAGTTTTAAGAAGATTCAGTCTATGACTTAACTCAGTTTTCACTAATCATTCTCCTTGTGGTATCGCATACATTATATGCCACAGCATACACCATATATATTATGTGTATGCTATCATAGCATTGAGTTGCTTGGCAATACCATGGCACTTTAAAAATACTAAGCATATCAAGTAATATTAAGTTCATTAAGGGTAATAAAGACCTGTTTTAGAAGTTCACCTAAAAAGTAAAATACGACATTGTTTTGTATAAGGTAGAACTACTTATAGATCAAATAACAGAAAGTCTAAATTAAACTGACTTAAACAAGGAAGTCTCTTTACTGACTAATGTAACTAACAGGAATAGAAGGAAAGTGGTCTTCAGACACCGTCCAATAAAGGCTCTAGGTTCATTTGTCTGCAAGTCTTTCACCATGGCCCCTTTCTGGATATTAGCTTCATCTTCACATTGTGTTCTCTCGTGACTGCAAGATACTTGCTTCCTTTTCCATCTCTAAGACAACAGAGCAAAGGTCAGCAAATCAGACCTGCAGGAAAAGGCGGGCTCACTGCCTGTTTTTGTACGGCCCACAAGCCAAAATTAGTTTTAACGTTTGTAAATAGTTGGAAAAAATCACAAGGGGAGTAATGTTTTGTGGCACGTGAGAATTGTAGAAAATGTATATTTTTCCAATGTCCATAAATAAAAGTTTATTGTAACCCAACCACCCTCATTCATATACTTACCATCTGTGACTAGTTCTGCATTATAATGGCAGGCAGAATTGAGTACTTGTAGCAGGGATGGTGTCATAGGACCAACTGTAGAACAAGCATCTTGAGTTCAACTTTGAGAGACAACCAAAAATAATTCTCCAGCAAGAGAAGGCCATACATTGACTGTCTAACCAATCAAGGTAGATTCCTGCCTTAAAATAACCAGTGAGCCAAAGGGGATGGGATTACCTTAACTGACTTCATTTATCTTTGCTATCCTGTATGGAAGACACAATCCACTTGTGCAAGTGTGATGGAGGACGGTGGATTTTTTTTTTCCTTTTTCATTTTATATCATCTTCATTTTTATTTTAATTTAAAAATATACTCAATTCAGTATATTTTAAGTATATTTGGAGCAACATCAGTAAGTAAATTTACCTTTTTATTACAACCCCTATGAAATCTAAACACAGATCAAGTATTTCAGATGACAATTTAGCATCCACCTGAGGTGTGAGGGTAGTGTACATACCAGATTTTGAAGATTTAGTACCAACACAAGGATGTAAAATATTTCATTAATATTTTTATATTGTTACATATTGAACGGATAATCTTTTGGATTTACTGGGCTAAATAAAACATATAAGATTTGTCTCATCTGTTTCTTTTTGCGTTTTCAAATATGACTACCTAAACATTTAAAACTGTGTAATGGCTTGCATCGTATTTCTATCGGACAGCACTAGCTATGATCAATTTCGACCTCACCCAAAGGAAGATCTATGTGTTATTTGCTGAGGGAGAGGGGCTTAGATGCTAGGTAGGCAACAAACATATTCCTACTATAAAGTTAACTATTCTAATGAATCAAGAAAGAACTTAAAATGAATATTTTAATGTGAGCTTGTTAGACATTACCTAAGTTTTTTCTCAAAATTGGACAAAAGCACATTTTCGACTAAAAATCACAATGCTAACTTACCCAATTTAAAGAATATGAGGGCAAGAAAAAACAAACAAATTTGTTTTTGTTTCACAAATTAAATAAAGTAGATACATGTATTAGGACAAGGGGAAGTTGCTGTAGCAAAGAGTCCCCAAAATATACTAGCTTAAAAAATTAGAAAGTGATTACCCCTAACAAGGCAGTCAAGAGGGAGGGAAATGTTTCCAGTTGGGAGGCAGTTCTCCTCCTTTAGTTAGTCAGGGATCCCAAATCCCTCTGAGAGTAGCCGTGAAATTGCGCCATTCAGATATCATGAAGCAAGAAGTCTAGTTGACCAACAATTCCAGTTGTGACCTTCTGGATCCACCACCACTGAAACCACATTTACTCCAAGATGCTGCCAGCCACTGACTGGGAACAACTGAAGCACCAATGCAAGCGCTTTTCTGCAGAGTGCGGGGCTATCCGGCAATGTGAGAAAGCCAACTCTCTGTACCTCGGCTTATACTTTCTAATAACGTGCCTGCCATCTCTCAGATGAAGTCTCGCTTTTCCTGCCCAAACCTCCTTCCTTCAGAAACCCTTTAACCTTCAGAAGTGTTTCCTCCAATAAATCTCTTGCACACTGAATCCCCTCTCAGGGTGTGATTTCAGGAGGACCTGGGCTAACACATTTCTATCCTGCTCCTAACCCCTCCCCTAGGCTGTACCCTTGTCTTCACGCTCATACCTTGCCGACTGGTAACACACTCACTCAGGAGCGGGGAAAGGACACAGGGGAGTTCACACTTAATCATATTACAGGTGAAAAACCCAGAAATTGCCCAAATCCCTTCCATTCATTTCCCATACAACAACTTAGTCCCGTGGTCACACCTAGATGCAGGGAAGGGAAGAAATCTAGTCTCTAGTTAAGAGGCAGCACCCTCCTAAAAATCTTGGGGCTCTATATAGAAAATGAAAAGAGACACAGTAAAGCCTATGGGGCATTTAAAAGTTTCTGCCATGTAGAGACGTTTCTTTAAAAATTCAGAAGCTTGAAAGATTGTTTACTATTCTTCTCCTAGCAATCGTAAATAAAGTACATGTTATTCTTTTTGTAGAAACTGACATTCAGGAAAGAGAAATTATATTTTATGTGAATCATTTGGAAAGAATCTCTTGAAATTAGTAATAAAAACAACATTGAGATATTGAATGAAATCAGCAGAAAATGTTAACCCTAAAATCACCACTTTGACATCTCAATTTATAAATGATATGCTATCATTCTTAGCATCCATTTACATACTTCTGCTTCTGAACAGACTATTTTGCTCCTTCAGGCCTAAGGGGGGTAACACTTCTTTATTCTCACTCTCCCCAGACACGCCTACACACCCTGTCTGTTTCCTTTATTAACAAACATATTATACCCAAGCTCCTATAAACTGTCTTTTCATTAAAAAACCAGCTTAGGGGCACCCGGTTTGCTGGATTGCCGAAGTGTCTGATTCTTGATTTCAGCTCAGGTCATGATCTCATGAGTTTGAGCCCCATGTGGGGCTCTGTGCTGACAGCGTGGAGCCTGATTGGGATTCTCTCTCCCTCTCTCTCTCTCTCTCTCTCTCTCTCTCTCTCTTTCTCTCTCTCTCAAAATAAATAAACAGTAAACATTAAAAGAAAGAAGGCAACGCAAAAGTGTCAACTGAATTTGTCATATAATTCCCTGCAGGGATCATGACTTAATGGAGCAACACATGTTAAGTGTAAAGGACCCATAAAGAGGAAGCTGCAAACTTAGTGGAAGGACAGACATTGGCCTAGATACTCTCTGTCTCTCCACTTGTCTTCTCCCTGGGTTGGCCTTATGAAGCTGATCTCTAGAGACTACACCATCCTGGTTCTCTTTCCTTCTGGGTTCACCCAGTGGGAGTGGTTGCAAACACATACATACAGACAGGCAACCATACTTTGATGGTTGAGAGCACCCTCATGGTATTTCTTACCCCTATTCTCTCTTCTGGAAACCTGGGGTTGGTGGTGGTTGAATGCATCAGCTGAAGGCTGCTGTTCTGTCAGGAAGCCCTCCTCTACAGTTATAGATTTCTGAGGGTTGTAGTAACTATTGCCTGTCTTCACCTCCTCAAGCCTAGGGATGATAATGGTTCCACATTCTTACTGCTATCAAGGTGCTTCACCATACCTACCTCTCTTCCCTTCCATATTTCAGTCAACAGTCCCTTCAACACGACCTCTTCAATCCTTCCTCAGGTATGCTGTCTCCTGCAAGGTTTCTAACTAATATAGACATAAAAGGAAATCTGAATACATAAAGACAAACCGCTGTTTTGAATGAAAAAATAGTGTATTACAAAATGTTGCTTCCCAAAAGTAATCTACAGATTTACAAGTAATCCCAATGAAAATCTTAGTTTTTATAATTTTTCACTTTACAGAATGAATCTAGGATACATCCAAAAATCTTAAAATATTTAAGAAAACTTTTGGGGCGCCTGGGTGGCTCAGTAGGTTGGCCGGCCGACTTCAGCACAGGTCACGATCTCACGGTCTGTGAGTTCCAGCTCCACGTCGGGCTCTGGGCTGACAGCTCAGAGCCTGGAGCCTGCTTCAGATTCTGTGTGTGTCTCTCTCTCTGCCCTTCCCTTGCTCACTCTCTGTCTCTATGTCTCTCAAAAATAAAATAAAAATTTTTTAAAAATTTAAAAAAATATTTAAGAAAATTTTTGCAAAGTAATATTGTTAGCAGATGGCTTCTGTCAAGAAATATTAAAACTATGAGGCAATGGTAATCAAAGGAATGTGTATTACATCAAGAATTGACAGATGGATAGTGGAAAAGAAAAGATTCTCTACAAGAGAAAGTTACAGAAAACAATTTTAAATAAGAAAGCTATCACATATTAGGAAAGGAAGAGGAATTCATCATCATAGGATAATTATTTAATCATGAAAATGAAAAGAAATTTAGATTCTCCTCTGAACAGTTAAACCTAAGTAAATTTCGGAAAGTAAAATAGCCGAATGAATTCAAGAGATGAAAGAATAAACAGCCAAGTGATGAAAGTCACTTTAAATGAAAAACTAAACTTTTTGAATACTTCTGACCCCTTAAAAGAACCCATAAACAGTAAGAAAGGTGTGTGATTAACTGGAAAATATTCATAATGAATATATGCATATAAATGAATATATGCATTTTCAAGGATTAGAACACTTAACATAGAAATAAGTAAGAAAAATGTAAGCACAACTCAGAGAATAAAAAATGATGTGAACAAGAAAAAAATTTACCAAAAAATTTTAAATACATAATCCTGACAAAATAACCAATTCACTAGTTATCTAAAAGAGGCAGTATTAAAACTATCAAAAGTATAGTTTGGTTGGACAAAAATACTACTCATCTGTATATTGTCTGTAATAGTATAGTAAAAGTTTTCATGCTTCTGGAGATAAAATAAACTATCACCTTTCTACTAGATTGTTTTTCAGTCATTATCAAAGTATTTTTAAAATATTCATAACTTTTTAAAAATGTTTTTTAAAATTTATTCATTTTTGAGAGACAGGGAGACACAGAGCGTGAGTGGGGGAGGGGCAGAGAGAAGGAGACAGAATCTGAAGTAGGCTCCAGGCTCTGAGCTGTCAGCACAGAGCCCGACGTGGGGCTCAACCTCAGGAACCATGAGATCTACGTCAAAGTTGGACACCCAACCAACTGAGCCACCCAAGCACACCAAAATATTCATAGCCTTTGACACAACATTCCAAACTAATCTCTTTTGAAACTAATTAGTTAATTTAAGTTTAGATTTTAATAAGCATATCAATCATAGTTTTATTTATAATATTAAAACATGGGGGGAAAACCCAAATGATATAAAAATGGTTACATAACTTACTAATCACTCACACAAGAGGATAATACACAGCCACAAAAATAATAAAAGAATCCAGAATATTCAGTGTCATGCAAAACACTTTAAGTAATACTAAGTTAAGAAGAAGATGAGATATTAACTTAATAATTTTTCACAATGATTTTGTATGTTGTTATAATATAAAAATACCACAAAAACATATTCACAGTTCTACTGCATAGATATTTAAATATTATATTACATCATTTGGATGCTGCTAGATTGGAATAGTTATGCTAAATACTGAAATCCATACCTCTTGCATAGTAACTGGTTCAGCTAGGTTAAATCAGAATGAATCACTGGATGTGTTTGTTGGCAAAGAGGAGAACTCTTCTTTGCTCTGGGTAATACGTGCAGATATAAGGCCTAGAATTTCTGGTCATTTTGTTTTCATGAGGAAAGTGAGTTTGCTGACAAAAACTGACATATGGGGAAAGGCGAACTTGAGAAAACTCCAGAGAAGCAAGAGACCTCATCAAATTTTACGTCAAGGCTACCTACATAATATTGGGATTGCGTTCAGCTACTAATATCAGAAACTTCAAATATTAGAGATTTAATTTAGAATCTGTGAGTGAAATGCAGAGATAGGTAATCCAGAGCTGGAAGAAAGACTCTCTGATACTATCAGTAACTCAGCCAATTATTTAGGCTCCAAACTAACCTTCCACCATTCCATTCTCAAGATGACTGCTAGAGTTTCACCTGTCTTTTAAGGTAGGAAGAAAAGGATAAAGAATACAAATGAAAGGTACAAGTTGCCTCTAGCTGAAGTCCTAGAAGCCTCACCCCCTTACCCGAGCATTTCTACTTGTCCCCCTTTGACCATAACTATGTCATATGACCAGACCTACCAATAGAAGAAGTGAGATATGTAGCTTTGTTTTTTTGTTTTGTTTTTGTTTTTAATCTATGTATATTACCTCCCTGAATAAAAGCAAGGTTCTGCTAATAGGGAAAAACGGGAAAAGATATTTTGGTTAGGAAACAAGAAGTCTGCCATACTAGCCAGCTTCACTGAAGTATACTATTAAATGATTTTATTATTAAAATAAAAATCAAACAAAACAAAGCCAAAAATTCAACAGAATTTTTAGTTCATTTTGTTGTTTATTTGGTTGATTGGTTGGGTGAAGGTTTTTGGTTTGTTTGTTTCTATGTAACAATATTTTCTTATCTCCAATACTATAACATAAGGCTCAATATTTAAGAAAAGGCTATCACTCAATGAGATTTTGAATACCCTCAGAAATGTCAGCATAAACTGATGTCTAGACTTTAATGTTTAATGCATTTTCAATCATTTCAGTTTTCAGTATAGTACTTGACTTTGATTTCTCATTCTAGATTTTTCTATATCCGTTTCACCTATTTTATAAAACCTTACTTTCTTTGGAATATCCCTGAGATTATATGCTACAAAATTCAATACTAATAAAGTGTACTAAACTTTTTCTATAAGTTTGTTTATTTTATATTTATGTTATTGCTGAAAACAATTACATTCAAGTCTATGGCATGTTTAGTATGGATGTAAGTCAATCTCTGAAAACTTTAATAATAAAGAGTTTTCGGGGCACCTGGGTGGCTCAGTCAATTAAGCGGCCGACTTCAGCTCAGGTCATGATCTCATGGTCTGTGAGTTTGAGCCCCGCGTCTGGCTCTGTGCTAATGGCTCAGAGCCTGGAGCTTGCTTCAGATTCTGTGGCCTCTCTCTCTGCCCTTCCCCTGTTCACACTCTGTCTCTCAAAAATAAATAAACATTAAAAAAAATAATAATAATAAAGAGTTTTCAATATATTAACTCACGTTATAACAAGTGTGATGCATTAGAATTGATTGCATTTGTTTTTGTTCTATTTATATAATTTTACCATTCATGAGCACAAAAGTAAATGAACGTTTCAACTTTTCTTTTCATTCTTTCAGCTTCAGAAATGTCTACTCTCTCCACTATTCCTCTTCTTTCTAAATGGGACCTATGAAAAAAACACATTTCAACCCATTCACTATTTATATCCCCTTACACTTATCTCTAATAAATTTCAATACCACATTACTAAGTGTTGTGTAAATGCATTATTAACACAAAAGAAAGAAAAGTTATTTGACTCAATCATGCTGTGGAGCTACATAAAATTCCAATACACATCAAGCATAATTTCCTGAATATGACTTTACTGAAAAATTTCTAGTATTTCAAACAATAAAATCCGTAAAGTAATTCCCGTCTTAACTGGCCATCAGACTTCTGACAACCACAATCAACTTCAACAAAACCACAACACCAAAACAAGGTAATAAAAGGCTCCTGAGCATCAGAGAAAGCTGTTGTCACAAAGATCTTGTACTATAGGTTAGGCATGGAATTATCCTCAGGACAGGACAAATTGATTTAGTGTGTGCGTTTGACTAAAGTTAACTGTAGAGGGTAAATTGTACAAATCCAAAAGAGTCTGCAGGTAGATTAGGAAAAAATATTTCTCAAGAAGGGTATAGCAAATAATTGGGAGACCCAAAGGCCATTATTCATCTACCCATGATCCCACAGGTATCTATTGAGCATTGTTAAGTGTTCAGCACTATTCCAGGTGCTAAGGACATAACAGCAAACAAAACGAATGAAGCTCTGGCTCTCAAAAGGCTTGCATTCTACTTGGATGAAAAATGTACAAATAGATGCATACGAAATGAACAAAATACAAATATCAGAGTCCTATGGGGATCATTAAAGCGTGTACGCACTTTTACTGGAATAGTCAGGGAGGGACACTCTGGTAAGGTGACATTTGTACTCATGTTAGAAAACAAGCTATGGGCATATAGAGAAACAATCGTTGAGGTAAAAGTAAGGGCAGTAAACACAAAAGCTGTAATTGATATGTCTGATGAATTGCTAAAAGGCCAGTGTGCCTGTATCACAGCCGGGGATAGATGAAAGGCAGGAAACAAGAGCTGCAGACAAACCAAATGCCAGAACACATAGCACCTTATGGGCCATGCTGGGAGTTCTTGATTCTTTTAACTCACCAAGAAACCACTGGAGAATGGGAAAAAGAGATGTGCATAACATGATCTGGAATTTTATTTTTTTCAATTTTTTAATGTTTATTTATTTTTGAGACAGAGAGAGACAGAGCATAAGTGGGGGAGGGGAAGAAAGAGAGGGAGACACAGAATGTGAAGCAGGCTCCAGGCTCTAAGCTGTCAGCACAGAGCCTGACGCGGGGCTCGAACTTAAAGACCGCGAGATCATGACCTGAGCCGAAGTCGGACGCCCAACCGACTAAGCCACCTAGGCGCCCCTGGAATTTTATTTTTTAAGATTTCTGGCTTCTGGGAGGACACTGGATTCTAGAAGGTGGTGAACAGAAGCATTAAGATGAGGCAAGAAGCTATTTCTGTGGTCTGAAAATTATGGCAGTTTGAACTAGAGAAGCAGGGGTGAGAAAGCTAGTCAGATGATGGATATATTTTAAGGTAGAGCTCCCAGGATTTGCCGAAGAATTGGCTGTGAAATGTGAGAGAGAGAGAGAGAGAAAGAAAGAAAGAAAGAAAGAAAGAAAGAAAGAAAGGAAGGAAGGAAGGAAGGAAGGAAGGAAGGAAGGAAGGAAGGAAGGAAGGAAGGAAAGAAGGAAGGAAGGAAGGAAGAAAGAAAGAAAGAAAGAAAGAAAGAAAGAAAGAAAGAAAGAAAGAAAGAAAGAAAGAAAGAAAGAAAGAAAGAAAAAGAAAGAAAGAAAGAAAGAAAGAAAGAAAGAAAGAAAAAGAAAGAAAGCAAGCAATAAACATTTTCTCCAACTTTTTAGGCCAGAGCAACTGAAAGAATGGAGTTGCTATTTCCTGAAATGAGGAAGGCCGAGGAGCCATTTCAGGAGGGAAAATCGGATCTATTAAGTTTGGAAGTACGTTGTGGTCATCCAAGCAGAGATGACAAATAATCAGTTGATGTTCAGGACTAGTAGCAACGTTTAAGGTGGAAATCTGTTGTTATCAGCAGATAACAATATTTAAGTCTACAAAGCTGGGTAAGGTCACCCAGGGATTTGGTATAAACAGAGCAGTGCAATGTAAGAACACTTTTCAACATTTCAAAATCTGGAAGATGATGTGGAACCAAAATGCAGCCTTTGCTATAGCAGTCCATCAGTTGGAAGAAAATCAAAACATGATGAGGTTCTGGAAGCCAAATAAAGAAAAGTGTTTCTTTCTTTTTTTTTTTTTTTAATTTTATAATAGTTTATTTTCAAATTGGTTTACATATAACACCCAGTGTTCATCCCAACATGTGCCCTTTTTAATGCCCATCACCCCCTCTCCCCCCTCCCTCATCCCCCTCACCCTCAGTTTTTTTCTTAGTCTTTGAGAGTCTCTTATGTTTTATCTCCCTCCCTCTCTGTGTCTTTTTTTCCTTTCCCCTCTTCCCCTCCCCCTGGTTTTTGCTTAGTCTCACAAAGTCCACCTATTCATGGAAACATATGGTATCTGTCTTTTTCTGACTGACTTATTTCACTTAACATAATACCCTCCAGTTCCATCCATGTTGCTACACATGGCCAGATTTCATTTTTTCTCATTGCCACGTAGTAGTCCATTGTATATAAGTACCATAACTTCTTTATCCATTCGTCAGTTAATGGGCACTTGGTCTCTTTCCATGATTTGGCTATTGTCGAAAGTGCTGCTATGAACATTGGGGTACACGTGCTCCTATGCATCAGCATTCCTGTGTCTCTTGGGTAGATTCCTAGCAGGGCTATTGCTGGATCATAGGGTAGCTCTAAGAAAGAGGAATGATCCACTTGACCAAATGTTATGGATAGATCAAGTAAAACCAATACTAGACCATTGGTCTAGCTACATCTACATCATTCTTGACCTCAAAATTAGGTCAACAATGAGTAGTCTCTAGGTCTTGTAGCTGGTGGATTTTAGGAAAACCAAAGCAAATGTGAGGAGGAATGGCTAAAGCCGACAGAAGGAATGCTAGTCTAGTTGAACCGATCTACATGTTATTGCTGATTATAGTGCGTACTATATCTAAGTTAACTTGTGAAATTATTAAGCTGTTTACCCCAAAGAAAATTTCTCATTTACAAATTTGAAGTGAACAAAGCGTACTGTGGAGTCAGGATAAATAGGGTGAATTCCAAAGCAAGGACACTTCTACACACACACATACACACACACACGCACACACACAATCTTCCATATCAGCCCAGGAAAGGAATGCATCATCAATGCTTATGAGGAAGGAGAAGATCATACAGAATTTCAAGGCTTATTGCAAGCTATAAATATTATTTGTATGTGAGTTTATATTATTTTCTATTAATAAATATCTCAATATACCTTTTAAAAAGTGTTCTCATTTCAGATATTTCCAGTAGTGCTAATAAAGGGGAATATGCCAACTGTCTGAATGCTATCAAATCAATTACCTGGAAGAATCCATGTAACAAATACATTGATTCAGGTGTTTAAAATTAAGATTAGTATTTTAACAAATGGGGTTGTCTGGTTTCCCTAGCAACTGAGAGTGACAAGTGACAGAAGAAAAGCAATAGGGAACAGAAGACCAACCAGAAAAATACAGCAATTTGAGTCCATTAGATATTAGACAATCCATTCTGCCTAGTTCAATGGTCCCTGAGGTCTGCATTGTTTTGCTGTAAAGGACAATGATTAATGCTTATTATCGCGGACCTGAGTCATCATGAAATGGTTAAATTAATCCAACCTCGGTCTCTTATCTACAGCATGTAATACAATTTTGAAAAGATGTTTATCAAAAGTGGGTCAAATAAAGAGGTTTGAGAGATTAGCTTCAGTTATCTGAAACATTCACTTACCCAGAAAGAGTTTTCTGATGCCAGATATAGAAAGCTTTAAAGTAGTCAAATAACTGTCAATGGCTAGAAAAAAATTGGGTTAAATAATTGTATGAAAAATTATTAAGACATAAAGAAATCATTTTATTCAACAAAAACTTATTGACTACAAATTAATTGTTCTTGGCCATGGAAAGATCAGTAAGACCTGTCTTCTATATCTCCAAGGGCATATTCTAGCTGTAAAAGTCAATGTCATCCAAATTTCTCATCAATTTTTCAGGACTAATGGAAAGTAGTGGGTTCATGATCATAGTCAAGACATTGTTTGGGGGAGGAGATTTGTGTGGGTTTCCTAATAATGAAATTCTGGAAATGACCACACAAGAGGAAAGCCTAAAATGTGCATGGAGAACAGGTGGATGACATTTCTGGTTTCCGTAGTTGTTTCCCACATTGAGCCCTGTTGGGTAAAGTTGCTGTAAAATTCTGAGTATTTTGATGATACTTGCTACATGGAAATGGTCTTTTCTACAACAGCTACAGGAGAACTAGACTACAAAATAAAATTAGATATATCTTGGTAAATAATAAATTGTTATATACTTGTCAGTGTAGGAATAATTTGTGTTGAATTTGAATTCAAGACCTATGACCATCACAAGAGTCCGCCAGATACTCCAAGTTGAATTTCTAACTGCCTATTCAGTGTTTCCGTTAGATTGTCCTGTCACTTTAAGCTTAAGGTAATTCTAAATATCAGATTAAATTTTACACACCCGTAAGGACATAACAGTGATAACGTAAGTAAGTAGTCACAAGGACCGCATACTCAGATTTCTCACCATGTTCCAAAATAGAAAAGCTCTTTGAATCCTATTCTCCTTCAATGGTACCATAAGTCTCTCAGTTACACAGACATAAGATCTACACTATGATGAGCTTCCACCAATCTGATCAATTCTCCTTCTTTTCCCCGTTTACACTGCCACATCCTCCACATTTTTCTGTGTACTTGCATTCCTACTACCTGTAAATTATTATCCATGCTACAGTCATGATAATCTAATATGTAGCTCTTATCTTAAAACACCTCGTATCTCCCCATTGTCTATAGACCTCCCTAGCCTGGTATCCAAAGACTCAAAGACCCAGCCCTTTCTAGAATATCTAAGCTTATTTCACTCCCGATGTCCCAGTGGTACCAAATTGCTCATGGCTCTATCTCATCTTGCTCATTTAGGTTTTTCATTCTGGCTCCCTTGTCTATGAGGCCCTTCTCAGCTTTCAAAACCAGACTGGCTTTTATGTAGTCTTTAAAGTTTTCCCCGAATATCATTTCCTCTAAGAATATTTCCCTAAAGTATCTATTCCCTACATTTTTATACTATGGAGGAGCACATTTCTATATCCATGGCTACCATGCTGGACTGAAATTATATTTATCTGCCTATCTCTACCACAAAGCTGCACAATCCTTGAAAATAAAAAAAAGTGTGTCTTACAAATGGAATTTTGCCATTTGCAACAATATGAATGGATCTAGAGGGTATAATGCTATGTGAAATAAGTCAGCGAAAGACAAATGCCATAATATTTCACTCACATGGAATTTAAAAAACATAACAAAACAAAGAAAAAAAGACAAAAATAAACACAAAAAGCAGATTCTTAACTATAGAGAACAAACTGATGGTTACCAGAGGGGAGGTAGGTGCGGGATGAGGAAAGAAGGTGATGGGGATTAAAGAGTACACTTATCATTATTATTATCAGTTTAGCATGGAGTAATGTATAGAATAGTTGAAGCATTACATTGTACACCTGAAACTAATATAGCACTGTATGTTAACTGTACTGAAATTAAAATTTGAAGAAAGAATGTGTCTGATGCTTCGTTGTCCCCAGATCATTTTCCCTGGGGAGAGCCACTTAATAGATACATAATAAATATTTGTTGAGTTATAGTAAATAGTGTTCAAGTTCTTTTATCGCCCGGTTCCTGCCTTTCTTTTCAGTTTAATTCCCCCATCAAACTCCTTCCCATTCCCAAATGTTCTATTCTGCAGTCCTTAAAAATCCTTGCACTTTTCTTTCTCCAGGTTTTGTTAATTTCTTTGGCTTGGCTCCCTCTCTCTTCTCTCTCGGGCTCCATTTTCCTGATCAAGGTGTGTACAATGCATGCTTGGGTTGCCTGAGTAAGGAACCTCTCTGGACTTTCGAACTTGGCCAATGACTGCCTTGGGTAATCAGAGCCTTATTGGTTATACCTCAAGGTTCCACCTTAAATACTATTCTACTCTCTTTTAAAATCCACTTCCTGTACTGTGTAGTTTAGGGAACAAAATCTAAATTGGCCTTTGCTACCTACTTTTAGATATCTTCACATGTCTAGTGTATACTTCCCACACTTCTTTCCAGATGAATGTACCCAAGCAGAATCCGTCTCTATGAAAGACAAATAGGAAAAGGAGAAGGAGAGGATGGAAATGAGAGAAGAGGAATTGGGAAGAAAATTACCGAAGGAAAAGTTCCTTTAAAAGAAATAATAATTCATTATGGATTAGTTCAAGGAATACCACTTTGGGCAAGGACAGGGTAAAAGGAGGAGAATGTTTACCCATGTAAAATGTCTCTTATGCTTTTGGACTTATGTTGTCTAGCATTTTTTTCAAGTTCCATTAACTTACGGCAATCATACAATCTTTGTGCCCTAATACTGTTCTTAAACCAGTGTCAACCATATTGTAAATATCTGCTTTACTCCCCAGCATTTTGAAAAATAGTCATTAAGGAATAACGAAAACATCCTAACATAAAACATATTCTTTTAACAGAAATCCCAGATGTGTGACCATAAGGTCCTAGTACCTGCAGTAATTTTGTTGAGACTGTGATTGGCAAGTTCCCTATTACTTCTACCATGTACCCCCAACATGACATACTAACTGCTTGCCTGTGGCATTTTGTGATTGCTTTACATAAGGTATCTTTTTTTTCCTTTCCAACAGAAATTTCATTGCTATACTCATTTGTCTATAGGGCCCAAATGCAGTAATATTCTCTCAAATGACTGCTGATTTCAAGGGAACTAAGTTCTTTTCTGTGAGTGTCCATCAAGCTTCCAGTTCTCAAGAAGCCATAAAAACGGAATCCTTTGAGCTCATGAGTAACTGGAAATTCTTCACACTATGTTATTGTTTTAGCAGCTCAGGCAAGGACTTTTATTCTTTGTCTGCTCCTTATTTCTCAAGGAACAGAAATAGAACTGCCAAAATGCCACAAGGGAAGCTATTCTCATTGTCAGGTCAAACGATAGTCCCATTAATAATGCTAGTGGAAGTAAGAAATATCATACAATTATAGTGATGATTGTTCTTGTTAGAATTTCAGTCTCTTGATTTGAAATAACCATTTTTCCTATTACAAGTGAGTTTCAATTTATTGTTGCTTTATTATTAAGGAAACTGGGAAATTGTATCAGTTTTCCTGTCTGGTATTATCCTTACTTAGATAATTGATTCAATGACAGGTATAAGTACAGCTCCTAAACAGAAATAATATTTTTTGCAATTCATAGGTTCAGTTTAAGGTTCTGGCTCATGTTTTCCTATTTGCTTCTTCTTTGAGTTCTGATTTAACAAAATTCCTATACCCTTATAATATAGGAAATAAATAGAAGAATAAGTCAAATCTCTTGTTCACCTCTCTCATATCCTAGAGAAGGGGTTAACAAACTTTCCCTGTAAAGGAAAATGTTTTAGCCTCTGTGTGCTTTATGGTCTCCATTGCAACTACACAACTCTGCCATTGTGGTGCGAAAGCGGCTATAGACAATGCATTAGTGAATAGATATGGCTGTGTTCCAATAAAACTGTATTTAAAAAATAGGATATGGGCTGGACTCCTGTCCTTGAGGACAACTCTGACAGCTGATCAGAAAACATAGTTATTGTGAATTGGAATATACTGGGCATAATTAATTGCTTGGGCAATCAGGACCCCACAAGAGCTCTGTTAACTACATCTAAATTAGAATTTGTCTTAGTTTTGGTGGCAAAGTGTATTTGTATCCAGGTACTGGCTAAGCTTAAAAAACAGGGGCCTTAAAATACAGTGATTTCAATTATGATGAAATTTATGTTTGCCTCAAGTACGCCCCAAAATATGTACCCCCCAAAATATGGATTGAATTATGTACCCCCCAAAATATGTTGAAGTCCTAACTCCCTGTATCTGTAAATGCCATGTGATTTGGAAATAAGGTCTTCACAGATGCAATTAGACCAAACGAGGTCATACTGGAGTAGGGTAGGCCCTTAATCCAATATGACTGGGGTCTTTCTTAAAAGAGGGAAGACAACATAAACACACAGATACACAGAAATAACACCATGTGAAGAGGATGGCAGAGTTTGGTGAGACACATAAAGAAGCCAAGGAATGCCTGGGGAGCTATCAGAAGCGGGGAGAGCTGAGGAAGGATTCTCCCTTAGAAGCTTCATAGAGATCGAGACCCAGTCAAGACCTTAATTTTAAACTTCTAGCCTCCAGAGGTGTGAGACAACAAATTTTTACTGTTTGAAGTCGCCTACTTTGTGATACCTAGTTACAGCACCCCTGGAAAACAAACACCAGTGATAGTCCAGTTGTGAGCCTGACAGGGCAACTGTACTCTAGAAGCCCAGTCAGAAACCCAGAAGTTATTTCCATATCACTACCTGACTCCCCATCCACCCTGAACCATGGGTTCTTTTGGCTATACTCAAAGGTCCATGAATACCTTATTTGAATAATATTTTATTATATAAAATAAAATAAATAGGACTACAAAGGACACCAATTGATATTAAAATATAAATCTCATCAAAATGTTGGAAAAACAAATTCATGATGTAGCATTATATGTGATTCTTTATTAATACATTAAATATCAACATTAAGTGGCTGGTATATTAACTATCAAAAATTTTAATAGGGGCAAACAAACAATACTGATCTGTCTTCAACTTTAATGTGATACAAAAATATATGTTATTCTATAGATGAAAAGGGCATAGATATGGCTAAGAATACAATGGATTTGCTACACTTATTATTGAAAGAAATGCTAATTTTTAATTAGATGTTAATGAAATTTAAGCTGTAATCATTCCCTTCCAAGTTCATGACCCCTTGGATTCTATCCACATACCCCTCAGTTTATGGCCTTTGTGAGGTTAAGAATCCATCTCATAATGTTCCCAATTGCAAAGTCAAAGTCAGCTCTCCATACATCCTTTCTTTTATCGCCAGAAAAGGGAGGTTAGAGATTGTCCCAGGTTAAGGAGATTTTTGTTTAACAGTGTCTCAGAAGTTGCATATAATCACTTCTGCTACATCCGGTAGGAAAAAACCTAGGCACAGAAATACAACTAGCTTCAAAGGAGGCTAGAAGTTTAGTCTCCATCACACAGCCATATTCCCACCTTACATTATGGAGTTCATTTAATAAAAGAAAAGTATGGAAAATGAATAAGTGGGAACCTTATTAGCTATCCTCGACCAAGAAATACATTTCCCTTTGAACAGGCTTATTTCTAGAAAAGTAGGGAAAAAAGGTGTCAAAATAAACTTAATTTTTTTAGTATTTAAGATACTGGTTAAAAGAAAAGGCAGGAAGAACCAAGAGATAAGCTAAAGAAATTTTTACTGCTTGCCTTAGGTTTTGTTTTATACCAAATTATGCCCTAATGAAAAGAAAGACGTTTATAGGATGTAGACAAGTTTCGCTGTTTTTCATTAGACCTTTCAGGAATCTATTTATTTAATTATATGTATTCTATGTGGTGTGCATGAAACTAACCTCCATTGCCCAGGTTTGAACCATAGGCAATCAAAAGTCACATCAGCATGGCCCCAGTAATTGATTGAACAATGGATCTAGTCAGAATTTTGACCTATGATAAAAATACTCCCGAATATCGTCACCGGTGAAGGCAGTGTCGTCCTGCTATCATATGGAGAGAACCCAGCTGGATATAGCAGAGGTAAGCAAAGCCTGGAGAGTAAAGTCATAATCCTAATGACATCACATGAACTTCTGAATCTAGCCATGACTAAACCAGATCCACCCATTGCCCAGTTGCTTAAGCCGATTAATTCCCATTTAAGTTAATTGAATATAGGATACATCTGCATTCAACATATCTCTGAATCACAGAAATTTTTGGGTTTTTTTTTTGCATTTAAAAATGTTTAGGCCGATGCAGGTGTTCAGAAACTAAGCACAACGTATTTAATCTATGACATTGATATTCTCTTCCTCAATGCTTTTCTTTACTTTGATAACTCTCTTACTTGATTTTGAGCAACATTGACAAGGATCCTGCATGATTCTACTCTTTGTAATACAACACAGATATTGGCCAACATCAATATTTATTTATTCTCATAACTGTAAAATACTTTAAATTGTAATTTGGTAAGATCACATCAGCCTATGTTGAAGGATATCATAAGAAATAGCCATATGATGGGGCGCCTGGGTGGCTCAGTTGGTTAAGCATCCAACTTTGGCCCAGGGCGTGATCTTATGGTTTGTGGTTTTAAGCCCTGTATAGGGCTCTGTGCTGACAGCTCAGATCCTGGAGTCTGCTTCGGATTCTGTGTCTCCCTATCCCTCTGCCCCTCACCTGCTCACGCTCTCTCTTTGTCTCTCAAAAATGAATAAACATTAAAACACACACACACACACACACACACTTTAATGTATGCGTGTTAGTCCTCAAAAAAATTTTTTTTAAAAAGAAAGAAATAGCATTATGAAACTGGTTCCTGTACTTCCTATACAATATTCCCTAAGTTAAACAGTGCCTGCTCAATGGAGACTCAAAAGAAATTTTATCTTTGTTATCAGTCTCTGTGTTGCCACGGCAGCAAGATTATTTTTAGATTATGGATATTATGAATTATGTAAATCATCATGTGTGTGTTTTTTTTTTTTTCCTTACGGGTTACTTGGAAGCTTAAAGCCAATGTGTGATCAATCTCTGTTGGGAGAGCAAAACGATCCCGTGCTGGGCGTGCTAGTCTCACCCACGGGTTCATTCTGGTCTTTGCCCCAGTTCGCTCAACTTAAAAATCTTTAAAATCAACTTTAAAACTTTAAAACCTTTTATATTTTATTGTATGGATTTTCACACATATAGCTTTAAATTCCTTTTTTGGAAACAGAGGGGAGAGTATATAAATATTTTCCCTTACTATTTTATTAATGCAGTAATAAATTATTACAATTAATTATGTATATTAACAATGTAAATAACATAACTGGGAGTAACCCATGACCAGATATCATTGATGACGGTAATTATATATGGTTTCTTTATTAGTTTATAACTTTGTATTTGGGATTTACTCTTCCAGACAAACTGTATGTCTCGTCATGGGTTTACCATGGCAACAGTGAAAGAGAGCAATAGAATTTTGAATATTAAATTTTTATCGGGGATTCAATGTGAGTTCGAAGGCTTGGTTATATTGGATGGACACAGTGCTTAATATAATACAATGAGTTTTTACTAAACAGAGGATAAAAAATTTGAAGATAGGGGCATTAGCCTTGAAAATTATCTTTAATTGGAAAAAGAAATCACAGGCCACTGTCAAACGGAAGAATGATGTGGAATATTATAGTAAATTTTTCTGAAATTGGCATCTAAATTATTAAATATACAAGTTTTCCCTTGACTTTTGTTATTTATTTTTTTATTTCTCTAAGTAAGATGTATCTGACACAACTGAAAAAGATATTATTTTTTGCATAGCACTTACGTATTCCCTATTATATGTTAAGTAATTTTCCAGTTGGCTTGCAAATTTCCCTGTTCCTGATTGCTTAATTCTATACCCTATTCCATCTACATTGACAGCAATACTGAAAGCAGCGCAACATTTACAAGATGCAAATGAGAATAGCATTGCATGCCCTAACTAGAGTCCAGTTAATTAATATTTATTTGGACAGTCTTGCCCTCAGTTTGTTTGTATAATATCAAAAACAATACTGATCCAAGTTAAAAGAGATTGGACATACAGACTTGAATATGAGGTCACTAACAGCATTTTTCACTTTCTGTCTTATTGTTTTCATGCAACTGGTTCTCCAAACAATCGTTTCATGGGAAATGCAACCAAAATTATTCTCTCATGGCAGTATCCTCTCTGGAGCAGAGAAAAGATATACAATATAAACAAGAGTGACATAAATAAAAACGTCCATGTACTACTTCTCCACTCCAACCACTGTTCTTAAGTAATGTGAAAACTATTTTTGGGTAAACCCGTTGAAGGCAGTGATACTGCTTTATATTATTCTACAGGCTCAAGCAGCCCTTAACATTGTGGTCTGTATGTCCTAGGTAGTAAGATTTTTAGGAACTTCTAGACTCTGAGATAAAACCATCCTCTAGAACTTCCTTCTTTTATTGGACCGGCAGCTACTAATGAAGCACTTTCTCTATATCGGACATAAGAGACACCATTATGATATGGCAGGTTAAGATCCTGCTCTCGTGAGATTTAGATGCTTTGTGATAACACAGCCCTAAAAAAAATGTTAAGTTTGAACTATAAGAAAGAAAAGGGATTATTATTTTCTTAAGAAATTTTAGCTATAGAAAGTGTGCGATACATCAATATGAAACTCAATGTCCAAGGGACAACTGATAATGAGAAAATGAGGCAATATCAAACACTGAAAACAAATAGCTTAGAAATATGGAAAACATAAGGATATTCTGTGAAATGTCACTCAGATTCTTAATTAATCTTGGATCTTTTGCATTATCAAAAATAACTACAAAATGTTCAGGAAAAGGCTCTATACTTTACGAACAATCAATCAGGGGTAATGATAAGAATGCCATGAAAAGTCAATTGCTATCAATGATAAAAAAGAATAAACTAATGAGATGAAGAATATTTTATTCCCCACCTTGTCCATTTTATGAGCCAACTCATGTATGATTTAAATTGAAATAAATTCCAGATAATTAGAAAAATGCTACAGTTGCCTTTCCCCTTCTAATAGTATTCTGTTGTTTTCCTACAAGTCCATATACAGATAAAAAAATATTTTTAATACCTTCTCAATACAAAATACAGCATTGACACACTCAAATTTCCAGTAACAAGTGAACTAATAAGGTGTCGAAAAATGCCAGTCTCCGTCTCACCAAACCATCCTCCCGGCTCCAGAAAGCAGTAACAATGTAATCATTTGGCCACTTCAATGACATTGAAAAACAGTAATGAAATCATTCTACTTCATAATTCAATAACATAATTCATACTAGAGAATTTAAAATGGATCACACACATTTAAAAATACATTTTTATTTTTATTAAATGTATTTTATATATCACCAGAGGGAGCAGCTAAACAGCTCTGATAGCCTTGTAACTGACTGAAAGTCTGAACTCAAGCAAAAAAAAAAAAAAAGCAAATTTCAAACTCTATTTTGTATTTTAATAGGATCAGTTAGCAAGTTTAAATTCCCTCCGCTCATTGTGCTTTCAAGTTACAAATGAGATCTAAAACCATAAAGTAAAAGCAAGAAAAAAATGATTTTCAGATTCTCTGACGCTGGAAAAAATATATACAATGGGTTATAGGAAGAGATGACCTTTATCTGCCAAAGTAATCTGAATATATTTCATACATATTTTTGAGTACTCTACGAGAAAGCAAATCATGGGAGATAAAGTTGTTAAAATCAGAGTTAAATGAGACAAAATGTCACTTCATTTAAAATGTAATGTTATAGAAATAAATTAATGCCGTGTAACCAGTTATAAAAATGCAGAAAGAGTCCTTTTCGTTTCTCTATTTCTATGACTATTAGTAAGAAGCGCGTACTACAGCTTGCTCTACTGTAAGATACCCCAGTATCGTCATACACAAGACCCTCAGATTTAACCTGACCCACTCAGAATGGATATCCACACTACAGTATGTTAGGAGACCTTTTTGATACCACTTTGATAATTCTTTGCAAACCTCCATTAGAAACAGAGAAAAGCCACTTCAAGAGTGTGCACTTACAGCTTACTGTTTACCTATACACTCATAAGATCAAAACCCCTGGTCTTACTGTTTTTGTTAACAAGGAGCAGTAAAAGTCTTCCCACATACTGAGTTTTGGTTTCCATTTTACAATCTGAGATGACAGACGGCACAAAAATGATGAGAAAACTGTGGGGAGGCTTCCAGAAGATTGATTCTCTCATCAGCTGATTCTTTTCTAGTTAGTCTTTTATTGACTACAAAGGTATAGCCAATGCAGAAAAGGAGAACCAGACTGCCCTGTTTAATCCTGAGGGCATTGGCAAAAGGTGATCACTTTTTGAGAAAACAGAGGCCTACAAGGAAATCAGCACACTGTGTGAGCCGTTAAGCTGATTTAAACACACAAGGGATGCCTGGGGTTGAGCGCAAGATCTCTGAGGTGTGAGATGAGAATGAAACCATTCCACAGACTAATATTACTGAGCTTTAGTAGCAGGTGGTACAGTTGATCAGTCAGGAACCTGTCATTTGGAGAATAGGCCAATATATCTGAGAGACACGAAAAATCCTTCATTTTTTCCTCCTTCTCGCCAAGAGGAAAAATATTGCGATTTTGAACTTTGAGCAATTATCAACTACAAGTTCTCACAATTTAGGCGCCCGCAAGAAGCGAGCAAAATTAAAATGGGGCTAAATTTTCTGATATTTGCCTCGACTGCAAAATACAATAACTCGTCGTGGCTGAACCAGATATTTAGTTCTGATTTAAGTCCATCTGGAATGAAGCCTTTACGTGTTATCAGCATCACCTGCAATCTGGTCAGCCCAGAAAAACCCACGTGGAATTTGCATAGCTACAGAGAGAAGTAAAGATTCCCGTTTCCCTTTCTGTTTTGCTGATTCTGTGGTTTGGATGGTCGGTTTTGTTATTGGCATGTTATTACTTAAACAATTGCAGACAAAAATCTGCAATTTGACAATGTCCGTTTGCTAACTGGAGTCTTAGAGGGAGGATGGAATGTTAAAGTGTGTCGTTAACTTATATTTATAGTGGCCTCACCTGACCTATCATTCTCCCTTGTTGATTCCTACAGACAATTCAAAAACAGAAGACTGAAGCGACAAATTAAATAAAGTATAATAGATGAAATACCACATGTTTTAAAAAGGTATTTTCAGTACACCCTCCTCAGACCATGAGCACCTTGATTCACAAGAAAATCCTTATCAAGGATATTATTAATATATTTCATTAAAACTAAGGTACCCCCCATTTCAAATGCACCTAATTTCAAACATGTTATGCCTTAAAATGGGAAGATACAATATTTGATTTTGCTTTTATTTACTATGAGTTAACCATAGAATTCCTAGGTATGGAATTCTTCTCCTCAAATAATCTTTTAGGACAATACATATTATGAATGATTATACTAACAGTTATTTTTTGAATGTCCACTAGATATCTTGTAATATCCTCACTTCAGAAGACTATGTGGTAGCGTGTGTGTGTGTGAGTGTGTGTGTGTGCGTGGTTTAAAGCCACTAACAGAAGAGTTGAAGAAAATTTGCTTTATCAACTTCTCTATTTTCCTCTTTACTAGAATGTTTTGATTATAGAGCCCAGAATAATATATCAAAAATATCAGAAAGAAACATATACTGGAATAACTTTGGAGAACATAAATTCTCCCTAAAACTTTAACCAATTAAGTTTTACATGTTTTTTAAAAACATATTTGCAATATACAGCCTTTGCATTACTTCTCCCAGCTCTTTGGTTTGAACCTTGACATGCTGTGCTATGCTTGTATGTGTGAGCTCAAGTGAAATGAAATTATTTTCTCTGACTACAGTCGTCTGTCTTTATGCCTCCCTCACCCCTTTACACCTACTGATTGCATATTGTCCCAGGGCCATTGATACCTGCCTATTGTAAAAGCCAATCAGCTTCATCTCCCTTCTGTCTTCTCTATTTCTCTATCTCTGGTTAGCCATAACAAAGATCTGTCTTTCTTCGTGCTAGAGATGATATCTCCAGACCTTCCAATTTTCAGAAAACAGCCAAGCAGCACACACGCATACACCAGAATGAGAGCCTTCACGGGGGCAAATTCAAGGAGCAAGCATCATGAGGGGTGTTTAGGCCGATTTGCCCCATCACATACTGTGCAGAGCACAGAAACCTGTCGAGACTCTTGGTGAGGATCGGAGACCCTCAGACTGTGGAAACTTTAACCCGCAAGATGGAGAAGCATTGCCCCTCCGCTGGCCTGATCGGAAGTCAGAGCACAATACAACAATACTGTGATGTGCCAGATACTGACTCCTAACTGAACCTTGCAGTCCGAGCCCCTCCCCCTGACACAATCACAGGGCCAGAGAAGAGCCATGCAGTTGTGTCATGTGACAAGCACTGTGTATCACCTCTCCTGAGTGTGGAAACGCCAGTCCCTTTGCTGGTGTGGTAATGAAGCTGGGGCCCAAGTCTCAGAGAGGAAACTTGACCTCACAGCGAACACAGTGTATCGGCTTCACAACTGATGAAGCACTGGCCTCTTCCCAGGCATGATGGCGGACTGCGAGTCTAGCCTTTTCATTGACCAGGATGGGTTGCCTGAAGCATTGGGTCTTAGCCGGTGTCCATGGACCTTTGTAGAAAGCTAGTGCCTTCTCTGGGTGGCCAGGCTGCCAGGGTTACGTCTTCAAAGCTTTCACCTTTATCTCTTAGGGATTAAAATATCTAAGTGAAATAGAAGTTCTAATAGTTTATTTTCACAGACCAATTTTACTTCTCTAGAGTTCACATTTTCTCCAACCCTGGATAAATGGTGGCACCTATGGTTTCAGCTCCTCCTCCCTTTCTGCCAGGCATTGTGGGGAAAGTCACGAAACTGTATCCAGTTATTCTAATACCAGTTGGGTCCTTAACTGCCCCTTGCAGCAATCCTTATTTAATTTCTATGTTGTTTACTACAATGTTAATTATAAATTTGGCCTCTCTTTGCAAACTCTCATTCTCGGCAGATACTTTGCTGCTATAATTACAAAACTTTAGAAAATAAACATCTTCAATGTCTCTGTTCCAGCCTCTAAATATTTCTCCATATTTATTTTTTCTCTTGTTTTGTTCTTTCTGTATTAGAGTACACAATCCTTTTCTCCTTCAGCTCTATATTCTATTAGTTATCCATGATAGCTCTCAGGCCTTCAGTTTCTTATTTATACATTTCCGCTCCGCTCATAAGTATGTTCCAGTGAATCAAAATACAATGTATCAAAATATCTCTATTTGTCCTCCAGCCATTTATGCTACATATCATTCCTTTCACTGCAAACTTCTTTTTTTTTTTAAATGTTTATTTATTTTTGAGAGAGAGAGAGAGAGCATGAGCAGGGGAGGGGCAGAGAGAGAGAGAGAGGGAGACCCAGAATCCAAAGCAGGCTCCAGGCTCTGAGCTGTCAGCGCAGAGCCCAATGTGGGGCTCGAACTCACGAACCATGAGATCATGACCTGGGCTGAAGTCAGCCACTTAACCAACTGAGCCATCCAGGCGCCCCACTGCAAACTTCTTAAAAGTCTTTTTCTGTGCCTTGATTTTTGTTTTTTACCCATTCACTCATCTCTTAATTCCTATTAACCAGGGTCCCCACTGGAAATGCTCCATCTAAGATGTACAATATCAGCGGTTATTAATGAGAGTGAAATCTGTTAAGCGTTGTATAAATATGAGATCATTCCTTTTTTTTTTAATGCTGTATTTATTTTTCAGAAAGAGAGCAAGAAGGAGAGAGACAGAGAAAGAGGGGGACAGAAGATCCAAAGCGGCTATGCCCTGAGATCAACAAGCCTGATGCAGGGGCTCGAACTCACACACTGCAAGATCATGACATGAGTCGAAGTCCATCACTCAACTGACTGAGCCACCCAGGTGCCTGAATATGAGATAATTCTTATCAACTGTCCTCAAATTCTCAGTTCTCTTCATGTGTCTGATTTTCTCTGGTTTATTAGCTGAACCTCAGATCAGAGCGATTCCTCCTGCTTTAAAAATCATTTTATCCCTAGGGTGTCTGGGTGGCTCAGTCAGTTAAGCCTCTGACTCTTGGTTTCTGCTCAGGTCATGATCTCACAGTTGGGTTTGTGGGACTGGGACGGAGCCCCACTCCGGGCTCCTAGGGATTCTCTCTCTCTCCCTCTCTCTCTGCTCCTCCCCCGCTCGCACCCCTGCTGGCACACACGCAGGCTCCTTCTCTTTCTCTTTCTCAAAATAAACATTATTAAAAATTATTTTATCCCATATCTTATCATATTTAGCCTCACCCATACCAAAAAAAAGTATTAAAAGAATTAACAAGGATATAAGCAAATTAGTATGAAACCAATACATTCAACTACAGCAGTATAAAAATTATATATGTACGTGCATCTATTCAGTCTCCTCCCCTATGCATTTTGTGCTTACTAGCAGTCATATGAATCTGCCCAAAGAGGATTTTACGTATATATTTTTGTAAACTATGGCTTTAAAAATAAGCTTTGCCAGTTGCATGTTTGTGTTGCTTTGCATTACGATTAATTAATTCTTTATGGTATTTTAGATGTTTTGTGAAATAAAGTCTTTAAATGATTCCTGTCTAACACTGTGGCAGTTCTTGCTTTCAGCTATGCATACATTATATATGACATGCATATTTAATGTAAATATCTCATGTGTAGATGAAAAGTATGATTGCGCAATTTACCACTTACCTTCAGGGGTGGGAGTTAAGAGACATTTTATTTTTAGAAGAAATGACTTGGATTAAAGCCGGACAGATCTTCTCATTGCCAAGCCAAATGTAATAGTAAAGAAGGAAACACTCGGCAAATGCAGACTGTACAATGGAGCTGATGTATAAAATAACAGCCTTGCTAGGCTACAGTACCAAAAAACTATATTTCAATATTTCCTTTGCTGAATAGGAAAAAAAAACATAACAGGGAAGAAATTTTATTTCTCAGTCTCTAAAAGTAGAAAGGAAAATTCTGTGTAAGAATACATAAATTGTAAATGTCATTTAACAGATATCACATGTGAAAGTGCCTTCAGTGCACTATTTCCAATTTGCTTAGACAACTTGAAAGTAAAACATCAAGATAAGTGCCCGTAACTTGCCCCAGAAAGGCCAAGCTTTAAAGAGAAACAGTATTTTCTGATTTAGCTTATTACTATCGATTCGCAAGGGAGAAGTTGCATTCAAATATGTATTTTCAAAATAACACATCATACACTAAAAACATCAAAATACATTGAGACAGTGTTTAAAGAAAGAAGGATGAGAATAAAACTATCGTAGTTCACACACAAACATATCCATTCCAGCCCCCAATGGCAGCCTAAAATATGCATAATTTCTTTTAATATATACTTGTTAAAATCCAATAAAAGTCAATTGTGAGAAGAAAAAAGCATCTGCCAAATATTTACTGTTAACATTTTATTCAAAGTTCTTTTGTGTCTCATTCCAAGTTGTAACCTTCTCATTTAAACAGCTCAATCACTTAGTCTATCACAGAGGCATAATTACTGCCTTACCTCATTCGATCTTGCTTTTCATGCCCCGCCTCAGTGCAGCTAGCACTGAACCATAGTTATATGTCAGGAAGACTACCAGCTGGAGGACTGTGCTCTACATCTCACAGGGGAGTTTCTAATAGAGCCTTATTTTAAATAGTTACACAAGCATTGCTAAGCAGGCGGTTCAAGGAAGTCCGGGTTCTTACTCATATTGGCACATCTTTTCTCCCAAACCAGGGCTACACATCAGATTCAAGTTTAGTCTCCACAGTGTGAAACCAAGTGACATTTGGGACATTCTTTAAAGAATTCACTGTATGAATCTATAAACCTAGACTAGTAACTATCTCTGTAATATTCTGGTTCTTCCAGTTCTAAATAGACTACTTTTTACCTACTCATATACTAAGCTGAAGGGATACATTTTTTTTGCAGAATGTTTATATTATTTTCATGAGAAAAGACATGAACACATTTAAAAGGTTTCAGCAATAGGGGCACCTGGGTGGCTCAGTCGGTTAAGCATCTGACTGGCTCAGTTTATGATCTCGTGTTTCATGGGTTCGAGCCCCTCTTCAGCCTCCATGCTGACACTGTGGAACCCTGCTTGGGGTTCTCTCTCTTTCCTTCTCTCTGCCCCTCCCTCACTTTCATTTTCTCTCTCAAAAATAAATAAACTTAAAAAATTTTCAGCAATATAAAAGGACTAAATAAAGTTAAAAAAAAAAACAAAACTCTAAATCCAAAGACATATTTAATGAAAGAGTTTAAATACAATAAAGATGGAAAAAAATGTACCAGACAAATATGAACAAAAATATCTAGGTAGCAATTTTAATATATCATGAACTCAAACAAGACTAAACTATAAAGAAAAAGGATACTGAATTCTGATCAAGGAAATAACAAAAATTTATAGTATGATGAACATTCTAACATATAGTTAACTATATAGCTTCATAATATATCAAGCAACTTAAAAGGACCATAAAAAATGATTCTAGCTGTTGATTTTACACTTCATGCAGATACAAAGAAAGCAACAAAACTATGTGCAGAAATATCAAACATCTGAAAACAGCAATGAATAAGCTTGAGATTATATATAGAACTCTACACCCATAGATAGACAAGACATATTGTTTTCGAGCACATACAGAACACCGACAAAAATAGTTCTTATTTCAGTCATGAGGCAGCAGAAATAAATCCCAAAGGACAATATGATGCATTTGTTCTCTGTCCTCAATGTAACTAAATTCAAAATTAGTAACAGAAAGCTAATTTTAATTTCCTACATATATTGGAAATTAAATAACACACTATTAATTAATTCCCGGGTCAGAATAAGTTAAGACATATTTTAGAACTTATTGACAATGAATACAAAGCATGTCAAACTATGTAGGGCAGAGGTGAAGTGAAATCATAGTTTAAGTGTGGATATCAGGAAACAAGGAAGATTAAATACAAACAAACTCATCTTTAATAAAAGAGATGTTAGAATAACAATACCTAAAGAATCAAAAGAAAGAAATAATAAAGGAAGAAATCAATAAAATTGAGAATAAAAATGGAGACAAGTAGCGCAACGACACAGTTATTCTTTGAAAAGATAATAAGAAAGATTTTAGGGGCACCTTGGTGGCTCAGTTGGTTAAGTATCTAACTTTGGTTCAAGTCATGATCTCCCGCACTGGGCTCTGTGCTGACAGCTCAGAGCCTGGAGCCTGCTTCAGACTCTGTGTCTCCCTCTCTCTCTGCCCCTCCCCTGCTCATGCTCTTTCTTTCTCTCAAGAATAAATGTTAATTAAAAAAAATAAAAAATAAGAAAGATTTTAGAAAAATTGACTCCAAAAAGAGGAAAGATACAAATAAAAACAATGCAGAACAGAAAAGGGAAATAAGCAAGACATAAAAGAGATTTAAAAATTATATTATAACAATTATATCAATAAGCTTGAATGGCTATGTAAAATGGCTATATTTTTAGAAAATTATATAATGCCAAAATTGACAAAAGATAAAATAAAGCACTGAATAGACCGCTAAATCTTACAGAAATAAATGTTAGCCACCAATAGCTCTCTTCCTACAAAGTTTCGACTCTAGGTGGCTTTACAGGTCAGTGCTACCAAAATTTCAATGAGTAGCTAATTTCTGTCTTGTACAATACGTATACATACAATAGACGATACATATATATTTTTTTTTTAATTTAAAAAGAAGCAAAAAAAGGAGCCACCTAATTTATGGGATTACTGTAATGATAATAGGTTGCAAATGAGCAGAATCATGAGGGTTTTTCACTTATAAGCATGCAAACAAAATTCCTAAAGAAAATATTAATTAAAATTCCAAGAAAATACATTATGATTAAGCAGAGTATATTACAATAATGCAAGGGTGTGTCAACATCCCAATGTATGTTCTATCACACTATTATCAAGAAAAGGAAAAAATATGATTTTCTCAAGTAAAGATTTAAAAAACCTTTGCAAACTAGAGAAAAACAGGGGATTTCTCTTAAAGAGTAGGTAAACTGTGTGTTAGTTATCTATTACTATACAACATGTCATATCACCTCAAAACTTGACAACTTAAAACAACTACCACTTATTATGTCGTATTTTCTGTGAATCAGGTAAGTGGATACAGATGAGCTGGATGGTTCTGCCTCAGAGGCTCTCACGAGGCTTCTGTCAAGATGTGTCCGGGGCCATTGTCCTTTCAAAATTCCACCAAAGGAAGATCCACTTCCAAACGCACCCACATGGCTTTTGACAGGTCTCAGTAGAACTGTTTCCAAACTCATCCACATGTCGTCACTGACCACAGAAAATCTACTTCCGGCTTATTTACGTGGGTCTCTCCACAGGCCTACCTCACTAGATGGCAACTGATTTCCCCCAGAGCAAACAAGAGAGTACTACACTGATGACAAAAGCAACAGTCTTTGTTACAACCTAATCTTGGAAGTGACATCCTATCACTTCTGTCATATTTTATTCATTAGAAGTAAATAAATAAGCTCACTCCACCCTCAAGGAAAGACAAGAACACAAGAGCGTAAATACCAGAAGGCGGAGAGCATTGGAGGATATCTTAACGGCTACGTACCAACATGGGATATACCAAAACCTACACCAATGGAGGAAATTTAATTGGGAAACTAGAATGTGAGTGCATTCAATGTGAGGTAAAGAATAAGACAAAGATGCCTATTGTGTTTATGCACACTACTCTTAATGACTGATATACTCTAGAAGTCTCGGCCAACATAAGGAAGTAAAAAATAATGAGATATGTGAAATTGGGAAAGAAGACACGAACTATCAAGACATGAACATCTACCTTAAAAAAATCAATAATTATAAAAAGTTTAGCAAGTTTACAAACTAAAAATTAAAAGTATTTATTTAAATCAGCTGTAGCCCAGTAATATATGACTTCAAAATATTATTCACAATGTCGACATAAATCATAAAATGCCTAAGAAATAATGAAAGTAAGAATATAAGTTTTCTCTTTAAAGGAAACAATAAAATTACAATAAATGACTATGTTAGTCAGTGCCAAGTACTATAACAAATACTGACTAGTGGCTTCAACTGACAGATATTTATTTCTCATAGCTCTGGAGCCTGGGAAATCCAACATAACATGGCTGGCAAATTCAGTTCCTAGTAAGGGATCTCTTCCCGGCTTGAAGATAACTGCCTTCTTATTGGAAACTTACATGGCAGAAAGAAAATTTTGGTCTCTCTTCCTTGCCTTATACTGACACTAATCACATTATGGAGGCCCCAACCACATTACCGCATTTAAACCTAATTATCTCCTAAAGTCCTCACCTCCAAATACCACCACATTAGAATTCAGAGCTTCAGTATTAATTTGGAGGGGACCACAAACATTCAGTTCATAACAAGAACATAGATGTTCATTTGAATAAATAAAGGAAAATTCGGTATCTTGGAAGGGATGATTTCATATTATTAAAAAGAGTAATTAAAATTCCAGTTGGGTGTTTTTGAATAACCTAAAAGAATTACTCTAAAAGTTTCATGAATACATAAAGGTTGATAGAAACCAATCCAACCTTATAAATGAGTGATAAGACATTACCTCTCTTCCGAGGTATAATTCATATAATAAATTTAAAGCCATAACAAAGTGTATTATTGATACAATATTAATAAAACTATATGAAAGAAAGCTCAACACAGACTCTGACATATATGTGAACGTTTTAGACCCATTAATAGTGAAAGAATTTTTTTTAATGTTATACCCATCTTGCATGCCTGAGATAAATACTACTTGAAGATGACATATTAGTCTTTTTATGTATGGTTAGATTCAGTTTGCTAGAATTTTATATGTATGCTCATGAAGGATATTAGTCTGTAGTTTTATTGTAATACCTATGTGCAGTTTAGGTATCAGGTTAACGATGGCTTCATAGAATATATCGAAAAGTTCTCTTTTTCTATTTTCCAAAGAGTTTCTGGAGAAGTGGTATTATTTTTTTTTGATAAATACCTGTTAGAAGTCACCAGAAAAGTCATCTGGACCTGTAATTTACATATTTAACTACAGATTTAACCTCTTTGTGTTATTTATTTCTTCTTGAATAAGCTTTAGTAGTTTATTTTTTTCAATCATTCTTTTTCCATTTCATGTAAGCTGTCAAATTTTTTGGCAGAAAGTTGTTCATAAATTTCCTAATTATTTTAATATGTATAGCAATGTTGTTTCTCAAATTCCTGATGTTGATAACCTGTATTATCTTTCTTCTTTCTGTACATTCTGTTAATTCAAAAGTATACCAGTTTTATTGATTTTCTCAAAACACCAGATTTCTTTTCACTGATTTTCTCTATTGTTCTCTGTTTTCAATTTTATTGACTTCCACTCTAATGTTTACTTTTTCCTTTCTATCTGTACTTAGTATTTAATTTTCTCTTTTTTTCATCCTATCTACTCCGTATTTAATTTTCTCTTCTTTTTCTAGCTACTTAGTACTTGCTAGTTACTTAAAGCTGAAGCTGAAGTAATTAACTTGTGACCTTTCCTGTTTTCTAATATAGGCATTCAGTGCTACAAATTTCCTTGTAAGTACTACTTTAGCACCATCCCATAAATTTTGATATGTTCTCATTTTCATTCATCTCAAAATTCTTTCTGATTTCTCTTTTTATTTCTTCTTTGACCCAGGAGTTATTTAGAAGTGTGTTCTTTTATCTCTAAATACTTTCTAGATACCTTTCTTTTATTGATTTCTAAATTACTTGCATGGTGGTCAAAAAACACATATTCTATGACTTAAATCCTTGCATATTGGTTGAGACTTGCTTTATGACTCAGAATATAGTCTCTATTTGTAAAAGTTATGTACCATTAAAATAAATGTGTATTGGGCGCCTGGGTGGCTCAGTTGGTTAAGCGGCCGACTTCAGCTCAGGTCATGATCTCACGGTCTGTGGGTTCGAGCCCCGCATCGGGCTCTGTGCTGATGGTTCATCAGAGCCTGGAGCCTGCTTCGGATTCTGTGTCTCCTTCTCTCTCTGCCCTTCCCCTACTCACACTCTGTCTCTATGTCTCTTAAGAATAAATAAACGTTAAAAAAATTAAAAAAAAAAAATGTGTATTTTGCTATTTTGTACTTTACGTTTTATAAATGGTAATAACTTCAAATAAGTGGTTGTAGTGTTTAGATTTTCTTATAGCCTTACTCATTTTCACCTATTTCCATGAATTTTTGAGAGAATGAGAGAGAGATGTTGAAATCTCCAGCTATAATTGTAAGTTTATCAAGTTGTCCAAGCAGTTTTCTCGAATTTTGCTTTATATATTTTGGGATTCTGCCATCTTAATAAATTGATTCTTTTATCATTACAAAATAACATTCTTTATCTATAGCAATACTTTTGGCTCTGAAATCTAGTTTGTCTGACGTTAAGATAGTCTCTGATTTATTTTGATAAATATTATCATAGTATATGGGTTTTCTTCCTTTTACTTTTAACTTATTTGCATATTTACATTGAAAGTACATTTCTTGTACTCAGCAGATAGTTAGTGCTGGAATCTTGTCTAATCTGTCAATATCTTCCTCTTAACTGGTATATTTAAACCATTGACATTTCATTTAGTTTATTAATATGGTTAGATTTAAATCAAATATCTTGTTATTTGTTTCCCATTTGTCATATTCTTTGCCTCTTTTTTCTTCTTTTTACTGCCTTCTCAAGACTGACTGGATGAATCACTTGAAAGAGGAGTATGATGAAGGAAGTAGAGAGAAGAGATGATACTTCTTACTCTAAATGGAAACTTTCAGTAGAATATGAGTGTGAATTTCAGAAGAGTAGTCTAAGTTGGGGATAACAATTTGAAACTCATCTGCATATTCTTGGTATTTAAAGCCTTGAAACTAGATGTAATCACTTGAAATGGAAGTATGAATGGTAAAAATAAGATCAGGAAAAGTCCTAGGCTACTCCATTTTTACAAGTGAGAGAGAGCCGAGGAAGAACCTGCAAATGGTACTCCTAAGAAATCACAAGAGAGGCTGGAGATTAATCATATTAGTGTCTTGTCATGGAGGCCAGGCAAAGAAAGACTTTAGAGAGAAGGATCAATTATTTAAAATGTTGCTTTAGTTCAATGAGATAAAGACTAAAAAGTGACTGATAGATTTAACGCTGTAGAAGGCTTTGATGGTTTCAGTAAGAACAGATTTAGTAAAAGGAGAGGACAAAGCCAGTTTGAACAGGTTCAATGGAGAATGGGGGGGGAAATTAGATAACTTTTTTCAGATAGTTCTCTTGTAAAAGAGATTATTTAAGGTCAATTAACTAACAACTCATTTGTTGGATAATGGGAATACTATAGTAGTGAGGGAAAATAATCAGGAAATAGGAGAGAATTGTTCATTTCTCAATTCATTTTATGATTCTGGCATAAACCACATCCCAAATGTGAGAAAACATATGAAACAAAATACCATTCACAAATACAAACTATAAGTACCTAAGAATATTAGCAAATTGAATTAAACAACATAGAAAAAGTGACAATACCTCATGACCAAATAAGTATCTTTTATTCCTGGAATAGAAAGTTGGTTTAACATCCTGAAATTAGTCAATGTAATTTACCATATTAAAAGAATAAAGGAGAAAATTACATGACTTTACAAAACTCAATATCCTTTCATAATAAAAACTCTCAGCAAAATAGGAATAGTAAGGAAACTTGATAAATGGTTCTTCAAAAATATACTTAATGGTAATATATATATACATATATTTACATATCAAATATCTTGTTATTTATATATATGTATATACATTTTTATACATGTATATATGTATATTTTTAAAGAACCATTTATATATATAAAGGAATATATATATATATATATATATATATATATATATATATCTCAAGGAAATTCCCTTGATAAATGGTTCTTTAAAAATATACTTAATGGTAATATATATATACAAATCAAATATCTTGTTATTTGTGTATATATATGTATATATATATATATACTTTATGCTAAAAACTTAAATTGGTTTCTCATAAAATTGGGAACAAAGTCAATATACTTACTCTAACTTTAAAAGGCATGAATATCTAAAATGAACAAGTAAAAGTGCTCATATTAGTAGATATAATATTCTATATAGAGAATGTCAGGAAATGTACAAAATAACTACTAAAATTAATAAATGAATTTAGCAAGGCTATATGACACAAGTTCATCTAAAATAATTTATTCTTATATTCTAGTAGAAAACTAGTGGAAAAATGAAATTTTAAATCTCTCTTACAGAATGAAAAATTATGAAATACCTAGTAAAGGATATTGAAGACATCTACACCAAATACTAAAAAAAAAAAAAAATGCTGAGGGAAATTAAAGAAGACTTATGCCATCTTTTTGAATTTGAATCTGCAATATTATTAAGATGACAACTGTTCTTTAGATTTAAAGCAATTCTGATAAAAATTCCATGTCTCTCTTTCTATAATTTGACAAATCGATTCTAAAATTTGCTTGGAAATGCAAAAGAACTAAATTAACAGAATAATTTAAAAACAATGACAAAATAAAAGAACCTACCCTACTTGATTTTAAGTCTTACTATAGAAATAGAGTAACACCGGGGCACCTGGGTGGTTCAGTAAGCTAAGCGTTTGACTCTTGGTTTTTGACTCAGGTCATGATCTCACAGATTAAGAGTTTAAGCTCTGTCTCAACCTCAGCACTATTGATGCAGAACCTGCTTGAATTCTCCCTCTCTCTCTCTCTCTCTCTCTCTTCCTGCCTGTACTCTCTCTCTCTCTCTCTCTCTCTCTCTCTCTCTCTCAAAATAAATAAATAAACTTTTAAAAAAGTTAAAGTAATCAAGACAATTTAGGATTTCCAAAAACAAAACAAAAAATGGGGTGTCTGGGTGGCTCTGACCCTCACCTGCTCTCACCACTCTCTCTTAAATAAACAAATAACCTAAAAACATTTTTAAAATATAGAAATCTAGATCAATGGACTAGAATAGTTCAGATATAGGCCTAAATAATATTATCAATTGATTTTTCATGAAGGTAACAAGGGAATTCAATGGGGAGAAGAAAGCCTTTTCTACAAATTTTGCTGCAATAACTAGAAATCTCTAGGCATAAGAGATTGCACTGACTTCACATCTAACACAAAATTAACTGAAAATGGATTATGTACCTAACTATAAGACGTAAAATAATAAAATGTTTAGAAAAAAAAAAAAACATTGGAGAAAATCTTTATGACTCTGGCAAAGTCCAAGTTTTCTAACATTGAACATAGAAAGCTTGAGCGAAATTTGGGAAAATTAATAACTGTACCTCATCAATATAACAAACTTTGTTCTTTGAAAGATCTCATTTTAAAAAATGAAACAACAAACCACAGATGGGGGAAAGCATTCAAAACACGTATACGACAAAAATCTTGTGTAAAGTATATTACAAATTCTTCTAACCCAAAATAAGAAAACAAACAATCCAATAAAAATTAATGCAAATATATACACACGAATGCCCAATTAGTACATGAAAAGATATTCTATAGGATTACTTACCAGAGAAATGCAAATTGAAATTAAAATGAGATACCATTACATAACCACAAGAACTGATCAAAATAAACAGAGTCAGTGAGGACATGAAGCAGCTAGAACTCTCTTACAGTGCCGATAAGAATATAAAATAGTGTAGTCACTTTGGAAAATAGTTTGATCATTTCTTAAGAAGCTAAACGTTCACCTACCATGACGGCACTCAGTCATATTACTTCTTAGCATTGACCACAAAAAATTGAAAACATGTCTGTGCAAAAACTTCGATGAACGAATATTCATTGACATTTTATTAACTACAAGGAGTTGAAAATGTTTCTGCACAGAGACTTGCAAATAAATATTCATTGAAATTTATTTGTAATAGTTCCAAACTGGAAAAAACTCATATGCTCACCGGGGGATAAGCGAATAAACAAGTTGGGGCATATTTGCTCAATGGAATACCTCCTCGTCAATGAAATAAGCTAATGTTATATGTATAACAACATGAGTAAATCTCTAAGTAATTGTGTTGAAGGAAGGAAGCCAGGCAAAAAAATAAATAAATAAAATAGTATGTGTACTAACATAAAGTTATAAAAAATGCAAACTCGGCTATAACAGGTAAGTTTACTAGTTACTTGAGAATGGGGTGGTGGGAGGGAGGGGTTATAAAGGGACACAGGGAGACTTTGGAGATGATGGGAACGTTTATTATCTTGATATTTGTAATGATCTCACAGATGCATACATGTACTGAAACACAACAAGATGAGCACTGTATAATATAAAGAATTGTTGAATCCTACTGTATCATATACCTGAAACTAATAGAAAGCCGTATATTAACTATACTGGAATTAAAATTAAAAACTTAATTTAAAGGTAATCTAATTAAACACTATATATTTTCAGTTTATTTGACTTAAATTGCAATTCAAACTTTAACAATATAGCAACTATAAATCTCTGTAACATAATTGAAAAGTTATTATAGCCTCAACATAAAATGGACAGGTACAATCAGTGGGGCCTTATAAAGACAAATACCTTTTGTAAAGATATGTCAGCATATACAGGAAAACTGAGAATTTTACTAAGCAAGGCAACATGTTGCTTATTTCTTTTAATTTTAATGCTGATAGAGTTAAAATATAGTGTTATTTTAGGTGTGCACTATAGTGATTTAACAATTCCATAAATCATCTAATGTTGACCTCAGGTACACTCCTTAATCCCCATCCCCCCACCCACACCCCTTCTGGTAACCATCAGTTTATTCACTATAGTTAAGAGTATGTTTCTTAGTTTGTCTCTCTCTCTCTTTCTTTTTTCTTTTGCCCATTTGTTTTGTTTCTTAAATTCCACATATGAGTGAAGTCATATGACATTTGTCTTTCTCTAACTGACTTGTTTCAGTTAATATTATATCCCTCTAGTTCCATCTGCGTTGTTGCCAATGGCAAGATTTCATTCCTTTTTATGGATGAACCTTCCATTACATACATATCACATCTTCTTTATCCATTCATCTATCAATGGACACTACTTGAGCTGCTTCCATAATTTGGCCATTGTAAATAATGTTGCTATAAACATAAAGGAGCATGTATCCATTTGAATTAGTGTTTTTCTATTCTTCAGGTAAATACCCAGTAGTGTATTGGCTGGATTATATGGTAATTCTATTTTTAACTTTTTGAGGAACCTCCATACTGTTTTCCACAATGGCTCCACCAGTTTGCATTCCCACCAATAGTGCAAAAGGGCTCCTTTTCTCCACATCCTGGCAAACACTTGTTTCTTAAGCAAGGCAACTTATAAGCAGCAGAGGTCACAAAACAACAGTTAGAGCACCACCAATCTCTTGGATATTTCTACCACTTCAGTATTACAAAATTCTTAGCACCTGCAATGCTCAGGAAAAGAAAGCAGTAGGGATTATGAGCAACAGGAATAAGAAAAAAACCTTCAACCTTTCAACTTAAATATAAATATATTTGTATATATACATCATACATATATGATGTAATATGTAGTCTTTTATATTATAAAAACCCCAAATGAATATCCACCTCTGAAATGTATACTGTCTTGTCTGCTCACCCTCCTTCCCCTCTGCCTTTCTCTTCTCCAAGACCCAGTATACTTCATCTGTCTTTAGTCAGAGCCTTCTTTCTAGCTCTCTCTCTTCTTTTTAACTTTTCCAATAGAGCAGTCACAAGAATATTTTTAAAGCAAAAATTCTTCATTTCATTACCTTCTCTTCAAAACGATATAATAACATCACAGGGTTTCTAGGGACTAGAGGCTCGGCTATCCACAGATGGTAAATAGACACACAGATGCATAGTTAGATGGCAGATACATAGATACACAGACAGATATTCATTAAATGATCTCAATTAGCCAACTTAAAATAAGCAAACAGTATTTTCGTCACCTAGGATTTAGACGACTGCTTTTCATGCAGGCCATCAGCACATTCATACACACAAGATCAAACTATAGATTTTTGCCTTCTTACTTAACTGGAACTTCTTTCTGTAGTTGATATACAAAACTAGCTTCTCTTTTGAATTCTCTTTTGAATTCCTTCATTAGGGTAGAGTAAGACTGGAAATCAAGCATCACACACAAAAGTAAATCTGTAAAAACAAAACCAAACAAAACAAAAAGCAAAACAGGACCCTTTCTGCTAGAATCAGAGTTACTCTTCTATTGACACCAAAACCTGACATCTCTTAAAACCGTTTCGCAAGTACTTTTGAGGGAGAAGTCTGTCGTAGAACAGATTTCTGGTAATTAATCTGGGCAGCAGAAAGGAATAGATAATGGCCTATGAAGGGGCTCAGTTTGGGCACGAGTTCATTTAAGCTAGTTGTGATCACCTACGCCAGGGTTATTATATGTGGGTTCAACTTTTTATTTTAGTTTTCAGTTGTGTTTCGCAGCTAGATCTTGGCTGGAGCTACTTACTCTATGGACAATATATATTTAAAGACACTAATGCATTATATTTGTACTTGTGATCTTGAATCCTCCCAATATATTTATAAAGAATAGGATTGATTTTTACCACCAACCACCAACCCCCACAAGATGTATCAGCCACAATGCTCTTTTTATTATTTCCTGCAGGTGTTGTCAAACTTTCCTGCTGGCATCTTCTTACAAGTGTTCAGAAATTAGCTTTGTTTTAACACACACATTTACATACACACATACACACCACTAAATTTCTGCAAAAAATAAGAACATAATCCAAATATCGATAACTGCTTTGGTTGGCAATTCAATAAAGAAGTAAAATTCTTGATGTGACACATAAAAACAGTCTTTAAAAAAAATAAGGTTTTTTTGGGGCGCCTGGGTGGCTCAGTTGGTTGAGTGGCCGACTTCGGCTCAGGTCACGATCTCACAGTCTATGAGTTCGAGCCCCACGTCAGGTTCTGTGCTGACGGCTCAGAGCCTGGAACCTGCTTCAGATTCTGTGTCTCCCTCTCTCTCTGCCCTTCCCCTGCTCATGTTCTGTCTCTATGTCTCTCAAAAATAAATAAACATTAAAAATTTTTTTTAAAAATAAGATTTTTTAAGTTTCATTATCAAAGATTTCCTAAAATACAGACAAAAATATAAGGCTATTATTACTAAATAATGGCTATGATTCCCATTGTTCTTTCCTTCATGGGCCAGAATACCATGGTTCTAAACAGTTTCAAGATAAATCTGACGCTTCAAATTGTCACTTGTTGGAGACCATCTGTGCTTCAGTGTTGGCATTCTTCATTGCAGACTAATAAATTTGTCATATTAATAATGATTTCAGCCAATAAATCCATGGATAGAAAATCTGATTACGGGATGTGTCGCTAACAAACTGTTACTTCGGTCTGAAACAAAAGCACCTGTTATCCAATTCTTAAGATCTGTAAGTTTCCTGACAATTATTCATAATTCTATTTTCTTATGGAGTATACATACAAAGCCAAAGACTCTGTCTTATTTGCAAAAGACACTGTCTGCCTAAGGATACTTGGCTATCTGAAAATGCCATTATCGTATGCTAATGATGTATCACCATAGTAAGAAATAATTAATTATTCAAAAACATATGACTGCTTGGTAAGACACCCAGTATAATGGGGTCGATTCAACTTAACAGCTAGTGTAAGGCACAGTAATTTTGGGGAACGAACTGTTTATTTTATAATGTAATTTTACCAGGGTGTTTTGTTCTCCTTTGTTTTGCATTTGCATATGTTATCCGGACAGTAAATATTTTGCCACGCTTTTGCCCTGCATAAAATTTAGAATTTTTATCATCAAATATTTCTTCATGTAGATTTTTTAAGTTACTGATTTCAGCAAAGAGATTTCTTCACATAGATTAAAGTATTAAATATTTCTATAAGACTTATTGGTCTTTACGACCCCTTTCTCTGCTTCCATTCCCCAGAGGCAATAACGTTCAACTCTTTGACCTGGTTAATTTCATTACAACTAATTCTTAAATTTCTTCAGCCTCATAAGGTAGTAATTAATTTCCCAGTATGGAAGATGAGAAATTAGTCATCTGTCAAACATCACTCACCTCCCAAATATAAACAAATAGTATATCTCCAAAATTATTTCTATCTCTGAAATTTATCTAATTTTACTCATCCTCTCAATTTTTTAGATCAATAGACAAAACTTATTTTGATTATGTGAACAGTATTCTTAGGGGAACTATGTACCAGATGGAGATGGCTTTTGGTGGGGAGGGACCATTTTTTGTTTACATCGAAGGTAATATTTACCTTGTTTTTAACCTTTTTATGTTCTCTTTCCCACTAAGTCAGCCCCAAGCCTTCCCCAAGCTGTCTACATTTTGTCAATATGTTCAAACACCTCACAGGTCCTATCAATTCCCTCATCTTGAAGACAGGTCCCCTGGAGTTTTTTGACCCGTTTTCTGTGTCTGGAGCACAGCTCTCAACTTGATGTCCCATTTCCCCATGATCCTAAGGTTGTATCTTTTCTTGAGTTAAAGCCATTATTTTTTCCCTAGATCCTATTATTTATTCTTTCTTGGTTTATCCACTCGTTCAGTTCCTGAGAAAGGATATATAAGTGGTAACTTTTTTGAGAATTCCTATATTTGAAAATATCCTTGTCTACTTTACACATACTTAATTATGCATAAATTCTAGGCTAGGTGTCCTTTTCTTTCAAAACTTGAATACCTAGATCCATTGTCTTCTAGTTTTTGGTATCACAATAGAGAAGTCCATGAATACTTGGACTACTAATTCTTTATATGTGACCTTTTTTATTGTTTTTTTTTAAAGCTCTTGTGATTATCTTATTTACATCGGTGTTTTGATATTTCATGATGATAGGCTTTAATGTAGATCTTTTTTTTTTTCTGTTGAGTATGTGTTTGTTGAATACAGAAACTCCTATCCTTCAAGTCATGAGATGTGGAATCATTTCTGTGATGATATTCTTCATCTAACTTTCTTTGATCTCCATTTCTGGTATACCTGCTATTTGGTTTTTGGACTTTCTGGTCTGATACTAAAAATAATTTTTTCTGTATGTTAGTTTTGGTCTCTTATTTTGTACCTAATGAGTCTTGGCAATTGGTATTTAAAGACAGAACACCTAAAAATGGACTCAAGGTCAACACTGGTGAATGGTCATTGTCTACTGGAAACCTGACTATAGGTCAGCTGGCAGGGCTATGTCATCAAGGAAACTTGGATGTGGAAGGCTACTCTTTGGCTACTCAGATTCCCAGAATAGAATCAACCTATCTCCTGCATGGAGAGTTATAAGCCTGCTGTCAGTAGCTGAGATTCAAGGTGGGAAAGAAACTGGACATTTCAATAAAAGAAACTATTGAAAAGAATACCTACTTGAAATGACTGAAGTATGATAAAGAAGATAGTTCAAAATAAGTTTTTCAAATCAATATTTTTATGTAATAGCAGTAAACACATCATTTAAAATATGTTCACACTTTTTATAAAATTTGTATCTTAGTAAATCTAGTTGAAACAAATATAAATGAATGAAACAGAAACTTGTTGAAACAGAAAATACCTAAATGTCCCAAAATAGGATTAACTCTATTACATATATTAGAATATATTACAAAACATTCATTAGGTTTTATATTCTATACATATATATATATAACACTATGTCATTTTAAACAAAAACCATCAATCAACTTCATTTCTCATGGGTCAGTACCCAATTCTTTGTAATTTAAATAGAAACAAAGGAAGAAAGGAAGGGAATAAAGGAAAAAGGGAGGGAAGGGAGAAAGGGAGGGAGAAAGAAAGAAAGAAAGAAAGAAAGAAAGAAAGAAAGAAAGAAAGAAGGAAGGAAGGAAGGAAGGAAGGAAGGAAGGAAGGAAGGAAGGAAGGAAGGAAGGAAGGAAGGAAGAAAGGAAGGAAGGAAGGAAGGAAGTGAGAAAGAGAGGACGGAAGGGAGGGATTTATCTTTTCTAGTTCTCCTTGCATTCTTGACCAGTAAAGCAGAATGCCAGAATGTCGATTGTGTCCTTTATTTACTCTCAAAGCATTTTTACTGGCTTAGTGGAAATGTCTTCATGTTCATAAAACTACAAGTGGCCAAGAATATGGAAGACACTGAGAACTTGCTAACCAATTTATACAGGATAGAAAATATTCTAAAGCCCCCCTCCCTCCACAACTAATACCGTCCTTTATCAAATGTTCTAAATGCCCAAATACTGAAAATCAGAATTTCAAAAACATAAAAATAATGTAAATTTAGTTCTAAGGCCATCTCAGTGCTTTTCAAGGCTCTGGTCTTTGAATAATCTCTCAGAGTCAGAAGTGCTGAACATTTTTCTGTCTTGTAAAAGGCAGTAGTAACCTGGCACAAACCAGAACAGTGCAGTCAGAAGGCTGGAGAAGTTTCTTTTGTTACATAGAACAAAGAAATGAGCTACACAGTTTAAAATCCATCTGAGTTTCTGGAATAAATGAAACTTTTTTGTTTGTTTCATAACTGTTAAAATTCTTACATACTAAAAGTTTTACAATCAAAATTGGCTATGTTCATGGTATTTCAAGCAAAGTAAATAACTTATTTGAAGAAAACTACATTTAAAAAAATCTGACTGATGGCCTTTTCTTTAGAGGGTCACATGACAAGAAGAAATAGTTGGTCAAGACAATTAGTGTTCAGCCTTCTCCAATCCTGCTACATAACTCCAAGAAAAAAATAACTGGAGAAGGAAGGAAGGAGTACATTATATATTCTGTATACAATTTCAGTAATAATGATCATTTTAAACTATTAAACTGTGACTTTCATTCTATGTATCTTCATTTTCCTGGTTTTTATAAATTTTAAGAGTTTAGAGGACTTGAATTTTACTCTACTACCTTCTTTTCTTCCTGGAAAGTAGTTTATAATCTCCATTAATATGCAAGTACTAACACAAACACAAATAAAACAAAAGACTTTTTTAAGGTGCCACACAGACATGTCTGTTTTGTGATTCCAGTATAATTGGAAATTAAACAGCTACTTTTTCTGAAATTTATTGGTAATAAAAGTCAATCATTCGAGAAATGTGATAAAACTCTTACTGTGTTCATTGAATACTTTTTAATAAGCATTACTGTTACTTATAGACAGTAACTGGGGAGTCCAACTCAATGCAATATATGTAAGACATGTGTGCTTTTTTGTCTATTCAGCCACACCTCCTCTTTCTTCTAATAATAATCACTTACTCTTTTGGGGTAAACTACCCTTTCCTATCAATAATGCTGTTAATAATTGGTAAAGTAGAACCAAGATATGAATAAAAAGATGAAATCCTGACATCAAAACTTATGCATGCCTAAAACGTGTCTCTCCCATCCTCAGACCACATCTAAAAAACATTACTTAAAGTTGTATCTTTTTGAACAATGCTTATATAAGAAACTCAAATAGGGAGTAGTCATTGTCTGAAAAAACTTAGAGTGGATCTGAAAGCAATTTTAAAATATAAAGAATAATCATCTCATTAATGTTATAAGACTGAATGTCAAAGATGTGTGATGGGAATTAAAAAGTAAATACATTAATTTTCATCTGAAAAATTGTCTCAAATATACTGAAAACAACAAATACATGGCTGAGAGAATGATCAGGAAAGAAATTAATTTAAGATTTTAAATGTAAAGAGTTAAATAAGTTTCAAAAACTTAATAAAAAAATTACTTTGCATTCTATTTGTGTTTGGAGCTGTTAGGATTCTTTCTCTTCATCCTAGAGATAAAAATAGAATAAAAAGCACATCAACTATCACAATAAGTGTAAATGAGATAAAATTAAAATACCAAATTAAAAATCAACCACATTTAGACGGGCTAAAAAAATACAAACCAACTCTATCTGCCCACGAAGGTAGTTAAACAAAAAGAAGTGAGAAAATGAAAACGTTAATATATTATGTTAAATATTTAACATAAAATATTATGTTAAATGTTAAATGTTAAAAAGATAGGTAAAATATAGAGATTAGGTCTTTTCTTCTCCCAAAAATATTAAGAAGAAGGGAAGGAGAGTAGAAAGAGGGGATGAGAAAGGGAGGCAGGGAGAAGTAAGAAAAATTTGGTAAAGAAGAAAAGGGAAAAAGAAAAGAAAAAGGAAACAAGAAAAAAAAGGTCAAACATTAATATTCCACTTGCAAATTAATTCGAGAAAGAGCATTAAATATGAAGGAGAATGATATAACTTTTGTCTATAAAAGTTTATTTCCAAAATGAATGCATAATTTTCATGAAAATATAAGTAGACTAATGTAGCATAGGAACATAGAAATACAGGAGAAAATTGATCGAAACCGTCTTAGGAGCATTGAATAGAATTCTTGTAGATTAAATATACAAAAAAATAAATAATATATTTAAAAATGTATTAAACTATAGTAGTGTATATATAACTTTATGGTCTAAGAAACAAAAATTCATTCTCTAATATTCTGTGAAAAATTTTATGGCCAACCAAGTAGTTGTATATAAAGATATATAACTAGATGACTAATAGCAAGGTGGATAGAAAATAGATGATCGATAGATAGATACAGATACTGCGCTATAAGATCATTGTATTTTCTCTTTGTACTTTGTAAAATTCTGTTTGTATTTTATTTTATATCTGTCTCCACTTTAAATCTTTCCGTTAGTTCTATGCACAGCGTTTTAGTTACTCTTTTCCTTGATTTATAAACAAGTAAGGCATTCCCCACAGAAATGAGGGATGAATTTACTTGCACAAATTTATGAAGAATTGAAGAGTTTCTTTGGAGTATACACTCAGAAATTGAATTATTTACTAAAAATTATACAAATATTTCATTTCCCCAAATACTGCAGACCATACTCCAAAGTATCTTCACTTCCTTATATTACCAGAAGCAGTGTATTTTCTTGCATAAATAATCTCTTAGTATTTCTATGGTAGTGTTTATTGATAAACAAAATCTGTGACATAGTAACTATGGTTGAATATATCTCTCATGCTTCCATACCCCAGCTGATGGAATTTGCTTTTGGGGGCTATTTTAAGGAGGCCTTTCTCACCCTCACCCTAAGGTCATAAGTATATAATCCTTCACTTATGAAAACTATTTTTACATATTGATTTACTCAAAGAACTTCCCATACTATCTTTGAAATTTTAATAATTTACATGTAAATAAATGATTTCATGTTGTCCATGTACAAAATTGCAAAACCCACATGAAGAAAATATTCGGTTCTAAGTTAATGGTTACTTCTCTTGCCTTAATGTTCTGGCTAGGCACTCTCTAGAAAGGAATAGAAGTGGAGTTAATGGGCATCTTTATCTTTTTGAACACCCAAAAAATGCTCAATGATTCACAATTAAATTTGAGTTGCTATATGTTTCTGTAGTATGCCTTTTTCTCAGGCTGAAGTTCTTTTCTATTCCTTAATGTCTACATGCTTGTATCATAATTGAATGCTGTGCTTTACTTTCTAGTTCTTGCTTCTCCTGTGATTATGATAACTTTTTTTTCTTTTAACCTGTTAATATGTGGATTGCAGTGATTGATTTCTAAATGCTAAACATCTTTCTTTCCTGGAGTTTACTCAATTAGGTCTATTGTATTTTTTCAATGGCTTGTTGAATTCGGTTTGCTAATTATTTTGTTGTATAATTTTCAAATTAATGAACATGACAGATACTGGCCTATAATTTCTTTTTTGTTATGTGCTTGCCACATTTTTGATGTTAAGATTAAGTTATCCTAAGGAAAATTAAAAGAAATTAACCTGAATAAGCTCATGCAACAAATTTTAAAAGTTAGATTTAAAATGTATAAATATCTTGAAAAATGTAATTTTACAAAGCTGACACAAGAAGAAATATAAAATCTGAATGGTCATATAGCTATTAAAAATTGAATTTCTCGTCAAAATCATGTTAACAGAAAAACTCCAAGCCAAAACATTTTCATTGGTTAGTTTTAACATAAATTTTAAAGAATACATATCACCAATTTTTACACTCTTTCAGTAAATAGAAGAGGAGGAAACATGTCTCAACTCAATTTATAAGCTAATGTAAGTTAAGACAAAAACTTGACAAAAATTACCAAAAAAAATTACTGACTAATACTTGTCAATAAATTAAATACCAAAATTACTTGAAAATATTGTCAAATCAAATCCAGAAATATGTCAGAAATATAATACATCATGCTCAAATACCATTTATTCCAAGAATGCAAGGTCTATCAATTTAATTCACATATAATGGAATCAAAGAAATGATCATTTGAATATATGCACACAAATCATTTGACAAAATTCAATACTGCATGATACGAATTCATAAAATTTCAGTGTACTATGAATGAAAGGAATCTATTTCAACTTTAGAAAGGTTGTCTACCAGAAACAAACAAACAAACAAAAATATCCTAAAACTGCCATTACTACTTAATAATGTAATATTAAACTCTTCAACCAGAAAAAGACAAATATCATACGATTTCACTCATATATGCAATTTAAAAAATGAAACAGATGAGCATGGTGGGGGGAAGAGAGCAAACCACAAAAAATTCTTAACTATAGAGAATAAACAGAAAGCTGCTGGAGGGAAGGGGGGAGATGGGTTAAACGGGTGATGGATATTAAGGAGGGCCCTTGTACTGATGAGCACTGGGTGTTACATGTAAGTGATGAATCAATAAATTTTACTCCCCAAACTAATATTACGCCATATGTTAACTAACTGGAATTTAAACAAAAAGTTGAAAGAAGCAACAACAACAACAACAAAAAAAACCCACTTTATCATTAACATGAAAAAAGTAGATAATACTCTGAACCACTTCTGTTAAACATTCTTCAGATCCTACCCATAGTAATTAGAAAAAAGAAACTATTTTTTTAAGTACAAATATCTCCATTTGTAGAGGGCCAGATCGATTACATACAAAACTCTAATGAATTTATAAAACAACTATGTGAAATACTAAAAATTTAGCAAAGCAACAAGATAAAATATCTAATAGTTAAAACAGCTTTTAATTTTGATGGAATCCAATTTATAATTTTTTAATTGATGAATCATGATTGTGTTGTCTAAGAACTCTTTACCAAAATCTAGGTGAAGAAAACTTTCTTCTGTTTTCTTCTAATTTTTTTTAAGTTTTACTATTTGCATTTAGGTCTATAATCAATCTTAGTTTTTGTACAGGTTGAGGTTGAGACTGAGATTCATATTTTTCCATAGGAATTACCAATTGTTCCAATACTGGTTATTATCATTTCCCTATTGAAATGATTTTCTATCCTTTTCAAAACTCAGTGATCATTTTAGTGAAGTTCCTATAATTTTATTTTGCTTTTGTTTCTCTGGATATGTCAAGACATATCTAGATGGCAACAAGGTTACTGTTTTGGTTTCTCTTTCCTCAAGAGACATATCTAGATGGCAACGAGGTTACTCCCTGCCAGTGTTCTCCTCTAGGATTTTGATGGTTTCCTGTCTCACATTTAGGTTTTTCATCCATTTTGAGTTAATTTCTGTATATGATATAAGACAGTGGTCCAGTGTCATTTTCTTGCATTTGGCTGCGCAGTTTTCCCAATACTATTTGTTGAAGAAACTTGTTCCCATTGGATATTCTTTCCTGCTATGTTGAAGATTAATGGACTATATAGTTGTGGATTCTATTGTGTTCTGTTGGTTTATGTGTTTATTTTTGTGCCAGTACCATACTGTTGGATCATTACGGCTTTGTAATATAACTTGAAATCGGAATTGTGATGCCAGCAGCTTCGTCTTTCCTTTTGCAAATTGCTTTGGCTTTTTAGGATCTTTTGTGGTTCCATACAAATTATCATCTTTGTGTGCATATACTTCTGAATTATCTGTTTTGTTCAATGGATTTACATGTTTATTTATTCACCAATACCACACCATCAATGTAGAAGTCGTTCACATTTTTCTGAATTTATTGCAGTATTTATATTAGCATGATTGTACATGGATTTTTGTTGTTTCACTTTCCAGTTGCTTTCTAGTAGTATATAAAATGCTAATGATTACTGCAGCCTGATTGTAACTTTTAAAATCAGGTAATGATTTCTCCTTCCTAATTCTTATTTAGCATGGCTATTTTGGCTCCTTTGCTTTTCCAAGTGAAAGGGCACAGAAATGACACAATCTTAGTTTTTAAACAGGACCATTCTGGTCATCATGTTGAGAATAGTTTGAGGGAGACAAGGATTTATTAGTGTCATAGCCTATTGGTGTGGAACTTGTACAATAAAGAGAAGATGGTGACTTGGAGTAGAATAGTTTATATGGAAGTGATTAAAAAAATGCTTGAATTTGCATGTAGATTGTAGTTAGAGTCGAAAGCATTTTAAGACAGAATGGAAGTAAGGTAGGCAAGAAATAGAGGAATCACAGATGAATTTAGTCTTCATCTGAGCTATTGGTAGATATGGACTTCAACATCTGTACTGTGTGCTAAGAAATCTCCTATTCTAAAAATGCATAGAAATGTTCATTAAAAAACTATTTATAATAGCAATAAAGAAATTGGCTACTTAAATATACAATACCAGAATAAATATCATATGACAAAAAATAGAGGAATGATACTTAAATATGATATTATATTATATAATTTCAAAAATTATGTACTTGAAAAATTTAACGACATGCAATATGTTCATAAAGGAGTGTTTTTGTAAAATAAATTCACACAAAAAACTATAAAGACAGTAAAAAAGAGCAGAGGGGCTCCTAGGGCAGTCATATTAATCTGCAGGACACAATAATGATGGATACATGTCATTATACAGTCATCAAAATCCATAGAATGTGTGACACCAAGAGTGAATGCTATGTAAACAGTGGTGGTAATGGGTGCTAATGTAGGTTCATTGATTGGTACAAATGTACCACTCTGGTGACAAAGGTTGATAAGGGAGCGATTGGACCTATGGGGGACAGGGAGTATAGGGCAAATTTCTCTACTTTCTGCTCAATTTTTCTATGAATCTAAAACAGCTTTAAAATATAAAACTTACTAAATAAAGTGTTATTTATTTTTTAAATATATAGGTATATAAACAGGTATACATGTACACATATACATATACACATGTGTGTATGAAAGAAAAATGTTACTAGCAATTAGCCCTATGTCTGTAATTGTAGCACACACTTTTTATAGCTTATGGTATTTTATAAAATTGTTATCATGCATGTTATGTTCTGAATATAATCTGAATATAAATTATAATAAGTTATTTTAAAATAAAACTATCATGTATATAAATTTATGTTTCTGAAACAACAGGATTAAAATTAAATTTTATATATAAAAATTTAAATTAAATAAAATGCTATTTATTGTGAACAAGTATATATTTGCACAGTTAATATATGACTAATAATAGAGGAACAATGGTTATTACAATTGAATGCTTAATGAAAACAGGATATAATCTTTTTTTGAAAAAATTAGTGGTAAAATCATTTTGATTGGTCAAATGTCATGTTTTCTTTTTCAGATATTCTCCATTTGTTTAGATTATTTATCTAAGCGAGTAACAGAGATGAATCCAAATCATCTGATTAATGCAAAAAATGGATAACATACAGTATTCTATTTAAAAAGTCATGTTATTCAGAAATTTGGAAAAATAAAAAAGTTATATATGTACATATATATTTAATTTGACCTGAAAGCCATGATTATAATGTGTAAATTATGGTTTGCTATAGTTAAACCAAACAGGCTTTTCTTAGTATTTAACAGTCCTGTTATGAATTTTGGAATATTTAGGTCTATGAGATTATTTTATAGACTTATCATAATATTAGTATTAAATTTAAAATATTTTCTTTTTTCAGGATTTGTGGTCAAATATTAAAGTATAAATATTCTCTACATTATTTAACATTCTTTATTCTCCCTGGTTTCATCAGCAATTGTGTATTTCACTTGCCCATATTACAGTACATTATAAAATTAAAAAGTAAAAACATCAATGATCTGGTTGATTTAGCAGAATGGTTTTCACTCCATCCACAGATGGTACATGAATACAGCATTCCAGATTAGCCAATGGAACACAGCCAAATGTATCAATCCTTGAAATGCTTAGTTCACCAGGTTGCTTTGAAAATTAAATGAGATAATGCATGTGCAACTCCTGAGAAACCTTCACAGCACAGCAGCACATGAATGTTAGCTCCATAATGACGGTGACATTGGAAATGACAGCACTACTCAAGAGCAACGTTAAATCTAATTGGAAAAAAATCAATGGAGCACCAACTGAGTTGAAGATTCCTGGATGCAGATTAGGACAAAAGGGCAAAGTCATACCACTTCCTAACATCAGAATCTTGCCATTCAAAAACAGAGACACACATAAGGGAAAACTTAAATGCAGCGTTATATGCGTGCAAACAATATACATCAGCACAAATGCAGAGGTAAATAAAAGGTAATTAAGGGATTTCCTTCAAACAGGGAAGTCTAAAATATGGTGATAGATCATGCAAAATGGTATCCATGAGGAAGAAGACCCCAAGTAGTCCAGCTTAGGGGTAAAAGCCACTTGTTCTTTCTTTTCTATCAAGTTACTAAATATCTGGATTTTAATCTCAGAAAGAAATAATTGTTTGTGACAGGTCAAGTAGAAACTGATAAATATTTAAGAGCAGCTTTTGTAGATAACAAGACAAATGCTTTAGAGAAACGAATATCTTATTTCTTTAAAGCTTCTCAGTATAGTATTTGAGCTCCTTTATACACAGATTTATCACTTTAAATAATATAAACAACAGGTTTAAATAAATGTGTGTTTGTGTGTGTGTGTGCACTCATACAATAGTATTACAAAGTTCACACATTTTACTCATGCATATTATCCTACATATCAGTGATGACAGTCAACTTCTCTTACAAAGGGTACTAGGAATTTTCCAGCTAACTTACAAATTTAATTTTTAAAAAATTTGAAGAAAGGAAGAAGGAAAAAAAGGAAGGAAGGAAGGAAGGAAGGAAGGAAGGAAGGAAGGAAGGAAGGAAGGAAGGGGGGAAGGAAGGAAGGAAGGAAGGAAGGAAGGAAGGAAGGGCAGAAGGAGGGAAGGAAGGAAGGGCAGAAGGAGGGAAGGAAGGAAGGGAAATGGAAACATGCTAATGCAGAGTTGGATCTGTGCCCTCAATGATCCGCTTACTGACTCCACCATATGTTAACCACTTTACTTAAGATGTTTGAGGCACAGAATTCATTAGAGATAAAGTCAGCAGGATAATTACAGGGAATTGAAATCAATTGAATACTGAGTTTTAAGTCCCATTAATCCTTTAAAGTGTCCAGCTGCTATGGGATAAACTCATGGAGTGGCTCCCACCTTATATGAGATATAAGTTGACTTTTTTTTCATAAGAGATATTGTTTAAAAGGAGAAAATTTTCTCCACTGATGTAAGTATATGAAAAATATATTAACTCCAAATTTATTATTAATTTCAAAAGACTAAACTTCTTGACTAACCTTGAAATTAAATATAACATGAATTTATATATATATATATATATATATATATATATATATATATATATATATATATTTAACATTTACCTTTGTAGAATCAAACCAAAATGGAGTCACTTATGTCAAGGATAAAATGAAGATGGTCAATGTAGGCTCATAAAGAAAACTTAACCTAGCCTGATAGAAATTATAGCTTCTAGGAATATACCGCTCTTCTCAGAAATTAGTAGAGGCCATCAGCCAATCCTGTATCCCATAACAAGCCCTTAGTCTGTGAGTAATTCAGAACTCATTACTCCTGTAACCTTGAGTTTCCCAGTTTGCAGGTTGAAAGCAATAAACTTAATTTCTGCTTTTTTTTTCCAGTATGCAAAGTTTGGTTTTGACGCATTATAATGTAACGGGTTCCCTTGAGGCACATGGTTGCTTAGCTAGTTTTTGCCTTACCTATGTGGTAGTAATTATAGTTTAGGAACAGAAGTTGAATATTTCTCAACATTAACACTCATGTCTACCAATGTTAGTGTTGCCATGGGAGTCATTTCCTTCTTTGTTTCCATAAGAAAGAGACAATAATACTTATCTTCCTCACAGGGGTGCTGTAATATTAAATACTAATGCCAGTGATTTCCACAGGCAGAATTTTATTAGGAACGTAACCAAATGATCTTATACATCAAGAAGAAAAGCATAAAGTTTTCATCTTGCAAATTTCAAAACTACACTCTTTTCTTACACACTGTGATTGTCAATACTCTCCCACAATATTGTAGCTTTTCTTCTAACTTTCAAAAAATCAGTATATGTCAAAAAAGATAACATATTTTACAATACAAAGGGGTGAAAATAGTATTCTCTGGTTGAAAGGAGCCTTATGCATACTTGTGTTGGATTCCTCAATCTTCAAAGGAGGTCATTCATATAAATTCAGTAAAGACAGTAATGTGTGAATCTGATACTACCCTGACCCCTATCCACTTTCGAAGACAACTCTAACATCTCAAACAGTAAAACTCAGACCAAAAGCTACTTCTCTAGCTGCCAAACAGATAGATAGCCTATATCTGAACTCAATTTACAAAACAGGGACATCACTATATGTTAGCCACTTTAATAGATTCAACTTTATTTTCAGAATATACATCTACCTTCAGAAGAGAGTAAAACAATTCAAGACTAAGAGAAAAAAGTGCTGACGGGCCAATAAGACAAAGAAAAGAAAGTGTCAGTTAACCTATATCGATAGGCTCAAAAAAAAAAAAAAAAAAGGAATAGCGAATCAATTTACTCATCTTTAAAACTGTTTCTGTGGTACTATTTCTCCTCTTCTACATTTCCAGATGTGGTAGACATATTCATGCACTGCATGTTGTAAAAAGCTGTCAGTGGTTCTGATATATTCGCCCTAAGGTCTAATCCTATTATATTAGATAAAAAAATACATGGATGCTCACAAGACCAGCTCTTCTTAAGAGACATCAAGAAATACATAAAGTACTTTGGGTGCTTGGCCCCTAAGTGTTGCTAGAACAGTAACAGGCTGCAAACAATCTATGAATCTAATGATGGCAGTAAACAGGATTGCTTTCAGTTTATGAGCTGTTAAGCCTGTTTCGTAAAGTAGTTCATGGTGACTGACAGTTAAAACATTGGGTCATTCACTAGTTCCTGTGTTATGTGCCAAGTGGCACAAGGCCATGAAAAATGATGGTACTAGGAGAAAAATCTCACAACAAATGCCTTTTCTTGTGCAGCCACCTATAGGAAAGATGAACAAAATGTGTAGAAGTGGTTTAAAGCTATAAACATCTCCAAAAGCAAAGTCTCAGATGGCTGCAACCAAGGTAAATAACCACAGATAAAAGACAATTTTCAGTGACAACCCAACATTGTCAATATTATAGTGTTATTTGGGGCAGTGAAGGTGGAGGAGTTGGACAAGAAGTTGGAACCAACTTTATCTGGAATAACTCACGCTCAGAATTATAACAGTCTAAATCAATTATCTCAGTTAGTGTTTAATAAATATCAATTCTGTGTTTTGGTAAGTTTATACCAATATACTATATTTTATGACAACGAATAGTTCCCTGTGTGATCTATGTCTTAAGCACACACAGTCTGAACTTCTGGGTCCACATCGTTAATTGAACCTGAAGCACACACTGTAATTCCCCTTACTACCCAAAATTAATTGAAATATGTGACAACATAAATAAATTAAGTAAGGGAAATACATTTACGGGTGCCAGAATCTGAGAGAGAATTCACAGAAGTAACAAGTTAATTGGATCGGCTATGGAGTGTTAGGACTAGGTAATAACCACAGTGCTTCCATTTTCCTAGAAGAAGCCAAACTTACAGAGAATTACAGAGAAGAAGCCAAAATTACAGGCTCCTTGCATGATAGGGAGGCAGGACTGTGGAACATATAGATGCCTGAAAACTGGGGCAGGAAGTCACTGCTGAAATGAGCCACTAACTTTGATTGTGTAGAGAGAAATCTCACAAACTGGAACCCAAGTCTGCATTTTGAGGGTGCTGAGCTTGAATTCATGGTATCCACCCAATACAGACCTCCTTAAAAGCAAAATAGGCCCTAGGAGAAGCAACATGTAAAACACTATTCAAAAGGCCTCTACTTCTCAAGACGAAAAACCTCCCATTTTCGAAGATTCACAAAGAAGATGAACTCACAGAAAGAAATTACAAAACATGTGAAGAATGCCATTTCCAAACAAGAGAATTTATACCTTAAAATACAATGTAATTAGATCCATCTGAACTTTGAAATAATTATAGTAATCCTCAAATAGTTAGAAGATTACTATAATTAGGTAGAGGTAGAGAAATAGCACTCATGTACCAGGAACAGAAAAGTTGTGCAAAAATGTATGGATATAGCAGGAAAAAAAAAAAACAAGCGAGAGTCTTAGTAAATAAAAACATAACCACTTGTATTTAAAAAATCAATAAATATGGTCTATTAGTGATTGAGCCACAATTAAATAAAGAACTAGCAAATTAGGAGAAAGAACTGAGGATATCTTTCAGAATTCAGTTAATAGAGGGAAAGAGGCACTAAAATATGAGATAGAAAATAGGAAATATGGGCATAGCATAGAAGCTCCAGAATCCAACGGCCTAGCAGAGAGGCAACTTTTAAAGAAATATTGGCAAAGAAATGAATAACTAGCAATGAGAAAAGCCACAAACTCCAATTGAAAAGGTGCAGCAAGCGGTAAGATCAATTAAGAAAAACTCATATATAAGAACATTGTAACAAAACTGTAGAACTCAAATATAAGGAGAAAATTCTAAAAGCCACTCAATATATATAGCATGTAAAAAAATAATGGTACTTAATTGACACAGCTTTCTAATCAGGAGTCTTCAAACCTCCTCCCCCAGGAGTCCAAGACTTACTAGGAAGACTCAGCACTTACCATATAGTCATACTCGTTATGATTCATTACATCAAAAGATGAAAAGCAAAATGAGAAAGGCAACAGGAAAGGCTCCTGAGGCAAAGTCCATGGGAAACCGGGAGCAAGCTTCCGAAAGTCCTGTCCCACTGGAGTCTCACAAGACGCACTGAATTCCTCCTTAATGCAAGTTGCGATAACATGTATGAGGTGTCAGCGACCAGGTAAGCTATTACAGACTCAGTGCCCAGGGTTTTTAGTGGGGGTTTGTCAGGTAGCTACCTTCCGCCCAACATGTACCAAAATTTCAGATTCCCAGAAGGAAAGCAAGTGTTCGGCATAAAGTATGTTGTCTGTACAAACAGCTAAGGTAGAGTGAGCCATTCTTATCCGGAGATGGTGGAAACCCTCCAACCTAAGTTCCCAGAGACCAACCAGGTTAATCTTGCAAGCAGGCCTTTCTAAGGATAGAAGTCTCAGACCTAGTGCTCTTTTCTGCACACCTTATTAGCAGGGGCAGATACTAAAAGACAATGCAGAGCAATACTGTTGCAATGTCTGTCTTCAAACTTTAAGCAGTTATGCAAAAGATTGTTGACAGATGTTGTAAAAGGACAAAATTAGAGCAAATTATTACCTCTTTTCAGAAATCCTTTTGTATTTTATTCTTTGACACATTATATAGATCTCGTTAATGTCCATATATTTAGTTAGCACTCTGTGCTGATAAATCACCAAATTGGTATTTCCAAATCATATGTCCTTAATGTATTCCAGGCCAGGATTTTCAGTGTGCATTGAAAATGTCTACATAAACGTCCCAAAAGGCACCTCACACTCAATAAGCCTTAAATGATTATTCTTGTGATTGAAAAGCAAAACTTTTTCCCATTACATCATATCTACCAATGTCACCAATCACACAATCTGAAATCTCATAGAAAATTCAAGAAAAATATCTCAGAAAAAAGTTCCTAGAACTACAAGTATGTTTCTCAAAGTGGTTAGGTCTCAATTACCAAGGCCTCAGTGTACAAGTACACAAAACTTACTCATATTCCTATATACCAACAATGAACATTTAGAAGTTGAAATAAAACAGTAGAATATAAATGCCACCGAAAAAAAAAAAAAAAAGCACTGGCCAAATATGTGCAGGATCTGTATCCATTTTCCAGATTTATTAAAAATGGCATGATACCTTAAAAGGATAGGAAAATACATCAATTAAGCAGAGAGCCCAGATATAAATAGGCCCACACTGACATTTAACTGATACTTGAAAAAGTACAAAGGTAATACAACAGAGTTCAAAAGTTTTGTCTTTTCAACAGATGATGATGAAATAATTAAGGCTCCCAAAATAAATTATAATAAACCGATGCATCCTCAAAACTCATTAAAAATTCCATCCACTGTAAAACAATGAAACTTCTGAAAGGAAACATTGGAGAGAATCTAAATGAGCTTGGGTTGGGTTATGAATTTTCAGATTGTACAATAATCATAACCCATGAAATAAATGATAAATTGGACATTATCATATTTGAAGCCCATACACTATTAAAAGAATGAAATGACAAGCCATAGACTAGAAAAAATATTTTTGAATAAAGTATATAATAAAACATTTTTATACAGAATATAAAAAAACAACTTCCTAAAGCCCAAGAATAATTAAACACCAAATTAAAATGCTGGGCAAAAACTTAAAACAGAATCATGCACTCATACAGTGTGAGAAGTTCTTTGGACTCATTTCCCACTGAAACAAGCATACATTATGAAAATTACTTAAAGAAACAATCATTTAATGTCTCTGTAGATTGTCCTAGGGGCATACGGCAAATTAATAAATGTTTACACACAAGAAAATCTACTAAAATTTGATAAGAACAGAGTCTGGTATTTGAACCATGACTCACTTCCTCCATTCTGGGAATGTCCATGCTCCCTCAGGCCCCAGTCAAGAACCACTATGTCACTGGAGGAGGTACAGGACACAAGCATTTCATATCCACCCTAGATTATGTGTTGCAGAAGCTAAATTCAGGATGGGTGCAGCCAAAAGTCAAGAGTTCCCTTCTTCTATTCAGGATATACTTGTAGAGTGATAGCTTACCCCAGGCATGAGAGGCTGAAAACACTTGGGACCCAAATACCATCATCCCAGCTCATTCATAGGATGAAGAACCCACACTGGGAGAGGTAAACCCAGAGAACCAGAAGCTACTGCCTCTGCCCAGCATGTTGGTTATAAAACAGGGGTGTCACACCCAAAGAAGCCTGCCTCTGTCCTTGGCCTCTGACACAGAGTGGTAGTTATGAGATTTTGCTCTGGGGGAGAAGTAGGCCATAAACACAGAAAGTTCCAAAGGTCTCCTCTAAAGAAATGACCTTATTAAAATAGAGCATGGGATGGGTGTCTAGGTGGCTCAGTCAGTTGAGCATCTAACTTCAGCTCAGGTCATGATCTTACAATTCATGAGTTTGAGCCCCACATCAGGCTGTGTGCTGACAGCTCAGAGCCTGGAACCTGTTCAGATTTTGCGTCTCTATCTCTCTTTGCCCATCCCCTTCTTGCTTGTGTTCTCTCTCCACGTCTCTCTCTCATAAATAAATATTGAAAAATAATTTTTATAAAAGAAAATAAAATAGAATATGAGAAAATTCAAACCTTTCGAAAACAATAAATATTTTAGTGGTAATCAATTAAGAGGAGCCCGATGGCATCAGAAGAGCAAGAAGCTAAACCAAAGGCTCATTAACTTAACATAGAAAAGTAAAAAAAGGGATAGCTAAGAAGAGTCCTCCTCCTAGACCTCAGAGTGGTGTCAAAAACTAATCTTGAAAATATTTAGATCAGATTATGGAGCAATGGATAGCCTAGGACATAGCTGAAAACAATAGAGAAATGAGCTGCAATTAATAGAGCTTAATAGCTGGGTATAATAGTAACAAAGGCAACGCTTCAACTGAGTGATTAGTGAGAGAAACAGTTGAGAGAGCCCTACTAATGCCACTGGCATCCCAGGTTAATGTGTACATGCCTAAGGAGTGACATTGGAGGCTTCACAATGTGAGGGAAATAGCAGTAAAGTTTTATGGCATAATGAAAAGGCTCACTGTGGACGCATCCTTCATATTATATAGAAAAGTAACTCCAAATGGATCATAGACATAAGTCCAAAATTATAAAATATTTAGTATCAAACAGACTTAAATTATCATGACCTTGGAATAGGCTATTTTTTTAAGTATATTCATCTCGAAAGTGACAGAGAGAATCCCACGCAGGCTCCACGCCACCAGTGAGGAGCCCAGTGTGGAGTTTGAACTCATCAACCACGAGATCATGACCTGAGCCAAAACCAAGGGTCAGGTACTTAACTGACTGAGCCACCCAGGTGCCCAGGCAATGGTTTTAATAAGACACCACAAGGATAAACAATGAAAGTAGAAAAGATGAATTAGAATTCATCAAAACTCAAAACTTTTTGCTTCAACGGATACATGAAGAAAGTGAAAAGACAGCCCACAGATTAGGAGAAAAGATTTGCAAATATCTGTTAAAGGACTTATACATACAATAAATCAAGAACCTTTACAACTCAATAAATAAAAGGACAAATAGCCCAAAGCTAAAAATGCACAAAGGACCTGAATAGACATTTATCCAAAGAAGATATGTAATTGACTAATAGGGCTCATCAAAGGATGCTTAACATCATTTGCCATCTGGAAAATGTATACCAATATAATGGAATGTTATTTGACAATAAAAAGAATGAGTTACTGATATGAACCTTGAAAGCATTATGCTAAGTGAAAGAAGCCAATCGCAAAAGACCACATATTGTTGTACATTTCAATAAAGCTAATACTCCCAAAAAAGATTTGAACACATACCCTGCCAAAGATACAGGCATAGAAAATGAACAGCACGAAAAAATTGTTCGGTATCATTTGTCATTTAGAAAATGCAAACTAAAACTAGAATGAAAGACCCACGAGAATGGCAAATACACAGAAACAAACACCACATCTTGGAAAGGATGAAGAAAAACAGGAGCTTTCTCATTCATTACTGGTGGAAATGTAACATGGTATGGCCACTTTAGAAAATAGTATCGTAATTTTTTATAAAGTTAAACTTGCACTTAACATATGGCCCAGCTCTATACTGTTCACACTCCTAGATATTTAATGAAGTATATGGAAAACCCAGGTTCAAACGAAAATCTGTATGTGAGTGTTTATAGTAACTTTATTCATAATCAACAAAAACTTGATGCTATGGTGTGAATGTTTATGTCCCTCTTTCCAAATTCATATTTTGAAATCCTAATTCCCATTGTGATGCTATTAGGAAGTGAAACTTTTGCAAGTGATCAGATTATTAGAGCAGAGCCCTCATAAATAAAATTAGTGCCCTTATAAGAAAGACTGTAGAGAGACTCATCATTCCTCCCACCATGAAGGGTAAGACGAGAAGTTTGTGATCTAAAAGTGGGCCTGTATCTGACCATGCTGTTCCTAATTACAGACTTCCAGCATCCAGAGCTGTGAAGAATAAATTATATTGCTTATAAGTCACCTAGTCGGTGGTATTTTGTTATAGCATCCTGAATGTACTAAGTCTTGGACATAACAAAAATATACTTTGATAAGTGACTAGGTAAACCATGGTATGTTTATACAACATACTACTACTCAGCAATAATTAAAAAAAAAAAAAAGAACAACTCACTGATTCCTGCAACAACATAGATGACTCTTCAATGCATTATTCTAAATGAAGCCAAGCTTAAAAGTTTACATATTGCATAATTCCACTTATACAATAATGTAAAAAAAGATAAAATCATAAAGATGGAAAAGATTAGTGGTTGCCAGAGCTGAGGGTGGGGAGGTGTTGAATACAGAAGGAACTTACATTATAATTTTTAGTGTGATTAGTTCTTTTTTGAATGATACTGAGTAGGAGAACACATGACTATGCATTTGTCAAAACCCACAGAACTTTGATCTTTACTATATACAAATTTAAGTAAAATAAACCAGGATTTGGGCTGGATTCTAAGATAAAATACAAACTGTACCAAACGAAACTAACTGTATTACAATTTATGAAATAACCTCAAGGAAGAAGGTGGAGAAAAAGGGAATTTACTTAAGTAACTTTTGGAAAACGATATTTGAATAGAAACTATTGGTATGAAAACGAAAAGAACTTTATATAAACACTGCACTCTAATTAGTAATTAGTAAATACGATCCTCACAGAAGGACAGCTTGAGCAAATATTTAAAAGAAATTTATAGATAATGTGAGCCAGGTTTCTCACCATCAGAGAAAGACAGGAAAGAATATCCAATGGAAAAAGACAGTCTTTTTTTCCATAAATGGTGTTGGGAAAACTGGACAGTGATCTTTAGAAGAATGGAACTGGACCATTTTCTTATGCCATACACAAAAATAAATTCAAAATGGATGAAAAATCTAAATCTGAGACAAGAAACCATCAAAATCCTAGAGAAGAACACAGAATCTCTTTGACATCAGTCATAGCAACTTCTTACTAGACATGTTTTTGGAGACAAGAGAAACAAAAGCAAAAATGAACAATTGGGACTTCAAGATAAAAAGTTTCTGTGCAGCAAAGGAAATAATCAACAAACTTAAGGCTACCTTCAAGTTGGGAGAAGATGTTTGCAAATCATATATATGATAAAGTGTTGATATTCAAAATCTATAAAGAACTTATCAAACTCAAACCCAAAAAAAACAAATAATCTAGTTGGAAAATAGGCAGAAGACATGAATAGACATTTTTCCAAAGAATATATACAGATGGCTAACAGACACATGAAAAGATGCTCAATATCACTCATCATCAGAGAAATAAAAATCAAAACTATAAGGAGAGGCCACCTCACACCTTTCAGAATGGTTAAAATAAACAACACAGTAAACAATAATTGATGGTGAGGATGTGGAGAAAAGGGAACCCTCTTACATCAGTTGTAAGGATGCAAACGGGTGCACCCACTCTGGGACATGGTTTGGAGGCTCCTCAAAATGTTAAAAATAAAACTATCCAATGACTCAGCAATTGTACTACTAAATATTTACCCAAAGGATACAAAAATAGTAATTTGAAGGGATATATGCACCCCGATGTTTATAGCAGCATTACCAACAAAAGACAAATTATGGAAAGAGCCCAAATGTCCATCTACTTATGAATGGACAAAGAAGATGTGTGTGTCTGCGTACACACCACACACACACACACACACACACACACACACACACACACACACAGTGGAACACTACTCAGCCATAAAAAAGAATAAAATCTTGCCATTTGCAAAAATGTGGATGGAGCTAGACAGTATTATGCTTAGCAAAATAAGTCAACCAGAGAAAGACAAACACCAGAGAATTTCATTCATATGTGGAATTTAAGAAATTAAAAAGATGACCATAGAGGGAAAAAAAGAGAGAAACCATTAGAAAGACTAACAATAGAGAATAAACAAGATTGCTGGATGGGGAGTGGGTCAAGGGATGGGTTAAATGTATGATGGGTATTAATGAGGGCACTTGTACTGAGGGGTTGAGGGGTCTTGTATGTAAGTATGTAGGTAATGAATCACTAAATTCTATACTTGAACTAATCATACTATATTTTAACTAACTGGAATTTAAATAAACACTTGAAAAAAAAGTTCCAGAAAGAGTGAAGAGAAAGATGGGAGAAGGAAAATATTTTGAAGAGATAGTAGCTGAGACATTTCCAGAATTCAAAGATACGAATTCTCCCATTCAGGAGCCACAAAAATCCTGAAGGAAATTTTTAAAAAGAGAGCTATAAGAAAACTATATACAGAATAACACAAATAAAATGCTTCTTTCTATGTTCATACACAGAATCTGGCACATAAAACTTACAAACACATTCTTTTCAAGCACACATATAAGATTTATGGAAACAACATATATGGAATCCAAAAACATATCTCAACATAAGACAAAATTTTGGCATGATATGGGCCATATTCTCTGAACACCATGCAATATAATTAGAAACCAAGGGCAAAGGTACCTAAAAATCAAAGCTTGAACAAATTTGAAAAAAAAAATATATATATATATTTGAAATATATAGTCATTCCAATTTTCTTGTAATCCTTTTTTGACCCGTGGAGTACTTAGAAATGTGTCGGTTAACTTTCAACATTTGCAGATATTCTAGATTTGTTATTGTTAGAAACATCTATTTAATCCCATCTTGTTAAGAGAACACATAATATTCTGTATGGCTTCAGACTTTATAAATTTATTATAACTTGTTCTATGGCCAAGCATATTGTCTATATTGGTGAATATGCAACAGGCACTTGAAAAGAATGTGTATTCTCCAGCTCTAGGGTGCAATATATAAATATCAACATCAAGATAGTTGATACTGCTTTTAGATCTTCTATGACTTGATTGATCTTTGGACCACTTACAGTCAACTAAAAAGAAGTTTTTAGATCTCCGAAAAATAAAATAAAAAATAAATAAACCAAAATTTAGGTTAGATTGACACCTAAGGTTCTAGGTTAGAGTTAATAGTATCAACATGAACTTATTTTAATTTTTAAATATATAGAGATAGTTAGACCCAAAAATACATATTGAGGGGCACCTGGGTGCCTCAGTCAGTGAAGCATCTGACTTTGGCCCACGTCCTGATCTCGTAGTTCATGGGTTCAAGCTCCGCGTCAGGCTCTGTGCTGACAGCTCAGAGCCTGGAGCCTGCTTCAGATTCTGTCTCCCTCTCTCTCTGCCCCTCCTTTGCTCACACTCTGTCTCTCTCTCAAAAATAAAAATAATATAAATATTTAAATTTTTAAAAAAATGTGTATAGATTGTGTGAACACATAAGCCAGTACATTGTTCCTACCTCTATATACCGATAGGGCGTAGAAGCAGTGACACCCCAGTAGCAGTGAGTACCTAGATATTGGTTTCTAAATCCTATTCTCCAATAAAAGGTAACCAATATTCCTTACAGAAATGGTTGATTATAAGGCCGTGGCAATGAAAATACAAAATGAACCTGTAGCTTCTTATAGTAAGTGACAACAAGAAAGAATGTGGTCTTCAAAGAAAAAAAGGTCATATTTAGCATCATCTTACTTAAAATATGTATTTTTAATCCAAACACTTTCCTACCTGCCCCTTCCACTCTTGTGTTGAGTTTTAGTATTAGGCTTTCAAGTAAAAGAGAGGCTGCACTACCCCTTCTCAGAAGAGCCATCATTAGAAATACATCCTCTTCTTTTCTTCCATTCTGAGATGACAGCTTTAAATCAGTCTCAGCTTTCAAAGCTAAATGAAATATCACTTCCCAAAGCAATATCACCAACCATGTATAAATGAATCTTAAACCAAATCTACATAATATTCTGAGACATTATTGTCCTCAGAAATTGAATGATACATGATGTACTCCAGTCACTGTTTTGTTAATATTCATGCATTTTATGTATTCTTAAAGCTAAAAGAGAACTCTGACAGAGAAGCAGCAGTTTTGTTTTGTTTTCCTGATGGTTTATCTGAGATGTAATTAATTAAGTATCTATCTTCTGTGTTTATTTCATTGAATCTGTCTTAGTTCATAAGTTGTTATGAACTAATGTGAGTTCTAAGTCCTGGTTCTAGTCTCAGCTAAGCCAAGAGCTGGCTGTACAGCCTGATACAAGTCATTAACTGCTGGAAATTAGAGGTATCCCCTGTAAAATTAGAAGGGAAGAATATATTTCCAATATTCCTAAGATCTAAAAAGTTATGCTTTTGTTATTTTACTATATGAGCTAGGTAATTTAATCAGGTCTTTTTTTTCTTTAAGTTTATTTATTTTTGTTAGTAATCTCTACATCCAACACAGGGCCCGAACTTATGACCCTGATCAAAAGTCTCATGCTCTTCTGACTGAGCCGGCCAGGCACTGCTAATCAAGTCTTTAAATAAGAGTATATCTGTCTTCTACTTTGGACCTGTAGTTATAATACTGGCTATACTATGTCATTTTCGGTCCAGGGTTTTTATTTCAAGATTCTCTTAATGTAATTAACTGTTCAATTAGTAAAGAGCATGTACAATTCAGTAGCTCAAAGTTTACCAAAAGCCATCAGAAGCAGCTTCATTAGTACATCCACTAAACCTCTGTCATCATCACAAGATTAGCCTCTTCTAGTTGTTTATCCAAAGTATGTGACTATTTGTTTCTCTTTGTATTCTAAGTACCATTTATAACTGACACATATATATGATATTATCCATCAATCAAACATGGTCTAATCAAGAATATGTACCTTATTTTTTAAGTATTTATTTATTTTGAGAGAGAGAGTGTGTGTGTATGTAAGTAGAGGAGGAGCAAAAGGAGAGAGAGAAACAGAGAGAGAGAGAGAGAGAGAGAGAGAACCAAACGGGCTCCATGCTGTCATAGCAGAGCCAGATGCAGGGCTTACTCCCAAGAACCATGAGCTCATGACCTGAGCCAAGAGTTAGACACTCAGCTGACTGAGCCACACAGGCACCCCAAGAAGAGAGTTACTTTAAATGTACGGTGAAAGGGAGGGATAAATTATTAAGGATGTTGGATCAGAAAGTTCTGCATAGATTCATAATTAATCCTTAATTAGTTTTGTTTAATTTTAGTTTTATTACTTCGTATTTCTGGGTCTAAAACTCATTACCTCTAGCATTTTTAAAGTTTCTCTTTTGAAAGAGTGCTAAAGCTAGTAAATGAAATAAAATTTTTAAAATGTATAGTATTTTAAGCACAATAAATATTCATCATATGGTTACAAAACAATTATTTTTAATGAATTTTCTAAATTCTATGAAACTTCTTGAATCATGGTCTTCCATATATCTTATTCATATAAAATCCGGTGAGTGATACCAATGAAATTTCAGAGATACCATCTTTAATACTACTTTTTAGCCCCATCCTATAATTATTCACTAGTCTTGCTGAAGATATGCTGCCTTTCTAGATTATAAGGTATGTTTTTCAAAAATCAAAATGTGTCCTTCCACTGAAGAATGTATATGAACAAGCTATTTTTAAACATTGGATAAGAGAAAATTAAGGACTGTGATTTCTGAAAAGGGGGGACAAAATGAGAGTATCTCCACAATTGTTCAACTATTATGCCTAAAACACGGTGCAGGGAGGGAAAACCAGAGCAGAATACAGCAATCTCATTAAATTGAAAAGACAGATTGTGCTTGGGCAACCTGTAATTTTCGGGGCAACCTGTAATTTTCACTAAACCTCAGGAGAGTTACACCATAGTAGTAGGACTAGAATGTCCATAGAGTAAAGACTATTGCAGACTTCTTCTAAGGAAACTTAGGAGAAAACCTCAAAAGAATCAAGCAAATCGAAATAATGAACTAACTGCCAAAATGTAAGTAAATAGACATTAAACTATCTCAACAAGGTAAGTCACAATGCCCAATATCCAATTAAAAATGACTATATATGCAAAGAAGCACTAAAATATTCACCCAAAATGGAGTAAGGGGTAGTTAAAGAAACAAATTTATAATGATGTCATATAACTTTAAAGGAAATGATGAACATAGGAGAGATATGGAAGCTATATAAAGGCAAATGGAATTTCTAGGACTTAAAATATATGAAATGAAAATTTACTGCATGGAATAAACAGATTAGACCTTGCAAAATAGTAGAGTCAGGAACTGGAAGGCATAATGATAGAAATCAACTAAACTGAGACACGGGGAAAAAACGCAAAAGACTAAAAAATATAAATAAAGTCACAAGTGCCCCATATATATTCTTGAAAAAACAAATCTAATGTACATTGAGTTATGTAAGAAAACCAAATACAGTATCATATGTACAATTAGCTTTCCAGAAAAATGGTGGTAGAAAAATACTTGAATAAAACAAAATGTTTCAAATTTGGTGAGAACAATAAAGGTACAGATCCAAGAGGCTTAATCAATCCAAAGAAAAATAAACATGTAGAGAACTCCAATAACAACAACAACACCAATCATAATAAATTACTGATAACCAGGTAAAAAGAGAAAATCATAAAAGCATCCAGAGAAAAAAGACACATTATATTTAGGACAGTAAATAATTTTAATTGAATTATATACTGGAGCAAGGAAAGCCAGATGATAATAAAATGACATTCAAAAAAAATTTTTAATGTTTATTCATTTTTAAAATTTTTTAACATTTTTATTTATTATTAAGAGACAGAGAGAGACAGAGCATGAGCATGGGATGGGTAGAGAGAGGGGGAGACACAGAATCTGAAAGAGGCTCCAGGCTCTGAGCTGTCAGAGCCCAACACAGGACTGGAACTCACAAACCGCGAGATCATGACCTGAGCTGAAGTCGGATGCTTAACCAACTGAGCCACCCAGGCACCCCTGTTTATTCATTTTTAAAAGACAGAGAGAGACAGAACACAAGCAGTGGTGGGATAGAGGAGAGGGTGGACACAGAATCTGAAGCAGGTTCCAGGCACTGTGCTGTTAGCACACGGACCGCACAGGGCTTGAACTCACGAACTGCGAGATCATGACCTCAGCCAAAGCTGGATACTTAACTGACTGAGCCACTCAGGTGCCCCTAAAATGACATTTTGAGATCCTAAAAAAAAAAAAAAAAAAAAAGACTCTTCCCTGGACATTCTACCCTGGGCAAGTTACTGAGAAAATAAGAGCTTACTTTTCCCCAACCTCCTGGTCTAGGGTTATAGTTTTACCACAGGAGGGAATGGGGGAATGGCTATCTATGTTTCTCTTATTTTTCAGTCATGTTGCACAGGCTGGCTTCCAGGCAGAAGCAGTTGAGAGAAACAGGGCTCCCTTACTCCATCCAGCCCTGACTCGTAGAGCAGGAACTTTCCCCCCCCCACACAGTAATCTGAAAATACAGGGAACTGGATCACGTCTGCTCAGTTCACTCTTACGGCAGAGGTTCCAAGCTGGGAGAGGACCAACAGCTGCAACTTTTCCAGGGCCCAGGCAAAGCTGGAGTGTCACTCAAGAAAAACAATGAGTCCTGATACCCAGTTCGAGGCAAGTGGGGCTTCTTCCTCAGGGCCAGACAGGCCATGAGAAAAACAAGTTCTGCCGCTCTGCCTAAAGACACTAACTTTATACAAAACGCAGTAGAAAACCTTGTGGCTAAAGGCATCGTTGAAAACAATGGAGATCTTTCTGGAGAGCAATTAAGAGCAGACTGCTAGCTCCATGACACAAGCTAAAACCAGAGCTTCCAGATGTTTAATAGTGAGACCTAGAAACAGAGAAAGCCAAGAAGAATTTTCCTGATATCACAGTCAGCTCTGTGAGGTTGGGAAGACTGTGCCCGTGTGCTAGGGTGCACACACTCACAAGCAATCACAGTGGGATGCGGCGCAGACCCGAAAGCACTTCCCAAGCCGTCAGGTGCACACACGCATACACACACACAGAGAGACATCAGAAGGCTCACCGGCACAAAGGGGCTTAAGCATAACCTCTGACCAACCCTGACTGAACAATAAGCTACTTTGACCCCGAGAGATTCCTGGAAAATTGGTATTAAAAATAAAATCACACACATCCCTAGCATCCTGGAAGACTGTGTACATGCCCAAGGCTATGTAGTCTCAGAAGAAATAAGAGAGGGAACCTCCATGCTATAAGTCGCATGATGAACATGGGACATAAGAACCTAAGCTTCCTGAACTGTGGTGATAGCAGCCTTTAAGCCACATATACATTAATAGTAAGCAGTGAAAACCTAACTGGCTAACAGGAATTAAACACATTTTTTGATCAATAAGTGGCTTATTGCAACCCGGAAAGACCCCATAGGTAGCCAGGACAAAAGATAAGTAAGTGGGGTGGGAAGTATGAGCAGGAACATCAGACACTGCACACTATAGAAAAGGAAAGCAAGGAAAAAAATATGAATAGAGACATCAGAGGCTGTACCAGCAGGAAAAATATACCATAAAATCAGATCAGCCACGCTACTAAACAAATGGACAAATGGCCAAGCAGATAATAATAACAACCTCCGGGTGAGAGATCAATATCCAGAGACTCTACAATACATTTTCTGATATCGCCAGTTTTAAAAATGACAACAAAAAATTGTGAGACCTGCATACAAACAGGAAAGCAGGATACATGCACGGAGCAATCAAAGGGGCCCAGATAACAGACCATGTTAGATGAATACTTCAAAGCAGCTATTATAAATGTATTCAAAGGACTAAATAAAAACAACCTATTAAAAGTCAAAGAAAGTACAGCGTCTCAACAAATAGAGCTTCAATAAAGAGGTAAATGTTTAAAAAAGATCTAATTGGAAACTGGAAAGTTGAGAGTATAATAAACAAAATTAAACATTACTATAGACCTCACCAGAAGACATGATCTGGCTAGAGAAGGAATTTGAAAAGTTGACGATGTATTAACAGAGATTGTACAATCTGAAGAAGAGAGAGAAGAGTAACAAACAAAAATAAACAGTGTCTCAAAAACCGTTGGACACTTTCCCAAACAAAATCGTAATGGGAAACCAGAAAGGAGAAAAAGCAACAGAAGAGAATATTTGAAGAAATAATGGCTGAAAACTTCCCAAATTTAATGGAATATTTATCTACACATCCAATAAGCTCAAGAAATCCAGACAGAATAAACATTTAGAGATACATACCCAGATACGCCGTTGCCAAAGCGTTGAAAGAAAAAGATGGGAAGACCTTGAAAGTAGTAAGAGAAAAATGACTTGTGAAGGACAAGGAACCTCAGTAAAGTTAAGGGATAACCTCTACTCAGAAACAAGGAAGCCATAATGTATGACTTATATGAAGTGCTCAAAGTGAATGTCAAACAAGATTCTTATATTCAGCAAAACTATCTTTTAAAAATAAAAGTGAAATAAAAATATTCCCAGAAAATTAAAAACTAACAATATTTATTACTAGCTAATCTGCCTTATGAGAAACACTGGAGGAAGTTTTTCTAGCTGAAAGCAAGTGGCATCAGATGACATAATCTCAGATTTAGACAATTCTAAGGTATCTACCACAAAACAGTTAAAGTTAATAAATTCATGGAGCAAAGTTTCAAGATGTAATATCAAAACAAAACAAATCAACTGAACTTCTAAATATTCACAATAAGTAATACAAATGTGAAATTAAATATATAATTCACAATAGTACCAAAAAGAATAATAGCTTGGGGCGCCTGGGTGGCTCAGTCTGCTAAGCATCCAACTTCAGCTCAAGTTGTGATCTCACAGTTCGTGAGTTCAAGCCCTGCATCAGGCTTGAAATAAACACTGTAATTTAGGGTCAGCTTATTTTCAACAAGGATGGTAAGACAATTCAAAGGGGAAAAAATAGTCTTTTTAGTAAATGGTGCTGCAACAGCTAGATATCTGCCTTGAAAAGATCGTTGGACACCTACCTCACACCATATGTAAAAGTTAACTCCAAATGTATCATAGACATACATGTAAAAGCCAGAGCTATACAAATTTTAGAAGAAAACATAGGATTCAATACTGATGTCCTTGGGGGTAAGCAATGATTTCTTGAATAGGAGCCCGAAATACAAGCAACAAATAAAAAAAGCAGATACATTGATTTCATTGAAATTAAACATATTTTTGCTTCAAAAAGGACCATCACGGAAATAAATATACAAACCACAAAATGACAGAAGACACTTGAAAATAATATATATCTGATAAAAGACGTGTATATAAAATAAATTGAGAATTCTTAGAACCTAAGAGTAAAAGGACAACCCAATTTTTTAAATGGTCAAAAGCTCTGGACAGACGCTTATCCAAAGAGGATATAAAAATGACCAATAGACATATGAAAAGACATTCAATATCTCTAATCAGCAGAAAACACAAATCAAAACTACAAAAAGATACCATTTCACACCCACTAGACTCACTATAATAAAAAAGGTGAACCTTAGCAAGAGTTGACAAAGATAAGGAGAAATTGAGAACCTCATACTGCTGATAGAATACATAAAATGATAAAGTCGCTTTGGAAAACTTCGGCAGTTCCTCAAAATGTTAAACATTAGAGTTACCATATGACCCAACATTTGCACTTCTAGGTATACACTCTCCCCAAAATAAAGACAGGTGTCCACACAAAGTCATTTGCATAAATGTTCATAATGTTGACAATAATCAGAATTGGGGACAACTCAAATATCCCCAACTAATGAATAAATAGATGAAATATGCTACACCCATACAAAGAAAGTATCACAATAAAAATAATATATTTTAAATACAAGCTACGATAGGGACTAACTTTCAAAATAGTATTGAGAGAACGAAACCAATCACTAAAGGTCACATCCAATACGATTCCGTTTATATGAAATATTCACATTAGATGGAAAATTGATTAGTGTTTACCTTGTTTTGGCAGGAGAAGGGGATTGAAAGTGACTGTAACTGTGTACAGGTACGTTTTTAGGAGAAAAGAAAAATGTTCTAAAATTGGATTGTGGTGATTACACAACCATGAGAATATACTAAAAATTGAGCTGTATACTTTAAGTTGGTGAATTGTATGATATGTGCATTATGTCTCAAGAAAGCTGTTAAAAATGCACAACTATGTCCTAATTTTTCATGTATTTACATGTTACCTCTAAAAGTGGCACGGATTCAAAATCATCTCTAATACATGTAAGCGTAGGATGGAAGTAAAAATGTAGTTACGTAAACGTACATCCAAATATTTAAAAGTTATATGTTGAGTGAACAAAACTGTTCTCTAAAATACAATCTTTCTTTCTGCTTTGACAAACGTGTTGCCAAAATGACAAGCGTATTTGAAAATATGTAAAACAATGATTTTTGCATCACTGAAAGTGAGTAAAATATGAAAGATGACATAATTAAACTATTATTAATTTTCTCTGGATTTCCTAATGGAGCAACAGGATTTGCATGAGTAAAAAAATGATTACATGTATAACTCATAAAGTTTTATATGTTGATACCATAATATTTACTTTTCTTTGCCTTCATTTCTGCAAAATTACCAATTACATGATTATAACTAAGATACAACATTGGTGTTCTAGTTATAGTAATTATTTAAAGAATTAAAAGTAAAATGTAATGATATTAAAATGTACATAATCTGAATTCATTTTTGTCAAAAACTATAAAGAATATATTATTTTTGTTTTCAAAATGATTATTTTCAAAAATATCATTATTTTAGAAGAAAATATTTAAAATAAAAGGTTAAAGTCCAAACTATTGTTTACTTTAAAATTTCGTTTCTAAATTATGTAAGTAAAACTAAACTAAATCACACTCGGAAAATTCACTATAAATATATTAAATATGAGTTAAATAAAATTCTTTGAAATTCTAGCATTGAATGCCAGTCAAAGTGAAGTCACATAGGATTACAGGTGCATTGTGCAAGGGCTGACTCCGAATTTGAAATGACAGAGCCACCCAGATATTCATGAACAAAGTTTTCATGGGTGTCCATACTATATTGATTCCACTAAAAATACCCCTCTTGCCTGTGTGTAAGGCCAAAGCTAAATAATTACATTTAGGGTCATGGTATTAGTCTTCAATAGCTGTTGTAACAAATTATCGTAAACATGACAGCCAAAAGTAGCACAAAGTGCAGTTCTGTAGGTTACAAGTCTCACACTGGCATCACTAAGCTAAAATCAAGGTATTGCCTGAGCAACATTCCTCCTCGAAGTGCTAGGGTGGAAACTATTTTCTTGCTTTTTCTACTTTCTAGAGAGTTTCCTCCCTCCTGCATCTCCACAGCCAGTAACATAGGGTCCCTCTGACCCTGCTTCTGTCATGACATTTTCCTCTGATCTTCACTGCTTCACTCTTTCATTTTTAAGGCCCCCACGACTACATTTATAAACCAGGATAATCTTAAGGTCGACTGATGAGTACCTTAATTCCATCTGCACCTTAATTCCCACTCACCATTTAACCTAATATATCCACAGATTCCAGTGTTTAGGGAGTAGACATTTTGGTGGAGCCACTATTCTGCCTACCACAGACAGAGGAGGTGAAATTATGCCATGATAACAAGGAAACAAAAATTCCAAAATTTTAGTGACTTCAAATAACAAAATGTATTTCCTAATTGTGTTGCATGTCCCTGTCAAGTCATCAGTGAGTCTTTACTCACTGTATTTAATAAGAGACCCAGGTTGACAGAGCAGCTGCCATCTTGAAAATAGATAATAGATCTGCAGATAGAATAAAGAACTCTAACGGGACACCCACTAGAAATTCAATGCTTGGTCCAAAAAATGATACATATCACATCTGCTCAGAACTCACTGTTCAGAACTTGACTCCACCCAATACCAGAGCATTCAGCCAAGATTATCCTACTCTGTGCCTTAAAAAAGGAAAAACCGTAAGTATTCTGTGAACAACATTAGTACTGGTCATCCATGTGTTACATATACAAATGCTGGATAAATAGAATAAAATGTAATTGATAACTGAGCTTACAAAAATGAAAATGAAATCTGCAGATGCTAGAAATGAAATCCAGTATCACGAAAATGTCAGCTATCGCTGCTACCACTTTGAAGATGGGAGAAGGGATCAGAGAATGGTTAAATAGATCCAATAAAAACTGCGGGGTTGAGATTCAATATCCTCTCAGGAAGGTAAGTCAGGGGCAAAAGAAGAAAGGGGGTGAAAGGAATTGAGATTTCTGCATTAATCCAGGATCCCTAAAAGGATATACTATTTACAAAAGAACCAGGGAGAAAATTCTATTCACTGAATAAGAAAAATCATGTTTCTACCTATGTTCTAGATGGGGAGACAGTAGTGTCATTGAAAAATTCAGCCCAGGAGTGTGTTAAATTCTCCCACTCTAAATATGGACTTGCTTTTTTTTCTTTTATTTCTACATATGTTTTATATATTTTAAGACTTTTTTGTTAGACCTATGCGTTATAAAAATGTATATCAGGGGCGCCTGGGTGGCTCAGTTGGTTGAGCGGCCGACTTCAGCTCGGGTCATGATCTCACGGTCTGTGAGTTTGAGCCCCACATCGGGCTCTGTGCTGATGGCTCATCAGAGCCTGGAGCCTGCTTCAGATTCTGTGCCTCCCTCTCTCTCTGCCCTTCCCCTGCTCACACTCTGTCTCTATGTCTCTCAAAAATAAATAAACGTTAAAAATGTATATCATGATGTTGATAATGTTTCATCATTATCATTTTTTTTCCTTTTGAGAGAGAGAGAGAGAAAGAGAATGGACAAGGCAGGGGAGGGGCTGAGAGAGAGGCGGGGAGAGAATCCTAAGCAGGCTCCTGGCTAACAGCACAGAGCCCAATGCAGGGCTCAGTTCCACGAACCATGAGATCACGATCTAAGCTGAAATCAAGAGTCGGACACTTAACTGACTGAGCCACCTAGGCACTCCTCAAATGTTTCTTTTCATCTTTAGTAACATTTCCTGTCTTAAAGATTGCATCTTAGTTTAGTGTTATTTAATACTTCTTTTTCCATACTTTATTTTCCATCTTTCTTTAACCTTAGATTTAAATATTGTGCCTTTTAAGTGACATGTAATTGGTTGTATTTTTTAGGTTTATTTATTTATTTTTAAGTAATCTCTAGACCCAATCTCAAACTTACAACCTCAAGATCAAGAGTCACATGTTCTTCCAACTGAGCCAACCAGGTGCCCCTAAGTGCTTGTATTTTCAACGTATTTTTTCAATTAGAATATCCACCAAATACTTTTGTCTGAAAAAAGGACATCATTACTACATTAAAAACCAAATTACAGACTGGGAGACATTATTATAATATATATAATAGACAATATAGAGAAGTCATACAAATCAAAAAGAAACCAACAAATACCCTAATGGGAAGATGAGCAAAGAACATGGACAGGTAACATATTAAAGATGTAACTCAAATGACCAACAAGCAAAAGTCAAGTAGTTTCAATAGTAATCAGAGAAATGTGGATTAAACTCACTTTGAAATACCATTGTACGACTATCATATTGGCATTTATTTTTAAAATCCGGTAATGGCAAGGAGCTGGTGAGGATGTAAAGAAATAGAAAGACATATATAGTGCTGATGGAACTTAAATTGGTACAATTACTTTGGAAAGCAATTCGAACATACAAAAGTAATTGGTAGGTGCACATACCCTAAAGAAAATAATTCTACCCTCTGTTGCCCATCCTAGAGAAATTTTGCACCCCTAAGGAAGCATGGAGCAGGGTTCTCACTATTTAATCTGTAATAGTATGAAATTCAGAGCAAACTAATTGCCCATCAATATGGGAGTAGGTACACAATGGATAAATAAATAGATAACAATTATAAACTGCCTAAGCACATCAAAGCATCGATATGGATAAATCTCAAAATATAACGCTATACATTAAAGAAAAACAAGTTCCAAAAGCATTAGGGCCATAGGGCACTATTTATGTACAGTTTTCAAACACCCCAAACAATTCTTTATATTGTTTGAAAATACATATATATGTTATAAAAGTATGGAACTGAATACACACCAACTGAAGACAACTTGTTGAATGTGGTGATGAATACGAGTCAGGAATTAAGGTTGGGCTTTAGCTATGTCTGCAAATCTTCATTATTCATTTTTTGGAATGAGAAGATCACCTCAAGCCAATATAGCAAATAAAGAGCAACTTTAAATTTTTAATGAGGGCCCATGGAAGTAAGGATTATTGTTTTGTTTATTTTTTCAAACGTCTGAAATATTTATTAAAAAATTAAATACTCCTTAGCATTATGTGTTTTCATAATAAAGTACAAATACAAAATAGAATTTTTCAGCTAATATAGTAGAGACAACAATAGATATAAAAATCAATCTCAAAGCGGACAGTAAAAATAAATGAGCCCTATTTCCAAATTTTGTACCATCTCACTGCTATTTCAGAGATAGTTCCAATTAACGTATATGTTCTCATGGTGCAAATAAATGTACAATTAGATACCTAAACCAAAAATACAAATGGACAACAACAAAACCTGTCTCAACTTAAAAGAAGTAAGTCTGGAGTCCCAGCGTGGCTCAGTTGGTTGAGCCTCCAACTTCGACACTGGTCATGATCTCATGGTTCATGAGTTTGAGCCCCACATTGGGCTTGCTGCTGTCAATGCAGACAGAGACTGCTTTGGATTCTCTGTCCCCTCTCTCTCTGACGCTCTCCTACTCACACTCTGTCTCTCTAAACAATAAGTAAACATTCTAAAGAAATTTTAAAAAGGGGGTACCTTGGTGGCTTACTTGGTTAAGTGTCCAACTTCAGCTCAGGTCATGATCTCAGTTGATGGGTTCAAGCCCCGTGTCGAGCTCTGTGCTGACAGATCAGATCCTGGAGCCTGCTTCTGATTTTGTATCCCCTCTCTCTTTGCCCCTCCCCGGCTCACTCTCTCTCTCAAAAATAAACAAACATTAAAAAATTTGTTTAAAAAAAAGGAAGTCAGGCACCGAAATTAAAAACATTGCTTTGATTAGGCAACAAATTTCCCTTAAGGATTTTTAGCCCACTGATACAACTTGGAAAATGGACTTTGTTGAATAGATTCTGTTTTAGGAGCACAGGAAGACTGAAAATCTACAGAAACAAATTTTTTTTCTTAAAATTAAACTCAAATGAACTTTATCTCATGGTTATTCATACCTAAATCATTGAGCAATTTAAGTATACTTACAACTACAGTTTTTGAAAGCTTCAGAAAGGCTGTTCAGCAAAATACTTCTTTTATAGACTTAATTCTGTAACGAAGGTCATCGTTACTACAAATATTTCATCTTCCCCTTACAACGTTTTTCCCATTATTTTACTTAAAAGCCATCTAAATTTTACAGAATTTCCTAGAATGAATTAAGACTCTTTCCTGTGAGTTTCCATCAAATACTGTACCTTCCTAATCACAGCATTTTCCCACACTATCATTCCTTTTGTACCTCTGGGCATTGGCCTCACTCTCAGATCATACTCAGATTGTTCACCATTTTATGTTAGTATTTAGTATAACACTAGTCATCAGACTTGTGGTCAAATATTCATTGGTTCATAGCTTCATATATTTTTATTAGATTGTATTCTCTATTTCCTTTTTTTCAGTTGCTACTAGTTCTGGAGGAAAATCAGTACACTGGGAATATATGGAAATAAAAACAGTAAAATGAATGAATAAGTATGTAAATAACCAGTTATTTTGTGGCCCACCATGTCTTCTTCCTTCACCTTTTGCCTTCTGGTCATTTCTTACGTCTGATTGGACTAGATAAGAAGTAGAGTCCAGATCCCAAACCAAGGCAGTATTAACGTGATACACCTCAGGGAACGTCCAAAAATATCCACTTCAGCACGTACTCATCCAAAGAAAAATCCTTTGATTTTTCAAAACATAGTACAAAAAGTACTTTGAGAATAGTCAGTTTATTAATGAATTAGGTTTTGATTTGATTGGATTACCTGGAATTGAACAAAAGCCATTTTCTATTTCAAATCTGAAGGCAGAGACTTGTACTTACTACATATGCACGTTTTCAGTAGGGTATTTCCAGAAGTTGCTGAGATAGCAGAAACCACAGGAGTTTTTGCAGAGTAATCAGGCACAGGCCAGAGGAGTGTGTTCTCTGGGAGTCATCAGGAGACACGGCATGAGCAGCCAGTGCACACTTTCATACACTCAGGAGCATGAACTGTTGTAAAACTTTGTCAGGCAAGTACTCTCGAGTCTCACGGCGCTTGGCCGAATGCAGCAGGAATTCTGAATCAGCAACAATGTGAGGAAAGCAAACTTTTTCCTGATTTGGGCCCCCATGTCAAAGTCTGGACGGTCCTGTAGGATAAGGCCCGCGATTTCAGCGGCATATGTCGAAGCTAATTCCAATCTTTCAAATACCAGTTAAAGTTATGGGGCGATATCAGTAGAAATCTAACCTCTCAAGGACGCATGCATAGGAAAGCAGATGGGTTGCAACAGACTGTTTAATCCCAAATCAAATAACAGAATCAGCACTTCAGGATGACTGCTTATATAGACACTTTTGTCAGATAATGTGGCTGAGAGCTACACTTCCCACACAGCAAGCTCCATAAAGAGTTTGTGATACACTGATTGATCAGTGGCAAATTCATTAAGCTTATACAGCAAACAGCGAGCTGTAGAGTGCATCGTAAACACTGTCCCAGAATGACATGAGTTTACATTAAAAGATAACAAGACATTAAGCTTTCAGTATATAAAGCCTTTTTTTGTTGTTTATTGCTTCATTTTTTTCATATAGACTGCAGGAAGATGTAAGAAAACTTGACAGTGAAGCTTGAAGATGGGAAATATTCTTTCTTGATTTGACACAATTGAGAAAGATTTCCATGAAGACAACAGTGAAAATGCTTCCAAAGTAGCCATTACTGGCACAAAGCATCTGTATAAATCTCCCAATCAGGAGAAATAAGTCACTAACAAATCTGTTCTTGGTAGGTCAAGCTTTCTTTTTTGGTTTCTGGCATGGTGTTGTGGTTTGCTGAAATCTCTACCATTTTTAAATTAAGACAATCCCCGACTTTGCTTTGGTTTTCAAGAGAAAATGTAAATGGATGAAGGTGATAGAATAGAACGACCTTTCCCAAAATATGCCCTTCAATGTAATGCTAAAAAAAAAAAGTTAAAGAGTGATTATATGGTCAAACAAATTTAAGAAATACTGTCTTAAAATGCAGATGAAAGATTCCTGTTTCCACAGGACTTCCCATAACTTTGAGTAAGCTAGTGTGAATTTGACTCTTTAAGGAAAGATATTGTATGTAGCATTTCCCAAGATTATTTGAGCACAGGTGTGTGTGTGTGTGTGTGTGTGTGTGTGTGTGTGTGTGTGTGTGTAAGATCTTAAAAGACTAAAAGTTCCATGGGATGCACTTTTTGAAATGTTGATAATCGATTGTACCTTTAACAAACAGTGGCTTCTGCTTTTCAATACGTTCATTTTGAAGTTAAGCCATTTTCTTTCCTCTGGTTTAGACGTGCCAATAGATACATGGACTTTACAGCAACCTAGTAGTTGAGATGGAAGAAGAAAGATATGGAGGCAAGAATGTGGAAGATTGCAATAGTTGGAGCAGAAATAAAAGAAAATAAAAGAAAGTAGATTGGGGTCTTGGTGGTGGAAACCAAAAAAGAAGAAACTAGCTTTTCAAACATTATAAAAGAAAGAAATGGCAGGACATAGAAAGGTCCTAGACACAAGGTAGAAAGAGAGATAATCAAAGATGGACTCAAGGTTGTAACCCTGGGTGATAGGAGAGCTGTCGTGCTGCTAGCAATAATGGAAAGTAGAAGAGGAAAAATGATAAGCCTGGACTATTATTATGGAATGTTTTAACTGAAGGGGCACAATGAAGGAGGTTTTTATATGTGAAGGAAAAAATTCAAAACCAAATACAAACTGATAAAATGTAAAAAAATGAAATGTTTCCCAAATAAGAATTTGTTCCCCTTTAAAACAGAATTTTATTTTTTGTTCATACAGGTATGGCTAATTGATTTGGTCGCTGGGGCATAATGTTTCTGTTTTCTCCTTCAACTCTATTCACTGGGATTTTAGTTCCTGTAATAACATAAAGACATATATATTGTGTATACTATAGATTAAAGGCATATATGCTTACCATTTTACATATAAATGCAAATACTTACCTTTTATACCCAAAAAAAAAAAAAAAAACACATTTGACCCATAAATGCAAAGTTGCCCTAGCTGGGAAAGCAAAGGTAGTCTTCAGGGAAAATCTGAAAATTTAGCACTGTCAAAGAGTTTTGATTCAATTTGCTAGTCTAATACACACGAGAATGACAAAAAGTCTTTATTTGCTCTGAGGGTTTTCAGTACCATTGAAATGCTGTCCTCAACTCAAGTACTTTTCATGTATCAGAGAAGTGGCAAATTTAACAAAGCCTGCACTAATGTTTTGTATTTCTGCTCTGAGTAAAATGCTTCAGAAAGTAAACATGAGTATTCGATAACATTGCAACAGGAGACAATGATAAAGGCTTCTGTTTCATAATATATTGATAAGTAAATCATTTCAAAAGAAGCAAACGGTATTATTGAACACTGAAAGGCTAACCCTAACATGAAATAGAGACTGCTTAAGTAGCTTTGTTTATTTTCTGTGATGATATAAAAAACATTGGCATACATATGTTTTCTCAACAGTACACATTTTTGTTGATAAGTTAATATTTGAACACGAGATGAGTAGCAAATCCAAACTCTTGTTACTGGAGCAATTTTCAACACTATCCAGAGTAACGAAGTCCCAAATAGCAAAAAGTAAACAAAGGCAGAGTAACAAGCTTTCCGTGAAATAATTACAGAGAACCTAGAAGACTCAAATCAGGAAATTGCATTTTATGCTAAAAATTTCATCCGCGTTATGGCTTAAATAAGCAAACCTGCACATGTAATTTATAATTTAGTTGGAGACTGGGAAAATAGCACTTTGCTATTTGTACTTTGCTGTACAAGAGTAGTTAAGAGCATGGCCTATGGTTAAGCAAACATTGGTTTAAGTTGTTGCTGTCAGATATATTAGCAGTGTGAGTTTGGGCATATTATTGTAGTCACTCTGTGCCCTGATTCTCTCAATTAAAAAATATATAAATGGGAGAGATAATAGTGTCATCTTAATAAGTGCAAATATTTAACTCAATGCCAGCTGTGTTATCAATATTCAATAAAGATTAGATGCTTTATTATCATAATTATTATAAATATTGTCAGAGAATATCCTTTTTAAAGTCTAGTACAACATGTAAATCTTTAAACTAAACTAAAACTGCATAATAAAAGGTTTCAGGCTGACACCTTCATGAAGACGTGATGAGAAGCAGGGAGCACAGTGGTAAAACGCCAGTAAATACAGATATCTCACATTTTCTTCATTCATTTATACAATGATGTACATTTAGGCTATTTCCATGCCTTGGCTCTTGTGAATAATGCTGCAGTGAACAGTAGAGTATACATATTTTTTTGATATCTTGTTTGCATTTCCTACGGATAAATACCCAGAGTGGGATAGTTGGATCATATGATAGTTCTATTTCATAATTTTTTGAAGAACTTCCATACTTTTTGCACAGCGACTAAACCAATCTCCATTCCCACTAACAGTGCATGAGAGTTCCCTTTTCTCCACATCCTTGTCAACACTTTTAGATCTTGTATTTTTGATGATAACCATTCTGACAAGTTACATTTTTATGGGTATAGACACTGGCCCCAGACTCCTAAGGTTTGACTACTGGCTGTGTCATTTGCCCACTCGGTGATCTAGGACAACTTATTTAACCTATTTGTAAAAAGAGGAAAATAATAGAGCTGGCCTCATAAATTTTCTGTGTCTGTGTGTATGTGTGTGCATCTGTGTATGCATAAAGTGAGTCAATACACAGTAGAGTATTTAAAACTGTGCCCAGAACTCAGTGCCTAGCACATTCTCAATACATAACAATGGCCAACACTTTGTAGGGCACTTGTGCAAGGTGACTCAGCCAGTAAGTTGGAGTAAGGGTACAACATAGGTCAAAATCTGTAATTGTAATACGTCTGACCAATATTAGGAATTCTCTTAGTTTTGGTACCTACATCTCTTATGGGCCTCAATTACTTCAAGTATGAATCAAGGGGATTTTATTATCAGATGTAAATTCATAGCATTTCCCTCCTAATCCTGCCCTCTGGCTTACCTCACATCCCACCCAAAACTGTTAACAAACAGTTTTAATCTGTAGAGACACTGCTGATCTTCAACTGGATCTCAGAATACCTGTCAGCTCAGTCCACTAGGCAGCCACTAATCATTGGCTCAGTAATGATTTACTAAGTGAAAGTCTCTAGTAGTCTTTTTTGACATAGGAATTTATTATTTGAGAACTGTTGAAGATTTACAGAAAAACTGCCAAGACGGTGCGCAGAGTTCCCACACAACCCACACCCAATTAACATAGTACATTAGTATGAAATATTTGTTATAGTTAATGAACCAATTCTGATACATTATTAACTAAAGTTGAATTCCTTATATTTTACCTAATGTTCCAGGAGCCCATCCAGGATACTAACTTACATTTACAAGGTATGACTTCTTAGGTTCCTCAGACTTTCCTTGTTCATGATGCCCTTGACATTTTGAAAAGTACTGGTAAGTATTTTGTAGAACAATCCTAAATTAGGATTTGTCTGGATCTTCTCTTCATGGTTATACAGGAATTTTGTGTTTGAGGGAGAAAGAACAGAGGCAAAGTGCCATTTTCAAAACATCATATCAAGAGTACATACTATCAGCATGATTTATTGCTGTTGATATTAAGCTTGATTAACTAGCCAGGGTAGTATTTGTCAGGTTTCTCCACTATAAACATCTTCTTCTTTTCCCTTTTTATATTCTATTCTTCCAAATGAAGTCGCTAAGCACAGCCTGGATTTTAAAACTGTAGAGTTATGCTCCACTACCTTGAGGGCAGAGTAAGTACATAAATTATTTGAAATTCTTCTGCATAGGATTTTTGGCTATTCTCCTCCATTTATTTATTTATTTATTCAATCATTTATGTGTAGTATGGGCTCAAGGATATTTATTTTACATGAAAGGTTATAATCCATTTCACCATCCATTTCAACATCCTAAAATATTCCCCGTGCTTCACAAGTTCAAGCCCCGTGCCTCCAGCACCCTGACAACTGCTGATATTTTAATCATCTCTAGAATGTTATCTTTTGCAAAATTTCACATTATTGGAATCATATAGTACATAGGCATAGCTTCTTAACACTGTTTTCTGTCACTTAGCAATATGCATTTACAATTCATCCATGTCTTTATGTGGTTTGATAACTCATTTCTTTTTATCACTTACTATATGGATGTACAGACAACACAAGGAAATAAAGGGCACCCAAATCAGCAAGGAAGAAGTCATTATGTGGATGTTTATCCATTCATCCCTTGAAAGGCATCTTGGTTCTTCCAGTTTGGGATGTTTACCAATACTATAAATATTGTTATTTGGGTTTTCATGTAGACACAAATTTTCAACTCAGTTAGGTAAACACATAAGAGCATAATTTCTGAAGTATCTCATAAAACTATATTTAGCTTTATAAGAGACTGCCAAACTGTGTTCCAAAATGGTTGCACTATTTTGCATTCTCACCAGCAATGGACAAAAATTATTATTGCTCCATGAGCCATCAGCCTTGGGTTGTAGGCTTTTGGACTTCAAATATTCTAATAGGGAGTAATGGTATCTCATTGTTTTGATTTTCAAATTCCTAATGACAAATAATGCTAAGCATATTTCATATGCATATTTTTCATTTGCATATCTTCTACTTTTTCTCTGTTTTTTTTTTTAATTTCCCCATTTCTACATTTTTTTCTGTGTCCCTGTCCATGCAGCTAAGGAAAGGAAATTATTCAGGTACATTTCAGTGTATTTTACTTTATTTTTAAATAAACTTCATTGTTTAGAGCAGCTTTAGGTTCACAGCAAAACTGAGCAGAAGGTAAAACGAGAACCCATATACTCCCTGCCTAACACCTACAGCGCCTCCTCATTATTAACCTTGCCACCAGAGTGGTGCATTTGTCACAATTGATGAACATACATAATATCTTTTTTTAGCGAGATTTCTGTTCATATCTTTTGGCCAGTTTTTGATGGTTCTGTTTTCTTATTGCTGAATTTTAAGAATTCTTTGTATATTTTGGATTAGAGTCCTTTATCAGATGTGTGTTTGCAAATACTTTTTCCCAGACTGACACTTTTCATTCCCTTAGCAATAGTTTTTGTAGAGCAGAAAATTTTTATTTTAATAAAGTACCACTCATTAAGTTTACTTTTCATGCACCATGTTTTTGTGCTGTATTAAAAATTAAAGTTCGTAAAGGTTTTCTCCTAATATCTTTCAATTTTATATAGTTTTATATAAAACTATTATAATTGTATAATTTGGTATTTTATATTTAATTTTCTTATACATTTAGTGTTGATTTATGAGAAATATCTAAAGTATGTGTCTCATTTTATTTCTGTATAGACACCAAACACTTCTAGTATCATTTACTGAGAAAGACTATGATTTTTTCATTGAATTGCTTTTGTTCTTATTCAGAGATCAGGTGAGTATCATTGTGTGGATCTCCTTCTTAGCTCTCTATTCTGTTCCACTGATCCAAATGTCTGTTCTTTTGCTAATATCATGCTGTCTTGATTACTGTACCTTTAGAGTAAGTCTTGAATTTTGGTAGTGTGAATCTTCCAGCTTTGTTTTTCTTCATCTTTGGTATTGTGCTGGCTACTCTAGATCTCATGCCTTTCCATGTAAATTTTAGAATCTATTCCTCAATATCTAAAATATAGCTTGCTGGGATTTTGATTGGAATCGTATGGATCTGTAGCTCAAATTGGGAAGAATTGCATCTTAACAATTTTGAGTCTTCTGATCCATGGTCAGAGACTATCTTTCCTTTTGTTTTAGTTCTTTTGATTTCTTTCTTTAGTCTTGTAGTTTGACATACAGGTTTGTGCATATTATGTTACATTTATTTTTAAGTACGGGGCTAGGGGGAGTTGGGGCTATTGTTAGTGATCTTTTTAAATTTTCAAATTCCAATGGTTCGTTTATATAATATGTTAAAGTGATTGACTTTTATAGATTAACTTTTAATGTATTAATCCCATGGCCCTGATATACAGGCATATTCATTCCTGGAGGGTTGTTTTGGAATTTTCTGCATAAGACAATAACATCATTTGCAAATTAGGACACTTTTACTTCTTACTTAGAAATCCATATACAATTTATTTCCTTTTCTTGTCTTATTGTACTAGTATGGTGTTAATTAGGACTACTGAGAGAAGACATTCTTTCCGTGTTCCAAATCCTAGGGGGAAAGAATACTGTTTCTCACCATTACACATGATGTTAGCAGTGGGTTTTTATTAGGTGTTCTTTATGGAAATGAGGAAGTTCCCTTCACTTCCCATTTTGCAGAGATTTTATTATGAATGAGTGATGAATTTTGTCAAATGCTTTTATTTCAGCTATTGATATGATCATAATATTTTTCCCTTAGCATACTGATATGTAAATTACACAGATTGATTTCAAACGTTGAACCGGCACTGAATATCAGGAATAAATTCCACTTGGTCACAATGAATGTTGTCATTACACAATATTGGATTTGATTTGCTCATATTTATGATAATTCTTGTTTCTATAGTCATGATACATATTGCTCTGTATTTTTACTTTCTTGTAATATCTTTCTCTAGTTCTGGTATTAGGGTAAGTCTAGCCTAATGGAATAAATTAGGATGTGTTCCCTCTGTTACTATTTTTCTGAATAGATTATATTGAAATACAATAACAAATTTAAAAATAAAAAATAGGGGCGCCTGGGTGGCTCAGTCGGTTAGGCGACCGACTTCGGCTCAGGTCATTATCTTACGGTCTGTGAGTTCGAGCCCCGCATCAGGCTCTGTGCTGATGGCTCAGAGCCTGGAGCCTGCTTCAGATTCTGTGTCTGCCTCTCTCTCTGTCTTTCTGTCTCTCAAAAATAAATAAACATTAAAAAAATTTTTAATAAAAAATAAAGTAAAAGAATTAAAAAAAATAAATTTTTCTTTCTTTATCCAAAAATGTGGGGAAAAAAAAAGAAAGACATTAAAAAAAAGAAAACAAGAAAATAATTTAAGCAAAAACAGAAACAAAGAAAACTAACAAATAAATGAACTAGTAATCATAATGAAACCCGAATGAAGTTACACCGTTTCTGATGTACATTCCAGAACTGAAACTATGAAGCCTTCTGTAGTCCATATACTAAGCATGTGGAGTGACTTGTGTTGGTCTTCTAGGGGAAGTGCTTGGAGGGTGCAGTTGGGTGAGGCCTGGTGTAATGGCTCTGTTTTCCAGTAGGTGACTCTGGTTAGCTTACAAGGGTGGATCAGTGTGGTGTTCATGTATGTGCAAGTGCATGCGCATGCCCGAGAAAGGTGGCAATGGGTTTGTCCAGCTCCCTAGCCTCTGGAACAGGAACTTCATGCTCTCACAGACCTGTGATCAAGCACCTCTTCTTTGTCCCAAGCCTCCGTCCACTCCCCACCTCCATGACCAAGCCATCCACCCGCCAGGCATTACCTCCCTCCAGAGTTTTATCTCAGATGGGGTTCTATTTAAAAACTCTACACATTAGAGATCCCTGCAGCTTGACCTGACTCTCTGGGGGAGGGTCTCACTGAGTAATGCCTGGGTGCTGGCTCGCCCCAAAAATGTTCATGCTATCACACAGAGGCAGAGGTTCAGAGATATGGCAAACCATAACACACAGCTGGCACCAGGTTTTACCACACTCTGGCATTTTTGTCCCAATATCAGCAAACATGGTTGTTCTCCAGGGTCCACTGGAACCTTTGCCTATAGGAAGCTGGCTGTCCTCTCCCAAATGCACTCCAAGCAGGGGAACCACTTATCCCTGTGTGACATACAAACCCCTCAGACCTTGCTGCCTGCTCGTGGGATTCGCCCTGCTTCCTTGCCAGAGCACCACCAGGCAGAGTTCCCAAACCAGACTCTGTGCTCCACCATTCATAGAATCCTTGTGATATTGAAACCCTTTCCTGTCAATGGTTTTGGGGAGGAGATTTCTTGTTCAGTCCTCTGCAACCTTTTTCACTATTTCTCTTTTTCTCCATCTACTTTTGGGGGAGTGCTTTTCTTGCACAATCCCAGAGCACCACACTCCCCACTTTCCCCCTTTCTCTTTCTCTGTCCTCTCTCCACAAAAACAGCTTCCTAACCTCCACGGGCTTTCCGCTCCCCTAGTTTGCCTCTCCACCCGCCTACCTGCTGACTTCTGTGGCTCGAGTTCTGTGGATCGTTGTGTTAATCCTCAGATCAGTTTCCTAGGTGTTCAAAATGGTTTCATGCTGATCCAGCTGTGCTTCAGGGATGAGACAGGTTCAGGGTCTCCATTCTGTCCCGCCATCTTAACTCTTTCTATTCTTTTCTTTTTAAAAGCTCCTTGATTTAGGTTTCAATTACTCTAAGGTGGGAACACAGGTTATTGATCTAAATATTTTATTCTTTTCTAAGATCAATGCTTAGGGCTATAGGTTTTCTATAAGCAAATCTTTTGTTGCAGTCCATGAATTGGATAAATTGTATTCATATTTAGTTCAAAACATTTCTTGAATTTTTCTTGAGACTTCTTATTTGACCCAGATATTTTCATGTGAGCTTCAGATATCATGTGAGCTTCAGAAGAATATATATTCTTCTGTTGTTAAAAAGAGTATTTATAAAAGTTGGTTTGATACAATTGATAGATAATGTTCTTCAGGTCAACAAATTCTTACTGATTTATTGCCTACTTGAACTATCAAATACCAACAGAGGTGTTTGAACCCTTCAACTATAATAGTTGGTTTGTCTATCACTTCTATCAGTTTCCACTTCATGTATTATGATGCGTATATATTTAGGATTGTTATACCTTTTGGAAAATTATCCCCTTTTCATTATGCAATGCACTCTTTATTCTTAAGAATATTTCTTGTTTTTAGGACTGCTTTACCTGAAATAAATATAGCTACCCCAGCTTTATTTTATTTGTGTTAGTATGGTACATTTTTCTCCATCCTTTTATTTTGAACATTTTTGAGACTTTATATTTAAAGTGACTTTCTTGCAGAAATACGTAGTTAGGTTTATTTTTTCATACATTGTGCCAATATCTATCTTTAATTCATATATTTCTACTATTTACATTTAAAATGATTATTGATATAGTTAATTTAATATTGATATAGCCACATTGTTTTAAAATGTTTCTGCATTCATTCATTCTTTGTTTCTTATTTTCCCTCATTTTCTGTCTTCTCTATTTTAACTGACCATTTTATGTGATTTTATATTATTTTTCTCAAAATATCAACTTTATTTCTTTATTTTTTAGTGATTGTCCTAAGATTCCAATACACATTTTTAAATAATGTAAATTTATCTTCAAATAAAACTACACCGTTCATGTATAGCCTCAGTACCTTGTAACAGTCTTTCTAATTATTCCCTCTCATTCTCTATAACATTCCTTTCAATTATTTCACTTACTTCTATGCTATAATTACCCAATATATAACTATCATATTACTCTAAGTAAACAGTTACATATTCCAATTAAGATCAAGAAAACTAGAAGTGTCTTACTACTTTCATTTATTCCTTCTGTGACACATTCCTTTCTTTGCATAAATCTCAAATTCTGACTTATTTCAATTTCCTTATGCCTAAAAAATTTCTTACATTTCTTACAGAGCTAGTCTGTGGATAAAGAATTTTCTCTGATTTTGCTTGTCTGGAAAAGTCTTACATCTATTTTAGTTTTTAAGTTTAATTTTGTTGAACATAAAATTCTAGATTAGTGGGGTTTTTCTTTCAAACACCTTAAGTATTGTAATTTGCTGTCTTTTTGTGGTTGGTTTCTGATGAGAAGTCTTCTGTAAATATTATCTTTGTTCCTCTACTTCTTTATTTTGCCCTGAATTCTTCCAGTATTTTCTCTGTTTTTGGTTTTTTGCAGTTTGAAAATAATATGTGTAGATCTTTTGTTGTTGTTGCTTGTTCGTTTCATTTAACCTGTTCTCTGAGCTTCCTGGATCTGTGATTTCATGTCTGTCATTAATTTTGGAAAATTCTTGATCGTTATTTTTTCAAATATTTCTTCTTTGTTCTTGTTTTTCTTCTTTTATATTAAAATTACATGTATGTCATACTTTTTGATAAACTTTCACAATTCTTGGAAGTTCTGTTCTCTTTTACCCCCATGCATCTTTCATTTTGCATTTCAGACTGAAAAGTTTCTATTGCCCTCTCTTTTAGCAGCCTTTCTTTGCTTCATTGTGTCCTTCATTGTGTCTACTGATGAGTCCATCAAACAAAGGCGTTCCTTATTTCTGCTACAATATTTTTGTTTTTGACATTTATTTTTATCTTTTTTAGAGCTTCTATCTCACTACTTTCAGTACCTCTCTGTTCTCATATATGTTTATTTTTTCCCATTAAACACCTTAACATGGAAATCATAGTTATTTTAAATATCTTGCCTGGCATATTTAATGTTTCTGTAGTTACAAGTGCCAGGGACTCTAGGTTCCTCCATTATCTTTGTTTCCTGTCTCTTTTCTTGACCTTGGGCTTCACTAAATACTCTTCTTCAGAGAACATCTGTGTCTTACAGCACTTTTAACTATAATACACTGTTATTATAATGGATACTTGTTAGCCTTGTGGTAAGGTATGGGGAGAAGGGGAGTATCCCATAACATTCTTATTCAATCTCAGTTTCTCAGGGACTTGTGCCTTGGGGCTGTGACCCTCACAAGTGTTACCCTGGTACTTTCTTTCCCTGACAGTATCACTCCGAATCTATTTCCTTACCTGTGATAATACTCTAGTGAAGTCTTTTTCCTCTGAGATTTGGCCGTTCTTATGGAAGACACTCAGGATGTATTTCACAATAATTACTCTTCCACGCTTTCAGTTCTTTCAGCTGTAATCCACTGTCATTACACTGTAGTCTTGTGGATGAGGTGATAAGGTATGGGAAAGTGAAGCATTCTATAATCCTATGATGAAATTTCTGTGTTTTAATGAGCCTGTCTCTTTTTTTTTTTAATTTATTTATTTTTGAGAGAGAGATGGAGACAGAGCATGAGTTGGAGACAGGGAGAGAGAGAGGGAAATACAGAATCTGAAGCAGGCTCCAGGCTCCAAGCTGTCAGCACAAAGCCTGATGCGGGGCTCAAACTTACAAACCGTTGAGATCATGACCTGAGTGGAAGTTGGACGCTTAACCGAATGAGTCACCCAGGTGCCCTTAATGAGCCTGTCTCTTACTGTGACCTCCACAAGTGCTTCTCTAGAGGTATAGCTTTTTTTTCTCTTTCCTTTCCATATAGGTGAGACAAGAAGGGCAAAGGGGACTGGAGAAATGCCCTTTCCTAGCTTGAGTAAGCTTCTATAAATTATTTTTATTTCGGTTAAATTTCACAGCAATTAAAATTCCCGTACCCCCACCATAGGCTTATAGGGATATTTCTCAACTCTTTATCCTTAGAACCAGGTGGGTTTATTAACCCATGACAACGAGTCATGAAATTGTGCTCCCCTGCGTTCTGCGACTGTACCCCTAAGGTGTTTCTCACCCTCATGTATATTCATATATATATTCATACTCATGTTCCAGCCATTTGCCATTTATTCATGCTATTTAAGTGTTTCTAACAGTAATGGCTTCAGTGTCTTCTCCTTCAAGTACACAGATCTCAGCTGGGCCTCCCTGGATTCATTTGTCTTCCAAGATATTGAGGTGATTTTTCCTGCAAGTTTAGTTTGGATCCAAGAAAGTGTTGACTTTCAGTTTGTTCAGTTTTTTTTTTGTTTTGTTTTTTTTTTTTTTTTGCAAGGATGGAAGCAATGGCCTACCAAGCTGGGGTAAGCACCTGATTCTTGACCCAGCTCAAGTCATGATCTCACAGTTTCTGAGTTTAAACCCTTCATTGGGCTCTGGGCTGATGGTGTGGAGCCTGCTTGGGATTCTCTCTCTCCCTCTTTTCTGCCCCTCCTCCACTTGTGCATGCAAGCTTTCTCTTCTCTCTCTCTCCCTCTCTCTCTCTCTCAAAATAAATAAATAATCTTAAAAAAAGAATTTCATGGATTTTATTTAGTTAAATGTAAACATGACCTCTAAACTCACAATTGGTCTTACAAAAGAACATAGATTTCATTTTTTTTAATTTTTTTAAATTTTTTTTGAGAGAGAGACACACACAGCATGAGCAGAGGAGGGGCAGAGAGAGAGGGAGACACAGAATTCGAAACAGGCTCCAGGCTCTGAGCTGTCAGCACAGAGCCCAATGTGGGGCTCAAACTCATGAACTGTGAGATCAGGACCTGACCCGAAGTCGGACGCTTAACCGACTGAGCCACCCAGGTGCCCCAGAACATAGATTTTAAAGGTGCACACATTGATGTGTTAACTTAAAATGATGACAAGTGCTATAAATCTAAAGAATAAAGTACTGTGAAGAAGACTAGCAGGCAGTATTTAAATTGGTGTGTTAGGGAAAGCTTTTTTAAGAAAGAAATAATAAAACTAAGACCTGAAGAATTAATGAGATTTAGGGTGTGAAGGAACAGTGTGTAAGAAGGCTTAGAGATGGAAAAGAGTTGGACTCAATTATTTGCCTAATTTGTGACTAGAAAAAGGGCAGTAGTTCTGAATGGGTTTAGAGGAGCGAGCAGCAGTCAGTTTGAGCAGGTATATTAGGCCATGCATGTTAAACAGTGTTGCTCTGAGTGTCTGAAAGAGCCATCAAAGAGCATAAGTATCTGTAGTGAAATGATCTCCTCGTGTTAGATTTATCTTGTTGCAGTGTGAAAAACTGATTAAATTGAGGACAACAGAAGTGGAGGCACCAATTAAGAAGCCACAGAATTAGTTCAGGAAGTAGATGATGGGGGCTTCATCCAGATTCATGACAGTAGAGAAGGAAAAATAAGTGACCCACTTCAGGATACACTTTTTGATATAAAACAACAAGACTGGTCATTACTTTTTAAACAGATTATCAAGGGCCAGTTTCCAGCTCCACATATAAGGAGCTTGGAAGTCACCACTCCTTCCTACCAATAAGTGAAAAGCTGAACAGACTGAAAGATCATCAACTCTTCCTGGATCTGTAAGAGAGGAGAGGGCATAGGGATAACCTCTGCTCCCAAGATTCAAGATCCAGACAGGAAAACACAAGGCGTCATGGCTTCCTGGAGCAGAGACTCATGAGTGGAAACCTCTGCAGGAACCAGCACAGGGATAGGAAAACCTGAACTATAACTGATGAACTGCAGGAGGCTGAGTATGGACAACTCTGAGAGTTAAAATCTCCAGGGGGGGCCCATAGGATGAGGCCCTATATTATTGCAAGATATACTTCTGGGTTCCCACAGGAAATATTGGAGAAACATCCCCTCATGCTTCCTTCAGGGAAAGGGAGAGGAATCATTCTTATTTACATCAGAGCACTGTTCACCATAAGGAGGTCTGCACCCAGGAGAAATTGGTCAACCAGAACCTGACTTTCTGGGGTATTATTAGAGCCTCACTGACCTGGGAGAAGGTAAATACCCAACTCCACTCCACTCTAGCCATTTTGTGTCACCTGGGGTTTAGGAGAGAAAAATTGAAAACACAGTTTAAAGGCATAGGCTCACTATAAGACAGACTTAATCAAAGGACTATAGAATGTGTCCCCTCTCTCAACACCTTACCATCACATTACTAAAGGACTGTAAGACAGTTCCTTCACCTGCTACATGGTGTTCAGCTATCATGAGAAAATTTTGAGGCATACAAAAAGGCAAAAAGATAGTGTAAAGACAAGGTAAGAATCAGAAACAGACATGGCAGAGATGTTGGAATTATCAGATGAAGAATTTAAAATGATTATGATTAATATGCTTAGTGCTCTAATAAATAAAGTAGACAGCATGAAAAACAGATGGGCAATGTAAGCAGAGAAATGTAAATCTTAATGAAACAAAAAGAAATGTTAGAGATCAAAAATAGAAATAATCATAATAGAAATGAATGCCTTTGATGGTTTACTAGTACGCTGGACATGTATATAAAAGAAACTTTGCAGTTGAGGATACATAAATAGAAATACTGGAAACTTAAAAATAAAGAGAATAAAGACTAAAAGAAAACAGAACAGAATATCCTAGGACTATGAGAAAACTACAAAAAAGTGTAACATATGCATAATGGGAATGCCAGAGAATGAGAAAGAAAAAAAGACACAGAAGAAATGTTTGAAATAATAACAACTGAGAAATTCCCCAAATTCACTTCAGACACCATACCAAAGATCAGGAAACTCAGAGAACATCAAGGGGATAAATGCCAAAAAAACAAAAAAAAAAAAACAAAAAAACTACAAATAGACATACTGTTTTTAAAACTACTAAAAATCAAAGATAAAGAAAAATCCTGAAAGAAGCCAGAGGGAATAAATAAAACCTTACTTAGAGAGGAAAAAAGGCAGGAATTATACCCAATTTCACAGAAACCATACAAGCAAGAGGAGAGTGGAGTGAAATATTTAAAGTGTGGGGAGAAAAAGCCACCAACCTAGAATTTTGCACCTACGAATTATCCTTTAACAATGAAGAAACAAAGATTTTTGCAGACAAATCTTGAGACAATTTGTTGCCAGTAGACATAGTTTGTAAGAAATGTTAAAAAAGGTTCTTTAGAAAGAAGAGAAACTATATAGGCCCAAAACTCAGATCTACATAGAGAATGGAAGAGCACTGGAGAATGAACAAGTGAAGGTAAAATAAAAACTTTTATTTTCTTATTCTTAATGAATCTAACAGATAAAATTTTGATCAGAATCATAATAGCAACAATGTAATGTATTCAATTATGTGTATATATGATATGTATATGTTATATATATGTAATATATATGTATATATATGATGCTTAGGTATCCTTATATATAAATGAAATGAATAACAGCAATGATACAAGGGATGGGAAGCAGGAATTAAGATTGTTGTGTTATTATAAGGTAGTCACAACACCCATTAAATAGTACAGTGTTATTTGAAAGTAGACTTGGATTAGTTGTAAATGTATATTGTAAACTCTAGGAAAAACACTATAAAAAGCATAAGTAAGAAACAAAAAAAGGAGAGAAAACAGAATCATATAAAATGCCCAATTAAAACCATAAAAGGCAAGGCACCTGGGTGGCTCAGTCAGTTAAGTAGGCAACTTAGGCTCAACTCATGATCTCACTGCTCATGAGTTCAAGCCTCACGTCAGATAGCTCGGAGCCTGGACCCTGCTTCGGATTCTGTCTCTCTCTCTCTCTCTGTCCTTCTCCTGCTCACAGTCTGTCTCTCTGTCTCTCAAAAAATGAATAAAAATGTTTAAAAAAATTTAAAAATATTTTAAAAACACAAATAGTAGAAAAAGAATGGAAGACAAAAAGAGGAACAAAGACAAGAAAATGAAAACCATAATGAATATTGCAGATATTAATCCAACTACATCAAAAGCACTTCGAACATCAATTATTTAAATGCACCAATTAACACATATTTTCAGAGATGATCAAAAAACAGCACTCGAGTATATTTGTCTCGAGTATATTTGAGAAACCCGCTCAAATATAAAGATACACAAAGATTAAAAGTAAATGGATAAACACATTAAAAGACAACAAGAGTTACTATGTTAATTTCAGACAGAACAGACCTACAGCAAGGAAAATTATCATAGATTTATTTATCTTGGATATCATGTAAGGATAAAGTGGTCAATTCTCCAATAAGATATAATAACTTTTAACATATATGCACCTAACAACAGAGCATCAAACAATGTAACGATGTGAGGAAAAACCTAATATAATTGCTAGGATAAATAGATAAATACACTATCATAGTTAAAACCTACAATATTCATTTATCAGAAATGGGCACATCCAGCAGACAGAAAACTGGTAAGGACATAGTTGAACTCAATGGCATCATCAAAACACTGGATAAAAATGACAGCTATAGACTACTTATCCAAAAACAGTGGGAAATTCATTCTTCTTGAGCTCACATAGAACATTCACCAAGATAGACCACATTATGGGCTATAAAACACACCTTAAGGAATTTTAAAAATAGAAATCAAACAACATCTGCCCTCAGACCACAATGGAATTAAACTTGAAATCAATAACAGAAAAATAATTGGAAAAATCCCAAATTATGTGGAGAGTAAAAAACATACTTCTAAATAACACATGAGTCAAAGAATAAATCTCAAGTGAAATTTAAAAATACTCTCAATTAAATGAAAATTTAAAAAACTAATCAAAATTCATGGAGTGCAGTGAAAGCAGTGCTTAGAGGGAAATTTATAGCATTGACTGCACACACTAGAAAAGAAGAAAAATAAAAAATCAATCATTAAGGTTCACCTTAGGAAATTAGAAAGGGAGGTGATAAATACAAAGTATAGAAAGGAAAAGAAATGAAAATTAGAACAGAAATTGATGAAAATGAAATAGTAAATCCATAGAGAAAATCAATGAAACCAAAAGCTGGTTCTTTAAAAAGATGAATAAAATTGATAAGGCTAGCCAGGGTATCTAAGAAAAATAAAAGAGAGGGAACAAAAATTACTAACGTCACACATGAAAAAGAGAACACCTGTATATATACCACAGACATTAAAAGACAAAAGATTAGTATGAACAGCTTTGTGCCCACAAATTTGATAAGTTAGATGAAACAGACCAAATTCTCAAAAGACACAATCTGCCAAAACTCACACAAGAAGAAATACACAATCTGAGTAGTCCTACATCTATTAAAGAAATTGAATCCACAGAACCAGGACTAAATGGGTTTGCTGATGTCCAAGTGTTTAAGGAAGATATTATAATTCTCTAAAATCACTTTTAAAGGACAAAAGCAATAGGAGTACATACATCCTAACTCATTTTATGAAGCCAGCATTGCACTTATACCTAAATCAGACAAAGACATTACAAAAAAATAAAACTACAGACCAATATCTCTCCTGAACATAGATGAAAAAATTACAACAAAATATTGGCAAATTGAATCTAGTAGTGTATAAAAGAGAATTATATCTCACAACCAAACGGAATTTATCTCCAATATGCCAGACTGGTTCTCAAAAATCAATGAATATAATCCATCGCATTAATAGACTAAAAAGGAAAAATCACATAATCATATCAACAGATGCAGAAAAAATATTTGACAAAATGTAATACCCATTCATGATAAAAAATTAAAAAAAAAAACTCTTTGTAAACTGGAAGTAGAGAAGAAATTCCCTAACTTGATCAAAATTATCTAAAAAAAAAAAAAAAAAAACTCCAACTAGTATCACACTTAATGATGAGAAACTCAAAAAAATTCACTAGGATAAGAAACAAAGCAAAGATATCTCTTCTCAACACTTGTTTTCAACATCATACTAGAAACTTTAGCTGATGTTATAAGAAAAAAAAGGAAATAAAAGGCACATAGATTGGGAAGAAAAATAAAACTCTCTTTGTTCAATAATGACATGATTACCAGCGTAGAAAATCTGAAGAAATCTACAAAAAAAAAAAAAAAAAAAAAAAAACCTCCCATAACTAATAAGCAATTATATCAAAGTTGCAGGAGATAACATAATCATCTAGGTAGACAATCTGAAAGAATCAACAAAAACCTTGCAGAATTAATGAGCAATTAAAGCAAAGCTGGAGAACAAAAGGTTGACATACAAAAGTAATCACTTCCTTACATACCAGCAATAAATAAGTGGAATTTGACATTAAAAACACGTACCACTGGGGAGCCTGGGTGGCTCAGTCCATTGAGCGACTGACTTCCGCTCAGGTCATGATCTCACAATTTGTGAGTTCAAGCCCTGCATCGGGTTCTGTGGTGACAGCTCAGAGCCTGGAGCCTGCTTGGAATTCTATGTCTCCCTCTCTCTCACTCCTGCTCATACTCTCTCTCTCTCAAAAATAAATAAAACATTAAAAAATTAATAAGAAACATTGTACCATTTACATTAGCACCAAAAATAAAAGAAATATTTAGGTATAAATCTAAAAATATATATATAAGATCAGTATAAGGAAAACTATAAAACACTGATGAAAAAAATCAAAGAACAAATAAATGGAAAGTTATTCCATTTCATGGAACGTTCATAAATAATAGATTCAATATTATCAAGATGTCAGTTCTTCCTACTTGATTTATAGATTCAACGAACTTCCAATAAAAATATCTGCAAGTTATTTTATGAATATCAAATACATAATTCTTTCTTTTTAAGTTTATTTATTTTGAGAAAGAGACTGGAGGAGAGAGAGTGTGTGAATGGGGAAGGGACATACAGAGGGAGAGAAAGAGTCCCAAACAGGCTCCACGCTCAGACCAGAGTCCAGCACAGGACTCGATCCCATGACTATGAGATCACAACCTGAGCCAATATCAAGAGTCTGATTCTTAACTGACTGATCCACCCAGGAGCCCCTCAAAAATATGATTCTTAAGTTTATATGGAGAGCAAAAGACCCAGAATAGCTTGTATAATATTGGAAGAAGAAGAAGAACAAAGTTGGAGGACTGACACTACTCAACTAGTATAGCTATAAAGCTATACTAATCAAGACAGTGTGATATTAGTGAAAAACTAAACCCATAGGTCAATGGAAGAGATATGAGAATTTAGAAACAGATCCACATAAACATAATTAAATGACTTTTGAAAAAGGAGCAAAAACAATATGGTGGAGAAAAAAACCATTTTTCAATAAATGTTACTGAAACAAATAGATATCCACATGCAAATAACTGAATCTAGACATAGTCTTTACACCTTTACAAAAATTGACACACATGGATCATAGATGTAAATATAAACACAGAGCTATGAAAACTTCTTACAGATAACTTAAGAAAAATATGAAAGAATCAGATATGGTAATGACTTTTTAGATATAGCACCAAAGGCCGGATCCATGAAAAAAAATGATAAGTTGGACTACATTAAAATTAAGAACTTCTGATCTATGAAAGACAATGTCAAAAGAATGAAAAGACAAACCGTGGTCTGGGAAAAATGTGGGCAAAAGATATATCTGATAAAAGACTGTAATCCAAAATATTGGATACAAAGTATTCTTAAAACTCAATAAAAAAGCAATGACTTGATCAAAAAATGGGCCAAAAACCTTAACAGACACCCTACCAAAGAAGATAAACAGATGGCAAATAACCATATGAAAAGATGCTCCACACCATATGTCATCAGAGAAATGCAAATTAAAACAGTGAGATGCCTACTACACACCTATTAGAATGGCAAAATCCAGAACACTGACAATACCAAATGCTTGTGAGGCTGTGAAGCAGCAGATATTTTCATTTATTATTGATGTAAATATAAAATGGTACAGGCATGATGGAAGACAGTTTGGTAGTTTCTTGCATGAGTAAATATACTCTTTACCAAGTGACCCAGCAATCCTTAGTATTTACCCAAAGGAGTTGAAAACTTAGGTCCAAAACAAAACAAAAACACACACACACAAAAAACTGCACATGGATGTTTATAGTAGTTTTGTTCATAATTGCCAAAGTTTGGAAGCAACCAAAATGTGTTTCAGCAGGAGAATGGATAAATAAACTGTGGTCCGTGCAATGCAGACAGACAACGCAATATTATTCAATATGAAAAGAAAAAAAGAGCTGCCAAGCTATGAAAAGACATGGAAAAACCTAAATGCATATTGTGAAGTGAAAGAAGACAATTTGACCATGATTCCAAATATATGGCATTCTGGAAAAGATAACACCAGGGCTTAGGAGGTGGGAAAAGACAAATCAGTAGAAGACAGGATTTTAGGGCAATGAAACCATTCTGTATGATACTATAATGATGGCTATATGTCATTATACATTTACCCAAACCCATAGAGTATACAACATTTTGCAAAGTTGGGCTTTGGGTGATTATGATGTATCACTGTAGGTTAGGTTCATCATTATAACAATGGTACATTCTGGTGGAGAGGGTTGATAATGGACAATTCTATACAATTGTGGGGGCATATGAGAAATTTCTGTATTTTCCCCTTAATTTTGCTGTTAACCTAAAACTGCTCTAAAAAATAGTCTTTCGTAAAAAAGAACAAAAAAAGACTTTCTGATAGCTTGTATATAAAGGGTATGTAGGAGTATTTATTCCTGAAATAAAGAACATGAAGGGAACATATATGGAGGTAGGTACTTGGTGACAGGGACAGGGATTGATATGTCACTTTAAGCATTAGTTTTAAGATATCAAAAAACAAGCAATATGGAATAGACAGTTGAAATTTCTGGCTTTAAAAAAAATGAGATTGGTGGATTTCCCAGGCTATGGAATGTGGGATAAGTCAAAAATAAAAGTAGCAAACAAGGCCTCAACTAGTCAATTAAAGAGGCCTCTTGGAAAGAAACCTATTTTTCATTCCTGATCTAAGGGAGTCTCAGATTTTCACCCAGATCTGGCACTCTATTTAGAAATCTAAATTCCTATCGTAGTCTAGGTACCAGATAAAATATTTTGATGCTGTTTCTTTAGCTAGAGAAGATAGCTAAGAGAAACCAAATGACTGAGCACCTACAATATTCCACCCACAGAGCCCATGTCTTGGGAAGTCCAGAGGAATGAGAAAGCAGGTTTGTTTTCTTTTTTTGTTTTGTTTTGTTTTGTTTTTTTCTTAAAGTACAGAAGCATAAAATCAAAAAGAGAAGAGTGTAATGGAGAAAAAAAATTGGAAATAATGTCACTACAAAATAAAGGGGAAAAGCATGAAAGAGGGAAAGAGTGACTAGAAATCTATATATATTACTAAGATCATTTTAATCAATGTCAAGTCAAATCACTCAATTCATTTTTTCCTGGTGTAGAATAGAACATTCATGTCTGATTTCAATTATTGCCATTCTCAATTATCAATTGTGTAATGTGGTATGCAAGATAATTGTCTGACATTTAAGTGCTTATAATATATATAGTGTTGACCTCTCCCTTTAAATGATGCTTCCTGATGGAGTGCTGAATTAGACGGTAAGTTGCGTTTATGCATGCGAAGTCAAGTATGCTGTGAAAGTAATTTTATAGTGAGTTTATAATTAAGTAAATTTAAGTTCAGACAAATATGTACAAAAACGATAATAACGATCCTTATCAGTGGATGCTTTTTAAAAGCTGCCAGAGTTCTTTATTCAAAACATGCATTTGTTCTATAATTTGAAAAAAAATACGCAGTGATCCTCATACTGTGTGAGGGAAACATGTATTCTGATTAAATTATTTGGTCATTTCATGTTGTTCTTCTGAATTATTTAGACGTGACGTTAGTCTTCATTTTGTTAATGTGGTGTTTGCAGAAGCAACTGACAGTTAAGCAAAGTATCGAAGCTTGATGTAGTGCCAGAAGAAATGCTTCCATGAATAGTTTTAGTGCAGATGTCATTGGTGCCTATATCTTTGGTTGAACAAATTCGTTTCATTTATGAATTTACCTATGCGATGGTTATTACCATGTAAGTCACAATGGACACTGAAATATAATAATTTCAGAAATTACGAATCTCTCTTTTCACATGACAAGAAAGGTTAGCCCTGTGAAGTCATTTATGCTGCCCATATGAGAGATTCCTTTAGTGTATGTGTCTCTCTGTTGGTCCCCTGCTGGTGATAAGATCTCTCCTGGAGGGCTTTTCTAACAGGATATGGCAACAACTTACCGCTAGGCTATTTCCACCACACAGGAAATCGTTTTATGCTACATGGTTGCAAAGCCTACTCTCATGTTCTATATTGATAAGACAGCCCACAGATAGATCATCCGGTGAATGCAGTGGTTGAATCCATATTTGTGGTTTCAAGCATCCAAATAACTTGTGACTGTGATAATGTCAGTGGCGTAAATGCCTTTCAAAGTTTCCTTTATATAAAATCTTCTAGGAGCACAGCTCTTGCCTAAAGCGTGTTGGGTCCCCACTGCTCATGGTATGTGTACAGGGAAGTATGCAAAGATTTCACCTCCATATCAGTCGTCTAAGTGAGGACTCCACTTTTCATTAAACTTCCCAGTGTTTCCAGGAGGATTTTTGTTTCATTCATATATCTAGGCTCTTGCATGGCAGCTTGCAAGGGGTCCTTTCAGGGGAAGGCTGGAGAATAGCATCATGACTCAGATATGAGCCTGAAATTTTACATCTTAAGCACTAATGGGAGAACGCAATTCCTATTTGTCTTGCAAGTTTGCAAAGAGTTAATGAGGACCAGCTACTTTTCAGAAAACAATTTGGAAGAGATGAATTCTCTCTATATTGCTTGAATTGTCTCAGATGTCAAAGCAGACTGTCATCAAGAAATGGCTTCTAGAGTATTTTTACATATACCACCTGTTGTGGGCTGAATTCCATCCACAAAATTCATATGTTGAAGCCCTAAGCCCCAGTACCCCAGAATGTGGCTGTATTTGGAGACAAGGTCTTTAAAGAGGCGATTGAGTTAAAATGAGGCTCTTGGGTAAGCCCCAATCTAACCTGACTGCTGTCCTTGCAAGAAAAGGACATTTGGGCACACAAAAAGACACCAGGGATGCACATACACTGAGGAAAAGCGATGTGAGGACACAACTATAAGACAGTCATCTGAAAGCTGAGAAGAGAGGCCTCAGAAGAAATCCACCCTGCTCACACCTTGATCTCAGACTCCAAGGCCTCCAGAACTGTGAACAAATATGTTTCTATTGGGTAAGCCTCCCAGCCTGTGGTATGTTATTATAACATCTCTAGCAAACTGACACACCAAGTTTTTCTAGAATGACTTATACACTAAAATAGAGATTTCCAGACCCTATTCCAATGCCTGAATCGTGGACCTGGTATATAAGAATCTGCATTTCAATAGTTATCTCAAGAGTATACTGATACCAATTAAAGTCTGAAAATCTCTGAGAACATGGCCACCTTATCATCTTTACAGATCAAACTTTTCTTTTTAAAATTTTTTAACATTTATTTTTGAGAGAGAGAGTATAAGCATGGGAGGGGCAGAGAGAGAGGGAGACACAGAACAGGAAGCAGGCTCCAGGCTCTGTGCAGACAGCACAGGAGATTGTGACCTGAGCTGAAGTCGGAAGCTTAACTGACTGAGCTACCCAGGCACCCCCAAACTTTTCTTTTTTACAACATACAACAGCAGATAGATAAAATAATGTTTCAAGGTTACATTTTGGTAGTAACAAGTTTTGAAATTTAAGATTACAGAAAATTCACTCTCTTTCTTTTTTCAGCTCCGTATGAGCCGGCACTTCTTACAGACTCTGATTATCTCCTAATGGCCCCAAGTCCTGGCTCTTACCTAGATAGGGACGGCTGACGGGTGGCAGGCAGGGAACTCTTTCTTAACACAGATGGCTGATTTCATGCCTAACACCTGCAGTCTCAACCAAGACTTGCTCCTTTAAATAATTCTATCTTTATTCTAAAAATTCAAAAGAACATGAAATTAAAACCCAGTCACCATATATAGAGTATATGACATTTTTAAAATATAGCAATACTCGTTGGAAAAAATCTTGGGGCCAAATCTTGCCCTCAGACACTCCCACTAATGTCATGTTAAGGCCCTCTCACTATTTTCAACTAATTAAAGACAACAAATCTTGCAAAGGTTGAAATGAACATTCTGATCAATTGTATTGTAGTTTTTTTTTTTCTCTGCTTCTACAAAAATAAGAACCCTGAATATATGCATATAAGGAAGTGTGAAAAGGGGCAATGAGGGAGGAAAACATAAGATAAAGTTTTTGCAAAACATTAAAAATAGCTCTGCTCACTTTCTTGAAAAGGAAAAATTTTTATCTATCTGCTGTTGTATGGTTCTGAGTTACTAGCTTCTGGAAAGTATGCCCATTTTTTTCTTGTTTGCTTTTTGTTACTTAGTTTATTTTTACATTCCATCTTTAATACAAAATCAACAACTTGAATATCGTTTATTACTTCAACTCAGTTCAAAAGACATTTCTTTAATACCTATGTGTGTCCAGCATTGTGTCAAGTTCTGTGATGTCACACATCTGACTCTACAGATGTGACACACTTTTTTTAACTGAAAATACAATATTTCCAATGAGTGTGGCACATACACTATATATGTGTACACAAAAATGCACATGAGTAATGCATGTTTGCCCTTCCTCCACCTCCTCTTCCTCCTCCTCCTCATTCTCTCTCTTGTATAGATTACAGCCATTCTTGCTAGGGCTGTCAGTTTATATTTGATCAATAAACATAAAGTCAGGCAAATTTTTCTAAGTTGTGGAGGAAATAGACAACCTTTGACAGAGAGAGAGAGAGCAGGGGCGAGGGGCAGAGGGAAAGAGAATCTTAAGCAGACCTCATGCTCAGCATGGAGCTCAACGAGGAACTCAATCCCACGACCCTGTGATCATGACCTGAGCTGAAATCAAGAGTCAGATATTCAACCGACTGAGCCACCCTGGCGCCACATACACGAGATATTTATTCCTGTAACCCCGCCATATATTTCCATTTTCTATTCTAACAACAATGATGATAACAAATATAAATTATAATATTTACTGGTTGCTGATATCTGAACTAAAATCAGTGCTATGTGGTCTACATGGATTGTATGATATTATTATTATCTCTGTTTTGTAGATGAGACTTAGAAAGAATAAATTTCCCAGGTTGCAAAGCTAGTAACTAGCTAGATGGCCAAGGCATCTAACCTGGTTGTTCTATCTCCAAAACCCGTTTGCTTAATGAAACATGCCACTTCTAGCTCTAGTGAAACAAAAAGTTCTAACGTGGAATTAAAATGCTCTTAGATTCCACTAGAGTCATTATTGGAAACAGCCATATTGGGATTTGCTGTCGGGAATATTATTCACTAAGGTACTTAAAGACTGTCATAATTAATTTGTTCTCAGAGCTTAGTCCCATTTTTTTCACGTTTTTTTCTGGCATGCTATTCAGATTATACATTTTTTGTGCTTTTATTTTATTTCCTGAAATTTCACTAGTGTTTTTTATTTGTATCCCATTATTTTATATTTTGTTATACATCACTTTTGCCTTTACTATTTTCTCCCTTACTAGACTTTTGTGTTTACTTAGGTATAACTCTTCTTGCTTCTTTAGGTGATTATCGATATTACTTATTTCCGTTTGTTCTTCTATTTTTATCAAAAGCATTTGAAACTGTCAGTTACATAAAAATACTATTTTAACTGCATGCCCCAGGGCTGAATTCATATATTGATTATGCTCAATTTCCTCAGTTGTAAATATTTTGTCATTTCCATTATGATTTTTTGAAGAAGCCATTACTTATTCAGGAATTCATTAAAATGTCTCTTAACATGAAAAACTTTTCAAACATTTTTTGTTGTTTTCTAATTTAATTGCATTATTAGTGAATATGTTTTGTTTGGTATTGATTCTTTAGCCTTTGAAACTTCCTTTGCAAACTAATACCTGGTAAATTTTAGCAAAGGTTCTAAAAGTACTGGCAAAGAAGATAAAGATTCTATTTGTTGGAAGTAGATTTCTATTACAACTATCAGCTCAAAAATTCCAGTATTTTTGTTCAAAGTGTCAGTAACCTACTTTTGTCCTTATTATATTTTTTTTCCTGTTCGGTTAATCAGTTTCTGATAGAACTGATAGATTTGGAATTTCTTGCCATCATTATGTATTTATGAATCCCTTATTCCCATTTTATCGCTTTGCTTTAATATATTACTGAGGTAGACTGTTAAGTGCATAGAAGCTTCTAAATATAACGTCTTCTTGGCATATTTCTCCTTTTATCATTACATAATGACCCCTTTTACTCTGTTTAATTCTGGGAGGATGCTGAAATTTCATTTTATATTATATTATTTTTGCCATTTTTGTTTTTTAAACCTTGAATTTACCAGTTACATTAATTTACATTATTTTTAGCTACTCCTTATGCTTTCGTCCATGTACATTCTTCACACATATCATATAGCTCACATGTATATCATGTAGATGGTATTTCAAAATACAGACAGATAAATATTAAATATTCTATGTTTCTTTAATTGCTGACTTTTACAATCTAAATTAGATTTCTCATATTTTAGTGTTTCCTTTATCATTAGTATACACATACTTTTTAAATCTATACTATCCAGTACTTCTAATCTCTTCTTAGTCATCAAAGAGAAAGAGTTCCACTGTTTTTTAAACTTATTTTCCCTCAAATCTTATTTTTTGTAAACATTTGTTAACTTTTTAAAACTTTTCGTCTCTTTACCCTTACAAAATGAACTTTCTTTTTTAATGGGGACTAGATCATTAAATTCAACCAGCGAATTTTGCTCATTTTCACAGTTACAATTCTGTTATTTCTTGTAACCCACCACTTGTCTACTTTCTCTCCTTGAAAATACCTTTAACAGATTCTGTTTTTGTCTGTCTGGGGTTTTTTTTTTTTGCTTGCTTGTTTTTAGATAAGGCTTATTGGTTTACATATATAAATATTTGATAATATTTTAACTTTGCTCCCATTCTAGTTGGGAAAAATTCCAAGTTGACATTAACTTATGTCATCGTTTTAGAGTAATTTCATAGTTTTCTGGCATCCATTATTAGCAATGAAAATTCTGATTGTTTACCTGTTGTTTCTTTCTGTGAAGTTAGCATTTTTTTTTCTTCTGGTTGTATTGAAAGAGTCTATCTTTATCCTTAATTTCTTTAAGATCACTTCAGAGAATCTAAAAATGAGTTTCATTTTATTTTTACTCTTCATTCTTGGTTCTCAGAGTGAGCTTCAGATCTAAACACCAAGTGTCTGTCTTTGGTTTTAGAAAATTGTCTGAAATTATCTTTCGAATATTGCTTTCTCCTATTCTCACCTACCAAAGACATCGCTATGAACACTTGAAACTTAATGAAAGATCATCTTTTAATAAAATAAAAACTCCTAGAAGTAGTAAAAAAAATCATAGGAAATATGATAAAACAACAGAATAGATCAAAAGATGTATGTGCATAGCTAGGAAGGAAGTTAAAATGACTTAAAAAGAAAGCCACGTAGAAGCACAACAAAGGAGGGGTGCCTGAGTGGCTCAGTTGGTTCAGCACCCAGCTCCAACTTAGGTCATAATCTTCATGGTTCATGGGTTTGACCCCTCATCAGACTCTGTGCTGATAACTCGGAGCCTGGAGCCTGCTTCAGATTCTGTGTCTCCCACTCTCTCTCTGCCCCTCCCTACCTCTCAAAAATAAATAAACATTAAAATTTTTTTTTAAAAATAAGAAGCACGACAAAGGAAAATAAACATATTTGAGAAAGCAGTAAGGTACATGGAAGTTAGGGCCTAGAAAAATAAAATGGATATAAACAAAGAGTTTTTGTAATCGGCCATTTACCTAAGTGTCTATTAACAGAATTCCTAGATGTCTGGGCCACTGCCATTTGTTCTAGTTATAAAGCTACAAGTTCAGAATTTCGTTTTACCGGAACTTGCCCTAGGAGTTAAGACAGATAGATTAGAATTGAACTTATGCCTAAGTATGCCCTGCCACATTCTCGTTCTATCATGTACCCTATAATCCTGAGATTAATAAAATATACCTGGTTTAGATGAGATGATTGCTAGAAACTAGCCAAACTTTTTTTTTAAGTTTATTTATTTTTGAAAGATAGAGACAGAGTGTGAGCAGGGGAGGGGCAGAGAGAGAGGGAGACACAGAACTCAAAGCAGGCTCCAGGCTCTAAACTGTTAGCACAGAGCCTGATGCGGGGCTCGAACTCACGAACTGTGAGATCATGACCTGAGCTGAAGTCGGAGGCTCAACCAACTGAGCCACCCAGGCGCCCCCAAACTTGTTTTTATACATATCATTGTGTATAAGCCTGGGTTGGAAGGGGCCAGATGAACTAATATAAGGTTTAATATTATTTAAGCTCACTCATTCAAAATTACCTTGATACTATGTGCTGACTGATGACAAGTTTTAATTTTAGATGAAAGGGTGAGAATCAAAAATATACATCTCTTTCTGTTCATTTTTGCTGAATTATCTGTAATATATCTTAATTATCTGTAATATATCTTACTGCATCTATATTCTTTAAAGAATTAAACCACACTTGATTCATCAAAATGATGTCTATATCTGGTCTTTCCAGCAATCTGAGATCAATCTAGAAGACTTTCTTACTGCAAAAGATTGAGAATGAAAATGATAGCTATGGAAAACAGACAAGGTATATCCTAAGCATATTTAATTGGTATTACTGAAGAAGACAATCAAAACTATTTGACTTTAAAAATATATAAATTAAGGGATGTCTGGTGGCTCAGTCTGATTCTTGATTTTGTCTCACGTCATGATCTCACAGTTCATGGGATTGAGCCCTGGGTGGGGCTCATGCTGACAGTACAGAGTTGGCTTGGGATTGTCTCCCTTCCTCTCTCTCTGCCCTTTTCCCACTCATGCTCTCTCTCTCTCTCTCTCTCTCTCTCTCTCTCTCAAAATAAATAAGTCAACATTTAAAATATATATCAATTAAGAAAATTTTCCAAATATAAGAAAAGATTGAACCTACTGATTGAAATCGCTCATCATTATTCTAAGACAAATGTGAATGGAAATCAAGACCAAGCTTATCTTGTTTAAGTCACTGAATGTGGAATTAAAAAAAAAAGTCACTTAGAAATCAAGACTAAAAATAAATAAAAAGATGACAGAGGAAAAAGTGAACTGGCTTCAGACATTTTTATAGAAATACTCAGAAAAAAAATACTTAGTACTAGAAAGGAGTGAACATCTAAAAATCCTCAAGAAAAGAAGGGATGGTCAAATAATGCTATGTTCAGCCAAGATATGGTACAAGTGTAAAGGTGAAAGATGACAAGTTTTAAATGTGCAAAACTGGGGTATCTGGGTGGCTTAGTAGGTTAAGCATCTGACTCTTGGCTTTGGCTCAGGTCACAATCTCACTGTTCATGAGTTCAAGCCCTGCATTGGGTTCTATGCTGAAAGGGCAGAGTCTGCTTGGAATTTCTCTGCCTCTCTTTCTGCCCCACTCTGACTTGCTCTCTCTCTCTCTCTCTCTCTCTCTCTCTCAAAAGCTAAACAAATAGACATTAAAAAAATAAATGTGCAAAACCTCTATTCTATTTTCACGAACTTTTCATAAATAAATGACTATAAAATCCTTTAAGTCAATGCAATTATAGTAAATGGAATGGGGGCAACCATTAAATACATTTAAATGTAAGATGACTGTTAAAATAGGGCTTAGAACTTCAGAGCAGTCTGAAATATAAAATAATATCACTGAGGAAGAGACTCTAAAAGGTAGGGTAAGTATACCAATCTCTTCATCTCAATTTCTTTAAAACCTGAGATTAGTCAATGGACACTTGAGCGTCTTCATAATTTGTCTATTGTTGCTAACCCTGTTACAAACTTTGGGATGCATGTGTCCCTTTGAATCAGGATTTTTGTATCCTTTGGGTAAATACCTACTAGTGCAATTGCTGGATTATAGGACAGTTCTTTTTTTAACTTTCTGAGGAAACTCCATACTGTTTTCCAGAGCGACTGTACTAGTTTGCATTCCCACCAGCAGTGTAAGAGGGTTCCCCTTTCTCCACATCCTTGCCAACACCTGTTGTTTCCTGTGTTGTTAATTTTAGACATCCTGACAGGTCCGAGGTGGTCTCTCCTTATGGTTTTGATTCACATTTCCCAGATGTAGAATGATATTGAGCATCTTTTCATGTGTCTGTTAGCCATCTGTGTGTTTTCTTTGGAAAAATGTCTATTCATGTCTTCTGCCTATTTCTTACCTGGATGATTTGTTGGATGGATAAAGAAGTTGTGAGGGGCGCCTGGGTGGCTCAGTCAGTTGAGCGTCCGACTTCAGCTCAGGTCATGATCTTGCGGTCTGTGAGTTCGAGCCCCGTGTCGGGCTCTGTGCTGACAGCTCTGAGCTTGGAGCCTGCTTCGGATTCTGGGTCTCCCTCTCTCTCTGCCCCTCCCCCACTCATGCTCTGGCTCTCTCTGTCTCAAAAATAAATAAACATTAAAAAAATAAAAAAAAGAAATTGTGGTATATATGTACAATGGAATATTACTCAGCCATGAAAAATGAAGTTTTGGGGTACCTGGGTGGCTCAGTCAGTTAAGTGGCCGACTTCAGCTCAAGTTGTGATCTCACGGTCTATAAGTTCGAGCCCCACGTCAGGCTCTGTGCTGACAGCTCAGAGCCTGGAGCCTGCTTCAGATTCTGTGTCTCCCTCTCTCTCTGCCCTTCCCTTGCTCATGCTCTGTCTCTATGTCTGTCAAAAATAAAATTAAAATGTTAAAAAAAATGAAGTCTTGCCATTTGCAATGACGTAGATGAAGCTAGAGTGTATTATACTAAGTGAAATAAGTTAGTCAGAGAATGACAAGTATCATATGATTTCACTCATATGTAGAATTTAAGAAACGAAGCAGATTAACATAGAAAACAAAAGAAAGAGAGGCAAACCATAAAACAGACTCTTAACTATAGAGAACAAACTGAGGGTTGCTGGAAGAGAGGTGGGTGGGGCTTGGTTAAGTGGGTGATGGGCATTAGGGAGGGCATTTGTGACGAGCCCTGGGTTTTATATGTAAGTGATGAAGCACTAAATTCTACTCCTATAACTAATATTACACTATGTTAACTAACTGGAATTTAAATAAAAACTTGAAACATACACATATACATACATAAAATAAAAGCTGAGACTATTTTAAAAATGATAAATCAAATAATGGAAGTTTAAGTGTAAACTCTGGCAAACATCATTCTTTTCCTTTAAAATATAACCTCCCTCTTCTATGTTACTCGAATCTGAATTTGTTCAGGTATGAGCGATCCCTTTATCTTAAGGAGTGTAGAGTTCTAATCTAGCTATAGGAGAAATTGAGCTTAGCCTAAAATGATTATGACACACTTCCTTACATTTGGTCATTAATTTTCTCAAAGAGCCAGGCAGCCCCATTCTGACCAACGAATATAAGCAAAAATATATTGCATGGAGCTTCCAGGAAAAGTTTTACTATATTTATTTTAAAATAAAGGACAATTCAGCTAGAACTTCCACTTGCCCCTTCCTCTTCCTCCTCCTTCTGGTTAGATTGGAGAACCAGTAGCTGGAGCTGCAGCAACACCCTTGCGACCAGGAGGCAGCAAGAATAAGGAAAAGGATGAGAAAATTTTCAGATTAGACTTGACATTGTGAAATCACTGAAGCAACAATGAGCAGCTGCTTGCCTCCAGATGTTCTCTTGTATAAGACAAACAAAACTTGATTTGTTTATTATTTTATTCGGCCAAAAGCATTAAGAAATAATAGGGAGGCATTTTTCATTTTGAAAGATGGCATTAGATAAATGGCCATATTTTAAATCCATATTCAAAATAAGTAAATACCTACTTCACGCCAGTTAGAAACAGGATGCCAAATGAATTAAAAACATATAAAAAAACCAAAATTTAGAAATTACTAGAAGAAAATGAATAAAGATTATATTACACCCTAGAATTTAAATTATTTTTGTACCCTTGGACAGATGCCATAAACAAAACTGAAAGACAAGTCATAGACTGACAAAGATTCTATAACACATACCAGATAAAGAATTAGTGTCAAGAGTACATAAAAAAGTCTACAAACTATTATAGTATCCTTTCTAATTATGCATGCATACAGAGGCATAATATAACATACAGATATAGATATGGGTATATCATTTTTTCTACTTTGATAAAGGAAAAAAAATAAAACACGCTGAGTGATCTTGAACTGTTTTCTATTTTCAAGCTCAATCTTGAGAAAGATGCTGGTTTACAAATACGCAAATCAACTCCAGTGAAGTAAGGAGTGAGGAGCAAAAATTTATTTCTGAACTTTAGTGGGATTATGTGTAAAAGGACAAAAGAAACTATGGGAAAGACCTTTATGCAGTTCATGCAGTGCTATGTATTTGTGTGCTTGTGAAAATGTGTCATGCTATGTTGAAAAAAAATACATAAGCTATAAAAGAAAAAGTATATGAATTCAGAGGCAGTTTTTCTACTGGTTCTTAGCTGTGTAATCGTGGACAGACAGGCTAACTTCTCCAAACCTCTGTTCTCCAGCTTTTTTTTTTCCTTAATTTTTTTTAAATTTGTTTATTTATTTTGAGAGAGAGAGAGAGAGGGAGAATGCAAGCAGAGGAAGGGACAGAGAGAGGAGGGAGAGAGAGAATCCCAAGCAGGTTCCACACTGTCAGCAGAGAGCCTGATGCGGGACTTGAACTCACGAACCATGAGATTGTGACCTTGATAAAGTTTTGGGGTGATGGTGGTGGTCCAGAGCCGATGACCAAGAAAGAACTCTTGAAGACTTCTTTGGCACAAAAAGGTGATTTTATTAAAGCATAAGGACAGGACCTGTGGGCAGAAAGACCTGCACTGGGGTTGTGAAGCATGACTCTTTAAATACTATGAAGTTGGAGAGGTAAAGTCAAATTGGAGGCCTCCAGAAGGACTCTGATATGCTAATGAGGACTCCTAAGAGACCAGAGGCCTTGCTATTGTCATGCTAAGATTGTTTTTCCCTCTAGCAAAGCATTAACATTATGACAGTAGGGAGTTCCTGGAAACTCTGCTTGCCTCAAGTATCTGTCAATGGGCTGCAGGTTACAGGGAAATTTAATTTCACCTGCCTTCTCCTGGTCTTTTTGCCCCATATCACTATGGAAGGGTGATGTTGGGATTCCAGGAAACTGAGTCTATAGGTTTCTGGAGATTAGGCTATTGATAAGATTGCCTTTTTCCTGTAATTTACTAAGATATTTGTAAACTGGTAGAGACCTATGTCCTGTATGACTGGGGGGTGCTCTAACTTTCACTTTGTCCTCAGCCAGCCCCATCAACCTGAGCTGAAAGCAGGTGTCCCATGCTTAACTGACTGAGCCACCCAGGTGCCCCCTCTAAGATCTCCAAAGTAGGTATAATGGTACCTAACTCATTTGTTTGTTTTATTTTGGAAATTAATTATAGTATGCCTATATGAATTTAAGAAAAATTCATTCTGTTTTCTCCCTATACTTGTATACACTGTTATTTTTAAACAATTCGTAATTTATGATTTCCATATGTTACTTTTTTTAAATAAGTTTTTGAGTTTTGTATCTTTTAGAAAAAAAATTTTGGGTATAGTTGACACAATGTTACGTTAGTTTCAGGTGTACAAAATAGTGATTCATTTTCTCTATACATTTTGCTGTTTGTCACAAATGTGGCTACCATCTGATATATGCAGCCCTATGTTTATTGCAGTATTATTTACAATAGCCAAGATATGGAAGTAACCTAACAGTCCATAGATTGAATATTGTATCTTTTTTATTCAAAATTGACAAAGATCTGTTTCGATAGTAGTTCAGTGAGGACTGTAAAAAGAAAGACCTATAATTACAACCGGCTTATCTTTTCATAAAAAATTATCAAAAATCCCATGTTCAAAGTTACACCTATAAAAAACAAAATAACTTTCTTCAAAAACCAGAATGTAAAATGTTAACCAGTGATCTCCAGAGCTATAACTTCATACCAACTACAAGACATAGGTGACTAAAGCCAGATTGTTAATTTTGAAATTCAGTAATGAAAGTGTAGTTCAAGAACGTTTTAAATATTTAAGGCAAGACCTCTCAATGAGCAGTGAACTCACAGGAGTAATAGTGTATGAACATTGTAGATTATTTCTCATAATGTACAGGCAATCTTCATCCTATCTTATTATAAATAATCTAATTTAATTGTTAACATTTTGACTTTTTTGTACTGAAAATTTTATTTTTCCTGTACTAGTATGTTTGGTCATATTTGTGTAAACTACTCTCTCAAATTACATAGCTAATAATAATAAAATTTTAGGAAATTGGTTCATTCTAGTCATTTAAATTCATTTCATGATGAGAAGATAAGTTTTCTTTTTCTATTTTCCTATACCGGTAAATACTGACAAAAACAATACCTTAAGCTACTAAAAATGAATTTGGGATTATCAACAAGTTCCCTTTCTTTCACAACTTTCAAGGTAAATGAAAACCCATGTCTATCAATTTGAGCACCTTTACCTCCCCCTCACTATCTAAGCAGCTACACCTTAATCTGAGCCTCGTCATTTCTTTCCTAGGCAATCCCACAGCCCTGGGACTCCCCTTCCACGGGGCAATCACATTTTCAAAAGACAAAGCTGATAACATGGCTCTTTAGCTATAAAATCTGATTTTAAGTTTGTGGTTAGTGTGTATCTTTAGAATTTAGGCAATGTGTGTATATAGATAACTTTAGTCCCAGCCATTTCAGCTTTGAATCGTGTTATGTATTTCAGATAGGTGTGAGAAATGTGGGAAAACAGAAAGTCACCCTTTGGCACTCTGGATGGAGATTGGATTTTTTTCATGGAAACAGGAAATGAAAGAACAATGATAGATGTCTTTCAAATTGAATTTCTGGCTTAACCACCATATTTGTTAGATTCATTAGGACAGGAAGGTTATCATTTTAGGGTCACATAAATTTATTTTTATGAAACTAAAACTTTGGGAAGTGTGCCACACGGTATTTCTAAGAGAAGTCTCTAAGTTGCAGACATAAAATAATGAATCAAAGACATAACTACTTCTTCATAAACATAGTGTGGTAGGCTTATGTTATATGATAAGCAAGAAAAACTGAAGTCCTTTTACAAGCAGAAGAGTCACATGTCTTTTTCATTGATTTTGTCACTTCGCCACGCACAGCAAATCTATTTCAACATGAGTGGGAAATCTCAGAGGGAAAAAACATACAAGTCAAGGCCATGAAAGCAGAAGATATAGGTAGGAAATTGTCTGCTGTGGGCATAACGAGAGGGCTCGTCTTTCAGAAAGGATTCACAGCAATCTGTGTCTAAAGAGATGTTAAAGACTATTTTATTAATTTAATATAGTCATCTCTCAGGCAATATAAATGAATTTTTAGAAATATGACTATATATGATAGCCCTACTAATTCGGCATCATTAGTTCCCTAAAGTATTATTAGTTTCTTATTATATTAGTTTACTGGTGTTGGGGTCCTCAGATTGTCCCCCAAAGACCACGAGACATGTATGCAAAGGCAAGAGCATTTATCGAGATTCCAGCACGCAGGGGTCAGCCACTCCATAAAATGGCGACCCTGAGAGGAGCGTGCAGGCTCCTTTTAAGCACATTTTGGCGCGAATTCCAAGCCGGGAAACAGGTTTCTCTAGCTCATTAGTGAGTTTGAACTTGGGGGGTACAGGTGCTCTATGGATTGGTCCCTGCACAGGGTCCTTCCTTATAGGGATTATACTGGCAGGGCTTTTCTCGATTGGTCAAGCCGCTAGCCTTTACCTTATAAGGATTTTTGTGTGGACCATGTCCTTAATTGGTCTTGGCTGGTGAGGTGACGCGACCCGGTCCCTTTCTCCCTTTTTCTTCCTGGTCCCCCGGAGCAGGAAGTGTTTGGGGCTGGCTCTTAGGCCCGGGACCTCACAACTGAGGCTGCTATAACACCAGAAATTTATTATCTCACAGTTCTGGGACTTGAGGTCCAAAATGTGTCTTAGGACCATGTTTCCTCTGAAGATGCCAGGGAAGGATCTGGTTCAGCATCTGTGCGTTTCTAGGTCCAAATTTTCCCTTTGTGTAGAGACTTCAGTCATATTGGCCTAGGGCCCCAATGTACTCCAGGATGTTAATTACATCTGCAGTGACCCTATTCCCAAGTAAGGTCGCGTCATAAGGTACATGTGTTCAGCATATAAATTTAGGGGTGAGCATTCACAATTGAGCCCTTAACACTTGCTAACACTTGGTTTTTTTCATTACCCTTCAGCATTGGGGATAATGTTCATTCATTATTTTTGAGAGATTTTCTTCTGTTCAAAACAACATAAAAAAAAAGAAAACCTGGTCTTTTTGTTAAAATAACTTGCAGTTTTGGAAGGGAGATACATCGTGGATATATGAAGAGATACTAAAATTATAAAACAGCAGGTGATGTAGTCAAATAAATATTATTAAGAACAAGGAATAATGGAGTTCTAGCAGGCTTTTACAAGGATGTTCAAGATGTACAAAAACAAAGTTGTGCAGTTAACAGAAATTTATTCACAGAAATGTGGACATAGTGACTTACACAAGCACAGACACATACACACACACACACACACAGACTTTTTTAAAAGGGGAAAGTGGGCAGCAGGCTGAACTCATTTAGAGAGATCCTTATAAGCTAAGCTAAAGAGTAGATTTAGTCGCATAAACAATGGGAAGGCATAGAAGTATTTAAGAGTAGCATTCTAAAATGATTACTTCAGGAAAATTCATTAAGGCAGAATTTTAAATGACTAAAGGAAGGAGTCAGGGAAATAACTTCTATTAAACCTCTTTCGAGAATAAACCAAACGCTGGACACGTTTCTTTCACATATGCGAAATCCCCGTCCTGCTTCTTAAAGATTTCGCCTTGCCAGACCTCTTCCTTCCCTGACACCTCATCAAGGAGGAAGGAATGGAAGCCTGGAAAAGCTGCAGAAGAGGACTTTCGGCTGTACCCGACTCCAATACGCTGGATCATCATGAAACGGAATGAATCAGGGATTTGAAAGCCCCAACCTCAAAAAATGAAGGGTCACAATTTCCCAAATCTACCGAATAACTGCAGTCGCAAAATGGGGAGTGAGTTCATATTTCTGAGATTATTTTAAATATTATCAGAAGGTAATTATGAGCAGGTTTATACTGAAACTTGTTAAGTAAAGAAGGTCATTGTTATTCCGGACCTGCATATGCAAAAGAAGAAAATTGTTATGGCACAGAGGAAGAGTCCTCTCTTTGTGATTCAGGAGAGACTGAAGCAGGAATATGCATTCAGTTTGGGGATCTCATTATAAGAAAAAGAAAGACACGCTGCAGAAAGTTCAGAAGAAATCAACAGGCATAATTAAGGAACCAGAGGTATTTACTCTAGAGGGAATATTAAAAGAATAAATAATATACATGCAGTTGGCTAACTAAGGGGAACATGAGAATTGTCTACAAATACCTAATGTGTGTAAACATTGAAAACTGAAAGTGGATATAAAGCCTAGAGCAAGAAGGTAAAATTAAAAATAAGGCAATTAAATGAAAAAGAAAATTCTGGCAGGGTACAAGAGACAGCAAGGCAAATTCTGTACAATAGTTTGAATATTTGAAAACTAGCGAAATAAATATGTGTGTTCTGCAGGGTAAATACACATATAATAAATAAATAAATAAATAAATAAATAAATAAAGTAAGTAAGTAAGTAAGTAAATAAATAAATAAATAAATAAAGCTTCTTTCCCTTTTAAAAAATTTAACATTTGGTCACTAGAACAATGATATAGGAGAAGGATTTTTTGGCATATTAGAAAATAAAACTGAGGGGCGCCTGGGTGGCTCAGTCGGTTGAGCGTCTGACTTTGGCTCAGGTCCTGATATCATGGTTTGTGAGTTCAAGCCCTGCGTCGGACTCTATGCTGACAACTCAGAGCCTGGAGCCTGCTTGCTTTGGATTCTGTGTCTCTCTCTCTCTCTCTTTCTCTCCCCTCTCTCTCTCTCTCTCTCCCCTCTCTCTCGCTCTCTCTGCCCTTGCCCAGCTCATGCTTTCTCTCTCTCAAAATAAATAAACATTAAAAAAAAGAAAAAGAAAATAAAAATGCAATTAGCCATTTGAAATATTTGAAGATAGAATATCATGTCTAGAGGTTAGGAGATTCAACTGAAGTCCTCCCTTATCTGGAGCGAACTCTACTTTCCTGCAAATGAGAGCGATGAGCTGAATATTTGTGTTGTTTTATCCTTTTTCATAACCTCTCTCTCCTTGAAAAAGGACTTTTTTTATGAGGCTAGACAGCTACCCCCCACTTTCCCCCAGACTTCTCTTCCCATTTGTAACTGTTGATAATCCTCTCACCACCGAATCACACTTCTACACCTCCTTCTTGGAGTTTCTTTTAAAATCTATCCAATTTGAGGACCTCTCAAATATGGAGCAAGACCACGGATGGGAGGTAGGCATCACTATAAACATGCCACCTCTGCTCATTACCCCCAGCGCCTAGCACCGTGCTGGTTCCCTGTCTCAGAAAACATTCGCAAGTTGAATGAAGATGCTGTGATTCCAATCCTTTCTTCATAGTGAGGAGGAAATGGTTCTTACCCTCTTTAATACTCTCCAAATGGTGAAAGAATTTCTGATGATTTCGTGATCACTGTTATGGATTTGTCTTTTTGTTTCTTTGTCTGTTTCCTAGAGTGTGACCACTGTCTCCTTGCTATTATAGGTAGAATATTTCATTCAAAATGACCTTCGGGAAAAGCACTATACACATCTTTGTTTTTATACAAAAGTACAGCCCTAACATTTTTCGTCACATCAGAACTCACTATGCACAGAGTGAGTTGGAGCGTTCTGGAACTAGGGGTAATTCTGAGGTTGAATTTGCTGCTTTATTTCTGTCAGGATGAGTCATGTCAATAGGATCCAGTCCTGCTGGACCTGTGTCGTTGGAGAGGCTTCACTTTTCCACACAAAGTGCCATTTAGAAAGGCAAATAGAAATCCCTTCAGAAGACCAATGCACCTGAAGTAACTGAAGGATCCTCTGGCCACTTCTTTGTAGAAGGACACAACCACGGGAAACTTCCTCCCTTCCTGTCACCATTCAGAAGGCTGCTTGCATCCACCACTTTCAATTTAATATCATTCTTTCTGTAGCCCCAATAGTCTAGCATGTTTTCTTTTCAAAATAACACCTTTATTAAACAAAGTAAAGGCTTAACAAAACTTTTATAAAAGGGGCACCTGGGTAGCTCTGTGGGTTAAGCATCTGTCTTCGACTCAGGTTATGATCTCATGATTCATGGGTTCAAACCCCGTGTCAGGCTCTGTACTGACAGCTCAGAGTCTAGAGCCTACTTTGGATTCTGTGTCTCCCTCTCTTTCTGCCCCTCTCCTGCTCATGTTCTATCTCTTTATGTCTCTCAAAACGAAATAAACATTAAAAAGATAAATTAAAAAAAAAAAAAAGACTTTTATAAAAAGGGCACCTGGGTGGCTCAGTCACTTAAGCGACCGACTTCAGCTCAGGTCACAATCTTATGGTTCATGGATTTAAGCCCTATGTCGGGCTGTAGGCTGACAGCTCAGGGCCTGGAGCCTGTTTCAGATTCTGTGTCTCCCTCTCTCTCTGCCCCTCCCCTGCTCACTCTCTCTCTCTCTCTCACTCTCAAAAATAAAAAAAACATTAAAATAAAAGACTTTTATAAAAAAATGTTAGCCCTATCTGAATTTCACAATCTTTCTGTAAAAAAACACTTCAAACCTTAGCCTGTTATGCAAAACCAACTGACAAATATTCTGCACTTTTTACACTTCAACCAGTAAAAATTACTGCTTATTCCCTGGCCTACACTAATAAAAAATTAATTCCATTAAAAACTTAAATATAAAAATACATATTCTTGTAACTTAAACTTTTATGACTATGTAAGTTCCCTTCCACTTAAATTTTAAGAAAGCAGCGGTGAGATCAGGTGGGTAGTAAACCGACCACAAGCCTGTATCCCGTGGATCTGAAGACATATGGGGGTACGTGGAGCTGGAGAGGGAACGTTCTCCTGGTCTAGCACAGTTCATGAAGTGAAGGGTAAATTGGACACAAGTGACTTGGGTACAGTCATTTAGCATCTGTTCCAGTCATGTTAATTCAGGTTGGACATCATATGAAGGCAGGGACATAACACGATGCAGAAACACTTAAAAAACATAATTGCCGGCTTAATAGCTTGGCAAGAAATGACTGTTTAACCTTGGCAGGCAGGAAACTGGGTTCGTTTTAACAGTGAGTCTCCATTTCCCTGAAACCATGAAAACATACCATGAAATAAAGTGTCCTTCGCTCTAATAAAGGTAGTGGTGGTCACTATTCAATCACTTATTTATTCCTTCATTCTTTAAATCTCAGCTCACACGGGAGCCCTACCATGAAGAAGGATTAACAGTTGCAAACAGATACCTATTAGAGTAGAGACAATAGCAAGTATGAACGACTTCCCAGAATCCAAACTAAAAAAATCAAAAACAGGATATTGGTCTCATACCGGAAAAGTACATAAGACAGTATGTGGAATAAAAGCAAGTGATGTGATATGAGGCATCTTCACTAAGGACTTGAAGCATATCATATATTTTTAGCCAATCCTTTCCATCCTATAGTGGGGTAGAGATAACTTTCCTCCATATGGTTTTACCTGGAAGGAGAGGAAATCTGCTACACGTCCTCCCCTTTACGGTGTTCTGAGCCTACGGTCAAACTTGCAGATGAATTATTTTAAATGTGACAAACGTAGCAAAAAAAAATATCAGTCCACATGCTGTGTTCTTTAGCATCAGGGCCAATGGAAATTCAACAGTTTCATAACATTGTTTTGGAGAGTAACTGCTAAATATATGAAATGGAAACTACGTAATTTCTATACAGAGCTTAACAATAGGAAGGCAACATACTACAGGGGGAAAGAACAACTCTGAGTCAGGAGCCCTGGCTTCTACTCATGAATATTAACGAATTGCAGATGAGCCCGTCACTATGAGCTTCAGTTTCGTCATCTATAAAATTAGTGACATGGACCAAATGGTCTCTAAGATCGGTTCAATCTCTACAGTCTATTTTCAATTCATGAATCTATTACCATTAAGAACAACAACAACAACAACAACAAAATTAATGGGTTTTCATTTCTAAATAAAGTTGATATTACTTAATAAACTTTAGTTTGCCCTTAGCTATACATCCTGTTAATGAATCTCCATTAACACTAATACCATCTATTTCCAAGATAGCTTGTTGAGAAGCAGCCTAAGGATAGAAAATAGAATGTTTCTTGGATTCCTGCTTCTGAATATTTTGGAAATAAGACTTACGATTTTAGTCTCACTTACAGGCATACCTTGGAGACATTGAGAGTTTGTTTCAGACAACTGCAATAAAGCAAATATCAAAACAATGCAAACCAAATGAAGTTTTTGGTTTCCCAGCGCATATAAAAGTCATGTTTACACTGTACAGCAGTCTATTAAGTGTACAATAGCTTTATGTCTAAAAAAACAATGTAAATACCTTAATTAAAAACCACCGTATTGCTAAAAAGTACTAGTTATCATTTGAGCTTTCAGGGAGTGATAATCTTTTGGCTGGAGGAGAGCCTTGCCTCAATGTTGATGGCTACACACTGATCAGGGTGGTAGTTGCTGAAGGTTGGGGTGACTGCGGGCAGTTTCTTAAATACGACAACAGTGAAGTTTGCTACATCAATTGACTCCTCCTTTCATGAGTGATTTCTCTGTAGCATGCAAGGCTGCTTTATAGCATTTTATCCACAATGGAGTTTCTTTTAAAATTGAAATCAATGCTCTCAAATCCTACTGCTGTTTTATCAGCTATGTTTACGTAATAAACCTTTGTTTTCATTTCAACGATCTTCACAGCATTTTCACCAGTAGATTCCATCCCAAGAAGCCATTTTCTTTGCTCATCCATAAGAAGCAACTGCTCATCCCGTCAAGTTTTCTCATGAGTTTGAACCCATACAGTCACATCTTTAGGTTCCACATTAATTCTAGCTCCTTGCGGTTTCTACCACATCTGTAGTTACTTCTTCCACTGACATGTTGACTTCTCAAAGTCCTTCCTGAAGGTTGGAATCAACTTCTTCCAAACTCCTGCTAACATTGATATTTTGACCTCTTCCCATGAATCACGAATATTCTTAACGGCATCTAAAATGGCAAATCCTTTCCATCAGGTTTTCAACTTTATTCAGATCCATCAGAGGAATCACTCCATATTGTAGCTAAGCCTTATGAAATGTATTTCTTTTTTTTTTAGACGTTTGTTTATTTTTGAGACACAGAGAGTGAGCAGAAGAAGGGCAGAGAGAGAGAGGGAGACATAGCATCTGAAGCAGGCTCCAGGTTCTGAGCTGTCAGCACAGAGCCCGACGTGGGGCTCAAACTCACGGACCGCGAGGTCATGACCTGAGCCGAAGTCATCCGCTTAACCGACTGAGCCACCCAGGCACCCCAGAAATGTATTTCTTAAATAATAAGACTGGAAAGTCAAAATTACCCCTTATCCTTGGGCTGCACAATGGACATTGTGTTAGCATGCATGAAATTCACATTAATTTTGTTGTATGTCTCCATCAGCTCTCTTGGGTGATTAGGTACATTGTCAATGAGCAGCAGTATTTTCAAAGGAATCTTTTTTTTAAGCAGCAGGTCTGGACAGTAAGCTTAAAATATTCAGTAAACCCTATGGTAAACAGATGTGATGTCATTCAGGCTTTGTTGTTCCATTTAAAGAGCATGGGCAGAATAGATTTAGCATAATTCTTCAGGACCCTAGGATTTTCAGAATAGTAAATGGGCATTGGCTTCAATTTCAAGTAACCAGCTGCATTAGCCCCATTGAGAGTCAGCCTGTCCTTTGAAGCTGTGAATGCAGGCAAAGACTCCTCCTCTCTAGCTATGGAAGTTCTAGATGGCATCTTCTTCCAACAGACCGCTGTCTCAAGTGTATTGAAAATATGTTGTTTAGTGTAGCCGCTTTCATAATATCTTAGCTACGTCTTCTGGATAACTTGCCACAGCTTCTTGCTCCTTCACCTTGCAGGCTTATGTTACCAAGATGGCTTTTCTCCTTAAGCTTTGCTAACCAACCTCTGCTAGCTTCAAACTTTTCTTCTGCAGTTTCCTCAACTCTCTCAGCCTTCATAGAATTAAAGAGACTTAGGAGCTTGCTCTGGATTAGGCTTTGGCTTAAGGAAATGTTGTGGTTGGTTTGATCTTCTATCCAGACCACTAAAATTTTCTCCATATCAGCAATAAGGCTATTTTGCTTTCTTATCATCCATGTGTTCACTGGAGTAACACTTTTAATTTTCTTCAGAAATATCCTTTGCATCTCTAACTTGGCTAAGTGGCGCTAGCTTTTGGCCTGTCTCAGCTCTTGACAGGCCTTCCTCAGGAAGATTACTCATTTCTAGTTTTTAATTTAAAGTAAGAGATGTGTGAATCTTTCTTTCACTTGAACACTTCAAGGCTACTGTAGGATCATTAACTGGCTTCTTTTCAATACTGTCATGCCTCAGGGACTAGGGAGGATCCAAGAGAGGAAGAGATAGGGGAATTGCTGGTCAGTAGAGAGTCAGAACACACAAAATATTTATCAATTAAGTTCATCATCTGACTTACATGGGCATGGTTTGTGGTGCCCCAAAACAATTATGTCGGTAGCATCAAACAAAGATCGATGTTCACAGATCATCATAACAAAATGAATAATAATGAAAAAGGTTGAAATACTGCAAGCATTACCAGGATGTAATGCAGACATAGGAAGTAAGCAAATGCTGCCGGCAAAATGATAGACTTGCTCCATGCAGGGTTGCTGCAAACCTTCAGTTTGTAAAAGATGCCGTATCAGCAAAGCACAACAAAATGAGGTGTACCTTATTTATTTTTTTTAATTTTATGGAGTGCCTACAAGAGCCAGAAAATATGCTGGTTATTGGAAAATAAAGCAAGTACAAAAATGCTTTGTGATCATGTTTGCGGTTATTAGTATTCTGATGTCTTATACAACCTTTCTAGGGCCACCTGGGTGGCTCAGTTGGTTAAGCATCCAACTTCAGCTCAGGTCATGATCTCAAGGTTTATCAGTTCGAGCCCCACATCAGGCTCTGTGCTGACAGCTCAGAGGCTGGAGCCTGCTTCAGTTTCTGTTTCTCCCCCTCTCCCTGACCCTCCCATGCTCATGCTCTGTCTCTCAATAATAAACAAAAAATTAAAAAAAAATTTTAAAAAACCTTTCTAGAGTCTTTTCCTCATAATGATATTTCCAAAGCTCTTTTTGGAACCAGAAATAAAAAACTTAGTAGATTCGCCAAATTTCAACATGAAGAGAGCAGTTTTTTTAAAAAAACTAAGAGGCTTCAATGATGAAAAATAAGAAAATATAAAACAATACATGTACCCTTTATTTTGGAACCAATAATTACTCTGAAGTTATTTCTATACAGTGTTGTTATGTCTTAAAGAAAAACTGGATTTGGCTAGCTGAATATTGTTATGTAAGGCAGCAGGTAATATATGTCAAGTTTATCATTTTAATTTTTTAGTAAATTCTGACAGGTGACATATGTGCATAAACAAAACTATCATAGTGGGTTTAAATAATTTCTATATAAAAAATGAAAAGGCTTAAAGTAGATGTGTATTAAAATGAAGCAGCTTTATACAGTGCATAATTTTTTTTTAAAATTCTTTGTTTTTTTGCAACACTCCAGAAAATGCTTCATATAGATTTCCAATCTCAATGTTTCCTTTCCGTACCGATAACCCATACTCCAGCCAAACATAAAAAACAATTTTCTTTCATTCACAACCTGGCTCAACAGACTTCTCCACCTCAACTGGTTTCTCAAGCCATTTCTACCTGCAAAAAGTACAATATTATTCTGAAGCACAATAATAGCACACATGACAAGTAGATAGTAAGCACTTTGGTAGGTGATATCATTGTTCCTAATTTTATTATTCCTAATTTTTCAGGCCATCTCTCCTGTAAGAAGATCATATATCCCTGCTCATTGGCTTCTAGGGCCTTCCTGTGGGAGAAATTATATCCTCAAAAACACCCCACACATCGCTTCATACCTGCCAAGTGCTCAGTAATGGTTGTTAGGGTAACGTTAAGTTATTGGAGAAAATGAAAAAGATATTAGGATATAAATATATATGACGATCTTCCATAAAAGAGGAAATTTAGAGTACCACCGTTATTTAGAAGATCTTACTCTTTGAGAAGAAAAATCATTTTCAGTTTTCTGGGAAATCAGTAGTTCTTCTCAATCAGAAACTAATTAGATTGAGGACTAGATCGATAAATATTTTGTGTGTTCTGACTCTCTACTGACCCTTGAGAACCAAACACTTAGCTTTTATTTATTTTATTTATTATTTTATTTATTTCTCTTTAGCTTTGTACCCTACACAATACACAACAACGATCAGAATGAATAAATGTTTCCTGAAGTGAAAGAATTAAATATTTGCAATAAAATATTGAGACAGTATTAATTAAATTTATAGAGACTGGATTTGGTTCATGTTTGGAGATATATATATATCCATATATATGCATATGGAACTCATATCCATGGTTCCATATGCATATATATATCTAAATGTATATGGAATCTATATCAATAGATTCTATCTCTATATATATATCATGTATATATATGCATATACATATATGGAACCACAGATATAATAAGCAGCTGGATGATTTTGTAGCAGAAAGACAAAGAAATAACATATCTTGAATACCTGTTGTGAGTTAATTAAGACTAAAACTAATAATTTTTAATAATACTGATGAGGATAATACCTAACCCATAGTAACTTCAATATGCCAGAAACTGTTGTAACCCCGTTACATATATTAATTCCTTTAATTTCCCCCCACAGCTCAATGGGAAAAATACTGTCATCATTTTTATGTCTTTATATTTTATGAATCAGCAACCTGAGAATTAGCGAGCTAAAGAAGTGTATTTTCCATTGCTTATTATGTGCCAGGAACATGCCAAGCACTGTATACACATTACTGTGCCTTATCTTTATACCTTATAGTTACATTCTTTTTTAAATTTTTTTAACATTTTTATTTATTTTTGAGAGACATAGAGACACAGTGTGAGCAGAGGAAGGGCAGAGAGAGAGGGAGACACAGAATCCGAAGCAGGCTCCAGGCTCTGAGCCATCAGCACAGAGCCCAACACGGGGCTCGAACTCACAGACCGTGAGATCATGACCTGAGCTGAAGTCGGCCGCTTAACCAACTGAGCCACCCAGGCGCCCCTATATTCTTATAACTTATAGTTATCTATTGAGGCAGGAACCATTTCACATGAGCAAAAGTAGAGATTTTGCAAGGCTAAGTCATTTGCCAAAGGTCACAAGCTAATAAGTAATAGAGTCAGAATCTGAATCGGTTTTGTTTGATTTCAGAGAATGGGTTCTCAATCACTACCCCACTCTGAAGAACCGCATGCTTTTGCACACAGAGAAACACATCCATCCATACATATACATGTGAACACACAGAGCAGGCTACATTGTGAGTTACACGAAACTTAGAATGACATAAAGAATGTTGAATGATAGAGTTTCAATTCAAAATGATTTTCGCAGACAGGAAAAAACACAGACTTTTGTAAGAAGAGGTTGAATAGAAATAAATATTATGCCCTACGTTTGAATCTAGTGAACCATCAGCACAAATAAAATATAGGAAATGTAACTACTTATGATAACATGTATGAAAATAAAAAGGATTTGGAAGATTTATACTTAGTGATTTTAACAGGAGCCAATACTGTAGAAAGGCCACTCTGTGTCAGATTGATCTGAAATGCGTCAGTATGAGTTATAGACCTCTCTGTTCTGCATTGATCAGACTACCTTAAATACCACAATCAGTGGTGAAGGGCCTGGGAATTTGTAACCTGTAGAATGGAAGAAGATATGAGAGTTGTCCATAAACATTAGTAGGACTGTACTGGGGATGAAGAACATAACTGGCTGAATATGACCTAAATGGAAGGACAAGATATGGTAATTACAAGAAGATGGACTTTATGCTCCAACAGTCAAAGACGCTTATTTTTTTTAATGTTTATTTATTTATTTTGAGAGAGAGTGTGGGCAGAGGGGCAGAGAGAGAGGGATAGGGAGAATCCCAAGCAGACTCCATGCTGTCAACGCAGAGCCCAACATGGGGCTCGGTCTCAAGAACGTGAGATCATGACCTGAGCCAAAATCAAGACTCAGACGATCAACCGACTGAGCCTCCCAGGTGCCCCTGATGGTCAAAGATATTAAACATGGAAGTGACCATGTTGAGGACAGTACCATCCTTCCAGAAGTGGCTGGAGTGCAGTGCGTTGGAGACGTTGTCCAACAAACTGAAGCATCCATCAATAGGTCATGTTTAATGTCTCTTCCAAACCTCATTTTCAAGGATCCCATAGAGTCTCGTGTAAGTAGAAGAAAAACAAAACAAACCTACACATTTAAGTAAAATTCAAGCTGACAATGGAAATAAGGTGGCAAGTTATTTAATGTAATTCCTCAGTATCTCCCACCAGTTCGGGACTTGCTAGACCCCTGTGTACATTCAGGAAGTAAAAGAACAAGGAGCCGAGCTGATTGTTTTGTTTTCCAATAAACAAGCCCTTCTTATTTTCCCACTGCCATATGTTGGAAACAAACTTTAAAATGATTCATATGTCAACACACGCCAGCTGTGCTTTTCTCTTATGTGCACAGGCTTTTCCTGGCCCTGCACATAAAATACAACATTATTTGGCAAGTACAAATTAATATTTTTATTAAATCGTATTTCAAAAGAACTTCAAAAATTCAGTGCAAGGAGAAACATACTCTCTTTCTTAAAAGGAGTATAGTGTGTGAAAAACACAAAGAAAATGTATGTTGTTGCTTGAGTTACAGAACATTCCCTGTCAAAAGGTCTCTCCCTCCTCCCCACATGACTGTTGTTTCCAGAATTCTCTGTCTCTCCATTATCTTTGCTTGCTAAAGTAGCTTAGCCTATAATAAAGGCAACCGAGTGCCGGCTTGAGACTGCCATGAAAACTCACATCCATATAAAGCGTTTTTCCACTTTTGTTAAGCTTCTTATCACACACACACAAAAGAAAGAACCCTCTCTCCTTCTCTCTCTACGCCTCTCTCTCCCTCTGCCCTTTTTAAATGATCGTTCTAATTTTATTGAGACTCTTTTGCTAGGGTACCACACTACAGTTCACTCACTATAGGAAAGTGAACCCCAAAGAGCCAGCTTGCGACTATGACAAACCATTTCCACTTCTTATGTTAACATTTCATCTCAGAGCACTCTTTTCTCTCTCTGGCAGCTGCAAGGCACCTCTTTGTCTCTATTGCGCTTACTGTGTGAAGGTGCGTCATTGACTACAGTGAAGTGAACTCAAAATTGCCAACTGGAAGCTGGCACGCTTTTTTTTTTTTAATTTTGTGTAAGTTGACGCCCCCACGGGACTTGTGCTGCCTAAGCAGCAGTTTATACTTTCATGACATTTCCCTTGGAGACAGCCTTAGGTAGAGCCAATATGCCAACTTCTATACCTGGGGGTGGGGAGAGTTGGTGATTTGATGGAACTCATTTGATCACACCTGCACCCCCCTCCCGTGTCCGTCACAGGTGTCCTTTCTCATTGTTCTCTCTTCTCTCTTCTGAACTCACTTGGTTCTTTAAAGCAGAACAAGTTCTGAAATGCTAACCGTGGTGGTCCTCTCAACAGGAGAATTTCCCAGCAAGAGAAAATGCAAGGCATTAAGGCAGTCCGCTTACCAAAGCTATAGACAAAATCCGCTTCTCAAAGTCCATTTCTACGTCCCTTACCAGGACCTACTTCACAAAGAAAATTATGCAAAGCAGGGGCTGCTGTTTCTTTCCAAAAGGACACTAAGCATGCTGAATATCATTTAGACCAGCGGTGCTCAAAATGCAGTCTGGAGACCAGAAGCATCAGCATCACCTGGGAACATGTTAGAAATGCAAATTCTTGGACCCCACCTCGGGCCTACGGAATCAGAAGCTCTGAGGGTAGAGAGCATTAAGCTGGTTTAACAAGACCTCCTGGTGATTCTGATACGGAGTAAAGTTTGAACTGTCTAAATAAACTAAACAGCTCAAGGACTATTGTCTTTGACAGAAAGCCTGTAATTGGAGTAAAATCAAGGAACCACACCACGACAACAGGAAATGAAGAAATATGATAACGGAGTGATAATTACGATGCAGTAAACTGGATTTTGGCAAGTCGAACTCATCAAAACACAACCACTTCAACGACTGACAATTTATTTGAAAAATATCCTTAAGGACATGAATAAAAATAACACCTGATACTAATATCAGGACCAGTTTCTCTGCACTAGCGTCTGCTGAAATAAGTCTGAGGAACAGTTATTGCTGCAACAAATACATCCTAAGGACTTGCTTTCTGCGTTGCACTGTGCTCGAATCCAAGAGGCAAAGATCTGATCCTTACATCTAGAAGGGGAAGTAAGACGTTTCCATGTGATGCTACAATCCCAGGGAGAAAATAACTCCATAAAGCAAAGGTAAAATGCTCCGGAAGTTCAGAGGAAGAGGCAAAATTTTTACCTAGTGAACTGAGAAAAGCTTTCTGAAAAAATATACCAATTCAATTTACACAAAAAACACAAAGGCCAATAAAGAAGTGTCATTGACCATAGCAAGTGAAAAGCTAGAAGATGTGATTTTTACCTATTAAAGTTGCAGTGCTTTGTGAGATAAGGGTGCACTGAATCGGAAGCTTTAGTCACTGTCTGGAAAGGTAAATTGTCCTGTTTCTGGGAGGAAATTTATGTATCAAAAGTCCTAAGTGTGTTTGTACTATTTGACTTAGTAATTCCATTTTAAGAATTTAACCAGAAGGAATAACCAAAAAATGTATACAATGTTTGAAATACAAAGAAATATTATCGAAACAAAAATATTTTAAAAATGAGTGTTTCAACGCAGCTTAAATAAATTTGACACGTCTCTGTAAAGGAATATTTTGCTGCCATTAACATGTCCTTAAACAATATGTATTAACAGGAAAAAAATGTTAATCGTGTATTATTAGGTGAAAAAAAAAACAAGTCACAAAACTCTACCTATGCTTCTGATCTTATTTTTGTGTATGTATTTCTTTTCTTTGTATTTCTATATAGACAGTAAAAAGTACTGAAGTAAAATAAGTTGATATTTTGCCCGTAGGTATTGTACACTCTTGGGCTATTTGTTATTTCATTCTTTTATTTAAGTTTCTTTATTTATCTTGAGAGAAATACAGAGAGAGCAAGTAGGAGAGGGGCAAAGAGAGAGAGAGAGAATCCGAAGCAGTCTCCATATTGCCAGTGCAGAGCCCAACTCAGGGCTCAAACTCACAAACTATGAGCTTATGACCTGAGCTGAAATCAAGAGTCAGACCGTTAACCAACTGAGCCATGCAGGCACCCCTACTACCTTATATTTCTGTATTTTTTATACTTTACAGTACTCAGAATAAAATTGATTCCTTATAATGGCCGTGGTTTCTGACTTCTTCTGTGACTTCATTTCTCCTCCTTCTCTGATCACGAGATCCTCTGCCCTTTTTTTGGTCAGATATACCAAGCACAGTTAAGTCTTGGAGCCTTTGAATCAGCTGCCCCCCCACTGCCTGGAGTGCTCTGCCCCCAGCTCATTGCGTGACTCCCTCATATGACTCTGTTCCATATACCACATCTGCAGAGAAGATCACCCAAACCACAGCCACCTCCCTGCCCCACATATTTGTCCTCGCCTCTTCTCTACATCACTCATCACCATCTAAAATTATCTTGTGCTTATGTTGGTTTCCTTGCGAGCTCTCTCCTCTCTCTAAGATGCACTGTCCCTGGGAGCTCACTTATCTTGAATGTCACTGTATCCAAGAACCAAGACCAGTTCCAGACATGGAACAGAACCTTATTCTTTTAGAATTTGTATAAAAACTGAGAACAGATTATTTGGTACTTCTTAGGGATCAAAATCACCCTGTATCTCAAGTTTTCCTTCATCCTCAACCAACTTTAATCCTTTACATCCCAATTCTTGCCCAGTCTGTTTTGTCAGAAACTCAAATGTCTGTAGAAAAAACTTAAGCAGTTAAATGATAATAACACACGTGAGCTAATATATATCTTTGTAAAGTTAGGATTGTATAAGAGAAAACCACTGGCACACAGTGCATAAAACAAGAAGGGTTTCCTAGAAGAGGGGTCCCTTCAGATTGTTAAGGAAGTGCTGAGATTCAGCTTCACGGAAGTGGTGGAGAAGAGTCACATGCATTGGCAGCGTGCCCTGGAATTAAGCAAGCCACACCTGATGCACCCCAGTAAGATTGCTCATACTGTTGCCATGAGTGGGATACTCTACGTGCATTTTTATTTTATATATTGCATAATATTGCACAAAAACCACAGTCTCTAAAACTTTAATGCCGCATAATAAGGAATATGTCTCCTCTTTGTCCCCTTGTACCTGAGACAGAAACTCAAAATTTAGAATTTCCTGAGTGATAAAAGTCTTTGCTATTCACGATGGGCCTCTCAGACCACATCCGACCATATGTTGATAAGGTAACTCACGGTGGGCACCCAGATTGTTTCAGGATGGGGGCTGGCCTTAACCGAAAAGACCAGCCAAGTGATTAGAGGGTTTAGACTTTGTGTCACATGATATCAACCCAACCTCAAAAAAGGGAGAGGGGTAGAGATTGAGTTCAACCACATCGCCAATGATTCAATCAGTTATGCCTACCTAATAAAATTCCAATGAAATCTTTATACACTAGAAGCTCAGATGAGCATCCTGGCTACTGATACACACATTCATTGGGAGGGCGATGGGTCTTGAGAACACAGAGGCTTCACATTTGAGACCCTCTCAGCCATCGCCCTGTACATCTCTTCCTTTGGCTGCTCCTGATTTGTACCCTTTATAATAAAAAATATAACCGTTGGGGCGCCTGGGTGGCTCAGTCGGTTGGGCGGCCAACTTCAGCTCAGGTCATGGTCTCGCGCTCTGTGAGTTCGAGCCCCGCGTCGGGCTCTGTGCTGATGGTTCGGAGCCTGGAGCCTGCTTCCTGCTTCCTGCTTCCGATTCTGTGTCTCCCTCTCTCTCTGCCCTCCCCCTGTTCACGCTGTGCCTCTATGTCTCTCAAAAATAAATAAACATTAAAAAAATTTTAAAATATATATATTATAACCGTAAATATAGCACCTTTCTGAGTTCCGTGAGTCACTCTAGTGAATTATTGAAACTGAGACATAGTGGAAATTTGTAGCCAGTTGGTGAAAGGCTCAGGTAACCTGGTTGCCCTGGAGTTTATGAGTGGTATCTGAAGTGAGGTGAGAGGCACCTGGGTGGCTCAGTGGGTTAAGCTTCCAACTCTTCATTTCTGCTCAGGTCATGGTTTCATTGTTCCTGAGATCAAGCCCTGCATTGAGGCTTGGGATTTTCTCTCTCTCTCTCTCTCTCTCTCTCTCTCTCTCTTTCTCTCTCTCCCTCCCTCTTTCTCAAAATAAATAAATAACTTTTAAAAATAAATAAATAAACTTAAAAAAATAAATAACTTTAAAAAGTAAATAAAGTGAGATGAAGTCTATGCTAACTCCAGGTAGTTAGTGGGAGAACTACATTGCATTCAATATGGAAAAACTTGATTTTCTATGAGCTGACAGCAATTTTCTTACCACCTATGCCGATGAGAATTATATTTAATAACACTCCCATTTTCCAGATGTTAATAAATCAAAACTTATGTCACACAGAGTTCCATCACTTACAGATAATATTATATCCATAAACTGAAGTTTAACCATGAGCAGATTTAACTTAGTCTTTCATCATTCAGAAGCAGATAAGTATAATGTCATCCTGGGATTTTCCAAATGAAATTCAACAATAGAAGTCCAAACTCTATAGAGACTCTACATGTCCTGGGGCCTTATTCTATAGAAGCAGAAATTCTCCCTGAAAAGTAATTTCTTCTCAGTACTTGTAGAAGTTGAGGAATAATATCACTTATATGACTCCTAGTTGTGCTGAACTGTAGCCAAGAATGGAGAAAATTTGAAGCTCTACGTAATACACTATTGTTGCTTTTTTATATTTCAATGCAAAAATTTAAGACCTATTTGTGTATCTTCTGTACTCAAACAATAATTGTAAGATCAAATAGTTTGGAGTAGAGAGGAGAAAAGAAGAGAAGCTTTAAAAAGACATCAATTGACCATGAAACTGTTTTTTATTTCTCATGTTGCTTATTTCAGGGAAGTAGCTACAAATATTTCCTTGATATGGTAAAATCCAGGAATTGGCCTGAATCTTCTGAAGAGGGAAAGTTTTCATGTTCATATCAAAAACTTCCTGCTTTTCTTGAAAATGCCACAATTGAACCTTTCAAAAAAACTCAATTTATTTTTACTTTTGCTTTGTAAAATACCAAAGTTGAGAAATATCTAGCTCAAAACATAATTGTGGAGTTAAACTATAATATGACAGAGACAGTAGATATGCATACTAAGATCAAGGCTGAAGTTTTTGATCCTTAGAAGAACCCCTAGGGGAAATGGATCGAGTAATATAATCACCACTTTCCGTTTAATGATGTGGTTTGTTTTTAATAGAGTAAAAATAGGTAGGGAATGAGCAAACCTTCAAACATCCTAAATCCTCTGTAAACTAGTATAGCATTTAACTATGGGATGCAAATAAAGCAAACAATTGGAGCTGAACTGACATCCTCTGAAGTAGATAACACCATTCTCATTAAGAGTGCGGTGCAAGGTTGACTCTGTATTGTAAAGAGGGTACCGGAAGGACCAGGACTCCACCCCTACCAGCTTCAGTGGCCAGAGAAGAATTACTGTTTCTTTCACTTAACAACTTCCGTGAGTCATTAGAAGTGCAAACTATCCCCAGTAACCCCATAATCTCAATAATTATGCCAAAGACCTTGTCCCTTCTCCCTTCTCGAGATTTCATAACAATGACAATTAAAACAATTGATATGTATTAAGTGCCAAAAACTGTACGGCAAGCACATGTGCGTATATGAAATAAGGAATAATCTTATTAATAGCTCTATTTGGCAACTAGCATTAATTCTAGTTCAAAGCAAGGTAATTGTAGAAAGAGATTGTTACTTGCACAAGATTGCTTAATGTTGATGGGTTAATAGCCCATAAGAAGTAGAGCAAAGATTTGAACATAGGTCTATGTGTTCTACAGCCTCCAATCTTATGCGTTATAGGACACCGAAAAGAACAGCCCTGTGAGGAAAAATAACAGAAAATAGACCTTTAGTAACCTGTACCTGGAAAGCACTCTGTTAAGCTTTTAGGTCCTCTGCTAAGTCTGATTAAACAATCAGGTGTTGATTTGGAGTCTTTAACATCAGTCCATTTGTGTTTTGGGAATATAAGTTATTCTTAGGTAAAGTTAAGTTAAACTAAACCCAGGCCCTTACTTTTATACATAATGAGTACCTGAAAAAATACAGTGTATGAACATCAAATGATTTATACAACATAACAAAATTTAAAAATTTACAGACTACAAACACACAGACTTTTAGAAGCAGTCTTTGATGCTGTTTCCAACATTTCACACACATTCTGTAATATATATGTTTTCTTAACAATTAAACTTGTGGTCAGCCAGCTGAAGTCCACTGAGCTTCCAAATGAGGCTTAATTTTCATTCCTGTCAGGGCTTAGTTATTTCCATCTTTCTCACGATTGTTTTTCCACAGTCTACACTTCATATAGCTCTCTAGCATAAGTATATTCGTTTTCTGGTTTATACTTAACTTTTATATATTAATGACAAAATCTGATAAAATAGTCATCAGGTGCTCAAGCATTTGCCCCGAGTGGCAAAGCCCACCAAAAAGAATCATTGGCTGACAAACACCACCCCCAAGGAATCTGGTGACTTCCAGAAGTCGATGTAGATTGTGCATAGTTATAGACTGGGAATACATATAAATCCAGGGGGGAAATACGGCAGAAAGGTTTTTCAAGTAGAATCCAGAGAGCAGAATTTGAATTCTAATTCTAGGCGTGCTTTGTATTTTATGGTTTCCTCAACCGTAAAATAGGGGTGATATTAATACTTGTCTTAATCAGTTTGGGCTGCCCTAACAAACAGCTGCAGACAGGGAGGCTTAAACAACAAACATTTATTTCTCACCATTTTGGAGGCTGTACGCCCTCGTCAAAGTGCTGGCATGATGAGGTTCTGGTGAGGGCTGCTTTGATGACTTTTTCTTGTTTCCTCACATGCTGGAGAGGGCAAGTTAGCTTCTTGGCCTTTTCATATAAGGAGACTAATGCCATTCATGAGATCTCTACCCTCATGACCTAATTACTTCCCAAGAGCCGCACCTCCAAGTACTATTACAATAGGTATTCTATTTCAAAATATGAATTTTGTGGAACACAAACATCCTGTTTATAGCAATACCTATCTCATATGTTTATCTTAAGGACCAAATGACATGATGCAAGTAAGGGACAATTTCTGAGATGCCGTAAGGACTCGGTAAATATTAACTGTTTTTATTGTTATAATTTTCATTATTGTAACTACTGTACTTTAGCATACAGGAATCTGACAGGATCTATAGCACTAAGATTAACTCATACTTCCCTTTGGCATTCAGATCAAGCTTTAGATCAATTCTTCTACCTGATGGTGCACAGTAATCTGAAGTTGCCCAGTTTAGAGGCGCCTAGGTGGCTCAGTCTGTTAAGCATCTGACTCTTGATATCAACTCAGGTCATGGATTCATGAGATCAAGCTCTGCATCGAGCTCCGCACTGACAGAGCAGAGCCTGCTTGGATTCTCTTTCTCCCTCTCTCTCTGCCCCTCCCCTGCCTGTACTCTTTCTCTCTCTCTCTTTCAAAATTATATAAATAAACATTAAAAAAAAGTTAGTTTCAGTAAAATCTCAGAGACTCAGGTCCGTCTTCCAAAAGGATTGTTCCTAAGTTACATATACCTGATGCAAATTGATTGATTTGGCCCAGGTCAAAAATAATCGACATTTACTTTAGAAAAGAGTTTTAGTCTCCTAAATCATTTATTATTTTTTATTAATTTTATTTATGACATTGGTCAAAATTTAATATATTAAATACACTGAATGAACCAGACTTTGTCACTGTCCAGAGTCTCACTAATAATCAGAGTAAACATTTTGAAAAGAAAAATGCACTATTTCTAGCCCCTTAGATGTCATTTGGTATGGCCAAAATTTACTGAATGGTATCAGGGGAATCTAGGTAAGTAAATGTAAAACTATATTAATGCATTTAATACATTACTAAGTTTATTCAATAAATATTACTAAATAGTCCCCGAGGAGAAGAGGGTTATGCTCATTGTTAATCACAATCTTAAACTGGAATGAAATAACCCAACAAATGAGAAACACGATGTGGAGAATCGAGTTGGATACTCTTGCTAAGGAAACCAACATGGACAGTTGACTTAAGATGAGAGGAGACAATAGTTTTGATCAAAACTTTTAAGTTTTCTATGTAATTCTATTACTAAATCAGCTTTAGAAACCAGTGGAACCAGAACTGAATAGCTCGAGGTGGTACATTATTGAGAATCAATATGAGAGACCTGTCTTATATTCAAAGACTTTTAAAGAGAGAAGAACAAGTGCATTTTAAGCTTTCAAATAGGAACTCTGTTAAAAATAATCCGTCAAAAGTTTAAAAGTAAATTGCCCCAAGCTTCAAATATGTCTTTAGCAAATTAGAAGAGAGTTACAACTGGAAAATTCACTGAAATTTCTTTGGCAATCTTTCAGAGAAATGAAGAAGCATAACTGAACATTTTGTCAGGCCTCAAGAGTCCTGGTGAATATTCTATAAATAATGCTATTTCAGTATTATCCCCAATCACAATCATACCAGATGTTATACTTCCAACCCTTACTCCCTGGCTTATCGGAAAAAGAAAGGGAAAAAAGTATCCTTTTATTTATGACAATAGAAGTAAAAGGTAACTATTTTATCAACTATCAATTCAAAGATGGTAGGTTGGATAGTCTTGACTTGAACAGAATCATAATTATAATGGAAAATACTGGCAGTGTGGATTTATGATATCCTGTTTTCTCAAAACTCAGCTAAGCTTGAATTTTGCTCTGTGCACAGTATTTCAGAGGAAAACCAAAAGAGATATAACATCAGCAATAGTTAGTGGCAACTTTCTATGAGACTGGAAATGTATTCACTGTGAAAATATTGAGTCACTAAGCCTTCAGACTGCATTCCAAAAGTCTACCAGGGACATTTCAATCAAGGGTGTGAGAATGTGACAGCCAGCCATTTGGGCTAAAAAGCATGGTACAGAATTATGTTGGTGAATCTAGTGCCCTCCAAATGACCTCATGTGTGGCCATGGTATTAAGTCATGGAAAAACCTATTCATAAGTTGAATTTTTTTTTGTCCAAAAAAAAAGGAAGAAAAAGAAAGTCTTGAGTTCCCAATAAGAATGCTAAATTACCCCATCTCCCAATGGGATGATTCACTTTCATTTCCAATAGCAGTAAAGCCTATTGACCCCCGTGGTGTTATCCTTCTCACTGCCCATGCAGTACTTTCTTTAATCTCTCGGATCAAAGATTGGTCAATAAAAATCATCTCTGCTTTTGTGGGGAGCAAACAAACTGCACTCAGTCCTATGATAATTGTAAGTTTTCACAAAATTCTAGAGAAAGAAATTCCCATGTGTTGTTATTAAATTGGCAAAGGAAAAAACTTGTCTTCTATTTGGTGAGTCCATTTAAAATGCACTAGCTTTTCCAAGTAAGGTACATATTACCTCTCTTGGGGAGTTTTTGTTCTGTTTTTTCCCCTTCTTCCTAAAAATTTTAAATGAATTTTGAATCAGTGAAAGATCTCTTACCAATGACCCTGAACACTGAAGTCCAATTTTTCTGCAGAAAAAAATTACATGGAGGTGTCATTTTGAAAAAGAACATCAATATAAATGACAGCCTCAATATGAACTGCCCTTTGCAATAAAGGAAACATGCCTCAATCCCAAACGAAAAGGACAACTTCTTTGGCAAAAGAGTAGACCAGTTGTTTTCTCCATTAAAGTTTGGTCCACTTTGCTAAGTAGTAGTAAGTTTTAGGAGGAGATGGAAATAATATCTATCGTCTTTTTTAGGTGTGTGATTAGTCAATTGAAACTAGACTCAGTTCATTGACTTATCTCATAATAGATCATCTAATAGTCACTCATGGGAGATTCATGGTTCTACTGAATTATTTCAAAGTTGACAAATTGATAGTTTAGTAGGGCGCAGTTTGCCATTTCCAACCCCATTATGCTTTTAAATTTTTATTTCAATTTCCTAATTGCTGGTCATAAGAATACATACTATCTTCTGAACTCTATTTCTTCCATCCTTGTTCAAATAAAAAAAGTGATGGGAAATTAACACTTTGCAGAAGTGAACTCTGTAAGGGATGTTCTGATACCTTTGCCATCAAAAGGAAATAATGATCAATTTCAATGATATGCTGTGAAATACCAATTATAGGAGATGATTATACTAAGTGTCACTAGGTATTTCATGTAATCCACCAGCAAAAAAGAAGTAACTGAAATATGAAAATCTATAAGGACTATCAAATACAAAATAGAATTGATCGCCGGGGAGACAGAACAAATCCCATGTTGGAATTTACATTCCCACATATTTTGTTCTGAATTAATATGGATATTACTCCTGATATTTTTCTATAAAACATGTTTTTAATAACTTTTGTGTTATAGGGAACAATATTTGCCTATTCTATATCTAATGGGGCCATTATAAAAACAAATGAAAGTATATACTTTAAAATGATCAGGGGCACCTGGGTGGCTCAGTCGGTTAAGTGCCCAGCTTCAGCTCAGGTCATGGTCTCCTGGTTCGTGAGTTCAAGCCCCACATCAGGCTCTCTGCCCTCAAGGCAGAGCCTGCTTCAGACTCTCTGTCTCCCTCATTCTACTACTCCTCCAGCCTTTCTCTGTCTCTCAAAAAGAAATAAGCATTAAAAAAATAATAATAAAATGATCAGAATAAGATTAAATAAATTTAAGAATAATTATTACTCACCATGAATTCAAGAAAATAATTCAATGAAACTTTGTGATATTAAAAAACAAGTTATTACAATTTTTAAAAATTAATAATTAGGAGCATTGACTTTGGAGTTAGAGACGAGTTAAAATTCCAGATTCATGATTTACTTTTATAGAGTTCTTATAATTATTGAGCTTTGTTTTTTTCTTCTATAAAAATTAAAAATGGGGTATGAATTTAAATAGTACATTAAAAACATACTCTGTGCTGTTCCTGGGTTACTCTAAGTACTCTAAATAGCTAACATTTATTGAACACTTACTATTGCCAGGCCTTATATTAACTCATTTTTAAGGTGGACATTATGACAATCCCATTTTACAGGTAAGAAACAAGAACAAAGACATTCAGTAACTTGTCTAAGTCATAGATCTAGTGAATGGCAGAGGCAGGATTTGAACCCAGGTAGTCTGACTCAAGAGCTTGGACTCTTGGACAACACACTATCCTGCTTCTCTAGTTAACAATAACTACTAATTTATCAACTACGTATGTTAATGTGTATTGCAGTGTCTTGCATTGAAAATGTTCAAGGTTTGCATTTTTTTAACTTGGGATAAAAGCCCGGTTTTAGGCCTCAATGGTGATGTCTACATGGGCAGCCCAGTTGATGTCTCTAACTCTCTTCTTCATGAGTAATATGGGAAAATGACCCTTGTTGCCGCAGAGATCACAAAAGATGATGCATATAAATATGCTAAATAATCATGATATTTTAGTGGACTCTGTTGTGCCCTGGGAAGAAAAATTCTACTTTACCCCAGCGATCCAAATGCTTTGTGATTCCATGGTTTTCAGTCTGTGTTTCCCAAATCCAGGACTCTGGGGATCCTTATTAGAGTTAGACAGAATCCTGAACTTCCTCCCCCTACCCAAACAACCAGAACTTCTTGTTTGTACTTAGTTTTCGTGCTCCCACTAAGAATACACTGTGGAGGTGGGGGGTGGGGCGGGGGGAGAAGATACTAGAGCTAAAATATTTAAAATCTCTGAATCCACTCATCAGAACCTTTTTGGTAAAACTAAATTATCTCATCAATGTTACCGTTCATATGCTAAAGAGATTTGGAAATGTTAATTAATTTAAATTTAAATTCCTTTTAGGAAGCATGGGTAGCTCAGTCAGTTAAGCTTCTGACTTTGGCTCAGATCATGATCTCACAGCTTGTGGTTTGTGAGTTCCAGCCCCTCATCAGGCTCCGTGCTGACATCTCAGAGCCTGGAGCCTGCTTCGGATTCTGTGTCTCCCTCTCTCTCTCTGCCCCTCCCCTACTCTTGCTCTGTCTCTCAAAAATAAAAAAACATTAATTTTTTTTTAATTTACTTATTAGACATTTATTGAAACTCATGTGGCAACCGCTATAGAAGAAATGCAGTATTTTACATAATGCTGTAAAAATACAGAAAAAGATAAAGAATATTTTGGTGTACTTCCAGACTTTCAGCAGTTTTTACATAGCTTCATCTTACTCCCTGAACAAACCGACATGATTGAGTTTTAAGTAGTATCATTTTCTGACTATAAAAATAGTAGATCTTTATTATAGCAGTATTGGGATATACAAAAAATTAAAGTGAAGAAAAAGAACTCATCCAGAATTCTTGTAAAAATCATTAGCAATTGGTGTATTTTACTATGTCTCCTGTGCATTTTTTAAATAGTTGAAATGATTTTGTACATTCCAATTTTTAAGTGTACTTAACACAGCCGTTTGGAGATCTTACCTGGAAAGGAAGTTAAGGAAGGATGTGAATGATCCCTGCCACTGCATTGTCCCTGTCAAATTAAAGCAAACACCATGCCCCAGGTCATTGACTATAAGTTTAAATATGCAGAAATTAATTACTTAAGCACCCTGGAAACTTAAAACAGTAAAAAAGGTCACTTTATTGTTCTATGCAACTCTGCTATGGATAAAGAGAAAAAAGGTATTTTTCACTTGGTCTCCTAACTTAAAAAACATGTTAACAAAAGCTGAAACAGAATATCATCGGGTTTAATTAAAATTCTCATCCTCGACATCTATGTTTATTTCTTAATGCTGCATTTTGGGAGAGGTCTCAAAGTTTGAAGCGTTGCTTCCCAAACTTTGATGAGTGCACAAATCGCCCGCAGATCTTGTTCCAGTGCAGACTGTGATGGAGCAGGTCTGGACGGGATCTGGGATCCCTCGTTTCCTACAAGCTCCCAGGGGATGGAGAGGATGCTTGTCTCTCTCCAGTTCCCACAACCACGGACACACAGGTGCGACGCCCCCTAGTCTTCGATTGCTGCTTGCAGACCTGAGGTTCCTGATGGAGTCGGGGGAGCACTTCGAAAGAGCAATCTGCCTACCTTCTTTTAGGTCATCGAGACTGGTCTGCTTCTTGTTTTAAAATCATTTACAGACCACAGATTGATTTTATGTCTTGATTCTCATTATTTCTAGTCTTCGTAAGCACATTAGTGGGAAATTAGGAGAAAAAGCATCTGGGACAACCAATCATAAGCATTGAAATAAGAAGTTGGTTTTAGATTACCTTAAAAAAAAACATTTTCTTAAAAGGAAAGAAGGAAAGAATGTAACGTCGCATGAGTTGCTTCCACAGCCAGCAGTGAAGAAGTTGGCAAGGAGGAGCTGCCCAGCAAGTTGTAAGAATAATGCCTCTCCCATAGGACGCAAAACTACCTTTTTATTCCTATTTCTTTCAATGCAAAGTGTTCAAATGATATTAGCAGCCTAAGCCTGTGGTGCCGACAGGTGAGGGTAGACACATCCTAGGAGAGTCCATGCCTGGGGCCAGGCACAGATGGCTGTCAGTGATCTTGTTGGGCACTAAAAACCTCCTGCAGCATGAGAACCAGCACGGAATATAATTTAGACCACATTGCAAACAAAATCAAGTGGGAGAGAATTTCACTTTTAAATGTTCATTCGCCAAAAACAGAAATAAACAAAAACGATCTATCTGCATAGCATCATGTTCCCCTGAGGCAAATGATTGCATCTAGGCATCAATTGGTTTCAGAGAGAGCTCTGTGAGCCACGATAATTAAGTACTGTCCTGCCCAGAAGCAGGGGGATGGGCAAAATGACCTCTCGAAGTCCCAATCCTGTAATTTAGGAAATGCTAACTGACTCCTTCAATATAACCACAGCAGCGGTGCTAAAGGGGTTAGCAGGCACCAGCAGCCAACAGGCATCATACTTTAACCCCCTGTCAACCATGCCAGAATGTTCGCAGAGAAAATGTCTTTGCTTCCAATACCTGGAAACTTCCAAATCCTGTGGCCCTCTAATCCTAGTGGAAGTCATCGAGTAGTTTCCTACTAGCATTAGGACATTCTCTGGGGAGTCATGGGACCTTTATGGGTAGCTGGACTGTTTGGTAAACAAGCACGGATTTTCTTTTTTTTTTCACTTGTAGTTTTTTAGGAAAGGTACAGAATCAGAGGTCTTAGAGTGCCCTGAGAGATCGCGTGCCTTAATGATTCCAGGCCAATCAGTACTAATTTTGCGTAATGCTCAGTTATCCAGAATGGGGTTGGCTGGGCAAGTTTTATTTTAAAAATGCATGTGTTTGATTTGAGAAATTATACTCTATGTTAGATGATCAGCTTCCGAAGAATTAGAATATCTGATCCTGAACTCTCCTGGTAACCTTACCTGACCGTCCTTGTAATGTGTAGCAGTAGTAGGAAGGAAATTTGGATAAGAGATCTCATGACTTTGCAATGTATTCTCAACTACTAAAAATAAAACCAAACCAAAAAAGGCAAATTCACCTACTGATGGGGGTACAGGAGAATTTTCACTGTTGGTGGAGGAGAGATGTCATTTCAGGGCATTGTGGGCGCTGCGATGCATTTCTCTGTGGTTTGCGCCAGGCCGCCAATGTAGGGATTAGAATCTGTAATACAGATATACAGAATCTGTAATACAGATGCAGCAGCAGCTGGGCCTCCGTGGGATACCCCTCCTCAGGCTCCTCGGCTCCTCCGTCATGGGATCCAACAGTTTATTCGGATTTCGTAGACTTCACCTTCGCGGATCCATCCATGAACGCCCCTGCCCTTCCCCGCGAGACTGCGATAATGTGTCGGCAGACACTTCTTTGTTGTTTCCCTCTTGAATCCCCGGCTCTTCTCAACTTGGTATCTCGCCTGTGGTAGGCCCTCAAAAATAGTCACAGGACAGATTTTTAATAAATTTTGGATTTTTAAACATAAGTTTTCCTCGAGGATCCATGACCCTTTGATAAAGACATTTTTCAAGTAGAGTTCCTTTTAGTCATAGGAATAGTGTTTTTAATTATGAACACTTTTCATAAGGCTATTGGCTTTATCTGTGGATAAAGAAATCCGTGATTTCTCATTGTCCTACTTCCTTAAACTAAACAAGGCAAGTGGTCCCCTGTTATGGATGATGAGAGAGAAGGACAAAGAATCCTGATCAGCAAAATTAATATCCCAGATAAACAGGGAATTAAAAGCCAGATATGTAATCAGGTTCTTAAAATATTCTGTTACCTGTTCAACCACGAAGTGTGACTCCCTCCATTACTAATAGAGTTCATCCATTAGCTCAACAATTATATTAATGGAAGCTCTATTTAAATCACATGAATGCCTAATGATTTATTTTTAAATTTACATGTATTTAAAAAGTAAATAGTATAGAAATGCATCTGCATGCAATTAATAAACAGCACTTAAAATTTTTATTTTCTTTTTTTGTGTTATAACATATAACATTTTTCCTTAAGAAATAAAAGCAACTCATCAGAAAATATCAAGGTTTATTTTTTAAACAAAGCACTCAGATACTAAAAAACTGAATACTTCATAAAGAAAATAGGTCGCTCTCTCCTAAAATTGCCTCTAATGTTAGCTGAATATTAATAAAATCCATAAACCATTAGTACATTATAGCTGCTTTGTTCTGAATTACATAGACCTTTTATGTTTATTCCTCAGTGAAAATGCATAAAAAAATGAAATCCACTCTAATTGTACTCTCTGAAGATAGCCGGTAAAATCATTTCTAGCAGCTATAAATCAATTGTAGTATTAAAATGACCTGCCAGGTGCATCTTCTGGGTATCAGACTAATTAAGGGAATGTATTAATTGCAACTATTCATCAACACCACCAACGTTGTTAGGTAACCCTTACAATGAATCTTTTTTACCATATTATCTAGCAATAAAACCGCAGTTTTATAAAATGTGAAGAAAAAGAGAGAGGGAGAAAGCTGGGAAAGTGGCTTGTGGTTCTGTTCCTACATTTCAAAACTGTCTTAACCGAGGTGCAAGGTGGCTAGAACAAAATCTTTTCCTACACACAATCTTTAACTCACCTTCCTGCTTGGTTTCGACAGTATTTTATTTCCTTTTATTTAATTTTATTTTATTTTATTTTATATTTTATGTTTTATTTTGTAAAACACCTCTAATATGTCCTAATAAGTCAATTCTGAATTTTAAAACCCAGTTATTTAGCTGCCTTTATTTTAGCCTATTATGGATATATACGTATACATGTGTGTATGTGTATATACATGCATATGCACGTATACATATGTGTGTCTATAAACAGCATTGCATGGTTATGTGTGCATGTGTGTGTATGTCTATTATACATATGCATATATGTATACATATATATGTATGCACATATATATAATAAATATATGTATAATACATACATATATATATCCTTTCCCAGATGGAAGTCAATTAAGCTAAAATGGTAATTAGCATCAAAAGAATGTCAGAAAAATGTAGACTTTGATCTTCAATAGTAAACTGAGTAGGCTTTTGAAATTAATTTCAAATGACTGCCATGGCAGTATTACATTTTCTATTCCTCAAAGGAGAGAAGAAAATGTAAATCTAGAAAACTGTTACAAAACAGGAAGTATTTTTTCTTTCTTAACGAGCCAGATCTTAGAAGGCGTTAAATGGCTCACTAGTTCTAAGACAAACATTAATTCATTTTGTCATTATGGTAACATTTTTTGAGTTTGGCTTTCTTTAGTACTCCAAATAGTACCGGTGACAAAATGACAAATTCCAAACAGAAGAGACTGCTATTTCCTGCCCTTCGGCGTAAATCACTTGGAGATTCTGAATTGACGGAGAATATCCCTGAAAAAACAGTTCTTAGAAGCTTGTTCCAAGTTTCTGAAAATTTGGTTCCTTTCAGATCAGGTCTTGGCACCTGCTACTTTGGAGTTTCTCTGTAAGAAATATGTTCCACGTTTCGAGTACTCTGAGTCTACAGGATCCAGAGTGGAAAGCATCCTAAGGTGACCCTATATTACACCAGCACGTGTGAGCCCGGTCTAGTTCAAATGGAGAGAGACTAAGTCCCTGGAAGCAATGCTCTCAACAGCACTCAGAGGAGCCTCACTAACATCCTTTGCTCCAACACAAATTGCTTATTAGTATTCGACCATGACCAAGTGGCCTCAGGTAGTGTTGGGATCTAAAGCTTAGGCTGAGGAGGAGGAATTCTTCTCCTGCCTGGTTGGAGTTGGAAGGTGGGACAAGAAATGTGTTTGTTTAACAATTGCCCAAAGTCTAAAAAGCTCCTACTACATCCCCCAAAATGAGCACCCTGAGGATTATAAAAAAAAAAAAAAAAAAAAAAACCCTGACATGGGCTGTTTGAAACTTCTGCTTGGATGAGTAAACTCTTCAATCCACTCATGGGGAAGAACTGTCACAAGCCTCATATCCGTGATTAGAGTTCAAGAAGCAGTGCTGGGTATCTGAGTCGCCAGCACCAGCTAGTAAAGATAGTCATGTGGAGTCTAGAAGGGAGAGGGCAGAACGCTGATGTGCATTTGCCAAAGGGAATGCTCAGGCTTCTCTACTTCTCTCGTGGTGTACGTGAGGAGAACCGGGGAGCAATAAATCCCCTGCCCATGAACACCTTGGATGTTTCTTCTGGTTTGAACTCTCAAAGTTAGCTCTGGAGAAAGAAATGTAATATTTTAATGTTTGTACAATTTTTGATCAATCACTATGTCAGGCGCCATGCTGAGCCCTTTGCAAACATAATCTATTTGCCCTCACTCCACCGCTCACCACCCTAGATGAAGGAGCTGAAAGTCAGCGCAGATAAATCACTGCACAAAGCTCCATAATTAGTTGCAAAACAGGATTCGAATCTAGTTCTGTTTGATGACAAGTTCATGTTCTTAATCAGTAAACTAGGGGCGCCTGGGTGGCTCAGTCGGTTAAGCATCCGACTTCAGCTCGGGTCGTGATCTCGAGGTTCCTGAGTCTGAGCCCACATCGGGCTCTGTGCTGACAGCTCAGAGCCTGGCGCCTGCTTCGGATTCTATCTCTCCCTTTCTCTCTGCCCCTTCCCCTCTTGCACTCTGTCTCTCTCTCTCAAAATTAAATAAACATTAAAAAATTTAATCAGTAAACTATACTATTGCTACTTATCCTCATGGAATTTGGAAGCATCTCAATGTACAAATCAAAAACATGAATTTCCCAGGATTTTCTTCCTCCACTTTGATTTCTGTTACTCGTCTATGCCCATCAAATACTGTCCGCTTGGCGTATGTCTTCCAAATTTCCTATGTACTCCTGGGAATATACTTGTGAACTCACCAATTTTAAATTTTGATCTCTGTCATTAAGGCGGGACTGGTAAGACTGATGCTCCACTTTATGAAAGTCAAAATCTACTGTGCATGCCGTACTCCTTCACTGAAAAAAATAAATGTGGATTTTCAGATCTTTGTTTACTCACCTGGGTTTTCACTTCATGTTCTTTCAGGAAGGTTTTTTTTTTTTTCCTTCCAAGTAACAGGGGATTAAAAAAAAGGTATATTAATAATTATGATACGTAACGCCTAGGAAAACCAGAAAATTTGCACAACACAGAAAAGCAAATGTGACATGCTTTTCTTTATTCAAAAGTCAGAAAAGAACACAGCAGAGAAGCACATATCAGAGCACAGCTATGAAATCTATACTGTCAGGACGATAATGACAATAACCATGACAGACTGAAGAGAAATTATTTTCCATACAATTTAAACAACGATCCTATTGTCAAATATTCTTACTTAAAGAGACAAAGAAGGGTGTAATTTGGAAGATTTTACCTGCGAAAAGAGTCAGTTCACTTTCTGATACTAATCAAGGAAAGTAGAACAGGGCATAATCCCAAAATCACTATGGGCTCTGAAAGAAGTGTGTTTGGATTTTTTTTTTTTTTTTTGATACAGGGATGCTGTGTGAAACTCTTTTTTTATTTTTACTTCTCTGTTCTTGACAAGCCCAAAAAGGGAATTTACCCATTGTATCTTTGTGGTTTGTGGGCACTGTACAAAATGAAATAGATCTAATTCAGAAAACGCTTCTATGCTATTCAATTTTCCCAGTCAGTTCCATTGGTTGACACCTTCTTGAAATTCTCTCCATGCTAGGATAATTAACTCCCACTCAAGCTGACATTTTGTATGGCTCTTCATCTTTCTGTGTATATATCAAAGGCACGATTATCTCTGACAACATTCAAGCCTGTAAATATAATCTCATATTTTCCACGTCTCTTCTTTTACCTTTGACACAGAGCCCATCATCCATTAATTCTTCCAAATCCATCCATGGTCAGACCCTACCCTTTACCTGTATAATATAAAACATCATTTTTCAGATACTTCTGTTTTCCAACTCTCTACTCTGTCCTATAGGTAACGTTTTTTTGTTTGTTTGTTTGTTTTTGTTTTTTTTGTTTGTTTGTTTTTTGTCAAGGATTTTGATTGTGTCAGTTCACTGCTCTGGTCAGCTCTTGAGCTATGCACCCTCTGAAATTCAAATTGCAGATCCAAAAGAAAGTGTAGTTTTAAGCAGTATCCTTTAGAAAAGAGTTTTAAAAGACTTCCTTATGAAAGTTAGCTTCTCCTTGCTCATTGCCACCACTGTACCTTGTAAACGTCTCTATTTTATAACGCTTTCCATGCTGAAGAGTACTGATTCGTTATTTGATGCCTCATTAAACTGTGGGTTTCTTGAATGCAGAAATCATTGTTTGTATATCTTATAAATCCAGTATCTGGTATTTTGATGGACATAAAGCAGAAGTCATTAAATGTTTTCTCGAATAGATAAATAAATACATAGTTGCCATCACCGCCATCATGCGGCCACACATACACCGCTCCCCTCTTGGGTCTACCCACCTGCTCACTGGGTGTTGTAGGTAGGTGATCAATCGCTAAATTCTACACTTGAAACTAATATTACGCTGTATGTTAATAAACTGGAATTTAAATAAAAACCTGAAGATGGGGTGCCTGGGTGGCTCAGCTCATTAAGTGGCCAACTCTTGATTTCAGCTCAGGTCATGATTTCATGGTTCATGAGTTTGAGCCCCGCATTGGGCTCTGTCCTGGCTGCTCAGAGCCTGCTTGGGATTCTCTCTCTCCCACTCTCTGCCCCTCTTCTGCTTGTGTGCTTGGTGCACACATTCTTTCTCTGTCTCTCTCTCTCTCTCTCTCAAAACAAATAAGCAAATGAAAATTGAAGAAAAAAAAGATCCTCCACAAAATTAAATTAAAATATTATTGCCTCCAAGTTACGGCACAAAGATTTCCCCTAAACTCAAATAGTTTTCTTTCCCTTCTCCATCAAGCCCGGCCCTTGCAAAGTGCTGGTCAATGGTAACCTCAACTATTCAAGAAGGGTAATTATCCCACCTAACTTTACAAGGCACCTTGCAATTTGCTTGCAGAGGAGAAGAACGATGATGATGCTGATGATGCTGAATACCATTAACTATCTTTAATGTATTAACTAAGAGCCTTTATTAATTTCTGTATATCAATTATTCTTTTCTTTACAACAGTTTTGCAATGTATGTAATAAATGTAACATAATTCCCATTTTACAGATGAAATAACCAAAGCTGAAAGCAGCATAAACATCCTGTTGGCACCAGCTTGTCGACACTGACCAGGACACAGTCCTGTGTTAGCTAACGAGCAAAGGCTTTCGAGTCTGGGAGATCTCCTTCAAACACTACATTAACCAGTAATGACCTGCAGGACTCCTCAAGGAGTCTGATCTTCAGTTTTGTTCATTTATGCGAAGAGGTTACAGAGTCCAAGAACTGAGTTTCCTTTTTCTTATCCCCAGCCACGTTGTATTCTACAAGCAGCCATCAATAAATGACGTTGATGGCAACGATGTTTATAATAGTCTGTGTCTTCTGCTCTCTACATGCACAATGCAAAGGAAAATAAGTGGATTTTTTTTCATCACTCAAGAATATCTATCAAGTTCTCTTGTACATAAGCACTATTCTGGACGGGCGTTGTATTATTTAATATTTTTTAAAGCTGGAATTCCTAGTTAATCATGAAGCAACTATCCATAAAACTATATCTACTACTACTCCAAAAGAAAAATAATAAGCTGAGAAAAATATAACTGTAGTCTTGCCAGATGAGAGACTTTCCTCATAGAAAAGTGAGGAAAAAATAGCATAGAAATCATAACATTATTTCCATTTCATTAGGGGAGGCTCTACCAGGGTGACAGCATTTAAAATAGTTTTCTAATGGAACCTTTTAGTATACACCTGGATGATCGTTTCTCATCCTTAAAATCACAAGGGGAGCTTTGACAACCTCAATTTCTTAATGTAGCTGTTTGAAACACTCCTTTGTGACACTCCTATCTCTATGCTTAGTCAAAGCCCTCTGCAGCCTTAAAATGGGAACCAAATGTCTCCTGTCAAGAAAGAGCCTTAACACATAGTAATATAACCAAATGTTACAATTTATCTTTTGACTGCCCTGGAATTTTCCTGTCAGGGTGCTATTTCTAACTGGCCTAGTCACATTCCTTGGTTTTGCTTCTGACACAGTCAGAAGGGGCTCCTGGAAATTATTGATCAGCTGTGGCCCTGCAGTGCGAGTCTGAATGCCATCTAGTCGCATTGCTGCCAAGAAAGCGATAATGCTGCAAGTTGTCGCGAAATTCCCACCATGCTGGTTTCCTTCAGGTTCATTGATGCCTCAAAAGGAAGCCTGAAAAGCAAAGAGGTGACTGATGTGGATGGCGAGAGAAGGAAACACAGGTGGGATTTGAGGGTAACATCAAGAAAACATGTGTTAAAAAACATAAAACTCTCTCGGGTGCTTGTAGGCACCCTCTCTAGTGTTGCCATTTCGACAACACCCGCTCTCTGCAGTCCTTTATTCTCCGGTCTTCTCAAAGGGCTACTGAGCCCGAAGCAATAACACAACAGGGAGTACTTATGTCAGCCCCCGCACACATTTCTGTGAACTGAAATATGAGGTGTGGCTAAGTAGACCTCACGATCTCCAGGGTCTACATATTTTATCTGCGCGTTCACTCCCTAGAATTGCTCTCCTATTACTGCCCTGATTGTGGCTAAAAACAATAAATGAAAATATGCTGAAAGATGACAGTCTAAAGTCATAATGGAAATTACAGGCCCATAAAGAAGCACTGAGGTGCCTGGATGGCCATTTGACCAGGAGTACAGATGTCCTGCTCACACACAGCAGAGCAGCCCACATCTCCCCCTCTCTGGGGCTACAGAATGCACGTTCCCAGCATACTGAAACCTCGAGACTTTGAGCGTTGGTTTTCCTGGTGGCAACTCCATGGCACCTTTCTTGCTTGAACACATGGTGTTATTGGGACACCGTCCGCTACACACAGAAGTCACTAGACACCAAAGGGACTGCCCAAGCTTGCGTGACATGAAGAGATAACTATTCCTTATGTCGAACCTATAACATTAACTCATCCTGGGGGCACTGGGGATGTCAGATTCTCCCCTGTCTCTGAAGAGGCTACAGATTAGTCATTTCTGAACACATTCATGAAAACTCCGTGAAAGAATGACCGTAATATTTGTAGGAAGAATAGTTCTGTTCCACAATGTGACGATTGGTATTCTGTGAGGAAAAACGATTCTGTGGTCAATACAGTGAGGAAGTTCTTTACCACAACCTGGAGACAGACAGTAATGAAGTCTTGACATATGTTTTCCATGAAGTGTCATTTCATCTAATATTCCATGAAACACTGTTTGGAAATCATTTGAAATGATAGAAATTGTTGGGCCATTTATTTTTATTGGAAGTTTTCTTACGTCATTATCATTGTCTAATAGAAATGCTAAGTTCTATCAAAGTCAGATGTGCCAAGTAATATTAAGAAGCATTAAGTTCAAGGATGGTACTATATTGTTTCTACATGGTGCTCCCGCTGGAGTCCATTATCTAGATACCACATAACTTAAAGATCCCTTAGAACTTGAAAAACTAAATTCTTGCCCTGGAGAACAAGAAAAATCCACCTCATACTAGCAGTTATTTTTATTATGAGGCTTCTGTTGGATGGTGAAAAAAGATTTTTTTTATTAGTTTTACCTCCATAGAAAAAGGAAACATGTAATTACCACCATAGCAGTATAAGCTACTATGCAGATTTATGCCCCCAAATTCTGTTCAACCTTCACCAGCAACGGTACCCCACTTGGGCTCCCTGAAGCAAAACAAGCATGCATTCAGCAAAGTGCTGGTGGTACCGGAGGAGAGTTCCAGGCTACCCACTAATTCACCCCAAGTCTTTGATTATGTTTACTTTTTAGTGCATTGCTTTCTAGCCACCTGGATTCAAAACTTTCTTCACGCCTTTTAACGTCAAGTGGTGAATTTAAAATGCCTAAGAGTTCAGTTTCTATCAGTTTCTATACTAAAACTAAACAAGAAATTCTTCACTCTTTCCTCTCTTATCATGCTTTTTTTTTTTTACCTTCCTTTTGTCCTCTATCTCCTTCTTATCCCTTTCACCTTTCCTCCACTTGCCTCACTCTCTTGATCCATCAGACACAGCCCAGCCATCTGTTAGTGAGACTTTAAAGTAATTTTGGACAGAAGCAAAAGGCCTTGGAATCCTTAGTAATCCGCTTCAGATCCAGCTACTGAGCGCTGGTTAGGCTCCTGAACAGCCAACAGTCTTTTCAGGCAACTACCTTGGAAATTGAAAACCTGTTAGAGCACCCACAGAATAACGTCAAGCCTGAAACAAAATCATACACATAGAAAAGAAAATGTCCCTTCGGTGTAAAGTTAAGGCACTCCCAAAACAATTGGAAGGAAGGCGGGCTCCGGGTGATCTCTATTGATGGGCCTCAAAGTGGCTGGTGCTTAGAAGCAGTCTGGTTATTTTGCCTGCGTTTCAGGTGTCATTAGGCCTCTGCCCAGAAGTCTGAGCCGCTTACCCTACGGCACAAAGCTTCCTGGCTGAGAAGGAATCACAAACCTGAGATAATGCATATATGAGGGTTAATCCTGGGGTAAGCAAGCCATACATGCACAGAGCATTCTGGCCCAGCAATGCCTGTGTGTTTGAGGGACAGGGAGCTGCACAAAAGGCCACTGCTGCTTCCATTTTTACCTTCTGCCCCCAGAGTCCACTTCTCCCTGGGGAAAGATCCCCGAGCTCTCCCCCACACCCCTCCTTTGACCCCCTGTCCCCTGGGATTACTTTCCTGCCCTGCTCCTTCCTTCTACGCCTTTGCTCTCTTCCCTAGTCCTGACTAAACTGCACCAAGCCAAAATGTTTGACAACGATCTACAAATATGCCAAATACATATGTCTGCGGAGTCCGGTTTAGAAGAACTTCTCTCTCGGGGCACCTGGGTGGCTCAGTGGGTTAAGTGTCCGACTTTGGCTCATGATCTCTCCATTCATGAGTTCGAGCCCCCAGTCAGGTTCTGTCGGGCATTCTGCTGACGGCTCAGAGCCTGGAGCCTGCTTCAAATTCTGTGTCTCCCTCTCTCTCTGTCCTCCCCTGCTCATGCTCTGTCTCTCTCTCTGTCTCTCTCTCTCTCTCTCAAAAATAAAACATAATTTTTTTTTTTAAAAAAAGAACTTCTCTCTCTTTGCTGAGATCATCTCTGTAATGATCCTACGATTCAACATATTCATTCCTACCTAACACAAGAGGTATTTTTAAGTAGGTCATTTTATTTTTGTTTGCCAGACTGTCACCATTAAGAGCTTCTAATGTGCTGAACATAATGCATTTCGAAGAAATTCAAATCGCATCACCCATTGCCTCCTCTTAACATACTCCTCTTTTCCATATCCCAGTCTGTCTCCGTCCCTCACCGCGCACCCTCCCGTGCCTCCCTTGCACCGCCTTGTATTTTTCAAGCTGCCTTCTCAGCTGTTTTCCTCTAGTCTTCTCCAACTGAAATGGATTTCTCGCCTGGCCACTTCCGGTCATCCTGCTACCATCCCAACAATGCGTGCCACCTTTCCTGTCCCGTTCCCACCCTCTTCCTCACCCTGGCTCGTGCCCTGGTCCCAGGACAACCAAGCTCCCTGAGACTGGGACCAGGATCGAGAGCAGGAAATTTAACAATGGCAGAGCTGTGACAAGTTAATTCAACTCCTGCTGTTAAATTAACCAGCGTTCCAGCCGAGTTAACGCGTCACCCAGTTTCAAAAGGTTAAGCTCCAAGCTTAATCTTATTCATCATTATGAACTCTTCAAATTGGCTGAAATATTTAAAATTCAGTGAAATGAAAGGACCGCAGGAAACATTTAAGAGCCAACTGCCCGGTCTTCAAAAAATGGAGAAATAATCTACAAAGATTAGGAAAAGAAGGCTTCGGAATGGGTGAATGGAGACACTCGAGAACCAGGTTAGAGTGAATAATAAAAGGACGTGGAGGACAAGGGCATCTTATCTTCCCACTATCATAAAGAGATTCAGGCGTTAGGAAGAAATTTAATGGAACACCCTGAAAATGCTTGTCCTATCTCATCATAAGCAACAGACCAAAACTGAATGCTAATGAAAAGGGCATGTACAATCATACCTCCTGAGCTCTCTGCTTCTCTTTGGACTTCGGACACAGACGGGAGGTGGGCCACAGTGTGCCCCCCACTTATCACTGACTGGGAGGGAGATCACAGCCCCCTGAGTCCTCTCCGCTCGGGCTTCTGTGACAGTACAGAGCCCCCATGAATTTTGAGAGAAGGAAACGTGCAGCAGAAAAGAAACGCTAGAGGTGCTGAGCCCAGCACTTCTTACTTAGCACAATGTTTAGTATACAGTAGGGCTTAATAAAGGTTAACTCGACCATTATTATTATTACTCTTATTACACACTTTCAATTACAAACCTCTGCAGACTTTTGAACGGGGCAACAACTGGGATGGAGGAAACTGATACTCCACACGCATCTCTGTCCCCTCCCCAGGGTCTCACCGCCAGCTAACGTGCAGGGACTCGTTTAAAATGTTCTTGCACAGGGGCACAACCTCCTGCTACCAACTCTGGACCTCAGACCTCTCTACACAAATAGCCACATTTTGCCCAGGCTGGTTTCCGGGCTCAGTTTCCCTCCAAATATTTCTCAGTTCCTTCCCGCACGTGGCCCTCTACGTTTCTATGATACAGCATGGCCAGAGCAGGCCCAAGTTGGTTATTTCCCTTCTCCCAAGTCAGTTAGGCTGTGATGATACCCAAGCAGGTGAGGCTTTGGTTAACTAGTTTCCCCAGAGGTCAGGTCTTGCTAAGAAGAGAGTGCTCCCGTGCACTTGAAAATGGTCTCTTTTCCTACCCCCTGCTGGAAGCCTAAGGGAAGTTTTCTCTGATATTTACTGGGCAAAGGTGGTCCAGCTCCTGGAGGTAAATCTCACAATAATGTGCCTCTTTTCTCCTCCGAGGACTGGGTCCTCCTGGAGTGTGTAGTCTCGGAATTGTCCACGCAGAGCCTCCAGCAATTCACCAATCACAGGTCACGTGTCTCTGTGCCCGCCCTGGTTTCTACAGATGCGTGCACTCAGGAGTCCACTGTCCTGAGCGGAAGCCATGACTCCTTGTGTTCACCTGTCTGTCTTTCCAACCTTGGCAGCAACTCTTTTTCCTGTGTCCTCCACTCTCTTACAGATCTAAGAAGAGATATTGATTCTTCAATCTGTGCAGCTTTTTACTTGTTGTGGGAACAGAGAAGCAACTTTCAAACTCCTAATAGCAAACAGGAAACTGCAAATCCTTTGCTTTCATTTTTATTGACTTATTATTAATTCCTCTGATCATCGTTTCAACGGTATCCCAGAGAATCTGTTATCATTATTATCATTTTTGGATGTTTATGCTTTACATTTGACCTAAGAAATGTTTAATAGGGAGTTTTCTAAATTTCTAGATAAGAAGGACCTGTGTTGTCATTAAATGCTTATTTTTACTGCATTTGACCAAATAATGTTGTTCATATTAGTTTTTGGTGACATTTAGTGAATTATTTTTATTTTTTTGATTGGTATATAATCAGAGTTGGTATACAGTGAATATTCTTGTGCACTTGAAAAGATAGTGTTTTCTTAGTTTTCAGGTTCCCAACTTTAACATATAGTCATAAAATTAAATAAAATGAATTTAAAAAGTTATTTACTATATTAATTTTCTACTTTAAGTCTTCTGTATCTTTACACTTAAAAAGGACTATGAGTGGCACATATAAAAACTTATGTTGTTAGTGTCTCTCTTTATATGTTTTGTAGTGGTTTTGTTATTTGGTACATATATATCTATGTATGTATTGTGAAAGCTTCTGTGTTCTCTATATGTATTGTATAGCTTCTAATTCTATAAAAATCCATTCATGCCTTGTTTAATACTTTGAATCTTGAACTCAAGCTTGTCAGATACAAAGAATGGAATACCTGTTGTGCTTTGGTTTTGCTTGAATTTGACTAGTGGCTTAGACCAACACCATAGTCTGAGGCAAACACTCCCAAAGGGCTGAAGCAAGGAATGAGAGGGGTGAAGTAAGGAGAGAGGAAAAACCAATAAAATCAAATTATATGGGTTTATCAAAGTGGCTGTAGTTACAGACACCTGGTTCCAAACCCTACAGAACTATCGTCAGAGCCTTATGAAATGCATCCATTACCATTCATCCAGGTCCAAGGCATGAAAGGCAGAATCATTTATCCATAGATACCCACTCCCTTATTCAAGGGTGGCTCCAAGATACTAATTTTTTTATACTTTTGGTTTGTCCATGACTGCTGAGTCAGTTGCCTTGAGTAGTCATTGCCATGGCATCACATAATCCCTTCTCCTGGAAGTGAGGTAGATGGCATAGGTTCAAGGCAAGATACTGTCAGGTGCAAAGCCTACTTGGAACCAGTAGCCCCAGCAATGTCTGAAGTTAGAAGGGGACTTAATAGGATTAGGAATGGTGCACAAAAGTGTGTAATACACATGGAAAGCTATACCAATACTATTTATTTTTAGTCTTTTGAGTCACTGTGTTTCATGTAGGTAAATTGTACATAGCATAGTTAAGTTTCTATTTGCAAGCCAATTTTTAAAAGGCATCTTTTTTCAATAAGTGATTAATCCCATTTAGATATACTGATATGACTGATATATTTGATCTCAGTTCTGTCAGACTGATGGACAGACATATATGTACAACTAACTGCATTATAATAATTGTTTTTCATTATGCTTTCTGTTTTCTTTGCTCTTTCTTTTTTCCACTGTTTTGACAGGAAGAGATGTAATTTTTAGTGATTACTTTTATACTAATACTTTTATATATTCCCCTTAGCCCTCCTTTTCTTTACTTAAACTTTTCTGATTTGTTTTCTCAGCTTGAAATAACATCTTTTTAGTCCAAAGTGAAAATTACATGACATTTCCTTTACTTTTCCTATATGAGACTTTCTCCCTTCTCTTATTTTCTTTTTAGTCGCATTATTCCTACTTTGTGAAGCACATGTAAAAATCACATACTCTTCATCCATACTTATACCCATCTAAATGTTTTCAATTCTCATTATCATCCTATTTGCCAAAAATTCTCCTAACACTGAGAGGTTAGATAAAATTTGCTCCGCAGTAGTTTAGTGGAGAAGTGCTTGAAGGTATGAGAGTTTTTGAGTTTTTATAGTGTTAAGCTGTTTTTGCTTCAGTCTAATTTTTCGAAGACAGCTTGACTGGATTTAAAGTCCTTGTCGTTCTATCCTTGAGTTTCTTGAAAACATTTCTCCACCGTTCTTGATTTATATGTTTGCCATCAAGAATTCCAGTGCCAGGTTAGCTTCCTTTCCTTTTTAAGTGACTTATTTCTTCTTCTTCCTTTTTTTAAGTCTTAAAGCCAGAATAATTTTTTTTCTTTATCTTTAAAGTCCAGGAGTTGGGGGTGCCTGGGTGACTCAATAGGTTAATCGTCCAACTCTTGATTTTGAGCCAGGTCATAATGTCACCGTTGGTGAGATTGAGCCTAATGTCAGGCTCTGCACTGACATAGTGCGGAGCCTGCTTAGGATTCTCTCTCTCCCTCTCTGCCTCACTCTGCTTGCGCTTGCCCTCTCTCTGTCTCTTGAAATAAATAACATCTAAAAACATAATAACATCTAGTGTTTTTACTAGAATATATATCAAAGTAAATTTTTGCCAGCACATGGAAGACCTCTTCAATATGTAAACTCAAGCCTTCTTTTATATAAAGAAAGTTTTCTTAGATTGTCATTTTAAATATTAGTTCTGTTCCATTGTTTTGTTTTTGTTTTTCTTGGACTCCAATTATATTAATCTTTTTTCTCTCTGATCTTTTCCATATTTAGCATTTTTAATCTCATGGCCTTTTTCATTCTTATTTTCTATATCTTTTACTGTTAACAAACATATCTAATTTCCCTTGGGCATCTTGTAATTAATTTACTACTTTACTACTGGTGTGACCGTCTTTTTCTTCAATTATATTTTAGTTCAGTCAGCTCTTATATTATTACATGATTCTGATGTTTCTATCTTGAATTTCATGGTTGCCTTTTATATTTGCAATCATTCTAATTCATATTGGAGCATTTCCTCATTTCCATTAGCTCTTTATCTTCAAATGCTTTGTCTTCTTTTCTGACCAAACCTCAGGTTGATACTTCCCACTTCTTCACTGCTGCCCCTTCCTCTGGGCATAGTATCTTCCCAAGATTGCCACCCCCTCTGGTCTGATACCCTTTCCGAGTGCCTCCCTTTAATATCATCTACCAGTACCACACTTCTTTACCACATGTCCCCATTGGGAGTAGGACTCTCTTCTGCCAAGGTTAAACCATACTTGATGTGATCAGAATTTTGTCCCCACAAAGATCACTTCTCACTCATTTCTCTTCTCTTCCATCCTTCTTGAATTTTTCTTGTAAATTTGAGAGCCTGCTCTGCTTGTTTTGAATGATTATTCATTCGCTTGGTGTGAACTGTAGTTTGGAGTCATCTTTGTCTACAGACAAAGGCTAATCCTAGCCAAACGCTACAGATAAAGTTATTTATTCTCTTGTTGATCCATATGGTTTTGGAGGCTGTTTGGAAAGATTTCATTTCCGAATGCAGCCATTAACTTACAAGAATTATGACATACTAAGTAATATAATATGAATATTGGACTAAAATGCATCACTTGAAAATCCTTTACTGACAGAAGAAATGTTTGAATATTAATTGATTTATATTTGTACTACAAGAGGGAGTGAAATATCTAATATTTTGAGGTACTTTGAAAAAATAGTGAGCACCAAATTAACTTAACATGTTTACGTTTTTCCATAAGTCACTAGACAAACTCATAAGTATAAAAATTGTGAAACTTGGAAGTAATGACAATATTTTAATTTCATGAAAGCCAATAGATTAAAATAGTGCATAGTATTGCTCTCATTTAATGAATTATCCATAGTTTCTATTGATGAATTTTCTCTGAGCATATGATACTGAAGGGATATTAAAATTTCCCTGTATTCCTATAAGAAAATTCCTTTGACTTATAAATAAACAAAAATCACAGGCTTATTCAAGTCTTGGTTGTATAAGCATCAGATCCACCTTAAAAAAATCCATCTACTACTTAGAGAATGTGATCTTCAGTAGATATACTATTAATCCATTGAGTATAAATTATATTTTAGAGAAGGTATCTAAATATAAAAGACACAATGTCTAAATATAAGATTATATTGAGGACAAGTTACACTATTTTTTATATCTTTTCTAAAACATTTGCCAAGTAGTGATGGATTATTGACATTTCCTTGCTAGTGTTGCTGAAGACTTGACACTCAATTTCCAGCCCATGATCTGTTTCTTTCCCCTTCTCCAACCTTTTAATACAACATACCTTGACCACACTCTGCTGTCTCATTTCCCAGCCTTTGCACAAGTAATTCTTCCTTCCTTGGAATGTCACTTCATTATTTTCCTGGTAAGATCCCACTTATTCACATCATTTTTGTTTAAATTTTTTCTTTTATGATGTGTTCCATGTCTAGCCACCAACATTCCAAGGTTTTGTTTCTTTCGAAGACTTTTGAGACTAATTGAAGTATTGCAAAATTGTATTGAATGTAGCTGTCTACTCTCAATATACACTTTGCTGAGAAGTACTATTTAGGCAAAATATTATATGTAAACAACATAAATTACAATTGATATATTTATGCAAAATATATCACACGTCAGTGCTAAGATCTATTTATAATAACCAATACCCTTTCCTTAAGTAACACTGAGCACAAAGAAAAAGACCTAATAGAGAAAAATTGATGAGTATGTGGATATCCATGAGACTCTTAAAAATTTCGCAAGAATAAAGTATTGTTGATAGGAAGTCACACAGATACCATCAGCGGTTCATTGTGAACCTGTAGTTTAGGGTACCATGTTCTACAGTGGTCAGCACTAATCATTAATTTCTCAATTATTTAAAAAATATTATCCGTACGACGGAATAAAAGATAATCTTTAATGTTCTGGACAAGATTCATATCCATTCCTTAGGCTAGGTATCATTACCTTCTGTATCTCCCCCTCCTTCTCATCGAATAATTCAAGGAAGTAGTGTAAGGGTTGAGACAGTTGATCCCAATTTAAAGTAATCCTTTTTCTGTGTCATAGATCTAACATGCTTTCAAACCTCTCATTTAATATGTGTCTCATAGGCTCTTCTCTTTTTATTGTTTTGACCATCTGCTCACACTTGCTAATACTTGGTTTCTTTTTGTTTTGCAATGATTCCTGACCACATCCCAACAAATTTATATCAAGTATTATATAAATATGCAGTAAACATAAATGAGACTAGAATCAACAGAAGCCAATGATAAAACTCTTCAAAATAGAGATTAGCTACCAACAAGCTTATAGGTATAATCTTGTGTCTATCGATAAACATTTAAAATCTAAATACTCTAAACTAAAAAGGAAATCAATAATCATGGAACCTGAGATCTTAGAATAAGAATGTAGCTCAGAAAAAAGACAGAGAGAGAGAGAGAGAGTAGCTCAAGAGAATTTCTTGCTTTCAAAAAGATAAATATTAAGTTTCTTCATTTTCCAAATATGTCCACTAAACTTCAGACATTTGAATAAAATACCCAAAGTCCCACAGGTGATATTAGTAGTAGAGAAGGAAAATGGTCCTTTTACTCCTGTGTCCTTTTACAATATTGTGACCACTCTATCCAAATGGTCACCTTAGTTTTATACAGAAATATCTTAATAAATATAAAACAGTAGCATTAACTCTGCATTGTAAGTGATGTGATGAGTAAAATTAAAATTGGTCAAATAAAACTCATTTTATCAAAACATACTAAACATATATTAATGGAGAAACAATGTTTGTAAATATGGAGAGAATTGTAAAACAGAAACTGATTAAATAAAAAGTACAAATATTATGTATGAATATGGACAATGAAGTTCAGTAAGGGAAAAGCAAAAATAGATATAATTCAACTGTGTGGTCAAGAAAGCAAGAATTTGATCTAAAATATACTGAAGTATGTGATAACTAATAACTTTAGTTAAGATTAATGTAATTAACAACTCAATACTTGAAATGTAAAGCACATAACTCATGAGGTAAATACCTAAATTCACTAAAATGTTAGGACTTTCCTATTTTGAGGCATATTAAGAATGTCTTCAAGGAAAAAGTAAGAAGGTTGGAAGGTGGTTAGAAGACTAGGTTAGGGCATAGTCAATCCAAATTCAGTTAAAAAATAATGTTTTTTTGTCCTTAATAATTTAAAATATGCAATAAGCACAAAGCCTTCTAAAATTGGCAATAACTCAAGTATAATGTATAATTTCAATGAAGGAAGCATTGTTGCTGCAATAACATTTGCTTTATTGTCTCAGAACTAAATGTTAAATGGCATTATACTTAAAGACTAAAATATATGTGATTCAACTCAATAAATACCATTGTTTTGAATCAAGTTCTTAATGTCAAAGATTACCAGCTAGAATTTTTAAAGTATTATTTTAAAAACTTTTGAAGACTTTGAATTTTCATTTTATCATCTTTGAATAGCTTACATAATAAGAAATGTCGTTATATACACATCTACCGTGGACATAAAATAATGTAATGACAAGGAAATGCAGAAAGAGAGAGTCTGTTTTATTTCCTATAATGCGACCTCTACCAAATGAAAACAATGAACTCTATCTTATGACTATTACGATCACTTTTAAATAAGTGATCCTCATAATCAGAGTTACTGGGAAAGAATTTTTCAAGACAAGTGACTCTCCGAGTACAGCCATGAAACCATGAACCATGCACTTTGGAGAGTATTTTTAATTATTGTTTCTTTTTTAAAAAATGCGATGCCATACTTAAAAAAGAAGAAAAGAGGGCTCGTGATTCTCATTCTTAACACAATAGTGGGAACTCACAATTCACAGCATTATTAAGTATATTGTTGACACTGTGTACAAGGCTGGCACTTCTTCCATTTAGAATGATGCCACTTAATCCAGCACCACTGATACTTTGTAGTAATTTGCAAGAAAATATTTGAGATCTATAGCAAGACAAAAGCCTACTATAGAAGTAGAGGAAATGTGCCATAAATTAAATAACATTTCTAAGCAAGATCCAAAGGATGTTCAACTAATATGGCATTAAATTTAAAACGGCAAGGGTGTATCAAACTCTGAGAGGATAAGGTCTATGCTATTATTTGAAAATATCATCTTGAGGCAGTTTTCTAATATCACTTCTGTATATATTTTAGACTTGAAAATGATAGCATTTCCTGAACTTTGCTAAGAAGTACTTCACTGAGACTCCTCTATCCATATACACACATTAACTAAGCATTCTGATAGACATGTTACCTGCTCTGGACTTGGACCTAACTCCATCCTGCTAACTCACCCTTCCTCTTCATGTTCTTATTTAACTTTGAAAGTACACATTTCTCTTTATTACACGTCTGGCAAGTTTAACTCCACTTCCTATTATATTTCATTATTTTTAAACATGAAGATTGCAACCCTTTTTATATGTGATAAGGTTCTTTAAAAATCCAAACCAAGGTCCGATCCTGGACTCATGGGATGAGAACATAAAGAGTCATGACTCCCTAAATGGCTGATTGAGTCAAAAGTGCTGCTAGAAGCGATCTGACCCTGTTCCTTAGTTCTCCCACAACTGAGTTCTAGCCAGTGATTGAACTGCTATCTGTTAACTCCAGCTGCCATAAGGAAAAAATTTCCTGTCTTTGAAGATCAGTTTTATTTTGGAGAAAATTCTATTTCAGACATCGTTCAGAGTTGCTCTTCCAGGTTTCTATTACCCCCGGATTACCAAGCATTAACAAGACCAGCAACCTGTAACTGGATCTAGTGTTAGGCAAGAATTCATAAGACATAAAGCCAAAGTCCTGGACATAACATTGTGGGTCTGAAAGATGAGGGTGAATATTGAAATTGCCTAAGACAAACCATTCTAAATTAGTGTATTTTAGAATGGTTTCAATTTGTATGTGCTAAGCTAAAAGATTTTCATTATAAGTAAAAGGATAACTTTATTTAATAGGTGATCAGTTTCAAAACTATCCTAAGAGTTATAATTTAAAACCATTGAGGAGAAATGATAATGAATATCAAACTGTATTAACAAGATGAAACATAGGACATAAAGGACCTGATATTACTTAGTCCAAAAAGGTCCAACTAAAAGGATTTAACAGTAGCTGTAATAGATGGGGAAGGTTACTCTTCAAAGCTGAGTAGTGATCAACTCTCTCCAGAATTCCCTGGGAATAGAATAAAAAGAAATTATCTTAAAATATATCGTGCCAGTTCTGCAATTAAGGAAAAGTGGCATACATTTATTGTTATTAAATGCCAGAGGGGATTCAAACATATTTAGAAATGGTTTTACAAGTTTATAGAGGATATAAATAATAGCCCCAAAAGCATTTGAAGTAATACCACTATCTTGCCTCTATTTCACATTTTATAATTTTGAATGCTTGTTGGTACACATAGTCTTGTTTGATCTTCACAAGAACCTTGAGAAGTAGAAAGGCAAATAAATGGGTCTTCATTTACCCAAGATAGCTCCAGTTCGAGCTTTTTACCAAGAAGACATGGCCACTTCATTTTCAGCCTTGCCCAAAGTGCCCCCAGTTTAGACAAAATTATATAGATACCGTAGATATAACCCCCTCCACTCTATTTTACAATTTATAAAAATTAAGATGCTCAGTTGGGATTTTAAAACTAATAAGTTATGGAACTGATATTTAATGGGAAGTGTCTAATTCTTCACTGTTGAAGGCATGGTCTAAACAGGATTAGATCATTATTAGGGTATAGTTTAATTTTTGAAAAGAGGGTTTCTCCTAATAGAATGACTGCTAACTGATAACCGCATTTCAAGACTTCAAGTTTTCCAAACATTTACTATAAGAAAAATTTTCCCATACCTCAAGATTCTCAGTTTATTATAGTTCATTGAGAATAGAAATAGGATATTTAGCACATTCAAGATGACCAAAAATTCCTTGAGACTATGCCCGTAGAAAGGTGACTCTATGATCACTGAACTAGAATCTGAGTGAATTCTGTGACTGCTTTGACTAATAGAATATAGTAGAAATATACCTGAGTCTGTTTCTAATCCAGGGCCTTAAAAGACACCATCTTGAACTTGTCTCTTGGAACATTCCCTCTCTTTAAGCCTTGGGCTGCTGCTGTGTAAACAATCCATCTACCTTGAGACCTCCATGCTAACGCAGCCAAATATAGGTGATGCGTTCAAAAATCCTGAAGAGTTGGGTGATCTAACCATCCCTGCCTAGGACCGGAAATGTGTGTGAAGCCCACCTGACTCTCCAGACCATCCCATCCAGCAGCTGCATACTACTAAGTGGCATCACTGAACATTACATAAAGCAGAAGCATGAGCCAGCTGAGCCCTGTCTAAATTACTGAGTCACAAAATCAAGAGATAATAAATCGTTTCTTGTTTTAAGCTTCTAAGTTTGGGGGTAGTTTATTATGAAGTAATAGATAACTGGGACAGAACCTGGTACCTGAAAGTGAGGTGCTATGATGACAAATAAAACACAAAATGTGTAAGATTGGCTGGAAACTGGGTGATGGGCAGGAGCTGGAAGGAACTCTTAGTGAAACAACCAACATTGGCCTTAGGGAGACTATTAGGGCTTCAAGGACAATGAGGGAAATGTTATTGAAGGCCAGCAAAAAGGGCAGCCGAGTTATATACAGACGGAACAGTTAGCAAACTGTTGCCTGCAGCAATATGGAAAATAGAAAAGCAACCTAATGATCTCAGAAATCTTGCTAAGGAGACATGCGGGCACAGATTCTTCTAGCTATCCACAACAGAATGAAAAATGAGAGACAAACTTCGGAAAATTTTCTTAAGTTTTCTAGCATAACGTGGAGGAAATACTAAAGAACTCAGGATAGTCTTTCCAACACACACACACACACACACACACACACATACACACACACACTGCTAAAAGTAGAAAATAGCCTCAGAGAAAGGATCCAAAATTCAGGTTCCTGTTTAGTAAAGTCAAGTCAAGGGCTAAAGAAAACCTTTTGTTAAGACCCCAGAGAGACTTAAGATGGCATTTCATAGATGCTTTCAGCCACACAAAATGACTTCCAAGGACAAAAAGCCTTCTTTGGCAAGATCTATAGGCCTTCTCCTTTTAAATATTGGGGTTCTAAGGTACTTGAGGGCCCAGGTAGAGAAGAGCCTATTTTGAAGATAGCTATGGGTGTGGTGTTGTCTGTGGGCATGGATTATAGTTTGATACATGTGAAAGTCTATAAAACTTAAAAGGATCATATCGCTTGAACTGAAAAAGACAGTGATATTGCATAATGAGAAAAAAAAAAAAGCATCAGGACTCCTCATTTCTTACAGGCAGAAAGAAGGCTTAGAAAACTACCTAGCTACATGCATTGGCTATTTATTATATAAAGGAAGGGTAAACCCAATGTTAAACCAAAAGCTGAGAGAAAAAAGCCAATAGGCACAGAGAATCATTTCTATGGAATAGTTCTGGGCTCTAATTTTTTTTAATATGGCCACACATATGTGATTGGCTTCTAGAATTGCTATGGACTGGAGATCTCCATAACTTCCTGCTTTTCCCCTTTTTGAAAAGGAGTGTCTATTGCTGTTATCCTATTCCTATCTCACTGTTGTACCTTGAGTGTGGGGAACACATAACTCATATATTATACACAGATTAAGATCAAGAGAAAACATACATGAAAAACTACACTCAAGGAGATTTGATTTAGAGAAGTGACAACTTGGACTTTGAGATAATACTGAAAAAGGATAAGAGTTTGTGGGATTTAGAGAAAGTGAGTTTAATTTCCATGGGAAAGGGATAAAAACTATTCGTGGTTCAGGGTAGATTGTGATGAATTAAAAATGGCTGCGTATTCTTCTCTTCTCACTGAGAGTTGGCCCATCATTCTTCTCTTTGAATTAAGTGAGCTCTATTATTGTGATGACTGAGAATTCTGCAGAAGTGACACCCTGTCATTTCAGTTCAGTAAACCTCTTCAACTCAGTAAAGAACATTTATAAAAAGCCTACAACTTACATCATACTTAGTGGTGAAAGACTAGATATTTTTCCCCTAAGATGAGGAGCAAAGTAAGAATGTTCTCTCTCGCCATTCCTATTCGATGTTATATTGACAATTTTAACTGGCACAATAAGACAAGAAAAATAAATGAAAGACATATAGGTCAGAAAAGAAGGAATAAACTGAAGGCACAATTTCTTTGTAGAAAACCCCAAAAACCTGCAAAAAAAAGCAAGTCTTTGGAACTAATCAGCGAGTACAGAAAGTTCATAGGATACAAGATCAATATATGCGCAATTACTTTCATACATACCAACAATGAGCAATTAGAACTAAAAGATATAAAGCAATATTATAATAGTGTCAAAAAATAAAATACTTTGGTACAGACAAAAAATGATGCGCAAGGTTGGTATGTGGAAAACTACAAAACACCAATGAAAGAAATCAAAGATATTTCACAGATAATATTCCATGTTTATGTATTAAAAGCTGCAAGGTTTTTCCAGATATTCTTTTTTTATTGAGGTACTGACATTCGATATTATATTAGTTTCAGATATATAACACAGCAACTTGACATTTGTATGCATTGTAAAATGATGACCACAATAATTCTAGTCACCTTACAATGTTAATACAAAGTTATTGACTATATTCTCCATGCTGTCCATCACATCCCATAACTTATTTATTCTATGATTGGAAGTTTGTACTTCTTAATCCCCTTCACCCATTTCTTTCTCCTCAACACCCCCTGAAACTCTGTACTTATGGGTCTGAGTTTTGTTTGGTTTTGCCTGTTTTGTTTTTCTAAATTCCACATATAAGTGAAATCACATAGTATTTGTCTTTCTCTGACTTATTTTACTTAGCATGATACCCACAAAATCCACCTAATGTTGTCATAAATGTCAAAATTTTATTCTTTTTTATGGTTGAGTAGTGTGTGTGTGTGTGTGTGTGTGTGCACCTATGTATAATTTTCTTTTGATAGATACCCAGTAGGGAAATTGCTGGATCATATGGAGGCTCTATCTTTAAGTTTTTGAGGAAACTCCATACCGCTCTCCATAGTGGCTGTAACAATTTACATTCCCACAAAAGTTCCCAAAAGTTTTCTTTTCTCTTTTTCCTTGTCAATACTTTTTATTTCTTGTCTGTATTATAATAGATATACTTTCCGACAGGTATAGGATGATATCTCATCGTGGTGTTCATTTGCATTTCCCTGCTGATTAATGAGAATCTTTTCATATGCCTGGTGGTTATCTATATGTCTTCTTTGGAAAAATGTCTACTCAGATCCTCTGCTCATTTAAAAAAAAATTTTTTTTAGTTATTACATTGTTGGAGTTCCTTATATATTGTGAATATTGTATAGAGATTTTAATAATTTTAATTTTTCCAATCCATGAACATGGAATATCTTTCCATTTGTTTGTCTTTTCCAATTTTTTCCACCAATATTTTATGGTTGCAGTGTATAATCTTTCACTCTTTGGTTAAATTCATTTCTAGTTACTTTATTCTTTTTGCTGTGATTGTAAGTGGTATTGTTTTCTTGATTTTCTGATAGTTTGTTATTGTATAGAAACACAATAGCTTTTGTATATTAATTTTGTATCCTACAACTTTACTGAATTTACCGATCAGTTCTAATAGCATTTTTGGTGGAGTACTTAGGGATTTGTATATACATAATCATTTCATCAGCAAATAGTGATAATTTTATTTTTTTCCCTCCAGTTCATATACCTTTCATTTCTTTTTATTTCCTATGGCTGTGACTAGAACTTCCAATACTATGTTGAATAAAAGTGGGGACAGTGGGCATCTTGTTCTTGATCTTAGAGGAAAAGTTTTCAGCTTTTCACTGTTGAGTATAACATTAATTGTGGGTGTGTCGTATATGGCCTTCATTCTATTGAGGAACATTTCCTCTATACCTACTTCATTGAGAGTTTTTATCTTAAACAGAAGTTAAATTTTGTAAATGATTTTTCAGCATTTATTCAGATGATCATATGATTTTTATCTTTCATTTTGTTAATTTGGTATACCACAATTGATTTGTTAAGGTTGACCAATCCTTGCATCCCTGGAATAAATCATACTTAACCATGCTGTATGATTATATTAGTGTATTGTTGAACTTGATTTGTTAATAGTTTGTTAAGGATTTTTGCATCTATGTTCATCAGGGTTACTAGCTATAATGTGTGTGGCAGGGAGGGAGTTGTCCTTGTCTGGTTTTAGTATCAGAGTAATGCTGGCCTCATAAAATGAGTTTGAAAACTCTTCCTCCTCTTCAACGTTTTGGAAGAGTGTGAGGGTAGTATGGTCCCTTTGATGTGTTTTGTAAAGCCAGTTTAGCAATGATGAATTCCTTTAGGTTTTCTTGTCTGGAAACCGTTTTACATCTCCTTCAGATATGAATGATAACCTTACCAGGTAAGGTATTCTTGGTTAAAAGTTTGGGTTTTTTTTTGTTTTTGTTTTCCAGCAAAAATGAACTATTGGGACATCATCAAGATAAAATCTTCTGCACTGCAAAGGAAACAATCAACAAAACTAAGAGGCAACCAACAGAATGGGAAAATATATTTGCAAATGACATATCAAATAAAGGGCTAGTATCCAAAATCTATAAAGAACTTACCAAACTCAACACCCAAAAAACAAATAATCCAATGAAGAAATGGGTAGAAGACATGGATAGACACTTCCAAAGAAGACATCCAGATGGCCAACAGACACATGAAACGATGCTCAAGGTCACTCATCATCAGGGAAATACAAATCAAAACGACACTGAGATACCACCTTACACCGGTTAGAGTGGCTAACATTAACAACTCAGGAAAAAACAGATGTTAGTGAGGATGTGGAGAAATGGGAATTTTATGCACTGTTGGTGGGAATGCAAACTGGTGCAAATACTCTGGAAAACAGTGTGGAGATTCCTCAAAAAATTAAAAATAGAACTACCCTATGACCCAGTAATAGGACTACTAGGAATTTATCCAAAGGATACAGGAGTGCTGATGCATAGGGACACATGTACGTCAATGTTTACAGCAGCACTTTCTTTTCTTTTTTTTTTTTTTTGGCATTTATTTATTTCGAGAGAGAGAGAGAGAAAGAGAGAGAGAAAGAAAGAGAGAGAGAGAGAGAGCGTGAGCAGAGGAAGGGCAGAGAGAGAGGGAGACACAGAATCCAAAGCAGGCTCCAGGCTCTGAGCTGTCAGCACAGAGCCTGACGTGGGGCTGGAACCCATGAGCAAGATCATGACCTGAGCCGAAGTTGGACGCTTAACCGACTGAGCCACCCAGGCACCCCATAGCAGCACTTTCAACAATAGCCAAATTATGGAAAGAACTAAATATTCATCAGCTGCTGAACAGATAAAGAAGATGTGGTTTTTATATACAATGGAATACTACTTGGCAATGAGAAAGAATGAAATCATGCCACTTGCAGCAACGTGGATGGGGCTGGAAGGTATTATACTGAGTGAAATAAGTCAGTCAGAGAAAGACAGATATAGGTTTTTACTCATATGTGGGTCTTGAGAAATTTAACAGAAGACTATGAGGGAAGGGAAGGGGGTAAAAATGGGGGCGCATTTCAACTACTTGCCCTCTCCAGCTCAACAAGGGCTGCAGCTGCTGCTCCACCCATCCCAGAAAGAGGTAGGAGGGTGCCTCCCCTGAGTGTTCACACCTGTGTTAGAAGGCTATGTGCAGAATGTAACAAAGATGTCCACCAGCATCTCCATCTCCTGGAGATATCTCCATTGTGCCCAAACCTCCAATTGATGACCCTAGGTCAGCAAATTAATCTCCCTAACCTATAATTGAGGCACTTTTCAAACTGCTGGGTTTTTTTTTGTTTTGTTTTGTTTTGTTTTTTTTTTTGCTAAGTCTCTGAGTGAGTGAGACAGAACACAAGCCCTCCAGAAGGGGAATCTCACCTTCTATAGTATTTTGGGACTCCCAGGTATCAACCCTGTTGATTTTCCAAGCCATGGGTTGGGGGGTTTGTCTTTCCAGTGCAGCTCTCAGGGACCAGGGTGCCCAATGTGAGGCACTAAATTCTTGTTCCTGGGAAGAAGTACCTGTATGGTGATATCGCTCCTTATAACATGTGCTACACTGGGGGTGAGATTTTTTGCAAGACCATTTCTCTGCCTCTCTCATTCATCTTCACATGGTCTTTTTATCCTTTGTTGTGGACAGCAGTTTATCTAGATTTCAGGTCTTTTTCAGAGGGAAATAATCCGTTTTTGGCTATACATTTGTGTTTCTATTAGAAAAGCTGACTTTATGTTGCCATCCTAGACCCCTTCCTTATAGATATTCTTTATTAAGTTGAAAAAGTTCCCCTTCTCCTAAAGTTTGCTGAAAGTTTTAAATCGTGAAAGATGTTGGATATTTCTAAATGCTTTTTGTGCATCTATCGATATAATAGTGTAATTTTTCTTCTCTAGCCTATTGATTTTATAGATTATATTAAATGTTTTTTTGTTTTGTTTTGTTTTGTTTTTTTTAATGTTGAACCACACTTGCATACCTGGGATAAATCCTCCTTGGCCACAGTGTATAATTCTTTTTATGCATGGTTAGATTTGATTCGCTAACATTTTGTTGAGGATTTTTGCATCTATGTTCATAAGAGATGTTGGTCTGTAGTTTTATTTTCTTGTAACGTCTTGGCTGATTTTGGTATTAGTGTAATGCTGTCCAATAGGATGAATTAGGAAGTATTTCTTCTGCTCCTATATTTTAAAAAAGATTGAAGATAAATAATATAACATCTTCCTTAAATGTTTTGTAGAACTCACCAGTAATCCCATCTGGGTCTGGTGCTTTTTGTTTGGAAGATATCAATCATTGATTCAATTTACTTAATTGATATAGGCCTATCCAGATTCTGCATTTTTTTCTCATGTGAATTCTGGCATATCATATGTTTCAAAAAATTTGTTCATTTCATATAGGCTGTTAAATTTGAGTTGTTCATAGTATTCTTTTATTATCCCTTTAATGTTCATGACATCTGTAGTAATGTCTCCTCTTTCATTTTTGGTGATAGTAATTTTTTGTTCTCTCTTGTTTTTCTTAGTTATCCTAGCTAGAGGCTTATTGATTCCATTAATCTTTTCACAGAATCAGCTTTAATTCCATTGAATTTTCTCTATTGATTTTCTGTTTTCAATTTCATTGATCTGCTCTAATTTTTATTATATTTTTTCTTCTCCTTATTTTGACTTGACTTTTCTTTTTCTGGTTTTCTAAGGTGGATGATTAGATGATTGCTTTTAGATTTTCCTTCTTTTCTAATGAATACAATCACTACTATATATTTTCCTATAAGCACTACTTTTGTTGTATCCCCAAATTCTGATAAATTTTGTTTCAATTTTCATTTACTTCAAAAATTTTTAAATTTCTCTTAAGGTTTCTTCTCTGACCCTTACTCTCAAAGTTCACTTTTGTGCATTTGGATATTCAATTTTTCCATCACCATTGGCTAAAAAATTATTCATTCTTCCTTATCACCTTTGTTGAAAATAAATTGACCATATTAATATGAGTATATCTCTGGATCCTCTAATTTTTTTGGCATTGCTTTATGTGTCTATCTTAATGCCAATACATACTGTGTTGGTTAATATAGCTTTATAGCCTACATTAAGATCAATTCACACATTCCAGATTCTCAAATCTTGCTCTTTTTTGAAATGAACTTTTTATTTTAAGGTGGGTTAAGTTTACAGAATTATTGAGAAAATAGTAGAGAGAGTTCCTGTATATTTCATACTTAGTGTTTTATTAATATCTGACATTAGCATGGTATATGTGTTGTAATTAATGAAATAATATTGATATTTTAGTAGTAAATAATGTTTATGCCTTATTCAAATTCCTCAGTTTTCCATAATACCTTTTTTTGTATTATAAGATCTAGCCCAGGGCATCACATTGCATGTAGTAGCCATGTCTCCTACAGCTAACATCATACTTAATGGTGAGAAAATTTTACACTTTCCCACTACGTTCAGGAACAAGGCAAAAATTTCCCCTCTCGACACCACTTTACAACATTGTACTGGACATCCTAGAAAATGCAGTAAGACAAGATAAGGAAATGAAAGGTATACTGACTAGAAAGGACAAAAAATAAAACTGTCTCTTTTCACAGATGATGTGACCATCTATGTAGAAAATCCAAAAGAATCAACAAAGAAAATCTCTGGGACTAATAAGTGATTATAGCAAGGGTGCTGAATACAAGATTGATACACAGAAGTCATTTGCTTCCCTATATAGTTACCACCAATGCCCTTGTGCAAAACTGTAATAAATGAAATTATAGAATAACTAATAAATGGAGAAATATTACATATTCATGGATAGGAAGACAGTGCAGTCAAGATGTTAGTTCTTTCCAAGTTGATCTACATATTCTATTCAATCCCAGTCTAAAACTCAGCATTTTATTTTTTGGATTTAACAAATTAAATTTTAAGTCTATATGGAGAGGCAAATAATCAAAAATTGCCAACATAATATTAAAGGAGAAGAACAAATGTGGAGTACTGACAGTACCCAGTGTCAAAATGTACTACGAAGCCTCGGTAATCAAGACGGTATGGTACTGATGAGAGAATAAACAAATAGATCAATGGAACAGATTTAAGAGCCCCTAAATAAATATACATAAATGTAGTCAACTGATCTTTGGCGAAGGGACAAAGACAACACAATAAAGAAAAGATAGTCTTTTCAACAAATGGTGCTGGAACAATAGGACATCCACATGGAAAAAAAGAGAAAGAAAGAAAGAAAAAGGAAAAATCTAGATGTAGGTTTTACATCCCTCACAAATATTAATTCAAAATGTTTCACAGACCTAAATGTAAAACATAAAACAAACTCTTAGGAAAAAAAAATAGAAGAAAATCTAGATGACCTTGGGTTTGGCTATCACTTTTAGATAGGACATCAAAGAAAGACTTGATAAACTGGATTTTATTAAAATTCAAATTTTCTGCTCTGTGAGAGACCAAACCAAGAGACCTTGAAAAGACAAGCCACAGACTGGGAGAAAATATATGGGAAAGGTACGTCTGATAAAGGACTGTTATCCAAAATACACAAAGAACTTTTGAAATTCAACAATAAGAAAACAAATGACCTTAACAGACTCCTCACCAAAGAAGATATAGAGATAGCATATAAGCATATGAAAAGGTGCTCCACTTTTTATGTCATCATCAGGGAAATGCACACTAAAACAAACATTACTTATCCATTAGGATGGCCAAAATCCAGAACATCGACATCACCAAATGCTGTTAGGCATTTGGAGCAACAAGAATTCTCATTTGTTACTGGTGGGAATGCAAAATCATACAGCCACTTTGGAAGACGGTTTGATAGTTTCCCACAAAACACAAAACTAAACATACTCTCACCATACGATCCAGCAGTCACACGCCTTTAGTATTTACCCAAAGGAATAGAAAACGTATGTCCACACAAAAATCTGCACATGGATGTTTATAACAGCTTTATTCATAATTGCCAAATCTTGGAAGCAACCAAGATGTCTTTCAGTAAGTAAATGGATAAATAAATTCTGGTATATTTAGACAATGGAATATTATTCAGTGCTAAAAAGAAATGAGCTATCAAGCTATAAACAGACATGGAGGAAACTCAAATGTACATCACTAAGTGAAAGAAGCCAATCTGAAAAGGCCACATCTTATAGGATTCCAAATATATGATATTCTGGAAAAAGCTGAACTATGGAGACAGTAAGAAAATTAGTGATTGTCGGGGGTTAGGGAAAGGTAGAGATGAAAGGCAGAGCACAGAGGATTTTTAGGGCAGTAAAACCTCTCTGTATGGTGCCATAATGGTTGCTTTATGTCATTATAGATTTGTCAAAGTCCATAAGATAACAATTCCAAGAGTAAACCTTCATGTGAACTATGATCTTTGGCTGATAATGATGTGTCAGTATAGTTTTATAAGTTATAACAGTTGTATCATTCTGGTGAGGGGTACTGATAACGGAGCGGGCTATGCATATATGAGGGCATGGTATATATGGGAAATCTTGTACCTTCCTCCCAAGTTTGCTGTGAATCTAAAACTGCTATTTAAAAAATCTTAGGAAAAAAACAAGAAACTCAACTCTTACTTCACAACTCATGCAAAGTTCATTTGAAATTGATCCTAGCCCTAAACATACAAGCTTGAATTATTAATATTCTAAGATATAATACGGACAAAATATGTGGTTTTAAACATGTATGGAAATATAGAATGATATTGATCTCTGTAGAGACACATTTAGAGAGAGATAAATAAATTTGGCAAACTGTTAACAATTTAATAATCAAAGTGAAGGGTATGTGAGTGTTCTTTTCACTATTTGAAACTTTCCTGTAGGCTCGAAAGTTTTAAAAGTTGAAGTTGGGAGAGAATCAACTGAAACTGAAAAATGGAAAACACTACATTATACTCTAGGACTGTTCCACAATGCCTTGGAATAATTAAATTTGACTCTATTAAATATTCCATCTTTAGCAACAAATGACTTTAAAATAAAACAAAAGAAAGTGGCAATCAGACCAATACACAAAAGACTCAAGTCAGATGAAGACTGAATAACAATTTGTTGAATTTAGCAACATGAAGGACATTGGTGGCTTTGCCAAAAGTAGTTTCAATTGGGTAGCAGGAGTGAAAACCAAATTTAAGGGGGATGGAGTAAATATCTGTTAGAGAAATAAAAGCAGCCTCGTAGTAAACCCTTTTGCGAAGATGGGGAAGTGCTTCCTTTTTAATAGGAGAAAAATAGGAGGAAATAGGCTCAGTGGTAAACAGAGTTTTAGGTTGTGGCAGGAAGATGATGGATTTTGCATCTGTTGGTTTCTGTTTTTTCAATGAGAAATAAAGTAAGGTCACCATGGGAAATTTACTCTGGGGAAATTGAGAGGTTTAAAGAGTTGGAACATAAACTTCTAGAACATCATAGTAGGGTTTCTGTGCTACAGGGAATGTCCACTTAAGGATGAATTTGTGATCACACAATATTCATAGCTACATATGAATCCTTGTTAATTAGGTAGCAACACTATTTTTTTGTGCATTTATGAAAGAGAAATAAAAACTATGTTCATTCAAAACAAAAGTACACAAATCATTATAGCAGCCAAATTACTAAAACTCAGAAACAACTCATATGTCCTTCAGCTGGCCATTGCAGGAGATACATCCACAGAATGGAATCCTACCCAACCACAAGGAGAGAAGAACAAAGTACCGATTGGTATATGTGGCAACATGAATGAATCTCAAATGCATATGCTAAGTGGAAGAAGCCAGATTCAAAAGAATGCACAATGTCTGATTCCATGTATACGATATTCTGGAAAGGCATAAGTATAGGGTACACAAAACAGACCTGTAGTTGCCTAGGGTCTGGGATAAAGGAGGAACAAATGACAAAGGGTACAAGGGAATTTCTTGGAGTGATGAAATTGTTCTAGATATTGATTGCTTTGGTAGCTACATGACTATAGATGTTTGACAAATTACATTAAACTGTACACTAAAAATGGAGGAATTTTACTGTATGTAAATTAAACCTCAATATATATATTTTAATTAGTTGACAACATGTGTGGAGGCTTGGACTTCTGACATTGTCTGAGGTAAACAATAACAAAATCTATGATGAAAGTGGTGTTAACACTCTCTCAGAGTAGAAATTCCCCACTGACGTAGCAGAATAGGTTTCAGGTATACCAGCAATCCTGGTCTCTTAGCTCTGAGGGCAGCTGAACGGGTCCTGGGCCCCAAAGCTCCTAAACTAGACATTACCGCTGGAAGCAGCCTCAACTGTTTACCCCATTGGGCTGTATGATTATATTATTATTGCCTGTGCTTTCTATGCTGTGGTGAATTGTGGGAAGCACGTCATAAAGGAAGACGGCCTTCCTTAGAGAGAGATGGTGCTGTAGTCTGACTACTTCACTCAGCAGTATGATAGCTGCTAAGAGAGTAGCAAGTCAGTGATTAGGGAGTCCTGTCCACTCCACGCTTCTTACAGAAACCTGGTACGGACAGAAGAAATCACCACTAGTATTATAGACGACACACAAAATAACAACATGAGAAAAGCAACATTACAAAACTTAAAGAATGCAGTCAAATCTGTGGTTAGAATTAATGACCCTAAAATGCTCTCATTATTTAATAAGAGAGAAGAAAACTCAATGAACTTAGCATTTAATTCAATAGCTTAGGGTGGGAGGTTGAGGAACTGTTATGGAACCAGGCTGGATCGCTGGTGGAAATACCAAGGGGCACTCAGAGATCTTGGTGGATCAGAGTTTTATTTTACACCAGCGGGCTCAGAGGAGATCGTTCTCCAGAGATCTGAACCGGAGCACGAGCATGGGGGACAATTTATCATCTGTTACTTCTGCATTCTGCATTAGTAGTAATTTGGCACCCACGGCAAGCAGGGCAGGAAGAAAAATCCGGAAGGGTAGTCTCTAAGCTAGAGACTAGAGCTTATGTTAGTCCTGTCGGCCATCTTGTGGTGCATAACTTTACTTATCTTCCCAACAGAACAAAATTAACGTAATTTCACAACAAACAAAAGAAAGCCAAATAATAAAGCAGAAGCATATACATTTGAGAAAAGAAAACTTGACATTGAATATCTCCCACACACAAATGAATATGCAAAATGAAAGAAAAAATATTCCCCCAAATCAGAAAATAAATTAACTACAGTTAGAGCAATAAATAAAAAATATGAAATTTTCTATAAAAAGGATGAGTTTCTAAGATTTTTAAAAAACTACTAAAATCTAAGGACACAAACCTAAATAAACCAATAACCTCTAAGAAATGAGATAAAGTGTCAAAAATTAAACTCAACTTTCTCAAGCTACATAAACTTTTTAAGAAAATAGAAAAATTATATCGGGACCATGTAGTGATAGGTGGAGATTCCTCTCTTCTTTTCCATATTTCCCAAATATGGCCAACATGCATTACTACTATAATCAAAAACTAAACACTAAATTTTATTCTTTAAAAGAAATAATCCAGACTAACCTTCTGTTAACTATTACTAATTAATTCCTTTTGGATTTGGATCTGGCAATCCTGACACCTCAATAAATTAAAATGAAAGAACAAGTTTTAAAAGCTCATCTTCATTTTTCCAATTTTATTTTATTTATTTATTTTTTTAATATTTTTTTAACGTTTATTTATTTTTGAGAGACAGAGTGTGAGCAGGAGAGGGGCAGAGAGAGTGGGAGACACAGAATCCGAAGCAGGCTCCAGGCTCCGAGCCATCAGCACAGAGCCCGATGTGGGGCTCGAACTCACAGACCGTGAGATCATGACCTGAGCCGAAGTCGGCCGCTTAACCGACTTAGCCACCCAGGTACCCCTCATTTTTCCAATTTTAAAAAATATCTTCCCTGTGAATACATGCACAGTTTGTTAAGAAGTATACTTGGTTGGGAGTAGAGAATGAGTTTAAGTACCTTTTCAACTAGTGGAACTTCCAGAGACTTGAGTGACCATGTGTGACAATAAAGTACAAGAATTCTCAAGCAGATCCGTCCAAAGACCCACGTCCAAGTTCTCCTGCTGTTACTTAACCGTTGCACGAAAGAAATGTGAGATGACTAGAAGTTTTGACTTATAAACTCCTTTGCAACCTACGTTGTATTTTTGTAGGACTAAAAGAGTTCCCAAGTTTCTGACAACTAGTGGGAAATTTATTTTTTTCTTTAAACAAAATAAAAGTATTAGGAAATAATCCTGCCACATTTGCCCCGTATATGCTGACAGACAAGCGCTCGTCGTCACCAGTGGGGAACACGGCGACATTATATAACAGAGAAAATAATTTTGAAAGAGTCCGTACGGTGATTATGAAGGAAAAATGAGGGTGGTAAGAAGCCATTCTTTTAACAGAAGAAAAAGGAAGAAAAACACAATAGCATGAGGAAATAGAAAAAGTTGGAATCACCTAAAAGCATCCTCGGTTTTATTTCTTTTCTTCTCTATGACAGACATCAGAGTTATCTAAGACAACAAATGCATTCAAGGAAAAAAAGACTCCAAAGATGTCTGCAGGTATTGAAGGGGGAGGGGGAGATACAAACCATAGTAAAGGGAGTAAGGAAGTTATACGCAGAGAATCCGCACCTCTTTAGCAAATATGAATGGTGTGAGGGACACACAAGGAGAAATGAAGTTTCAGGAACATGAGGAATTTCAATATCCAAATGGCATTTACTGAATAAGTATTCATCATATGTTCTTCACGTCAACTAAATTCTTTGCAATGATGGCAAAGTAGTGCCAGAAGAATGTCTGCTCGTGGCGGTCCATTTCTGAGATAGGCCTAGAGTTTCTGACTGGAGTCAGAACTAGGGAAATCAGGAAAAAAAAAAAGAAAGAAAAGAAAAAAGGACCTATAATCTTGTTTCTGAAAGTCACAATAAGCAAACTGACATAGACTTATGGATATGGAACTTGTTTTTTAGCACATATTATGTTAAACTATTTCAAATATATGCTGTATATACACATGGCTTTAAAAATATTAAAAGGAAAACATGTTAGAATCATATGGGGAAAAACAACACAAGGATGGCCAGATATCACATGTAAGAGGAGACCATTTAAAAATGGAGTCTGACCATAACTTCTCAAAATAAGTGTTATATAAGAGATTTAACTATAATCTCTTTCAGGAAGATGACAAGCAAATGTGATTCTGTAACTACTGTCAGAAATACATAGGAAATCGTAAAACATGAAGATGGGTCAAAATATTGGAAACAAGGAGGTTCCTAATTTTTTAATCAGGGGGAGTTTATGGGTTTATTCATTCATGAAATATGTATTGAGCACATAATACAGATTAGCTTTTATGATAGCTGTGGCAAATAGAACAGTAAAAGAGAGGCAGTCTGTTCTCTCCTGGATTCAACAGACAAAGACAGTAGTCTCTTTAATAGGGGAAAATTAAGACAATTCATTGAGGCTGAAAATAAAATATTAGAATTATTCTTTTTTATTTTTTTTAGCCTAGAAATGAGAAAGATATGAAGCTGTACTATGGTTGAACATACAGGTTGGCAAGGCCATCCTCACTAAGCTCAACTGTGAGAACATCGTATATACCGTACAGTTTATCAAGACACCCTTATGGAACAGTGGAAGTTCAATAAGACAGGTGGCCTCTGCTCATATTTGAACTATTGCAGTTTAATTGCACCAGTTAAGCAGATTTACAGATTACATTGATCAGTTTTAATGAAATTCACCCTCACAAAATGAAGTGAAACTTCACCCTCACAAAATGAGCAAGAAATTCAGGAAGACTCTTACAAAAGAGCCATGGATCAAAGGCAATTCTATTAACACAAGTACACCTAAACCATTAGAAAATGGCAATGCTAAGATTTCTCCTCCCCCTTGGGCAAATTTCTTATCAGCCATTTATGAGTTAAAAGTCAATGATAATCTCATCAGATCCAATACAATCATGCTGCTATCACTAAACTATTATAATTAACAGTATTGATATTGGCTATAATATAATTACTAAAATTAAATAAGAAAAAGTTTTCACACTGAAAGAAAAAGGAAATAAATAAGGTAAGTTGCATCCAACTTCATTCTTTTTCAATTCCTATAACTGGCCAAGTTTTAAAAGACAGTTATCATATTTGTATCTGATTACATTTATATTTTAATATAAGAACATAATTTATGCATAATTAAGCATATATTTGCAGATTCATAAAAATATTTTGATGCAAGGAGTGCACTATCAAAAACATTTGGAACCCATCGATCATATAAATTCTATAAATAGTAGATCTGTGAGGCTAATATCAATAATCAGGAACATTCTAAAAGAGATATTTTGAGTGAACATTCAAAGAGAAACGTAAATGTAATGAAAAGCATGTAGTGATCATTAGGAGCCAAGAATGACTTTCGTAAAAATAACTTGCACGACTGATTTGATTTGTCTTTTTAATAATGTCGCTCTGACATTAAGAGAATGGAGTAAATACTACCATCTTGATTTGAATAAAGTGCTTAGAAAAAAATCAAGAGGTGAATAAAATAATATAATTTAGATGACACATGCTAGAAGGAATAGCTTACCTGATAGATAACCAGATTAATCTTTTCAGCTCACTTCTTCAGTACCACAAGTCCAAAGTCTTTTAGAGAGCTCTGAGAATGAGATTTGCAATCCATCAATCCTACCACCTTCCACTGCTCCCACACTGCCCTGATGCCCTCACGACTCTCCTTAGCCAGTTTAAATTCCAGGATTCATTCATTACAACCATTCTCTTCCATAGGCCCTTGGCTCTCTTGCTTCTCCCCGGTTTCTTGACTGAACTTCTACCCTCTCCAGCTAACCCTCTGCCTGAACTGAAACATGACCGCAGCTAAACTAGTTACAGCCATGCTATCTAGTCTCACTTTAAGTTCATGAGCAAGTAGCCCTTAATACCAGCCAGGATTATATTTCCCTTGTCCATTCCTACTCTTGCTCTCCCTAACAACTGTTTTACAATGATTTTTGTTTTCCAACATCAGTGCTGTCTCTTCCATCCTCACTATGACTTTGCTTTTAATTTCATTGAGAAAAGTGAAGCCATTGCAGCCAGCCATCTGTATCCAAGCCCATCACCTCTACCCACCCTTCTGTTAACATCAAGAATGGCCCAGGTTCCTAGCACTAGCCTATCAAGATTTATGAAGAGTGTGAACTTTTACTCTACCTGCAAGCTTAAAAGTTAGCGTGCCACAGTTTCATGGGTGATACCAAAAGTCATGAGAGTCCTGGGTTGGACACAAAGGATGGTTTATTACTCATAGAAATCACAGTAGTAAAAGTATGGTCATTTTTCTGTAATGGTTCCTGTGACGGGATTTTATGTGTTAATTTGGCTGGGCCACGGGGTGTCCAGATGCTATGGATGAATGTTTGTGTTCCCACAAAATGCATATGTTGAAACCCTAACTTCCTGGGGCGCCTGGGTGGCTCAGTCGGTTGGGCAGCCGACTTCGGCTCAGGTCATGATCTTGCGGTCTGTGAGTTCAAGCCTCGCGTCGGGCTCTGTGCTGACGGCTCAGAGCCTGGAGCCTGCTTCCGATTCTGGGTCTCCCTCTCTCTCTGCCCTTCCCCTGTTCACGCTGTGCCTCTATGTCTCTCAAAAATAAATAAACATTAAAAAAGAAGAAGAAGAAGAAACCCTAACTTCCAATATAATGGTATTTAGAGGTGGGACTTTTGGGAGGTAATCAGGGTTAGATTAGATCATTAAGGTGGGGCCCTCATGATATAATTAATGCACTTATAAAAAGATGAGGAGACAGGCACCTGGGTGGTTCAGTCAGTTAAGTGTCTAACTTCGGCTCTGGTCGTGATCGCCCAATTTGCAAGTTTGAGCCCCACATCAGGCACTCTGCTGTCAGCACAGAGCCCACTTCAATTCTGTTACCCTTTCTCTCTAACCCTCCCCTGCTTACATGCCCTCTCACTGTCAAAAATAAATATTTGAAGAAGAAGAAAAAAGATGAGGAGATACAGGATCCCTACCCTCACCTCCACCCCTATCTGTCCAAGTACCCAGCTGCGAAGGCCAGGAAGAGGGCCCTCCAAGAATTTGACTATGCTCGCACCTTAATCTCAGACTTTCCACCTCCAGAACTGTGAGAAATAAATACGTGTTGTTTAAGCCAGAATGTCTATGGTATTCTGTTATAGCAGCCTGAGCTAAGACACCAGATATTTGGTTACACATTATTTCTGGGTGTGTCTGCAAGGGTGTTACTGTATGAGATTAACATTTGAATCCACAGACTGACTATAAAGCAAAATGACCTCTCCGGAATGGGTAGGCTTCATCCAATCTTTGAAGACCTAAACAGAATAAAAAGGCTGAGTAAGAAAGAATTTTCTCTTTCTGCCTAACTTTGAGTGTGGCCATTGGTCTTCTCCTACCTGTACACTCAGACTTGGACTGGAACTTACATCGTCAGCTCTTCTGGTCCTCAGGCCTTTGGACTCAGACTAGAACTATACTTAGTTGTCCTGTGTCTCCAGCTTGCTAACTGCAGATCTTGAACTTCTCAACCTCCATCAAACACAAGAGCCTATTTCTTATAGTAAGTCTACACATATGTATATAGAAAATCTCTTTGGTTCTTTTTCTCTGGAAAATGCAAATCAATAATTTTCCCTAAATCTTAATTCCCACAGGCAATATTGTGATGACTAAGAAAATCTGTCCCTGTCGTCAGTTGCATTCTAGAAGAACTCTAAGCTTAGGAAACTCAGATATTTTATAATGGGATGAGACATTATCTTCATTGTACTGGACAGAAGCAAACCCATCTTCCCTCTAAAGGAGATAGATTCTATCTCCAATTACCAAGGCTATTTGCTAAACAAACAACCTTGAAAAAGACAGTTTAGAACAAAAAGCAATAAGTGCCTTTGCTAACAATACACAGAAATGTCAGAAACACAGGAAAAATTGTCTTTTAGCATGGCTACCCTCTCTACTTCCTTGTCTATTTAAGTCTATCCCCTCTTACCTACTTTAAAATGTCTCTCCAGCAATTTCTCAATCTATCTCCTAGAGATCTACTTTTCTTTTTCCATTAGCTTTTCCCCATTTACATAAGTTTTTTTCATCTTCAAAAAAAAACCAACTCATTTTCATTTCATTTACCATCCCCATTTTTCTCCTTTCTCCATAGTAGATCTCATGAGAGAAAATAACTGTTTAGATTCACTGCCCCCAAGTGATCTTCTTCTATTGTCTCCAAATCTCATTCTAATTAAACTTCTCCTTCCCATCACTCCACCAACCCCCTTTGTCAAGATCACTAGTGACTTTTATGTTGCTTGATCTAATGGTTGGTTATCAATTCTCATCTTGACCCATGAGAGCATTTGAAAGAGTGTGTTCTCTCTCCTTTTTGAACACAGCCCTCACTAGATTTTCAGGAAACTACTCACACCATATCCCCATTTCCACTGTTCTCTGACCACTCTGTATTTTCCTTTGCACATCACCTCTCCAAAGACTAAGTGCTGAAGTTCCCTGGTTCAGTCTTTGGATTACTTCTATATTCTCTCTACACTCATTCTTTTGATAATTACATAGTTAGTTGGTTTTACTCTATGCTATTGACTCTCAAAGTTGTATTTCTGGTCCATGTCTTTTCCCAGAACTCCAGATTTATGTGTCCAACTACCTAGTTAGCATTTTTTCTTGAATATTCACTTGGTCTCTAAAACTTTAAAGTTTCTGATATTTTCTCCTTAAGGTGCTCCTCCTTCTCCATTTAGGTAAATATAGCAACCATTCTTTTAGTTGTTCAGACCCCAAATCCTAAAGTCACCCAAGACTTTTGTATTCTGCATCCAAACCTTAAGCTAATCCTGCCTCTTCTACTTTCTTATTCTTGTTTTAATGTTTATTTGTTTTTGAGATTGAGAGAGAGAGAGAGAGAGAAAGAGAGAGAGAGAGAGAGAGAGAGAGAGACTATCAGCACAGAGCCCGGCATGGGGCTCGAATACAGGAACCATGAGATCATGGCCTGAGTTGAAATCAAGAGTCAGACACTTAACCGGCTGAGCCACCCAGGTGCCCCAGCCTGTTTTACTTCAAAATTATCTAGAAAGAAGTGATTTTCACCACTTCCTTTGCTACCGTCCTGGTCTAAGTCACCAATATCTCCAATAGCAACGTCCCCTCTCTCCCTCAAGATAAAACAAAACAAAATAAAACAACAACAACAACAACAAATAAAACAAAAACAAAAAAAAAACCTCACCTGGTCTTTTTCCTTTTGCTTATGGCCAGCTTTGGTCTATTCTCAATGAAGCAGCCAAAATGACCCTGTTATAAGTCACTCATGTCATTCCTCTACTCAAAATCCTCGAGGGGTCTCCCAAAGTAAGACCTCAAATTTATTGCAGTGACATATAAAACTACCATTTTTTCTCTGATCTCCTCCTTGCTAATTCCACCTCAGCCACAATGTCTTCCTCTTGTTCCTTGAACACACCAGGCATACTTTACCCTCCAGACATCTCCTATCCCTTATACCTGATACAATCAATCCCAAAAGGCCAAATGTTTCACTGTTTCCTTTACTTGGTGACTTACTTGACCACCCATTCTAAATTTTTAACACCTTTCCTCTTCCCTCAGATTTCCGATCTCCCTTTCCTTTACACGTTTTCCATACCGTTTAAAATCATGAACATTCTATATATCTCATGTATTTGTCTTATGTCCCCCCTACTTGAATGTCGGTTTCATAAGAGCTGAGATTTGTGCCAATTTTCTTCATTCCTCTATGCTTAGCACTTACAATAGTGCTTGGAACATGGATAACACCCAATATTTATTTGAAGAATAGATTAATAGGTCATCCAAGGAGACAGAATTCAACAACCAGGGATGAGTTAGATTTATACACAAGAAGCATAAATGAACCTAGAGCACACTATGCTACAGGAAACAAGACAGTCACAAATGGATAAATACTGCATGTTTCCACTGATATGAGGTTATCTAAAATAGTCAAACTCATAAAATCAGACAATAGAATGGTGGAAAGTCTCAGTTATACAAGATGAAAAAATTCTAGAAATCAGCCAAACAACAAAGTGTCTATGTTAACAATATGTGATATTTGCTTTAAATTTCAGAGCGTAGATCTCATGTTAGGTGTTCTTACTACAAAAACAAAAGTAAAAGAAAACAAAAACAAAAACATAAAACGAGGGACATAAGGGCATTTTGCATGTGATGCTGTTTATTATCTTGATTGTGGTGATGTTTTAATAGATGTATGCCTATATCTGAACTCATTAAATTGTAAACATTAAATATATGCAGTTTGGGAGCGCTTGGGTGGCAGTCATGGGATCAAGTTCCCTTGTTGGGTTCTGAGCTGAGGTGAGCGTGTAGCCTGCTTAAGATTATCTCTCTCCCTCTCCTGCCCCTCCCCCACTCACTCTCATGTGCACGTGAACTCTCTTTCTCCCAAAAAACAAATAAATAAATGCAGTGTTTTTCTATATCAAATATATCTCAATAATGCTATTAATAAAACCGATCATAAAAAAAAATGAAGGAGGAACTTAATTTGGCCCCTCTTGCAATTTCCACACGTATTATATTATTTGGACCTCAGTACCTATGCCTGTGATTTTTCTTCTACCTTAAATTTCTTTCCTCCTCACAATGCATTTCAGTTACCAGTTGCTCAGTGAAGACCCCTGTTACAAGATCCCTCCTTTAAAACTATTAAACCTCTTTCTGTGCTGCTTCTGTAATATGTTCATACTTCTATTGTTGCCCCGATTACACTATGTTGTAACTGTTTGAGTCTTTCTCCTTATAGCCTATGAGCTACTAGATGTTTGGATCCACCTGCTGTATTTGACAATCCCACATCCATGTTACACAACTGATTATCAAACGTAATTGAATGTGTTTCCAAAAACATCTAGAATGATCTAATTTCGCAAAAGCATTAGTATGAAGCAAACTTGTCATCAGTAGATATCCATTATCCCAATCAAGAAAAGTGGATCTCAAATATTATGACAACAACACGGCCACATGAGAACATGAGCCGCCTTCACCGGGTGTGTGTGTGGGCAGAGCCTGGATCTTCGGTGCTCAAGGTCCCTTGTGCAAGGGATCCTCTAATCACACCAGAAGTTAGACTAGAACAGCCCCGAGAACCTGAGAAAATCATTCTCTGATCAAAGGAAACCATCCTCTGATTTTTCTGCATTTTTGTGTGATTTGTAGCAGTCTTTGAGGTTTTGAGCATACTGCATTGTCCTGTCTCATGCAGTATGATTCGGATATAAAGTTTAAATGCAAAGTCTAATATAAATCTGTAGTGAACACATTTGTTCAAATAATCTGAATCACTTTATAGTCAAAACATATTTTCAGTTAAAGGCCTCCATCTATTTTCATATACTTTTTATATTGATAAGCTTAGGTTTTAAACAACACAAAATATTTTGCAGTTCTAAAATGTTATTAGTAGTGATATTTTTACTTTGTTGTTTAATCCTCATTTCCTCTTCTCTTCCCCTCACTCTTTTTCAAATCTTAAATTTAAATAATTGTATTTCTGTGTAACTTTTTTATGATTTTAAGGTGTTTAGAATTTAGAACCATTATTATTTAATACTCAATCTTATTTTTAATGTACATTTAATCATTATAGTGTTAATGTTTCAAGAGCAACAGCTTAATTTCAAAATACCTTGGTGACTACCAAAAACATAAAAATTATGGTTCTACTGATACTTTTACTATACATACATTTCACAAAGTAGTTATTATATTTCTTTTCACTTTACCCTAAAAACGAAACCAAACCTAGAAATGACAGATGGTGTCTTCATTCTACAATGAACATTCTGGCACAGAAAGGTCTAAATGACTTGTCCAAGGTCACATAGTGAGTCATGGCAGATTTAGAAGTAGAATTTTCTCCCGATTTTAGCTGAGATCTCAAACCAGTGTGTCTAACTTCTGTAGATGGATACTTCTTAATTATCTCTTAATTTCTTTAAGACCAAAAAGGTCAATTTGCTTTTGTTTTCCTAAATTAAGCAAAGAAAATATATTTCATATTTCTTGGATTTCTTATTGATTCATAATTTACTATTTATCTAAAAGGGTAGAATCGATTCTTAGAATACAGTATTTAGTACTTGAATTGCAGGTACCCCACTAATAGTCTTTTCCTGTAAGCCCCTCACCCTGGCCCTCCTCTCCAGAATCGTGCTTTCATATACGAATTCCCATCTGGCAGGAGACCTCCTCTGCTCTTGATTTTAAAGTAATCCGACATCATTTAAAATCATTCAAATTCCAAAAAGCACATTTGGTTTTTGGCTACAAATTTTTTTTGTTCCTCGTTATGCAGAAGTTGGATGTCTTCTTTCTTTTGCTATGAAATGAGTTACTCTCTGTACATCAGTCACTATTAGGAAGAAAGTCGCAAAAAATGTGCCATGACTGTAAGTTGCTAGTACAATAAGGCTTCTCTGAGGGATGACTTTTGAAGTCCAGGAACCTGCAGAAACCGAGAAAATATTCCTTCAAAGTATATCTTATGATTTCAAATTCCTTTTGCTATGCTTATGATAAATCCATAATTTTTCTACTTGTATTTGCATCACGCTAATCATAGATATTCTTTGTTAATCTCACAGTAGAAATAAGGATAGTGACAGCAAAAAAAAAAAAAAAAAACAAACGAGAATTTGAAACCTGAAATCTGTATATACTGTCATTCAGCAAATCAAAATCTCCCAGGGTATATAAATAATTATTTAAGGAAAGTAGTATAGAAAATATGAATTAGTCTCAGTAATTTTCAAGCATGTGTTGTGTGTGTATATATATAATATTCTCCTTATCAATAAAAATTGCACACTGTCTAGGACATACACGTGATCTTCTTCAGCTTTTTCTCCTTTATTTCAGGTCAATATAATACCTGAGGAAGGGCAACTCTCCAGAAGGCACGTACCAGTTTCCAAGAAAACAAACACAGTAGATGATGGTCCCCAACCATTTGGTAGGAATCTTAATTGCTCCCAAGTTAACCTCCAGCCTTTAAGAGATAAATGAAGACAGAGATGGAGGTACATCAAAAAGTGACCTCATATCTGTTGGGTAAATTTCTCCTAAGATACTCAATAATTGTAATAAACCCTCAGCCAGCCTCTGAAACAGAAACAACTATTCATGAGACAAGTCAAGTTGGAGCATATTACAGAAACTGTCAAGATGTTATCCGAATGAATCAAGCAAAGACTTCTGGTCCTGAATCTGAAGGGGATAGATATCTATACCTACGTGGCTGCTTTAATGATACAAATTGCTAAACATTCTAGAGAACCACCAAAGACTACTTCAAGGAAATCATGTCCTTATCCATCTAGCCCATGAAGTTACAATTCATAGTCATATTACAATTCATATTTAGAATAATATTCAATTCATCCAATGGGCAATCCATCCAAACAGGCCCCGTACACAAAGAAAAGGAAAGGAAAAAGGGAGGGAAGGAGAGAGAGAAGGAAGCATGGAAAGAAAGAAATGACTGGCAAAATCTCATACTTCTGTATGCCAGTCTAGAAAGATTATACAACTAAGCTCTAGCATATCTTTTTTTTTTTAAGATTATTTATTTATTTTGAAAGAAAGAGAGAGAGCGTGAGCATGAGCGGGGGAGGGAACAGAGAGAGGGGAAGAGAGAAAATTCCAGGTAGGCTCCACATTGTCGGCACAGACCCAGCCGAAGGGCTCAAACTCACAAACCGTGAGATCATGACCTGAAGGGAAATCTAGAGTCCAAGGCTTAACTGACTGCAACACCCAGGCACCCCTATAGTATTTCTAAACTGAAATGTGATTATCAACAAAATAGAAAGCACAGTCATAAAAGTAAGGTCTTTGCATGGGAAACACAACTCAATAAAGAGTTTTCTTCTTGTAGGCTTATGTGTATAAATTCGTAATAATATCGAGTTTAGAAAAAATATTCAGTTCTCTCAAAATCTTTAGAAAAACTCAGCTTGCTTCCCTATTTAAAAAAGAATTGAGTTCAAAATTCTTGGAGCTTAAAAGAATTCCTGAAATGTTCACTGAATGTGGAGTATGCATAATGTACATATGCATGTCCACGATGTATCTCAGATTTATAAACTACATAGAAGTCGATGTATGGCAATATCATATAATTGATAATACATAATATGTAGGTAGTACATAGTTTTCAATTCCTCAGGTAACTATAGAAGAGAAACCTAGATTACCAAAGTGACATTTATATGTCGTTTGCGTCTCAAGAACGATGACGGAAACTAGGAAAGAAATGATGCATTTCTTGGATGTTTAAACCACCCTTACCATACCATGCTCGTGGCGCATTGTGGCCTGGGTGAGGATGGATATATCCTTAGCTTCATAAATGTTTGCTAATCTCCCTAGCTTCATTCCTTTCTGTTTTTTTCTGACACTTGCTTTGCACTCTTGCTCCCTCTCCTTCTCCCTCTCCCCCTCTCTCCCTCTCTCTCTCTTCTAATTAGGCCACCTCTTTCTTCCTCTCATTCTTGCTCTAAATATACTTGCTAAGTCCATCGCTGCAATCGCCTCTTTTCCACGTTATCTTTTTTTAGGCACAATGCCAGTGCCATTTTTCTTGTGATTTGTGAAAGTCTTTCTTTCCTCTGTCCCTGCCCAGGCCTCCTACCCCCTGCCTAAGCTTTTCCTTTTTCCTTTATTATCTACTATACTCTCTGTTATATTTCTAGCCCTTAAAGTTCACAGGGCTCGTGAGAAAAGAAAACTACAGCTGTGGTGAAACAACAGAGGTTTGTCCAAAAACTACCCTTGGTTATTTGGATCTAGTTTACAGCGTTGCCTCCAAACAACAGCTTAATTGCAGAAATTTTGGAGAAAGGAAAAAAAAAAAAAAAACCGCCCTGCAAAAATCAAGTCAAAGCCTTGGAAAAAGCATTTGTCATTTGTTTGCTCTCCAGTCTTCAGGCCCTCAACTGCACGATGCCCCTGCATCTATGTGATAAAACAAGACGGTATCTACATTTTTCCCCTTGTTTACTGGAGAATTGGACTTAAAAGGTTTTTCTGGTCACCCAGATACAATGAACTCTCAAAAACAATATGACACAGAACACGTGCCATCTTAAACTGTAAGTGGCGAGTGTGAGAATACACATTTGATTTGAGTAAGAGGTTTGCAGTCTTATCCGAAACACCGAGGAAGACGCTCTAGTTCCTGATGGCCAGCCCTTAGCAACATGCAGAGAATCTCACAAGCTAAAGAAATTCCCGAAGGAAAATTGTGGACTATAATGGCCAGTTTGGCCTTCTACATTTGAGTCACTTCTTTGCTTAGTTAAGCAGTGATTTTAAAGTCCCTAATTTCACCAGTGTTTTTAGGCACTTTTTTCTCGAACATCCTTTCATGTTTATTTTTATGAGTAGTTTAGTTGCCCAAAATCCTCGCCCTTACTCTGTAGGCACAAGATGCCAGGCGAATTTGCCCCGGTGCTGATCAGCATTTTTATTTGCAATTCATGAGTAAATACTTTTTTATATGCATTGAGAAAAGAATAAATATAGGTAAAGTCTTACAGAGAAATTGATCATTACAAATGTAATTGGACTGCTTGCCTTTCTGTTTTACTCCCCATGCCTCTGTAATAGGTCTCCTGAGCTGCTGACCTATAGAGAAAAAAATTTCTGATTGTAACTGGAAACATTAAGACAATCCTCTATTTGCAAAATTAAAATTACCAAAAATGATAGTACTAGGAATACCAAATTAAGTTCGCTGTAAGCGACAGCCAGAAGCTAACGGTACAGAGACAGGTAATGGAACTGAACTTCTACAGAAAATCCTTTCGCAAAACCACGCCTGCCTTAGTCTTGGGGGAAAAAAGGAGCATAAGAAATATACAGATTCTAAATAGATGATTAGGAAATTAAAAATGAACAGAATAGAGGGAAATTAAAGAGAAGAAAAGCAAAAAGCAAGGATGCTGCTATTTAATTAACACTGATGTATAGCCATGAATACAGTGTAGATAGAAATTCATACTCTAAGAATCTTTTAAAGAGAAATACTGCTGTGATAAGAGAAAAAGAAGCATTAACACTGACCAGCTTTTGAGCAGTGATATTTTTCCCTATGAAGGTCTGTGAAAATTGCACTGTACTAGTAATATTTAATTGTAGCATAAAAATTAAACACCATTTACTTGATATAAAATAGGGATAGTATGTAAATTAAGTAAGTTTCAATTCATGTCTTCTTACTCACATCTGTTGGCAGTTTAAATAGTTTTAGTGTCATTAATTGTTATAAAAGTGCAAGATTTGCTGTATGCTTGCCACTTAGGACCAAAGGCACAAAAGTCTAATTGAACTAAGTAATTAGTAATTTGTCATTTCCTATTGTCAGCAATTACTTTCCATTAGAAATCCTCACTGAAAATTCTAATTTGAAGTGAGGTTTGCATTTTATTGCTGTCCATCCAAATTAGTTTAAAATTGACAGCTACATTTTCATTTAAAATTTTAAAGATATTAAATATGCTTGAAGAGACTGAAGCAAACTCAGCTCCACACAAGCCTCTGTGTGCAGGTGTGTGTGTGTGCGGATGTGCGTGCAGGCGCGCACACGCAAACACCACACACACACACACACACACACACACACACACACACACACAAAAGGAGACAGCTGCCACCAAAGGAGGTGCATTTTATCTCCCCCAAAAAAGGAGTTGCTGTGCAAATAGTAGATCATTGTTTTTTCTGTGAAATTCCAGGTTTCTGATTCTTGCCTTTGCCCCCAAACCCCTGCGGTGGGGCGCTCGCCTGCCCACAGATGGACCAGGAAACGAGACACTATTAGACTTCTTTCTGGGGCTCTGAGCTCCCTCTAGGATACGAGTGTTGGATGGTTTTCCATTTGTTCTGTCTTCATGCTCCACTAGCCAATCAGCACCTCCCTTTCCCTATAAAGCTAAGGGGGAATCTAACCTCAAAAATACTACTAAGGAGGTAATTTATAATTAGCATGGGTCCGCTGATGTGCTTTAAACTGAGGGCAGCTGGGAAGTCAAAGCTCACCCTCGCTTTCCTTTGTAAAAGTTTGAGCACTGCGTGTTATCCCAACTAGATAGTCCTCTTGTATTAAAACTTGACGAGTCTGTTTCCCTTAGAGTCCAGCTGGATTTCTTTAACGAATAGACTAGATTTCTAATTGTTAAAATTAAAACTATAAAAATAAATTTCACATATTTTTCTCTCTGCCCCAGTATTAAAATCTGAAACTGTGTAACAGTTCTTTAACTAAAAGCCTGGAGTCGAAATACCTATATGCAAAGGCCCCGTGTTTTAGGTGAGGTTTGTTCTACCAAAAGTTGTTTGGGGAAAAGCATGTTCACATATTTATTGTGATAAAGACCGCAGTGTCCATGAAGAAGAGATTTGATTTATGAACCTACAGTTAGAATCACATTAAAGAGCAAAAGACAATGAAGTTTCACAATCACATGTCTAATAATTTAATAACTAATAAGGGTGGTATGGAATGCATTTCTGTATTAATTAACCGAAGTGTATGGTTTACTAATTTTTTTTCCTAAGATACATACAGGCTAAAATTGACTTGTAACACTGAAAATGGTAATGAATTTCTCTCATTTTAAAAATGACATTCTCATCATTACTCTAAATTCATATACTTTCGCAGAACAAATCTTCTACTGTTACTCCTTTGGTGACTAACTAGATATATCACACATCTGTAACACTTAAGTGAACATTAATTAGTGCTAATTTACAATCAAATTCCAATGGAGAAGCAAATTATGCCTTCTCAAACATCAAAAGTCTTTATCATGACCATTATGATGAAGAATGCCAGAACATCTTAATTATTTCTGCTTATAAATTATGTTTCCCACAAATCTTCAAAATGCATAGGAATGCTCTAGAAAGCAAAAGCAAAAAAACAAAGAAACAAAAAAACAAAACACCAACAATTAGTCTCATTATAATTTGGTTTCGACTTTGTACTAATTTAATTCATTTCAGCGTCTATTTGCTCTCTTTTCTTCATCATAGTAGAAGAGATTGTCTTCAAGTTCAAGAGCAAATTTTTTCCATGGGACATGTTGTTCGAGAGCTATTGAAATAGATTTAAGAAATTTTACTGTATGGCCACAAGATTTTGCTACATAAATCCAAGATTGTCTATACTATCCCAGTTTTATGTGAACCAAAGCTTCTTTAAACTGTGAAATATTTGCCTCGCTACATGTGTTATGTATATATCTCAATAGATGCCCATAGTAGTAAAGCAATAGGGTTCACCGAAGACAAATAAGCAACAGACACACACTCTTAGTCGCCTCACTCTAGAATATGTATAATTGCCAATAAGGCACTGAAGAAAAGAGAGAATTAAATTAAAAGTTCAATAAACACTGATCAATAGGCTTGTAAAAACCAAGTCTATAAAATGATCCTCCCTTTAAATGTAGTTATACCACAGCTACATGTTCTGTATTTTGGAATTCAGCCGACCGTTTTTAAATCTAGTTACATTTGTTTCTACTAGAAGCGTGCCAGCAATCTAAGACTGCCAGGGAAGGATTTTATTTCAAATAAAGAAAGAAAACAGCACCCTGGTTTCTTAAACTATTGCTGTCTCCGGGTTTAGCATTAGCTCACAATCAGCTGAATAAAGAAGTCATCTCTGTCTAAGATGTAAATAAATCACAAGCCTCAGTTACTTTACCACTAGCTGTTTGTCATTCAGGAAAATAATGGTTAATCAACGTCTAATCAATGAAGATGTGTAACATATTAGTTTGCAGTCCTTCATCATCCTATTTTCTTCAATTGCCTGGGGGTTTGTGTTCAGTACTTACAGAATCGATTACAATTGAGAGTGATCATTCAGCTCATGTTGAGAGCTGTCAGCTGCGCTTTCCACGAGGCGGTTCTACTCTTGTGTTTAATATGAGATGCTAATATTTAGCTGCCTCTGACAAACTAGGTTCCATGGTGGAACATTTTATGAGAAGTGCTTAAGTAACTAATTGTATCACTACATGTCACTTGATGAAACTAAACTTTTCCTGACTTCACAATAATCATAAGCATTACTGGCTTGCTGTGGAAAATTAAAGGGAAATAGCTGCCTGCTTGAGTCTGATCATGCCTGCAGGGAAGGTCTAAGAAAGGCAACTACCAATGACGCTTTTATAAATAACCACCAGGAGGGTGGGGGCAGGGGGAGGAGATGATCCTTCAATTTTCATATAATGTAACGTTTTCTGACATAAAGATGGTGTATCCTCATATGCAGACTTCCTCGAATGGCTACAATTTTCCTCAAACACCATGAGAAAAGTTGGACCCGCAGCCACTTGACGCATCTGTTTTAAGAAACAACCTTTTGTGGCTATGTGCATTTGAAGTTAATGTTAATTGCCTGACAAGCCCGTTTTCCTTGCCATTTATACAAATGTATCATCAACCTGTACAACCTGAAGAAAGACTGGGAGAGTATTAAAAAGGGTGGGAGAGGAGAATCTTGATTTCCTTTCAACAACAAATACTTGTCAAGTTAGGGAGCTTCTTGCTTTAATTATGCTTTTGTGATTTTCTTTGAAAGTTGTGCCGATGATATTCACAGAGCCCAACGTTAAAAACTAATAACGATATAGTATTTCATTAGAAACATTTTTGGATCCTGAGAACGTTGATTCAAGGAACGAGTTAAGGTGTCTTATTGTTACAATCAGTTACAACAGCTCCCTCTAGTGCCCAGAGCTTGGAAGTACCTTGTGGAAGGCGGAAAAACCATTCTCAGGCAGTTCAAGCTCATTGACACTTGCTTTATAGCCAATATTAAGAAACTTTAAAAAGTATATCCATCATCACAAGTGACCTAAATGTGCTCTTAAACTTAAAAATGTTTTAATATAATTCCGTGATCAAGCATACCGGAGAAATTTAAAATGATCTAAGATTTTTTTAAGTTATAATAGTGCATTAACTTTATTAGAGTATTGCTTCAGTGATAAATTGTTAAGTTTTATGGATATTTCGGGATGTGTTTTAATTGTTTAAATTGCTGGGATAACTGACTTAACTAATGACAACACCTTAAAAAGAAACGTTGTTTCACACTCGATGCTATAAATGTTCAATGAAATATTGAATTTCCATTGTTTCCAGTAACAGTGGGAAGAAAAAAACTTTATATTGCTCTGAATCGAAATGTTTAATGAATCTGACTTGTTTTTAAAAGTAACTAATTTTGAAGGTGAGCAATAAAGATCCCATCAATGATTAAATAATCATTTTGTTTTTTCTTTGTTTTAAGTTACTTCCATTCATAAGTAAATCCCATTATAGTTACGGGTTCACTGGACTGCTGGAAAATTGAAAGTATACCTGCAAAACGGTGGTTTCTATTCTGAAGTAGAATTTCATAGTCATGAAGAACAGATACAGGGGAGATAAGCGTACTCCATTTGAAAGAATGGATGTATCTTTCTGAGTTGTTAAGGTAAATGTATAGAAAAGGAATTAGAACTCATGATTTTATAGTAATATTTTATGCAGGCACAAGCCATATTCTTATAAACAAGTCAGTTAGCTAACCTGACCTAAACACACACACACACACACACACCCCTCATTTTTAAGTGGATCGAAACTATTTGTGTGTGTGTGTGTGTGTGTGTGCACATGCGTGCACACTTGGAAATATGATAAGGAGAGACTGAGACACAGTGGCTAGAAGCACTCAATCCCAGAAAGATCCCCAACCACAAAAACGCTAGAATTTTATCAAAATTTGCGTGATGGTGTTTTTCTCCTTTATGTCCAAATTCCTTATTAAGAAACAGTTCATACATTTACATCCTGAGGTGCTTCAGCAAACTTTACAGGATTATTTTGTATACATATTTCTAGTGACAATTAGAATATTTTAAAAGAAAAAACATAACATTTATGCAGTGCCTAATATATATCGGTCTCCAGTCTGGATATAAACATATGCGTTATGACATAGAATCAATTAGATTCTGCAATAAACTTGGTCAATATTTTCTAGAAGTTACTTTTTCTTGTCATTCACATTCACTCAGAACATGGGAAACCTTGTTAGCTGGCTGTCTTATAAACTGGGCTCACATAGCTGTGCAAATATTTGTAGTCTTCTTAAATTACACTTTACCATCGGCGGTTCCTAAATCGAGCACGTACACTATAAAAGGCCAACCAACAAAGTATGTAAAAGATCTTCATCTGTCTCTTTGCACGGCTACCAGGGGAGGTGAGCTAGCCCCATGAATGTCTGCACTTTGATACGAGAGCTGTGATAATGATGAAAAGTTAATAGATTTTTATCTATATCAACCTGATGATCATAGACCTTGTTATTTTTATTATTTTTTAAGAAGGGGATTGGTGCTGCATGAATATGAAGGCATATATTCACAGAATTTCTTAGATTTATAGGTCCAGGGGCTACAAAGCCTTCTTTCCTTTCTGAGGTAGATAAATTGAGTTCCATGCAGTTTACTATGTAGGGGTCTTTCAAATGAGACCACCAAATCTTAAATCCTTACCCTCCTGTGTGGACATTAAAGATCCCATAACACTTTTCATAAGAGTAGGGGCTTGTCACCATGCCCGTGGGCAAATTCCTGGGACCTACCTTCAAGTCCAACAGGCAGGTTCTCTCCACAGGATATTAGCTGTATTAGGTACCCTGGAAAAGTTCAGTATATTTATTCAATTTATTACAAATGTTATCCTAATGGTTCTGAAAATCTCTCTCTCTCTCTCTCTTTTTTTTTTTCGTAAAAAGGAATCAAAGGTCTCCTTAGGCAGAGTTACAGTAATGTTTGCTACATGAAATCAAACTTCCTTCCAAAATATTTGATTAGTCCCTTTTGAACAGAAATGCCTACAGTATTAATTTTATTTAAAACACAAAAACAACCAATATATAATAAAAAAAATCTTATAATCCATGATCCATGCTTTCTGATACAGGTAATGTAAAATAAATGATATAATCTACAAAACAATGACAAATGAAAAACTTGGAAAAGGTTATGGTTTGACAAGGTAACATTTTTGAAATCTGGACACCGATCAAATTGATGTAACTATCCGTGATGCAACAGCCTGTGACACTAAAGTCTTTACCACTGTCTAAAACATATAGAAGAGCCTATTGTGATTGCTTAATGTCAGCTTTTGTTCATAAGCTCTTTCATAAAACTGAAACCAGGAAAATGATTTAAAGCAGTTCAATTTGTCTATTTACCTTAATCTTTAACTATTCCCATATGTCTGGCTACATGATGTATGACTCTTCATAAACCAATTTTTCAAAGATATACACGACAGAAAAAAGTCAGACTCCTAACCTTTTATGCGCTGAACTTTTATAGAGCTCTAGAAAACAAAATGCTTTTAGGTTTCAGAAGGGGGGGAAGGGTGAAAGATTATTTTCTTTCTCTCTCTTCTTAGTAAGTATTTGCATTGGTGAGAGTAGAGCATGTGCTAATTTCTACGTGTGAGAAAAGGCTTTTTGAAGGTCCTACCCAGAAACATAATGGTAAGGGTCTGCGTTTAAAAGAAGAGTTACTTAAAAAATGATGAGGGGCGCCTCGGTGGCTCAGTCGGTTGGGCGTCCGACTTTGGCTCAGGTCATGATCTCACCGTTCCGGAGTTCGAGCCCCGCGTCGGGCTCTGTGCTGACAGCTCAGAGCCTGGAGCCTGCTTCAGATTCTGTGTGTCCCTCTCTCTGTCCTGGCCCTAGGTGGCGCAGGGCGCTGGCGTCCGACTTCGGCTCAGGTCATGATCTCACAGTCCATGAGTTCGAGCCCGGCGTCGGGCTCTGTGCTGTCAGCTCGGAGCCTGGAGCCTGCTTCGGATTCTGTATCTCCCTCTCTCTCTCTGCCCCTCCCCCGCTCATGCTCTGTCTCTGCCTCAAAGATAAATAAATGTCAAAAAAAATTTTTTTAATGATGACCCATAAACTAAGATCATTAAACTCTTATAAATCCTGCAGTTGAGGTAGGTTTATTGTGCTAGGTATAATACTGTTTAGCAGCCTGAGTAGAAAACAAAGGAAGATCAGAGATGTCTCAGTATAAGGGAGGCTGAATTAGGATCCACGTGGAACTGCTTTAGCTTCAATCTTCGTAAAAATAGTAATTGGAAAAATTAGTCGGTGTTGAAATAGAATGTTCCGATTATTTTTTTTAAATCACAAGATCATTACATCAATTTTATTTAACTTGCATGCCTTTATAAAGATGGAAATAAAGTAAAATTGTAGCCTTTCACTCTCTCATGTAAACACTATTTACCGAGCGCCTACTGTGTGCCTGGAGCTAAACGAACAACTATGAAAAGGCAAATTCACAGCCGTGTCCTCTGACAACCTGTAATTTAGTTTTAAACTAGAAAACCAGCTTCTGGATCATTACTATTAGGGTATGATTATGAATCAGAGGAAAAGTGAAGTTTTTCTGGTACTTTTAGTTCTTAACCCTCTTGAGCTCAGTCCTTATGCTAATTTTGTTCTATAGCCTGTTTTATTTTCAAGGTATACTACAACTTCCCGGTTGATTTGCCCAAATTAGAAAATATAGTCTTCTCTCCCCAAAAGACACAAAACATTAGAAATTCTTGTGACAAATACAGAATACAGGGCAGAATGCAGAGAGTTAGCATTTGTTATGCAACCAACGGTGAGCCCATTCCAAGTCCAGGAACTTTGCATGCTATTACTGCAAAGATGTATTCGCATCTTCATAAACAGAAGATCAGGTAAATCCTTTTATCGAAGAATATAGTCTTTGTCTTAAAATAAAGAAAGTTAAATAGAAAAACCAATGAATCGTTAAAATGAACTCTTACTTCATTGTGTACAATAATCAACTTGTATTATAATACTACTTCTTCATCTATAATTAGAGAAAGAACACTCATCTTAAACAGAAGTTTCACTAATTGAGAAGTCATAAGATTTAATGCCAGTTCTAAGACAGTAACTTGTAGACCGAAAAGAGGTAAACCTGTCAATGTGGGCAAAAAAGTAACATTCGAATTACTGTTACCATCATGAAAGCACTATTGAAATCTAACAAAATCCGCGTGACAAAAATCAATAGGATGCAGTGTACAGCTTATCAAAGAATTTTATTCTCAGCAACATCGCGGGATGAGTCTATGATTGTCCATGCTGTTTGACCAAATAACCATAACTGTCAAACGAAGATTTTGGTACCAGCTTCTAAAGCACTTTATGTTTTATTTATATATTTAGTAACCCCAAGTGAAATACTAAAAGTATATGTTTATGCATGTGTTATGTGCATGCAGGCATTATTTATACATTTGATAATTTCTTTTATACCTATAAGTATAGTTGCAGTTCTTAACATACAATTGTAACTCTCCTTCTAATTGGAAAATGAGAAGTCTAAAACTTACAAAATACGTGCTAGGATGTATGTGACGTGAAAATGCATGTTCTCAATTTACTGACACTGTGATAAGGAAGTCAGTGCGTATGTGAGAAAGACCAGAGATTTCTGCATTCCCAAAGTAAGTATATTCCAAAGTAAGTGATTATCTATTTTCTACTGGTTGGAGTCCTAATTCCTAATCTTCTGATTTCAGGATAACAGAGGTACCATCTTGAAGCAATTTGGAATAACAACACAGAGGAAAGCACCTAATAGTTAGGGAATCAAAGCTAACATGTATTTTAATAAACATATACTGGCAATTCTCAGAATGTAAGAAAAAGCAAACACATCAGTGTATTTGGTAAAAGACTCTAGTCTGTTTACTTAGAAATCTTGCCACTGGTTCTTAATCCGCTGGTAAAATAAAGGAAAAATGATTTAATAAAGAAATCAGACAGACATCACAAGGTGTGTGGTAACATATGGCTGTTTGCTGTTTGGCAATCACGAGATTTTAGAAGGATGAAATAGGAGTGCATTTAACAGTCCTCACACAAATAGAAATACTACTACATAACTTTAAAATGTAGGTTATTTTTAAAGCCTTAAAATACTATATTAAATTATTTTTAAAATAATTGTTGACACATTGAACCTAAAATGAAAATAATTAGATTTTCCAGTCAGCTTATTTAAACGAATATATTTAAAATAAACTATTTTACAAAAAAACTCATTTAAAATGTTTTTTTTTTAATTCCAGCTTTTTTTTTTAATGGTTCTTTTTCAAACTTCAAGTATGCTTGAGAAACTCACTGTGGATCATGTATACAATGTAGGGTCAATGCTGTATTGAATTTCCAGACCATTTTCAGACTACCTTCTGGCAATGGAAGCATTTTGACCACTGACGCTCCCTCTGGGTATATCTGACTATCCTGGTACAAGGCACCATTCCCCATTATTGAATCTACAACAAACTGCTGTAGGTTATTCATTGATTGAGTGTTTAAGTATATTCTTTAGGAGCAAATAGAGAACTAATCTGTAAGCAATCACGTAAAATAAAAAATCAGCAGAATTCCTGCTTCGAAGATGCTCTGAGCTTGAGTACTTAATTATGTGCATTCTCTGATTATATCGTGTCGCACTCGATAACTATATATAGGAATTCTGTGTCTTTATATAACTGTAGATTCTTCTCAGTGCTTTGTTGTGCCATGCAAGGCAATTAAGAAAGCCCCTTTCGAACGAACCATACCAAGTTAAAGCGCATCTACTCTCTTTTTATACTATTTTTCCCCCTGGATCAATCATAATATTCACCAAAATATTGGTTTATGCAACCAATAAAGATGCTAACAGGGATGCTATAGTTTTTGAATACACGTTCACCTAAATATCAGGTAAGCTGTTTTCGGCCTCAAGACACACATGTGGACAGGCACATGAGTCTGTCTGCATTCATCTCAGCTGGACTGTATTTTAAAAATGAGTTTAAGGACTCTGCACAGTCTTCTGAAACAATTCAGAACTTGAGAGTGCGTGTGGTGGCATGTGTGAGGGAGCAGACAGCTCTGGGTCCGTTCGTGCGGTCCCTCTGTCAGAGTGCATTTAGGACAGCTTTCTAACATGAAATCAGCTCAGCTTCAGAGTCGATTTTGGGGGGTTTGAAAGAGACAGAGAAAGAATACTTCAACTCCTTAAAATTCATCTGCTATTCCTCCCCTCTGGAAACCTGAATATGTTTTGTTATTTCTTGGAAAAATGACGTTCTGAGGACGTTCCTGCCGTAGAAAACTGATTTCTTTTTGCTGGAGTTCGCTTGGTAGGCTTGTAATATTTTAACGAACATTTAGAAAGGCTTACGAAAAAAGGAAGATATTCAAAAGATCTATGCTTTCAAAAAAAAAAAAACATAGGAATCCGCATACTTTAATACCTGGCTTTAAAAAAGGGGGCGAGAACATGCAGCGGGGATATTTTTTCACAGTCATATATCATGTAAAATTTTATTTTATCTTTTTGTAAAACACGCTTTTGGTTCATTCGGTTTAATTTGCTTCCTTCTGTTCTGTTGCAAGCAAACCTCTCATTGACGCCACCATCTTCATAACAGAAGAAAGAGAAGCTCCACATATTAATATCAATAAACACAATCACCATTTCATCTCCATTCTTTTTCTGAAATGCAATAGCAGCACCACCTTCATGTTGATGCTTTTTTACTTAACTATTTCCACTTGAACAGCAGCATAGAACTTACTGGAGAAGCTATCATGTTGTTGCCTTACTAATGAAAGAATGCAGTAAAGTCTAGAGTTTATTCCAACCAAGGAAATGCTTGGGCGTTCTGAGACATTACTAAATGTTTTAATAAAACATTTCAGTAATATTGCTTTCAAGTGGGAAATTACCAGGGGAGAAAAACAATTTTAAAATACAAGCAAACGACCGACCAAAAAAAGAAAATGCCAATCTCTATGGTCAATGTCACATTACTACTCACTTCTCTGCTCAAGTTTATAGAGTTCTTCAAGTGTAACAATTAACGACCCAGGTCAGTTAATCTATGCGATTGTGCTGCAGGGACCTGTATGTGTAATGGGAACGTGGCCCATTCACAAAGGACTTTGCACTATGGAACAAGGAACGAAAGCCAGTTGCTCATAAAACAGTAAAGAAAATATTTCAGTGATGAGGGAGGTCGAAACAGACAAAGATATCTCTTCCCTAGAGTTATATCCCCTGAATTGTGAACAATTTTTAAAGGCTTATTTTTAAAAAGGGCGAAGGAAATTCAATGCCAAGATTTTTTTTACAATCTTTTTACCATATCATGTGAAGTTTTATTTTATCCTTTTGTAAATTATACTTTGGGTTAGTTAGGTATTATAATGATAATATTTCCCAGCTGGAAGTCAAGTTATTACTTTTATATATAATACCTTTATTATATGGAATATACCAACTACCTATTTTATATTCTTAAAAATGCATGTAGTTAACCAAGATATGCAAAAGGGCACTGGGGAATGTTTTTATAATTTTTAATAGTATCATTTTGATTCTTGCAGGGAAATGATTTTTTTTTAAGTTTATTTATTGATTTCTTTTGAGAGAGAAAGAGAGAGATCACATGCGGGAGGAGCAGACAGAGAAAGAGAGCGATTCCCAAGCAGGCTCCACACTGTCAGCACAGAGCCCAGTGCAGGACTTAAACCCACCAACAGAACCAGGGGATCATGACCTGAGCAAGATGAAGAGTCAGATGCTTAACCAACTGAGCTCTCCAGGCACCTTAGAAATGTCTTTCTTCAATTTAAGAAAGGCTTGCTACTGCTCATGGTTGACCAATATAGACACGAACATATCAAACAAATAAAAAAAAATTCACGAGTGAATCCCGACAAACATCATCCTACTGCTATTTTTGTTAACACTATATTTATACGCTTATATCAAATTATTATCTTTTTTGTATGTATATAGTTCTTGTAAATGCTGATGGCCTTAAAGATGTGAACCCTGAAAAAAGAGACTTGAACCCTGTTTCATTCAAAGCCAAATTCATGTACCAAATTTGCAATGAGTATTTGTGGGGGGAAAAAAAAGAATACAAAAAAAAGAAACGGAAAAAAATGGAAGGAAGGACAAGCTTGAATAAGAAAGCTAAATAGAAAATGAATGGTATAAAATATATGATAATATTAAGTTAAACAGCCTCTGTTATCAGACATGGAACAGCATTAATCTATAATTAAGTAGTACAGACATAAATACGGTTGCCCAGCTGACAATACGTTATTGAGAATTTCAACGTGGATTATGTGGACTCACCTTACTTCATTATGATTTTCCAAGGACAGGCTTTATAAAGGTGAGTTTGTTTTTGTTTCAGATAAAAAGACCACATTCCACCCATAGCTGCCTTGTTTCTGAACCACATTGTCAAGACTAAGCTGCTCTCTGTAACAACCACACAAGAACACCCAAGGGTATTCTAATGAACCATCAGCAATGGCCCTGTTAGAAACCACTGGACAACAACAGCAGCCAGTCACACACCTGTGCTCAGAATCCTGCTACCTGGGAAGACTCTGCTAGCAAGTCTCAGACCAACCTCCAGTCTCGGGGAGAGTTGCAAACATGGCCAGTTTCTGCAAACAGAGGCCATAGCACTCTCTCCAAGAACAATCTTCACAAGTGGACACTACAGAGATGATTACTCTTTGTTACTTTAGTAAGTAAAGTCTTGCTCATACATTCATTTTGGAACTACAAAGAATGGCAGGCTCTACCTAAAGTACTCTCGAAATTTAAAAACTTTGATTTCATTGTCTGCAATTGCAATCTTATGTGTTGTACTTCTCTGGTGGTAAGCAATCCATTTTCTTCCCAAAGTTGACATGGATTTCATTTCTTCCAACCATTCTATGTGGTTTCCTTTAAGGTCTAGAACAGCCATCTTTCATCTGGCATAGGTTCTGAATACATTGTCTAAAACCGTATGTTGTATCTGTTTTAAGTTTTAAAAGCTAATAAAAATCAATTCCAGTGTCCTATGATACAGTCAATTTATTGTTAGATAAAAAGTGAAGATACTACAAAAATAAAAAGTATATTAAAGGTTTGAAAAACACTTTTGGAATAATCATAGTAACCTAGGGAAAGGAGAAAAGAAATGAAACTCACTTAATGCTATAAAAGAAGAGCAGAGTCGTGTTTAATTATATGTCTAAGAAGAGAACAAGAAATATATTTAATTTCTTTTCAATCTGCTAGTTACAGTAATTTTTAGACAGATTGGATAATTTGTAAAATGAAAAAATGTATTAAAGACTACGAATTATGTAGGTCAGTTAGGAGTGACTTAAGAACTGAGCGTATCTTGTCTTTTTCAGTATCAAGTCCTAATGTCATGCAGACACTATGTATCTGTTGAATATTTTGACTTTATTTGAATTGAATGGGGCTTTGTGTAGCCCTCATCTAGTTCACAGACGATGGTGATGCAAGCTAAAAAATAGTGAACGATATGTTGAGACTTTGTTTGTGAAGAGAGAGAGAAACTGAGAGGAAACATTTAGCCAAATAAGCTTTAAGCTTAACCGAGGGAACGGTATGAAAAGATTTCATGAAGGTTTATTTGGTATTGACATATACATGTATTTCCCCTCTCAGCTGGAATGACTCCAAAAGGGCTGTCATGGTTGGTCGAGTAAATAATACATGCTTTAAAAACAATTATAAATCTGTATTCACCTGATGGACTTTGTATTCATTCCAGTCAATTGGGCATATAATACTCATTTAAAAAATAAGTACATATAATGCATTAAAAACTGCTTAAACGCCCATTTAACCGGAGGGGCCAAAACAGCTCTAAAATGGAGCATGTGATTAACACTAATGGAAGCTATGCATATGTAATGAGAGGAGAACCCCAAACCCTTTTAAAGAGGATATGACAAGAGAATGACAGCTGGGAAACACTAAGATGTAAGGCCGCTATTGCTTCTGAAAGCGACTCTGTCCTCGAAGTAACCAATAACACCACTTGGGGTGGTGAATGGTGGCATCCACGGCAATAAATGCACTGGTATTTTAGGAAAAACAATGCTACGGGGAATGGCGGTAAAGGCCTGATGGTTAATAATGTAATGCTGTAATTGGGTTGCATCTCTGTACTCAAACAGCTATTCACTGATGATAGCTCCTCCCACTTCAAGATCTTACCTGAGATTCCTTCTTGATAATGTCAAAGACAAGGAAGACCTAAGTTTTTAATGAACATAATGTGGAAATAATTTCATCATATTTTAGATTCCCAATGTTTTCTTTTTTAAAAAAGAATGAAGGACATCTGCAACAGTTGGCATAAAAACAAATGATTCTGACCTACTTCTCTTTTGGTTGGGGTTTTAAGAGAGTATTTACCAACTGGCCACATAGATGATGAGACTTAGGAAGCGATCAAAAGGTAGACTGTCAGCCAATTGCTTCCCCATTAGCCTGAAAAACAAAATAAAAAGGTTTGAAATTATCTTTAAAGGTGGTTTGTAGTCGGGGGTTAGATGATAGAAAATCTCTGCTTAAAGGCAAACGCAACACCTGGACATAGTACACATTGAGTCATGCGTGCTCTCCTGCCCCTGAATTAACTTCATAGATAAACCACCCCTGGCCTAGGAAACAGAGTGTTCTATATGACACAGGAGGGAGCAGTCTGATGGAGGAAAGGTACAAAGTACCTATAGTGCGTGTACTTAGAGGAAGACAAAGAGAGGGCTGTGTGCAATCAATGGAGAGAATGAAAGCATGGAGCTGCCTCAAGGAGCCCTGGAAATGAGACCTCAGCGTCCTCGTCCGTTACTTTGCTGATCACCTGCAATGTAGTATCCCACTGGTAACTGCTGGAAATCTGCCCTAGCCTCAGTCTCTTTTCCATTTCCAGTATTAAATCACAATAGTTTCAGCGTAGCTAGAATGTGAGTGTCTTGAGGGCAGGGGGGCCTATGTGTATAGTATCTAGGTATTATTATGCATACCAAGAAAAATACCTAAAATACAAGAGAAGCTCACAAGAGAAGTATCTGTGGAACAAATTAACTGAATGAATAAATGAGCAAACAGTGATGCTTGCAGAGAGGCAGGATCAGAAATTAAGTTTGATTGCAAATGAGCTGGTTTCCTATTTAGTCTTATCTTCCAAAATATAATGAAGATAATTTCAGTTATGAATACGTGTTCTGAATAGATAAAAGCTTTGACAAAAGGGCATACAGAGTAGAGGATAAGTAAAACAGCTAGCAGCAAGGGGAGAAGGGAGAAGACAAAACAGAAAACAAAAACAATCCCGGGAATGTCTTGGGAGTGCCATTAGTAGAAGAACACAAAAGTGAAGATCCATAAAACAAAGTTTCCTTAGAGATTCTCGAATCTATTTCTAGTCTCTGCAAAGGCTGCCATGTTATCTTTACTGTTCTTTATTCCCGTGAGATACAGGCTACCTTCCTTACTGCCAGGTGTAGTGTCACGACAAATCCCATAACCTGAGCCTGGCAAACTCAAGGTCCCAATCCTTCGAGAGTCACAAAATACTGGATCCCATGCAAGAGGGCAAAAGGGTGTCCCTCCAAACTCTGTGCCCACTTTATTACCTAAAGACAACACGGTCCTGAAGAATCTCACCACTTCTGCTTCTCTCTATATAGTTGTCTAAACCCAGTCCCAGGGAGGTGAGTTGGCAGAGGGATTGAAAATGCGACTCCATTTCATTTCCCATCCTCCTCCGTCCTCCCTATGTCACACACAAAATCTCTCCTTACCAGTAAGAAAATAAAGCTCCCAGATGAAAGGAAACAAATAAATACTAAGGAAGTAAATGGGGAAGGGAACTGCAATAAGAATAGTCCACCAAAAAGTCTACTGCACATGTATTGTCAGGAAGTCCTCACCACCAGCTCCATGTATCAAAGATGAAGTTACTCTCATGTTTGATACATGGAAACAGAGGCTAACTTGAGAGAATAAGTAACTTGCCAAGAATGTATTGACTACCTGTAGTGCATTACCACTAGAAGCCCAGGTATCAACCAGAAGATATGGCCGCTCTCCTTCATGGAGCTATTGTGTGAAGGGGATGAAAAAACAAATATGAGATTAAATACAGTATTGTGTGTGCTGAAGAAACACCTAAGAAATCTTCTAACAAAGATCTGGGAAGTAGAGAAACTGGTGGTTACACTGAAATCTAAAAGATGAACTGGATACAGCCAAGTAAAAAGACAGTGAAGACAGGACATGTAAAAAAAAATTATATCTACACAAGACCAGAGATGAGATGAACAAAATTGTAAGGAGTGGAAAGTTGCAAAAAATGATACTAAAGAAATCAGTGGAGGCTGGCTACTGCAGGATATTGTAGGTCATGGAAAGGAATTTGGACATTATCATTGGGACAATGGGAAACCATTAAAGAGGGCTAACAAGCACGATATATGATCACATTTGTATTTCTGAAGGATTTCTCTTACCGCAGTGGAAACCAATGACTTAGGAAAAAATAAAGGAAAATTATTTACTTTGAAATATGTGAATTATGAATATATGAGGGTTTTTTCTTTTAGTCTGACAAAAATGCCAATTTCATATGGTTCAGCTTCACGGTTAGGCAGATGTTATTTGCACTAAAGCAATGAGAAAGAGCATAGAAAGATGGAGATTCTTTCCTTATCTTCTATAGCTATTTTTGAGAAGACATGTACAACATTTGAAGATTGATCAGATATGGCAAAAGGGGAGAAAGAGAGGCATCGAGAGTGACCCTTCCCCAAAGTTTCTAAATATAGCAACTGGATAGTGATGGTGCATCCGTCTATCTAGGAAAAGGGGTGAAAGGAAAAAAAAGAAAGAGAGAGACAAAGAAGTGGATCCATTGGAGGAAGTTATTTATTCCAAGAACGCACCATACGAAGAGTAGAAGAGATGGCTTAAAATAAAAAATTCTAATTTTAACAAAATGAAAACGAGGAGTTAAAAAAGGATGATACTGTGAACGGATCTACCAATACATATATTTCAGAAATGAAACTTTAACTTTCCAATCCCTATCTTTCTGTAAAATAGATATTGCTCTCAACCCATTAAAAAAAATAGGCTCTTATTTTTGCATAGATTCATAATCTGACCTTCTCCAGGTTGCCAAAGCCTAGGAAATAGCTCCAAGACTGTAGATTAACCTTTATAGGGTGTACTTGACATGAATTTTTAAGAGATATAGTGTCTTCAAATAAATGATCCCAACACAAATTCAAGATTCAATCAGCATTAATGGTGGTATTAGAAATGATAACTTCAATTATAAGCATAATGCATTTTCCTTTGGGAGATCAATTTATGTAGAGTAGGTACTTGGAGTTTGCCCTGGTACAGCCATACTTCAAACCTGCTTGTGACCAAGAAAAGACATTTGTGCTAGTTTGATTTTAGATAATAGCAAATGCTTTAAAAAATTAATGGTATGTAACGCATTTTCCAGAAAGTTATTTTTTCCAATCATCTGAGAAAAGGGGTGTGGGTTGAAATTAAAACACATAAGATATGAAATTAATAAAAGAAATCTACAGTTTTGTCCTCCTGTGAATTTTATATTCAACTGATGGTTTTAAAAGAAGTAGCTATAAAATATTGCACTACGTAAAAATAAACAGTTTATCTCAGTATTATTTTTCATCATTTCACTTTTTGAATGAAAAAGGTAGTTCCTCAAGGAGATATGGGACTAAAACTAGTAAGTAATTTAAGAATGTTGATAACGAGTTTAAAATGAAGATTGTGAGAATTCTCCTGAAAATGAAAACAAAAGTACCTATAACATCAAAATTACCTAAATTGGAGGTGCCTGGGTGGCTCAATCAGTTGAGCGACAGACTTCAGCTCTGGTCATGAATGCACAGTTCGTGGGTTCAAGCTCCCCGTCGGACTCTGGGGTGATAGCTAAGAGACTGAACCTGCTTCAGATTCTGTGTCTCCCTCTCTCTCCACCCTCCCCCCAACTCACGCTCTGTCTCTCTCACTCTTAAAAATAAACATTTTACTAATAATAATAATAATAATAAAACAAAATTACCTAAACTGAAAACCCAGAAAAATTTGTTTCTTTAGATAATTTAGAAAAAACTATAAGATTTCCTGGAGATACTTACAAAGTAGAGTAGAAAGATATACATTTCTTAAAGTGGTATACCATTAAATATATGGACTGATATCCATTTGCAAATCTATAAATATATGAAATTAATGTAATTAGAAATTCTTTTTAAACTATATAGCTCCTTGCGTGGCTCAGTCAGCATCTGACTCTTGGTTTCAGCTCAGGTCATGATCTCACAGTTCATGAGCTTGAGTCTCGAGTCAGGCTCTGCACTGACAACATGGAGCCTGCTTGGGATTCTCTCTCTCTCTCTCTCTCTCTCTCTCTCTCTCTCTCTCTCCCTCCCTCTCTGTCTCTCTCCCCCTCTCTCCCTTTTTCTGACTCCCAGCCCCCGCTTGTGCTCTCTCTCTATCTCTCTCAAAATAAATAAACAATAAAAAGTAAACCATATAGCCCTAAAGTATGAATAATTATAGATAGCAATCATTAACAGATTTTTATATGCCACATAAAATATATCAGATGTGTTAAGAAGTATGAGGTAAATACAATTATCAGTCCCATTTTAGAGATGAATAAACAAACTTGGAATTTAAATTACTCACCTGAGTTCTTTGGACTAAGGAATGGTGAAGCCAGCCCTTGAGCTGGCTGCTTCTCAAGCATGAGCTTAACTCCTGTATGTTCTATATTGCCTGTTAGCAAAGGGCCAGGTGACCTGACACCATTTTATTTATTTTTGATCAGTGTAGCTTTTCATTGGAAATATTTAACTAACGGAGGAAATGGCACTAAGAGGTGAAAACTGTGTGTGAGAATATCTACACTTCTGCCTGCTTATTGAGTTTATAACAATTGAGCCATTTATCCATTCAGTTTTCCCATCTGTCAAATGAAACTTTGACTAGATTAAACCAGTACATCATTCTGAACAAGTGGTATTTTTGATGTTGTTACTGGTTCATCGTATATATAATGTTATGATTCATCATACACTGTTAAGCATTTAAATAAGAGACCCTCCATTAAAAACTCACTTTTAAATAGTTCGATATAGTGTTCATTAGTTCATCCAACACACACTTGTTACACATTCGAAACACTTTCGTAGTTTGAGAAAAATAAAAGTCAAAGACAGTCTATGCTTTCCATGATATAACGATCTACTTGGAAAGAGATGAAATACAGGTAACCAGTGCAAAATTGCTAAGCAATGTACAAACCAGCGCAAAATAATATAGAAAAAATCATTCACATAAGTAATGAGGAGACACGGAATAAAGGCACGACCAGTGTGCACAGGTATAACTAGAAAGACAATTGAAAGGATGGGTTTTGACCCAGAACATCAAAGAAGTGATGAAGATGGATGTCCAAAGAGAAAATACAGGAAAGCATGAGAATGTATATCTGAGGCTGATAAGGTTGTAGTAGAAACAACAGCTGGAAAGTTGAGGGAGGGTGTTTGATATATAGCCTCAAAGATCATGCAACTCTGATTTAAATGAAAATAAAAACAACTTTGTGTTGATGTGGTTATTCACCTTGCTTTTGCAATTTGGAAGACAAAATTTCTAATATATATATATATATATATATATATATATATATATATATATACACACATATATATATACTCTTTGCCCAAAGCGTTTGCCTAAAGTATCTGTCAAATCACTATTCAGTAAGTTACTCTATGAGTTTCACTCTAAACAAATTAAATGAGAAAACCAAACTCAAATATTTTCAATGCAAGTCCAAAAGTGGCTGTTATTAGTCCCAAATTTTCTTTTTTAAAAATATACATATATATTCTTTAGATTTTTCTCCACCTCTCTTTAACGTCTTAGTGGCTGTTGTGTCTAATGCCCCTGTGTAACTTGTAATGCCTTCTGCAAAATTCAGCAATTCAATTTGAGCCAAAGAAATAAAATCTTAATGGCTTTTGAAGAGTTTAAGATTAACTCATGAAGAAATCACTTCGATTCACCATGCCTGTTCTTACTAGCTGACCGAAGTTTGCTTTTGCTGAAAAAAATGGAGGGAGTTCGATGTGAAACCAAGACTCAATGGATCATATTGTATCGTGTGTTTTTTAATCACTGAATTCAAGGAGAAGCTAGAATTTCATTCTGACTGATTAGATTGTTGTACATGCTATCAAATAATAGCCAAACAAGAGACAACGTTAATGTGCATGATAAACAGAAATGAATATCATCCTTCTTCTTTGGATTATGTCAACAAAACAAGTGAATATTCCATGGTTCAGAAACAATATAAACACATTTTTAATAGAAACCTACATATAACTGTCATGAGTGTCTTTCCAAATAAGAATATCGTGGGCAGCTACCCGGCATCGAGATGTGCATTACATTGGGGAACTTGTAATTGTTCTCTCAGAATATGCTATGAACACTGCAATGTTTAATCAATTAATCATGCAGCTACTGTTTTGCAAAGCTTCTGCCAGGTGAGCTGTGAGTGTATCTGCATAGCGTACATGAACTAAGGATGTGAACACAGGAAAAAGAAATGCCTTTAAAAAAATAATAAAACTCGCTTTCCCTTGTTCAAAGTAACAGCAGCAAAGCCGGTTAAAACTCTGGACTAAGAATATTCACACATGGCCTGATAGAGTAAATGGTATTCCCTAATAAAGGTATTATTTAATATCTAATAAAAATACTCCCTACATTTTTATCAACGGGTAAAAATAATATCTAATATCTATTGAGCAACTATTATATTCCAGATACCAATGCCAAGCGCTTTACATAGAACTTCCTTATTGCCACTATTACACGTTGCGATGGTTTTCAACTGGAAATATTTTGATCTCATGGGACATTTTGCAATGTCATTTTTGGAGTCATTTTTGGTTGTCAGCACTCGAAGGGGAGGGGTTGTGATATTAGCATCTAGTGAGTAGAGGCTGGGAATACGGTAAATAGCCTTCGATGCGCGAGAGCACCCACAACAAAGAATTATGCAGTTCAACGTGTCGATAGTGCCAAAGTTGAGAAACCCTGCCCTACTTTTATCTTCTCTTGATAGATGAGAAAAAGGAGGCTTAAAGAGGTTAAATAAATTGCCAAAGTCCACAGAGCCAATAAGGGGCTGAGGCGGGACTCAAAGCCAGCACTGTTTGACCCCAAAACCTACACCCTCACCACCAGGTCACTCTCTTGCTGCACTGTAGCTCACTGGGAAATCATTTGCCTCGTTGTACACAATGTCACAGTGCTGCAAACTCAGTGCTTTGAATCAGAGGTCCTCAGTTTTGGTGTCAGGAAGGCTGCTCTCTGTTTCTTTGATCTGGACCAGTCATTCCAATTTTATCCATAATCTGAAAGCCCATACCTAGAGATTTCCTAAATGCTTCCCCTAACTATGTAATTCTAGCCCTGAGTCTTCTAGCAAGGTGACCTGATTGCCTCTCTATCTCTCCACTGGGTGTTAGTTTAGCCTCCCTTAGGCTTTGCCTGTTCTCTGCTTCTCAGTAAGTAGAATTCCCCGGAGTGACCCCTGCTGACACCGCCATCTTCTCTGTGGATAGAGTCCTGCCTCCACCGATGCCATGGATGACTTTTTCCACCTCTACACAACCCAAGCACCGCTGGGGACGTAAGCAGGATTTGGCATTGCCCTTTCCCTCCAACTGTGTGTGGAGCATCAGACGTTCCTTAGGGAAGCCACTGAGAGTTGACTCTCTACCACTCTGAAGTAGTAAAGGTTCCTAGGGGAGGGAATCGGCAGCCTGACCTCCAAACCAAATTGCTGAAGACCCAATGTATGTTGCTCACTTACCTGCGTGCACCCCAGGGACCAATCAAAAACAGTCCAAACAAAGCTAGCAGGCAGTATGAAGCTAGATTCTCCATGCCCTGGGTCATTGTATTTTCACACCCATTACAGAAGTAACACGCATGCCTCCCAAATAGCAGCTTCACTAAACCACAGCTTCAGGAGCTGTAATTTATCTCTAAAAATAGATTCGAAAATAAAAGAAACAATGCTTCCTATTATGTGCCCTTTCGAAGGACCAGATTTGCTTCTGCAGAAAATGACATACAGAAGAACACGTAAGAATGGACTAAGATATCAAGCAGAACTGCCCATGAAGGTGAATTTCATTCCACAGCATTTACAAATGTGACTGCCAAAAGGATTTCCGGTTCTGGAAATCTGCCTGTGTCATGCAGAGGTGAGGGGTCTTGCCGCCCCAGTTTATATAGAGATCATTTCAAAGAGGGCTTTTGGAGCTGTGACACCAAGAGCTCTTAACTCTATGACCAAAGATTGAAGGTCTCCATAGGATGCCATGGTCATTTAATAGTGCTAAGTTTTTTCTGAGAAAATATAAGATGTAGCCACTCCTAATAATCATAGAAGTTCATGGTGGTTCACTCATAATAACCCATGATTGGCAATCTGGGAGAGTAAACATGTTAAGTTGAATAATATATCAGTTATTAAGGTAAATAATATATCATACCAGTAGTGGATAGGTAGAACCTGGCCGTATCACCATAGCTAGATAATTGGGGTTCACATTAGGACCTAAACATTAACAGTGTCTTCTCTGTCTCTGTAAGTCGCTTCTCAGATATGCTAACAAAACTCGAAATTATCCAATGTGGATCACATTTTCCTGTTGGAGAGACATGACCCCTGGCTGATATTTGACCTGGATCCGGGCAGTAAGAACAGAGGCTCCTCCCCCTCCCTTGTCCTTGGAAGGTATGTCCCACCCCCTGTTCCCACACTAGGAGTCACTACAAGGATGCAGCCTTGAGAGTAATGTGTTGTTGAAACCATCTGGACCGTGTACATGACTGAACGCCATTAAGGCCTCTATATAAACAAATAAATAATGATTCTGCAAGGTGGGTACAAAGATCTCATTTTGCACAGCCCAACATAAGAATCGAATGTAAGTCCTCTTACTTATTAAAACTGCCACCTATCAATCTGGAGGGGCCTGCCTCTTTCTTTGTTCTTACCTTGCCCTCCACATTCTGAATTTCAGGGCCCAGTTCTGAATTTCACCTGGGGAACTCCTGAGGTTGAGAACCAACATTCCATTATATCCACCAAACCAGCTTCTCCCTGGTCGTGGCTCTAAGAATGATTAAAGTCCAAGTAGCAGAATGAGAGAGACACAGAAACCCCACAATATCCAGAAACTTGAAATTCTCAGTGAAGAAGTACAAAGGAACTACATCTTAATTATCCATGGCATGAAACCCCCCTTACTCACCCCCCAACCTGCCTGGCTTGGCAGAGTTTCTGCTTTATCCTTTCCTGGGGGAGCCGGGGACTGCTCCCCAGAAAGGCCAGCACAGTCAGAAACACAGGGACAGTTGCCATCAGAAAAACAATCAGGATGATGAGAAGCTCACCTCTGTCTATGTGGTTCATGGCGCTCAGGTCAGCCAGCTTCCCTGCCTCCCACACACCACATGGTGTTTGGGGGACCAGTACAGAGGGCCCTATTTCCTGGGTAGACTCTAAGTTGTCTTCCCACTAACTGAAAACTAATCAAATGCCTTAGAAATAAAGCACTGTATCTTTCTGCTCTTTGAGTTTCGGATATTGCAGAAATGGACTCAGCTGCTTCTAATGGAGACTTAGGCTAATTTGATTCTAAGTGTCACTATTTTCTGGCCGTCTTGATATTGTGCTCCCACCCCTATCTAATATCTTACCTGAGCGTATGTGCGCGCGCCCACACACACACACACACACACACACACACACACACACACACCCCTTTTCTTTTACTCCATCTATTTCCAAGTGTTTAAGTGGAATGAAAATGTGCTGGCTAAACCAGGCTAGGGCTGGGACAGCTCGGGCTGTCACAGAGCTATCTCCCCCTGACATATAAGTCAGCCAAATTGCCACAGCCAAGTAGCAATCATTTGTCTTTTCCCTTGTCTTCCCAGAGCAGAGGCTGATGTTCAGGGTGGTTTTAGAATATGGACAGGGGTCTCCACAGCTAGGAAAAGACATCTGACACCTTCCCCTCCCATCCCCCAACCCGTGTTCTGCAGTTGTGACTCCTCTAAGGCTCGGATGCGGGTCTCCAGAGGTGAAGGGAGCATGGATTAGCCACTGTGCTGCCTTGCCCACAGCATAGTATAATATTAATTAGTCACCTTCCTTATTATTCAGTCAAAATATCTCAGACTGAAATAAATTACATTCTTAGCACATATTTCACACCCCTGGATCAAGTCTTGCAAGGGTTTTCTTTTATTATTTATAAGATCATGTGCTGTCTTCCTGCGGAAAATGAGATGGTCTGCATGAGGAAAAAGGTAAAAGAAATGCAGAGAAATGAAACAATCAGATATTCCCTAATGATATTTAAAAATAGAAAATTTGCTACTGTTACATACAGCATGTTCCATCTTTTGAGATTTAATGGCTCTCTTGTGGTTTAATGGAGAATTACTTTCAGTAATTGATTATTAAAATTTAAAATTGCTAACCATCTTCATTATTAGATGAGCGAACATGTTATCCTTGTAATTAAAAAAGCCCGAGACTCACTTTCATCCTGTTGACAGAGCGGGCAGACCGTCTCCGCACTCAGGCTTGATGGTTTCAGGCTTCTTGTTTGACAAAAATAGCCAGCCAGTCATTTGATGATGAAAATGCAGAACATCCACAGAGACTGAGCAGAAAATATAATGAACAAAAAATAAAATAATAAAAAGCCCTACAAGCTAATTAAAGTTTTCAGTCCCGACTCATTAAATGCTCCGCATCACTTATGTGATATTTCAGTGTGCCGTGCTCAGGTAGCACGGGGCACTGTCACGTTACTGCAGCCTCCCTCGACATGCCTTCAGAAAGCCTAACAACCTTTCCTTCTCCACCTGCAACAGCACCTGCCCTCTTGCACCTCACCTCAACACGTTACCGTCGCAAGTCGGGGGTTTCGGCGACACACCACACAAATGGGGTACTGGGGAAATGCACTGAGATTTCCTGCTCTCTCTCTCTCTCCAATGTGTTCAGGCTATTTCTAGACTGGCATGGAGTGCTCCGAGGATTATGCACCCTGCTGAGTCCAAACAGTGGTACCTCACCAAGTGGTACTTGACCAAGTCCTACATCCTAAGAGAGAAAGCTTTATCAGTCAGTTATCTACACACCGAGGACGAGGAATTTGCCTTGTTTATGGGAACTTGCTTCTCCTTCCATGTTTTCATCATATTAGAGTGTTCATTTTGAGAAGGCAACGCTCAGTGATCTCCACCAGGAAATTTTATAACTGTCAACAGAAGGGCCCATAGAAGGGTACGGTTTTCACAACTCAAGCATTAGACAGATGTCAGTCTTCAGGAGAGGAGAGTCCATCAGGCTCGAGAAGCACAAATGTGAGATCAGCAAAGATTTTTGGACCTGAAGATTTATTCTGAAAATTAAGGAGAGCCATCTGAATTATCAGCATTCTTATAACGTCTCAGTGGCTTAGCTCATAAAATCCATGCTCAAATGTCAGTTTTTTTTAAATTGACTAATCAATGACTTGCCAATATTTTCTTAAGATTCAGACCCTCAAGGATGTCCTCTCTGCTTCCACCCAGTCAACCTTGATTATTCCTTAACACAAATTACCACCCTACCCTTTGTCCACACTCAAAGACTATATCACTGGTCAATATTTAGACTGTGCTCTAAAACTGTTCTCATGTACTTGTCCTTGTGTTTGTCTTCCCAATTAGATTATATGAGCCTCAAGAGTAGGAGCAATTTCTTTTATTTCTGTTGCTATTTTCACTTACCTGCATAGCCTTTTACATGATGTCAAGTTCAGCAGACATCAGGTGTACCATTCATCTTATTCATTTTCTGGGTTAGATATGAAAGTTTGACCAGAAGCTGAGATATCCAACACTAATTAAACATAATCTTTAATGTAAGACCCATATAGACTAGATCAGAGTTTTCAACCACGGAACAATTTTCTCAACTCTCCCATCGATGGTACATGGCTAGTTGGATCCTAGATGCATGTGAGATAAGCAAATTAATTATGTACAATGAGTATTAGAGCTTAGTTCTCAAAACTTCAAAAGCCTGGCCCAGTCTTTTCCAGATTACACACAGGAAGCTCACAAGGTCAAGTAAGACAGTTGCTTTCCTCTTCCAAGTCTTTCTGGCTTTGATGATGTAATGACTTTCCTTTTGGAATGTAAAGAGCCAACCAATTTTTAAGGCTGCCTCACGTGAGAACACCTCATAATCCCTTTGGTAGACCCAAGCACCGTGGTACCTTATTTGTGTTAATGACACATACTTTCACCCTCTATTAGGTTATACACATCCTGATAATAGGATTCATAACATTTTTCTATCCCTCACAGCACTTTGTACCTAATGTTTAATGTGTAAGAGATTACAGTACATATTAACTAACTAACTAAATGAATGAATAGATGAAACCAAGAGAATATACTACTCCTGTAATTTTTTTTCCATTTACTAAGCTTCTTTCTTAAATTTATTTATTTAATGTTTATTAATTTTTGAGAGAGGGGAGGAGCAGAGAGAAAGGGACAGAGTTTCCAAAGTGGGCTCTGCACTGACAGCAGAGAGCCCAATGCGGGGCTTGAACTCAAACTGTGAGATCATGACCTGAGCTTAAGTCAGGTACTTAACCCACTAAGCCACCCAGGCTCTTAAATTTAAATATGAATGAAAATAGCTACCCAATACAAGTGTACTGATTAAGGGTCTATAGGAATTTCTTTCTCATATGAGCATCAAAAACTTTAAGCCCACAAATTTCATCTCAGTTCCCAATGATTCCTTAGTGTCGGTTTCTCACGCATCACCTTGGAGTCATCCTGGACTACTCTCTTTCTCTCACAGCCCTTATTTTATCCATCAAAAGAATATGTCAGGTCTTCTGTCAGAATAGATTCCAGACCATCGCTCACCATCTCCACCACTACCACCCGTTCCAAGGTACCATCCCCTATGCCCTAGACTATTCTAATTGCCTCCTGGCAGTTCTGTTTACCACCAGAGATATTCTGTTCAACATCACTTGGTTCAAGTCATTCCTCTGCCCACACCCTCCAATGATTCCTGATTTCATTACGATGGCCTACAGAATCCTACAGGATCTGCTTGCCCCTCCCCACCTTCTGTCTCACCCTCCACAACCTTCCACTCCCTGGCTGTCACCAGACATTTTGGCATTATTGCTCTTTCTCCGCCCAGGCACTCTCCAGCCTCGAGAAGTACCCTGCACTTTCTCCTCCCTCAGCCTGAAATACTCTGCCCCAACATAGATGGGAACTGGACCTTGCTCACTTTCTTTGAATTGCCGTCCACATATTACTGTACTATTAAGACCTTTAGAGATGTTTAATCCAGTTAATTTATCAAGGCAGTTTTAAAGTGGAGAAATTCCAAAGTTTGCAAACTCCCAATGGAATATCACCGTATCAGGGGAAAATCAAACATTGGCCTAGATTGGGGGCGTAATGTGAGCATGTAATGGAGGAATGTTGTGGCTTTCTGCCACGAGACCACTGAAGATGCATTTCCCACTGTAGTTTCTATCTATCTTATCCCTTTATCTTCTACAAAAGGTGAGTATGCCTAAGAATGGGTCCCACAAGGTTATTGACTACCAATTGAAATGGCTTAGACCATCCAAATTCCCTTTGAACATTGATTCTATTGACCCTGTTTTTCTATATGGAACAGGGCTTTTGAAGGAAGGAAGGAAAGGAAGGAAAAAAGTAAAAGAAAGAAAAAAACTTTCGTCGACTACTTCTTTGTAATCAGACAAATCAGACTGATGCCAAAAATTCAAAGATTTCGCCCACACTTTTGTTTTTGTTTGTGTTCATATCTTTTTTTTTTTTTCCAATGGTTCTCTCGCACATTATAATGTCCTGGCAGCAATATAGCTGAAAACAGCCTGTTGGCATTAAAGCAATTTTTGGAAAATATTTCAGTTTTGCCAAATTCTTCCAACCTAACACATTATGGGACCTGGACCAAAGCTAATTTTTGTGGTGGAAGGAAAGACTTTGTAACTTTCCTGATGAGAGGTTTCATATGTTTTTTTTTAAAGGGTTACCCAGGGATCCCTGAAAATTGGATCTGGATGGGATACTGGCTGAGCCACCCCCTTCATTTTAAAGATAAGGATGCAAAGACTTGGTGAGATTAAATGATTTGCCCAAGGCATAAGATTTGTTACCAGCAAGCTGGGAATAAAACTCCGTCTTCTTGGCATTCATTGCTCCTTCTGCTTCGCTGTGTTTGTCCCTTTTTGATGATTGTGCCATTCTGGCACTCACAGGGAAAATCAACTAAAGTCAGCTGTGCCACATAGGAAGTCGTAATCCCAAACTTGAAACCAAATGGATAACATGAAAATAAACATACTCATAATTATGATGCAATATATTTTTCAGTTTATAATGTATAATCTTCAAAATGTTTTCATATCTATTGTCTCATTTTATCCTCAAAGGAACATCATACAAATTATATAATAGGAAACATTGCATGAATATTAATAGATAACATTTGAATACTCCCGTGAGCTCTTGGCAGAATGATCAGGAAAGAAAAGTCACTTGTGGTTTCTTACATGTATGAATGAGATGATGCTTTCATCATACATGCTGGATGCCACTAAATTGGTTTTGTGGATCAACTTTCACATCTATATGTAGCTATAGATACATCCATATCTAGCTATAGACATATACACACATGTATATAAATATGTGTATATATACATATACATGTATGTATATATGTGTGTATTATATATATATTTTATATGGATACATATAGATGTATATAATTTCTCTTCGCTGTTCTTACAGTCATATTTGGAATCCACTAATGCTCTTTGCTGTATTCCATGTGTCAGCACAGACGAAAGCCATCTCAGGTCTCTGGAAATGGCAGAGAGTGAATAATTAAGATCAGGCATCAAGACATTGACATGTCATTCACTGGTAACACAGAGGGACGGGATGCCAATAGTGCTTTCTAAATATGCCACCAAGGGAGGGATTTCCTAGATCCTTAATAAAATTGGCCCCCATACATAATGGATACTACCAGCCAAGACCTGCTTTCCACTGCATAGCTTATGTCAAAATTATGAAGGGAAAAGGGAAGAAAAGGATATTGTTCATTTGCTTATGGAGAGACAACTGTCTATTTTGTGAAATTTGAATGAAGTCAGGCAGGGCCTCTGGCCAAAAGTATATCCCTCATTGCTTGTCATACTGCCTGAAATCCCACCATTATCGACTCAGTCCTTTGTGTCTTGAATCTTTCTCAGGCCTTAAGCAAACCCATTAAAATGCATATACTCTTAAAAGGGCCACAATATTCACACAGATTAGGCCCTTAATTAACGGAGCTCAGGGTAAGCCAGGAATAAGGAGAGTGACAGTAGAGGAGTGTTTTTAAAATAATACAACACAAACGTATTTCCAGGTATGGAAAACTTGCCTGGGGCCATTATACATATCAGAATGTTGAGTGGGGCTTTTCTGTTTGCCTCCAAATGGGCACTCGGGTCCACAGTTCAAAATAACAGACAAAAAATGCTCCTATTATAAAGGGAATCACCAACAATCGGGGCCAGGGAGTCTGATCCCAACACTACAGGAGTTTAGCACGCTTAACAAATAACTGGAACCTGGCTTTTAGAAGGGGTCCTAGAGCAGATTCTTTATAAAATTTTAAGCCTGTTTACCTTACTGGTGAGGGAAAGGTCCTGGGTTTTTGAAAACTTATCTTAGGTCTGAGATATTGCGTACCTCCCAACAAGTTTTAAGAGCTGCTTACACAATGGTGTAGTCCCCACCCCCCCTTTTTTTTCCCCATAAAAGTCAATGTCATGAAAGATTCACCACCGGGGAGACCTAATCCTAACTGACTAAGTATCATTGGTGCTCAGTTTCCTAAGTCTACTAGGTGTAACTAACATGTAAGAGCTTAGATGGTAGTCAATTGAATAATTTTGTGTGAGATTAAGAAGTAAGGTGGAAAAACACTATGACAACCCCATGAGCGGGAACTGGCAGCAATGTGCTCATGAGAGCAGCTGTGACCGCCAGCCATCCCACGCTGCCCCCCACACGGAAGTCCACTGTGCTTTCTGGGTCCCACGCTGCCCCCCACACGGGCAGTCCACTGTGCTTTCCGGGACAAGCCGAAAATCAGTGCCCTTTCATTTTATAGCATCTGTTCACGTGACTACTGTTAGGTAGGGAGGAAAGGGTCACCCAGATCCTCTGTAGGAAACTGTACTTACGATTGGATAATGCCTCAGCTGGGTTTGAAACAACTGATAATGTTGCAGAGAAAAAGATAGAGGATAGAGAAAATCCAAAATGCAGTGGAACCTAACACATATTCTTTCTGGCAACCCACTCTCAGTCCGACCGAACTGGGATGCATCCTGAGAAGTAGCAGCTTGTTGAAGAGAAGACGTTCTATGACCCCAAAGGGGACAGTACGGACACCATGGACAGATTCTATAAACCTAGATAGACAGAGTGGGGGGAAAGGCTCCATTCGCTCAGTGGACTTTCCTGACACTTCCATAAATGTCAATAAACACCAGTCTGAGGAGTATATGATGTTCCAATATATTCTGGTATAAGAGTTGTAACCAGAAGAGTCTTAAAATAAAAGTGCTGGAGGGAAGTGTGTAAGTCTGTTGAGGAAGACCAGGTCGTTCTCCAAGGCAGCATGTAACTGCAGAGGGGGCTTGAATCCCCCGGAGCCCATCAAATAATCTGTTTCATTGACACAATTATTAAATCATTGATTAGTGTGCTGAGTGGTAGGTATCGCTTGTCTTTATTACAGGTGAATTGTAGCCATTGCCAGCTGTTTCCATGGCAAGTTCAGCTACAGAAAAGCTGGCATTGTGCCCAGACACAGTCTGGGAGCCCCACAGCTTCAAAGTGTTTTTTCTTTCCCCCAGCCAGTGCTTCGCCCTGTCATTACACGGTTTCCCTGTGCTCTCATCATTCCAACAATAGAATCCATAAAACCAAACACAGAAACAAAGAGGTAACTTATTGGCAACTAATGAAACACAGAGAGATTGTTCACTCAGGGTAAATGCGAGAAGGCTTTGAACCAGTTTAAACGATCTGTTTGTGTTCCATCACCCCGTGGTTAACACGGGCGTGAAGGCAAGGGTCTCAGTCTCCTAAAAATTACCCCATCGTTGCCTTAAAGACCTTCTCTCTTGTTGTTTCACGTCTCAAACTCTTTTCAGAGTGCTGGTTTACTTTCTGGCTACTTGTTCAAATTCTACCCCTCTATCAGGGCTGGCTTGTCTCCCAGATTTCTAAGAAACATTCCCTGAACATGCAGACTCGGCTGAGTTTTCCTTTTCTTTTCATTCCTCCATTAACTTTAGGTGTGTGCCAGCAGGTGCTAGGGCAAATTCGGGAAATTTTGAGAAGCTATGCAGCATCGCAGAAAAAACAAGGCACTCCTTCCTTCTGATCCCACATGTCCTCTCTCAGAAACTCCCTTAATCAACACTCCAATTAGCTCCACCAATTCCTCAGCATCAGCAGGTGAGATGAAACCTATTTGCTGTCCTTGGTGCTGAGAAAAGAGGACAGCTCTTGTGTCAGATGAACCATGATTCAAAGCTCTGACGGGCACTTTGCTAGATATGCAACCATGGTGTCTTTTTTTAATCCCTTAAGACTCAGTGTTTTAATCCATAGCACAGAAATCATAGACTCTTTCTCACAGTAAGAGTTATGCCCAGTGTCTGGTACACAGTATGCACCTGACACACAAACATTTTCTACCCCCATGCCCTCCACCAAGGGCACTGGTTGTTGTTCACTACAAACCAGATCTCCTCTCTCAAGTTGATTGTAAGTTCCTTGAGAACCAGGCTACAGATGTTTCTCTAGGCAAAGGCTAACACTGTACACATAAACTGCAATTTTGGGGCCTTTTTCCTAAAACGGTAGGTATGTAGACTAGAAGACATTCAGGTAATTTTCTGAATGGAAATTGGGGATTAATTCAGGTAGTTGGTTCCAGCATTCTCTGTAGATTCTATATTATGAAAAAGCTATAGAAGTAAATAAATCCTATCCATTTTTAACCCAGATATATCACAACCTTAATCATCTGCCTACAGATTCCTGTCTGAGAATTCTGATGCATTCTTTTAATGCCTCCATTGGGCCTCCTCAAGTCAGGACACGAGCATCTTGTTTTGATCAGGCCCAGCTTTGACAAGGGGTAAGTGAGAACGCATCTACCACATTGAGCTGGGTGCGTTCTGCCAAATTGGGTTTGAGAACCCTTTTGAAAGGGGATTGGAGTTAGCACAGAGAGCAGGTTATTCTCCTTCAGAGAAGAACAAACTTGAATTTGAAATTGCACAGGGCCAGCAAGATTTTTTTTCTGCTTTCCTGCCAACCCCCACACAGTGAGTCATTAAACGGGCAGGTTACTATATATGGTCCAAAATATATGAGAGTACAATGCCTTTAGTTCAAACTCTGTCTTTTGAAATCCAGCTTGCGATACAAATAAAATTTCGAATGTTCTAAGTTAAAAGTCTCCTTTGTTTCAACATATAGTAAATGCAAAACCTCCAGTCACTGAGAAACAAATAGATTAAATAATCATAGAATCATAGAAATTTCAGTGCTGGCAGGGACCTCAAAGATCATCCAGTCCCACCCCCCTCATTTTAACAGATGAGGAGACTGATGTTAGTGGAGGATTATAGCCTCAGGCTAAAACAGAGTTCATTAACTATCTTAGAAAGGACCTATTTTTGTTGTTAGGATAAACGATTCAATGATTCCAGCTTCATGTTGTCTGTTTTATTCAGAAAGTTTACCATTCGCCTTCTCTTTTGTCTGTGTAACCATGACAATTGCTGGGAATAATATAGCTATCAGTGTAAAAATAGCTTCATTAGCATCGACAAGGAGCTCGCCAATCAGCTTGGACCTATGAAAAGGCTGATAACCACCTTTCCTGCCTCACTGTTTGCAACACACATGCTCTCCTCACTCCTTGCTTAGGCTTGGCTCTTACCTCTTCTGAGGCTCTGTTCGTCACAGTTTGACAGCTGGGATTTACAAGTGGAATCCTACCTGAGAAAGCCCTGTTCTCAAGCAGGCTCAACTGGATCTTGCCCTGGGATTTCTGGCCTGCCTCTGCTTTCCAGAACCCCTAATGTCAGGTCTAAAGTGAAAAAACTAAGGGAAAAAAAGGGAACATTTTCCCTCTGTGTATACAACAGAGAACAGAGAAAAATTAGATATAATTTAGGAATGGACACAGTCGTTAGCAGGAATTCTTTAGAGAGGGTTCGGTGTTTGTTTTTGGTTCTTCATTTCATTTTTCTGCTGCCACTCCTCGCCCCACCATGAGCAATTTGATGATTTATGTCAATTTCTATAGGTTTGTATGAAATAGAAAAGTTTGTCTAGGTATTTTCATCACATACATTCCCCCCCCGGAAAACAAAACAAAACCAAACAAACACATAAAAATGAAAACTGGGGAACAAAATTAGCAAAGGACAGAGAGAGGCTGTAGACTCATTTTTGATCATTGGTGAAATTCATTTTGGGTAAATTTCACTGAAAGAAAATTAAACTGAACTGTCCAGTTGAACTCCATGGAAGGAGGGGAGACTGATGGAACGGAGCTCCACAAACTGCTTAGGATTAAAAGGCTATGAAATATGCCACTGTCTTAAAAGTAGATGAATATCAATGGGGCAGAATGGAGAGTCCAGAAATAGATTCATACATATATGATCAATTGAGTTTTGACAAAGGCGCAAAGGCAATTCAGCGCAGAAAAAAAATAGTGTTTTCAACAAATGGTACTGAGGCAACCAAATATTCATATCCCAAAGGATGAACATTGATCTGAATCTTTCGCCACATAAAAATTTTTACTCAAAATGGATCATAGACCAAAGTGTAAAACCTAAACCTACACAATTTCTAGACAGAAGCACAGGAAACAATTTGAAAACTAAGTTAGGCAAAGATCCATGAAAGATAAAATTAATAAATTGGACTTCATTAAAATTAAGAACTTCCCTTTAAGATGCTGTAAAGGGAATGAAAAGACCACCACAGATAGGGAAGAAATATTTGCAAATCACATTCCTGATACAAGATTTGTTTCCAAAATATATAAATCACTCTCAAGATTCAATAACAAGAAAACAGTTCAATATAAAAAGGAGAGGAAAGGGGCACCTGTATGGCTAAGTCAGTTAAGCGTCTGACTTTGGCTCAGGTCATGATCTCACGGTCCGTGAGTTCTAGCCCCACCTCAGGCTCTGTGCTGACAGCTCAGAGCCTGAAGCCAGCTTCGGATTCTGTGTCTCCCTCTCTCTCTGTCCCTCCCCCACTCATGCTCTTTCTCTCTCTGTCTCAAAAATAAATAAACATAAAAAAAATTGTTTTACAAAGGGGAGGAAAATATTTAAATAGCCACTTCCTCAAAGAGCTGAAGGATGTCGGAGAAGCACATGATAGCCATTAGAGAAATTGAAATCAGAATGAGATACCACTATATCACTCTTTACACAGCTGAAATAAAAAAAAAATTATTGACCATACCCAGTGCTAGTAAAAATATAGAGCAACTAGAACTCCCATATACTGATAAAGATAATATAAAATGGCACAACCGCTAAGATAACAATTTGGCAATTACTTTAAAAGTTGAACATACGTCTACCATAAGATCTAGTCATTTTACTCCTAGATATTTCTCCCAAAAGAAATAAAAGCATTATCCATACAAAGACTTATATTTTATGGTCATAACAAAGGTCTTTGTAATAGCCCGAACTGGAAGCAATCCAAGTGTTCATCAATAGGTGAATGGATAAAAAAAATAAATGTGTTATATCTATAAAAAAGAATACTACTCATCAAGAAAAAAGAATAAATCACTGATATGTGCAACAATGTGGATGCTATTTGGTGAGAAAAATGTCTTCATTGGGGTCAAAATCCTTTTGTTGAAATAAGACTTAAAATAATATGTTGAGTGAAAGAAACCAGATCAAAACGACACCAAAAAAGAAAGAATACATATTGCATGATTTTGTTCATATAAAATCCTAGAAAATGCAAATTACTCTGTAATGACAGACATCAGATCAGTGGTTGTTGGGGATGGGGAGGAAGTTTGATGAGAGTAGGGGGCGGGAAGGTAATGGAAGGCATTACAAAAGGGCACAAAGACACTTCTGGGGGTGACAGATATGCTTATCATTTTGATCAGGATCTAAGTTTTATGAGTGTAAACAAATGTCAAAATGTATGGAGGAGTAATAAAAATAAATATACCATGGACAAATGTATTGACATGATTCCCACTGATGATTATAGAATGCCACTTTTGAATATACGAGTCAAGAAGAAATGTGTGAAAGAACCATGGCTAAAGAGTCTTTAGTGTAAGGGTCATGTAATATCACCAATTTAGGTGTCCAAAGTCCCTTATTTCAGCTTAATTTGGGAAATGTAGCTTCCCAAGGCAGCAATCTTTCCAACTGTTCATTTCTTTTTTATTCTTATTTTTCTTCCCTCTTTTTATGTTTTATTTATTTTTGAGATAGCATAAGCAGGGGAGGGGCAGAGAGAAGGGGACAGAGTTTCTGAAGCCGGCTCCGCACTGACAGCAGATGGGGGTTGAACTCACGAATCGCAAGATCATGATCTGAGCCAAAGTTGGACGCACATCCTACAGAGCCAGCCAGATGCCCCTCCAATTGTTTCTTTCTTCCATTTATTCTCACCACTGGAGCATTACCCTCTACTTGCATCTTTACATGAATGTTCTTTACAAGCACTTTCCATGAACTTTCTCATTTAACCCTCCCAGTAAGTGTTATTGTACCCATTGCACAGATGAGGAAACTAGGACTTGAAGAGTTAAATAACATGCTCAAAGTTATACAACCTGTAAATGTTAGGCGGAACCAGGATTCAGAAGCAAGTCGATTATAAAAACCCCATCCCGTAAAAAGTTGCTACTTATTCAAAAGACAGGAAGAATATGTTGGGTGTGAAAATAACATCAAGTTATTTTGCCTTAATTAACCTATACCCTTGAAGGGCTACCTTGCTCAACTTTACAATCTCTTCTTCTCACAGTTCAACAAAATAGAGTCTACTCTAAAATCCTTAGCGGAGTTGACACTTCAGGGCCTGGGTAGACTGGGGAAAAGCTTGCTTCTCCCTGATAACAGAATTTAATGATTCATGATGAAATCGTGAATGAAGAGAAGTAGAGATAAGTAAATACAGATTAGTAAGATAGAGATGAGACCGAGAATGACTGAAGGATTTCCCAAACAGCTGCGGAGTTTGTCCCCTGTACACGTGGCTGAAGAGGTAAAGGAGAATTTGCACCCGACTTCATTCACCAAGCCTGGGCTTGTGTCGTCACCCAAGGTTTCACTGACAGAGGAAAGGAACTTTAAAAACAATTTACATAAAGCTGCAACATGAGTTAGAAGGGGCTTGATAAACAGATCTCCTTTGTTTGTCTTTTGTTCTTTCACTCTCTTCCAAACTCACGGCATTACATGACTGTTCTGGATTTTGCATTATTCATGTCAAATAATCTGCTAAATAATATGTCCTATAAGGCACGATCTGAGCCAAGGTAGCCCACACAAAAAAGAAAAAAAATAATGGCATAAATGATAAATGAAATAAAGATTTTTAAAGAAATTTTATGGTATTTAATTAATCTACCAGTTTTACTAAGTTGCTTTCAAGTGAAATGGCTCTTTACCAGTGCCTTTTGAAAAGGTTAGAAGTGAATTCCCTGAGCTACAATCATTAGCATATAGATGTCTCTAAGTGTTAATTTCTGTTTTCACTGAATGAATGTAATTTAAAATGAGGCCCTTTCAAATCAGTTAACTTCGGCCATTTGAGAAAGATAAGAAAAATGGACTCAAGCATGAACCCCCAGCAGAACCTGCTTCTTTGGGATAAGTACTATGTGCCCCAGCCACGCACCACTTTGGGAAATTACAGATCTGTTCAGAAAGAGAAAGAGGGTTTGAGGTGAGCAGGTTAAAAGGACCCCAAACATTTGCTTTCGATTTAGCTAATCAAGAAAAAGAAATTGAAAATGAATGAGGAAATCAATTTTGAAAAATATGGAGTTGTGTCTCTCTGGAAAAACCCAGTAATATTGCTGAAGGAATCCAGCGACATCAACTTTTAATTTTTGCCCGGCACTTGGCACACGGGAAGCTACGCAGCAGTCTTTTGCTGAGTCGGGTTGTGTTACCATACATGGAAATATATGCCTAACGGTGATCTCGAAGGTCATTAAGTCCTTTATTTTACTCATACTCCTCTTACAACCTCTGCTTTTTATAGCGATAACCTTTTAAAAGTATAAATCAGTTCCCGTCAATCCTGCACTTAACAACACTTCAACGACTCCCCTTGCTTTTTCTTAGAATAAAATTCAAACTCTTTCGCATGGCCCATGTGACCCTCTATGATCTGTCTTTGTGGCCTTCCCTCACTCTCATCCTCCCTGGGCCAGCCACACTGGTTTGCCTCATCTCTCACACACAGTTCTGTGCTACCTGGAGTCCTACCCTTACCCCTCTCTGAATGGAAATCTCTTCCTCTAGCTCTGTGGTGGGCGACTCATCATCATTTCTCCAGCCTCAGGTCACATGCCACGTGCTTCTGGAAGCTTCTCCTCACCAGACTACCGAAGTTACCCAGCCTCAACCCCTAGTGGCTCTACATGTCATCACTCTCCTTCCATTATTATACTTTTCAAAATCTGTCATGGTAGTTCTCACTCAGTGTCTTTCTTGCATGCATTTAAGGGCTTTGTGAGAGTAGGGAGTTTGTCTCTTTTAGTCAAAGCAATATCCCTAGTGCCAGCACACTAGGCACAGTGCCCGATTCTGTGTAGGAGATCAAAGAACACTTCCTGACTTGATCAATAAGTGAACAGCAGACAGGTGGATTTACCAGCCCCACTCTAGATTTCTGCAATGGCTTGTAGACCTAAAGATACATAAACCCTATTGTTTATACAGAACAGGTTAAATTAGAAAGATGGTAGAATCACTGCCTTCAAGGTGCTATTTTAAAAAGCCAAATATTACCCATACTCCTACATAGCACTTATCACGCAGTAGTACAATTGCACTTAACACACAGTGCCGATCTGTCTACCACACTTCCACTAGCCTTCTCTGTTTACGGGACCACTCCCATACCCTAAATGGTAAAAGGTGACAGAAAAGAGATCACATCTGGCTCAAATATATATCCCCTCAAGGGCTTTGCACATAACACGTACACATTCAATTAGTCCTCACCTTCACCAGAATTCAGAGACACGGCCATTTGGAGCCCTTCTCTAAACTGGCTTCTGCAACTCCCTATTCGGCCATAGCAAGGAGAAAAAAAGTGAGTCTTCATTTGAGAGATCCTCACAAACATGTGCGGTTATTGGTTTGGGCTCCAATTTGTGGGACCGAGTGGTCTAATCGATCTCTAATCGAGCTGTTGATTCCTCCATTCACTCATTCCTCACTCAGCAAGTGCTGTGGAACACATATGCGTACACTATGTTCTCGACCGTAAGCCGAGTGCTGTCTGTCCAGATACACGGGTAGATTAGGGTCCCACTTGGAGTTTAGTTTTAGGGAAGATGGTGGGGAAGCCCTCTCTGAGATGCCGTTTAAAAGGACAACATCAAAATGAGAAGAAAGCATACCTCTGGAGGAAAAGTGTTCTGGGCAAAGAGAACAGCATATGTTGCAACCCTGATGTGGGAAAACTAGGAGCCCCGAGAAACTTAAAGAGGGAACATGCTTAGAAGAGGAGGGGATGACATTTTGAAGGGAAGCAGCGTCTGGACCATTGCAGGTCATAGCAATAACTTTCATAGTACATTGGACAACGGAAAGTTATTGAAGGGGCTGTGTTCTCATTTTAAAATATTATTCTGACTGATATGTGGGAAAAGATCGGTTGGACACATATAAGTGTCTCTCCCTCACGTGCTAAAATTATCTCACGAAATCTTTCCTTATCTAACAGGACTTCGCCCAGTACTCTCAGAAAATTCCACTGGGGGTGTCTCACTTATCTGGGGGATCTGATCTCACCATCCTACTCATCATAACATGTCAGTACCCTGGACACCGACGATGGGAATACTGGGGAGTGCTTGAGCTTTGACCCTGGAGCTGTAATGGGTTTCCTCAGGAACAACTTCATTCTGTTGAGAAGAGGTCATTCCTTTTTGGTTTGCTTGTTCGCATCTTTGTTTGTTTATATAGGTTCCAGTTTTATAACAGAAGGTCATATTTTCAAAGGCAGAAACTTCAGAACTGTGACTGCTACCTCCCACTGTAGTGCTAAGCCAGCTCTCCCACACCTTATTGACAAAGATGCTACGTGGGCCATATCTCGGCACACGCAGACACACACACAGACACACTAGGGGTGATGGACGAAGGGAACCAAGAGTTTTGTAGTTTTGTTTTCCTTTTTTCTAGGGCAAAAGTAGAATAAAACCTTGAAGGTCATGTAGCAACTCAGTGGCTCAGATAACCACTCTACAATAGCTCCTTCCCTCTGCTTCAGAGAGCTATTTAAAGGACTCGATTCTCTTGATGTCCATCCTTCCTTCAGTTCAGAAAACACCAGTGCATTAAAAAACATATCTATTCTCTGTGCCCTAAATAATATGTTGGTAGCCTCACTTGCTATGTCAATGAAGATAAGATGACAAATGCATTATCAAGGAGGACCCTAAACTGAAGATATCAAAGCCCATATCCCTTAAGAAGGGATACTTCTCTATATCGAAGGTTAAGCTCTGGAGTTCACGAAATACGCGTGGCACTAGTTGGTAAATTCAGAATATGGCCTGGTTCATTTGTGCCCTCAGAGCCCTATTTATGCAACAAAGATGCATTTACCACTACGATGGTAATAAAGTTAGAAGATACAGCTAATAATTATCATAACAGCTCATCTATTTTGAGCAACTACATGCTTAATGTATTTAATCATCCTAATATATCATTATGATAAAGCAATTATTAATATCCCCACTCTACAGTGAGAAAAACTGAGTTCCAGTAGGTAAATAATTTGCCAAGGTCACATTTTGAGTAAATGACAGACCTAGGATTCAAAGCCAGGTCTGTGCAGGTCCAGGTCTACATTCTCAATCCTGTGTGATGCTAGTTAGTGCCACTAAGTGCCAAAACAAAATCTATTAATATTCACTTTGGAGGGTGTTGCCTGTAGTGGTGCTGTGAGTACTCAGAAAAAAGAGTAGAAGTAGAGTTTCAAGAGTAAGTGAAGTCTGACCTGAATCTGTAGTGCCAGTGTAATACAGAGATCATAATATTCCCTGGACATACATTGCCTGACTTTTAATCTGCTTCTGGCGTTTTTGTTTAAGTTATTTAAGCTTTCAGTGTCTCTGTTTTCCCATCTTTTAAATGGGGATGCTAATATTACATACTTTATCAGGTCAGTAGAGGGTTTAATGAGTAAAGTGATGCCATGTGCTTAGAACAGTGTTTGACAAATAGTAAGCATGCAGTAAATGTTGCTAATTCTTATTTTTATCAAAGAAAATGTAGGAGGTTATCATTGTGGTTTAGGTGGTGGAAGAGAGAATATTTTAAATTGAAGGAACATTTGCAAAGACCTATAAGCAAGACAGTGTGACAGAGTCCAAGCATTTTGAGGTCTCCGTAGCTTAGAGTTAGGGCTTCCATGGGGCACCTGGGTGGTTCAGTTGGTTAAGCGTCTGACTTTGGCTCAGGTCATGATCTCGTAGACCGTGAGTTCGGGCCCCGTTCGGGCTCTGTGCTGACAGCTTGGAGCCCGGAGACTGTTTTGGATTCTGTGTCTCCCTCTCTCTGCCCTTCCCTCACTCACACTCTGTCTCTCTCTCTCGCTCTCTCTTTCAAAAATAAACATTAAAAAAAATTAGGGCTTCCACATATACAGAAAGGAGGTATCCTACATGACACGAGACAGAGGCATGCACCATGACATTAAAACGATCTTGTGTGTAATATTTGAATTAGAGAAGAACTTGTACTCGGTTCTCAGCAGTAACGTGGGAGAATTTGAGGAAACGTAACCCTTCGCAGCTATAATAATTACCAAAGTCTACAATTCTTACAATATCCATTTTAAAGTTCTTGTGGAATTTATTCTTGGTGTGTGTGTGTGTGTGTGTGTGTGTGTGTGTGTGTGTGTGTGTGTGTGTTTTGATCTAGGTAGCAACCTGACATTCTTATAGCAGAATCCTTATCAGCTAAAGTAAATTCCTGACATATATTTAATGTCATCAAGTTTAGTGGTGTCCATATTCCTGTAAATAGACAATCTTGAAATTTTGGTAATTTCTGTATTTTGGTCAAATTTTGGATTGAGGTAAACTTCTTACCTAGATGGTATAATTCCTGTCATGGAATCTTTTTTCTTTTTTTTTTTAATAAACAAGTCTGTGAAAAAACATATAAATCTTCTTCAGAAATAATAATAAAGAGAAACCCTAGGGAGGCACAATATTAACATTCCTTAATGCCCCCACAGTAATATTTATCTAACAAATATATGCAGTGCGTTTGACATTTCCTATGGTGTCGATGTATTTTATTTAGTTATTTTTTTCACTTATAGCAGCCTGAGTGTATTTAAGTCATAAATATGCTTTGAGCCTCACATGTTCACATTCATAAAAACATATACATCTTGTTTTAATACTTTCTTGGTACATTTTTTTAGAGATGGATCCAGAGCCCACTATCGCCATCCAAAGGCCCGCTATTAGGGAAATCATTTGTTTCCAGCCAGTCCAATAGCTGAGAAAATGGGAATTGCCATTGTGCTGTAGATCACAGCCTCGCGTTATTTATAAAGTGCTGCAGCGGAATAGAGCATTGGCATCCGTCAGGATCCAATCAGCAAAGAAGCTGGCAGAGGGAAGTGGGGTGGATAAGAACGCATTGGCACAGACTATTTAAACTGGCAGATTCTGGAGCCTGAACTTGGCAGTGGTTTTTGAAACTAATTTATTTGTTATTTGCGGGAAAGGGTTACCACTTTGAAACATACTCGAAAAGTTTCCAATTTCAGGACCTCGAAGAGTCAAACGCTGCAACTAGCATTCTCGTGTGATTTCCTCCCAGGACCCCCTTCGCCCCGTCCGCATAACTGATAAGATGTCATTTCGTTTCCTGCCATGGTTACATTTTTTTTGCTCATTCCCTATTTCTGTTTTTAAAATTGAATCCTCTCCGAATTCTTTTCCATTTTTAAACACCACCTGCTCTTCTTTCGAAAGTACCTCCAAAACAGGTTCGCATCTCTTGAGAGTCCCATTAGATTTGGAAGTGATATATACATGCTATTAGAGGCTCAGCATTAAAGGCTAAGGTAGGTACCAGTTTGTTATTCTCGTATGTTAGTATTATGAAAACATAGTCAAAATGCCATGGCCATCTATAAATTCAATGCAATTCCAATCAAAAGCACAGTAGGATTTTTCATACACTTGGTAAAATGATTTTGAAATCCATAGAAGGGAATAAAGCTCTAAACCTAGCTAAACATGTTTGGAGGAAAAGAAGCAAAGAGGTCTTATTCAACTAAAAATAAAGATTTTTTACATAAAGCCATGGTAATTAATATAATGAGGTCACAGAGTAGAAAAGGGCAAACTAATCAATGGAACTGAGTAAAAATCCCAGAATCAGAAGTGTGCATACAGGTAAATTTGTTAAATGGTAAAATATGCATCGAAAACACATTGTCAAAAACAAATGATTCCAAAAATGACATCTGGACATTAGCTTCACTTATTAAACAATAATAATAAAAATAAAATCAGACTCTTAGTCAAACAATATACTCAGATATAAATTCCAAGAGAATTAAAACTTACATATAAAAAATAGGATATAAAAAAATAACATCCGTGTCCTTAAAATGTTAAACAATCAGGAGTTATAAAAGAATAGATGAATTAGTTTTGCCAGATCAAAATTAATACCTGTGTGTACTAAAGCTACTATAAACAAAGGATAGAAAGAAACCACACACTGAAGGAGGACATTTGAAATACATATCACAAGGCATGAGAATCCAGAAAATTTTAAAAAATAAACAAAAAAAACTCTTGCATGTGATAAAAACACAACTGAAGAGTAAAATAAGCTAACGGTGTGAACAAATACCAAAAAAGAAAACTTGAATTGCCAATTACCACAACCCTTTGGAAAGATGTTGGCACATATTAGTATTATTAAAATACTATTTCACGCCAATCAGTGTGGCAAAAACAAATATTAAGTCTGTAACACTAAGTGTTGGTGAGGATTTAGGTACCTTATTAATTGCTGGTAGGGATATAAATCATCAGGATCAGTTACGAAAGCATTTTGGCAGTACCTTGTAATAAAGAAAATGTACAAAGTTTAAAATCCTGCAGTTCAATTCCTGGGTATATATCTAACGACAACATAAACGACACAAACCAAACTCTTATAAGGGGACACAAATTAATTATGCAGCATTATTTGTAATGGTGAAAACTTGGAAACAACCAAAAAAATTGCATATAGAGAAATGGATAAATTTTGCTATTAACTTTAAAAGTAGCAAAAATGAAACTCACACACGTAGCTATATAAAATGATATATACAAAGAGGACTGATCGATCGATTGATCCATACATAGATAGATCAACACGGATAGATCTCAAAATACAATGTGTAGAGTTTTTTTTTAAAGAACGCTATACAACAATGTGTATAGGCTGATAGCATTATGTAATTTTTTAAATACACAAGCAGAAAATAGCATATCTTGTTTATGACTACATATGCAGTAAAAGTATAAAAAAGGCATGTACAATTTGTGAATATAATTACCTGTGGGGACAAAAGGGGGGAACTATATTTTATTTATTCAAAAAGTAGTATGAAGCAAATATGACAAAATATTATTTATTAATTTGGGATGGGGCTGTTGTCTGCCACGGAAAAATAAAGCTGTAAGGAGGGGCTATGTAATATTTCTGCTTCCTACACACTCAAAGAGTTAATGTCATATCTCATTTCATACAAGTTTATCTTCCTGGACTTGAGTTATGGTTATTTTTCATATTAATATTGGAATAAATTTTACTTCTTTTTAAATTTTTTAACGTTTGAATTTATTATTGAGAGACCGAGAGAAACAGAGCATGAGCATGGGTGAGGCAGGCAGAGGCGGAGACACAGAAGCTGAAGGAGGCTCCAGGCTCTGAACTGTCAGCACAGAGCCCAATGCGGGGCTCCAACTCACAAACCGCGAGATCATACCTGAGCCGAGGTCGGAGGCTTAACCAACTGAGCCAACCAGGCACCCCTAAATTTTACTTTAAGCAACTTAAAATGTCTACATTTAAGAAGCAACGGAATCCTGAGCTAACACAGACATAAACTGGTGGGGAAGATTTAGGTATCTGGAATCACTAACGGTTCTATTAGAACTGCAGGCAGAAATCAGGAGGGGCTCTCACTCTGAATCGTCCTTCCCCTCCCAGTGAGCCACGGAGCTCTGATATTCCAACTGTTATTTCCTTGGGTAACAGCGTTGTTTCTTCTGATCACCCTTGTCCTTGTCCTTTCATTGCCTTCTTTTCTACTATCAAGGGGTAGCTCTACCTATTAATATTTTAAGACACATGGATTTTTTTTTATTTTTAATTTTTTTTTCATTATAATAGTTTATTTTCAAATTGGTTTACATATAACACCCAGTGTTCATCCCAACACGTGCCCTCTTTAATATCCGTCACCCCCGCTCACCCCTCCCTCACCTCCCTCACCTCCCTCACCCTCAGATTGTTCTTAGTCTTTGAGAGTCTCTTATGTTTTATCTCCCTCCCTCTCTGTGTCTTTTTTTCCTTTCCCCTCTAGCCCTCCCCCTGGTTTTTGCTTAGTCTCACAAAGTCCACCTATTCGTGGAAACATATGGTATCTGTCTTTTTCTGACTGACTTATTTCACTTAACATAATACCCTCCAGTTCCATCCATGTTGCTACATATGGCCAGATTTCATTTTTTCTCATTGCCATGTAGTAGTCCATTGTATATATGTGCCACAACTTCTTTATCCATTTGTCAGTTGATGGGCACTTGGTTTGCTTCCATGATTTGGCTATTGTCGAAAGTGCTGCTATGAACATTGGGGTACACGTACCCCTATGCATCAGCAGACACATGGAATTTTTTAACACCTTTCTAATCTAACAGGACAGCCAGCTAAGAAGCAGAAAGTTTTGATAGGAAGAATGAGAACGAGAAATACCCTGTGTCAGAGCATTTATTAATTAATTTGGACTACATTTGGATAAGTGGAGAACAACTCCAAAACAACTTCAAGAGTCTTGATAGTTGTTAGCTGAACTATCTGGAAGATGCAACCTTCTCGGTACCACTGGTGGGTCAACAGCAAAGCAGAAAGGCACACAAGCTTTTCACCATCATGCTATCTATTGTCCAGGAACCCCAGGGATTTGTCTTTCATGTGCCCGAAGGGAGAGAAAATGGAATGTTGGCGATTGCTAGTAGTATCTATACCAAGGTGTGGGCCACCGTTAAGGCTGGGGTCTAAAGAGGACACCCAGAAAGGACAGTCAATGCGACGTTGGAAAGAAGGGAGCGAGTTACAGAAGAGTATACTTCCCAATCCCTACCTAAAAAGTATTTCCTAATAGATTCAAATATTTGGTTGACATATAGAAATTGGGGGGAAAAGTTTTAGCCTAATGCTTTTAATGTAGAGTTCAGTGTGATACATGCAAGATGCCCTGAATCAGAAACACTAGACGGGCTCATTCGGGACTTTTCCGTGTTTCAAGACAATTCAAGCCAGGTATCTTTTGTTTTGCTGAGGCCTGCAATTGACAAAGAGGTGCTAGGTCTTCTATGATTTAACAGGCTTGTGAGAAAACACAATAAGCAAAGAGGAGTAATTCATTCTCATTCTTTTATTTCTGTTGGTTGGATCCAATATAAGAAGATGAAAATTTGTTGATGTTCCAGAAATACTTTGTACAGATCTTTAAAAATCTTTTAAGGGGTATTTTATTATCTTCAGTGAAGCCAGAGCTTTGTGCAATTACACTTAAAATTAATCTCATTAGGATGAGTCTCTTTACCAAATTTATTTATTATACTATGGCCTCCATAATATATTTGATTCTCTTCTGGCCATCACTTAATTGTAATGATCTGTGCTGGCAGTTCTCTAAGCGAAGTTGTATACTAGATATTTTTTATGTCCAAGGCGATTTAATGCCAGAACATATTCATGTTCTGGAACAAGAAATTCTAAACAAATCTTACAGAACTTGTCCGCTTCCTTTATCTTTTGTAAAAACTATTGGTAAAATAGTTGCAAAAATAACATAATCTTCCTCAAGGCTGGTATTTAATTATTGGCTCATAATATCATTAAGTTCAACGCAGCAACTATAATGAGTTTGTGTTCAATTCTGCATTTGGAATCAAGATCTAGGGATTAAGTAATCTTCTTACATTCCTATTCATAACCAAAATCCAAAAACACTATCTCCATTTGATAAGATGTAAAACCTCAAGGAAATTACTCTGGCCAGCTAGATCTGTAGTTCTAATTTTGATGGTAGAGATAATATGATAAACTTCTGTATGAATTTTTTTTCTTATAGTTCATTTAGACCTACTGCATTTCTTTGCAGGCATGTCTCTGATAACAACCCCACAAGTTTTTTTTTTCCTTTTTTGACCAAGAACGAAAACAAAATCAGCGAGTAATCCTTTTCCTAGAACAAGAGCAGCAGAGTCTTTTAAAGGACCTTCGTTATTTTATGTAGTAAATGCTCACAGCTCTCAAATTTATTGGCATGGCTGTCAACATGTGTATTCCGTTTGATAATAATGGTCCAGCTTAACGGGGCCTCTTGGAATTACTTATTATTAAATTTCATTACTTTCTGAAAATGTTCATGCTGATTAAGCCCGCTCTTGCAGGCTCTACCACACTTAGATCAATCATAGTGTGACCAGAGCCAACGTGCTTTCCACAGGATCTGTCTTGTCAAATCTTTAAGTATAATTTAATGAAATGTCTGTTGACGTCACTTTGGAAAGTGGACAAACTCATTTATAAAATCAACCAACCATACCTGAAGAACATTTGCACTCTCTGACATGACAAGAATTACTTAAACATTTTGGACTGCCTTTGAATGGAAAGAATTGCCACATGTGGCATTCGCCAAATATTCTGTCCATCGTACTCTGCTACAAACACGGCGCATCTTTCCTGGAGAACATTACTCCCGAGGCTCAGCTCTCCACAAAAGAAATGCTTTGAAAAGTGTAAAATGATATGGAAATATATTATGATATTATCTTTACAGGTGTTGGTAGTCAGAATAGATCTTGCCAAACTCTTGATGATTTTGAAAGCTAATAGGCAAATGCCATAGGAATATATCATATATTTTCAATACCGCCATGAGAGGAAGTCTAGACAGTAATTTTATGCATAGAATGAAGAAGGCCTGCAAATGAAATATGCATGTGTACACATAAACACCCACACAAACTTATGTAATATATATAATTTCCAACATGGAATATGAAAGCATTCAATGCAATAGGAATGAGAGGTGTGGCAACAACAGAAAGAGTGTGGACCCATTAAAGATCTTCATGGGCAAGCAGTGGGATAAGAATATTCTATTTTGAAAAGAATGACAGCCCAAAGCAGGTTGAATCTAGGGTGTTCCCATAGTACCTCTGACTTCTATCTCTGCACCGACCACATCTTTATCCTTACTTGTCACTAATTTGTCCTCACTTTTCATGAGTTCTTTGAAGTCAATGACCTTGTCTTTTTTTATGTTTCATTTCCTTAGCACCTAGAAAAGTATCTAAAACATCAGAGGTGATTAGTAAATGTTAAGTAGATGAATTAAAAATTCAGAAAACGATTATGGCCAAAAAACAACTTTGGAAATTTCCTTATGTACAAATTGGTTTAAAATTATTTTCATATTCCTAGAAATAAAGGAGGTACTGATGAAGGTGGAGATAGAAATTTGTTCTCTAAAATCCTGAAAGATTATTTTATCTTCTTTCTGATATGGCTTGGTTGGACATGTATCTCTTATTCAAATCAGCAAACATTTGAATGCCTCCCTTACTAGGTAGCACCAAGATGATAGAAAATAATATATGAAATACATTCCCTACTCATGAGGACACATCGTTTCTTTCAAATGCAGGCTAACTTTACAAAGCCCTCTTCAACATAGCCTCAGAAAGGTAAAATTTTGAGAGAACTGCATGCTGTGAGAACCGAATATTTTTCTCTTGGAAGGGTTCGTGGAGAAGGCATATTTCAGGTTGTGCTTTGAAGTGCAGCAAGATGGTGACTAACTGAAGGAGGCCTTGGGTGCGAATGAAAGTCTACTTCTAGGGGAGCAGATATGAATAGGAGACCATGAGGCCTGCCCAAAACAAACAGTGATCAGCAAAAGTAGAACCCAGAGAGGTTGTGGAGACAACGGGTTCCCATTTAAAACAATTTGGAAGGTAGGGCATTAGTAGATTATGATAAAGAATGAAATAATAATCAAGAAAATGATTCAAACAATAGCAGACAGTTATCCCTTCAACCAAACTTTATTGAATGATTATTATGTTCACACAGAGAAGGAGCAAGAAAAGGATTTTAGAAATAGTATTATTTTTTTAATGGTACTTGTTGAGCTATTTTGTGCCAGACCCTATGATTTGCATATATTATCTCAATCTTTTTGGTAATTCTTTCTGTAAAAGGAAAGTGAAGTACAGAGAAGTTATTCGTCCCAAAAACGCAGAGCTGGTAAGTGGACTTAAACCTTCCATCTTTCTGTGCCAAATACCTATGGTCTTTTTATTCCCTATCCCCTGCCCCTTATAGTCTGATATGAAAGAGAGACAGACAGAAAGAGAGACATAGAGAGAGAGAGAGGGAAATATGACCATTAAATAGCAAATGAAAAGCAAAACATAGAGGCATTGCAAAATGGAATCGTTTTATCAAAATCCTGGACAAAACAAACCAAAGAATGCTGGAGAAACAAAACGAACTATATCACCAACATACTTAGACATCCATACATATGTCTACAAATCCAGAATCTCAGTTTCTTAATCATTTCAGCTATTTTGAATCATTTTACAATTGCTATTTTATTCACCTACAATGTTTACCCACAGATAAAATTGTGTCATGCTGAGTTTGGGATGGTGTTAGAGCACACAACTCAGCGAAAATTGGAGTCATGCAAGTTATCTTCAGAAAAATCTCTCCAATGGAAGTAGGACTGATAATCAGCTTCGAACAGGTGGTGTCCAGGGGCTACCACAGGAAGCATTGATCAATCCCAGAGTTAAATCCAGACTCTTGAAATGGTCTTCAGTCTAATGTTTGCATTCACCATGATTTTTCCATCTCTAACGTAAGGTCAAAAATCTCTTCTTCAGTTTCCCATCTTTTGTAATAATGCAGCAGAGTTAAACAAAAAACATGAGTGTTCTACAGGACTCTGATTCCATGGTCTCCAAAAAAGTAACTAGATTCCATCCTATGGGGGCACTAGAAGAGGTCTGGCAGATACTTTCTGCCCAGGAACACAGATTTTTGGCATTGGTGGTGTGTGTTCACACTGCCAGCACTTTAATCAATCCGTCAAACATATTCAGTGCACCGCCTGGACAACGCCTGGCCGTTGAAAGCATGGCAGCAGCATTACCTGCTGAAACAGCCATATTGACAAAGATCTTAGGCCTCTGAATCAGATGCTCTATGATTTGAAAGCAAGTTCCAGTACTTTACTTCTCTGCTTTCTCTTCTATGACATCAGACTGGCAGAAGTTCCCGTCTGTTTTTTTTTTTTTTTCAATGATTTCAATGAGGTAAACTATGCAAAGAGCCTATGATAGTGCCTGACACTTAGCAGAGTCCCCCAAATAACAGTCATTCCTGATAGTTTGATTTGCCTTGTAACATAGCTAAGAAACGGAAGCAGGATGAGTTTAAATGTCTTTTCTGCTATCACGCAGTGAGAAGACCTGGACTGACTCCAAATGTGCGTTCATAGCTGAGAAGAATCTATGATCTGGAGAAAAATGCATCTTAAAAACATGAATTTAGGGGTCAGAGTTGCTAGGGCAATTTTGTAATTTTATAATTAACTAAAAATAGCTTTCTGATAAGCCAGGGGATCTCAAGAGCAGTCCCAGTTTGGTCTGGACATCAACGCTTCACTGCTTAGACTTCACAACAAATCTTCAAATTGGAAAAAATCACTGAAGTAATTAAGATTTTTAATTGGAAGAAAAAGTATACAATTTGCAAAATGTATTTAATTAGCCCTCAGACCACTTACTGATCCAACACATAATTTCCAAAACAATCGCACCATTCTATACATAGTCTTGGCTAAAAAAGGAACCATAGTCTTAAAACCAAACAGCTAGAATTAACTTAGAGGGTAAACGCGTCCCGATCAAATTATATTCTTACTTCTTGGCATTTAACCCAATTCCCTTTAATGCCTCACTTCTTTCTTTAATGCTTTCAAGCTTGTTTTTTATTAATTATACAAATCATTAGTATTAAAAGACAATATAATGGTTTCAAGAAGTAGCTTCACACACTATTCTGCATATTTAATCAACTGCCTCTAAATTTTTAATCATTCGAGTCCAGGTTCTTGTCTTGAAGCTTAACTTGGTAACAAACCTACCAACTGTAGAACTAATTGGTACAGAATCAGTCAATAATTTATAAGGAAAGGGAAAAAATATTGGATGTTACAAAGGTATAAGACCACCAGCTGCAGTTATTTCTGAGAGGGAACAGCAGAAACAGCTCTTGGTTCCACAAATCCGTGGCACACTGGTGACATCCACTGGCTGTCCTTTGACATTGTCCGGATACTTTGGATTTTTAGTCTAAGACTGGGGGGAAAAATCCGTGGGTTTATATAGTTATGCCCTTTTGTAATGCTCACATTATTCGGGTTAATACGTCCATTACATTTAGGGCATCTTGTTTCTAATTTTTGAAAGCTTGAAATTCAATAATCCATGAGAATCATTCTGTGTATTTTGAGTTAGAGGGACACTGAAGAAGCTCCTAACCTCTGTGAGTTTGAAAGAAGAGAAACTAAAACATAGTGAGAGGAGAAAACATCTTCACCCATTATATGATCAGGAAATACCAATACTGTCATTTTACATTGAAAAGAATTTGGTAAATTGCCTTGCTGCTATAATTTTGAAAACCGTGAAACATCTGACAGACTAGCGCTGGGCAGGGATGGTCAACAGCACTAAGACTGAGGCTCTCACAGTGTGATAAGCATCAGAATCTGGATTGCTTATTACAGATGCAGATTTCTGGGCTTCACTGCAAAGCTGCATCAGAATCTTTCAATGCAGTTTGTTCAAAAACTGTACTTTGAAGAACACCGGACTAAGAGAGAGACTCTCCTATTCTTAATGCTCCATGGAATTAATGGAATTCCATACAGCATAACGAACGTGCACTATTTTGGATATCCTCTTAGGGGCAACATGGAGAAGAGGTTCAACTTTATCAGTGGGAGAAATTCTTTTTTTTTTTTTTTAATTTTATTTTATAGAGAAAGAGCATGAGCCAGAGTAGAGGGACAGAGGAAAAGAGAGAGAATCTTAAGCAGGCTCCAGAAACAGCAGGGAGCCCAACGCAGGGCTTGACCCCATGACTTGGGATCATGACCTGAGCCGAAATCAAGAGTCACTCAACCAGCTGAGCCACCAAGGGGCCCCTGGAACAAATTCTTTAAATAATTTTTTTGTATTACATTACTTTCTAACTTGTGATCATCAAATCATTAAAAATTATTATTTTTAATTTCTTTAAGTTGTCAGGCAGTGCATAAAAGACAGAAATAACTTATGATTATATATAAATAAAAATCAGATGTCCAGAAAAATTGGGGTTAAATAGGTGGAGGATAAGTAGTGTGAAACACTCAAAGGCAATACATAATTTATACTCACGATACATATCAATGTGTTAGGAGTACTATATTAGTGGTAGTAAAATTATAGGTGGTTTTTCTTTTTTTCCCCCTACTTTTGTCTAATTTTTCTTTAACGAAGATGTAAGTTTAGGTAAACATACCCTACATGTGCTGGGGAAATCATGGTTGTGCAGGAAGGAGTCAGCAGTCCTGTGCTTTCAGCAGTCCTGTGATATTTAATCAAAGTCATCATCATCATTATTTTCATCATCATCCTCCTAAATCCCACAACTAAACCTTCAATCAACCAGAAGTTTGTGGATGATTTTAAGAATTGAGTTAGTACACGAAGAGTTTGGGTATTTCTTTGGAGGCTATGATTTAATAACTTTAAGTTAATAATTGTGATTTGGGTTAAATAAGAGTTTTGAGAAGTACCAAGAAGTTAAGAGGCGTAAGGGCAAGACAGGCGAAGGCTAAGCTGTTTTCTATGAAAACCCAGGAAAAAGGTATTATAGAGATGGGGTTATAAAATGGTATGAGCAGGAGAGACAGCGTCTAGTACTTAAAGGGCAGACAACCATTATTTTCCATTTGCGGAAGAGACTGAAAATTAACCAGGGAGTTTGCAATTCCGGGTAAGTTACTTCTTTTTACTGTAGTAAAATGTCACAATGTGACAATGTATAGCAACAACAAAAAAAGTAACGCCCTTTCAGAAAACACTCTCAACAACCTGCAGGTTCCCAAAGGCCCTGACTCCCATTCCTGTGTGTCTGGGATAATGCTGCTGGAAGAGCACTGGGCAGTTTGATGCTGAAGCCACTTTGGAATTTTTACTAGTCTTTCAGGATAGAAGGTGAAACTAGCCTAGACTTGGAAGATACAAACGGGCCTCTTTTTAAAAATTTTTTTAATGTTTATTTATTTTTGAGTGACAGAGAGAGAGAGTGAGACAGAGCACAATCAGGGGAGGGGCAGAGAGAGCAGGAGACACAGAATCCGAAGCAGGCTCCAGGCTCTGTGCTGTCAGCACAGAGCCCAACACGGGGCTCAAACTCATGGATCATGAGATCATGACCTGAGCCGAAGTCAGACGGTTCACCAACTGAGCCATCCAGGCACCCCCAAAGAGGTCTCTTTTAATGAAAACTCTCTAGTTCTTTTGAGCTGCAAAGACCACAGCCTGGGGAGAGAGCCCAAATGTAGATTTCTCTTCTTTCCTTCAGGAATTGGCAAGCAGGCATCCCACATGGTTCGACAGAAGAGTAACATGCTCAGATAGAAACACTGGATGGACAAGACACCCAATTACCCACATGTGTATCTTACTCTATAGACAACAATGCCAGTTCACATTTAAGCAAACTTAAAAATATGCAGAGTATAAAATGACCTGTCTTTTTCCCCTCTAAAATGAAAAGAGATTTATCATCCTTATTATTAAAAGTAGACCCACTTATAAAAAAATTATAAAGAAAAAAATAAAGCCACTTATACAATCATGCAAAACTCTCATTAATTTTATATTGTAGGCTGAGTACGGTCAACTTGTACTATCATTTTGTGAACTTCCTTCCAGCCTGTGCGTGCACACACACACATACACACACACACAACACACACCTTTTTTTTTTTTCTCAAAAATTGTGGAGGTTTTTTCCATATCAATGAATATAGATCTTTGATCATTCATTATGATCATTATGACCAATCCCCTAGAAAATACTTCCTGTTTACAGTTGTTCACAATTATAAATGATGGTGAAATAAACAGTTACTCTGGCCCACCTTCCAATCCATTGTCTGCATACACTTAGAATAAAACCCAAATCCCTTCCCTTGGCTTAAAAGGCCTGTACGGTCTACACGGTACCCGTCTCTCTGCTCTCTGCACTAGTGCCCATCACACACCATGTCCGGTCGTTGTGCTCCTCAGCATGTTGTATTATATTTTGCTTTGGGCCTTTGCACATATTCTTTTCACTGTTTGGAAAGCTCTTCATCCACACGATTTTTACATGGCTACTTTTTAGCTGTTTGTCTCTCCTTAAGTGATACTCCCCTAGGGAGGTCTTCTCTACCCACCTCATCTAATGTACATTACCCATCCTCTCCTTCTGGTTCGTACCTCCTTCCGAGTAACTTGAAACCATTTTTAAAATTTGCTTTCTTGTTTCGTGTCTGTATTCTCAAATAGAATAGAAGCTCGGCCAGATCAGTGATTGTCTTTCATGTCCGTCAATTCATAATCAAGCGCATAGTAGACACTAACAAAGTATATGTCACATGAATGAAGAAGTGAACAAATGAACAAATGAGCTGATGAGTACATGTTGATGCTCTACTTGATAAATTTTCTCCTTAGAATAAGTTTCTAGAAATAGAGTTTCTAGATAAAGGGGGATTCACATTTTTTATTTCTTAATAAATATTACCAAATATTATTCTTCCATAAAAAAGGAAGGAAATCCTAACATTTGCAACAACATGTGTGAACCTTGAGGGCATTATGCTAAACAAAATAAGTCAGACAGAGAAAGACAAATATTGTGTGATCTCAGTTATATGTGAAATCTAAAACACACACACACACACACACACACACACACACACACACACACACACAATCTGTACAGAGAACAGATTGATGACTGCCAGAGGTGAGGGGTGAGGGATGGGTGAAATGGGTAAAGGTGATCAAGAAGGTACAAATGTTCATTTATAAAATATATGAAAGTCCTGAGAATGTAATGTATATATCATGGTGACTGTAGTTAATAATAAGTGTAGATCTTAAAAGTTCACATTACAAGAAAAATTATAACTGTGTGGTGATGAATGTGAATGCAGTTATTCGTGGTTATCATTTCACAAAACATAAATATAGCAAATCATGATGTTGTACACGTGTAAAACTAATACAATGTTATATGTCAATTATATCTCAATTTTTTAATCACAAAAAATATATATAGATTGCCTAACTCTTCTACCAAAGTATGGAGCACTTGAAATTCCCACCAGTAACACGATAGGAATGTTTAACTTCTTCCTACCACTTTGACAGTACTTTATACCAATCTTTCAGGAAAAGAAATAACTGATCACACTTTAAATTTTAGTTGCTGAAAGCTAATGAGGTGGAACATCTTTTCATGTTTATTGGCTGTTTTTCATAATGAGCACTTGACCATTTAATAATAGAAGCAAAATTATTATTTTTTGATTCAGATATCCGCATACTTCACTTCTTAACTATATTAATCTCTAACACTGTGTAACTGTTATTTTTCTAAGTATTGTATTTTCCCTGTCTTTTTATATTTAATTTTCCATGAAATTTTATATACTTTTCAAATTTCTATTTTTATTATTTATTTTTTTAAGTTTTTATTTAAATTCTATTTAGCTAACATACAGGGTAATATTTGTTTCAGGAGTGGAATTTAGTGATTCATCACTTACATAGAACACCCAGTGCTCCTCCCAACAAATGCCCTCGTTAAAACACATCGCCATTTAGCCCATCCCTTCCTCACCTCCCTAATAAAATTCATATCATGGGAGTCTCAGAAGAAGAAGGGAGGGGAAAAGAAGCAAAGGTTTTATGTGAGCAAATTATAACTGAAAACTTCCCTAATCTGGAGAAGGAAACAGATATCCAAATCCAAGAGGCACCCAGACCTCCCAACAAATTCAGCATGAGCAGACCAACACCAAGACACATCATAGTAAGAATCGTAGAATGAAGAGATAACGAAAGATTCTGAAAGCAGCAAAGGAGAAGAAGTCTCTAACTTACCAGGGAAAACATGGTCAGCAGCAGCACAGAAATGTCGCAGGCCAGAGGGAGTGGCAGGAATCACTCAATGTGCCGAATGGGAAAAATAGGCAGCCAAGAATCCTTTATCCCGCAAGCCTGTCATTCAGAATAGGAGAGAGAAAGACTTTCCCAGTAAACAAAACTAAAGGAGTTCGTGACCACTGAGCCAATCCTTCAATCCAATAAGAAATATTAAAGGGGACTCTTAGAGTGGAAGAGAAAGAGCAACAGCAACAAAGACTAGAAAGGAACTAGAAAAAATCTCCAGAAACACCGATTTTATAGGTAAATGAATAGCACTAAATTCTTGTCTATCAATAACCACTCTGAATGTAAAGGGACTAAATGCTCCAATCAAAAGACATAAGCGTATCAGGATGGCTATCTATTTGTTAACTGCCATTTCATTTATTTGCTTTTTGTCCCATTGGAATGCATATCTTGCTTACTAATATATAACAATGTTATCAATATTTTATCCAGATTTTCTTTTGTTACTATGCCTCACTTGTAGTGGTATCCTTTTCTTTTATATAAATTTTCATTCTGTATGTGTCAGTGTTTTTTTTCCTTTTATTTCTGGCTTTAATATCATGATTAAATACAACCATAATTTTACAAAAATATTCTCCCATAACTTTTCTGATTTTTTATGATTTCATATTTTATGTTTAGGTTTTTGAACTATCTGAAATTTATTATGGCATAAAGAGAGCAGTAAAGGGCTATGAAATGCTAGTTGTCCCATTAAACCTAAAAAATCAACTGTTCCCTCATCGATTTCTGTTTCCATGCATATTCTTCATTCTTTTTCTGGTTTCTTTTCAAGGAAATATGAATTTGCTCAATGATACTTGACTGTAACAAACCTCATCTTTATAGAAGTCCAAGGCATGGTTCCAAGCAATGAGGGGCACGGCTCAATCTGATGCTTAGTGCCATTTGATCTTTTAGCCAAAAATGTTGCTGTCAAATGGACTTCTGCCATCAGAAAGAAGGCCCCTTAGTGCTCTGAGAAGTCTATTCCCGACTACAGGTTTTGCCACAAAAGCCCTCATCTTTGCTGTCAGAGGTTAAATACTTCAGTCTAGTGTCCTAGGCATCCTCCATTCGCCCACCCATCCATAGAGCTGTAAGAGGAACACACATTTCTGCTTCTCAAGCAAAATCCCGAACATGCATCTGCTTCTTAATTTAAGCTAACCTGTATTTCTCTCTCCTTTGGTTCAGCCATTTCTACTTCTTGCAACATAGAAATTCCTTTTCTCCTTTTTGGATAATCTAGCTTTACTACCCTTCGATAGTCAGATTTTAGCCCCGTTTTTCAGATGTGTATGATACAATGTATTAGAGTAGCTTAGATGTTTTCACTTACGATGCTGTGTAACTGAACTAATAATGGGAAAAGCAGCAGCTTTCTTCTTCTCTGGTGAGGCTTTGGCAAAAACAACAAAAAACAAGTGGAATTAACTGAATTCCACAATGATCACATCAGTCTATTTAAAAATTATTCTAATCACTCTTACTTTATGTTTTAATCTCTGTTGTAATACATGTTTTTTCTTCCAAAGTTACATTCTATCATCTATCTATCTATCTATCTATCTATCTATCTATCTATCTATCTATCTATCTATCTATTCTATCTATCAACTATTGGTATTTTTCAAAGGTCTGGAGTCATTTTCTCATGATGTGTTACAGGAACTCTGGATTTAAGAGTTCTGAAACTGACCTCATATTCAATTCTTCCTCATCATTGTACTGAGTTCATTCAACAAGTCTCCAGTGAGCACTTAATATCAGTCTTAGACACTTTGCTAAGTTCTGAGGCTACAACCAAGAGGAACATAGTCCTTCCTTGCCAGGAACTTACACTTAATAGAAAAAAAATGAACGAATAAGTCAACAGAGAATGATGAGTGTTAAAATGGAAAAGTTGAAGGAATACATTGTTGGGTAACCGAATCTAATCCATAGTTAAGAAAATTGTCCTAAAGAAAGTAATATTGTCATGGGAGCTCTAAATGGAGAAGGATGCCTGAAATGGAGAGAAGGATAAAAGTATGTGTTCAACATAAAGGAAAAGGTATGTGCAAAAACCCAAAGTTAAAGAGAACATTTCAGAATAGAGTCTATTCCAGGGAATAGACTGGCTGAAAAATAGAATGCAAGGGAGAATGGTTAAAGATTATGCTATAAATACAAAGGCAAAAATATGAGAGCCTCGTAGCCATGATAAGATGTTTTATCCAAGAGCAATAGGAAGCCACTGAAGCTTTTAACTAGAATCGTGCTGGGACGCCTGGGTGGCTCAGTCGGTTAAGTGTCCAACTTAAACGCAGGTCATGATCTCGCAGTCGGTGAGTTTGAGCCCCACATCAGGCTCTGTGCCAATAGCTCAGAGCCTGGAGCCTGCTTCAGACTCTGTGTCTCCCTCTCTCTATGCCCCTCCCATGCTTGAATTCTCTCTCTCTCTCTCTCTCTCTCAAAACTAAAATAAAAACATAAAAAAAAGAAGAGTGCTATGACCAGTATTTTAGAGAGATCACTGACAGTAAAATGTAGAATGAACTTGGGGAGGGAGAGCAGGCGTGGAGAAAAATCAGAGGAAGAAAGGCCATTCAGGGAGTCTGCTCTGGCAGTCTAGGAAAGAAAGTGGCTCAGATTTGTGTAATGGCAATGGAAGTGGAGAGAAGTACACTTGCTGTTCTTTGGATGTGGAAGGTGACAGTCTCTCAATACCTTCTAGGTTATTGTTTAGGAAATTGAATGATGGCACCATGTTTACTGAACTATGAGGCTCTGGTAGGGACCAGGTCTTGGGAGAAGAGGAAGAGATCCATGGAAATGTGGAGTTTGACGTAACTATAAGATGTGTAAAGGGAGATGTTGAATGGGTAGCTGTGTGTAGCAGGATTCTCGCACAGAGAGTTGTGACACCGAGGCTTTTCTTTCCAGAAAGCAACTTTATTCATGCCAGCACTGCTTAGTTGGGTTCGTACCCAAAGAACTGAGCTCTGAGTGCCATGTGGTGTAGTTTTTAAATATATTTTCTACTTCTTTTTTCTCCCATATATAGTAACACACAAACATGTAGTCTGATTAAGTGGTCTCATGTTACAAGGTCGTGAGGGATGCTGTCACAAACACATATAGCCAGATAGCCTTGAAGTTTGTTTTTTTTTTCTTTCTTAGGGAAGGGACCCTACCACAGCTGAATATATGAATCTAAAGGTCGGAAAGAAGGCACAGTTTTTTTTTTAAATAACATATTGTCAAATTGGTTTCCATACAACACACAGTGCTCATCCCAACAAGTGCCATCTTCTGTGCCCGTCACCCACTCTGCCCCCTCCCACACTCCCCTCACCCCTCAGTTTGTTCTTAGTCTTTAAGAGTCTCTTATGTTTTGTCTCCCTCCCTCTCTGTGTCTTTTTTTCTTTCCCCACTTCCCCTTCCCCATGGTTTTCTGCTAAGTCTCTCAAAATCCACCTATGCATGGACACATATGGTATCTGTCTTTCTCTGGCTGACTTATTTCACTTAGCATAATACCCTCCAGTTCCATCCACCACGTTGCTACACATGGCCAGATTTCATACTTCCTCATTGCTGAGTAGCATTCCATTGTGTGTACATATATATATACCACATCTTCTTTATCCATTCATCCGTTGATGGACAGTTAGTCTCTTTCCATGATTTGGCTATTGTCAAAAGTGCTGCTATGAACATTGGGGTACACGTGCCCCTATGCATCAGCACTCCTAGAAGGCACAGGTTTTAAAGCCACTTAGACAGTATGTGAAGTCATGACATTAAAGGAAAGAGTCTTCAGGGATAGGGTAAAATAAGAAGGGAGGGGATTAAGCCTGGGACCCAGCTAAGCATAGCAACATTTCAGGGATGAGCAAAAAGGAAAATGAGTTGTAAAGAAGACCAGATAGAGGTACCCAGAAGGATACGAAGAATATAAGAATTCTGTTCACATGGAAACCAAAAGAAGGGAGTGATTCAAAGAGAGAGCGTTTAACAGTATCAATGTTGGCGAAAGAACACATGAGAACGGCCTGAAAAGTTCCCTTTCCAGTGGTCCTACAGTTTCACTGAGGTAGAGGGAGGTCAGTGATTTTGAGTGACAGCAAGTGAAGAAATGGCGATGTGCAGGAAGGTGTATTATAAAGGACGAGGCTAGGGAGGGAGTTAGGGTTCAAACTAAAGCAACCGAGGGTGACTTAAAAAAAAGATTATAAAAAAGCTCCAACGATGTTAGCTGATTATAGCCTGCCTTTTCGTTTTTCTATAACAAACTACCTCCACTCCAAAGGCCACCAATGCCCAACTCAAAGTTTCTGACATTTGGTCCTATAGCTTGAATTTCCTGTTTGTGCTAAAATTTTAGTGGTGGTCCATCTTTACAAGCCACCTAAACCTTGATGCCGAGCGGGTCGTTTTCTCTGAACTTTCTACAACACTCTTCCAAGTCAATTGTACCTATAGAGACTTTACGTCAGGTTTGGGAAGATAAAAGTTGTTAAATTATAGAACCACAGAGCAAACATCTTGGAAAATATGTACCCAGTATACACGTTCTTAGGTTTTTTTTTTGCCACCTGTCCTCTGGACTTCTTCAATGGCCATTTTCCTCCTGAGCTTCCAGCCTCCCACTGTCTTGTTAGGTCCCTTGACTCATTCTCTCACCACCTCCTCTCTTGGCTTTCATCCCCAAATTCTTAATTTCCTATGCAAAATGAAGTTCTTGGTATTTAACTGTTTCTTTCAGCATGGAGTCTTCAGGCCTCACCTTCCTGTTAAAAAGATGTTCTAAATAAAGACAAATCTTTCTCTAAGAATTTTGATGACATCTGTTAAATTATAGCTTTTTCACCATCTTCCTACTCTCCCCGGCCCTAACCCTACTCATCATTTTTGACTCCTCTCTTTACCTCTTCCCCATCCCTCTCATCAGATCACTGACATCACTGATGATTCCTCCTCCATAATTTTTTTCATGACTATGACTCTCGAGCAGGCTTTCTGATTATTGCCAAGATCATTACAAAGGGTCATAATTTCTTTCGTACCCTGCCCCATTTTAGTCATCTTAAACACAGCTGCTCCTGTAATCCAGACATCATCAGGGTACTTCTATCCTCTAATTATTCATTTATTTAATAAATGCTTCTGGGAATTTCCAATAGGCAAGGCAAAGTAAAAGGATGAATGGAGTGCATTCTTGATTTCAACCAGGTAAAAATGTAATAGGGTGATACACTGACGCCCCTGGTATACCTTCCCATAATTAAAATGTAAACCACTTTGCTGAGAATGGAAGCTCTCCCTAATGCCGTAGGAGTTTGCCTTTCTAGTCCTATTTGCCATGACTTCCCTCTCAATCACAATACCGTGTATACTTCAGTTACAATGAAGCCATCGTTTGCTGCGAAACTTACACTCAGGGGCACCTGGCTGGCTCAGTTGGTAGAACATGGGACTTTTGATCTCGGGTTCATAAGTTTGAGCTCCACTGTGGGTGTAGTGATTACATAACAATAAAATCTTAATAAACGAGAAAAAGAAAAACTCTTAAATTCAGTGTCATGCTGCCTGGCATGGCCATTCGCCCTTGGATGGCACCGCAGCACTCGTTACTCCAAAGTTTTGTAAATGTTAACTCCTATGGCCTCTGGACCCGTCTTTTGGCAAACATAGCCAATGTCTCTCTCCCACTGTATTAACAATATAATACTTACTCAGCCTGGCTTCTAGGACAGATGCTTGTCTATCTATACCCTACTCAATTTTGCATCTCAAAAGTGTCTTTCACGTAATAGGCACTCAATACATGCTGAAGTGAACCTGACAAGCACACAAGGTAAGAACACCATTTTCAGCTTTTAATCAGATTGCTAACAGGACAAGAGCTGAGGGCAGCAGAATCCATAAGTATCCAAGTAGGGACACATCCATTCAGTGAAACTTTGTTAATCTCTCAGGGATGCGCCAATGACCTGGGGTCTTTTCATCTTCCTCCACTCAGCTGTGCAATAGCCCATTTCCTGTGCTGTCCAGCCAGGATCTCAAATGCAAGTTTTCAATCTTCTATACTTCCCATCCTATCCATCACTTGCATTTGGGAGAAGAGAGATGGAATATCAGTTTACATTGTTAATCATTCAAGTGGAAGAAAGCAAGGGAATCTGTAAGTTCTGGTGCAGGTAGGGACAGGCCACAGAGTCTCCGTGGATGAACTGGTCACCCCCCCACCCCCACTGTACTGTAACCATGGCTACTTCCATTAACGAAGTCTCACATGAAGGACTAAAACCAGGGCAGAGGCACAATGTGTAATACATGTATAGTGAGCATTCTTGGCAGGAAGGACAATCAAGTGGTAGCATAAAAAAAGGCACTCAGTGGTGGAAAGGACAAAACTCCAGGGAAGTGGAGTATCTAAAAGGAGTCACTAATGTAATAAAATATATATATATATATATATATATTTGAGATATATATATATATATATATATATATCAAGATTCTAGAAAGAATTGGATAGCTATGCCTTTTATGTGACTAATTTTATTTAACCACCCCAACAACTTAAGAATTAGTGACAGAGATGATGGTGATCCCTTCTATAGAAATGAAGAAACAGATTTGACCAAGGCTACATAGCTACTATGTAATGGGGTAGAATTCAAATCCAAAAAGTATGACTTCACGGCTATAATCTTAACTCTAGTTTCTAATGCCTTGTGTAGGATATGGGATTGAATTAAAAAGTGGTGAATGGGAACTGGGTGGCTCAGTTGGTTAAGCATCTGACTCTTGGTTTCAGCTCAGGTCATGATCTCCCCGTTGGTGAGTCCTGTATCTAGCTCTGTGCTGACAGCACGGAGCCTGTATGGGATTCTCTCTTTCTCTCTCTCTCCTTCTCCCTCCGCCCCTTCCTCGCTCGCTCGCTCTCTCAAAATAAATAAACTTTTTAAAAAGTGGTGAATTTTTCATAATTATAAAGGAAATTGCCTTGGAAAGGGCTGGCTGCCTGATACTCCAACTGCGGAAACAAATACTGATGCTGGTTAGAAATTCACTTGGATGCCCTTTCTCAAGTTGGGGCATCTCTGCCATGAACTTTGGGGTGAAAGTCTTGCTTTTCTCTGGTTCACATCTATAATTTGTGGCCTGTGATATATGTGATTAAAGACAACACAAACAGTGCCTGAGTTCCAAGCATGCCTAATGTCACAGACAGCAAAAAACTGGAAACAGGTCTGGCAGGAGGTGATCCATCCCACAGGAGGCACATATGACAGTTTGGCTGAATGTACAGTAAGTTTTACAACAACCCTGCACCTCAAGCAAACTATTCTGTGCCCTCCCCGAGTGGGTAATACTGACTGAGAATCACCCACTGTGTTCTCTAGAGAATACAAGACAGAAAACGGGAGGCCTTCCATGAGCAGAAGCCAACAAAGCCAGAAGACATAGCAGGTCATACTACAGCAGCGTTTCAAACTGGGGTACATATAAAATTGTAGCTATGCTTCTGTAATTAGTGTGCTTTGAAATTCTACTGATTTTATTTTATGCATTAAAAGACATTCTGTGAACGGGGTCCATACATTTCATTAGGCTGTTAGATGGATCCAAGGCATAGGAAAGCTGAATAATGCCTGGCAGCAGAGAGGACAGGTTTCTAAACAGAGGGGCCAGCTTGAACCACCAAGTTGTAACCATTCCCAAGGACAAACTTTCCTTTTCGGAGAAGCCATAATCCAGGGAATAGTCTCCTAACATTATCATAATATGAGTACCATGCAGAGTTGGCATCCCATGTGGGATACTGATGAACTGATGTTGACCATCCTAATAAAGGTAACACAAAAATCTCCATCGAATATACTGGATCAGTCAGGGATTACACCATTGTACACAAAACGAGAAATTTTTCTGAGAAATACTCATGATAAGTTTTATCTTGTTTCACTGGGTTTCCGGAATGTTTCAAAATAATTACTTAATTCTTCCATAAAAGAAAATAAAAACAACACAGACTAGACGGTCTGCAGAGTTTCTTTCTAGGAAAGTGAAGCATCCTCATTCCAACATATGAAAAGAGAAAAGAAGAAAATAGAGATGATTTGTCCTAACCCTTATCCAAAAGGGTATAAGATAATAAAGCCTGGCTGAATCAAATGAAAAACAATCCAAATAAATTCACATTTTTCTTGGAAATCCATTTTAATACTGCACTACCTCTGAATCTATCTTATATTTTTGGATTTAATTTCATATTAGATTTACACACATGTACACACAAACATACACATTTAAAACCCTATTTATCTGAAAGAATCATGAAGGATAATTACCTTTCCTCGGCAATTTACCGGGACGCATGCTTTAAGATCAAAGTAAGCAATTCCATACAACATCTGGGCTCCGCAATAATAAATTTAGATTATGAATGAAGTCAGAGACACAAATAACAAAGACAAGCATAGATTGGTCAATTTCTGAGAGTCTAGTCTTTAAAATAGGACATTCTCTGATATTGTCAACTTAAACTGGGTGCAAAATGAGAAAATGCATTTCAATTCAAAACGCAAACTATTTTTATAAGTTGGAAATAAGTCAGAAATATACAGGGCTCTTCTGAAAGGCTGAAAGGGCCAGGGTGTTGACCTCTCGCTCTTCCATGTAGAGGTCCTGTGTGTCTTCTAAGCCCTGTGGACACCAGATGGATATTTTCTGACGTCAGATTTCATGTTCTAAGTTACAGTGCTTTAAGAATTAGGTTTGCCTTGGCTGAAAGTAAACTGAATATTTTTTATATCCCGGTATTTTTTTCAGTAATAATTGATTTATTATCATTTCATAAATATCTTCAGATGCTTTGTTGCCAAAAATATATAGTCTATATTTAAAATCAAAGTATGCATTTTGAAATGTTTTAAAAAAAACCCTAACTTCCTTACAGTGTTGTTATAGGATCATTTAGAGGAGACAGCGTATTTTGGATGATTTTAATTTGGTGTTTTTCTTTTTTCTTGAGCAATGAAGAGCCGTCCACAGAAACTGGGAAAAAAAATCACAGAATCCCAACAAAAACTTCCCGGATAGCCTCAGAGACGTGAAAAGGGAGGTGAGTGTTTCAAGTTTCCAAAGTCTTTGGTTTCCATATTGATGTTGCCAACTGACAAGGGAGTAGACCAAGAGAATAGCATGAATTTGCCTATAGATTTTGAATCTTTGATCTCACCCAATTTGATGACAGGCCACAAAGGCTTGTGCTAATTATATAAATCCCTTCCATATCCTGATCATTTTCTTTAAAAAGACAGCTCCAGTTAGTCTTTAAGTGAATGGAATAAAACACAGTCAGTAATGTGCCACTAACAGGTACAATTCCAGTGTAATTATTATAGGATAGTTGATAATTTAATCACCTGATAACGGTCATCCTAAAAAATCAATATATTTGAAAATAATTTTAAGCCAATCCTTGAAAATATGATTTAAGGTTACAATAAACTCAGAAAAAATATGTAATTCAAAATACTTTTAAGTTTTATTAACAAGTTTTGGGTAACTTCTTCCAAGTGATAGCTCAAGATTTCATCATTCTTCTTAAGTCACAAAAAAGAGTAGTGTAACTGAAATTCAGTCTGCAAAGAGTTCATTCTGAACCCCCAGTTTTTTCCTACTTTGTGTTTAAGAATGCAAATGCTACTCTAGTAAATGAGGACAGAAAGATGTTTGAAATATGCATATTTGACGAAAATACCATAGTTATGTAAAATCACACAAGAACACACCGAATCATTTTTTCTGAGGTTTAATTTTAACTAATGAATTTTAGATGATGAATGTAATGTCAATCCAAATCTTTGCTTATCTGCAATGCGCAAGCTATTTTTTGTAACTTGTAGGTGAAATAGATTCTTTTCACCATGGCAACGTTTTCTCCCTTGTTTATGGCCTTTCTTTCTCTTTCTTTTTTTTTTTTTTCTGCCATGAGTCCTTTTTCTTCAACAGTTTAACAAGTCACTTCTGGTTTGGCTAAAGAGCAATCCTAGCACAATAATGTTTTAACTTGCAAGGAAGAACGCCCTTATTGAGTTGGTAGAACTCCACCAGCTGGATTAGATCTGTAAATCTTGTATGGCCGTCATCCAGAGTGTGGAACAATTCACCATCGTCTTCCACCTACAGGAGGGAAAATAGCAAACTGGTAAGAAAGGCAAAATACCCACAAGGGCAATCATATTCTATTGCATACTGTGTCTTTATATACTAAAATGGACAAGTGGATGAAACTGAAGGCTAATGAAAAGAATGTTATGATATATTGACTTCTTGTTTGTAACTTCACTTGTATTTAGAAGAAATGTCATCTGATCCTAGGATCCGCAGTGTGGCTGCTCTACTTTTTCTACCTCAAATTCTCCTAACGTTCTGTAGTTAGAATAATATGACTATCGTGAATCGACAATGAGAAATCGGCACTATTCAGTGCAGAAGTAAACACAAGATTTTAATGTTCCCATTGAGGATGGCCGGTTAGCTCAGTTGGTTAGAGCGTGGTGCAAATAATGTTCCCATCGACAGAAATTAATTTCCACATCTGAATGTTATCTACCTAACAGCTTCATCTAGTATACTAGAAACAAGTATTCATATAATTTCTATCAGTAAATTCATTCTGAAGCAATCAAACATTATGTGAATGTAATAACAGCTTCTTCTTCTTCTTCTTCTTCTTCTTCTTTTCTTCTTTTCTGCTTCTTCTTTTTTTTCTTCTTTTTGTTCTTCTTTTTTGGCATTGAGGTCTTCTGACATTAAACAATTCATACTCACCCAAGAACAGTGAAGTTAGGAAGATACTTCATATGGAATTTGGATAATTCCAAAAAGAGGCCATTCAAAAGGAAGCACTAGCAACTTAGTAATCTTATGTAAAATAAATGTTCCTGAAAGTAGATTGAATCTCTGATTCACGCTACCTGTTTCCAACATACAGGTTACATGCATATACCCACGCACATACACACACACGCACACACGCAGCATCGATAGAAACAACAAAACTCCCAAAGTAAATTACAGAAGCAGAATTACAGACATTTTTTAAGTGTTCTCAGAATAGTTTAAATATTTTCCAGTTCTGCAGCACCTGTGTACCTAGCCATGACGATTCAAAGCAAAACTACAAAAATAAAACAACAACACAAAAATCCATGTTTGAGATAAGAAAGGTGAAAGGGTTTAAAAATAATGGTTTTTAAAGAACCACTAGTACAATTCACAAAGAATCTTTAGTGGCCTTTTAACAATAGGTGGCATGGGGTCCATGCAATATTGGTAAATCATATTTCATGGAAAAAGGGAAATTTAATTTTTACAATTCCTGTATTTCTTATATTAATTCAGGCTCATAAAACCATTTCTGCCAAACGTAAGTCTAGTCAAAGCACAAGCTCCCCAGTTATATTTAATAAAAGATCCAAAGAAAATCAAAGTTTCCAAAAGCTTATGCATTAAGATCATCTCTAATACACAAATGTGAAATCACAAATTACTTACTGGTATAATTTGAAAATGCTTTATTTTTTGTCCATGACTCATTGACAGTACGAAAGTTTTGGGGTTACTCTGACTATCCCGTACCAAGAAAACTCTAAAGAGAGAGAAGGAATTTCAATATGTTTCTACTTTACTCATGTATTTCATAAAAATATAGCATATAACAAATCCAGAAAATATATTTATAAATGTAGCCAGAGTTTTCCGTTACTGTGTATTCAATGATGGGATTATCCAACACGGTACACAATATGGCATAATATAATCTTATACTATGAAACTGTCATCAGTGCTAATGTAGTTTTAATAGAATAAGTACACAGAGCACTTGTTAGACTGTTTGCTCACAATAAGCAATATAATGCTATGTTGGCATAAAAAATTAGTACTACGTTCTTTTTCCACTGGAGAGCGGGGTATTCACATGTAACACATTTGCGTGGAGAAAGAATTGGTCATTAGCATATTATTACTTTAACTTATGGGTTATGTTAGTCCTTGAAAAGAGAACATTATTTAGAATGAAATCATTTTGAATCCCTCTTCAACAACGATCCCCTTTCTTCTTTTGATCCTGGTTCCTACTGTTACATACACAACAGAAAGTGAGAAATGAATATATTCTAGAAAATCAATCCTGAAATTATTTATTAAATGTTCGAGCAAAATGTTTTAAGTAAAAGAAACATCCAAAGAGCATACACTCTAATCGTCAAGAATGCAGCAGAAAAGCTTCTATAATGTCAGAGTAGGAAAACAAGACATGGCCTAATGGCCTAAGAGCAAACGCTGCCAGGCGTGGATTCTTATTTACTGGGGATACTGCGCAAAACCAGCTTTGTTGTTAATTGTTGGCAAACAGATTGTGCAGACAATCCCCACTGGTGACTCCAACACTAATCTCACTGGGCCTGGGCGAATTTGAGCCATCACAGATGTCTGATGAGATTATCCATTCCATTTATACTGTGTGAGAATCCGACATTACATCACTGGGAGATGGGACAAAAGGGAGTTTCACTAGTAAATCAAGCTGTAATTCTTTCCCCGTTCCCGAGCGGATCACCGCTACCATCTAGTGGACTGCCTGGCGTCATCACATCTTCCCAAAGGATGTACCCCCCGCCAGTGTTTTATTAAAAATTAAAAAAATATATACATAGTATTCTTTATGCATTTATTTCATAAAATTTATAAAAAACTAGACTCTGAAAGTAGGGGAATTATAATCCTTCAAAACAGTTTAATGATTCTTTGTGAATTATTTCTTCTCTTGGTCTCGTCGGATTGTAATTCTGCTGATTGCTCAAATTTATATCTAAAAAGACTGTGCTCCACGTAGAGAAGTATATTAAAATCTTCTCTTATTTAGAGTCTAGTGAAATGCTGACTTGCTATTAATAATCTTCCATGTGAAGATGCATTTTTATCCAAATGTCAGTGTTAAATCACCTTGAAATCTTGTCATCATCTTAAGCCAACCCTTGAAGATAAAAGACCCCATCAACTACTTGTTTAAATTGATGCTGGTTTCATTTCTCACCCAAACCTCAATACAACCTCCTTGATTTGTATTGCATTTGAAAAGGGAATTTTGCCGGCATTACAGGAAGCATTTGAAATACTGAGTAATGGAAAAAAAAGAAAATTCTTCAGATTGTAAATATTTCATAATACAATTTACATTTCTCTTATGTCTTCTACGGTTCCCCACTAAAAGATGCCATGTGAATTACTTAAGAAGTACTCTTCTTATAGGTTTACACTACTTTAAGCTGTTAGAACTTAGAGAAAATAGGAATATAAAAAGAGAGAAAAAAATAAAACAAGCAGTCAAAATATACAAAAATGAGTGAACTTAATATACTCTGTATCAAACTTAAAAATGTATATAACATGTAAGATAATGCCATGACACAAATCATACTTTGGAATCCTATTATATGTTCAAATCAAAACGTTGATGCCTCAGAACGAGCTTGATTTTGACTGAGATACTGAGATACTGGTGTTGGCACGGAATGGGTAGTATTAGTGATCCTTAGTTAACCAGCAGAGCATCGTATTCTGTTCATTTATGCACAAATATAAACACACGTGACACACGGGTTTTGTATAGATATTGGTTGGATACAACGGTAACCTCTAAAGCAGAGAGTCACTTCTGTTTTCTGATATGCTGAAGCCAAAACTCCGTGTATTAACTAAGTTAATTACCGATTATAAGCGGGATCGCAGTCACTACCATTCTAAATCAAACCTACCCATCCACAAGTCCTTGCTGAATAATCAGTCGCTGTGCTTCATCTCTGGAAATTTTGTGGTGAAACCACGGCTGCGACCGGTGGATGGCTGAAGAAATATAATGGGTGGGAATATAGAGCTCTGTTCGAAATCCTCACAATTTAATTACATACACTTTCCACCTCAGCCGCTCAGTCCCCTCACCCACGTGCACGCCCACCCAGCCATTCAGTCCCAGTGAACAGGCGCAGACGTACCCATGTTTGCGGCAGAGCTCTGGGAAGAGGCAGTAGGGCTACCATGGGTGGCCAGGCGTAAACATCCTTTTTTCTGCACAAGGAAAGGGAAAACAAGTTTCAACTTTTTGGGTCAGACAAACGCAAATCATAAATATGTGAAGAATGTGAAGCTATTGGTACCCTCCAAGCGAGTCCTTCTTCAACAGCGACTGAGAGGGCTTCCGTGGGGTTTTCTATAACTCTGCTCTTCTGGCCTGAGAAGTCCATTGCTACTAGAGAATTCTCTGATATACTTCTCTGGGAAAAAACACATTTTTTTACCATTAAAATATCTTTGAAAGTTGTCTTTCAGTGTTTTGCTGGCAATACGTTTCCACTCTAGAATGTGAATCCAAAGGTGGCTGGCAGGAAATTAAAAAGTTAAAAATACATATTTTAGATAAAATGGTGCTATGAAATATTTTGGTTAAATCAGTTACACAGTTATTTGTTAAGGTCACTGAATTAAATGTTGAGTAAAGAGATTAAAAGCTTTCAAAGCTAGCATGCCTTTCTCTTAACAGAACCTTACCTCTTCAAATTCTCTGGTAAAACCCTGTTTCTTGATATTCTCTGAGAACATCAATTTAGAAAGGAGTAACTCTTCCTGTGGCCAGAACGCCTGCCACTTTTGAACTAATCTCTATTATGATTTGAGATTCATCAGTTATCATTCAAATATCAACTCTATCTGCTGATGAAGCAGCTGTTTTATAAGATTCAAGGTAGACAAAATGTATACTTAGATGGACTTATATCACTTCTTGAGAAAGAAATAGTACTCATATTTTATAATGGAACAAAATACAGTATGAATTTTAAAAGTATATCACATCAATGTTCATCTTACGTAGAAAATAAAAGTTAATGGAATAATGACTCCAGTAATTCCATATTAAATATTCTGATTCAATATGTGAACGTTTTTTCCATCTTGTGAGGATGCACATGGAAAAACGAGAGCTGCCAAAATCAGTCTGACTAAAGAAGAACGGATATGAAAGGAAGACATCTTCAAACAAATATAATGTAAATGAATAATAAAGTCTTCCTCTCTTACCATTACTTTTTGTTTTCATATTCACTGAAGGGGAAAATAAAATATTCCAAACCTGGACTTTAGTTTTACTTTTTGTTGGTTCTGCAACCAGCTTTTAAAAAAGTAGGCCATTCCCAGTCACGCATCCTAACAAAAGACAATGATCAAATCTCCAGTCAAGAGTCTCCATCAGTTTCTTAAGAATTCAAACTCTCCCAAAGGCAAAACAACAACAACAACAACATTCAAGAACAACTTGGACAATGTTTAACTCTGACTTGCCCTCCTTAACAGTGGAGCGAAACAAAAATGGAGTTCTAATGGTAAAGGCAGAGCCGGTGTGCCTCTGGAGACTCGTGGCGTAAGACCGTTTTATAACTGCACGTGGATTCGGCCCTTCCTAGTTTCATCTAAAAGATTGTAGTCAAATGTAAGCTTCCAAGAAAACCCTGTCCACACAAAACATTGGGGGGCTCACTTATCACCACATCATACATCTCACTTCATTAGCATTTGCTATTTCCTCTTCCAACCCTGCTGTAGTGGTCCACAATCTTATTACGGTTCATCTTTATTTCTAGAGATCCGGCATGCAATCTTTCATTTGTTACAGGAGCCTTTGTAACTGACAGCTGCTCTTTCCAGACAGATGCTGTCTCTGTAATCTCTATCTGCTGTCACACCTTACTTTGCCCTTCTCACCCCGTGATCTTCTGCGCCGGACTGTAGACCAGTCGGATACACTTCTGCTTTGCCGACATTAATGAAAAGCCTCCACCTGCCCAAACCAGAGTAACTAATCTCAATCATAATGATAGCTTTACCCTTATAATATCTCTACTTCACGTGCCAAGATGGGCTCTGTAATCACAAGGTCCTGATAATACAAAAATACTGTTAGGCAAGAAAAACAAACATAACCAGTTGGTCTTGTTCTTTTTCTCTTTTTTTTTTTCCTTTTTATTTTGCCTACAATAGGATGGAACGTAAAACAAGATCCCATGTTCTGTAATTACTTGACATTAGTAGGGAGTCTACAATACAAATAAATATTTTCATTTGCTACATTAACTACACTAGGGAAAACACAGGAATATAGCAAATGTGTTCTACTGAATAGCAGGTGGTGGATGAAAAATTAATAGTTTACCTTTGGTGGACAATGAAATAGAAGTGAAGCAGAATCTGACTTGAACTCAAAAGGTCATTTTCAGCTCAATTTCTTTCACATAAGAAAGCAATGTTGATGATATTCAGAATCAGTGTATTTCTCAAATATTTGTCCCTTTTTCTAGCTCTTTCTTCTGGTGGAATAAACAGGGCAAACCCTGAAAAAGGGTCCATGATTTTAATGGCATCTTTTTCCAAGAAAGAAGAGGCCCAGGTACACCCTGGATTATGCAGGCCACACTCTGAGATCAGGTCCAGTTACTCCTAGTGAGCCTGGGACATAACATGTTTCTCAGGGAGCTTAGGTAGGTGGCAACGAGTAGCCACACTCTCCGGCACCTCATCTGAAAGACGTTGATAAACCTGCAGCAGAGTCCGCAGCAAGAGGGCACAGGATACCCCGATACCGTTCTCTCCTCTGCTTCAGGCAGACTCATAGGACATCAGAGATGCAACCAATTCCTGAAATTATGCAACCGTTCCTCTTATTTTACACTGCAGGACACCAGTGACTCAACCAAGGTCACACAGACAACTCAATGTAAAAGCAGTGACAGATAAGCTTTTTCTAGGGCCATTCATGTATCACAGGGTGGGAGAGAGCGGGAAGAAACTCACTTTTCAATGTCTCGCTCAGGGTCAAGAGTGAGGAATAATAAGGACTTGAGGAGACTAGTTTTCCCCATCTCATCTCTCTAGTCAGGGCCATACTAACAGATCCTCAATGAATCCTTTGTGCTGAAAAGGACCAAATATATTTGGCTTCCTGAAATATCTGCTGACGATGCTCATTTCCAAGGCTGATAGGGGTGGCTATTATACACTACATATAGCTATGATGTTCATTACTTTTTTTCTTAATTCCCTTCTCCAAATGTATCCCTGGAGAAGTTAAGAATAGTGTTCCTTTAAAAATATAACTAAAGTATACTCAGTTTTCCATGTTGATCACCGAAGATAGCGCCTGGATGAAAACCAAGAGGCAGGCGAGTGGGACTGACAGTCATTATGGAGGTCACTGATTCTTCCGTGATAACCTAGAAAGGTGGGATTCTGTACAGACATCAAAGTAAAAACAAACACCTCCCCAAACATCTCAGTTTCCTTTATGTAAGTTAAGAAGAATGGAGGTATAATTCTCAAGTGCTATTCTGTCTGATCTTGCTAACTGCCATTCAGGACAGATATGTCCTCACTACACAGGTCTCCTACAAAATCCGGATTTCCAACCAGATTCACTCAAGAAGTGTTTTTTCCTACACGTTGTGTTGAAAAAACAAAGTTATACTAACCAAACTGCCATGTACATATGGATCAGCAACAGGCCCACTTGCAATGGACAGAGGCAAGAGTAAAACCATGCTTATGATGCTAATGATAGCGATGAGATTAGAAAATGCTTTGTTTATGACAGTTTTTCCCTATGATTAAGATGATGTTAAGCAACTGCCTCCAAATGCATGGGGGCTATTAATATGCTTATCCTAAAAACTTGAGACTCTAAAACAAATTTAGAAGGACTTAGAAAAGGATTAAGATCATAAAATCCATTATTCTTTCTATATATGTGGATTGAAAGATGAAGGTAAGCTGACAAATTATAAAAATACCTAAAGCAATTGCTTTTATAAAAATTCATCACAGTCTTCAGTTTCTTATTTTAGGGCTTAAAAGCGTTCTGATACAAAGATGAAAAGTTACTCTTCCAGAACGTAAAGCAACATAACCACAGATAGGAGTTTTTTTCCATATTAGTCTATCAGACTTAGCAATCAACATTATTTCATGCCTCGTTCCTACAACTGGGCATTTCATCTGCTACAGTACATGTGGGGAAATGCGCCTTCCTTGGTCACAGCCATGAGGAGCAGATTTTTAACCTGAGTGGAAATGTGGCATGTCAGCTGATTTGTAACACAGACACATATGCCCGAATTCCTAATACACTCAATATTAAGGAGCAAGTGCAAAAATAGTAGAACATAAACTTTTAAGTTCAGAAATAAATTTCTTGTGCTAATGCACAGTAAATTAAAATTCAGTTCTAAAGAAGGGAAAAGATGTGTCTGTATCTGCAAATAAATATTCAGGTTGCATTTAGCATAAATCTGAGTGGTAGTGTTAGGCTTCATGTGATGCAAGCTCTACATTTGGGCTAGCAGATTTTGGGTTTCCTGAAGAGCAGTTTGCTTTGCGAGGACCTACCGTAACAATTTTTATTGCTAGAAAGCCAGAATGGCAAAAGAGCTCACCTGTGTATACTTCAGCTTTTAAAATTCCAAATCACTGGCATCGTTATACTAGGCGGTGACAATTCCAGAATTAATATTAAAATAAGCAAACCCACAATGAAAATCAATAATTAAGGAAACAGGTACCAGTCCCAAGGAAAATATTCTACAAATCATATTAAAATGTAATCCTCAAATGGTGTAATGACACAGAATGACTCACCTAACTCTTTCAATTTTAACATATAACATTATCTATTTTAACTGAATACTTTGTGATACTCGACTGCTGTGATTTGATCATATAGGCTGCAATCATGTGAAATCCAAGAATAATTCAATATAGTATTATGTTGGATAGTGTCAGAGTTACTTTACTGAACCAAGAGGAAAGAATGTAAGTGTACTGTAATGTACATTTATAATGCAATATAACCGCAAGGGAACAGAACGTAAGTATAAAATATACAGACTAATAAATACGGTCCTTACCATGGGGGATATACTCTGAGAACTGCAGCCACTTCTACCTTGATACGGATGCATGTAATTCTGGTACAGCTGCATGCCATACTGCAGAACAAACGAAGGAAAATGCATTCCCATCACTTTTACTACACGGGCAATTGATGAAAAATCAATACTTTAATTATAAATCATCAATATAAAAAATAAAAATTATAAGCTTTCCTTAAAACAAATAATAAACCAACCATAATTCTGAAAGGTAAGCTTTTAGTGCCCTACAATGATACATTTAAAAAGACAAGTGTTTTTTTTACTTGAACCCACACTTAAGGTCTAGCTCACCAGTAGAAAGATCTGAAACTGACATTCTTACTCATTATTCTTAGCACCCACAGCACCAAAAGCACTGGAGTGGTATATCACCTAGTGATAAGACAGCTCACTTGGGAAGGATGCCTGACTTAACGGAACAAAGACTCTGAAAATATGCATCTTAAGCAAAATAGGGTAAAATTCACTATAACTCTTCAATGACTGACAAATCACATCGTCTCTCTGGCAAATCCATAAACTTGGCCCTGTGTTAAAGACTCTTGACACTCCAGCATCTTCCAGTAACAAAACTCTGATCACATTGCTTTATTTCTGGCTCTAAATTCAGGGAAATCAAAATGGTGGGGAATCAGGCTGATCTCACACAAAGGGTTACAAAATACAGTGTAAATGGCAGTAGCAAAGCACCGTCGCATCTTTATTTCCGGAGGTAGCACTGTAAGACTCGGCTGCCGGGCCACACGATTGGAAAGTGGGTCTGGGCTGTACGTGGAACACTCGTCTGAGAAACATTAAGAATGCTAACTGCCATGACGCCTGGGTGACTCAGTTGGTTAAGCACTGGACTCTTGATTCCGGCTCGGGTCATGGTCATACGGTTCATGGGTGCAAGCCGCACATCGGGCTCTGAGCTGACAGTGCAGAGCTGCTTAGGATTCTCTACCTCCCCCTCTCTCTGCCCCTCTCTCGCTTGTACACTCGATCTCAAAAATAAATAAACTTAAAAAAAAAAAAAAGACTGCTAACTTCCATGGGGTGCCTGGATGGCTGTCAGTTAAGCGGCTGACTCTTAATCTCAGGGTTCTGAGTTCAAGCCTATGTTGGGCTCTGCACTGGGTGTAAAGTCTACTTAAGGAAAAAGAAAAAAGTATGCTAACTGCCATAACCAAATTATCTTGGGGGGCTCACGATCTGAAGCTAGAATGTACTCTCTTAAGATTTAAGGCACTTTCTTTAAAACAAAACAAAACAAAGCAAAACCACAATGGGGCAGAGAGGCCTTTTCTTTTCTTTTTTCTGGCTACCCTCAACAATTCTCTCCATTTCACAGAGCCGCGATGAACTTGAAAATAGGTCCTACATAAAAGATTGAGGAGACACCCTGGAATCCAATCTCACCCTTAGGATGAATTCCATTTAAACATTCCAACAGAGCTATTTCTCTACTAAAGACTATTTCCTTAAAAGCACTTCCAGCAAACTGGATGTATTTGGTAATTAGGCAGATATCAGAGGGCGCTTGGAGAGTCTCTGTTCCCAAGATTTTGCTTTTAACATGAATACAAACCCACATTCATTTAAAATTCTCTATGTTGACTTCATTATCCAATTATTTCCCAACTTATAAAGATTATTTTTTAATTTACCGTCTGATTGACATTAATGGGACCTAATGAAATTTACTTTAAATCAACTCTAAACCTACCATAACTGTAAAAAGAAGACAGAAGAGCCTAATTCCTAGTCAAATTCATTTTGGAGAATATACAGTAACCTCTAACGAATACTTTCACAAGGTACACGCATGCTACTTGGTGGCCTTTTATTTATCTGTTGTGAAAAGCCAGTCAACTACTAATAAGGCTGTTTCCTTCAAAGATGTACTATCCCTGGTACCTAGTGTTAGGTAGTTGCTTCTGGGCTACTGGTCTTTAGTAGGCATTTAACTCTGGCCGAGGGGCAGGGCAAGAGTCACCTTAACATGCCCCTGTCCTACAGAGGGGCAGATAAGGGACCAAAATGTTAGAAGCTGGCAGAGTTCTAGTTGGAGGGAAGGGAGGGAAGAAGACAACATGTAACTAGGACGCTGTACCTGAGCAACTCTCAGGTTTCCCATGAATCTATATATAACTGGGACTTCTCCAAAGCGAACAGGAGGATCTTCCTCTGATACCATGTGAACAGTTTACATGTGTATATAAAAAAAGAAAGGGAAATAAAAATAGGAAGCCAATTTCATGGAGGAGGCAGTGTCTAGTAAGTAGCATGTAAAGAAAATCAGGGACCCTCTCAATCCGATCAACATACAGACTCATGTCTCCCCGTACCTCCAACTAAGTCCAATGATAAATTGGAAATAAGACAGACAACTAAAGGAGAAAAATCAAAAGATACCTCTAACACCAGGTGAATCCACATGCACCAGGCAGGGGGACAGAACAGGTACCCCGCTGATGACAAGCTGTCAGGGGAAACCAAGTGATTCCCCTGTTAGAGTACTTCAAATATGTGAGCGCGGGCAGCCCTGGCTTCCTGTATCTGGATATGTTAAAGTGTAAAATAGATCATGTCACTTTCCCATTTGAAACTGTTTGGTGGTTTATCATTGCCTCTGGGATAAAGGTCCTCACTGATGCCTGCCTCCCTCTGTGCTTCATCTGGAAAAGTTTTATCACAACTACACACACACACACACACACACACACACACACACACACGCAGGGGATACGTATACTAGGCAGAATAATGGCCCCAATAGATGTCTACATCGTAATTCCTATAGCCTGTGAATGTCAAGTTACCTGGCAGAGAGGAATTAATGTTGCAGATAAAATAAAGGGTACCAATTAGTTGACGCTGAAATTAGGTGATTAGCTTGGATTATCCAGGTGGATCCAAAAGAATCACAAGGGCCCCTCTAAGTGGAAGGGGAGGCACAAAAGAGAACCAAGTCAAAGCACGAAGAAGTCTTAGTTCAATAGCCGGTTTTAATGGGAGAGAAAGGGACCATGAGCCCAGAGATCTTGGCGGCCTCTAAAGTCTGGAAAGGGTATGAGAAATGGATTCTCTCTGAGTCTCTGGAAAGGAATGCAGGCTCTCAAGACACCTTGCGTTTAGGCCAATAGGACCCATTTCAGACTTTCTGAATGACAACAGTGTAGGATAATAAATTTGTGTTGTTTTAAGTCACTAAAGTGGTCATTTGTTATAGCACCCATAGAAACTAATACAACAGAGCATGTTTAAAGTGGACATTTGGGCCTTGGAAGATGCTTTCAAAAGAATCAAATGAGAGAAAAAAAATTGAGGAGACAATCTTCCAGAAGCTAAGCATTCTGTATATGGAAGGATCAAAAAAAGCTTTTAATGTATTTCATCTGAAACTCTCAGGACACGTTTCTTTTCAAATTTTAACATTCATAGATTTGCCTTAGCTTAACTATGGAATCTTACATTCACTGTGGACCAAACGACCTGTCATTACCTCATACGTTTGGTGAGATTGAGAAATCATTTGCATCAAACCTTGCAAAGGGGATGCCACTGGCTAGAAAAACAACCCCAGGGATCATGGCAGAGCACCTGTCTGAGAAGTTCATCCTCCCTGAAGCTCGTGACGGCACAGATCTAGATAGTCTGTATGAAATATGGGTGTCCATGCTTTGAGAGAAAAAATAATTCAGGAAAAGCAGACTTAGAATATGAAGACGTTTTACAGATACCTCACATAATTTATTTCATATAGATAGATAGATGTGTGTGTATACACAAAATTGATAAATGATGGAAATCTACATCTGTAAGTCTAAATAAAAACAAAGTAACTAAAGGAAAATAAAAATCGTAAGTGATAGGAAAGCATATCATAATTTTATTGCATAATTCTACTGATACAAAAAAATAATGGTGTATTCTGGGAAAATCAGTTGCATGTTGGAAAGCCTGCTTTCGGAAGTGGGCTTACCATTTGCTTCTGAGTTGAGTGTTTGACCTTGAGATTAAATTAGACGGGAGGAAGCCTTGACTAACAAGGTTGGGAAGCATCTCCTCTACCAGCCTAGCCTGATTTCCAGAGTTCTAATGGGAGGAAAGAGAAAACCAGAGACCTCAAGGTATTTTCTCTACTGTAACTGTGATGGGTTAAAGAGTTCCAAAGAACGCCAGCCTCTTCATCTATAAAAGGAGGACACTGGATGATGTTACTCGTTCTCAATCAGGCAGATGTCTGGAATTCACTCACTAAATCGGGGTCCCCAAGGATAGGGCTGGACACATAGGACTTGAGAATGCTCCTCAGGTAATTCCAATGCATATCCCAAGTTAACTAATACTACTTCTTTGGCTGGTTTCCAACCAAACTCTAAAGTTCTTTTCTTTTTTACTTTTTATGACAATGAGAGCAACATAGAAGCGATTACTTACCATGAGGGTTTCAAAGAACCAAGACTTCTAAGCTTTGTTGAAACCAAAATCATGATAGTCATTTAATGGTAGACTATTGAAAAACAAATCTCTTTTAATAAGGTAACTACAGTAGCTATCTGTGGTAACAGCAAAGGAAGCAAATTTCATAGTTAATCCAAAAGCTTCCTTTAAGCCATTTAAATGATTTTTCTTCCAATACCACGTCATATCCACTAGGATAATTATTTTTAAAAAAGGAAAATAACAAGCGTTAGTGAGGATATGGAGAAATTGGAATTCTCATAATTCCAATTATGCAGGTGGTAAATGTTAGTCACTGTTAGTCACTGTGGAAAACAGTTTGGCAATTCTTCAAAAGGTTAAACAGAACTACCATATAGCCAGCAATTCCACTCCTTGGTATATACCCTCAAAATTGGAAACAGGTACCCAAACAAATACATGAACACACATGTTCACAGCTGTACTATTCACAATAATCAAAAGATGCAAACAACCCAAGTATCCATTATGGATAAATGAATAAACAAACTGTCTGACATATCTACATATCTGTACACACACACATACACACACACATACACACACACGTGAATATTATTCAGCCACAAAAAAGGGCATCGAGTACGGACATTCTATAAGATGGATGAACTACAAAACAATATACTAAATAAAATAAGTCAGACACGAAAGGTCAGATGTCATGATTCCATTTCTATGAACTATCCAAATAGGTAAATCCTATACAGACACACAGAGACATGGATGGCTGCCAGGGGCTGGGACTAACTACTTAATAGGGACAGAGTTTCTTTTTGAGGTGATAAAAATTTTTTTGGAGCTAGATAGATGTGATGATTGCACAACACTCTGAACAAACTAGATACCACTGTATTGTTCATACCGTTAATGTCTACACAGTTAATAATACTTCATAATGTTAGCATAGTTAAGTAAAATAGTTAATTCAATTAATTTTGTTATGTGAATTTCACCTCAATTAAATAAAAGAATAAAAAATAAATAAGTTTTATTTAAAAAATAAAGAATAAAATTTAAAAAAATAATAAAAGATAAAAGAACAAATAAAAAGAATAAAAAAATAAAACTGTTTTCCAAACCTCATAGGACAACTAATAATTTTGATTCTGATTATTCTGCCCTTCTTCAAAAGGAAATGGTTGATAATTTTTATAATTATGAGGTTGTCTTAAATTTACTACCATACAAGTTTTGAAATTAAATATGTTTTCCATACATTCTAGAAGAAATCACTCTATGTCTCTCTTCCCCACATAACCTTTAGAATATTCTCACTCCTTTCAAAATGCTCACTACCAAACTATGCTTATTTAGGTTATAATTTCTACTTAGCACAAAGTACATATTTTCCTAAAGTAAAATTTGCATAATCACTTGAAGTAAACTATAAAACAATTTATGCAACACTTAAAAAAATGTAAAACCATCACACTAAACACACTTCGGTGGGCACATTTTAAAATATATGTCATGTTGGATTGATGGCAATACGTTAAAAATGCACGCTGAGTCATGCGCAGAAGTTTTAATCAGTTACACTAGCTGTACATGTAATACTCTTCAAAAAAACAAAATTCAGAGCATTTCTAAAAATGGAATACTCACTCCGCACACAAAAGATAAACGCATTAGGCAATTCCATTCTACTCTCCAAATGTTTATCTTTTAGATAAAAAAAAAATAAAGTACACACATCTGGGTACACAGACTCACAGTGAGTCTCTGCATTTTGAAACACGGATGTTTTCAAACTTTGATGGCACTCACAGCATTTAATAGAAATTCACGCCTGCAGCGCGATTACCTTAAGCAATCTAATCGCGGTCACCCAGCACGTCCTACTCTGCTCTTCTTCTGCGCAGAGCATTTTCAGGTCTCGGGGCCCTCCCGCTTTGTTAGGCTAGAAGGCCACAGCACATTGTTTATCGTTAATGCATATCTTGAAGGTAACACCTGTTGAAATAAAAGCCACTAAAATTCTCCTATATATAAGAGAAAGCTGTCTCTTTTTAAAAGAAATTAAAAGAAACTCAAGCTTACCTAAAAGGCTGAGGCTTGCTTTATTCATCTATCAAAATATTAAGCCTGTACCTTAAAGCAGAATCCATAGTTAGTCGGCGCTCCATGTTTTTTTTTGCCTGCCAGTGACACATAAATATCACTATTGCCAAATTCGCTGAAAAACTGCAAGTGCCGTGGTTCCTTTAAAAAAATATATATATGTGAGTGTTGAAGTGAATACATATTTTGGCACACTCTCTTTTGTGTTTCTACTACATTACATAATTTATACCTTGGCAAAAATTATTCCGAGTAATGTCACAGAAACAAAAGGGAAGAAAAATTAAGTTACTATATCCTTAAAAGAACCAGGAGCTTGATACGATATCATTTGAGAAGTGGCCATTTGCTTTCAAGTTTAACTTCCAGTATACACCAAAACATTTATCTTCCTATTTAAAAAGGTTTCTCTCTAACCACCATTTCGGGAGTCTCAGGGAGAGAAGACAGCCAAGGATGGCTTTTGGAAATGTTTCCCTTGTCTGGGTTTCAAAGGATGGTAGCTGAACAAAGGCAAGAAGGCTGGTTTGAGCTTCTCCAGCAGTTAGAGAAGGCAAAAGAGAAAGAGAATGATTCTTGCTTTGTTCAGCAACGATCACCCCTCCTGTTTGTGTACTGCCTAGCACACGACAGCAAGCAATGAAACAGGTGGCCTGACTACTTTTATGAAAAGAAGGAGGCCTGTACAGGCGAGTTCAGGGAAACCACCTGGCAGGGGAAAACGTCTGATTTTCAAGGCAAAGTGGAATCATGAACAGCTATTTCTTCTCCGGGAAATCCATGAGATTTAAGGCTGGTCATGGGAAATCGCTGGGTCATATTATTCTGTGACAGGTTAATAACTTGGAGAAATGCTTAATTCTGGGGTTGAATGCATAATCCAAGCTGACTGAAATGCATTTGTTCTCTAAAACCTTGCTAGTAGGAGTGTGGTCCCACGCTAGCAGCACCGACACCACCTGGGAGCTTATTAAAAATGGAAAATCTGTGGCCCCACCACTGAATCAAAATCTGCATTTTAACAAGACCCCAGGTAATTCCTATGCACCGACATTTGAGAGGCAATCCTCTAAAACAAAGCAGAACAGAAAAGACAGAAAACCCAGAACGTTCGGCAGTTTGAGCAACCCATTCAGATCCAAATCCAAAATACTTCCAGTCATTTACCAGCAGGCTATTGCCTCTCTGATGATTGGTAGAGCGAGAGTTTCTGTGCATGTCACTGTTCCTCTGTGTGTCACTGTTAGGCATTTTGATCTAATGAATGGCTACAGTTCCCAACTCCATGGGAGAATAAGGCAGAAAAGAAAACCGTTAAAAGAGACCCAGCCTTGCGCCCTTGGAACAAGGGAAGAGGAAGGAGAAAGGTACTCTTACTGTCATGGCCTTTCAGACTATTTTTTGATAGAAACTGATTTGCTAGTAAAAATGTCTGATTTCTATGAAGAAAAGATAAAACCATCCCCATCCCCTGATGCTGTAGAAGTCAATGTAGCTGATTCATCTGGATGTAAGAAAAAGGCTGCTTGAGAACCCCTCGAAGCCTACAGAGGCATGATGAGTTTCATCTCCTGACAGATTTCTGCTCCATCACTGCAGATATATCAAGGTTTAGGACTTAAGACCACAGGCCTGGGTGGACATGGTTAGCAAAGGCCACACGTGCACATGTGTATACACAGGGAGAGGCGAACAGGGGTTTCTCTTAGAGGTTTCTCTAAATAAAAGTCACAGTCACATCTCCAAGGCTTGTAGCGGTGCTTAACTAACTCCCATGCAGCCCAGGTCTTCAGAAAGTACAATAAATCAAGACCTTCTCACAGAAAAAGGATAGGAAATCATCTCTTTGCCAGGTAGAAATGTCATTAGACATTAGGTAACCTGCATAATTTATATCAAGGTCATAATCCTCGAGGTTACCTAATACCTTGAAATTTCTTTTTTTGATGGGAAATTTAAAATCATTTTCATGTGTGGAACACGAGCTCATTAGACACAGGCTAAAGAGAAGAATATTATGTACTGATGTACAGCAAAGTCAGACACTATGTTGAAAAGAGCTACAGTATGGACTGAGAACAGATGTTCGATGCTTGTGATTTTGCCTGGCCAAGGGAAAGACCATCGCAAGAAAAAAAGCATGGGTCCAGTAGAAGGAATAAGAGTTGTCTATTGTATAATGGTTGAGCAACGAAAGGAGGTAAAGGCTAAAGTAAAAATATAATGGGCAGTTGATTTTAATAAGAAACTTGTTGAAGAAATGAGAATTTAGAAATTAAAGAAATATTATCATCTTCCAGTGAAGGTTCACTGGGAAACGTATAATCAGCATGATTACTAGATTTAGTAGCCACTTTTCTCTGACTTTACAAGTTAAAAAAAATAGGGGCGCCTGGGTGGCTCAGTTGGTTAAGTGACCGACTTTGGTTCAGCTCATGATCTCATGGCTCATGGGTTCAAACCCTGTTTCGGGCTCTGTGCTGACAGTGTGGACCCTGTTTGGGACTCTCTCTCTCTTTCTGCCTCTCCCCACTCGTGCTTTCTGTCTCTCTCAAATTAAATGACTAACTTAAAAAAAAAAAAAAAGATGATCCAGCACGTATTTGTTTAAAAAACATCTTCATATATAATTTCACACTTAGGAACAAAGGGAAAAAAGCAACCCTACTAAAATTTAGACCAAAGAAAATCCAAACCCTTAATTACAGAAATAGGTAATTATTTATCCTGACATTATTTATGATAGAAACATTTGAAAATTAGTTAAAATGTTCAAGAGAAATTAGTTTAATGCCTCTGTATGATAGAATACAATCATACACTTAAAAATAAAATATGTCTGTAAGGGAATGTATTACTAAATTAGTAGAGCCCCATTCCATCACTTAAACTTCAAGGAAATACACACATGTGTGAATGCACTCATGCGAATAGCAACAAAGGAAAACCATGCATGAGGGAAAGCCTGGGAAATTATGAAAGAGTCAAGTATTACTCCTTGTGCCTCCGTATCTCTTGTTAGGACCACCACTGGAATACCTAGTCTCTGTCATTAACTGTATTCTGGGCATTTCCCTTTGAATGCTTCACCCTCAACACAATATATCTAGAACTAAGATCATGATCTTGCTTCTAAGGTAATGTGATAGCAAACCTCCTATTCCTGTTTATTAAATCACTGTGTATTTCTTTATTTCCTTCTTTAAGAACATTTTAGATGCTTCCTCTCCTTTCACATCAATAGGTCAACAAGATCTAGCCATTTGCCTTTGAATCTTGTATCCACCCCTTTCTTCCCCCTCCACTGCTCATCGTAGGCCTGGTTAGATCCCAACTCCACTCTGCATTACTGAATGACTATCTAATTACCATCTGTGCCTCTGGTTAATTTCTCTATCCCTGTGTCCTCCTCTGCTCTCTGCTTCCTTAGCTTCGTCTCCCTCATTCTTATTTCTCTCTCTCCCTCCCTCTGATTTTTTAAGTGCCCTATGGCCATAGTAATCTAACAACTTGATCATCTCACTCTCCTGCTCAAAAATTTTCACCGGCTTCCTACAGTGAGTTGAATGATAGCCAGCCCCCTCCCCAAAGATATGCCCATGCCCCCTTCCCAAGAAAATGTGAATACAACCTGATTTAGAAAAAGAGTCATTGTAGATGAAATTAAGTTAAGGATCTCAAGATGAGACAATGTTAGATTATCTGGGTGGGCCCTAAATGCAGTGACAAGTGTCTTTACAAGACACGGAGAAAGATGAGAAGGCCACGTGAGGACAAAGTGGGGCCACCACAAGCAAATGGGTGCCTGGAGCCACAAGTAGCCAAGACAGAAAATCCTACAGAAATTTAAAGGATTGCATAATGAGAGTGAGAAATAAATAATGGATGAACATTTCTAGCATAAAAGATAAATAGAAATTTGCAGACTGAACGCGTATGTTGAGAACCAAGTAAGATACATCTGAGTACATGTGAATGCACCTACAAATGTGGTCGGGGAAATTACTGAACACCAATGATTATCATAATATTTGAAAAACAGCCAGAAAAAAATGACAAATTACCAACAAAAAATTAACAATGCTGTTTGACAACAACAGATGCATGAGAACAGAATTAAAATAGCCGCCCATGAAAATTCTCAAAAGTAGTTTTACTTGAAAGATATCAATCAATGCACCGCATAAAACGTCAGCACTCATAAACTAAGGCATAGTGCCACTGACTAGACTACACAGAAATACAGACAACACAGTGCCGAGCACTGTGAGAATTACATGTATGAGTGATGGTGCATGTAGGAGCACACAGGTAGGTCCAGGTGACCACACAAGTATATACAGACAAGCACACAAAGCAACACATCTATCCACCCTGATGGTAACGTACCTTCCTCTAGAATCTACAATCTAGCTAAGGAGACAAAACTAACACAGACAAAGGAATTAATGAGCAATTACAGACTCAACTGAGTGTTACTAACAGCAACAACAACAGAAGTTCAGACGGGGGCAAGATTAGCAGTGTAACCTGCGGTGAAAAGAAAAGACAGGCACTATGTTGGACCTCAAAATCTGCAACTGAGGATAAGGAAAGAGGGGGTGGGATTCAGAGTAGAAGAAACGAGCACAGTCTGTGGTCCCTGGGCATACTAAGGGTACTAAGGGCATCTGGATTCCATCGTAGGACATATGTTGAAACTAGAGCGAAACAAAGCTGCATAGTCAGTTCTTAAATGGATGATGGCAGAGGCACCAGGATGGCTGGGTCAGTTAAGCCTCCAACTCTTGATCTCTGGTAATCATCTCACAGTTTGTGAGATCAAGCCCCATGTTGGGCTCCGTGCTGACAGCTTGGGATTCTCTCCCATTCTCTCTCTGCCCCTCCCCTGCTCATGTTCGGAATGTCTCTCAATAAATAAAGAAATAAACATTTTTAAAAGATACATAAATTGTAGCAAATATTTGGAATCTATAATTACCAACTCTTGATATCAAGCAGTAAAAAAACAAAATTAAATCCCACTTTTACTTATAATTCATAACATATCATTGACATTTCAATTACCTTTGACGTCCCTTTAGTAGAAAAATATAAACCAGATCTTCTTAGAAGGAAGTAAATCTTTTTCCAGGACTTCTTTCCCTGTTCTTTTGCATGTAAGAAGCCATGGATTTCAGGATATGTGCTTGAACTCAGAAACATCTGGAAGAAAAGTTAGACATTCTCATATTATTTTTCAATCAATGATAGTGTAGCCTTACAGTTATCTTGTTAAGATTTCAAATATAACCATGTAAAATCTAACAGGATCAATACCACTTATACAAGCCATTATAGAAATGGCAATGGAAATACAACAGAAAATAAATCAGTCTTTTGATAACCCAAGGCAAGTTCCAAATGAAAATATGTGCACAAAATATACATTCTAAGTGGTCAGTACTTAGCCAAACACCAAACTGGTAAGTTATTTAAATGTCCATCTGAAAAGCTAGATTTGGTCTAAGAGTTAAGTCCTGATACTTTTCCATCCTTTCTATGATTCTCCCTGAGAACATATCAACTTCATTACAGTCGAAGTAAAGACTACAATCTTGACTTCAATTATTCAATTGTTAAGAAAGTCGGGCTAAGTTCACCTCCCTGATGAGATAAAGCAAACAGTCTTTTCTTTGTCCGCCATGGTTCTCAGTGGTGGGTGGCTATGGTAGGTTGTGTTTTCCAAAGAGAGTTGTGGCACCGTCCTCCGGCCCACAGGCTCGTCTGCAACGCGATCTTGCCGCTGAACCAGGCAGTCTGTTTCTCTACCGCCTTGAATCTGGGCACGGCTTGTGACTGCTTTGACCAACAGAATATGGCAGAAGTGACAGTCAGCTAGCTCCAGTCCTGGTCCTTAACTAGTCCTTCATTAGTTAACCCTTGGAGGCTAGCTGTCACATAAGAAACGTGACTACCTGGAGACGGCTCTGCTGTGTGAAGTCCAATACAACTAGAGAAGCCTTTGAGGATGAGACTCCATGTGGAGAAAGAGAGAGAGAGGAAGAGAGAGGGAGGGAGGGAGAGGCCAAGAAGTACCAGGGACACGCAGTGAAACGCTCTCTTAGAAGGGGATCCTCAAACCTCCAGAGAGTCCATGTGCCTCCGAGATGACCCACCCGGCCAAACCCTTTCTATATTCCTGACCCGCAAAATTGTTGGCAAAATGTGAGTGGGTACTTAAGCCATTAAGGTCTGGAATGGTTTGTTCCACAGTAATAATGAACTGAGACAGTAGGCACGTGCTGGTCAGGAAAGCAAGAGTGACAAGGAAGAGCCCTGCATGAGTGGCGGTGCTCCGCATCCTTAATAGACAGTGGCGATGCATTAGCATCTCATTAAAAGAAGAAATCAGAAATCCCTCTGAATAAACAAATGCAAACTGGAAAAACTGAAAGAGAAATTACCAGCTAAAACGATGTGACATATTTTAAAAGGCTGCTCTGCGAAATGCTGAGAATAGATATGTATGTTTTTAAGTAAATTATTAAATTTTTTTAAATTTAATGAGCCACAGTTATTAATTAATTGACATGCAAAACAGGCAAGTAGGTTTTTTAGTTTGAGTGCTTTCCAAGTTATTAAACCAAACCAATTAAATTTTAAAAAGGGAGTCACAGAGGTCATACTAGAAAAAGAAGAAACGTTTTAAAAAGTGGAAACATTGCCTCAGTGGAGAGAAAAGGTCAGAGGCACATGCAGGACTATCTGATTCCAAAGCTATGATTTTTCTTGTTTTTATAATTTCACATTAAAGTAATATAACTATATTATAGGCGAATTGGGGAAAGGAGGTGGAATAAAAACTCCAGCCCGCCACCCCGTATCCTAATCCAGCAGTGAAGCGCTGGGGGGGCCTGAGAGCAGGGTGTTCCCCGGGCACAGCTGCTGGACCGCTGCCACTCATCCTAATACCCTGATGGGGCATCTGTGAAACCCAGCAGCATGTAAGAAGCTTTTAGGAAAATCTCTTGAGACTAATCACACTTCTAAAATATTGTGAAGAGCGAAAATGAAGTACAGCCTATTAAAAGCCCATAGAAAACAGATCTGTTCCACCCAACATACTCACCAATATCTTTAAATACCAATATACTTAGAGTAGTATCTATTTTGGAAATATTAAAAGTTGTCTTCTTTAATGGTCAGAAAATATTGAGTAGGTCTGAGGATGCCCGGGGGCTTAGATCAAACAGTAACCATTATAAAAACATCGCTCAACATTAACCTGTTAACAATGGCGGAGCTTCTGATGTGAAATCTACTAATCTACAAAAAATAAAATAGCTGAAATCATTCTTTTATTGTAATGAAAATATCTTTTAAAAATGATCTCATAGAGCCACTGCCGGTTTGGAAGAAATGAGCCCCAAAGATACAAAACTAAGGAGTCTTTTAATTAAATAAGTAACATTCTTAATTTGGCTAGGACATTTCAGAATTCTGCTCAGGTATCCGACATAGTGGGGCACATGTCAGCGTATGAAATACATATTTTTATATCTGTTTTTCCTCTTTCACTTAAATGATGAATGTTTTATCACAAATAGGACTGAAAACACTTATTATAAAAGTCACTACTAAATACCTGTCAGTAAAATGCCTACACTTTACGGGGATTTTGATTTTTCAAAAAGACTAACATAATCTTTAAACACATCCTAGAAAAAAAATTCCACAAGTTTCCTTTCATGATACACATTTTTTAAACACTAACATCCTTTTACAACTGGCCAAAACTGGAAGAATAATGGTGTTAGGAGGTTTTCCTGATTTAGAGAATTCTTTATTGAGGTTTTGTTTTTTTCTTTCCTATTCTTTCTTTTCTTTTTAGTTTCACCTCCAGCAACAATTAATCATCAAGGTATACCATTTCAAGATCTGGGGATATATAAATATGGACCTTAAAGTTTCCCTTTATTATGCTGTTACTTACATACTTTAATGGGAATATATTTTACCTGCAAAATCTGTGTGGGGGATATTTCACCATTGGTTTCAGTTGCAAAAGACACCATATGCTCTGGAAAAAAATACTGACGAAAAGATATAGGTTACATTATCTCAAAAGCCATGCTAGAAAAGATTCAGTATGACCAATATAGTAAGCTAGAACAAAAGTTCTTTACATCCCTGTGTCGAAAATTCACCTAAATTTTTTTTTCTTTCTTTTTTTAATGCTAGTCCCTGGAATCTACTTTCATGTATCTTAATGAGAAGGTATGGGTAGGGCCCAAAGATCAGCAAACACCCTCAGAAAATGCGGATGCAGAGAGATCCACATACGTCAAGTTACAAAACACTGCTTTCATGGTGACAGCGTGCTTGCTCCTGTATCTCTTCCCTCAGTCCTGCAGCCACTGGGGCAGGGACTAAAGGATTATCAACTCCATTTCACAAATTCAAGGCTCATAGAAGTAAAGGGTATACACAAGGTCACGGCTGCGTGGAGAGGAGCCAGGACTTACAACAGGGCCAGGGAGCTAAAAGTCCGGTCCTTTCAACCTTCTCTTTTTCCAACCTTGTTTAATCATAAAATTCACCTAGGACAGTTGTTTAAAATAGGAATTCCCAGGCCTCATTCCTGGGGTGTCTGATTGAGCAGGTCTGGGTAGGTCTTGGGTCCTATGCTTTTAATAAGCACTCTCTCCATCCCCAGGTAATTTTTATAATCAGACAAGTTTGGGAAAATTTAGACCTCTATACTTCCTCGAAGGACAAGGCTTTACAACAGTTCTATTAACATTTGGTCGAATACTGTGCTCAATATTAGTTACAGCATTCCTGGCCTCTACCTGCTAACAGCCCTCCTGTCCCTCCACCCCAGTAACGATGAGCAAAAATGACTCTAGACATTGTCAAAACACCTCCAGTTGAGAACCACTGCTCTAGGTCTACAAAATGAGCATACAGACTTGTTTAAATAATAATAATAACAATAATAATAATATATAACCAAAACCAAGCACTACACCATAAGCCTTTAACTATACTTTTAAATTCTTGCTTTTAACGAACAGTCACAGCAAGAAAATAGTTTCCCCTCAAATTCTAATTCCATTTAATTTTTATTAGGACCCTTTCATTTTCTTTGTCAAAGATCATCCCATTATGTTTTTATTAATAGGTTCAAATAAGCGAGAACATAAGAGGTCGTTCAGGGTTTGAAAATATTCTATTATGGTGTGTATCATATATTTTTCATAAAGGATCATTTCAATCCAATTATCCAAAACTTAGTGTAAAAATATGCTACAGCTGCAGAGACAAAAACAATTTAAAATAATGAGCCCGGAGGCTATTCTGACTTCTGCAGATCCCTAGTCTTCCCTAGGAATGTGACACACATTTATTTTCTTTTAAAGAGCACAATAATGAAAGAAGTATTTATTGGATAATGCTCTGGTCTTTAACTTATTTCTACTTAGTTCAGTAAGTATTGCACTGAAAAATATTTTGGAACAGCAAGATTCATGTCAATCTTAAATTTCTGGCTAAGCTATAGCACTCCAACCAATCATCAATCTGGTTTTACTTGAGAAATTTTCTTATTTAAATTTCCTACATTCTGTGAAAAGCATTAAACTATAATATTTTGGAGCTGCGTGAGGATATCTAATAATTGATTCCCCAAATTAAAGGTGTAGTCGTTTTCTTAAAAAGCAAGAAAAAGAAGAAATACTTCCCCCAAACTGTCTATCTGAACTTCTGTGATAATGCTGACTAATTGTTGATAAAGAAAAAACATGATTATGTTTTAAAGGAACAGATTTCTTACCTATGATTTACCAAATAGGAAATTATATTTTATTTATAGTGACTCATTTCTTCACATAAAAAAATAAAATTTAACAAACTCATTTATTTTCTGTAACAATGGGGATTTCACTTACCATTGGGTTTTTAAAGAATTCATATTTGGCATAATTTTTTCTAAAGTATAGTTTATTTTCTTCTTCCATTCCCCAGTTAGATAGCACTTCAATCACCAGCTCGTGGTCTTCTATTGTTCTTTCTGTAAGGAATGTTTCAGTGAGTATGTCAACAGATAGATACTTGGATGAAGAGACAAATGGATAGAAAGACAAACAGGTAGGCAGAAAGAAATATATGTGGATATATGTATTCATACAAATATATAAAATATATTATGTATGTATCTCTACTAAATATTCAATTGAAGTTGAATATCAAATTTCAACTCAATTCTAGGATAGCCAGATTGATAATATTTTCAGCAACTTTGAATTAGTAATGTTGATTTTTATTCCAAAGAAGACTGTAACCTGAGGAGAAAAATGACAAAATATCACAATGCACTTTTTGGTAATTCTCAATTCCTTTTATTTCTATGTAAATTATAATTAAGTTTGATAATAAATCTGCATTAAGAATTCAGGAGCTATTCTTTTTCTCCAGCTCATCGTGATGCCAAAATTAAAATATTTGCCTCAAGGTTGAACAATTCACCCCATTAAGAGATGAAAAATTTTGACAGGTTCAAAATGCATTTGAGATACATAATCTGGATAGTTGAGAAAAATTAAAATAAATGCTTTAAAAGGAAAAAATTTAATGCAAGCACGTACAATTTTAAGAAACATAATTTCTTGTGGCATTTTATGCTTTCAAAACTAATGTTCAAGCATCTATATTTTTTATTAACAATGAAGATAATTAGGTAGGGTTGGAAGGCACTTAGGAGGAAAGGTACTTAAATGAAATAGGCAATGACAACTTTAAAGAGGAGAACATAACATGAACAATTCCTATTTTAGTAAGAAACCTGGTGTCCACAGCAGTGCTATTCAAAGAGTCCCAAACTGAAAATTACCCAAATGCCTATCAGCCTGAGAACGAATGAATAACTTGTGTAAAGGCACCCAGTGAAATACATACTACAACACACCACTGTACGGGTGAATTTCACAAACATGACATTAAATAAAAGAAGTCAGACACAAAGAGTAGTACATAGTACATGACTACACTTACATGAAATCTGATACAGCTGAAATAAATCTGCGGTGTTAGAAATCAAGATAATAGGGATAGTGGGTGAGGGAGCAGGGGTATGAGGGAACGGATGGTGTGGGAAATACTATTTCTTGTTCTGGGTGTTGGATATTCAAGTTTATGCAACATTTGAGAGTTCATTGAGTTGTCCACATATGGCTCGTTTACTTTCTTAAGGTATATCATACTTCAATAACAGGTTAAAGAAAAGCTACTGTGAAATTACTAATGCAAAACAGGAAGTGAAGAACAGTCAACTAAGGAATACAGAAACCCTCTGCTTTTCTTAGATACTTCTAGGACCTTTTTGGAAAGTATCTGTGTCTCAGACATTCAACACTCAGTAGTGATCTGTGGCCTACAACACCCGAACCCTTGAAAGTAATGTCATACTTAAATAGAAGCTTATTCATCTGAAAGGAAGTTCTTGTAAGAGTGCTCAATGAATATGGATGAGTTTAAGTTAAGTGTGTATCAACACTCTGGGTTCTGTTCCTAACTCTAATTGCTCTTTTTCTGTCTCATTGACGAACTCCCATGGCTCCTCCCTCCTAAGATGTCATCGTTGGCTCAAATCTTTTCTTTCCCTCTCTTAAACTAATTCACTCTCTCCTCTTCCGCCATCCCATCTGTCGAGTTCCTTGAGATGGAATCTCTGGCCACAGTTGCTTTCACTCACGCTCTAGTTCTAGCTGCTAGACTTTCCACTACCTCATACACAGTTTGTCTAAATCCAGAGTCAGTATGTTGGTTCCCCCAAAATATTAAACAATTGCAGCAATGCCAATTCTGAGTATATAACCAAAAGAAGTGAAGGCAGGGATGGAGAACAGATATTTGTACACCAATGTTCACAGTAGCATCCTTCACAATAGGTGGAAACACCCTGGGTCCACCAACAGATGAATGAGTAAACATGTAGTACAAACATACAAGAGAGCATTTAGACTTAGAAAGGAGCAACACATGCTACAACATGGATGGACCTGAAAGATATTATATGTAAAATAAGGCATAAGAACAGATACTGTATGATTCCATTTACAGAATGGTGCAAACAGACCAATTCATAGAGACAGAGAGTAGAATGGTGGTGGCCAGAGACTGGGAAGCAAGGAGTTATTGTTTAAAGGGTTTGGAGTTTCACCATGAGAAGATAAAAATGTTCTGGAGATCGATAGTAGTGATGGTTGCGCAATAATATGAATGTGCATAATGCCCATGAACTACACTCTTAAAAATGGTAAATTTTACGTTATGTACATTTTATCAAAACAAAAAATAAACTTGAAAACAAAGTCTTCTTCCTTTTTCTCTAACTGCTTTTTCCTAAATTCTCCTATCTCCATTGCCTCTTTATATCCACCCCCACATCCTCCACTTTTGCTATCCCCAGATATCAGGAATTTTCCCTTCAAGTGTCTCTCATGCAACCAACAACCCCTCACTCATTCCCATTATCACGATCCCAATTTAGACTTTCACCTTTTCTTACCTAATCTCCAAACCTCTAGTTTCTTGTTCTTGCAATCCAGCCTGGACACTGAGACCTATGAAGTTAGCAAACTTCATAAAACATGTGTGTCAACGGGACCCTTGCTCAAAAAAGCTTATCTGCTTCCTACTTGCTATGGGATAAATCCATGGAGTCCAGCAGTTATACATTCGTTCACCATCCACTCCACAAATACTTCTGGAAGGCCTACCATGTGTCAGCCGTGTTCATCATGGGGCTTGGTATTTTGTACTGAATAAAACAGTCAAAATCCCTGCCTCATAGAGTGTTCATTCTAATGAGAAGACACAGACTATAAATAAAATGTAAATCTTAAAAGGCAGTGATAAACACTACAAAGAAAAATAGAGCAGGGCATAGGAAAAAAGGAGGCCATAGAGGAAAGGAATTCATTTGCAACAGCTTGCCGGGATAGATCTCGCTGAGAAGGTAATGTTTGAACAAAGACCCAAAGGAGAAGGGGGCACAAGCCAAGCAGACACCTACAGGAAGAATAAGACAAAAGCATTTGAGGCAAGAGCAAGGCTCCGTGTTTCAAGTACAGCAAGGAGGTTAATGCGGCCGAAGCTGAGCGAGCAAAGGGGCAAATACTAGAAGAGGTTAGAGAAGCAATGGTGATGAGCTGGGAGGAGACCTGGGGAAGGCCCTGCAGTTTACAGTGAGGCTCTGGCTTTTCCTTGGAGTTTGAAGAGAAGTCATTTTGAACAGAGAAATAACACGAACTGACTTATATTTTCATCAGATTGCATCGGCTGCTCAGGAGAACTGATTTTAAAGGCTTCAGTGTGGCGGCATCTAGGTGGCTCGGTTGGTTGAGCCTCCTGACTCTTGATTTCAGCTCAGGTTGTGTCTCACAGTTGTGAAATTGAGTCCCGCGTAGGGCTCTGTGCTGACAGCACGGAGTGTGGATCCTGCTTGGGATTCTCTCTCCCTCTCCCTCTCTCTGCCCTTCTCCCACTCACGTGTGTGCTCTCTCTCACTCTCTCTCTCAAAATAAATAAAAAGTTTAAAAAAAGGTTTAAGGATGGAAGCAGGAAGAACATTTAGTAGCATATTGCAATTAATGAGCAGAGCGAGGATATGGCTTGGATTGGAGCAGCAGAGGGGAAATGTACACAGCAGGCAGAATCTGGATATATTCTGAAGACAGAGATAACAGATAGAGCCATGACAAATCGGATATGAAATGGAAGAGAGAGAGTGGTTAGGGGAGACACCAAGGTCCTCCACCCAAGCGCTTGGAAGGATTGTGTTGCTATTAATGAGTTCAAAAAACTATAAGAGAAGTGGGTTGGGAGAGTCAGCCATCACTGAGGTAGCCAATGGGAAGTCATATCTCTCTATCCTTAATTTGGTCTACTTCTCACACAAACCAGCTGGTATTTTCAAGCTTATGAAACCCAGGTTCACATTAAAAATACTATTTGCTAAGCATGATATCCATAGTTTTTACAACTGCGCAGGAAGAGAATTTCAACATATTAAGCAAAATGTTTGCTTGTTTGTTTTTCCAACCTGTGTCTCTCTGTATCCATTGTCTCTCTCTACCACTAAAGAAACTTCATACATTCTGCCCTCAAGATACACTATATAGAGAGGAAAAAAAGATTATAAAAATGCATTTTCTCTGCTTTTGAACTTCACAATAGACCTTCTTAATCTTTGACAAATTTAAGTGCTTGGGGAGGATCATGTCTAGCCAATCCTTGATTACCTTATACAAGGATCAACCTTCGATCTTCTTAACTACTTTCTCCTTAACTGAAGGAAAGGCTAGAGTAGAGACTGAGCCAGACAATAATAAGTGGATGGGATAGGTCCCAACCATTCCTGAATGAGAATGCTTTCAGGGTGATGAGTTGATGGTGATAAAACACCAGATAAGTTTAAGGGTTGTCAAACCAGAGGGTAGCCTTAGGAGACATCTAGTCTCCAATAGAAGCCCTACATCCAGCATGATGGAGAAGCCAAAACTGAGGGCAACATCAGGGCAGATGAGTCCACGGCATCCCACTATGAAGAAAGAGCATGGCAGTGGGACCACATGGAAGAGCTAAAAGAAGAGCAGGAACTCCTGGGCTTTATGGTACAGTCAATAAGCCTGAGAGGAACAGAACATGAGACCTGGACAAGAGTTAGGCAAACACCTGTCCTGGAACTTAAAGCCTCACCAGAAGGTTGCAGAAGTGAAAGCAGGTCTGAATTTTCAACTGAGACTATTTAATCCTGTATGTAACTCATTTATAGAACCTGAATTTATTATTAACCCCAACAAGACTGAGAACAATCCATAAAAAAAATAAAGAGATTAAACTGTCTGCTGTTAAGAAGGCAGAAGACTGAAAGTCAAAAATTATTCAAGTATTGAAAAAAGGAAGTTACATTTTTTTAAGTCTCCATCTGAGACCTTTCTCATTGCTATATTTAGTTCTTATAATATTTTCAGTAGGCTGAATAATGGCTCCAAAGACATCTGGAACCTATAAATGTTGCCTTATACGGCAAAGTCTTTGCAGATGTCATTAACTTAAAGATACTGAGATGAAGAGATTATCTCGAATTACCTAGGTAGGCTCTAAATCCAATCACAAGGATCTTTGTAAGACAGCCACAGAAAGAGATGTGACCCGAACAGAAGAGGAAAGGGCAATGTGACTACAGGGACAGACTCCAGCAACACAGCCACAAGCCAAGGAATGATGGCAACCACCAAAAGCTGGAAGAGGCAAGGAATATATTCCCTCAAAAGCCCCAGAAAGAGCCTGGCCCTACCATCATCTCGATTTCAGCCCAGTGACATCGGTTTTAGACTTCTCACCTCCAGAACTGTTACAGATCACACTTCTGTCGTTTGAAGCCACCAGGTCTGTGGTAAAGTAATATCAGTCTAAAGAGTTACATCTCCATTTTTCAGAACAGCGAACATTTCAGGATTTGAACAGCAGCCACGTGTCTGAGCCCAAGTCAGTGCTTTTCCTCTGCAAGTACTGCGTCTGCCTCCACCACAGCTCCCACTTGAGGGGCACCCCCTGTGGCCCGTGCTGAGCCTATTTATATCCTGTTAATTCTTTCCATATCAACTAACATCCTCTCTCATGTTCCTGCACCTCTCATGTTTCAGCTGCCTCAAATTCTTTTATTTTGAAATGTGTTCAATAAATATTTGCTAATTAAGTCAATAAACAACCACATTTTGAGTGCGAGGGGAAGGAAAATGGTGGGCAATATTTCAAATCATATCAGTCTTAACCTCACATGAAAGTAACATAAATCACTGGACTTTGGACTGCCCTCCAAAAGGAAATAAAACAAAAAAAAGGTAGAAAAGCCAAGTTGTATTTGAATAGCTATGACGAGTGTGTGACAGAAAGCACTATCGAGGACTATTTGTGTTCACTGATCAAGCAGTAGTCTACATGCAAACAAAATCCAGTGTACCAATCTAAAAATACAGTACAATAAAGGGTACTATATTTGCAGAAAATTTCATGGAACTGTAATACCAAATGTGTAAATAATATATTACTAGCATCAGGAAAATATTCTGCTACTCAAGAAGAAAAAATTCTTCAAACAAAGCTAGACTAACTAGAGTATGTGAGAAAGCGAAAGACATATTTGCAATCCTTCAAAGATTTCTGGATATTCTATTGAAAATCCAGAGAACACATAAGAAAGCAGATAAACAAAGCCCAGAGGATCAGAAGCAGCTACAGGTTCTCACCTCACACACTCCCCTGGTAATGGAGACAAAACTTTCCTAGTACGGAATCTGGCTTTTCAAAATATCATTGTATTAATAAGCATTTTCAATTTATACATTCGTATCCCCATTTGGATGCGCTGTCATATGCCATCCTGCAACCAAGTCTCATTAAGTTAAAGGATTAATGTGACAGTAATCCGAATAGCCCTAAAAGGCATAATTGATTATCAGTTAATCGCATCTTGCAGAAAATTCATGGTTTCTTTTTTCAAGGCAGACACGTAACTAAATACAAATCTTAACAGGGAGGAGTTCAACATGAAGATACAAGACGCCTAGATGGATAACTTTGAGAGGAAAACAAAAATGCTCATAGGAGGGTGAAAAGTTGTGGAAGACCAGCTTTGTTTTGCTTAGGGTAGGCCTGGTACATCACTACTGAGACCTGAGAACAGAAAACAAAACAAAACAAATACTGGGCCAGAGGGCTTCTAATTAACTTTTATTGACGCCTCCTCTTTAGCGCCATTCTAAAACCAAGTGGATTTTAACCAGCCCAATGATCCCATGAGTAACTTACAATGCACATTTTAAAGATCAAAAGGAAACAAATTAATTCTGCGACTAGAAGCTCTTTGCTGCAATACTTGAAAACATTGACATTAAGAACTGTCACCCAGAATGAAGACTTTTTGGGATGCCCTGTGATAAATGACCCTAGGGAACATTCTCATAAATTCATCATGACTCTTCTAAAGGCCTTATTTTTAAAACTTCATAAATTCATCTAGAATCATATGTTAAAATATATTATTAAAACTTTATGATACAAGTCTGCTTAGAAAACTTTTTATTTTCCAGGCACTGGAAAGTGAATGACAAGAACTACATACCACTTCTATGTAGGTAGAAAAATAAGAGAGAAGCCCTCTTAAATCACTTGAAAACAGCATCCAAAAAAGAGAAAAAAGGGAGGAAAGTCTCCAAAAGAGTAAAGAAAAGCTTTCTTAAAATTAAAACAAAAGCTTCATATCACTTTAAGTTTCGTTTTTGTTTCTGATAGATTGGTGAAGTGTCATGGCAATACAATGAAATATTCCCAATAATAACAACTACATAAAATTTGGTTTCTATTTAATTTCAGAAACTTTTTCTTTAAAAAACAAAAAAGAAGAAGAAGAAGAAGAAGAAGAGAGGAAAGAAGTTTCTTCTGAAACTGTTGATTTCACTTCAAAGTCTTTTAAAAAAAACCTCAATCCTCCCCAGAATGGAAAGTGTTCACCTGTGACCTCTGCCTGGATTTCTTCGCTGAATCTACTGAAAGTACAGCGTGGGGCTCAAATAGAAACCTGATTCCCTACTCTTCTCATCACTTGATAAGAGAAGAAACAAAAGTGGCTTTTACCTCTAATTCGCCCAGAAAACAATTCTTTGTATACCTTTGTTACAGGAAACTCCAGGAGACAAATGATCCTTGTACATCTCTGGGCTAGGTAGAAACTACATACATTTTGTCAATCTTATTTTCAGATAAAAATGAACAGCCTCTGACCAAGCAAAACAAAAACTGGAGAAGCAAAGAATTAAATAAGGCTCAATTCTGAAAGGTTCCTTAACCTAAGAAAACTGCTTAATACCAGTGAGATCCTCCAGAAAAATTGCTACCACCACAATCAGCTCCCCAAGTGCAATTATTAGGAAAATTTTGACAATTTGATGGGTAAAAAAGCCCTGCAGATCATTGTTCAACAAACTGAAGTAGTCTTCATATTAACTCAGACTCACCGATCACAGCTTGTATTCATAGAAATCTTACTTTTCTGCAGAGTATTTGCATATACATTTAGAAACTGCTTCCATAAATTCTAAGTTACCAAATGCATCCTTTACAGATGCACAATAAATATCCACCTGAGCATTGCGTGTGATTTCTTTGGCTTCTTTTCCAAGTCTTTTCCTTCTTTGTACGTTGTAATCTATCCTTTGAACTGCTTGATATAAGTACCTTATAGTTTAGTATTTTTTCGTTCAGAAACCATTTATATGTCTTAAACCCTGGCTTACAAAGATGTATACAGAGATCCACCTTTCATGGAATTACTGTCTAGTTTGAATAATATGACCACTATTAAGATATTTGCAAAAGGGGCGCCTGGGTGGCTCAGTCGGTTAAGTGTCTGACTTCGGCTCAGGTCATGATCTCACAGTTCATGAGTTCGAGCCCCATGTCAGACTCCATGCTGACAGCTCAGAGCCTGGAGTCTGCTTTAGATACTGTGTCTCCCTCTCTCTCTGCTCCTTCCCCACTGGCATTGTCTCTCTTGCTCTCAAAAATGAATAAACATAAAGAAAAAATAGTTGCAGAAAATGTTATAGCAGCTCATAGACGAGTAGTCGACCCAACTTGGAGCTTCAAAGATTTGAAAGCTAAATCTTTTAAAATTTATTAAGTTTTTAAAATTGTGTTTCTTTTTTTTTCTGATTTCTAAAATAACACATTTCCATTATAGAAAATTTGAAAAACACGGAGAGCTGACAATCACAATCCATTTTTAAAATTACCAAATTAGTAATCAGGAATTAGCACTTAATATTTCAGTATAATCCCTTCTTGTTTACTCTCTGGCCCTATATGAATGTATATATTTTCACAAAATTTAGGAGACACTGTATATATATATATATGCATATATATATATACATTCAACCAATGAATCATCATTACGATCTTATATCTGCCCATATCAGTCTTCAAAGGAAGAACTCCAAAAACATGATTGAAAGCTGCATAACTCATATCCTACAGATGTACTTTAATTTATTACATCCCTGTATTATTCTAGCTTTAGGTTTTATTTTTCTAATTTATCAATATTGTAAATAACCCTGCCTGAACAGCCCTATATCTATTTCTTGGCCGAATTTGTTTGTTTCTCATTCTGTAGACTAGCATGAAATTGTGGGAACTTCCCTTCCTAGTACACAATCCATGATGATCACCCCCAGTGCTTCCGGTACCACTCTGTTATTTTCAGGATTTGCAATTCATAAAGGATGTATAAGAATCAGTGGTGCCAGTAAGTGTCCTAATTGTCTCAAGGAACAACTACTTGGAACACAGAAGAGACAGATCTGTCTCCCTACCTGCTCTCAGATGCAAGGAGTGACTCTACTTCATAAGGCTGAGCATGGGATGCCTCCAAATGCTCTCTCTCTCTCCTTTAAAACCACGGCACTACATTAGCTGGCTGTCAGCTTGGATGGCTTAGGGTTTTCACCTTGCTTTGTTTTCATAATATTTTTAGGAAATGGCTTACTACCATTTTTAACTAAAATTCCAAGTAAGCCTTGAAAGAGGCATAGCCAGGTAAAGATGGGTGAGAAAGAACTTGCTGAGAATCCTAACAGCACGAGCAAGGAAACCGAGGACTGGAAAACGTAGTGTATGTGGGTGACTACAGGAACTTCTTTAATGTGTAACCTTACAGGAAGAAGAGGGGAGACACAAGGCTGGAGACAGGATAGGTGTCAGGTCACAGGTGCTACAAGCCCTGAAAAGGACCTTGGTCCCTAATGCATGAAGAATCAGGGCTGAATTCACAAGGGTCACCTTGGTATACCAGAGGTAAAGGGATCAGTTATAAGGCTAATATAATACCGGGGGGGGGGGGGGGGAGATAAGATCTGAATGCAAGCTAGGAGAACACTGAGAAGGAAAAAGCAGATGGACCAGGAGGCAGATTCAGTTATAAGCACTCTTTGCTGGTTTATGTTTTCTTTTTTTAATGTTTATTTTTGAGACAGAGAGAGAGAGAGAGAGAGCACAAGCAGGGGAGGGGCAGAGATAGGGAGGGAAAAGAGGATTTGAAGCTTCCACACAGACAGCTGCGAGCTGGACGTGGGGCTCGAACTCACGAACTGGCAGCGAGCTGGATACGGGGCTCAAACTCACGAACCACGAGATCATGACCTGAGCCAAAGTCGGGCGCTCAACCGACTGAGCCACCCAGGGGCCCCACTGGTTCATATTTTCTGCCTCCAATCTTCGTGTGCCACCAAGACATCAGGGCTCCTCAGAGCTCAGGTCAGACTAAGTAGAGAAGGAAGCCCGGTGCCACAGAGCCTAAAGGCTTCACAATTGTTTGTGATAAGAGTCGTCACAATTCTGATGGCTGGTAGGTTACAAACAGGACTGAAAGTACAACCAAGAATCAGCCCCAGACAACAGGAAAAACACTTGTGCCTCTTTGTGAAAAAGAAGAAAAAGTGAAGGAACAGCTTCAAAGTGGGCGACTGTGAAGAGCCTTCTTACCGCCGTTGTGCACTGCTTCTGTCTTAAAGAGATCGCGTGGGGCAGCTGCACACATAAAAATGGTTTCATTAAAAGCCTCCAGTCATTCATTTTGCTTATTAAAGCCACTCCACAATGATATTCACAATGGAACTCTCGGCTGTCCCTAGCAATGACACTAAAATACAATTAATTCTTCTTCCCGAGGAGTCCATAGGTATGTGCTCGAGGTATTGTGTTAATTGCCACTGCTTCATACCGTGGCTTCAATTAGGAATCAAAATGGGAGCAAGACAAACATGGATCCCATTAAGTTCCAGAGGACTTAAAACTGAAGTTTCTGCCCCCGCCGCACTCCCCCCTCAATCCACTTACACTGATTGTATAAGCAGAGGGCTCCATCTGGGGAACTACAGTGACATCCAGTGGCTATGAAGTAAAACACACCCATTACAAGACACCTACATATGAGAGAAGGGCAAATAGCTGTAGATGTACTAATGTTTTAAATTCAATGTCTATGAATGCTGCACACTCATCATAAGATGATCCAAAATCAGGCAAATCAGAGATTCTTAACAGAATGAGGATGTTTAGCTGCCTATGATTTACTCTGCCTATTAAAATTCTCAGCAACATACATTAATAATTATTGCCAGGGGCCCCTGGGTGGCTCAGTTGGTTAAGCGGTCGACTTCAGCTCAGGTCATGATCTCGCGGTCTGTGAGTTGAAGCCCCACATCAGGCTCTGTGCTGCTGGCTCATCACAGCCTGGAGCCTGCTTCAGTTTCTGTATCTCCCTCTCTCTCTGCCCTTCCCCTGCTCACGCTCTGTCTCTATGTCTCTCAAAAATAAATAAACGTTAAAATTTTTTTAATAATTATTGCCAGAGGATGTGAAATATTCATAATGTATTCAAAGTTCCAAAAGTGGTATTACTGTTTATGCTGTATACAAATTCAAGAAGTCATTTCAACATGATCCTCTTGCTCAGCCAAAAGAAGTAACTGGTTCTGTTATAAAGTGAACTGGGACAGATTGGTTTGCTCCCAATAATTTCAATACCGCTTGGTAAGAAAAATTTACCTAAAAATGTTCAGACAGAGACAAACCAACCACAGAATCCCAGGACCAGCTGTCTAATAGGATGGGGAGAGACAAACTCACTTCAATGGAAAAACAGACTTTAGAATCTAAAAGGACCTAGGTTTGAGCAATATTTGACTCTGGACAAGGTATTTCATCACTGAATCTCTGTATTCCCATATGTAAAATGGAGTGCAGATCTCCCCTTGTAGTCAAAACTCTGTAGGAAACTTTTGACTTCCCAAAACTTAATTACTAATAGATAGCCTACTGTTGACTAGAAGGCTTACTGGTAACATAAACAGTCCACAAATACGTATTTTGATGTTATATGTATGATACACTGTATTCTTACAGTAAAGCAAGCCAGAGAAAAGAAATGTTATCAAGAAAACTTATAAGAAAGAGAAAATAAATTTACAGTACTGGACTATATGTATCAGAAAAAAATTCGTGTATAAGTAGATCCATGGAGTTCAAACCCACATTATTCAAGGGTCACCTGTACTTTCAAAACTAAATCAGGATCATATTGCTCTCTGACTCCAAGACCTCCAGTTACTTTTTCTGTCACTCAGTGGAAAAGTCAAGACCTTCTGTGGCCTAGGAGACCCTATACATGCTGGCTCTGAGGCTGCCCTATTGAAGTCCACTCGCTCGTCCCCCACCTTATTCTAGAAGTGCCTGAGCACACTGCCACAAATCTTCTCCTCCACATCATTCTGCCAGGGACATCCTCCCTGATCCCTCTGTTTAAAGTGTGTCTCCCAAGGCACCTGGGGGTCTCTTTTGCTTAAGTGTCCAACACTTGATTTCAGCTCAGGTCATGATCTCACGGTTTGTGGGTTTGAGCTCTGTGTCAGGCTCTGTGCTGACAGTGTGAAGCCTGCTTGGGACTCTGTTTCCCTCTCTTTCTGCCCCTCCCCTGCCCCTGTGCACTTTCCCTTTCTCTCTCTCTCTCTCTCTCTCTCTCAAAATATAAAAATAAGAAATAAAGTACGTCTCCCACTTACCCCAGCATGTTCTTTCCTTCACCCTACCTTCCTTTTCTCCCAGTACAGGCAACTCCACGTTTTCAAAAGTTCGCATTACACCACTTTGCTTTTACAAAAGACCTACATTAGTACCTGTTTTTGCTAACGAGCAGAAATCCAAAGAGGATTTTCACTTTTACATAAAAAGGTGGAAAGTGAAAATACCAATCAGCGTTTGCTTTGCAGCAAGCCCTTACAGAGGCAACGTGCACCCTGGAGAGCAGCGAGAGTGGCCCCACCTAGCCCCTTCCATGGAACTACACTCAGCATCCCAGCACCAAGCCACCATAGCTTTGAACTTAGTCTGTGAGCATCTGGGCTTCATCTTGATTTATTCTGTGCATCTGTTGGCAAGATGTGCCCTGCGGTACCAGAAAATGCTAAGAGAGGTTATTTTTGGGGTCTGGGAATGCTCAAAAATTTTCCCATATAGATTAATAGTAAATGCTTCTTTGCTTTATACAGTTTCAGCTTATGAAAGTTGTCATAAGAGCACTCTACTTTTGGATATCAGGAGAAACTCCTACTTATCATCACCTGAGGGATTACAAATATTAGTCATTTGCCTCTTATCTTTCTCTTCTCTCGAGAATGCAAACTCACAAGGGCAGAGTTTTTTGTCTGTCATGTTCATACTGTACCCCCACTATCTAAGGCTTAGTACCAAATAGTTAATAAATATCTGCTAACTGTTTGAGGAACTCAGCAGGAAAAGGTGGGGAGAGTTCCCAGTTTTTGTGGAATCTGTAAAGTGAAATAAAAAAGAAAAAGAAAAAGAAAGAAAAATACTCAAGATGTATTTTTAAGTGCACATACACACGCACGCACGCGCACACACACACACACACAAAAGGCAGACTACAAAAATAAATACACAGTATAATTACACATTATGTTAAAATAGGGAAATTAAATAAGTAATAAATAAACAGGTGAAGACAACAGATACTCACTAGTTATCATCACCTAAAGTTTCAGTGTATCCTTACAATATACAGCAGCTAATAAATAAATACAGAATGGAAGATGGTCAACCTAATACACATTAGCATTTGGGTAGCATTAATGTCTGCAGTTTTTCTACTGTTTAAAGATAAAATCTGAGTGAAAACAAAAAGGAAAAAGAACACAAGAAGGTTGCGGAACTCCATTTCTTTCCCATAATCTTTGGTCTGATGCATGGTTGATGAAGCCATGAGACAATATTCTCACATCTTTGATTTTATTTCAGCATTTCCAGAAAATAGAGTAATGGAGACATATAGTTCTATTTGAATCCTAAAAGCTTAAATTTACTATGCAACTCAAATTAATTCTCAACGTTCCATTTGAAGCCTCGATATTAAAAAACCTGTGCATTTGATTCCTTAATATCACTCGCTGTGGTCTCAGTGATGTCCTGAGTAGATTTTTATCATTGAGCTTCAAGCTATTTGTTAGGGATAAACTGGAGTGAACATAACCAAAAAAATGTTTTTCAAGTTGCTCCCAAAGAAAAAATTAACAGTATAGAATACTGTAATTTCATATTACGCTCAGTAAACAAGATAGTTTAGGATATGGTAGATGTCTACGGAGAGTTAATACCACACTTTAAGGAGATTAATGGTTCATGAAGAGAAGCTAAATTAGTCACAGGCGTCAATGTAGAAAATATATGTTGAACTTTTTCTGCCCTTGGAGGGCAATGACAGCAAGTTGCACTGGCCAGTCAGCATACCTTCAGAATTCAGGTTTTCTGTGAATGTTACCTTATACTCCAAAAAAAAAAAAGGGGGGGGGATTTTGCAGATATGATTAAGGGACCTTGGAATGAAGACATTAGCCTGGGTTATCCAGGCAAACTCTAAAGGGTACCATTTTTATAAGAGAGAGGCGGAGGGTGATTTGATACAGACAGAGGAGGAAAATCCAGTGTGACCACAGAAGTGGAGACTGAAGTGACGCGGCCATAGCCAAGGAATGCTGGCCGCCACCAGAAGCTAGAAGAGTCAAGGAACAGCCGCTCTTCTAGAGCCTCCAGAGGAAGTGCATCCCTGCCAATGCCCTAATTTCAATCCTGTGATACTGATTTCAGACATCTAGCCTCCAGAGCCTTGAGAATACATTTTGCTTGCTGTAAGTCACCAGGTTTATAGCAATTTGTTAGAGCAGCCACAGGAAACGAATATGCAATAGAAAGAATCGGATGGTATTAACATAATAAACCCCTTTCTTTTTCATGACTTATTATGGGAACGTGTTTTTTAACACTGATCTATAAAAATAAGAAAAGGTGAAATAAAATTGTTGCCAAATTCTGTCTCGCTCCAACAGTAGAATGAAAATTCTTTTAACTTATTTTTAAAAATGGAAGTTCACATTTTACAACACAGAGCTGCATTTCCAATTTACAAAATATTTTAAAAGATTACTCTTTATGTTTATGACTTTAAAATGTAATGGAGTTACTTAGTGCTTCAAGAAAATTTTAGGGTTTACCCACCCATAGAGAGAACCACCAGTGTAGAAATTTCCCATGTCTGCACTACAACCAATTCAAAAAGTAGTTCAAATAAAACCTTATTTTATTACCTTCTCAAAAAAAAATGTTCACTGTGCTACCAAACATGATTATGAAATTTATCATTCTATCAACTTGGACTCTGTGTTTTGGTTCCCAAATTTCCCTAAATTATTATTTAAACAAGGAAGTGTGCTAAATGTGTAATATTTCCACTCTTACTTTCATTTTGTGCTACATTCTTTGTCTCCCAACCATCAACATCAAAAATAAAGAAAAAGACTATTCATAATTCTCTTCTATTTTCTGTGTCTGAAGAAAATCTTTGCCGTATGATTGAAACTATAAGGAACAGAAGAGCAATGATACGGACTATGGCTCCATGTCCTTACCTAGACCTATGTGAGGCAGATGCTCGAAAAGCGTCCAGCTGTGGTCATCAATGTAATGATTCTTCAGGATCAACAGCTGGCAAACATCTCGGGCAGTTATGTCACTGGGCACCTCTACAGCCCTGCTGGTTTCATCTTCACTGTATACTTTAATTACCTGTGTAGGTAGAAATAAGAAAATGAGCTAAAATAGGCTATTAAAAAGTATCGTTCTAATAAGTCATCAAACTCATTGGTTGAGCTCATTACAAAGTCCTTATATGGATTCTTGTACACTTAATTTTCTGAAACACTGAGTGAATGTTGCCTATCCAAGACTTGTTTGTAACATGTCAAAATCATTACGTCTGGCAACTTCTACTCTCTTCTCTTCAGTGTCTAAACTAGAGGATACGTAATGACCATTCGCTGTCATTTCTCTACCATTCTGGTCTATTCAAAAGCTATATATCTCTTAACAATATTTGAAATTTTCTATTCCATATTTAAATCTTGTAATCCAAGTAACATGGGCTATTCATCCCCAGATATATACAGGTAGTAAAAGCAGTAAGTAAATCAGGCTTTACGAAAAGATTTCTCTATTTTCAGGTTCTGGAAACTTTGGCAAAGACTGGCTAGATGTGTACCAAATCTTTTTATTTTTTTTTTCCTCTTGCAATTAGTTGTATCTATGGGATTGTGTTTTAGTCAATGGAATGTAAGCACTTTCAATGTTGGACTTTCAGGCCGTGTCTATAAAAATCTCCCACATATTATCCCCCATTCTGTTATGCTCCCCTCCCACTCAATGGAAGTGACTACAAGGACCTAGAGGGGAGAAAAGCCATAGGACAAAAAGAGCCTTTGTCCCATCATGACCACATGAAAGGTGCCCAACGAAGAACACCTATACGGAACTTTGACATGAGTAAGAAATAAACTTTTATTGTGTTCACTTACTGTGAATTTGTATTTATCTATCGCAGCAGCTAATGTTACCCTAAATTATACACAATTAGAGAGCGTTCATATACAACACTCCCCTTAACATTTACCAAGTTGTATTCTGTGCTAGAATTTACATTATTAACTATGTTATGTTATATATTAATTAATTATAAGAAGATAAATACCTATGATAATAGTATAGTAAGATCAACATATACACACATAAGTGGGAAACGGTAAGAAAATTCACTATAAGAAATACACTTGCTACAACAATATAAAAATTTCAACATTTTTAGTAATTCAAACAAATGCAAATAAAAATGATTTATCAATTCTGTCCTACCAATTTTTTAGTGTTTATTTACTTATTTTAAGAGGGAGTGCATGCACACAAGCAGGGGAGGGACAGAGAGAGGAAAGAGAGAATCCCAAGCAGGATCTGCACTGTCAATGCACAGCCTGATGCGGATTCAGTCTCATGGACTGTGAGATCATGACCTGAGCCGAAATCAAGAGTTTCATGCTTAACCGACAGAGCCACTCAGGTGCCCCTGTCCTACCGATTTTTTTTTTAATTACACTTAATAACAGTGTGATGAAATACTTCCTATCTTACAGTGATAGGAGTGATTTAATTGGTACAATTATTTTGTACACCTATTGGAAAGTATCCAAAAGCATTAAAATGTCCATTCCGTTGACTCAGTAATTTCACTTAGGTAAACTGTCTCAGTAAATCTGTCCTAAATGTGGAAAATGGCTCTAAGTATAGACATATGCGGCAAAGCATTACATATAATTCTATTAATCTAAATATTCAACAATAAAAGAATGGTAAGTGACAGTACTTTCTTAGAATGGCATATTATATAATGCTTCAACACGTTATTCAAGGAAATGATATAGGAACTTTAAAAAATTCTTAGGTAAATGAGTATCATGACACCAAAGTATACTTGACATGGTACAGTGCAAATTTCCTTGTTAGAGTGGCTACCAGACACCTACCTGTCTTCTCTAACAACCTTCTGGTTGTCTTTTAGAGCACACTCCCTCCCTCACCATCGGTCCTTGTGACCCCTGCAGCTCCAATTCCATCTCAGCCGTGGAGAGCTAGAGCTGCAGCGACTGACTTCTCCGAGCCGGCTGTTAAACATTCAGGAGCTTCAAGTCAGGCATCCATCTTGAAATCAGCCATGGTAAGAGCATGTATACAGAAAAGTCTACTTTTACGGCCAGTTTACCAGTTCGTACCACTGCCTGAGATCCCGATAGGTATTATCCAGACTGATCAACCAGCATCCAGAATCCTTCTGGCAACAGTAATTACTTCAGAGTAGGGCATGTGACCTCACCAGAGCCAGTCAGAGCCAATCTGGATATCTGTTCACATAACCATAGAGTGGACCCCCTTTTCTATTGGACAGATGTGGAATGAAGCTGTTATTGTTCACAAAGAGGAAGACTGTGGGGAAATGAGGCCCACGTGGAGTAAGCCATGCTGAGATGAAAAGAATCTTGAGAATATCTCAGAGTCCCTGGAACAACTGAATTTGATTTCTTTGTGTTTTTATATGTGCCGTGTCTCCTGGTAACACCTACCTGCTTATCTCCCTTGCTCTAGCCATGGACCCCCTCCAAGTCAATCTCCATACCGCTGGCAGAATAAACTTGCTTATTACCATCCAATCGGGTCATTCTGCTACTAAGATTCTTCAGTGGCTCCTTGTCCCAACAAAAGCAGCTCATCATATTTACTAAGACCCCTTACACCTCCTTTGCTAAGTGCTTTAACATAAAGTTGTCACAGACAGAGACTGTTGTTTCCTCCAGAGAGCTTAAAGTCTAGTAGGGGAAGCAGTATTTAAAAAAATAATAATTACAAACTGGGGCATAAAAGTGCAGCATATTACTCATTGTAAAATGGGGGTTAGGAGAGACCTGGAAGGTATTTGTGAAAAAGTGATATTTAAGCCAAGACTTGAAGTAAGAGTGGGCAAGAGCTAGGCAAAGAGAAGGTGAGAGCATTTCAGCTAAGGGAACAGAAGTCCCTCGGCAAGAAGGAATTTGGCAAGTCCTAAGGACTGAGAGGAGTCAGGGATAGCAGGTGTAGCAAAGAGGGAGCCTGGTCCTAAGGAAACTGAGGTGGTAGGCAGGAGAGTGGTAATAGGGATGCATGGTCCTAAGTTCAGAATCGAGTTAAGAACCATTGAGCTTTTAAGTAGTAAACAAACACATAGACATGGATACGTCTGGCGAGGGAGAAAAGGAATAACAAAAGAAAAAAAAGAGAATCTAGGACTGATCCCTGAGAAGTACCAATACTTAATGGTGACTTAGAGGCAAGAAAGTCTGAAAGACAACATGAGGTAGAAAGAGACCCAGCAAAGTGGGAACACATGGAATAAAGCCCAAACTCTAGGATGCACACAGCATGTACCTATTCTCCAGGAAACCGGCCTATAGAACAGGTCATTCTATGATCCTAGCCAAATAGAAAAGGTACTTACTTGCAAGGTGTTCTTTCTAAGTCGCATGTGAGGTACCCTCTAACTGGGATCAACATTCCAACCACCAACAACATACCTTATTTGGCAAATTCCTACTTAACTGCTTGGCCCCAGTTTCCATGGCACTTCCTCCATAAAGTCTTCCCTTACTGCCCAAAGCTTTGTAATTTACAGTACTCTTTTACATACTCTTATTTTGTAATTTTCTATTTGCAGGCCTTTCTCCTCAATTGTACTAATAAATTCCTTCAAGGTAAATCTCTGTCTACTTACCATTTGACAGCGTATTTCAGGTACCTGGCCCAAGGCAGGGTTTGTATGGCTTAATAAAGATCTTTGGAACAAATGAACTTTGTACCCCTGTAGAGCCAATCAAAGGGTTTATACATAGTAAGTACTCAATATGTATTTATAAACTTTAACTTAAAAATATTTTCTGTCACAAAGTGTATGATTAATTAAATTGTAACGCTCAGTAGATTCAAATTCTTCTCAATGGTCCACAGATATACATGCTTTCTTCTAAACAGACCTAGGCAAGAACTGACTTAGTATCGCTATTTGTGGGCAGTTCTGAGATTTGAGTCATTGAGGTTGCTACATAAAGTCATATGAAAAAGGTTGTGAAAATACATCAGGAAGATCAGATGCAACTGTTTGACCTTTCACGTCTATTCATTCGTTTTCTGGTTAACACATGTGGTTCAGTAAGATCCCAAGATCCACCTGGAATCTCCATGTCTCCCATGATTGCATGCAGGGAGGCTACTGTTCTTAGGTGTGTGTCCTGAGGCTCTGTATCTGTGTCAGACAACTGGTGGGATTCTACGGGATGCTGGCCGCTGTACCTCCATGCGCTCTGGCTAACGCTGACTGGGTCAGTCCCTGCTGACATGTGCTCTTGACAAAGCAATGCGAAGACGACTACTCTTGAGGGGAAAAGAGGATCCAACCCTGTGGCTGCTCCTTCATGTGCTGCAATGACGAGCCCCTGTTTCAATTCCCTCAGAGGCCAGCTGGCAAATCTCATGTCAGGAGATGGGGGGCAAATGGGAATGACACGGAGGCTGCTGGGACGGCTTCCTGACTACCTATGTTTTCTTACAGAAACTCCCATCACCCGGGGTAACAGGAGTATGCCTCTTACTTTTCATGCTCTATTTTTTTAATCTTTTATAGTAAAGGAAATAAGAAATCTAAAACAACAAAGAAAATGGAGACATTTTGAAGCCTAAGCCAAATTCAAGAACTCGGCAAGAACTGAACAAGAGGCAACTTTGGGGAAAAAGGAAAAGGTATCTAACCAATTAGGAAACACGATTATTTTCTTCAGACTGTATTACTGCAAATTGGAAAGAAACAGGTTGCCAAGACTCAAGACATATCAATTTAGAAGGGCTAGGCCAACTCACATTTTTAGAAGAGGTGCATGTACTCATTTTAAAATAAATAACACCCACTGGAAGAAAAAGCTTGGTACTTTTGTTTGAGCTCTGTTTCAAACTTGTATTTTTACACTCTTATTTAATTGACATTTATCCAAAATACACATTTACCTAAGAATGATAAAATTATATTTTAATTGATATTCCACAGCAGTAAATACCTGTCATCTCTCAAATCTACTCGATAATTGTGAAAAATTCCTTATCCCACAAAGGGGTGTCTTGTTAAAAAGTCTCATTTTATTAACATTTATTTCTCCTTAAAATATATGAAAAAGGGAAAGTTAATCTAAGCCTTAACTCTCTTACTAGAGTTGAATAAGCCTCTTGCCAAAAGTATTACTACACAAAACTGTCCTATTTAAGAAAAAAGTCAAATCATCTGAAAACCTACATGACCAGTACGATTAAGACTAAGTCAAAAACATTTGCGATCAGGTAAAACAGCAAATAGCAGGGCTGTTCTTAAGAATTATTAGAGCGACATAATGGTATCCTGTTTCCTCTATACACTGAGTGGTAACAAAAAAATTTTAAGATCATATAATTATGCTTCTTAATAAAAGGATAGTATAATTTCCAGTTCGGTGATCCAAATCCCCAGCTTGCTTTATGCAGTGAAAAACAAGGGGAGAAAAATATTATTCATACCGACTGATCATTTGATATTATATACCAGCGGGAAGAAATCCTGCCTGACACTAAAGCAGTATAGGAACTTTCTTTGTTTCACCAATGAACAGATAGATACTTGACTAGCAAGAGAGACATGCACTGATAAGGCCTGTCTATAACATCCCAGCAGCATAAACAGAGGGGGTGCCCAAGGACAGCCAACAGTGCACACACAGGCTGTGTTTAGGAAGCCTTGCCCGGTCACTGTAATCCTGACAGTCAGAGCAACCTTGGCCTTTGCAGTGGTTTACAGTTTGAGAAACTTCTCTGGGAGCCTTGAAAATGTACCACATAGACAAAGTAGCCCCTGCCGGGGAGATGCTGGAGTGTGGGTGGAGCAGACGTCTGTTTTGGCTGACATCCTTACCAAGGCAGTTCATACACTTAATACTTCAACTCCCCTAGGCTGCCCTCCATAAAAGTGAGTGGAGGCGAAAGATTAGAAAATTAACATAACCCATTTTCAAAGTGGTAGGCACAACAACGTTCAAATATGTAGAGACGGTAAGAAATGGTTAACTTTTTAGAAGAAAGCTTGAGGCCCCTAAAGCTTTAAGACTAAAAGAGATAAAATTTAAAAATTAGACAATGGCCATTCTTGAAAAATAAAGGGATCAAATTTGAAAGTCAATTCCATATGTGTCACCTTGCCCCCAAAGCACACATGGTATTCACCTACTACAATCACTGGAAATTCTGACCCCAGGAATGTGATGGTACGGTATAGCTAGTCCTTTCCCAACCCGGATTCCTCCCGGAATATTTGAGACAAACTCAGGATTGTCATCTAGTCACGCACACGGCAATGTTACAGAGCAGAAGGGGGCACTGGTGAGGAATTAGCACGGGGTAGCTTTCCCCCATTTATCCTTCGTTTTTTCAGAGAAGAGGCATTGGAGGTGGGATAATCACTCAGCAGGTAAAAATTAAGCATGGATCATGCATAAATACATGACCAAGAATCCACAGAATGAAGTGAGAAAATTTTTTAAATAAAGAAAGAAAAAAAGAAGAAAGACAAAAGAGGAAAAAAAAAGATCATTGGAACATGGTTATCTCTTGCACCAAAGTTTCTATTTGGGGAAAATTTAAATTTAATTTTTAAATTAACTACATTTAAATACTACATTTAATATTTAATTAAAACTGATTCTTATTAATTACTATTTAATTTAAAATAATTTAAACACCACATTTAAATACTAAGACCTTACCAGGAAGAAAAGTATGTAACTTCTAAAAAGGAACATTAATTTATTGTACCCATTAATTATATATGTTGTTTATACATGGTTAATAGAATGTAAGAAATAAGGCCCATAGAGGTATGACCTCGAGTAGGTCCCAACAAAAGTTAATTTTCTATAGCTCTTTAAAAGTTCATCATCCAAGTGCAGTAGGATTATAAAGCTATCTTTTAATGTTTCCATTTTTTTCTCTATTATTTTTAACAGATAGGCAATGTACCTAAATCATGAGAAATATTTTTATATCAAGGTCAGAGTGGCCCTGGACTTTCACATTCTTCTAAATAAGGAATGCAGTGTCCTAAGATAAAAGAAGACATTCTTAGATATTTTGAATTAGGTAACTCAGTGTATTCCCTTGAAGGAAATGGAAAATAATATATTCATTATTTCTTATTCCAGATCTCTAACAAAATGGTATACTTTAAAAAACAAAAACTGTTCCAAAAGACTGTAAGAGCCCAAGAAAAGCTACTGCTTCTTTATTGCCACTTTGTTTTATTTTTCTGTCAAATATTTATTAAGAGCAAAACAGGACATGGTTTAGAGAAGTCACATCGTAGGATGTCTTAAATTCTCCCCATTAAAAAAAATATTCAATAACACATTTTATTTAAGCACGAGCAGTACATGTTCAATTAGTTATAAGATATTGACTCAAAATATGTATTGTCGCTAATATCGGAATTACAGAAATGACTGGCACAAACTTGTCTATTCCATACCCTTGTGGCTCCTTTCAGATCTGTGCCCTACAATCCTTTCCTTATTCTCTAACTCCAAACACACTACTTTTTTTTCTTTTCTTGAAACAGTCATGCTCCTTCCCAACATAGGGCCTTTGCATATACTACAGCTGCCTTGTACACCGTCTCCCCACCTTCTACTTTTCATATCTCAGATGAACCATTATTTCTATAGGGAAGTTTCACTGACCCTCTCCGTTCAGGTCCAGGCCCTTTGGGCCAACTATGTGATTACCACCCTCGGCCTCCACTGCTCAGGGTGCTGCATGACAGCAGGGGTGATGTCACTGTTTCTTCCCATTGTGTCTTTAGCGGTTAGCACAGTACCTGCCACACAGCTGATAATCAAAACTATTCTTACAGTGATAAATGAAGCCATCATGCACAGCCCTGCAGGAGACAGCATTAGGCATTCCAAAACGGTAGCTTCGAAACCTCATAGGGTTTGTAAACCTCCAGGGGAGAAAAAACACACGGAGACCAAAGAGAAAACACAAGCAAGTTTTCATGAAATCTGTGAACTGAAAAAAGGTGGAGAAAGTGACTTCCTGGCCCATTTCAATTCTTGTATTCTGTGAGAATTAAAAAAAAAAAAAAAAAAAAAAGGTCAGAGGACATCCGGGCAGGACAAGTATTATGAGTAAGACACGAAGGACTGAAGAAGCGAAAAATACGCATGCAACAAGAGACAGGCCACCTTGCCAAGAGCAGAGGAACGAGGTTATAAGAGGCGGTGAGGAAGCAGAGGTGTCAGGAGGCATGGTCGAGAAGGCTCTTCCCCCTGCACTGCGGACCACTGGTTTCCATCAGCGCAAACCGGCAGGGAGCCCACCACAAAGGAGAGCAGTTCTCAGATCCACAAAGGACAGAATGCCTTTTTCCAACGGTTGGAAACACAGAATTAATTTTCATATGAAAGTTTACAAGAACATGTTTACCAATCGGTTAGAGAATAATGATAAATAACCACATAGTCCCCTAACCATTTAGGAACACGTTCAGCGAGGAGTAACAGAAAATCTACTCTATGATGGTTTATTAACCAAACTGAGGTTAATTTTTCTCTCACGTTCAATATCAAAGGCAGACGGCTCCAAGTTCGGTGAGGCAGATCCATCAAGTCACCGCTGACTGAGCCAGGCTCTTTCCCTTAGTTCACAGTCCTCAAGGTCACAAGCTGGATCACCCCCACACCATCTCTGTAAAAACTATGAGCTTGTCTACATTTGTATGTGATTTCATCTCACTGAGAAAATCACAGGGCCTGTCTGGATAAACAGATAAACGAATTCAGAGTTAAAGGAGCTGTGTTAGTGGGGCACCTGGGTGGCTCAGTCGGTTAAGTGTCCTGACGCCTGATTTTGACTCAGGTCATTATCTCACAGTTCCTGAGATCAAGACCTGAGTCAGGTCACTGGCAGCATGGAGCCTGCTTGGGATTCTCTCTCTCCCTCTCTCTCTGCCCCTCACCCGCTTGTGCACACACACAGACACACACACACACTCTCTTTCTCTCTCTCTCTCTCTCAAGATAAATAAATAAACTTTTTTAAAAAATGACCTGTGTTACTGGAGATCCATGTAGAACTTCCAGAAGTTCTGGATATAAGTTTAAAATATAAGGATGGAGGTGTATGCTGTATGAATTTGTTTCCCATCCAGCATCCAGCCAAAGGAGCCCGGTGCGGAAATGCCCCAAAGCTGACACCGCAGGGGACAGAGCACTGCCACATCTGACAGCTTAGAAGAGTATCACTGTCGCATCACGGCCAGTCTTCCGTCCAGGAGCAGAGAGCCGGTGTGCAGGCCAAGGGGACGCAGAAAGTCCCCCTCACTACCCCTCTACCCTCTCGGAGACTCCAACTCTGTTCTTGACCCTTTCTGCTCTTCTTCTCAGGCCAAGAGCCCTACAGGCTGCTCCTTACCTTCTCCCTCAAGGGCAGCCAGAAAGACTCAAGTGGGGGTTCAGTTTGCAAGTAAGAAACTGGAAGCCCTTTCGGTGTGCTCTATCATGTAGTAGAGGAAAAAGGCAAGAGAAACAGCTCCAATTTCATTATAAAAGAAGGCAAACATTAAAAATGAAGTCTAAAGATATCCTAAACCATGCACACACACATCTACATATGCATATATACATGTTATTTTAGGGCCTAAATCCAATATGAATAAAGACGGTCAAATCCCAAATCCCACACCAATGTTTCCAATGACTTCATCAAAAGAGTGTTCTCTGAAGCCTCAGTGTTTTTAAAACTCATGTAATTCCTGTGAAGATACCAGTTCTGACTAATTCATTTTTGAAGTAAAAAAAAAAAAAAAACAAAAAACACACACACACTGGTCATGCTTATGTTGGACACAATGTTATTCCATATCTCATTTCAGGGTTTAAGCAATCATTTATTCCCAGAATACCCATAAGACATGTCTAAGCAAAAAAGTTTAAAACCGTTTGACACGGTGAGAAGGATAAGTTGGGGAGGGGTGGAAGAAGTGTTAAGAAAAGAGGGTAAAACACGAAGAGAAGAAAGAAAATATTTATTAGTGCCCAGGACACATTGGGCTTTGTATTGCAATTCTTGGGCTTCCTGGAATCACTTGAAGCACTTTTAGGAACTACTTTATTTTACTAAATTTTAAAAGTGCATCTCCTCACATTTAACTTCTCTGAAACTTGGATGTAACTTACCACCAGGGGTCTGTCAGAGTTTAAGTGGAAACATATAACATAATGATGCTTCTTGTACCTTAAGGTGCCATAGGATCAATGAACTGTGTTGTGCTCAGTCTTTCGGGGACATTTGGGAGAGATCGTTGTATAAACTGATACTAGCACACAAAATACCACTTTCTAGACCTAACATTCCCATGCTGCGTCAGCACTACGAGCGAGTGATTTATAACCATTTTTGTAGTTTTACCTTTCCTTCATTTTGCTAAATATTTACTTTATATCCGTGCAAAACATGTTTAGAGCACATTCGTGTACAAGAAATGCAATCAGTGCTGTGCGAACCGGAAAATACAAAAGGTCAAGAGGACTCTTGGAGAACATCCACTGACAGCCTCGCATTTTACCAACAGAGAAGCTGGGACTGAAGAGGGCCTGACTGGTCTGGGGATGCCAGCTGTTCCCCAGCACAGCCAGCCAGGGAGGCCTCTCCGGGCTCTGACCTGCCCCTGTTCTTGCCACTCTGCTCCTCCAACTTCCATGCAGCTGTGAGCCGTTTCTTCTAGATGCCATCTTGGATAAAGTATTGGATGACTAAAAACCATAATATAAAAGCACCTCGCTTTGGGAGGGTCCAGACAGGTTGTTCTTGTGTTTGACTTTTCTCAGGATTAACTTGCCAGAAAAACTGCATGTCCTAAAACGGCCAGCAGAGGGAGTCTTTACTTCTCAGCGTGTATAATTAGAGAAGATAGGAGGTTCTGAAAATTACAACTTTAACATTGTTAACCCTGTGCAGGTACTATCATAATTAGAAGCTTTTAAAAAGTTTACAGCTATTTTTTAAATATTCTTAACAACTGAAAGTTTTCAGATTAATCATGTGTACATCTTAACTTCAATAAGGATTTTTTGGGCTATATATACATATATGTATATATATGTACGTACGTATATATATATGTATATACAGTGTATATATATATGGTGTGTGTATCTATATGTATATATAGTGTATATATACATATACACAACATACACCATACACACCATACACACACACACACACACACGCACACTGTGTATAAAGTCACCTCAGCAAGAATCCTTCCTGGAACTGAATCTGGAGGCTTCCTCTGGTACTTAGAATGGTGATTTGAAAATTTTGCTTTGAATCTTGAGAGAACTACCCAAGCTAATTTGTCTTCTGAAACTATAAAATCCCTGATATTTTCACAAACATAACTGAATGTCTAAACGTACATGGCCGACTAGGAAGCATTTACAATCACTTTCTAACAATGGTGTTTTTGCCAAAGATGATTTTTGAATTCCTCTTTAGGAACTGTCTGAAGAGCACATATTTTTAATATCCCACAGGGGTAGAAAATCTTTACCCTACCCCCTCAGAGGGTTTAATATCTGAAGTTATCAAAGGTCTTGCTTCTTTATTCTGCCAAAAAGACATTCTTATTTTCTAGATTTGGCTTGGGGTGCCAGGGAACAGTTAGGGGAGACAGCCCTAAGACTGCCCCCCGGGCAAGGATTTGAGACTATTAATCAACCTATTTTTAATCTGCCTTCCTTGCCAAATGTGGACCAGGCACTGTGGCTTACAGAACAAGGTGGGTCACGACCTCCATGCACAGGAAGGTTCAGTCCGGGTGTTCATGGTGATGGTGGGCTTTGGAGTCCACCTGTGATCAGATCCTCAACCGCCAGGTTCCCAGTTAGATTCCTCATATTATAAAACGGGCAAATTGCTGGCAAACTGATAGGACCAATTAATATACGTGATTTTAATTGCAAATTTTTGAAACCAAATAAGGCATTCAGTAAGTCTCAAGAGGCTTCTACAGCACTACCGAGCCCTGAGGAACTCTGACATATGATTTAGCCACTACCTCTCTGAGGCATGACTGAGTGTACAACCAGGTAAAATGACAAGAGGGAAGAAGAGACAGGCAGAAAGGTGAGACCGGTCCGACAAAAGACCGCAAGAGAGGGCAGAAAGCTCTTAGCGGCAAATGGAACAGGCCCTGCAGCCAGCGTGTCTGTGCAGCTGGGAGAGGCGGCCTCCCGCACACACACAGCTGGCCCGGAGCTCGGTCCTGCCTGGTCATTGACCGGACATGTGCTATGGGCAGGACACTGACCTCCTCCAAGCCTCACCCTCTTGTCCCAAACCGGGATTGTCCACCAACCCTGTAGAGTTCTTATGAGGGCTAAAGAGAACGTGTGATCAGTGCTGAGCACGTTAGAGCTGTTTTCATTTTATGGGTGTGTGTCAAGGGCACTGAGTACACCAAGTTGCCCCCAGCAGCAAGCTGGAGCTGGATAAAGGTAATATTGAGGCAGGGTGGACCCTGAGTGCATGGCTTTTTACCACGAGGTATGAAACCAGGGGAAAAGGAAGCGAACGCAACAGGGAGAAAAATGTAGAAAAGGAAATGCCAATAACAGGTCAGTATTCAAACAGCCCAACTCTCTTTTTTTCAAAAATTATATTTATTCAACTAACAGTAATTATATACCAACGTTATACCTTCCCTATGTTGGGTACTTGAGTCCAGTGATGATCGAAAGTGACACGGCCCCTGCCATCATGTAGCTAGCATTCCAGCAAAGTCACCTTTGTCTACTGAAACAAATGTCTTAATATTAAGCACAATTTTACTTCTTTCAAATACATAATCCAGAAGTCCCTACCTAATGTTCCCCAGGACAGAGAAAAGAGAAATAATTGAAACTGTCTTATTATATTTAAATCTATGGTCCCAGTTTAGAAATAAAAGTTATCAGCATATAATAGTTGGATTATTATTTTTTTAATTCAGTTAGAGCCCACCTAAAGTTACAGAAAAAGAGCTGAGGGAACCAGCATGTGAAAACACATTGCCTTCTTCCCGGCTGCAATATACCAAGGACAAGTAGTTTTTGTTTGATTCATTTACTACAAGGATAACTACCTTAATAGGATAGGGGCACAAAACAATTTAAGTTCATTGTACTAGCGAGATTTTAAACTGTTTATGAAACTAGTAAAACATGCCATTTCACAGATGGGAGTGGGGAAGAAACTCACATTTTTTGAGCTTCTAGTATGTGTCAAGTATTTCTAAATATTTATCCAACTGTTCTGTGAGGAAGCATCCTCATCCCCAGGACAGAGAAAATGATCCTCAGAAAAGTTTCAAAGAAGGCACCCAAAGTTGCACCACTGGCCAGTGGCAGAGCTGAGCTCAAACTCAGAGCTTCCGGGCTCTAAAATACACCCAACAATCTCTACTGTTGCTCACTTCCTAAAAACTCACTTCTCAGGAAAGGAAACATTTTGTGAAAACACAAAATCCATTGGTCTCTGTGGTACCATTCCTAGGTGGCTATGCAACAAAGTTACCATGTATACAATGCAAAGGGCAGAAGAAAGCCCCAGGTTTAGCAAGAATGAGAACTGCGGGAGACAGCAATAATACTGTACTCCTTAGCACTTTGCAAGCCACCTTCCAACCAAGCCAGCCAGCCATCTGTGGGTCTCCATTACCTTCCCCTCCTCAGGAAATCTACTCCCTCCCCACTTACTGTACCTTCTACCATCCCCATACAAGTAATGGAATACATTTGTTTAAAAAGCATAACCATTGATGGGGTGCCTGGCTGGCTCAGTCAGTGCAGCGTGAGACTCTTGCTCTCAGAGTTGCAAGTTTGAGCCCCAATAGGGTGTAGAGATTATTAAAAATAAAATCTTAAAAAAAAAGCATAGCCATATTTCATATCTGGAAACACAATAATAAAAATCCAAGGGACAAACATTTACTGAATGTCTATTATGTTGGAGGCATTTGTGGTGGGGATGGCTAGCTGCCCACCAAGAACCACGTTCCCCTCTCCCTTCCTGAAGAGTCTGATTCTAATGAGAAGGGCAGTGTGTGGAGCTCAAGGCCTCCATTTCCTGGCTCCCCCTGGATCCAGGGTGGCCCACATGACATAATCCTGGCCAGTAAGATGAAGCAGAAGCTCCTGGTTACCTCAGGGTGGCAGTTAACATCTGACAGAGGAAGCCTGCACACCCTTGGTGCTTCCCATTCTGTATGCCGGGAATGTGAGCAGGATGACTGGAGATTTGCATTTATCTTTCCATAAAAGGAAAAGAGAGCCTCACTAAGGAAGATACAACAGAAAGCAAGAAGCTTGGTTGCCTGAGGACATTGTGGGGCTGCTACATTAGTTTTGCACTGAGTCTTCTGGTAAAATAAATCTCCTCCCGTTTAATGTTCTGTCATTTCAGTTTTCTGGGTATGTGAAATAAAAATTTGGCTTGTAACTGACAAAGCACTTTATATAAGGAGTCTCTTAAATCTTTAAAGTCTGGTTTAAGAAAAAAAAAGACAAAATTTGAAAACCAACCAGTATAAGACTTATATATTAAAGAAAAAAAAAAAAACAGACAAACAAACAAAAAACACACACACCATACACAGAGAAGACTGAAAGTCAAATCTGAATAGCCAGAAAGCAAAAGATACGTAACTGTGGATGGCTAATAAGACTTCAGTATCATAAAAGATAACACTAAAATTGATGTCACATGACAGTACATACTGGATTGGGAAATCAGGAACAAAGGCATGTCCACTGATGCTGAATCAAGACACCACCAAGACAGATGTGTTGAGAAAGTCTTAAAAGCTTGAGCTGGGACACAGACAATAGATAGCCTTTGGGAAAGCAAACGGAATCCTAGAGTTGTCTATAGGCCACAGAGCACAAAACTGGGGGCAGAAGTACAGAAAGACACACATCAAACAGTGTTTGGAGCATGAGGAAAAAAGCCATGTACGGAGTGGAGGCTTCACAGGAAGCTGGGGAAGCCACGGGGCACACAAGCCCTGAAGCACAGTGAATGCTACACAAGTTCGGACTGATTCTGTATATATTTAAAAGTTTCTGGGCAAAACAGTGATATGATAATCTGTATTCTTTCATTCTTTACAAAACTATTTTTAGAAAGTCATAGCAATGATTCTAACTGTATGAGGAAGGAAATGAATATAACATAAACCATTCTCTTGTATAGACAGGGAATTGAATCTTCAGATAAATGGCACTGCTCCATATTATACTCATGAATTTCAGATTTTCAAAAGGGTTTGAATCTTAAGGAAAATATATTCAAGAAATTATCCCTTCTTTCTCTGAGATTTCAGAAGATGCTTTAGGATCTTGCGTGCTTACGAACATCTCGTAGTTGTAGTATGGATATATAACGCAGAAATGCTTGTACACATAATTTGCAAAACACTGTAAATCTGATAGAGGCATGAAACATGTCTATTCACAAAATCAGAAAATGGACATCTGGCCTTCTGATCTTGAAGGCTTTCTATAAAAAGAATATAAATTTTATATTGCACTTAATATATATTTTACAATGCTTGAGTCTTCTGCTAATTCTCTGGGACCTTAAAATAGTTTCTTGATGTATTGTACTAATCTAGAGCTCTGGATATAAATTTTCATTCTCTCTCTCTCTCTCTCTCTCACATATGCACACACAAACACACACACACATGCACACACTTTGCTGCTTACAATTGCTTTTTGAATATTCTACACTAGAACATATGGGAGTTGGTGGAGGTGCAGAGGGAGATGAAAGGATTTGCCTAAGCTAATTCCAGACTAGAAGTTGAATGGCAATTATACACCCCATAAGGCAATTTCATTAACATATTAATTTCAGGAGGTAACACATATCTAGGAGAAACACACTGGAAGTCACAAGACCTACATTCTATTTCTAGCTGTGCCATTGACCTTCTGGGTGACCTTGCATAAGTCACTCAACAGCCAAGAGACTCAGACTTCTCTCATCAAAAAAAAAAAAAAAAAAAAAAAAAAAAAAAAGATATAACCTAGTAGTTCTCTGAGAAAAATGCTATGAGGTAAAAGATTCATTCAGAGCATTTGGTGAGGATGTAACCATTTCTGGGAGATATGATGAACCCTTCTTTTCTAGAAACTTGGTGAACCAGAATTAAGAATATAAAGACCCTAATAGAATTGGAGGAAAGGAAAAATTTCCTTCCTAAAAATTCACTTGATAGAGTATCTATGAAAAATCCCTGTCCCTCAAAGATCAAAATGTATTTGATCTTAAAACAAAACAAAACAAAACAAAACAAACAAACAAAAGAACCATATTGTATTAAGGGCCATGTTTAAAGTTCAAGTTCCCAGCCACTCTCAGGAAAATCTTACAGCCATTCAGATCGGGTACACAGACTGGTAAGAAAAGTACTCCCTCATGCTATTAAGCATTTTCAGAAATGCCCTCAGCCTTTCCAATGATTAGGATTCCGACTGGCAAATTATTTTCGAGAGCCACTCATTAAGGATGAGCAAACTCTACGCCAAACTTACGCAAAAGGCACCCGCTGCCTTCTTAGGAAAATGAGAAGCTGCCCCCAAAATACTCTGAGAAATACTAGTACTAGTTTGTAAGATCATCTTAAATTACGGTGCATATAGAAAATGACAAGTTAATTACAAGTGTGGAATAATTTTCCATCTTGGAAAAAAAAAAGTCATGGTGTGATCAGAGCAGAAGGATGTTTTCTAGTCATAAAAATGCCTAATTCCTAAAATAAGAGATATTAAGATTTTCAGAACAGTCTTCTAGATAAGGGGTCCTCTAGGGACCCCCTCTAGGGGTTAAAATGCCAGCGCAAAGAAGTAGCGTACTTTCAGCAAATGGTGATGTCCTAAATTATATGGAAATTTAATATGTGTACTTGCTGGAAAGGAGTAACATGGACTTGGGCACAATTACTTATGTAATTATTATAATAAAAATCTGACAAGCAGCTTATTATAAGAGACCCAGAGAAATCACAATGATGTGACCATCGGCAACTCAGACTTAACATCAAATATAATCACAGCTTTCCAGAGTTATTCTTCTTCTGCTATTACCTGTCAGTACTGGATTTTCTGGCCAAGTTTTACTCATACGAACTGTCCCGGACTAAGGGCTCAAAGTCCTTGAAAATGACAGCATCTTTTTCTCATGTTTTATACACCAAAAAAATAAGAAATTGTTTCAATATTTTAACTATGGAAATACAAAATATATTATTTGATTCGCAGAGTGCAGACACAGGTAAGACTGCAGAATTAGTGAAAATCTCTCAGCTGTTATGTCACAGGTGAAGTAATGACTGTGAGCTTACGTGACTTGCCCAAGGTCACACAGCTAGTAAACAGAGAGTCCAGGTGGTATGCTTCCTACCATACCAACACACCATCCAAAAGAACATGATGAAGCCTTCTTGATTATTCTAAATTGCAGTATAAATTGGCTAAAGAAGAACTCAGACATAAGAACACACATTTGATAAGATATTAGTGTACCTTTACACATTCCAGTGAGTCAAGGAATCGATACAGTCATTATTAATGCTAAGTCTAAATCAAAATAAAGATTCATGCTCAAAGTAAAGTATCTTCAATTAAATTTGCTTAAGATGAGAAAAAAGCATGAAAAAAGACCGAGAACAAATGCTGGCCAAATTACCGTCTACCATTCCAATGCCAAGTAAAATGTCCTAGTGAATAAATGGTTGACTGGATAAGAAAATAAACTGAAAACCTAAAAATTAAAAACAATAAAAACATACTTTTTTTCAAAAAAAAATCACCCTAATTGTTACATTTGTCATATTCAAACAAATTAAACCATGACCTTTGACTTACGGAATACACTAATAGCTAACTAACAGTTAACTATTAAAAGTCAGGTACGGAAATAAACATTGCAGTTTCTAGTGTCACCAAAACCATTCAGAGAGCATATTGCCAAAACTGTGCTTTGGTGCTTTCGTTTTCTATACTGAAAATCTGATTCTTTAAGGATTTAAATACATTGTTTTTATTTGGTGTATTTACAAGAAAAGTTTAGTATATTCAGTTTTACTTAAATGCTACATTGCACGGTATATTTATCATTACCGTATAAAATATGATGCTGTAAGTAAGACATGGAAATAAACTCTATAAAAAACTAATAGATACAATATTTTCATAACATAGGATTGACTGCATTAATAATTAACAGAAACCTCTTTCGAAAGGGACTATAATGGAAAGTTTTACTTAAGCAAATAGGCAGCAATTCAATAGAAATTGGTAGAAATCAGAGGATAATAAACTGGTGCTGTATGGTTAAACAGTAAAGCAATTACATAGTCCATTCAACAATGAAGATGGATGTATTATGAATTATAGGAAAACAAAGAAACTGCTTCTCAGTACACAAATATAAAACATAATAGCTAGCAGATTTTCTATTGAACTAAAGGCACAGAGGCCTGAAGTTACAGAAGGAAAAAAAAACAAAACAAAACGCAAAAGCTTCAAATATTCTCTAAATCACAATGCCCTGAAATCGAGACCAAATTGCTTTTCCATGGAGTTTCTTTTTTTTTTTTTTTTTTTACCACAGAGACATTCTAGCATAGCATTTTCCCCCTTTTGTCTAATTTCAATAATATACCCTTTAATTACCTCTAGCCTCAATGAATGACAGTCTCTCTCAGGATATGTAACTAAAGTTTCCAACTTATTAATAAACACACAGTAGCAGGAAGAAAGAAAAACAGCAAAAAAGAAAGAAAGAAAGAAAAAGAAAAAAAGAAAAGAAAAGAAAAACGAAAAAAAGGCAAAAGAAGTCACATACCCTTTTCTGTAGGACTATTGGCGTTATTGCAGGCAGAGTGACTCTTCTCGCACTCAGACTCATGCCTGCTCTTCGTAGAATGATCCCTCTCGTAGATCATGGACGAAATGAAAGAAATCTTTTACAGTTACTCCTTGAGAATCTCAGGGCTCAGTGCAAAGAAACTAGGAAAGTAATAAATGTCACTCTGCTTATGCGATTCCAATCTACCCAAACCCAATTAAGGATGACCGCAGGGCAGGACAAAGCAGTAACCAATCAAAGCCGGGAAAACTCCGCCTTTGTCCTTGGAAACACATTCTGATACTTTTGTTTATGATATTTAAAGAACCAGATTAACAGGCGTCTAGTTCACTTAACTTTTTTTCCAAAACAGTGCAATTTAATGCCATCTTTGTTGACTAAGCAGTTATGTCTTCAGTTTACTAAAACATTTCAACATATGGCAGATAAGAAACTGTTTACATTGGTCTATTTAAAGAACCTAAATATGCAGATGAACTAAATTTATTTATGCAACTTTTAAATTTGATAAATGGGTCGATTGCTACATATAAGGCACAAAAAATCCTAGGATTAGAATTGGTCCCAAAGTATTAATTTATGTGTTATAATAAAAGGTTATTATGATTCATTGATGCGTTTTATTTAACAGCTAAAATGTATTATGGACTTTTCAACTATCCTTGAGGTTACATGCTTAAGTATTTCTGTTATATATTACCTTAACGATCAACCTAAAAATAATGTTAAAGTTAGAAAGGGCACTAAACTACAATATGTGAATTTCAAAGGCTTATCAGTTTTTAAAAAGCACAGAAATGTGTAACTTAGCATATTTCGTTCAATTAAAAGTATTTAAACAGTAATTATTGCTCAATGAAAATTCAAAATTTTAACAGGCATTTTGCCTTTTATGTAAAATAACTGAAAACTAGAATATTTGGGGGGGTTGGAGGGTCAAAGCAAAATCATTGGTGGCTAACAAGAAAATTTTCAATGAACTCTAAATAAAGATTAAAAGAAACACTCAAAATGACGAGAAGTATCACAATATTGAAACTAACCCGAGTTCTTGTAATTATAAGATCCCTGCTGCACTGATGACTTAACAAGCTTCTACTCCATGCTCTTCAACCATGACACATGGAATAACCCGCTGTATTCAGTACGAGGGAAACTCCTTGGAATTGCTAGATTACAAGGTGGCTGTTGTATGGTAACAAGGCAAAATGGAAGATTCTAGGCAACTCAGACACAAACTTTCCATTTCATTATCTAGACGGCTACCAAGCAGGGTTCACTTTACTGCTTTATTTTGGGTGTGTTTTATATGCACGGTGATCTCATATTTCTCAAAAGAAAAAGAGACACTACAAACTCTAGGGTTCCCTACTTTGAATTTCAAAACGTGCATAGATCCCTCACAATGGTAGCTAGGGAGGGAAATTCACTTAATATAAAAAGTCACAGGTGGATCTAGTCTGGGGCATTCATTTGATTCTTATCTGATTAATTTTATTGTGTCCTTTTAAAATAAAAAATATCAATAAAAATCTACTAATACTAGGATGGGAGTTACCATTTGTAAACTGAAAGATTCTGGTTTAACATTAAGTCACTTTTTTGGCAGGCAACAGTAACAGAGCCCACAATAACTATGTAATTTCAAGATTATTACCTATAATATTTGGCTTTTTCTTTCTTGTTTTCTCAATTTAGTCTTTGGATATTACAAAGAAGTGTTATCTCTGGTATCAAAAAGGAGTTCCACCATCATCAAAGGAGTTCATGTCACTAAACAATGAGGCAAAGTACCCACTAGGTGTTAGGCAGTGTGTTAGGTGGTAGGAACACATTATTGAATAAGATATGGTCACTATCTCAAACTGGAATAGAGATCATACATTTTTAAATTTAAAAAAAATCGTACCCAGTACTGGGCTAAGTAAGTCTAATAGTGATGAGACATCAATTACCAGGGATACACCGAGGTAGAAGAAACTATACCTCAAAGGTGAGTTTACCATTTCAAGGAAGAAATGACATTTTTTCTGAAAAGCGATTAGGGGAAAAGAATACGCAGAACTTGATAGCTCATGGGGATATAAAGCGAGGTTCTCAAAGCGGTTTCTGCATTTTGAGGCCTAGGAGGGTGGGAATTCAAAGATGTTGTTTTACTTGACACTATAGAGCTTTTTAAACACTAAAATAAATCCTTCAAGTCAAAACGATGCCCAGGCACTATATTTATTACAGTGCAATATACCTGCCCTCTAAGGGCTTAAACACCTGACAGACAACTCACGTGACAGGTCATCTCTTTGGAACACTGAAGTTCCAAAACTGAAGTTTGGAAAACTGAAGTTTAAAAAATTTTCAGTGAAAACCATGAAGAGCAAAACGTGGCAGTTTGTGAAAAATGAAACTTACACACACTTTTTCCTGGTCCATAGGCAGAAAGACTCATGAGATGACATTCACACTTGAGACAGGCAGGGTCTCCTTCTTCAGGGATCCTTTCCAAGTGTTCATACTGACTGTGCTTTATCTTACTTCCTACTTATTATGGACACTGACTCAAAATTTAACTTTAGCTTAAGCCTTTTTTACCATTATTATAAATGACTTTCATACTCACTAACCTTGTCACCTGATCCTTAATTTTTTCGGCTTCTGCAAAATGAGGATAAAAACCCATGGCCCGCAGTTTTAGACCTGCTGTGAGGATGGAGGAAACTGAGCCGGGCAGGGCCTGGAAGAGACCACGGCAGATGCTGAAAATACTTTGCTCTCGCAGAGAATGGGGCCTGAGATGCATTTTCCTCAGACTCTGTCTCAGGTCCGTATTTCCAAAACTGAAATTTGATAAAACCGGAATTTTGAGCTTAATACAGCAGGATGCGCAGTGAAATATATAGGACAGCACTGTCCATTACGTGCTCAATATTCTGATAGAAACAGAGTACATTTTGCCTCTCAAAAGATCAAGGCTTCAATGTAAATTAAGAATAACAAAAAAATAACTATTATGATGATTATTAATACGATATACGAGAGCACCCAATATGAACCAGGCACTGAGCTAGTTTTCATTTAATCCTTATAACAACTCTATGAGGTAGGCACTAGCTAGTCAATAGATGAGGAAACAAAGGCCAGAAGAACAGATAGCTAAGAAATGGTTTCAGATATAAGCACATATTGCAAAAGAGCCCGCCCAGGTTCACAAACGGCACAAGTCAAGGACCCACGGTGGAACGCAGATCCGGTCCTCTCCACGACACCCCACTACTCTACTCTACAATATTCTTTCCCACATTGACTACAGGATTTGATACAATATTGGCATAAAATGTCATTATACAGTCATGTTTCTGAGGTACCTACGCATGTGTTATCTTTACTAAAGCCAATAAATAGGTGTGGAGGGCCCTACTATGTGTAAAATACTATGCTATTTGCTACGGGGAATCAAAGTTGATAGCTCCTGATCTCTGCTTACCAAAGTAGCTGACCCATCACGACAAGGAAACCATTAGTCTGAGTAGTTTACGAGGTAGGATCGGAGCAAAAGAGGATTCTATACAAGTATGAACCTCTAGGTTCCAATCCTGCCTTTCAAACTTCTCCCACTCAACATTATCAAAGCTCTCTGGAGCTCCCGAAAGCACATTTCATACGCCCACTTCCTTGGTCCTAACTTGCCCTCACTAAACCCCACCAATCTTTCAAGGCCCAAGACGAGACACACCTCTTCTGAAAGTGTCACTAATCCTGTTCCTTCAAACATCTCTCTTTTTTTTTTTTTTTTTTTGTGCACAAGTTTACCTTAGAATTGACAGGTGGAGAAGGGAGAGACAATAAACGCGTATAAGCTGCCTATTAAGGGTTAGGCACTCTACATATGTTATTTTATTTTATTCTGACAACCCGGTAAAGCAAGTATTATTTAATTCTGTTTTACAGTTCCAGCCATATCCATCTTTTCCATCCTGTCTCTTTACCTTTTGTCATATACTAATTTAGTCAAGCTACTATTCCCTACGTGTGTGCACTTCCTATCATTTAGAATGTGGGCTCTTTGAAGGTAAGGACATATCTAATTTACCATCACATTGTCTTACCCAATGGCTTTATTCCAAAAAAAAAAAAAAAAACAAATGCTATCAGGCAGAAGAATGGTTCTTGATTAGCAAGTGCTACAAATACTTGTTTGGCCAAGAAATCAACCAATCACCTGCCTTACACAAAACATAACTTGTTCTGCCCCTTCACCTTCCCCCTGTATACTGTGCTATTGTGCCACCCATTCTGGGGCAGTACTTTGTACATTTTTAAATTTTTTTAATCTTTATTTTTGTGAGAGACAGAAACGTTTATTCAGTTTTGAGAGAGAGAGAAAGAGAGACAGAGACAGAGCACGAACAGGGGAGGGGTAGAGAAAGGGAGACACAGAATCAGAAGCAGGCTTCAGGCTCTGAGCTGTCAGCACAGAGCCTGATGCTGGGGCTCGAACTCAGGAACCATGACATCATGACCTGAGCTGAAGTTGGACACTTAACCGACTGAGCCACCCAGGCGCCCCTGTACATTTTTAAAACTTTTCTATTGCTCATGTCTTACTCTGCACAGACTAATACATTGTTTTAACAACTAAATCCTTCCATAGGCCCTAGATTTCTGCCTAATAAAAATACAGTCCTTAAGAGTGGGACCCAGTCTCTTATTTCCTCTGCTGCTCCCAGAATACCTAGCAGAGTGCTTTCTGTACACAGTAGGCATTATGTTCAGTTACAATCAATGTGGAAAGACTAGTCGCTCCGGTTACACAGTGGACAAGCCTCCTGTCTCATCTTGACAATTGCTAGCCTTATGATTATTCTGAGCAAAAGCACACAGTCTTCTTCACAGGAACATTTAGATATTCTCCGGCTCTCCGACATAGTTCTACTAGTGGTCAGTAACGTAAACACTACATTTAACTGTTGTCCTAAGAACACCGATTTCAGGAAAATCTGAAAATATTTTATGATAGCAATTAATGGTCTAGACCTTTAGACATAAACTCAGTACCTCAAGTTCTACCAGCTTATCTTACTCTACCAAAGCGCTTTGCTTTCCTGTGCACGTGACATGGCATCAGACTTCTCACTTGATGAGCCTGATCTGATCGACCTCTATCCTATTTCCCCCTCTAATCTGACAGCTTCTATCAGGAATGGCTAGGAATTCTCACTGATTTAAGACTCACCGATTTAAAAATCTGATAGAAAATATCTTCTTTCAAAGAAATCACTGAATGACTTATAAGCCCTAGTGATGATAAATATTACCAAACAAAGTTTCACTCAAATATTTTAAAAGTGCCTATGTATTCTGTAACTGCCCTAGTTTTCCAGGGGCATTACGCCTGCCTACTAAGGACATCTAAAAATAATGACCACAAAGTGTTAAGTTCTGTAAATGAGTATAAATAAAGCGGTAGAACTATAACAGTAAAAGAGCTTAAATTCACCATGAGAGAGCAGACGTGTTCCCTAAGTGAAAAAAAGATTCCAGAATGAAGCTAATTCCCGGTAAATAAAATGTACACAAAGATAAATCTAGGGAAACACGGAGGGAAGAGCCAGACAAGAAGGTCATTCTGTGTCACGCGGAGGAGTCTGACTCTGATCCTCAAATGCAGCAGTATTTGATAAGATGTGAATTCTATCTCAGCGTGGAAAATGAAGTGTGTTGCTTCTGAGAATGGTAACTAGAAGTTAGGAAAACAGTGAGACAGACCTAAATGAGTCCAAGAGAGAAATGGAAGTTACCAAATTAGAAAGAAGCCAAGATTTCAAAGATAACGAGGAGGTAAAAAAGCAGGATCAAGTGGCCAAATACATATTAAAGGCATTAATTTTTTCTTATATATGAGCTTACAATAGAAACTTTAATTAACAAAAGTATAGGCTATAAAAAGATAAACATCTTGTCTATACTCTTCATATTTCATATACTTTAAGGTTTTCCTAAGAAAATAGTCTTTGAAATTTTGGAGTGAGAAGATCAAGAAAGAGCAGAGACAGAAAACCTGCACCTACCTTTCTTCATGCTCCCCAAACCTTAAATTGACAAGAAGAAGGAAGAGGAGAACGGAAAAAAGAAGTATTCGCTTGGGAAGAAAGAAGAAATCTTCTCTCTCTTCTTTTTTAACTATGCTAGAATATAAAAAAGTTACTTTAATTGGCCATGCTTTAAAAGAATTTCTAGAAGCAGTGCACCTGGGTGGCTTAGTAGGTTAAGTGATAAACTTCAGCTCAGGTCATGATCTCACAGTTGGTAAGTTCGAGCCCCATGTCAAGTTCTGTGCTGACAGCTCAGAGCCTGGAGCTGGCTTTGGATTCTGTGTCTCCCTCTCTCTCTGCCCTTCCCCCACTCGTGCTCTGTCTCTCTCTCTCAAAAATAAATATTATTTTAAAAAAATAAAAAAAAAAGAAGTTTGAAAAGCTAGAAGGCCATTGAGATTAGACTGGTAAGAACACATGCAATTACAGCAGGAATTTATGTATCAGAAAATGATGGTGAAGAAATTAAGTTTCAAGTCAATTTTTTTTTAAATAGAAGCTCATTATAAATACTATGTAAATACTTAAAAATAAAGGAATGAAGAAACTGAGGCAATCAAAACTTCCCCAGAAAGATAAAAAAAAAGAAACAGATCTAAATAAGTAATTCCACATTAATAAAGAGATGACTAAGGATTACTAAACATTTGAAGAAAACAACAGGGAAAAGGATAAAAATATGAACAAAAAAATAAACCCCTTCCCAAAATATCAGTGATAATTGAGGAGAAAATTAGAATTTTAAGTTTGATGGGACTTCTGAGATCAGGTGAAGATTCAAGGTGCTACAGCACTGATAACATAGAATGCTCTGTTAATAGGAGAGATCGGGAGTGCCTGGGTGGCTCAGTTGAGCGGCCGTCTTCGGCTCAGGTCATGATCTCACGGTCTGTGGGTTCGAGCCCCGAGTCAGGTTCTGTGCTGACGCCTCAGAGCTTGAAGCCTGCTTCAGAATCTGTGTCTCCCTCTCTCTCTGCCCTTCCCCTGCTCATGCACTGTCTCTCTGTCTGTCAAAAATACACATTAAAATATATTTAAAAAAAATGGGAGAGATCAAAGAACTGCAGACCATTCCTGGATAATATAAATAGTATAGAAATATAGTAACATATTATTATAATAAAACAAAAACTAGTAAGTGGTGTGGAAGATAAAGTTGAGAGAGGGTCTCCCATAATGTAAAGTCAAAGTCAAAGAAATGAAGAAAAAGGAAAAACAAAACAAAACAAAACAAAACAAAACAAAAAATGGAGGAACAATCCAGAAAGATACACACAAATAAAATATAAATCACAGAAAGAGTTAAAAAAAAAAAAAGTATAAGAAATACGAAAGAGGCAGAAGAGAATTTCCCAGAGCTAATGAAAGTTATAAACAATTAAAATAAAAAGACCCACAGAAGACTAAGTAATTTGAATAAAAAAGGAGTCATGTTAGATAAATAGTGGGCAATGGGACAATTCCAAAGAGAAAAGATAAAATTCCTAACGCTTCCTGAGAGAAGAATTCATATTTACCTGCAGGTATGAATATCAGACTGGTATCAGAACATAATTCTCTTTCTCATCAATATCCTCCGTGAACATAGGCACAAAAATCCTCAAAAAAATAATAAAGACCAGAGACACCTGGGTGGCTTAGTCAGTCAAGTGTGTGACTCTTGATCTCGGGGTTGTGAGTTCGAGCCCCATGGTGGGTGGGGTGTGGACATCACTTAAAAATCAAATAAATACTTTTTTTTAAGGCAGAGAAAAACAATAAAAACCAAAGGAAGTCAGAAATCCATCTCTGCAGGGAACATCAAACTTCTGTAGCAGTGAGAGGTCATGATATTAAGAGAACTTCAGGGGCGCCTGAGTGGCTCAGTCAGTTAAGCATCTGACTTTTGGTTTCGGCCGGTCTCCCAGTTCATGAGTTTGAGCCCCATATTGGGCTCTGTGCTGACAGTACGGAGCCTGCTTGGGATTTTCTCTCTCCCTCTCTCTCTCTGCCCCTCCCCATACTGTCCCATTTCCGTTGATATAGAAGAATGAAGGACTGAAAAAAATAATCAACACAAAAATGAAAAAGGTTCTTAATTTAGTACTTGGACTAGACTCTCTTCCTCATGAAACTCTCATAAATATGTACCCAAAACCACTCATTCCTTGAAGATGAATAATAAAATGGAACCACTGCTGAACCCTTCCAACTATCCTAACAACAGAGAGAAAGGAGAAAAGGTACCAGAAAAACAAATGGCAGGGGCGCCTGGGAGGCTCAGTCGGTTGAACGTCCAACTGCGGCTCAGGTCATGATCTCACGGTTCATGAGTTCGGGCCCCACATCAGGCTTTGTGCTGACAGCTCAGATCCTGAAGCCTGCTTCAGATTCTGTCTCCCTCTCTCTCTGCCCCTCCCCTGCTCACGCTCTGTCTCTCTCTCAAAAATAAACAAACATTTAAAAAAAAGAAAAGAAAAGAAAAACAAATGGCAGAAGACTACTTGCAAGAAAAGTTCTGCCAAATTTCAGGTAAAACTTAAGACCATACATACATTTAAACCAAGAGTAAAAAGGAATGAAGCAAAATCATGTATGTTCACCCACAAACCAGAAAATTAAAAGCAACAGGGAATATCCCCATGACAATAAGCGGAGATGAAACATCACCTGGCACGGCTCAAGAGATTTCACTGCTATGTACTGAAATCTACAGTGAGATCAGAGGCAAGATACACAGAGGAGAGAGACAAGAAGAGCAGCCAAAGAGAGAAGAGAAACTGTTCTGAATTTAAGAAGCATTAGAAACAGAGATCTAAAGACGAGTTAAGGAGATCTCCACACCTACAACTAGAATCTCCATAGAAGAAAATCAAAATCATAGAAAAGAATATATGTATAAAGATAAATATAAGAAGTGTGTTGGCAATAATATACCTATTGAAAGGGCATACGTCCCCCGAGAAACACATCTTAACAGTCAGCAGTAAGATATCTTATTGAAGTTACTGGACTTCAAATGTAAAGAATCTCTGGACATCAAGGCAAAAAAGCTATAGTAGCTTTAAGCAGGGGATCCATCAGGCGCAGTATTTATACACAACAACACTCTACAACATGCTTCGGTGGGCCCCACTGACTCTGGTCACGCCACTGGATGGAGTAATGCCCGTGAAATCCTTGAGGAAAGAAATATAAGTGAGATTTTAAAATCTAGCCAAACTCATTCATTATAAAGCCAACGGCGAATGTTTAAAAGTTTTAAACATATGCAAACACATAAAATTGTGTTCCCATGGGATCTTGTTGAGGAATTTACTAGAAGATAAACTGTAGTCATCCAAGAGATGGCTGGAAAAATCACAGTAAAAGGACTATAATAAATACCAAAACTACTTATGGGACTAAATCACTATGTCATTATGTTGCTATAATAAAATATAAGCAGTATAAGCCTTAACAATGCAGAAACGATAAAACAAACAAAAGAAGATGAAAGTCAAAGGAGGAAAAACATGGAATGTTACTCAGATCAAAAGATATTATTTAAAACTGATAAACCGCAAAAGAATTTACGTAAATTATTTTATAATGCTAAAATCCAGCTAGTAGAAAAGGGAAGAGGAAGAGGAAAAATATTAATTTCATTATTGCTTCTCAGAGGAGATTAATAAATAAATCTTTAAATAAAAAAGAGGATTAAGGTTTTCTATGTTGTTGCAGTCATGACAACAGAAACATAAACCTTTCTGATTAAAAGAACACAATGCTAAAAAGACAGAACACATTGTGAATTGTTTTCCAAAATGTGTACGTTTTGAAACATAATATAAAATAAAATAACAGTATTCATACTAGACTTTTGTTATCTCAGTATTTAAGAGAGCCAAACTTACTGAAAGGGAAAAAAAAACTACTTTGCATTTGAATTATTAGGCAGATTCTACTCTATTCTGTGGGAGAAAGATCACTGTAACTAACTGGAAGAGTTTGAAAACAAAAGAATGGGTGGAGAGAAAGGGAAAAAGGAGAGAAGAAGGGGTGGAGAAAGAACAGAGAGAGGCAGACAGGGAGGGGAGGAAAGAAAGAACTCAGTGGTCAATACCATGCATGACTGAACCCAAGATAGCGCTAAAAAGCAATAAAGACGACTTCATAATGCTGAATGATGTGAATCACGATAAAAATATGTTGACTATAAATATCTAGGTGTCATATAATACATATTTGTAAAGCATACAGTATAGGAGATATAAGGAAAATCAGATAGAAACATTATTAATCAATCCTCTCAAAACATGAAGAACAAGTAAGATTTTTTTTTTTTAAGTAGGCTCCGTGCCCAATGTGGGGCTTGAACTCACAATCCAAGAGTCACATGCTCTACCAACTGAGCCAGCCAGATGCCCCAAAGAACAAACAGATTAAAAAGTAGCTATAAACATAAAAAAACAGAAATCGACTAATATAATTAATAATATAGATTTAACTGTCACATATTGAATTCTCAGGTTAAATCAGACATTTAACTTCTCTTTAAGAAAGTGATTTAAAAAATAAAACTTTGGACACATTTCAGGTCACAGATAAAACCTCCCATAATTCTAACAATGGAAAGAGTACAGATAACAATTTCTGATCACAATACAACAACATGAAAATTACTACTAAATCTGGGGTTAGGAAGCATCTAAAATTTTAAGATTCTTCACATAACTAAGAAAAAACAGAAGTTGCAGAATATCTGTATAATTGTAATAATGAATATAATGGAAACACTATAAATCCCATCTTATACTTCTACAACAGTTCTCATAGTATAATCCACAGCCTTAAACAACATATCTATTAACAAACAAGAATGAAAACAAATTCACTAGCATCCAAAAATTAGAATATATCATTAAATTAAGCCTAAGCAAAGCAGAAAGAATAAACTAATAAAGACAAAAGTAGAAATTAAAACTTAGAAAAAAGTAAACTGGTAGAAGTAATAAATAAGATCTGTTCCTTGGGGACAAAAATAAAATAGGGAAACAAATCGAGGAGATAAAAAGGTAAAGTACCAATACACAAAAGAATAAATAATACCAGAGAAATAAAGAATTAAAAGAATATTGAGAAACTGCTTTCTCCATTTTATGAAATGATTAATTCTCTAGGGCAATATAATTTACATACATTGAATCCAAAAACCAGACAATTTTAAGACATCGGTTACCATAGAAGAAAGCTGTCAAAGAGCTACCATCCCAAAGGGTGGGCCAGTCCCAGACAGTTTGTTTCATAGATAAATTCCATGTAACCTTTAACAAACAGATCATTTCCTGTGGTATTCAAACTGTTTCAGAGTAAATAAAATGTGCAGTTATAGCCATGAAAGTTAGAACAAGACTAGTGAAGAGTGACTTTTCATACCTGACATAATATAAAGCTATAGTCATCCATTTTTAAAAAGGTATGGATACATCCACGTGTATATGCAACAGTGGTATTGAAAATCAATGGAGAAAGGATAGACAGTGACTACACCCATTTGGGAAAACTGAGGACACAGATTTCTTTATCTAACATGATACACTAAAATGGGCTCCAAAATCAGAATCCTAAAGTGAAATTTCTAAAAATTAACTAATTTAAAAATATGTTGGAAGAAGTAACCAAAAACTAGTTTAATACTCTTCTGGTGGGAAAAGCCTAACTAAGTAAGACCTACAAGTCCTAAAAAAGGTTAACACATTTAACTCAGAAATATTTGTAATGTTTATGGCATAAAAGACTCCATACATAAAACTCAAGTGCAAGGCATAGACTGAAGGTATGTATGTGCAACATACTTAAGAGAGGACAAATATCCAGAATACACAAAGAGTTCCTTAAAATCAACCAAAAACCAAAACAAAACAAATAAATCCCTCAAATGAACAAAGGGCAGAAATGAACACAATTTAAACACACATAAACATATTACACCACTGAATATAAAAACTTGAAACGATATTCCTAATAATAAGAGAGATATGTGTGTTAAAATAAGGCATTTTTGGTCCCGGACAAAAATGTAAGATGGATAATGTCAAATACTGACACCAGTGTTAGGAAAAGAATGGCACTCTCAAACACCGATGAAAGAATAAATGACAGCAGACTTTAAGGAAGGAAATTTGGCAGCATCTATAAAAATCTTAAGAAGCCATACCCTTTGATATAACTACTCTTTTTCTTGTTCTCTACCAACAAAGTAGCCTAAATATTCCTAAAGGGATGTTTATAAATATATAAATGAGGGATGTTCACTCATCATTGTTTACTAGAAAAAAAAATAGAAACAATTTATATATTGAAAATGGTTACATATTAATGAAACATACTGCATTCAGATTATGGAATTCTAGAGAGCAGCTGATATAGTAAGGTATAGATTAACAAAGAAGATTGCAAAATCATACTGTTGGATTTTTTGCATTACAGAAACAATAATTTAATATGACCCTATTTGTGTAAAAACAAAGAAAATACCTATAGTTTTATATATACCCATTAAGTATAAGTAAGCACGCAGAAAAAGACCTAGAAGAATCCATGCCAAAGTTTTAACGATGTGATCTCAAGGGAGGAAAGTGAAATTAAGGAGAGATATGATCACAGTGGTTATTTTTAATGCATTTTATTTTTATAATTTTCTACTTATTTACCATTCCTATAAAATTAAAATATAAAAAGCTATAATAGACTCCTCAAGATAAAGGTCAAATATTTAAGAAAAGTAGAGTGCCATAAGCTCTGCACTGCTCAAATACTGACAATGGCTCCTTAAGAATCTTTACCGTATTCTTCACTTTTGGCAATAATTTCTGATATTGACATGTAATATGTTCTATATTACCTATTTCTTTAAAATATATTTATTTACGGGGCGCCTGGCTGGCTCAGTCAGAAGAGCATGTGACTCTTGATCTCAGGGTCATGAGTTTGAGTCCCACTTTGAGTTTAGAGATTATTTAAATAAATACTTTAAATTTTTTAAAAAAATAGGGATGCCTGGGTAACTCATTGCCGACTTTGGTCATAATCTCACGGCTCATGAGTTTGAGCCCAGCTTCAGGCTCTCCGCTGTCAGCGCAAAGTCTGCTTTAGATCCTCTGTCACCCCTTCTCTCTGCCCCTCCCCAACTCATGCTAGCCTTCTCTCAAAAATAAACATTAAAATTTGTTTTTTTTAAATAAATAATATATTAAAAATAAATAAATAAAATAAAATATATTGTATTTAGGAAGTACACATTATTTATACAATCAGCAAATATTAGAATTGTCTATGAGGTCATCTTGTAGAACTTAGTACCCAGGAATCCCCTCTAAACTCCTCCGGTGAAATAACCATTCGGCACACCATGAAAACCTCCAAGTACAGAAAGATAATAACCACTGTGTGTTGAAATCTTTGTATCCCTGTACCCATTGGGTTCCCAGCAGGTTACTAGCTATTAGCTAATGAAGGAGTGCTCTAGTTTTTCTGGTGGTACTTTCTTCTGGTACAGATCTTTGGGTACAGATCTCCTGTCTCTGTTTCTGCCCTGAAGCAAGTGAAACAAACTTGATTTTAAAGAGAGAACAGTGAACATCAGCCACAAAATATATTTCCACTATAGACATGCAAACGGCCTGTATCTTGCACAGGTTCCACCTTCTATCTTTCTCATTAAATTAGAAACTGTTCCCTTCTATTTTTTTAAAATTTTTTTAATCTTTATTTTTGAGAGAGTGAGAGAGAGACACAGCATGAGCAGGGGAGGGGCAGAGAGAGAGGGAGACACAGAATCTGAAGCAGGCTCCAGGCTCCGAGCTGTCAGCACAGAGCCCGACGCGGGGCTCGAACTCACAGACCATGAGATCATGACCTGAGCCGAAGTCGGACGCTTAACCGACTGAGCCACCCAGGCGCCCCCCCTTCTATTTTCTAAAGGCTATATCTTTGTCTCCTGTGATAGGCTGAACAATGCTCCTCACAACCAAAAAAGTCCACAGTCTAATCCCTGGAAGCTGTGTATATGTTATCTTACATGGTAAAAAGAGTTTTGCGGAGGTGATTAAGTTACAAAACTTGATAAGGGAAGATTATCTTGAATTATCCAGGTGGTTCCAAGGTATTCAGAAGGGTCCTTCTAAGAGGGAGGCAGGAGGGGCAGAGCCAGGGAAGGCTATGTGCCCGCAGAAGCAGAGAGAAAGGGAATCAGATGTAAAAGCAGAAGCAGGGGTCAGAATGATGAGGGACCAAGAGCCAAGGAATGCAGGTGGGCTCTAAACGCTAGAAAAGGCAAGGAAACGGGGCCTCCAGAAAGAATAAGGCCCTGCTGACAGGGACCCTGGCTTCAGATTTCTGAAATTGTAAGAGAATAAATGTGTGCTGTTTGTAGCTACTAAATTTGTTGTAATTTGTTACAGCAGCAATAGGAAACTAATACATCCCTCTTTCCCTGCCAGCTTCTTAGGAGCCTTATTTTACATTCTCTTCTCTCTTTTGGTATTTAGTCTTTTCTCACCCAAATTCCTCTCATTAGCTTTTAAACATTGAAGCCCCCAGATTTAAAAACAAAGGACGCTAAAGTTTCCCTCCAGCTAAAACGTCTACCTTTTCTTTCTTTTGCCAACGAAGTTCTCCAAACCTAGTCTAAGGGCTCTACTCTGAAGGTCCGAACCCACCCTGTCACCAATGATCTCCTTGAAGCTAAGGAAAATGGACGTTTTTTTATCCTTCATTCTATTTACCCTTCGGTATCATGTGGACAGTCTTGGCTAGCCTCTCCCTGTTGCCTCTCCTTTGGTCAGCTTATTCGAACCCGACTTCAATTACCCCATTATAGGCAGATACGCACTGACTTACATCTTTTGCTCAGATATCTCTGTGAAGCACTATATCCATATATTCAACTGGCTGTGTGATACCCCCATTGAATGCACTCAAACGCACCTTGAACTCAGAAAATCCAAATCAAACTCATGACATCTCTGTCTACCACCCAAAGTTGATTCTCTTCTAGTATCTCCAGCTCAGTCCATGACATCACCATCAGCCATCTAGTTACGTAAGCCAGAAATCTGGTAGCAATTCTGACATGCTCCACTATTCACATCCTATATCCATTTTTTCACCGTGTCCTGCTAAGTTTACTTCCTAGGTATCTTCAAAATCAATCTATTTATTTTCATCTCTGATAACATACCCTAGGAATGAAGTGGAAGCTTCTGATCTCCACCACCACATACCTCTCCTTCCGAATGGTCACTGGAATAGTTAATAGGAGAACACAGAATTTTGAGTGCTTATAGAAACATTCTCCCCCACCCCTTAACAATTCCACCATGATGCTCTGTCTGAGTCCCTCAAAATTAATCTTTTTATGCCCTTTTCCCTGCTTATGTCAGTCACTCCAAGCCCAGAACTCCTAGGTCATCCATTCTCGGGTGCCATACTCTCTGCTTAGGATACTCACCTCATCACTCCCCAATTACTAAAATCCTTTACTATCCCTCTGGATCTCACAGTTAATCATGAACAAAATCCCACAAAATCCAACCACTTCTCTCAATCTCTCCTTCATTCCAATTGAACCTGATTATCACTGAAGATCACTGTTCCATACTTCTCAATGGCCTTGGATCCAGAGGTGGGCATAACTACTTCTTGTTCCTTACTGCTCATTCTTAGACATGTCTCCCTTCTTCTTCTCTAAATTTGCCTAGCTTTAAATCTTATATCACTAAACTATACCACCCACTACTCCTCCTTGTAGCAGTTATCTCTGGTCATCTGAGCTACTCTCAATAATGTACTGAGGTTATCCATCCCGATCAGAGAATAGAGTGACTATCCTCAGGGAGAATGTGACTTCATCTAGAACTTGTTCAATTTTTCATACACAATGTCCAACATTTGATAAGAAGCCCACTGGCATCCAAAGTAACAGAAGCAGGATGGGGCAGGAGGGAAAGAGACCATGGAAAAAGATCCAGATACTGAAGTGACGAGATACGGACTTCAAAATAATTGCAAGTAATGTTTTTAAGAAAATAGAAGACAAAAATGGAGAATTCATAAAAGAACACGAATCTATAAAAATGAACAAAATAGGTACTTTAAAACATTTAAAACATTTGTTTTAAAACATGGATATTTTAAAATATTATTGAAAAGGACAGTAATGGGATTAAAAACTCAAGATGGCCTTAATAGCATATTGGATATAGTTGAAAAGATGAGTGAACTGGAATATCTCAGTAAAAACTTTCAGACTGATATGAGAAAAGCAAAGTAGAAGGGAAAAAGAGCATAAGGTATGTATGAGGCAATGAAAAAAGATCATAATGGCTTCTGAGAAAGAACTAGAAAAACAATATTGAAAGAACTTTCTTGATATGGTCAAAATACTCCAAAACTGGGGCGCCTGGGTGGTTCAGTCAGTTAAGCATCTGATTGCAGCTCAGGTCATGATCTCACAGTTTGTGAGTTCGAGCCCCATGTCAGGCTCTGTGCTGACAGCTCAGAGCCTGGAGCCTGCTTTGGATTCTGTCTCCCTCTCTCTCTGCCCCTCCCCTACTTGTGCTATGTCTCTCTTTCTCCCTCAAAAATAAAAATAAACATTAAAAAAAATCCAAAACTGAGGAAAGCCATTAGGTCAAAGAATTAAGAAGCACTATGCATGTTAGGAAGATGAATGTTTAAAAATAATAATTATGATCAGCTAAAGACAAGAGAAAATCTTAGAAGCAGCCTGAGGTGTGGAAACATCTTTGAAAATCCAATGATGAGACTTACAGCTTATTTCTTAACAAAAATGATAGAATTCAGAAGACATCTATGAAATGTTAATAGAAATAATGCCAACCTAGAATTTTACACACAGTAAAAATATCCATCCAAATAAAGACGTTTCTAGGCAAAAGAAATTGGAGATAATTTGTTACTTGCAGAATGACATTAAAATAAATATTAAAGGGAATTCTTCAGGCAAAGGGACATTGATTTCAGATTTTTTTTAATTGCAGAACGCAAGGGGCGCCTGAGCAGCTCAGTTGGTGAAGTGTCCGACTTCAGCTCAGGTCATGATCTCATGGTTTGTGGGTTCAAGCCCCACGTCTGGCTCTATGCTCACAGCTTAGAACCTGGAGACTGCTTCAGATTCTGTGTCTCCCCCTCTCTCTCTTCTCCTTACCCACTCATGCTCTGTTTCTCTCTGTCTTCCAAAAATAAATAAACATTAAAAAACAATTTAAAATATAATTGCAGAATGCAAGGAAGGGCAATGGAAAAGCAAACACATTAGTAATTCAAAATGAATTCTGGATGAACATATCAATGAACATACCAACATCTTATGAAATTTAAAATACGCGTATAATTAAAATATATGACAACATTAGCACAAAGAGTTCAAGGACAATAATAGAGTTACGTGGTCTGGGGCACCTGGCTGGGTTCAGTCGGAAGGGCATGCAACTCCATGGTCCAAGGTCCAAGCCCCATGTTAGGTGCAGAGATTACTTAAATAAGTAAAACTTAAAAAAAAAAAAAAAAAAAAAAAAAACCAGAGCTGTGGCCCGAGTAGTGGTGCCAGTACCACTTTTATAAATCCAGGATGCATGTTATAAAGTCAAGGGCAGTCACCAAAGGAACTGCAAAACAGTGTAAAACTACAAAATAATAGAGGGAAATATCAAATAGTTAAATAATGTAAAAACACTTAATTGGTCCGAAAGAAGGCAGAAAAGGAAAACTAAGAAACATAAAACAGGTGGGAAAAATGGAGAAAGGGTACACAATAAACCATCTGAAGTAGTAAAACATTATACTCATTTTTGCATTAAAGTTAAAATAATTTCTTCATATATTTTTCTAATTATGAAAACATTCTAGGTAAGCTGAATGAAGTAGAGTTGTTCTTAGATGAGGGTGTCTCCTTTGCTAGCGCTGAACATCATACTTGTCTTGTCTTCCTCTAGATCTAACACAATCAGTTAACCTCCTATGCACGTAGGCATTAAATCTAATTCTGTGTTAACAGCCAGAGTTTAGAATGGATTACATCTGATTTCATTTATAAACTACAAAAGGTTTATCCCAATTTCAATTTCGATCACATTTTTATTATAAATAGGAAAGTTTTATTTGGCTCAATAAGAAAAGAGTTTTATTCTATCTTTATGATTGTGACAGAGATTCTCTGCAGTGAGATAAAATAACATTTAGGGAACTGGCACTACTACTAATGCTGTGATGTCAGGTTTCAAGCTAATCCTCATTTTCTTAGGGAATTTGTCTCTACTCAAAAGAGTTTAAAGAGTGAAACCACAGGGAGCTTCCCTCCTCTTGCTAGATCTGATGCTGCTTGATTCATGAATTATGAATTACTGCCAATTTGACCTTCAATCAATTAATCAATAATGAAAGGTGAAACCTCAGAGTACTACATCTCCGGGTTATATTGAGATAACCTGTATTTGAACCCTCTTAATTATGGTGTGACCTCAAGTAAGGTTCTTAACTTCCCATGCTCAGTCTCCTTCTAGTGATAAGTACATGGAAATAATGTGCATCATGCATATTAGCTGCTAGTATCATCATACGCTGTTGTTAATACTGTCAGCGTTATGTTGGAAGAGTTGAGTTTTTGTCCCTGGTCCTCTGTCACTCTCAGAGCATCTATCCTTACCAGCCAAAGACATTTTCACCAAGTGGATGTTCAGTATTTTTTCATTTATAAGGGGTAGAAACATTAATTCAAGCTTGAAAACACTCATTTCTTGAAAGAAACTAAAATAGTTGTCTATTTGTCAAAGGGATGACTAGGAGTAAATCCCTACAATTTAAAAGTCCTTTTCACGAGACTTGAGTATCATTACTATTGCAAAAATGTGAACCAATACATTCACTTGCCACAAATCAAGGTCACCCTGATGACTGAAGACACAAAAATAAAGTTGCTCTTCTCCCAAATATAAATCACACCACAAACTGCAAGTCCTATTCCTCTTCTTCATATCCATCAAGAAATTTCCAGTACCTTTATAAAACCTACACCTTTCTTATAGTGAAAGCTACAACTTAAAGGCTGAGATATTTCACTATCTCCAATTTCATCAGTGGAAAAGAAGCGAAAGAAGGAATGCATTTTGAAAGAGACCCTTAAGTCTTGGATTTATTACCACGGATCTCAAGTAAGAAGCTGGTTTATTATCAAACTATTTCTGCAGGCAAAACAGGTTAGATGGTATAAGAAATTTCATTAAAATGTATAATGTTTCAGTCATAGCTGTATTATATTTGATTTTCATTTTTCTTCGTATAAACTCCTAAAAGTATAGGACTAAAAGCTAAATATTTTCCAAATATCTGACAGTATTCTTGTGTCATTAGCAAAGTGCTTACAGCTATTCATAAAAATCAAAAAGCAGTCACAGAGACATATAAAAGCTTCTAATCAAAACAGTCAACAAAGCACAATTTTGGTCACTAGTCAGCTCCACTAAAATAAACAAAACACTGCAAATTTACTTTGCTCCACATAAAACGTTACAACGCCACAGGACTGCAACGCATCCATTCACTTACGCATTCAAGCACACTGACTGAGCACCAATAACCAATGAAGCAGTGTTAGACCTCAGGAGATCATGCAGGAATGTGACATAGTTCCTACCTAAAATCACTTCAATGCAGGATGTTAGCTGCTATAAAGGATGCACAAGTCATGTGCTTTAGGCCACACAGAGAAGAACATGGAGTTACAGACACTGGAGGGAGCTTTGTAAAGGAAGAGGCTGTAGCCCTGAACTTTAAAAGAGAAGGACTTCCCTGGAATAAACGGGTGGCAGGGAGAATTCACACTCAATAGGACGGCATGGGCTAGATCTGGGAAACAGAGTAGTATATTTTCATTAGGCTGAAGGAATACGCAGAGAATAGCAGGATGTAACACTGGAAAGTTTCCCTGGAGCCAATTCTTTGGACAACTTGAATATTAAGTGTAAGAGTCTGATGTTAATTTTATAGGCAACAGAATCCAGCAAAGATTTTTAAGGAGTGTGACATGACCAGGGCTGTTCTTGTGGGAAGACTAATCTGGCAGCCATTCATCAGATGAACTCATATGGAAATACGATAGGTCCCCGATTTTCTTTTATAGTCTTCTACCTTCTAACAGACTCTTAGCGTCGCCTTCTATTTAACATTCTAGCTCCCATTGCCATACGTACTTTGACTCTTCTCTTTGTGCTAACTTCTGTATTTGCCATATAACACAGGCTACGGTATTCAAAGAAACCTTCAGAAATTAGCCAGTGCTACCTTGAGGAAGACCAGAGTCATGTCCAATAACCTTCATGCTAAAAACAGCCCAGACATCACTTAAGAGCCAGAAGTCTATATTTAGATTCAAGTGCCTTGATCAAAATGATAAGCTTAGAGGAGCAAGCCATCTGAAGGAGAAAGAATAATTACCATATTGGGTACGGGCCTCCTGGGGATTATAATTTCCACTTTATAATAATGCAATTGATGATCAAAGATGTTAGAGGTTAACTCACTCAAAACCACAAGGCTGACATAATGCTTGGCAAAATCTGGACCCAGAAGGGGAAAACAGAAGAGAGAAAATAATGAAACACATAATGTTCTCTTAGCTGAATAAAAGACTGTAGGGTTGGTATTAAATGAGCCTACCAAGTACATAGCAAAATAGTGTTTTCTTAAGACAATTTTAACATATTTTAATGAAATATCATAATCCCAACAATAAAAGAGAAACTGCAAAGCTTCCAGAGAGAAGATTAAAAAATGAATAAACAAATCAAAACAAAAACTCTTACTTGCAAATAACCAGGAATCGGACGGCGATAAGCTTTTTATCTTAAAAACTAGATGCTGAGTGACAGTGGATTAATATCCTCCAAGTTCTAACAGTAAAATTGTTTTGAACCTAGAAAGCTATAACTAGCCAGATTATTAAGACTGAGGGTTAAGAGAAGACATCCTTAGAAATGGAGCCCCTTTCTCTAGTAATTACACATGAACACCCTTTTTGTTTCAGGCATGGTGCTAGACATTCATTATCTCAGGTGCACTACTCTGTTCAAGGCAGTTTCTTCTTTAATTTTTTTTTTATGTTTACTTATTTTTGAGAGAGAGACAGAGCACGAGTAGGGGAGGGACAGAGACAGAGAAGGAAACACAGAATCCTAAACAGGCTCCAGGCTCTGAGCTGTCAGCATAGAGCCCGACGTGGGGCTTGAACTCACGAACCGTGAGATCATGACTTGAGCCGAAGTCGGAGGCTTAACCGACTGAGCCACCCAGGCACCCCAAATCAAGGCAGTTTTTAGCCATAAAAAGAAAAAAAAATCTGTCTTTCAGTGTTTTAAAAAACCAGTTTACTGGAACACTGTATTCCCTGAACATGTAAACTCCAATATTTTTACAGATGAGATCTTTTTAATACTGGAATTGACATAACAATGTAATATTGTTTATATCACCAACTCTCATGTCACAAACTAACAAAAAACTTTACTGACAATATAAGAAAGGAAGGGGAGCCTCTGGGTGGCTCAGTTGGTTAAACATCTGACTCTTGGTTTCGACTCTGGTCATGACCTCACCATTCGTAGGTTCGAGCCCTGCTTGGACAGTCAATGAACTGAAACTCCAATAAATGCTTCAAGGCTAAGATCTTTACTTATTTTTATTTTCCCTAATTCAAAGTCTGCTAACTTTACAAATCAGAAACTGACAATTAGAATTATCTTCCCAAGCAAATTTTCATTCTAGATACCAGAACCATTATGAAGAATACTGCCCCTTATATAAACATTTTCTCACAGAAGTGAAAACGCTACAGCAGCTAGGAAGCGATACGGAATCACTGCAGGCAACACCTGAAGGAGGAGAGCCCCCGAGGGGACTCTTCAAATACTGTGTCCTGGCTACACTGCTGTAAACTTCTAGTTCCAAAGACAGTCCCAGCATTTGTTTACGACTTCACTCCTACTCATTCCAATCCTTCCACATTAGAACCTCAGTGGCGACCAAAATATTTCTTAAGCCAAATGAGATGGTCAATTTCTTGTCAATTGTTCATGTAGAAATCTGCGTTTCTATTCTTCACAAATTCTCTAAAGGTAGGAAGATTTAAATCTAGAGCCACTTTTAAAAAAATATTATGCCACATGGAAAAATGCTTTCATTATTTAAATGATCCATTTAACGGTTTTGTAAAGATAAAAAAACTACTGACAACGCCCAGCCGAGGGTGGGCAGGAAATGCAGAAATGCTGCCAACGTACCTCATCTTAACAGCAGCATCCTTATGTGCTCTCATTAGACTCTCCTGAGCAGATTGGGTAGAACTACTGAATTAAATAAAGGCCAAAGAATTTTTCTACTCAAATCAACAGACCATCTGGTCTGCTATGTTGTTTCTGCCAGTGGTCACAGCAGAAACTTTGAGAAAGCAAATGTGGACATCATTACTGAGTCGTATGTAGGTGGAGAGAGAAAAGCATTCTTCACTGTAATTGTGGGAGACTATGCATTTTGTGACCACAAGTTCAAATATTTATGAGGAGTGACTGTGTGATAATGATACTGATTTAGCAAATATACCAGAATATATAGACACAGCAAATGGGTGAGAGCCTTCAAAAGTGACGGTCTCAGAAGTTACTCAGGTAAATCTCATCAGGTGGAGCTTCATTCCAAATTGTTTAAAATAAACCTGTATTTTTATTTTCAGCCACCTTTATCCATTTGACAGTTTATTAACAAATGAGAGACCATTATTTTCTGGCATAAATGGGAGGAGTTGCAAGCTATTTTAAGCAATATGGTTCTAAAAGTCAAAGCAGGAGTTTTGAAGATTCAGCTTGCTGCAGGGGAAGCTATTTTGAGAAAAAGATGGTTTGTTTAAACTTCTCAGACACCTTTATTGAAACTCCCAATTCAGAAAATGATTCCAAAAATTTCTTTTGGAGAACATTCATTTAAAGGCACGTATTAGTTTCATGACAAAATTGATGCGGTAGAAGACACTTTGTGTATGTTGAAAGAACACAGCACAGTATATACAAGTCTTCCCTGGAATCAATGTATACACTTACAGACATTTTACCGGAGCTGGAGTAGAAGACTGCACATAAATGCTTCTCATAATGATTTGTGGTTATTGTTGTTTTTGCTTTCACAATACGACCCTAGTAGGATGTATTTAGTTCAAATGATCGCTATATAACAATGCCTTGCCCTTGGAAAAAAAACTATCCTAGTTAAAATATCCTATTCTGCAGTTCCACAGAAAATGTGACAGAAAAAGTTTTCAGACATTCTATATCCTTATTCTAACAATGCTCCTGTCCACAAGCAATTTTTATATTCTTCCTAGGGAATACCAAAATGCCCAGGTCTAGCAAGAAACCCAGAGCCTCATTAACTTCATATATTTCCTAGTGTGGGTGCTAGCATAGGCTTTAACAACTTTTCACTCTTTGTCAAAATCAGATAGTCCCAAGGAATGAAGATCAGTCACCAATGGGAATGCTTAAAAGATAGTTATCACTTTCCAAGAACAAGTTAGTTGTTCCAAAACTACCGAACAGTACCACCACCACTAGAATCAATGTTGCCTCCCAGTGAACTGAATGAGACCCCACTCTTTCAGATTCCAATTCTGGAATAAAAGAAAAGAAATGCACGACCTTGAACCACACCAAATGAAGCTAAAACCAATAATTCGAGTGGGCGGGTGGGGGACAACGGAACTATTATTGGATTATAATCTAGTGTAAATTGACATGTAATTTATGCTCCGCACGCAGCACTTGGCACCTTGACACTAGATGAATCCTACAAGACTAAATTTGTGTCTTTTACAGCAGTTTCACACGAACACATACTTTGATTATGAAACTACTGAAACTACTTTGATTATGCTTTGTAGAAGTAATTTCTCTTTTTAAAATGTTCACAATTTCATAATCACATTCTTCACTATAAAAAGAAACTATTAACTCCATTATTTGCTATTAAAAGTGCTCTAGAGACACAACTACACTGGTTCTATTCTAGTCCACATTTGCAAAACGGCCTCTTGATTTATTCTGTGAACAGCTATATCATATATGCAATAATATGGCAATACTTGGCTGTAATCTTGTATCAATTATGTAGTTTGTTAACCTAGTAAAATTATTTGGCCTAATGAATTTCTATCAGCCCTAAGAAATTGCTTTCAGCTCTAATATTAGGCTGATTAGAGATAATACATAGAAATGTCTGTGTATTTAATTGAGAGTTCCTCTCAAACCCAGCAGTTAATGAGATAAATTGGCACTTAAAAACACTCTTCCGCATCCGTCTTCTGTGCAGAATACAGACTTTCTAAGACTAGGGATGGAAGAAAAGTGTACAGGGAAATTACACTAGCATTTGCATCTCACTGAGGTGACTTCCACCTCAGGAAGCAGGGGGTTTTGACTAAGGTATTGCACTGAAAGTATCGATAGAGTGAAAAAGTCTTGGAATGTTTCAAAACTTAAATAAATAAATAAGTAAATAAGTAAATAAAATAATTTCCCTGCCCCTCTCCCCGCCCCATCAACCCCGATATCAATAATAACCACAAGGGAGCCTTGGGCCCAGGCTGGTACCTTAACAAGACTTACATTCCTCACTAAAAGAAGGAAAGAGAAAAGACTATCCTGCCCAGGTCCAACTGGGTTCTGTAACACCCATCCTGTTATTTTGCTAATTTTCAGAGAATTAGGATATATGAAGGCCTAGTATCCTCCAGTCCTCTGTGCTGTTGGTCTGAAGGCCAGAGGTTTCCAAAGGCCTCAGGTCAGTTTAATTCCCTGTCATTCCTCACTAATCCTCAGAAACTACTTCCTGATCCCACTGCCTTCTCCAAAGCAGTATCTATTATTCTGGGCAACTGAGCAGACATGCTTGATAAGCTTGGCCCAGAGCCTCTGTTTCACAGGCTACTGATCTCAGGGAGGCCTTGGGGACCCAAGGCTGAACAAGCCAGCTCCAGCTTGGAGGTCCTGCCTCTTGGACACTGCCAACCTGGGATCCAAGCGGGTGGCTGGCACCAGCCCCTAGGCACACTGTTCATCTTCACAGTCTGGCATTTGTGTGCAGAGCAACCTGCTAACAATCTGAGAAATTTAAAGGAAGAGTGGGACCTGCATTCAGGGACACTGTGGCAAGATCAGAAAACATGAATTGTATTCTTGCCTCTATTCCACTTGATAAACAATTATGGCCAATACTGGCAAGTAATTTAATTCACTTAGGTCTCAGTCTCTACATTTGGGTTTTTTTTCTAATGTTTATTTATTTATGAGCAAGGGAGAGACAGAGTGTGAGCAGGGGAGGGGCAGAGAAGAGGGAGACACAGAATTTTGAAGCAGGCTCCAGGCTCTGAGCTGTCAGCACAGAGCCTGACACGACACGGGCTTGAACTCACAAACCATGAGATCATGACCTGAGCTGAAGTCAGATGCTTAACCGACTGAGCCACCCAGTCGCCACTCTGTCTCTACATTTGTTAAACAAGAAAACAAATCATTAATAGGGACCCCTATTCTAAAAGCTTATGATTTTAGATCAATATATAGTATTTGATCAAAGATTTTTAAATTATGTTTAGATGCATGAAAAAGTTAGAAAAAGATGAAGTACCCAAGATGTTAGCAAGAGCTATTTCTAAGCAATGGGATTGTGCCTTTAGTTTTTGGTCGGTGGTTTTAATTCTAGCTTTTGCACATAGTTTCTAGTTTTCTGTAATATTTAATAGTTTATTTAAACAAGTTATTTAAGTGTAAACACTTATTTAGAATTTAAAATATAAAATAAAATTGTATTATTTTCCAACTAAAGGCTGATATTCATGAGCAGTCAGGTAGGATTCTTCTAAATCACTAAACATTTTTGTATTGTTTTATGCTGTTTTAGCAAAGCTTTCTTATTTATGTATACACAAAGCCTGATGGAACTATTTATTGGCATAAATGAACTGAATTCCAACCAGCAAAATCTTTGAGTAAGTGTTTTTGTAGAATGTAGTTATATAGATGCTTGAAAAATAATTCCCTTGAAGGCATCATCCTCACCGTGAATCACTGAATGCATATTCATTGATGAATATACAGGGATAAGCCAAAAGTCATAGAAACCTTTTAATAGTCTCAAGACTATCAAAAATTTCAAGTTGTGTATAGATATGTATACGCTTTTAGAAGTGGCAAAACTTTCTGATGCAACCTTTACTATTCACTACAGATATTTTGGGAGGGGTATGGTAAGACTAATTCTCTTCTCTTTGCTTACTTTGCAACTGCTTTGCATGTAGCTGAGCAGTGAACTCTATGAACTGTTTTTTCCATATATGGAAATATTCCTCGGTTTATGAAAGTCAGCTTAAATACCCACCTCTATTTTTCTTATTTACTTTCAGCATTGTGCTGCCTCTCTCACTGCGTATCAACTGTGCCTCCATGATCAGCCATTCTCCAATCTTTTGCATTTCTTGGTGATAAGCCTTGAGTTTCATAAAAATGTCTTTGCAACTGTGCAAGACCCAATCCTAAAATCCTAAATCCTAAATTAATATAAATCACTTTATGTTATATAGTTTGTACCTTTAAAGTACTTTAATGTAAAGATATCCAGAGAAACAGTTAAGCCAAAAACCAAAGTAAATAGGGTATGTGTGTATGTATATATACATATATATAACTACACACCACTATATATAATGATTAATGTTTACATAAATGAATACAGGGGAATGTATAAAAGACATTGATAAAAGTGGATCTCTGTAGGGGTTGGGGGAGCCATCATGAGCCAATGGATCCAAGAATGGGAGCAAGACTTCTCAATGAGTAATGTTAATGTATTATAATGTGAACTGTATGTTACACTGAATAAATGAAAGAACAAACATGTTTTCTTTTTTTTTATTATTTGCATTTATTTATTTTTGAGAGACAGAGCAAGACAGTGCGAATGCAGGAGGAGCAGGGAGAGAAGGAGACACAGAATCTGAAGCAGGCTCCAGGCTCTGAGCAAGTGTTCAGCACAGAGCCTGATGCGGGGCTCGAACCCACAAACGTGAGATCATGACCTGAGCCGAAGTCAGACACTCAACCGACTGAGCCACCCAGGCACCCCCAAATATGTTTTCAATGTATTTAAAGTTTCAAGACTGTAGAACAATGCATTATCTCCTTCTTTGCAAGCCTCCTCAAATAAGAACAATGAACATAAAGGCTAAGGCCATCTACAAAGAGACCAGGAAGCAAATTTAACCATGAACTTCAATATACGAAAACATAAAATGGCTAAAAGAGTGGTAGATGACTTAGGAGAATGGAAGGAGGTCAAACATAGGGGCAGAAGCAAAGACAAGCAATCCAAAATGTCCTGCAAACTCTGAAATATTCAGAATTAGAAATATGAGCCATGTACAGAAGACATGCTGTTATTACAGATTAAAAAAAAAAAAAAAAGGTCATGACCTGCAAGTCTGTATAAAGGGTCTTTACACTCCCAAGTCCTTCCTCCAAGATATGGAGTGAGAAGAGCCAGTCGGCAGGGGCAACGTTGCCAGAGAACAGATCATAGAAGGCCTTGTAACCAATAGAAAAGAGCTTAGGCACTATTTTATAGGCAGTGGACAGTCATTCAAGAATTAAGGTAGAAGGATGTCAAGTTCAGATTTAGGTTTTTAGAAAGAGTGCTCTAGCACCAACAGATAGAAAAGAAGGATATGGTCTGGGAGACCAGTTGATGGCATTTAGAGACTACTGCAATTGTGCAGAACAAGATCATGAGTTAGGAGTCCCTGGGTGGCTCAGTCACTTAAGGGTCCAACCCTTGATTTCTGCTCAGGTCATGGTCTCACGGTTCATGGGATTGAGCCCTGAGTCAGGCTCTGCGCTGATAGTACAGAGCTGCTTAGTATTCTCTCTCTCGCTCTCTCTCAAAATAAATATTTTTTTTTAAAAAAAGGATCATGAATCTAATTAGAATAAACTGAGTAGAAAATACAAACAAAAGCTGCATTCTCTATCTGATACCTGCATACAAACTTCCAACTTAGAGTACATGGTAGGTATATGTAAAATTGCAAATAACTTTTTTGCAAACATGAATGATTAAACTGTGATAGGACACAGCAACACTTTTAATAAAATCTATAACATTAAAAAGTTTTAGTGAAACAAATAGAGTTAAGTTTCATCTTTTGAAATATTGAGTTTCTAATGAATTTATACACCAACAAAAGTCTGAAGAATCCTGCACCTTAACATAAAGAACATAATTAACATCTCTCAAATGATTAAAATGTCAGCTTCTTTAAGGAAAAACAAAGACTAAAAATTAACGAAGATCCTCCATAAAAAGTTTCCTTACATATTATTCTAACTTTCTCTTAAAATTACTATTAGGGATTCTCTCAGTGTTATGTTTTCCTTTTTGATTACTTGAGGAATTATTTAAAGTACAGTTAGCCTAAGAAGATAAAAATAGCAAATAGTTTAGAAAGGCTAGAGTAAAAAACTGATAAATACACAAAGATAACATTTGGTAGAATAATATGTTCTTCAAGTTGGGACTTTCTGGCATCTCCTTTTTACACTTCAAATCAGGTTCAAGGAAACATAAAATACAAAAATTACCTTGAACTTTTCAGCACAATTTGTGTCTTATCCTGAGGAGAGGTAGAACTGTCACAGTGCAAATTATTCTGTTTGAGTAAAGAACTAGGGTTCACTTATCATCAAAAACACAGCTGGAAAAAAAAAAAAAAGACGAGACTAGATCTAGTCTTTAATCCTCAAAATAAACTACAAACCTTCATTTACTTAATCTTACTCTAAGGAATAGAAGTAATGTCAGACAGTACCCTTGTTATTAGCGAATTAATTACACCACATTTATGGCTTGACACAGCTCCACTGTTTGATGGTATCATAACAAAAGAGCCAACAGAACATCAGTGAAAGTAAAAAACACAGGTAAAGAGAAAACCAAAGGCAAAATTTGACTTTAAAATATCATATATACTTTCATTAAACACACAGGCTAGAAATGTGATAATGTGCATACACTCACAGGCTTTTGAAATAATCTTCATCAGTGCCTTTCATCCTCTCTCACAACACAGGTATATACTCATAGAGGTCATAACTGTGATCTTTGATTTTTATTTATTTACACAATAAATATTGCTAAGAATCTCAAAACTATGTGAAAAGGGATTAAAGAGAAAAATTTGCTATAGTCCCTCCTACCAAGGGCCTACAATCTAGGAAAAATACCCATAATTTGTTTTAGTTATATAAGCCCTAAAGATGTTATTCACTTTCCCTAAATCTAAAAATAAACTAAAGGATTTAATTTAACTATACTAACTGACAATTCCCGAGGCATAAAAGAGATTAGATTGACTTTTAAGAGAAATAAGACAAGGGCGGAGAGGAAGGATGGAAAGGTGCATGAACAGACGGATGAAAGGAAGAAAGGACAGAAGGAGGGAAGGAGAAGGAAGGAAGGAAGAGAAAAAGAGAAGGAGGGAGGGAGAGAAAGAGGGAGGGGGAAAAGGAGGGTGGGGGAGAAAGGGGAAAGAGGTAAAGAAAAATGACAAGAGAAGAGAAAGGAAAACAATGGTAAATTAAAGAAAATAGAAAAGTATAGAAAAATGGAAAGACTTTATTCTCTTGTCTACTGAGTTTAAGAACTGATACCTTGAAAGGAGGAAGCTATTGGGAAGGATGGAAATGAAAGCAAGTAGACACCGATCTCAAGGGTACTTGGAAGAAAGAGGGGAGGGAATCACAGGAGCGCACCTGAATTAAGAAATTTAACCAGCATCCTGAACCATGCTCCCTTTCTACTCTTCGTCGCCAAGTATAGCACAGTCTCCAACCGCATGCACTCCCCAGAACATTCTCTCCTTTACTGTTAGTCATAAGAAGACATCTGCCACGAGCCAGCCGGTGCTAAGAGAAAGGTAACGTGCTCACTCCCACTGCTCATAGAAAGAGTAGAACTCAGTTCCTCTGCCAAACACAAACAAAGGGGGAGACCGGACTGAGATTTCACAGACACCACACTAGAAGTTGGAAAGCACTGTACCACAGAAAAATGATAAATAAGGTGATTATTTAAACATTATATAAGTGAAGTTTTTAAATCATTGCTTCTCAGGAAGAATGAAACTGGACCACTTTCTCACGCGATACACAAACATAAATTCAAATGGATAAAAGACCTAAATATAAAGGCAGGAAACCACCGAAATCCTACAGGAGAAAACAGACAGTAACTTCTTTGACCTCTTTGACCTTGGCCACAGCAACTTCTTGCTAGCATGTCTCCAGAGGCAAGGGAAACAAAAGCAAAAATGCACTACTGGGACCCCATCATGATTAAAAAAAAAAAACAAACTGCACAGCAAGGGATACAATCAACCAAACCAAAAAGCAACTGACAGAATGGAAGAAGATATTTGCAAATAACATATCAGATAAAGGGTTAGTCTCCAAAATCTATAAAGAACTTATCAAACTCAACACCCAAAAAACAAATAATCCAGTAAAGAAATGGGTAGAGAGCAGGAATTGACATTTTTCCAAAGAGGACGTCCAGTTGGCTAACAGACACATGGAAAGATGCTCAACATCACTCATCATTAGGGAAATACAAATCAAAACCACAATGAGATACTGCCTCACACCTGTCAGAATGGCTAAAATTAACAACTCAGGAAACAACAGATATGGGCAAGGAGGAGGAGAAAGGGGAACTCTCTTACACTGTTGGTGGGGATGCAAGCTGATGTAGCCACTCTGGAAAACAGTATGGAGGTTCCTCAAAAAATTAAAAATAGAACAACCCTACAACCCAGCAATTGCACTACTAGGTATTTATCCTAAGGATACAAAAATGTTACTTAGAAGGAACAAATGCATCCCAATGTTTACAGCAGCACTATCAACAATAGCCAAATTATGGAAAGAGCCCAAATGTCCAATCGACCCATAAAATGGATAAAGAAGATGTGGCATATATGTACAATGGAATACTTCTCAGCAATGGAAAAGAATGAAATCTTGCCATTTGCAACAATGTGGATGGAACTGAAAGGTATTATGCTAAGTGAAATAAGTGAGTTGGAGAAAGACAAATATTGTACGATTTCGCTACATGTGGAATTTAAGAAACAAAACAAACATAGGGGAAGGGAAAGAAAAATAAAATAAGATAAAAACAGAGAGGGAGGCAAACCATAAGAGAGGAAATTAAGGGTTGCTGGAGTGGAGGTGGGTGGGGAAATGGGTTAAATGGGTGATGGGCACTAAGGAGGGCCCTTTTCAGGATGAATACTACGTGTTATGTAAATGACGGATCACTAAATTCTACTCCTGAAGCCAATACTACACTATATGTTAACTAACTTGAATCTACAAAAACAAACAAACCAAAACAAACAAACAAATGAACAACAACAAAAGAAACCACTCTCTGGTCACCCTAAAAAATAAGAAAAGAGAAATGCATTCAAAGTTTCCAAAATTACCAAAGAATTTTTGAAATACAAAATGCATAAATGTTAAGATTGCCTATACAGGAAATAAGCATTCATTATTCGGGTGCATGCTTATTTTTCTAGTATTATTTACTATGTTTGAATATCAAGTGAAACAGACATTTATACTAGAATGTAACTTTTTATCATAGCAGTTAATAGTAAAAAACAGTTGGGCTTAGTATTCCTGGAACAAACACTGTTTGGGGGTCCTTTTTGAGGCCGCAAAAATTCCTTCTGTCATGGTAGCATTCTATAGCTGACCTTAGGGCTGTATCTATAGGTCTTTACTGACCAGTTCTGACGTGTAAAATTAATGATCTTATAGAGTCCTCCAGAGGCAACAGCAACAAAGACAGATTAGAGTGCTAACTGTGACCACAGCTGTCTGGATGACCCTGAAGTGAAAATGTCACTTCATCTCTCTGGAATGCAGTTTTTCCCTACAAAGGGGACAGGTTAAATAAGATCTCCTCCAAGGTTCCTTCCAGTTCTCACCATCTGTTCTTCTCTCAAGTGTTCTGCCTTTGTTCTGGGTATCCTATGGCTGCATAACAAATTGCCCCAAACACAGAGACTTGAAACAACAGCCCTTTGATTGTAGCTCATGCTTTTGTGAATCAGGAGGGCAGGGCTTAGCTAAGTAATTCTTCAGTTCTACTTAGTGTCAAGGTATTCAGCAGGTGGATGGGCTAGTCTGGAGGATCCAAGATTACCTCACTCTCATGAGAAGCATCTTGGCAAGGATGGCTGAATAGATGGGCTTAATTGAGACTACTGATCAGAGAGGCTACACATAGCTTCTCCACATGGTGGTCTCAATAAAGTCATACAAGGGTTACATAAGAAAGCTCAAGTTTCCCAAAGAGAGTATTCTAAGAAATAGGAAATGGGAACTGCCAGTCTCTTAAAACTTTGGACCAGAAACTGTCACAGTGTCACCTCCATTATATTATAAGTCAAATACTCAGATCCCTCCAAGATTCTAGAGGACGAGACAGGAATGTGAAGTGCAGCAAAGAATCTATAGCCATCTTTAATCCATCACAGTCTGTATCTACGAATTGACACCAGTGGTGACACTCATTACTCTGTCCAATGTTTCACAGTAGAAACTGAAAATATAAGAAAAGAACAGTCTCTGCCTTCAAAAAAGATTACAATTTGACAAAAATAATGGCAAAGAAAGCATTCCATTTCTGCTTAATTTAATTCAAGTTGTTTTATTCCATTGTTACTAACATACCATTAATTGGTAAAAGCATGTGTGGGAAAATGGATATAAAAAAAGAATACCAATTTATAAACAAAAGTATATATGCACTAAGTCTGGAAGGAAAGAGAAACAAAGTTTTAGGATATGGGACGCATTTCCAATTTTTAATGATATAATATGGACAGAATGACATATATCTTCCATTCTTGGGCAAAATATTACAGAAATTTATTCAACAAACAATCTGTAGGAGACATCTGTCAATTCTAGTTTTATAATCAACTATCCTTTAGCATATCAGACTCTTAATTCTCACAACTAAACATAAAAACCCAACCTATAAGAGATGCTAGCTAGAGCCACTGTTCAAATTTTAATGTGAAAATGTGAAAAGAAACCAGAATTATTAAAATACATAATTAAAATATTTTTTCTTCAAGTAATTAACTTATAAAAGCTATCAATCACACGGCCCCTTTTGTTTTAACACTAAAGATCATAGATCTTTTGTTTTAACAAATGATAACTTCTCTAATAGTCTAAATGAAATAAATTTACGATAGAGAATAGAAAATATGCAGAATAGAAAAATTCATATTAAAACGATCAGGTCACAGGTTCTTTGGGTCATCTAAAGCATGCCCCCTCTGCTGTCTGTGTTTGGAACTAATCACAGACAAGAACATATTTCAACAGCGCCCCCAAGTGTGGTCTACTTCGAAAACCACTTTTACAGTCATGGAGCCCTGACACTTCCAATTGCCATTGAGGTTCTTTATTAAACAACAGACACATCTTTTTAAAAACATTTTTAAAGAATTTTTGTATAGTCGACATACAATGTTGCATCAGTTTTAGGGGTATAATACAGTGATTCAACATCTCTATCCATTATGCTATGCATGCCACACCCTTTCCCTCTGGCAATCATCAATTTGTTCTGTGTTTATAGGTCTGATTCTGTTTTTTATTTGTTTATTCATTTATTTTGTGTGTTTTTTTTTTTTTTTAGATTCTACCTATGAGTAAAATCATATGGTATTTGGCTTTCTCAGTCTGACTTATTTCACTTAGCATAATACCCTCTAAGTCCACCTATGTTGTCATAAATGGCAAGATTACATCTTCTTTCTTATGGCGGCATAATATTCTACTATATATGCTATATACACCACATCTTCTGCATCTATTCATCTATTGATGGACATTTAGGTTACTTCCATATCTTGACTATTGTAAATAATGCTACAACAGACATAAGGGTGCTTGTATCTTTTGAAAGTAGAAATACTCTACTTTTAAAGGTAATGCAAATTAAAATTCAAGCAAAAACGAAATCCAGACCCAATCCAGATGAACAGAAATAGAGTCCCCTGCAATGAAGCCCAGGAATCTGTACTTATATCAAATACTCTAGGTATGTGTCATGCATGCTGAGGTTTGAGAATTGCCCCCCTAAAGCATTATATGTAAAAAAAAAAAAAAACACAACCTTTTCTAATATTAAAAGTGTAATATTGCTAAGTGAAGAACTGTTAACGTCTTTTTATTAAAAAGAATTTAATTCAATCTCGAAATATTTGAATCATTTTTTAATCTGTTCTTTAAAAACCAGTAATGTGTGCACTGATGTTTATAGCCCTGCATTTACTGTAATGATGGGTGTCTGACTCGCTGATGGTGACATGACTGGCGGGACAGCTCCACTTCCAAATCTCTGCAGGTGACCTGGCTTCTGTCCAAGGGGAAAAAAGGTTAAGAAAATACTTTCCTCTCCACTTCATCTACTTTGTCCAATTGTTCGCTAGGCTACAAGGAAGGTTTTTTCTAACCTAAATCTCAATTAAATCCCAGGTAAGTATCTGTCAATGAAAATTAATTTAACACCCCAGAGTACCACTAAGCTCTTTCACTCAGAATATCTCCTGATTTGCGAATGATCCAATTTCCCTGGTAGTTTCTAAAAATCACTCAAAATCCTACAAATTAAAAAATACTAATAAGGATTTTTGGCATTTCCTGAAACAATAACAAAAAGGATTTTTGATATTTCCTGAAAGCAATACACCAATACCACAAGAAAAACACTGGAGGTAAAGGAAGATCAGAATATATTACAGTTGAGTTTCATGTGCAGTTTAAAAGATAACTCTTTATTACCATCACAACTCATGTTTTACTGTATAAAAATCTGTGATACTGAAAACATAAAGGGGGTATTTTATATATGCAGTCTTTAAATAGAATGCTACTTATCAATTTTGTGTTAGGTACTCAGGGCTAGAACTGAAATCTGAAAATGTGGGTTCAAGGGGTACCTGAGTCACTCAGTCGGTTGAGCATTCGACTTCGGCTCAGGTCATGATTTCACGGTTCATGGGACTGAGCCTCGTATCAGGCTCTGTGCTGACAGCTCAGAGCCTAGAGCTTGCTTCGGATTCCGTGTGTGTGTCTCTCTCTGCCTCTCCCCTGCTTGTGCTCTGTATCTCTCTGTCTCTCAAAAATATATAAATAAATGTTAAAAAATTTTTTTTGAAAATGTGGTTCAAGTCTTGTGTCTGTCAGTGCACCACAGTCGGAGCCTACTCTTGATCTTTGACCCATCTCTTTCCATCTATAGAACTAAATAGATGCAAGCTGTGTCATCACTAATATAAAAAAGAAGTATATAGGCACCCTTAGAAACCAGTATAAGAGAAAAGAAGTCAGACCGCCTTACAACTGCATGGACCTCCACAATCCTGGATATAGTCTTCATAGTTTTGATGCATTGTTTTTCTTAATTCATCTCAAAGATGAATTGTCTTTTCTCAAAGAAGGAAAAAGCATTCCTATATTTAAAGTTTGTGTGATTGCTACAATTTTATATACCTAGAAATAAGCTAATCAAGTCCAAGCTAATGCTGAGTGAAAGGAACCTTTGGAATAACCTAGAATTATTTAGGTTCCATCAAGCACACTGGTTATGCCATGTAAGAGTGAGGTCTCAGCAATGCCTACCTCTAGAACTGTACCCTTTAAAATTACTCATAGTATGGGCCTGGTCTATTAAACACATTCCTTTTTTGTTTTCGAATGTTTGTTAAAGTTCAAAAAAAAAAAAAAAAAAGGAAAGAAATGAGGAAGGAAAGGAAAAAAAAGGTTACCAGGATTCTGTATATCTCACCAACATAGGGCAGTCTGAGTTTAGATCCTGCCTCTGTCACTTCCCAGCTAGGTAATTTTGATCAAATAATATAATATTTCTTAAACCTAAACACCCCCACTTTAAGATGGATATGATGATAGTGTCGACCTCACCGCTGTATTCGGAAAAGGGGATGTTATAGAACTTATTATCTTCTTAGCACAGCATCTGGTACACAGTAAGAGCTGAATAAATATTACAGATAATACTAATAACCACTAAGTTCTTACTACGTAAGTAAGCCTCTATACTAGTAGGTCAAAGAAATATCTAAAACTAAAGATACCTTGATGTCTAAATAATAACTGAGAAATGCCTCATGACGCTCCTGATAGACAAGATGGAGTAAGGCTGGAATGATAACATAAATTACACAGGTGACCCTTGAATGATGCCGGGGTTAGGGACACCAACCCCCCACACAGTTGAAAATCCATGTATAACTTTTGACTCCCCCCAACTTAACTACTACTGGCCTATGAACTCTTATGAACACAAGCAAAATAAACTCATTATCATTGAAAAATGCTCCAGGAGACTATACGGATGATCATCTATCAGATATTTTAGAAACGAATCCTACTTTGGGTAAAAGTGCCATCTGAACCATCTGCTCATTCACGTCTTTACAGCGGACCTACGATGTGCAGGCGCAATGCTCAGGTCTGGAAATGCACTGATGTCCAGGCTGACTTGGCTCTCGCTGCCACTGGACAGCCTCCTGGACAGCAGAACGGCGATAAGCAAACAGACTGAGAATGCCCCAGAACTGACCTGGGAGATGATCTCAAAGCAGGACACCTAACACAGAACAGAGAGAGTCAAGACTTGTTTTTGCAAGAGGACTCTGTAACCAATCCGATGAGGAGAGACAGGAATAGTGAGGAGACTCGGAACTAAGATTTCTGACTTCTAGTATGAGTAGAGTATGCCACTCCCAATGAAGGGAGACATAGAAGGAACGTGTTGAAGAGGAAAAGTATTAATTCTGTTTGGAATATATAGACTTTGAGATGTCGATAGACGCATAAGTGAAGATACCCAGCAGGCAGTCCAGGATAAATAGTCTGGATTTATATGTATATTGCAGCTGAGGCCACGGGAGGAGATGAGGTTACCCAAGCAAAAAAAATGAAACTAAAATGAAAACAAAAAGTTCTAGGTTAAAATCCGAAGGAAACCAACACTGAGATCCTACGACAGAGGCCTATAACAGGTAGAAGGCAAGAAAACATCACAAGAAGGGAAGAGTAGTTAAAAATGCCCCAGACGGCTGGGATAGCAAATAAGCACTGAATAAGTTCTTCAGAATAGGCAGTCTTCAGAGACTTCAGTGAAAGTCACTTCCTGCCAAGCTGCCGGAAACTACAGTAGAAAAAACACTCAAATGTTTAAAAACCCAATCTCCTCAATATTAACGACACGGGTACCAATAAAATCAGAGAAGCTTTAGAGAGAAAGAATTTTGGTTACAGAAGTGTCAGGAAGGAAAAGAGAGTTGATAACCGATCCTCCTGAGGATTACAAAAAGTCGCTTCCCACAACACTGAAAACAACACCAGTGTTTTTCAAATTTTTCCACCAGAACTACCGAAGGTGCAAAAGAAAGTAACTTCCACAGCCCTTGCCATCTCTGGGTAGGCAATGACGCCGAGGTATTAAATTGGTTCTTAAAAATTCACGTGACTTGTGCATCCTGCTCATAAAAACAGGAGTGTTGATTTTAATATAATAATATTTCCCCCTATTTTCAATTAAAATGATTGTTCCAAAAAGGTGTTCCATGTTTATCATGCAACTTCCCATATGGCCCTCCCACAGTCCTCACACACCCCATATGCGTACACGCATCATATACTCCCACTTTGAGAAATATGGAGGAGGTGCTTCATTCCACAAGAGTAACATCCTCTAGAAGTCTCTGCAGAAAGCATCTGCCAGAGCCCAAGTCCCATGAACTGCTCTGAGACCTATAAACACTTCTTTCATTCATTTTTCTTAACTTCACAGTATGTTTCATACATCCTGGAATTTGACGGCTACGACAACGTTGAAGGGACTTTAATAATACGTCCTCTTCATCTTCCTTAACTAACGAGTCATCATTTATCAAGTACCCTGTACATGAAGTTTGACCCAATGCCTTCAAATATTTAGTCACTCTTCTCTAAACCTTTCCCATATATTTTCCATGGTGCAGACATGGTTTTGTAAAGAGGCCCCTTATGCCTTTGAGACAAAGACAGGTTCAGCCTAAATGAGGTCATTAAAACAAAACATCAAGTTCCCAGTGCCCTGAGATTCCAAGCCAATGACCTACAGAGTGTTCCAGCTGATCTTAATTTCCCTGGCACAGCACAGTAAGAGTACTGTAATATAATGCAAAATGTCTCTAAAGGGAAACTAGATACTGCCTCAAGTCTTGCCAATACACAGTTAAATAATACCAAAGTGCTCCTTTCATCTGAATACTGGGCTTCACACACATATGTCACCCTTCCCAAGAATGAAAGTAATCTTCCACTATGAATGTGGGTTGATTGAAAAGCTTTTACTGGACTCAGCCCCATAAAGTATACGTGCTTTTTAACTGGCGCACATGGCTGGTTGAGACTGAAAACTCTCACCAGGGGACCAAAGAGACAAAGAACAGAACTTATTCTGAGCAAGGGTAATCCAAATTTAGAATGTGCTAATAGTGGTAAATCAATACTCAAACGTTTATCCTGACTCGGATCTCGTTAACATCTAACAATATCGGACCCCTCCCAGTAACTAAAGTTCACTTTTCTAAGTTTTCTTCTAAACTCTTTATCCATTATATTAAATTATTAGTACATTCCCAAACATTCTTTCATTCCTTCACTTAATAATAACCACTTCCTCTGCGTCTTCCCCATTCATTAATTCATGAATTTATTCTTTGATTCAGCAAAATTTACTGAGGGCCTATTAAGTGCCAGGCATTGTTCTAGCTGCTAGGGATTGAATATATAAAATGAAGTCCCTGCTCTTACAGGGACTTATTCTAGTGGGAAAAGACACAGAATAAACACATATATGTGTGAACATGTAAAATGCCAGATGATAAGTGCCAGAGAGAAAAAGTAAGTTGGGTAAGGGAGAAAAGACGGAGGTCGTAGAAAGCAATGTCAATCTTTGAATTTCATCCAAGCTAAATTTCATTTTTTTTTTAATGTCTATTTTTATTTTTGAGAGACAGAACATGAGCGGAGGAGGGGCAGAGAGAGAGGGAGACACAGAATCTGAAGCAGACGCCAGGCTCCGAGCTGTCAGCACAGAGCCCGACACAGGGCTTGATCATGAACCGTGAGATCAAGACCTGAGCTGAAGTCAGATGCTCAAGCTACTGAGCCACCCAGGGACCCCTAAAATTCATTTTTAATGATACATCATCTAATAAATCAATTAGGGCCTTTCATAATGTGACTGAAAACAATGAACTGGAAACCACCTGACTTGAAAAAGATTTGTCACCAATCAGATTAATTCACTTTCTCAATTTCTAAATAGTTTATCAATCAATGAGATCACCCAAGATTAACAACACATTCTGTCTCACGTAAATTGTTCACATTAATATACTCAGAAAAATTTGGGGGGAAAGTGTTAATTTTATTACACCTTGGCCAATCAAACACAAAAGTGAGGCTTTTGCATGACTTCTTTCCAATTTTTTAAATAAAAATGTCATTATCTTATAATGCGCTTTAAATACATTTTCATCAAAAGTTTAGGGCTGTAAATTTAGTTTATTCAATTTGAGGAAAATGTCAACCATATAATTGGAAACGATAGTCCTCACTCTCAAATCAGTCAGCCAAATCAGACTTATATTCTATCAGATAAGATCTAACTTTACTTTCAATTCAAATAAAGGTATCAACATGCATTTTGAGAAAAAATACATTAAAAAAACACTGAAAATTAATTATAGATTGTATCTTATAAAAGAAATAGCTGAATACAATTAAAATTAAAATACAGAACCAAGAGCTGTAAGGTGTATGACAAAGAGCTAAGAAGAACATGGAATTCCTCTGGTAACTGTGTTAAGTGTACATTCTACCTTGATTTTCAACTTTTGGATGTAATTAAATAAAAACCAGGTATAAAATTAGAAATAGCTCCATTAATTGTAATATGCATCATGATAAAGATTTCTTATGCTTTTAATGAAAACAAATGATGTATGTATCCTACAAAATTAGTCTAGCAGCTAGTATATTTGTTATTAAAAGAAAGTGGAAAATATTAAAGTATTTTATGATGGGGAACCTGAGTGGCTCAATTGGTCAAGCAACCAGCTCTTGGTTTTGGTTAAAGATCTCTCACCGTGTGTGGGACCAAGGGCAAAGCCTGCTTGGGATTCTCTCTCTCTCTCTCTCTCTCTCTCTCTCTCTTTCAATCTCTCACTCTCTCAAAATAAATAAATAAACTTTTTAAAAAATCCTTGAAAATAAAAAAGTGAAAATCGTTATCAGTCCCATCACACAACCGTATGTCTGAATTCAGAACATTTCACCACTAGCCTGAATCCTCATTTCCTACCATGTCTCCCCTTTACAGAAATTCATTTAAGGCACAAAAAGACAGGAACTCTTTCTGAGTTGTGGTGCTTTGATTAATCATTAAAGAAAGCTTTCCCTATGTGCGATCCCCTGGAGGTTTACGTGTGCCGGGGTAATACACCAGGTGAAAATGTTATGACCACAGGTGGGTTCTCAGAAAGGTAAATTTTAGGAAAAAGTACATATGGAAGAAAAGGATCTAGTAACTAATTCTCTTAAATATATGAGTTCGCACATCCCTTGGTAAATTTTATATATTTAAGGGGTATATGTCTCTGCATTTCCACATCATGAGCACTGGCCCAGGTCATTCACCCAATGATATCAATAGTTAATAATTAAAACATCTGCTAGTATCTACTACCCCTTGTTCTGAGACTCATATTATAAGCCAAATTGATATTACCACTTAATTTTTTCTAACGTGGGGATTTTTAACACACAATAAGCTGGAAGAAAGCATACTACAGTCCACCAAACCCTTTTTCCTTATAATCTCATTAAATAAGAATCATGTACAAAATCAGAAATATATCCATTCATTTTGTTACACATGACCAAAACGTCCCACGTGTAACTATCAATAGAATTAGAAATATTTCTTTAATTTGATGAAGAGGAGGAAGATAACTGATCATGACTAGAATAAATATGTCAAAACACAATTTCTTAAAATTTATTTGAACTATTTATCTTCAATAATCCATCTACTCATTCATTCTTTTAATGAAAGAACCCAAGAACTAGGAATGCAAGATATTCTATATGGATGGGAAAACAATAAATAAATACAGCAAATAGATAAATACAACAAATCATTTTATGTTAAGTGAAGCCAATAAAATGCACTAGAAAATGTGATGCATGGGAAGTGGAGGAAAATAAGATAAAAAACAAGTGTGAAGGGATACTTTAGGGAGTCTGGTCAAAAAGGCCTCCTTGATAAGTCATTTTATACTAAGGCCTACCTAAAGAATAAAGAGGAGTCAGCTTTGTAAAGAGCCAAGAAAAGAGGTTCCAAGCAGAAAAGACAGTAAAGCCAGAGGCTCTGAGGTAGAATAAAAAATGCCACATTCACAAACAGGTAGGAATGCCCCTCCGCAGTGGCTCCAATGTCATCAACAAAAAGTAGAATGCGGATGAGGGTTAAGAGATAGACAGAAGGCGAATCATGTAGAATCCTGTAGGCCAAGGTACAAAGTTGAATTTCATGCTAAGTTTTCTTTTTTTTTTTTTTTAACGTTTATTTATTTTTGAGAGACATAGAAACAGAGCGTGAGCAGGGGAAGGGCAGAGAGAGAGGGAGACACAGAATCTGAAGCAGGCTCCAGGCTCTGATGAGCCGTCAGCACAGAGCCCAATGCGAGGCTCGAACTCACAGACCATGAGATCATGACCTGAGCAGAAGTCGGACACTCAACCAACTGAGCCACCCAGGCGCCCCTCATGCTAAGTTTTCAATCAGGCAGTGACATGATGTGATCTACATTTTTTTCTCCATTAGAGAAGGGGGGGGAGCATGCAGGGGAGGGGGAGGGGACAGAGGGGATGAGGGAGACAGAGAGAAAGAGAGAGAAAGAGAGAGAGAGATTAAAAGAGACAGAGACAGAGACCTAAGCAGGCTCCATGCTGCTGAGTGTGGAGCCTGACAAGGGGCTCAATCCTACAACCCTGGGATCATGACCTGAGCCAAAATCAAGAGTCAGACATTAAGCAACAGAGCCACCCAGGTGTCCCAATGTGATCCACATGTCTAAGAAATCACTTCTAACAAGTGTATGAAGAATGGACCCAGATAGACTAAAGTAGACGCAAGAAGGCCATTTACGAACCTCCAGTACATAAGACGACAGTGGCTGAAGCTGGGATGCTAACAGTGAAGACAGAAGGAAGTTCATGGATTCAGGAATATTGTGGTGAAAGATGCGGCAGTACTTGACATTAGACCAGAAAAAGGTCTCCTTGATTTCTGGCTTGAGCAACCAAATGGATTCCTCAAGGGTGGAGCAAGAGGAACCCAGAGAAGGACTTAGAGATTATGACCACCTCAACCCTTGAAGCCAAACAGAACCAAGTGCATTGGACCTATGCATCTCACATTGCATCTCAAATCCTTATTTCTAAGTTTAAATATAACTTCACCACCTAACTTGGCCCCTCTCAGATATACTTTTTCTGACTCTCTACTATTTGGACCTTGGCTTTGACATGCAATTCCAGTTTAACTAGCCCCTCCTGCCCCTATCATCTCTATAAAGGTGGCTCCTGTTCTCCTTGCCCCATGACACCTGAATGTGCTCTTTATCACAGGAGGTATGGTGACCATGTGGGAAGTTCTGCACAAAGGCCAACGGGAAACTTCTGGGGCCAGTGGGACCGAAGGAATCTCCTAAGACTCCTGTATCTACCATATGGAGTCATTAGTACTTTAAAAGCCACCAGAATCATTTGCTCTAGGAATAGAATAAAATTGTAGCACTCTCAAAGCCCAGGAAGTGTGGGGAATAGGCTCATATTCATATCACTAAGCAGCAGCAGGATATTATTAAAAACTAGGTTTGCATGTTCCCAGTCCCATATTTTTAACCATGTCATACCGTCTCCTATCTTTCCAAAGAAACACTATTAAAAATATTGTTGTGGGGCGCCTGGGTGGCTCAGTTGGTTGGGCGTCCGACCTCATCTCAGGTCATGAGCTCACGGTCTGTGAGTTCGAGCCCCATGTCGGGCTCTGTGCTGACGGTTCATCAGACCCTGGAGCCTGCTTCGGATTCCGTGTCTCCCTCTCTCTCTGCCCTTCCCCTGCTCACACTCTGTCTCTATGTCTCTCAAAAATAAAATAAAAACTCTAAAAAAAAAAATGTTGTTGTAAATGTTGTACATGTACCATACGTTGGAACTATTACGGGTTAAAAATTTTTCCTGACTCCCTAACAACCTAACTACCACATGTAACATTACATCTATGGACCAATATATGTGAATAATAAACAGCTCACTTATAAGTGGTCTTTTGGAACAGGTATGAACAGGTATGTGCATTGGTAAACTAGTTAAGAATATTAATCCTCCTGAGGCATCTGGCTGCTCAGTTGGTAGAGCACGAGACTCTTGAACTTGGGTTTGGAGTTTGAGCCCCACATTGCGTGTAGCAATTACTTAAAAATAAAATCTTAAAAAAAAAAAAAGGAATACTAATCTTCCTTTTTATGGTGATACTCTCTGTGGCTTTGAAAAAATGCTAAATGAATGGAACCAAAGGTAAGGACAAGAAGTAAAAGATGCTCTCCCTATATCACCTCTCCTATTTCTCTCCTAAATTGATTCTGAAAGGCTCCCTTGCCTTGGTAAAGACTAGTGGCCATTTCCTAGGCTCTCCATTGAGCTGTCCCTTAAATAGAGTGCCAAAAGGACAATGCCCAATTCTGCCTGTTCCTCCTGCTCAAATACACCTCAGTGTATTCTTACACAATGGAATTTTGCACCATTCTATATAAGCTGACATGTTTAAAAGCAACATCCACAAGACTGCAGAAAGCTTTTTTATATTAATTAAGTTCCACATTTATTTGAACCATGAATGGCTCCAATTTTCCTTCTGTTGACAGAACATAATATATGCCCCTAGGGAAAAATAAACCCGAAGCTGAGCTTTCAGAGAAGTGAAAAATAAAACCCATATTGCAGATAAAGGTTGGATTGCAAATGTACCCTGCAAATTAACCAAAAATTAGAGGCAACCTTCAAACTGGAAATAAAACCTTGACAAGCAGATCTGCTAGGAGATTTAAGTTTTAAAATAGGAAGAGACAGCTGTCTTCTGTTATAAATGAAAGTAACTAGCATGAAGTAGGGAGAATCCTGTGTTGGTAGCTCCTGCCATCAGAGGCTAAGATACAAGCTCAAGACAACGGCCAAGAAAGATAACCATCCTCAAGGGTGGCAGTAACTGAAACCCCTGTCAAGTAAATACGCTTCAACTGAATTAAGTGAACTGAAGGAAAGTAGACACTGTAGACACTGGCCAAATGAACTGGTAGATCACCATACACCATAAAGATGGAATAAGAACTTGATTCTGTGTCCACTATTTTTTCAGATCTTGTTTTCCCTGGGCACTAGCTGTCCGCTGTTTCTTTCCCGCCTTCATATGCCATTGCCATACCCACTGAAGCTGGACTTCTTGCCCACGAAATTGTTCCCACAAACTGCTGAGCGGTGGTCCAGGTTCTTGCGTCCCCGTGGCCACAGCTGACTGACTACAGAGCTCGGCACACTGGGCTAATAGCTTTCTCCAGATGTAGACTCCAGTCACGTACCAAGCGCTGAACCACAAATGGGAGAAAAGGTTTATTTCAAAGAGGTGGCCATTCGGGGCCATGTGCACTGATGTGCAATCAAGACAAGCACGACTGCGGAGAAACGTGAGAGGAAACGGACCTAGGAGAAGCAGAGCTCGTGTGCTGTGCTTGCGGAAGGATAAAAGCGAGAGAATGGAGAAAGTGGCTGACTTTCTATCCCCCAATTCTGATCCGAAACGTGAGAGGAAACGGACCTAGGAGAAGCAGAGCTCGTGTGCTGTGCTTGCGGAAGGATAAAAGCGAGAGAATGGAGAAAGTGGCTGACTTTCTATCCCCCAATTCTGATCTCTCCTGAGATCAGGGAACTGGTGGCTTTCAGATACTATCACATAACCTTTCAGGTGAGTTCAGGAGAGGCTCTGTTTCCTCCAAACAATCAATACCTGGACAAAATACCAACTAAAGTCCATTTGTAATATTCCTATTTTTTCTCAACTAAATGAAATTGTCCACAATTTTGAAAGGTCGGATTGCCCGAGAGTCTAAAAGTGACAGGGAATAATACCCGTGATTTTCCAAATATATGCCAAAGAGAGAGGGAGAGAAAAAGTCAAATCCCTATGTCCTTCACCAGGATATTATTATTCAGTGGGTTTTACAAAAGGCCTGAGTATCAACATTTGTAAGAAGCATCCCTGCTGATTCCGAGGAAGGTGGTCCAGTGACTACCCTTCACTGCTCTGAAGCCTGCTTCGGTACTGCTGCAAAGATCTGTGTACTTTCAAATTCCTCCCAAGAGGAATGATGTTCATCAAGTGCCAACATTCAGAAGTAGCAAACTGCTGGTGGAAAGACATATTTGTTTGAAACCCTAATAGGAGCAAGAATTGTTTCTATTATTTTTTTCTGCATATATGAGATATCTGCATTTCATTTCACATTAAATGGGATTTTGTAAAATGGCCTGGGGGAACCTAAAAGCGACTTATGATGCTGTTTCCATCTGAAAATGAATTTAAATTTCCAAAGAGCTAATTTGAGGACTTTTGAAATATAACCAGTTTATAATTTGGGGATTTCATGTGTCATTCCAAGTGAGACAATTAGATTATGAATGGTTTTAAATGACACCAAGGAATTATTGTTATTTTTGTTAGAGAATAATGGCATTTTGATTATATAAGAAAATGTACTTTTCAGAGACTCACGCAAAACTAGGTGGGGATGCAACGAGAGGATGTTCAGGATTTATTTTTAAATACTTCAACAAAGACAATAAAAATTTCAAAAAGGAACAGATGAAGTAAATGAGGCAAAATCTTTATAATTACTGACTCTGGAGAAAGGGAATAGGAGAGTATCACTTATTGCTCTCTACTTCTGTGAATATTGGAGACATTAGTAGAGAAGAGTTTGATTAACGTAGCGGCCATGCGAGATTCCTACTGGACTATGCAAATTGGGTTATTCGCTGGCATCACAAAGGAATGACATCAGAGACCCTTTAATTTGGGGAGAGATGAACATGTCTTTTGATGGTCCCTGATATGTGAGAGAAAAAAGAAATCAAAGGCAGAACATACGGAAAAGTAATTTCTTAACTATTGGAAAGATATTTTTTGTTTTTCTGAGATGTACAAAAAGGCTTCACTCAATACAGAATAGATGAGAAACAGTGTGGAAACAGGCAAAAACACTCAGACGTGATATTGTTTTTGATCTCCCTTTGTTTCAATCGTGGGAGCATGGGCAAATCATTTCTGGTTTTTGCACTTTTTAAAAAATCATAAAATGTGGATAGCAGACCACTTCTTGGTGTTCTGACTATATACTGCAAACGACATACAAAAGCTGGTTATTAGTAATACCAATAAATCCCATTTGGTGATAAGTCAATTATTTGATACATTTTTCATATCAAATAAGATGGAGAAGAAAGCTAGAGGATAAAAACACAAAGAGATAGTTATAGTTGAAGAAGGGAAAAACAAAAATCTAGGTCCTTAAATGAGTATTAACTAGGGGCACCTGGGTGGCTCAGTCGGTTAAGCATCCGACTTTGGCTCAGGTCATGATCTCGTGGTTCACGATTTCAAGCCCCGCATCAAGCTCTGTGCTGACAGCTCAGAGCCTAGAGCCTGGAGCCTGCTTCGGGTTCTGTGTCTCCCTCACTCTCTGACCCTCCCAGCTCGTGCTCCATCTCTCTCTCTCAAAAATAAATAAACATTTAAAAAAATGAGTATTAACAAATGGTACTGTCACCTCTGCTCTGGTATTATGAGCAATTATAACTAACAAAACTGGCATGTTTATTCCTTGTGCTACTCTTACGGTTCTTGACTTCTGCAGAAATTGGGCCTTCCTAAAAAAAAAAAAAAAGACTCTTTAAGGCCTCAAGAAATATGATAGCTGGTCCTTGCTGTGCTGTCAGCCACACCGCATTTCTTAGCCTCAATTTACTAATCTGTAAAACAGCATTTCACTAGATAATCTCAAAGCTCTCTTCCAGCTCAAACATTCCACAACACAGATTTTCATAGGTGTCTTTTTATCTTTAAAATCTTCAGATACTTTATGTTGAATAAGTTATGATACAAAGTCCTGGGAAGCAATTAACCAGTCCTATGACACAAGCTGAGTCCGAGCAGAAAAAATTACCTGACGGTAAACAAACCCAAGACAAGACCTGATTTTCCTGTAAGGGCTAAAGATCTCTTATTATTCCCCTTTCTACAAATAGTAAGTGCTAAGGGATGATTTCCTGGTAAATTTCAATCAGAAATAAAAGAGGGGTGCCTGGGTGGCTCGGTCAGTTAAGCCTCTGCCTCTTGATTTTAGCCAAGGTCATGATCTCACAGTACAGGGGATCGAGCCCCTTGTCAGGCTCTCCCCTGACAGCATGGAGCCTGCTTGGGATTCTCTCTCTCTCTTTCTGCCCCTCCCCAACTCACGTACACATGTGTGCGTGTGCATGCACGCTCTCTCTCTCTCAAAACAAATAAACATTAAAAAAAGAAATAGAAGAAAAAGAAATCTAAATTCAATAAGTTAAGTTACTTTTAATATAAAGTTTAAATTACAAGTAATTTTTCTGGACTATGTATATAAAGGAATCTGCTTTATTAATAAACACAAGGAAATATGCCTAGGCAATATATCTGACCAGCATTATAAAAAGAAGGAGAAGGGTGTCGGGGTGGCTCAGTCATTAAGTGTCTGACTTCAGCTCAGGTCATGATCTCAGGTTTGTGGGTTCGAGCCCTGTGTCAGGCTCTGTGCTGATGGCTCAGAACCTGGAACCTGCTTCAGACACTGTGTTTCCCTCTCTCTCTGTCCCTTCTCCAATTGTGTTCTATCTCTGTCTCTATCTCTGTCTCTCTCAAAAATAATAAACATAAAAAAAATTTTTTAAAGAAGGAAAGAGAATAAAGAATCCATATTCTATCTCATTCCAGCTCTTTTAAAATAAAAATACTGAAATCCTATAGTATTGTATACTTTGAGACATTTTATTATCAAACAGAGATAAAACATATCCTATTTGTGGCTTCAATGCACTTTACCACTCATGCATTATGTAGGTATCTCAAATTGTAAAAAAAATAAAATATATATCTATATATGTAGAGAGAGAAAGAACGGGACAGAGCGTGCCTGTAAAATGATTTTTGACCATGAGTTTTGAAAGACCACGTGATATTTAACATTTCTAGTCTAGATTCTTTCAAACTCTGGTCAATTATTCGTAAATAACAAGCGCAATCCTTCATTTTTTCTACAGGGAGAAAAGAATTGCTAAAATGACTGGCAAGGGTAAACCAAACCAATGAAAGAGAGAATATCAAGCGAAGGGACCGGGGCTCCTGCAATGTGTCAACGGTAAATAACAGTCGATGGAAACCTACCACATCCGGTCATTTACATCATCTCAAGTGAAGGTCAGAGACAATCGGGCCAGAAATACCATCTTGTAAAAGGGTAATCTGTGTCACAAAGATACTGAGCTTGGGGAATTACGGACATAGAGTCATCTATTCCCAAAGCAACACTCAGTCCAAAGAACTGAGCATATACAAAGGAATAAAAACAAAGGATCTGTTCTAAATGCAAAGTGTAGGTGGAAAACATAAAAGAATGTAAAAAGAAACCTTCCTCTTCGCCAACTTTGGGACATCCTTCTCTTCAGAGAGATCCCAACCCTTGGGCAAGGGAAGAGATCAGCATGCTGGCCCCTTCTCAGGTGGGAACACCCCTCTGGGACTGGTCTCCAGGAGTGAGGCCAAAACTCTCTGTTCATGAAACAGCACAGCTGTCTGTGTGGGTGCAGTGCTCTCTCAGAAGGTCACTGTGGAAACAGGACACAAGGCCAGAGCAGGAAACCAACGGAGTCAATAGTAACATAGCACCCTTTTCCCATTTTGCAATTTGCTAAACCTGATCCAAAAAATGTTGTCATTCACCAAGACAAGATGTCTTACCCTATGATGATAATAACTGCAGACACTTAGGGCACACCCTGACTTGACCCTAACACCTGTACCCACTCTCTTTTATTCTCCCTCTATTAATATATTTTCTCTTTATTCAAAACAAACCTTGCCCCATCAACCTCTCTCAGACACAGGCATTCTCCCAGCATTCATTCTCGAAATTAAAATGAGAGTAAGTCCAGACCTCTCCCTCTCTACTCCCCTTCCTCTGTTCAACTCCAAAGTCATAACCCAACCTCATATCAAAGCCCCATCATGGTAAACACCCTTTGTATGGCATTTTTGCTTAGCCCAGTCCCCCAGAGCCTAGATTGGTGCAAGGAACACAGAGGGCCCTCTATTAATAGGGAAATAATCCATTAAATTCCCTGGCTGACTATTATGTCGCCATCAGGCATTTCCTTTCCCCACTCTGGATCCCACGGGCAATCCAGAATCCATTTTTCCACCATCATGACACACGGTCAAATCTATCACCCATCTTCCCATCTTATCTCCTGACCCGAAAGTCAAGCTCTTAAAAGGCCCAGACATTTCAGCAGCGCTGTTTTTCACTTGGGCTCTGACTTTAAAACTCATCCTGATAATAAACTCTGGAGCATCTCCTCCTCATCCAAAGTCACAGTCCCGCCCACTTAAGGACTTGCCTCCCCCATCAAAGTCTCTAATTGAGAACATACCTCTTCTCCGGGAATATTTACTCCCACTTTCTCCAGTCCTTTTCCAAAAAGCACATGCACCAATTAAACTTCAAACCGCCCCCCTCAAAAAAAAAAAAAAATATATATATATATATGCGCCTTGTTATACCAGACTTCCACCAAAACCCAACAGGCCATGGAATGCTATCCTACTGTCTCTATAATTGCTTTATGTTACAAGAACTCATCCATTTCCTAGGGTATCTCCTTCATTCCTACAACTATAAACATACATTATTGAACCCATTATAGGTAGTAAATGTGCAGGAAAAAAAAAGGAAAGAGAACAACAGATGCAGGGAAATGGTCAACTATCTTCTCTCCACGTACTATCCCTCTCATCACTGCAAGCATCTGTTTAAAATTTATTGCTTCCAACCTTGCAAGAGCCAGGTAAAGCCTCTCTCTGTTTTGCTGATTCAAAATTGGGAGGGAGTGTATTAAGAAGAGATGGGATTATGCTAGGAAACACTGTTTTTTGTTTGTTTGTTTGTTTGTTTGATTGTTTTTTCCCCCAAATGTACAATCATTACGGATCTCCCCATAGTTGCTTCATCCTTGAAGTCTAATTTGCCTAAGTCAGTCTCAAACTAGAAACTAAAACAGAAAGCAACATCATAAAAAATAAAGTCCATTTTCTGGGGCGCCTGGGTGGCTCAGTCGGTTAAGCGTCCGCCTTTGCTCAGTGCAGTTCACAGATTCGAGCCCTGCCTTAGGACTCTCTGTGCTGCCAGCTCAGAGCCCGGAACCTACTTCGGATTCTGCATCTCCTTCTCTCTCTGCCCCTCCCCCACTCCCGCTCCGTGCCTCTCTTTCTCTCTCTCTCTCTCTCAAAAACAAACATTAAAATAAATAAGTAAATAAATAAATAATAAAGTCCATCTTGTAAGTATCGCTAAGAAGTCATCTGTCTTCTGCACCCGGAAGCCTCCAAACTGGGGAATTCACCGGTGAAGAAGACATGTAGAGTCTTCAACTGCAATTACTTTTTGCCACAGATTCACTATCCCACTTTCCTTTAGTAAGTAAGGTTGCTTGGGTTGAAAATGTGGAAGATTACGGAAGGTATTAAAGAAACCAACCAATCCCTTTCTCTCCCCAATAACACTGCCCTCCTCCAATTTCTGCCTAAAATTTGATAATCGATTATTATATATAACTCTCCCAAATACCCTGTAAAATAATAACAGCTCCCAGACTCTGTACTTTATATATAGTCTCTCATTTAACCCATCTCAAAAGCTTGGTAGGGAACTTTTAAGACTCCCATTATACAGCTGTGAAAACTGAGACCTTAAAGGGAACCGATGCCAAAAACTTTGTCAGCCAATAGTCATTTAAAATAGACCACACTTATCCTTTGTTATCATTACAAATTACTGAATACCCTGAAAACTGTATGGATTTAGAACTCCTAATTAGAAAATTTTAAAATGCATACCTGCTTTTTCCTTGAATTTGCTTTGGGAAACAGGCCTGCTGACAACACAGATGTAAATGGAGAACAGCATAACTCAGGAAAAGGGTTTGGAATAGATGGCATTTCCAGAACATCAAGATCTTTCTTTTTTCTCCTACACCAAGAGAACATAGGATGTAATTTACATAAAGCGGAATGAATGTAAAATATAATTGCTGACAGGATTAAGAAGTTAAGGCCAACATGTACCACTCTGTGACAACACTAATATTATATAAAGTGTACAGCAAAGATCTGTGATGTACTTTCTGTGGGTCAAAATAAAATATGTTAATTGATATAAACCAATTTTCTAGTATTCCTATCTTTTTTTTTTTTTTGGCCTTAAAAAAATTACTAGGCATAGAAACTCCATTTCCAGCATTTTTGATAATTTTCCCGAGGCTGAAATACAGACTATATAATAATTGATGCAAAAACCATCCTGAGAAGTTAGACATTTTTATGCATCCATTAAATTGACAAAGTCTACAAACATTAAGGAATTCATCCCTATGCTACTTGACTAATCACTTTTGGAAGTTATGGTTTATTAATTATAGCTGTGGTTCATCTCACTTCAAATTTCATTCACAATGTTGCCCACACACAGTCTGTTGATTTTTCAAGTGCTTATAGATACTAAACCGCAAGGCAGTGTTTTTGAAGAGGTAAGTGAATAGAACTTGCTAGTATAAATGTACTCTAGTCCACTGCAGAGTAATTTTAACTTCAGTGAAGTTGAAACACTTTGAAAATCTGGGTGGAGAAGTACCATTTAAATGTATGAATATAAAGGACTACAGATTTTTGTATTGTTGCCTTTTTTTTTTTTTCTTTCCTAAAGTATGTGCAAAATTGTGAACTCTAAAGGCACTTAGTGCTGAATGCTATGGAGATTGGGAAACCTTTAAAAGCCTCTATTCTTTCCTGCTGAACAGCAAGACTGCTCAAATGTCAATCCGTGCTTTGCCTCTCCAGGGTCGCTGTAAGATTCTATGTGGGAGGTGAACTCATTTATGCTACGATTTTTTAAACATATAAAATAAAAAGAATTAGGTTTTTTTGTTTGTTTGTTTTGTTTTGTTTTTCAGTGCAGGGCCACGACGAAAGGAAGGGGGGTGGTCAGCCTGGCCTCCTAGTTCACACCGATGGGCAGAGGTGAGAGAGACCAGGAGCTCTCAATGAAACGGTGATGCTATTTATAAGGCGCCGGGAGATCGCAATGTCCTGCCGAGCCGGTAGAAGCCAGCTTAAAGGGAATTGTCTTCAGAGACTTTCACAAACTTGGCCCAGCTCTGGGCACATGGCTCACCCCCTAGGACCGCCTCCTCAGCCCCTTGCCGGCTGCCAACCCAGGACACTCCCCCGCGCCCTCCGAGGGCTGCCTACCTGTCTGCAGCACAGCCGCGGGTCCCGTCCGGAGGGGGCAGGAGCGCCCGCGCCTGCAACCAGGGGGCAGGCGCCAGGTCGCGGGCGTCGCCCCTCCCCTGGGCAGCGCTGCACACCTGGGCGGCCAGCGGCGAGTCCCGGGAAGCCGCCCTACCCGCGGCGCTCTGCCCATCTTGCAGGGAAGTGGTCATTGTCGTCGGCCGGGGGTCTCGGGTGTCACGGGAGACCCGGCGCTGGGGCAGAGGGAGGCCGGGCGGCGGGAGGCGAGGCGGCCGCTCGGCAGCCCGAGCGCGCTGCAGGTGCGGTGGCCTCGCCGCCTGCGCTCCGGGCCCGGGCGGCTCAGACGCGCGGCCGAGCAGTCGGCGAGGCGGCGGGGGAGGGGAGGGGGCGGAGGAGGAGGGTGGGGAGAGGGGAGGAGCGGCCGATGGGTGGGGGCCGCGGGCGGCGAGGCGAGGCGCAGAGGGGGCGGGGAGGGCGCCGAGCGCCGGGCGGGCCCCGCGCCGGGTCCGGGAAGCTCCGGGGCGCCGGCGGAGGTCCGGCGGCCCGCACTGGGCCCTCGGCTGCCCGCGCGCGAGGCCGGGCCGCCACCTCCCCAGGTGGGCGCCCGAGCGGGAGGCCGAGCCCGGGGTCAGGGCGGGCCCGCGCCGCGGGAGGCGGGGACCCATGTGAGCCGGCGCTCCCGCGGGGATTGCCTAGCGGAACGCAGGCGGGGCTGGGGGCTGGGAGGCGCTGACCCCCAGACCCTTCCTTTCTTCCTGCTCTGAAATCACCTAAGCTGTAGCTGGGCCGCCATGACAGGCCCCACCGTGCCAGGAGGCCAGGGGCCATGGGGTAGGTTTGCCCCGGTCCTTCCCCCACGTGCCCCGACTTCCACTCCTGCAGCCCTAGACGGGGCGGGGGAAAGGGGTGGATGAGGGAGCAGAGTAAAGTCAGTGCAGCATAGGAAACTACTGAGATGTTTGAGAATTCTTAGGCGTGGATAATCTTGAAGGTGTCTTGGGAATTAGAAGAAAAATATTAATTTTCTTTTAATAAGAGCAGCCGTCATTTAATGAGTCCCCACTCTGCCTTGTCCTATTCCACCTTCGCGACAGCTTCACAAATTAGATGTTTACGCCGTTTTACAGGTAAGGAACGGGGTTCAATAGCTTGTGCAACATAACACCGAAAATCGGTGCAGGTAAGGTTCCAACTCAGAAGATCCCGTCTCCAAAAGCCAGACTGTGTGAAATGGTACAGTAGTGCCCCCTTCTGTGATCTGGCTTTCCTCCCTTTCAGTTACCTGTGATCAAACTCCCTCTAGAATAGATGACCATCCTTTTGCGATATAGTCAGAAAGTAGCTTCCTCTCAATGCACACCTCATTCACCTCACTTCACCTCATCAGGTAGGCATTTTAACATCCCATATCATCACAGGAAGAAGGGCGAATACAGTACAATAAGATATTTTGAGAGAGACTACATTTACATAACGTTTATAGTATGTTGTTATAATTGTTACATTTTATTATTAGTTATGATTGCTATTCTCTTACTGTGCCTAATTTATAAATTAAAATTTATCATCAATGTGTATGTGTAGGAAAAAACATAGTATATATAGTATACAATATGTATTATATAACATATACATATATGTATAATTACATAATACATTATATTATATACCTAATCGGTGTAGGTGATTCGGGGTGGTATTATCCATGGTTTCAGGCATCCGCTGAAGGTCTTGAAACATATTTCTGCAGATAAGGGTAGACTACTGTAATTACATTATGCTCACCCTCTGAAATTCAGCAATCCTATTCTGAAATTCTGCTACTCTATTTCTCTTCTTCCAGTAAGTTCCACCATCCCAGTGCACCACTGAGGATTTCCAAATGTTTTACACACTCTTTGTTCTTTGACCAAATTAGGTAACATCTGTCCCTGGCATCTGTTTCACCAGGTTTTCTTAACCTCCACAACCCCTGCCCAGGGAAAGGCAAACACTGCTTCCTGAAGAAGTGGGCAGAGCCCTCTCCTCCAGGCACACGCACATACACCGCAACCCCGACCACTGCTGACAGCCAGGGATCACTAACTCCCAGCTAATGAGGAAACCTGCAGTACTCTGTGGCGGCAGAAAATCTTTGAGTTGAAGAGCTTATGGAATCCAGGTTCTTCATTTTTCTGATGTCAAAATTAAGACCCAATAAAAAGCAGTATCCGTATACGTCCCAATGGTGAGTGTGGTCTCCAGGATATTCTGTACAATGCAATAGCCATGCAAGAACAGAACTGTAGTCTCCTGAGGGATAAAATTAATAATACTAATCATGATGAACGCTAACATGTATTGATGCTGTGTGCCAGGTGAAAGCCCTCACTCACATCCCGTTCCCTCCTGAGTATGGTCTGTATTCTCTGTGTGGGTTTTAAAAGAGTTTCATGTAAAAGGAAACAGATACATTGAGGACATTTCAGCAAAATAAAGAAGAGGTTATGGGGGCACCTGGGTGGCTCAGTGAGTTAAGCATCTATTTCAGCTTTGGTCATGATTTCGCGGTTTATGAGTTCAGAGCCCACATCAGGCTCTTGTCTGTCAGCACAGAGCCCACCTTGGATCGGCTGTCTCCCTCTCTCTGCCCCTGTCTCAGGCAGGCACACATTCTCTCTCTCTCTCTCTCTCAAAAATAAACAAAAACGTTCTTTTAAAAAAGAGGTTATGTATTTGCAGATAACTTGAACTAAATACATAAAAGGGGGTACCTGGGTGGTTCAGTCAGTTAAGCGTTGGACTTCGGCTCGGATCGTGATTTCATGGTTTGTGAGTTTGAGCCCGGGTCAGACTCTGTGCTGACGGGTCAGACTCTGTGCTGACAGCTCAGAGCCTGGAACCTACCTCAGATTCTGTGTCTCCCTCTCTCTCTCTACCCCTCCCCTGGGTGTGTGTGCGCTCTCTCTCTCTCTCTCTCTCTCTCAAATAAATAAACTTAATTTTTTTTAATGTTTGTTTACTTTGGAAAGAGAGAAAGAGAGACAGAAGGGGGGGCAGGGAGCAGAGAGACAGGGAGACACAGAATCTGAAGCAGGCTCCTGAGCTGTCAGCACAGAGCCCAACTCGGGGCTCGAACTCACTAACCATGAGATCGTGACCAGAGCTGAAATCAGATGCTCAACCGACTGAACGACGCAGGTGCCCCGGAATAAATAAATTTTTAAGAAAGACATAAACAACATTTATTTTTCTTCTCCTTCTCCTCTTTCTCCTCCTCCTCTTTCTCCTCCTCTTCCTACTTCTTTATCATCATCACTATATTCATCTAAAATTCTTGCAGGCAGCCATTTCTCCTCTAAAATGGTATAATTTGAGCATCTAACAGGAGGGTGAATCAGTGGTTGAAGTTTATTCCTGCCCTACTTCCAACAACACCCTCTCTCTCTCTCTCTCTCTCTCTCTCTCTCTCTCTCTCTCTCACACACACACACACACACAGACACACACGCACACACACACACAAGCAAGCTGTCTTTTTTGTGAGAGAAAAGAATAGGTGGAAACGTTATACCTTTGGAATCACTGGAAGTACTATTTCCCAATAGTGTATCCTGCTCTACTTCCCAGTATAAATGTTTAACCTCAAGGAAGAGTGTTCATTTGTTGGAATGAGATCTCAATTGTGTCTCCCCTCTCTGGGCATTTTCTCATTTAGTGAAAATCTAGGGAGTATCCATTTGCAGGTTTTATGCGCCTTTTCTAATCCCCATGGCAAAAATTATAATACCTGCAGTCATTAGGGGCAAGAGCAAAAAGAACAAGTCTCCGAGGAATGGGAGCCTAAATAGTTGTGTCTCGTAGGTTGGTGTAAAATATTGAATTTGCACGTAGATACCTTGAGGCTCTGTACCAAGAAGTATCAGAATTAGCTCATTCACGTTTTTGAAGCAAGCCAGCAAAAGAACTAGTTTTTTTCTATCTAAGAGGTTTACAAAAAAATGATTCTAAATAAAAAACTGTGCAATATAAAAGCAGAATACTATCAGACCTAGTACAGCCTAAGAGAATACAGAGGCATTTTTTAATCAGAAGCGAAGTTAAAGGGGAAATTTTGCTTCCCATAACTGACGAAGATTTCTGAAACGACAAGGCAGAACCTTGGTGCCAAAGAGCAAATCCTCCCCTTAGTGGCTGCTGTCCTTTTTGACTCGAGCCTGTAAAATTGCAAAGGACGAAGTTTGTCTCCTGGCCCCTCCCCGACTGCAAGCCTTGTCAGCCCCTTTGCACCTCCCTTTCCTGTTTCTCCCTAGGGATCCTAGCCTTTCTACCGCTTCAAGGAAAATGTGTCATCCTTGCTTTACTCTCTCCCTTAGTCATCAAATCAAATTTCTGAGGCCTTTACGGTGGGAAAGATAACATACATGCAGAAAAAGAAGCTCAGAGACAAAATCGTATGATGACTGATCACAAGGCAAACCCTGATGTCGGGTCATGAACTGCATTATCAGTTCTCTAAAAGCCCCTCCCTGCGATGGAGATTTTCATGGTAATCAACTCCTAGTTTAACCATAAGCATCCACTCCTAAGCACAATAAAGTAGGGTGTCTGTTTTTGACCTTTATATAAATGGAATCATACTGTATGACCATTTCATGCTTGACTTGGTTTTCTTAAGGTATTATTTACAAGATTCTTTTTCAAGTAGCTGTACCTCTTTCATTCTTCTACTGCATGTAAATACCAGTTTATTTGTCCATTCCACTACTGATGAGCAACTGGACTATTTCCAACTTTTGACTGTTATTAATGCAACTGCCATGGACGCTTTGTATCCATCTCTTGCTGCACACCTGTATGCATTTCTGGATGGTATATGTGCTGGAGTGGCATTGTGAGCTCATGGTATGTGTGTGTTCAGCTTTAGTAGATACTGACGGTTTCTCAAATTGATTGTGCCAACGTCACCACCAGCAGCAATGCATCAATTTCCCCAGTTCTTCACAGCCTTGAGGACTGGAATATTATTAGAGTTTTCACAATAGACATTCTGGTTGAGCATATAGCTGTATGCCATGGTGGAATTTGACCTTTCTTGATGAATGATGAGGTCGAGTACTTTTTTCAGGTGATTATTTGCCGTTTGGACATCCTCTTTTGATAAGTACCAATTCAAGTCTCCTGCCCATTTTATAAATCATTTATTTTTATTTATTTATTTATTTTTTATTTTGAGAGAGAGAAAGAGCACACATGCTGAGAAGGGGCAGAGAGGGAGGGAGAAGGAGAGAATTTCAAGCAGCCTCTGTACTGTCAGTGCAGAGCCCAACTCGAGGCTCAATTTCATGAATCTTTTTTTTTTTTTTAATGTTTATTTATTTTTGAGAGAAAGAGACAGAATGTGAGCAGGGGAGGGGCAGAGAGAGTGAGACATAGAATCTGAAACAGGCTCCGGACTCTGAGCTGTCAGCACGGAGCCCAACGTGGGGCTCGAACCCACACCATGAGATCATGACCTGAGCCGAAGTCGGAGGCTTAACCGACTGAGCCACCCAGGCGCCCCTCAATCTCCTGAATCTTGAGATTATGACCTGAACTGAAATCAATAGTCAGATGCTTACCCGACTGAGCCACCCAGGTGCCCAATTCCTGCCCATTTTTATGTCGTCGTCTTTTTCTTATTCTTTTATAAAATTTCTTCATGTATTCTAGTTACCAATTCTTTGTTAGTTATGTTTTGTAAGCATATTTCTCCATTCTGTGTCTTGTATCTTATACGTCTTAATGGTATCTTTTGATAAATTGAAGTTCTTAATTATAATATAGCCATGTTCTTATGATTAGATGTTTATATTCTGTTATAATTTTTCTGTACATATTCCAGAAATTTATTGTTTTGCCTTTCACATTTAAATCTGTAATCCACCGAGACAGATATTTTTATCCTAGGGAATGAAAGTGTGAAGGTGTCAGGGTGTAAAGATTGTTTTATTTTTATTTTTTTTTTATAAACAGGTAATTTTTACAGCTTCATTCATTGAAAAGATTATCCTGTCTTCACACATTTCCAATGCCTCTTTTGTCATAATTTAATTGTCCACTTATCTGTGGATCTTCTCTGGGCCCTCTCTTCTCCTCCACTGGTTTATATATCAATATTTATACCAAAATCTCATTGCCTTCATTACTACAATTAACAAAAATTCATAATTTTCAGTAAAGCAAGGAATTTTATTTTGCCTTTCAATTTATTAATTTTAGAATTAGCTTCACAGTTTTACCAAGAGCTACAGGGATTTTGATTGGATTGCAATAAATCTGTAAATTGGTTTAGAAAGAAATAATATTTCTATGAGAATATTGTTCCCAATCTGTGACATTACTGTGTCTTTCCATCTGATTATATCTTTAATTTGTTTCAATGATGTTTTATGTTTTCTGCATAGATACTTTGCTAGATATGATAGATATTTGATATTTTTACTCATTTGCATAAGTTTTTTAAATTCGATTCTCTATGATTTGTTGTGATGAGGAAAACAATTGATTTCTGTGTATTGATCTTTTTGTCCATATAATTACTTTCATACATCAATTTTAAAAATTTAACTGAAAACATTTTTAGGTTTTCAATATACACGACCATATATTATTTATGAATAATGACAATTTTATTTATGTCTTTCTAATTTTCATATCTTTTATATGTTTTTCTAGCCTTACCATACTGCTTAGGGATTTGAAAACAATGTTGAATATGAGTGATGATAGCGTAGACTTTACTTTTATTCTTGATCTCAAAGGAGTAAATATTAAATAAAATATTGTCCTACTTTTGTCATACATATGGCCTTTATCAAATAAGGGAGGAGGGCTAATACTACTTTTTTGCTAAAAAATGTTTATCAAGAGTGAAACTTGAATATTATGAAACAGCTTTTCTGCATCTACTGAATTGATGGTTTTCCACCTTGGTTATATTAAAGTAATTATGTTGATTTTTTAAATTATAAACTAAACTTACATTCATAGAATAAACCCTACTCATTCTTGCTTAAGTATTTTTGATGTTTACTGATATTTTGTTGACAGTTTTTGCAACTATGTTCATGAGTCAGATTGGTCTGTACTTTTCTCATTATGTTCTTATGAGGTGTTGGTATAGGATTATGATGACCTCAGAGAAAGGAAGTGGTTTTTGTTTATCTTTCCTTAAAGAGTGTATATAACATTGGTATTATTTGTTCCTTCATTATTGATATAATTTACTTGAAAGTCATGTGACCATGTGGTTTCATTTGTGGCAATATTTTTAATAGATGATCCAATATTTTCAATATTTATAAGGTTATTCTGAATTCTTATTACTTCTAGTGTTGATTTTGACAAGTAGTATTTTCTATTAACCTATTTTGTTCATCTAAATTTTCAAATATGATAGCAGAAAATTATTATTCATATTTTCCTTTTAACTTTCTAATACTTAAAAGATTTATTGTTTTGCGCTATTCTTTATTCCAAACATTGAATATTTGTGGCTTCTTTTTGTTTTTTTTCTTGATTATACAGACTAGGATTTATTGATTTCAAAATTTTTCAGGAATAATATTATTGTCTGTTTGTGTTCTATAAAAAACAAAGTAGAATTAAAATAAGCAATATAAGCAGTATGATTGTTTATTTCTATTTTTATCTTTCCTATGTTCCTCCTTCTACTTTCTTTGGTTTTCTTGGTTGATCTTGTTTTTTTTTCCCTAAATTTTTGACATTGATATGTATAGCTCATTGATGTTTAGCTTTTCATATTTTTTTATATTCACATTCAAAGACATATTTCCTTCTAGGTATGAACATAGTTATATCTCTGAATACAATGTTAATCAGTTGTATTTTCATTATTATTTAGTTCAAAATGTTTATATTTCCATTGTGGTAGAGATTTTTTTAGCTATCATTGTATGTTTTTTTTTTTTCCTAATATATAGTTTAATTACCTTGTCACAGAATATACCCTATACAATTTCAGTCCTTTGAAATTTGTTGAAACTTGCTTTATGGCCCAGCGTATGGTCAGTATTTTCAGTATTATGTGTGTACTTGAAAAGAAGGTGTTTCCTACAGTCCTTGGATTTCATATATATATATATATATATATATACACACACACATATATATATATGTGTGTGTGTGTGTGTGTATAATGTCAGTTCGCTCAAACATGTCAACAATGTTGTTTAGATTCTCTGTTTTTGTACTTATTTTTTATTTGTTGTTCCATCATTTTCTGAGAGATGTTATACTGCAATCTCCCAACTCTGTGAATTTTTATATTTATTTTTACCTTGTACGTGCTATTGTTGCTATGTTTTAAGTCTGTATTTTTAGAAGTTAGTTTTAGTATGTTATTTTGCAAATTTAGAATGATTTGACCTTCTTGGTAAAGCAATTAATATTTTGAGATGACTTCTTTCACCTCCAATAACGTTTCTGCCTTCAAGTCTTCGTCTGATGTTAACACCGTTTGACTGATGCTTTGTGGTACATGTTTTTCCTGTACTTTGTGTCAACATTTTTTTTAACTTCATGTTTTAAAAGTGTCTTTTGTAAATAACGTATGATTAGGACTTTTTGCTTATTTGGTTTTTATCCAGTCACATGGTCATTATTCTTAATTGAAACGTTTAAACATTTTGGGTGCTATCTCACTGAGTGCTATCTCCTTATCTAACCATTTCTGTGCCCCTTTACCCCTGTTTACTTATCTTGTTTTAGACTATTTCATATTAGTTCATCCTTTCCTCTCTGTTTATCCATCCCATCAGATCCACTTCCATCCTTTTCCACCTGCCCTGGGATGCAGGAAGGTCAGTGTTATGAAAGAAATAAAGGTGCTTCCTTGCTCTCTGACTTCTGGTTGGTTTTGTTCAATGGAAGGCACGAGCAGGAGATTTGTTCTTTTTTTTCCCTGCCTGCCAAGTTGCACAGTTGCTCCCCCACATGCAGTCCGCTGCTTTTGAAGGTGTTACCTGACCTTCTTCACAGGATCATATGGAAATTTCAAGCTGGGAGAACTGTACAAGTGCTGATACTCTGGCTACTGCTACTGTTGTGAGTAACAAACTGTTCTTTGTCTCTGACCCAGGAATCTTGTGCCTTCAACCAGCATCCTTGAAACTACAGTAGAATAATTTTTCAACTTGCAAGGCAGGCAAGTAAAGTCTCAGACTCTTCACAGTTCTTGACACAATGGAGTTCTGTACTATCTCCTTTTGTTGTATTTTGTTTTGTTTAAACTTGTTCACACCTTTATAAAGTGCTCCTTTATTAAACTCTCTTCAAATTACCCAGCTTGAATGCACTGTTTCCTGCTTTATTAAGTTGGTACTAATGTACATTTTTATTTTTCTTTTAGTCATTATATCAGAGATTACAACATATATCCTTGATTTACCAAAATACTTTTATTTCATTTTGTCATCTTTTCAGACAACGTAAGAATCTTAGAACAATTTATCTCTATTTACCCTCCTCTCAACTTTTGTGCCACTGTTTTGTATACAAATCTCTGCCTGTGTTCATCTGCTTTGTGTCTCCATAGGGCATCATTAACATTATTTGACACAATCAGTACTCATTTGTTTTTACTCATATAATTACCTAATTGTTGGTCTGCAATCTATCTGAAATCATTAAACTATAACCTACAATTTCTTTTACTGACAAGTCCACTGGTGACTCTCTGTCTTGTCTGTCTGAAAGTGTTTTTACTTCACTTTCACTTTTCTACATATAACAACTATGTTGGGATACAGTTCACATACCATATAATTTACCACTTCAAAGTACAATTGAATGGCTTTTAATATATACAGGTTCTGTGCAACCACCATTATAGTCAAGTTTAAAACATTGTTATCAACCCCAAAAAGAAACCCATACCCATTAGCAGTCACTCTACATTTTCCCCTTGCATCCCAGGTAATCGCTAATCTTTCTGTCTCTATAGATTTTTCTTATTCTGAACATTTCATATAAAAGGAATCATACAATATGTGGTCTTTTATGACTGGCTTCATTCACTTAACATATATTTTCAAGATTCATACATGTGGGAGCATGTATCAGTACTCCATTCCTTTTTAAATGAGGAATAATGTTCTATCACATGTAGGTACATTTTGTTTATCCATTAATCAGTTGGTCGATATTTGGATTTTTTCACTTTTTGACTGTTGTGAATAGCGCCACAATGAGTATTTGTGTACAAGTTTTTGTGTGGATGTATCTTTTCATTTCTCTTTGTAACTGCAGAGCCATATGGTAACTGCATGTTTAATCACCTGAGGATCTGCCGGAATATTTTCCAGAATGCCTGTACCACTTTACTTTCATACCAAGAAGGTATAAGGGTTCCATTTTTTCCCCCATTCTGACTAACACTTGTTATTATCTGTCTTTTCAGCATAGCCATTCCATTCCAACGGATACCATGTAATACTTCATTATGGTTTGGAATTTGCATTTCCCAGAGGGCTAACGATGTTGAACACCCTTTCATGTGCCTGTTAGCCATTTGTATATCTTCTTTGGTGATATGTCTATTTAGATCCTTTCCCCACTTTTTAATTGAGTTATTTGTCTTTTTATTATTCAGTTATAAAATATTTTTTACATATTCTGCATACAAGAGTGTTATATTTATGATTTGCAAGCATTTCCATTTTGTGGGTGTCTTTTCCCTTTTTTGATCATATCTTTGAATCACAAAGTTTTTAATATTAATAAAGTCCAATTTATTTTTTTCTTTTGATACATGTGCTTTCGGTGTCATATATAAGAAGACCAAGGTCACAAAGATATACTCTTATATTTTCTTCTAAGAATTATAGAGTTCTTGCCTTTGTATTTTATGTATGATGTGAGAAAGGAGTCCAACTTTATTATTTTACATTAGTATATCCAGTTGTTTCCAGCATTATTTATTGAAAAGACTAATTTTTTCAGTGAATTGTCTTGGGATCCTTATCAAAAATTAATTGATCATGAACATGAGGGCTTATTTCTGGAATTTCTGTTCTATTTCATTGTTCTACAAGTTTCTTATGCCACTACTACACTGTTTTCGTTATTATATATTTGTAATAAGTTTTGAAATTGGGAATTGTGAGTCCTCCAAACTTATTCTTCTTCTTAAAGATTTTTTAAGCTTGTGTCCCTTGAATTTCCTTTTGAATTTTAAAATCAGCTGTCAGTTTCTACAAAGGAGCCAGCTGAAGTTTTCATAGGGATTGCACTGAATCTCTGGTTCAATTTGGGGAGTATTTTCTTCTGAAAAATATTGTCTTTCAGTCCATGAACATGGGCTATCTTTCCATTTTTTAAGTCTTCTTTGGTTTCTTTTAACCATGTTTTGTAGTTTTCCAATTATAAATGTTATATGACTTTTCTTGAATTTGTCTTTTTGTTGCTAATTTAAGTAGAAATATTTTCTTAATTTCATTTTTGGATTTTTCATTCCTAGTTTTTATAAGTTAATTTTTATAAATTAATTTTTCTATATTGTTCTTGTATCTTGCAACCTTGTAGAACTCATTTATTAGTTCTAATTGTTTTGGGGTGTTTTTGTTGTTGTTCTTAGTGGGCTCTTTAGGATTTTCTGTATACAAGTTCATGTCATTTGCAAATATAGATAGCTTTAGTTCTTCATTTCCAATCTGGATACCTTTTATTTTGTCTTTCTTTCTTTTGTCTTCCTTTTCTTTTCTTTTCTTTCTTCTTCCTCTTCCCCTCCTTCTCCTTCTTCCTCTTCTTCTTCTTCTTTTGTTTTTTCTTTTTTTAATTGTCCTGTCTAGAATCTCTAGCACAGTGTTGAATAGAAGCAGTGAGGACAAATATTCTTGTCTTATTTATCATCTTAAGGGTGAAATACTCAATCATTTAGCTTTAAGTATGGTGTTTGCTGTCGGTTGTCATAAGTGCGTTTTATCACTTGAAAAAGTTCCACTTCCAGTCTTAGTTTTTGAGTATTTTTATTATGAGGAAACATAGGATTTGTTTAATATTCTTTTCTGCTCGCATTCCTATTTAAAGTATGTCATGTTAGCTACAGAATTCTTTGTTGGCCTACTTTCTTACAGCACTTTGAATGTATCCTTCCATTGCTCCAGCTTAATTATTTATAATGGGAAATCAACTCAGTTGAATTCTCAATTATTTTAAAAGTAATGTTACTTCTATCCACCCTCCCGTTACTCTTAAGATTTTCTTTTATTCTTGGTTTTCAGCAATTTCACTGTGATGTACTTAGACAAGGATTTCTTTTTACTTATTTCTCTTGCAGTTTGTAAGTGTTCTTGAATTTGTGACATAATATTTTTTGTCAATTTGGAAATGTTTCCAGACATTCTCCCTTAAAAAGTGCTTCTTCCCCTTTCTCCACTTTTCTCCCTTTTTGGGATTCTAATTGTACATATCTTAGACCTTATCACTGTACCATCCTGATCTTTTATGTATTACCACCATTTTTATTTCCTTGTACTTTATTCTCAGTATTTTTTTCCTGACAGCTGATCCAAGATATTAATGAGCTCACCCATTCATACATAATTTTGGTTATCCTATTTTTAGTTTCTAAATACCCAATGAAATTCTCAATCTTGTATTTTATCTCCTTGAAAATAATAGGAGTTATTTAGAATATGTGTTTGATAATGTCAGTATTTGAAACCACTGTATTTCTCTATTGTGTGCTGTTTCTGTTATATTTTATTCATGCCTTTTTGTCTCTTTGTGCACCTCGTTATTTACTTCTATTGCTTCCCTGACATTGATTTGCACAATAATTGTAGAAATAATTGAAGGCCTGAGATGATGCTGGTAGCTTTCTTTAGAAAGAAATATATTTGCTTCTGCCTAGATCCTGAACTAGCATTCTGGAGTTACCTTATCTGGAGATGATTCAAAGCTGAGCTCTAGGTCTCCTAAAGACTTACCTACTCTGATTCTCCATCACTGCTAGAGTACATCCTCAAGGTGACCCATCACATGTCAAAGAGTGTTAACCAAGACTCCTTTCTCCACTTCTATACTGCCCTATTGTCTTAGCTCTCAAGAGAGCATAAAAAGTTGCTCAGCCTTTCTACTAGCCTCTAAAATTGACAAAATGCTTAATTTGATGAAGCATCTTTATGAGATCTTAGCCTATTAAAATAGGACTTTCGTAGCCACCACCCCCCCCCCCAATTTATGCTAGCTATACTAGCAAAGCAGTTCATAAATTGTGGGAAAAGCTTAGTTATCTGAATTAAAAGCCATACAGTTTTTCAGTGGCTTTTAGAAGAGAAAGTCCACCCCTAGGTGTAAGTTCTTTTGAGATAGAGAGTGCTACTATGGCCAACTAGTGCCGGACTTATTTCATAGGAACACAGTCTGTTGGAGATCCCATTATCTTCTGGTAAGTGGCCTTCTGCCACAAGTGGCTATCTTAAGTAATCTTTGTGCCTAATTAAAAATGAAGTTTCTAAGAACAATAATTGAGTTGACATGCAAAGCTACCTGTACTTCTTATGAATTTTTTCATTCATCTTCTACCACAGCCTTCAGATGTTCAACTTGATTCATTTAAAAATTTTGGCATGCTTATGAGTTCCTATAATGCCCCAATTAAATCCCATTACTAAAAATTTTCAGCAAATGTGTGATATGCCTGCCCGTGTTGCTCTTGCTTTGCAGGAAGAAATTTGGAGCTCCAAAACTATCAGTCTGACACTTTTATGAGCCACATTCAGTATATCATTTTTTTTTTCCAAAATGGAAAAGAAAACCACAACAGTTCACCAGGGAGCATGCTTTATTCTCCAGGCCTGGAAGCATGACTTTTAGTGAGTGCCTATCAGCACACCTGTGCATGCCTGCCTTTATTAGATCAAAAATGTGTGCTCTCTAAGACTTCTGAGCTCCAGATGACTCACAGAGATTCTGCCGCCAATTTTTTAAATGAAAGTGTAAAGTGTAGCTATTTTATATTTCAGTGTTTTCACTTTCAGTGGCTGGATATAGTTCCTTTCTCATTGTTATTTTTTTTTAATGTAAACAAATTAGATGTCTCTAATTTAAACATCAATGCCAGTAAAGCTAGAGATTAGCCTTTGAAGGAATGTCTTAAATGAGCAGCAAGAGTAAAGGAAGGAAGGAAGGAAAGAAAGAAAAAGAAAGAAAGAAAGAGAAGAGAAGAGAAGAGAAGAGAAGAGAAGGAAGAAAGAAAAAAGAAAGGAGAAAGAAAAAAAACAAAAGGAGAAAGGGAGGAAGGAAAGAAGAAAGGGAGGAGCAAGATCAAATATAAATGAAAATGTACTTAAGGAACATTCTGCAGGAATTGAAATCTCAGGTAATGATTTTTAAACTAGCAAAACACCATGGATTTTGGCCTAAGGAAAACTGATTGTAAGTAAATGCTGATATATCCTTATTTTTCTAAAGATTCTCTTCTTGCTCATGGTTCTAAGGAACTTGGATTTTCCAAGAAAATTAGAATATACCTGCAAAATTCAAATGCTTGTGTACGAACGCTCAGTATCCTATTGTAGTCCATTTACAATATTCTGCATTCTGTGTGCAAATTCTTCCTTTGGTTTTAGTTTATGCTCCTTTCCTTATTCTCAGTATTGGCTTTACCTTCTTTTTGTATATTTTGGTTGTTGCTGTTATTTTTAATGTTATTTTGTTGTTTGTGTGCAGACCACCTCAGATGTTTTTGGAATGAACCTAGTGATGGAGAGATGAATATATAATAATAATAATAGTTAATAGCTTATAATGATTACTATGTATTGTATAGTTTTGTGAAGGGCTAAATGACCTGCAGAGTGGGTATGGACAAAGCCAGAGGAACATTATTTTGTTAAGGCTATTTTGATTCTATATTTTCCCTTCTACTAGTGCCTAGTCACTGTCATTGGATTTCTCTTTTATTGGACACTCAAATACCAAAGGGATAGGAGGAAGTTAGAGATAAAATTTTAACCTCTCTTCCAGTGCTAACCTAGTACCATGTAAGTCTCATGCCGTCTAAGGCCTGCTTCACATTTCCTCTTCTAATACCCAAATGTCTCTCTCATAAGAGGGTTTACCCAACGTGCACATGATGCCTGGATATTTTGCCTTTTCTTTAAGGATAAGATGGGTCATTCGTTCCTTTCTTAATCATTGATGTAGAATGGATTGTCTAATGGGGGTGGTGTTCTAATAGTATGCCCAGACGAGGCCTCGTCTCAGCCTTCCAAGAAATTTAGATAATAGATTAACAAGCACATGGTTTTATAGGAGTACAATCGACAACTTAGAAAGAGGTGTGGGAATAATGAAATTTCTTTTGGCTTGATACTGAAATCTAGTTTTTGACCCTGAGCTGCTGCCTAATGACAGATACTCGGTTGAGTTCATTCTTTCTTCTCCACTGCTTTATCTTTGCCACATGAGGATTCATCAGTATTGCTCAAAATTCAGTTCATTATTCTATCCTTTTCTCTCTTCATTCCCCCAGCCTCACCATGAGACAACTTGTGTAGAGATCTGTGGCGAGCATTTCCATCTCTACCTTTAAGATCCATAGGAATATTTCAGAACTTTGTCTGCAAATTCTTCAGGAAGCTGAGGAAAATGGGAGAGAAGTATCATTCTGGGGGCTCTCTTAGCTTTGATATCCCAGATGCCTTTCTCCATATGCATGTATGAAGAAAGAAAGTCTATCTTCCTGTTTGAGAGCTTGCCCCATCTGGGTATCAGAGCCCAAGACCATCAAATATTTGAGTCTTTTCCCCTTCTCATTCTGATTCCACGCAGCTACCTGGTTAGACCATGTCAAGTAGTTTGTTCAGCGGTTGCATTTTCAATATAAATAAGAAATTCTTATACTGATTTTATATGTCAGTGTTAAGGGTATTTTTAGCAAGAGTCACATTTACTAATCCAATCAATTTCGAGTCATTTCTCCAAAGTAGAAGTCAAGACTCTGGGCTGAGGTGAATTTAGACTCTAGGACTGTTAGCTCTGTGAAGACAGGGACTGTATTTGTCTTGTTCATCACTCTCTATTTTAAAATGTCTGGTCCTTAGTTGGCATTTAATATATCTGAATGAATGAAAAGTCTACCTTCTTAGACTACCGAGAAGTAGCTACCCAATTGAATTTCCTCTTGGTGGCATCAATTATATCACACCAGATTTCTTTTGAACTTCTTGGTAAGCTGTAGTACTCTTATTTCATAGAGGTTAAAACCAAGAGTTAAAGTAGTTAAATAAGTTTCCTATTATCACAAAGCTCAAGAATGACTTTGGAACCTCGACGTAGAGAAGTTCAAAGCCTGTACCCTTTCTATTACATCATGGAGCCCACAGGAATAAATCAAGCTAAATAAATCAGAGATCACAGCTAAGCTGGAGCTATCGGGTAAAGCTTCTTGGAAAAGATTTAACTTGAACTAGGATTTAAAGGTTACTCAGTACTTCAGCCTAGAGACAGGATACACAGTATCAGCAAAGGTAAAGGAGCAAGGTGTTGCATGTTATACTTGAGAAACATTAATAAAATTCAACTTTAGTGTATAAGCCATAAGTTTTAGGATAATAAGCAATGGATCTGTAAAAGTATGACACATCATTAAATTCTAGAATATCAGATTAAGGAATTTGAACATCGTTCTAAAAGTAGTCAGAAGCAAACAAAGGTTTTTAAAGAAGATACAGAACGTGATTAAAGCTGTGCTTTAGAATGATGATTCAAGTTGACATGTTCCTCGACCTGAAGTGAGGAGACTAGTTAAAATGTTATTAAAAGTAATGCATGTGATGATATGGGGATGGGACAGGAAGAGGGGAGCCAGAGGATTCAAAGAGCTGAGTCTCAACGGCAACATAGTTAGGGAAATTGAGTGAGCATTAACAGAAACAGGAGTTAAACTGATGATGTAGGAGGACCATGCATTTGGTTTTGTAGATCTTACATTTGTATTGTTTGTAGTATATCTAAATGTAAGTGCCCAGCAGAAAGTTGGAATGTGAGCCTGTAGCTTGGAAAGTCTCAGCTAGGGTCAACTATTTAGGATTCTCCCGCAGAGAGGCAATAATTGAAATCATAGGGTAGATGAGATTATCAGAGGCAAGGATATGAAAAGTAAAGAGTAAAGACTTGAACTAACCTCAGTCAGGAACATTTCGGGTGCAGAAGGAGGAAGAAGAAGCCTCAAAGTAGACAGAGGAGGTGCGGTCACAGAGGTAAGTAGTTATTACTTCCCTCAGGGGGTTATTTCTGCTGGTTTCAAGACTGAGAACTACTGTCTTAGTTTAATGATAGAAAATGATGAAAATAGCTAGGAGGAAGTAAGCTGGTAAATATGGATTAGGCCAAGGCAAATTTGATGAGCTGAATAGAATTTTTTGGTGGCCATTTACTGAAAAAATTTCTTTTACAATGCTACTTCAAAAATGCCTTATTTTCCCAAATTTTCTCCCGCTATTTTGAATAAAAGTAATAGGCAATACTAATAATGGATAATGGATTCCCAGTAAATTCTTAAAATATTCAGGAATATTCTCTTAAGCCAGGTTTTGATTCAAATGTGAGATGAATTACTAGCAATTGATGTTATAGCAGACTTTGAGATGAAAATAGTCAATTGAATGACTTTATCTGGGCTATTAATGTACTCTCTTTCTAATATTTTGGCTCTGAAATGGTAATCCTTCTTTGCCCTCTGGTTTCCTATCTTCAGTAAGTTAGATAATGCCATTTTACTTTTTAAAATTCCCAGTTTGACATAAGTAACATTTGCTTCTTTATCCTTTCATGATGCTAAAGCTACAGAAATACTATTCTGTCTTAGATATTTTTTGTTGATAAACACACAACATATTTCTGCCATTTCAGTATGCAATACTCTTACAGAAGCAAACAAAAAAGTAAAAAAAATAACTTTATTGCTCAAGATCAAAACGTGTTTGCTCAGTCTTAAGAATGTGCATATTTCATAGCTTTCTGAATACATTTTGCTAATTTACCCTTGTTCTTTTTGTATAATAAAGGCTTCAGCAAATTGCTTTCTAATTGCAGAAAGAATTTTTCTTCAATTAATCTCTATTATTAATTTCAACTGATATGAGAAACCCTGAGAAGAATCTGTATAAATGCATAGACTATTTAGAAATGTTATCTCTGTGTTTATTTGTTGTTATTTCAAAGAACATTTTGATTGGCAGAAAATAAGAAATATATGTCATGATAAATATGTTAGGAGAAGACAACTAGAATAAAAATTTTAAAAAAAGAAAAGAAAAGATGAGTAACACCCAATGGCAGTTTAACATAGTGGTCTCCGGGGTCTAATATTCCATATTGCAAGGTGAAAACATCAAGCCTCCTATTTGTAATTATTTCTTGTCTAAAAAAATAGAAAAGTTAAACTGTACTAGTCTTTAATAGAGATACTTACACAGGAAGGCATGGATCATACACTGTGTATAAGATATACCAAAAATATACCATATTCCTCTATCACTGTTAGATTCCCTGTCAGTATTTTATTTTGTATTGCAATTTCCTTATTCCCTTAAGTGTATTTTAAATTTTATTATTTTAAGTATTATAACCTGTAAATGGTTAATAATGAGGAAGATAATGAGCAAGGAATCGTTTTGTCATACAAAGAAGTTCACTGGTTGTCTCCTTGAGGCACTCAGTGGAAATAGTTGTCGAGTTAAGATAGGTTACACGTTTTTCATTTACAAATTAGATAAGTGCTCAAATTTGCTAAACTTTGCTGCAGTGATAGGTGGGCCTCAACATAATGCTACCTTGTAGATACTGTTTGAAAAAAGAAATATTTTAATCCATCCCATCAAGATAAAGTTGATGTTTTAATAATGAGTGATTCACTGTGTCTCATTAATATAGCAAAAGCATTTTAAAAATGAATCTTCAGAGATGTTTCCATTGTTTGTGATTTTGCCACATTTTAACAGCAGATGTAAATATGTCTTCTATAAATACTCTCAAAACTGCTTCTTAATTTAAAAAAATAACTAACATTTTGTAATCTGTTAAAAAAAATCTAAATGATGATTTCGGTGGATCTTGAACACATTGCTAAAAGTATGACAGTGCAACAACTCTGATGAGGTTTCAAAAACAAACGATTGGTACCCAAGAAAGCACCAAGTTGCCAAATTTCGACAGAATGTTTGCATAATTGGCAGATGATACTGAAAAACGAGGATCAGAGTTTCTGAAGTGCTTCCCTTGATGTACTTATTCCATTTAATATACAGATTTTTTGTGGAGTATCTTTTTCATGTATGTGAGCCCTTAAAACCAGGTTTAAGCTGAAACTTGGGGCCTCTGGGTGGCTCAGTCTGTTGAGAATCTGAGTCTTGATTTCAGCTCAGGGCATGATCCCAGAGTCATGGGATAGAGCCTTGTGTCAGGCTCCTTACTGAGTGTGGAGCCTGCTTAGGATTCTCTCTCCTTATGCCCGTCCCTGCCAGTAGCGCACGCTCTCTCTCTCTCTCTTCCTAAAATAAAATCAATTAATTAATTAATTAAAAAGCTGAAATTTTGACTCTCTGATCACTAAATGTAAAAATAAGAATTTCATAGAAATTAATCATAGTCACTTATATTGTTTTCACGAAAAACAACTATCAATAACTTTATTAAAAACAAACATTAAAAAAGAACATTTTATATATCAATAACTTTAAAAATTATTTAATCATTATTTCACCTCTAATCAAACCTTAATTTATCTACTTATATAACTATGTATATGTTGCATTTCATACAATATAATAGTACATTAGTAAATATATAGGTATTTTATAAATTAATACATCTAGGGGATACATGAAATTTTTTCACTATTAGGAGTTTACTAATAGTTTAGAGTTCACTAAATCAATAAACTAGAATGAACAAAGAAATTTTTTTCTGTCAGAGTAATAATTATATCGAAGATAAAATGTACCTTAGTATCTGTTACCATGTAAGTGTCAGTATTACCTTCATGAGCCCTACAGACTTTTGTCTTCATGGGCCTCTCCTTCCATAAAAAATGCTTAAATTTTATCACTGTGTTGGTAAAGAGCCCTAGGTGCTCTGCCACATTGATAAATTGGCCCTGGAACCAACTCTATAAGAGAGGAAATAAGGCTTCGCATATTTAGATTTTAGTTTCATACCTAGTACCCTATTAGTTGCAAAATAGCCACTCATAAGGAACAGTTACACTGTTGAGAAAGGGCTAATGTGCCACATGGTATGTATTTTCTCCAAATAATCCCTCAAAGACATCAAGTCGTCCTGTGTGAAGGATGGTGGATTCCAAAGAACAGCAGGTGGAGTGAGTGAAAGGAAAGAATGTGGACCTGAAGCTGCAGCCTAGGAACGGGTGGACAATGGGGGCAGAAAGTGCAGTACTGCCAGAATCAGTAAAGCAGGAAGGGAAGGGGCCAAGCTGCAATCAGATTCAACCCTGAACTCCTTCCCTTGACCTACAGATCTGATCCATCCCAACCTTTCCTGTCTCATCATATCCCACATTGCTTCTTTGTCAAGCTCCCATCATGCTGGCCTCCCTACCATCCTCAAATACAAACATACAGCTCACTCCAGCCTAAAGGTTTCTCCTGGCAGACTCTTTCCCTACATTAGGGTAAAGGTACTCCCTTGTGTCATTTAGTCCTTTGCTGCATGTCATCTCCCCAGACAATCTTTTCTGACCACTCCTTTCCTTCCTACTCTGTTACATACCCTATCGTTTTTTTTCCTTGTACTGTCTGAATCTGACTTGATCATTTATTCATTTGTTTATTCTCTACTACCCCAAATGAAATAAAAGAGGACAAGTCTGTCTTGATCACCTGTAGCCCATCAGTGCCTAGAACAATGCCTAGCATTTAAGAAATACATATCAAATGAATAAGTTGAGCTCAATTTAACAGCTACCTCAATGCCTCCCTCTTCTTCCATTCAAACAGGTCAGTCCATGGCACTGTCTATGGTGTGACCTTTCCTTTTTAGGAATGCCACCTTTTTAGAAATGCAACACTTAGTTTAACATAATGTATCTGAAAACTACAATCATAACAGTGACAGGATAGGGTAGTACACAACTAGGCAACTAAGAAAAACCTTCCCAAACACCTTAAATTCTTGTATTTACTGGTGCTAATATAATTCACATGGGGATGTGTCACGCAATTATTAGTTAACTGAAACTCCCTGTTGTCACATAAAACATCTTGTGCTATATATATTGCTTAGGTGACAGTTTGGGTGAAATGGCGTAATACAGATAGTGTACCTAGTCATGTATCTGTTTCTCACAGTGGAGGCAATAGCAGAGAATGTAATGCCTCATGTTTAATATGTGAACAGCATCATTTTTAGAGCCTCTTTCTCCAGCCATCTAGAGTTATTCCCAAGGAGGGAAGTTTTTAAGGATTTCATTCCCTGTAGGACAGTTGTGGTAAGCCTACTGTCAAATGGTCACTAATTGGTAATCCTTAGCTTTAAAATTAAACTACAGAAGACGATGTTCGAGTCCCCCACCTCCCGTCCCCAAATACCGATTTCAACTTCAGTCATGAGTCCTTCTTCTGGAATCTCTTCCATTTTCTGTTCTTCCTTATCAGACTGTGTTACCCATCTATCCCCACACACACTCACAAACCAGTCCACCAAGAGGTATTTATATACTGCTGCTGGCATGCTCAACACCGTCAGAGCTGTAGAGATATGGCGGTGAACTGTAAAAAAGTCATTGCTGTCCTTGGAGAACTTATAGTCCAGATAAGAGACAAAATAGGCATAAAAAAGCATCAATGGATGTTAATTAAACTTACTGTGGTGATCATTTCACAATACATACATATATTGGATCATTATGTAGTACACCTGAAACTAATAATAATGTTATATGTCAGTTATCTCTCTCTGTCTCTCTGTCTCTCTCTTTTGATAGAAGCAAATAAAATAAAATACACAAACAAAAAAGCAAAAAAAAAAAAAAAAGCATTGAATCTTAAAGGACAAAATACAACTACAGGAAGTGGACCTAGAGCTCATTCTTCAAGTAAGAGAGAAGGGCATTTGAGGCCAATGAATAAAAGGCATAAATAAAGGGTGAATATGGCTTGTTTGTGGATTTTGAGGAGACTGATTAAAATGGACTCTATGTTAGGGAGGAAAAAGTGGGAAATGCGGTTAGTTAGCAAATGAGAACATATCATCAAGACGTTGAATGCTAGACACAAGCATTTAGATTTGTTTGAGCGGAAAACTTGGAATTATATTTACTCTCATCTTTCTCCTCATATCCCAAATTTGTAGAGAAAATAAAAGACTTCTTTTTGTTGAATAATTCCTTCCTGGAAGTCTTCTATTTGTAGTAATGACAGTCAAAACCCTCTGAAGGTATGTTAAGAATAGTGGCTGAAGCCTCAAGCTAGGATTTTTAGCATTTATATGTTTTTTTCATAAGGTACTTTTCCTATTTTTAAACTTAAATAATTTTGTTTGGAGGAATGAGAGAAATGATCTCTAATGAGAGGTGACTTTTTTCTGACAGCAAATGGATTTTTTCATTTCAGTTAGTCTTACGATACATTTTCCTAACTATATAAGCTGTTTTTGGTTTGTCTCAGTATCTGTAATAAGAACATATTTTAAATTCAGCTAGGTAATACATGCCCTAAATTTTAATATTTTTTAATATAAGCCTTATTTCTGTCACCCTGTGACCTAAATTATCGTAAAGGAAAGAAGAAAATTTGTGGAGCATGTAATATGAACCAGTACTCAGTACTTTGGTCAGGATGGACTAAGATAAATTCCTGTAAAAAATTTACTTTCAAGTCCCAGTAGTTGAACAAAACAAAGATTTATTTCCATCCTGGGTTGGCAGAGGTCCTGTTTTGATAGTTGCTCGGAGACCCAAGCTGACAGAAACTGCCTCATTTGCAGCTCCACCATCGGGAACACACGGTCTGCCTGCTCCTAGCATCAGGGGAAGAGCACGTGGAAGATGGCTTATGGCTCGTCTATGCTGCGACCCACTGGCCAGAGCTAGTCGCATGGCTGCACCTAAGTGCAGGGAGTCTGCCAAATACAGTCTCTCAAGCATCCAGAACAGGTGAGAGAACCAGAATTTGGTGGGCACTGGTCAGTTCTGCTGTGGCCAGGCAGTGGGCCAATGCGGTTCATATGTCTTATTTAATCTTTGCCACAGCTTGAAGGAGTAGTATGATCCTCACTTTTCAGATGAAGGAAACCAAACTAGTGTGGTGAGCTGAAAAGAGATTTGGATCAGAGGTCCTGGGTTGGGGTCTCAGCTCTGTTATACATGGAGTTTTAAGACAAATCAGCTTATGTCTCACTCCCTCACAATTAAATTGTGCACAGCACAAGTAGATGGTCTTCCTGACCTGTTGCTACCTTCCTGTAGAATCTGCACCACTCTGTCCTCAGTTATAGTGGTACATTTCTTCAGGGAAAGGGCAGTTCTTCCAGTTTTATTCCTTGTACTATGTCCAGTAGCCTGGTGACTGCCTAGTATTTACTGAGGGAATACATTTAAATGCTTAACTTTTGGTCATCTGTCGTATTAAGATGTCAATGAAAATGGCAATGTTGATAATGACACGAAGTAACTTGCCATGCTCCAGAAAAGCATAGCCACCAAGAAGTATTTTTCACAAATTTCTTGTATGTTTGTTTTTTGTCATTGTTGTTTAAGTAGGCTTCATGCCCAGCATGGAGCCCAACACGGGACTTCAACTCATGACCCTGAGATTAGGACCTGAGCTGAGGTCAAGAGTCGGATGCTTAGCCGACTGAGCCACCCAGGCACTCTTACAAAATTTTTTTTAATCTGTAACAATATTACTTAATATTACATAGTAGTAGACTATATATAAGCTCACAGGCATATTTTTTTACTACTTTATTAATTTCTGAGGGTTTCTGTAACAAAGTGCCACACATCGTGTGGCTTGTAAACAACAGGAATTGAGTGCCTTAGATTTCTGGAGGCTAGAAGTCAACAAGATTGAAGGAGCATCTGAGGACCCCCCGGAGAATCTGTTCCGAGCCTCTCTTCCTGGCTTCCGGTGATGGCTGCCAATCCTTGCCGTCCCTTGTGTGTAGATGTGCCCTTACAATCTCTGCTTCCTTCTTCACACGACCTTTTTCCTGGGCGCTTCTCTCTCTTCTTATAAGGGCGCCAGCCATACCATATTAGGGCCCACCCTGATGATCTCCTCTTAACTTGACTATATCTGCAGAGACCCTATTTTGAAATAATGTCACGTCCAAGCTAGTGGGGATCAGGACTTCAACATATCTTTTTAGGGGACATAATTCAACCCATGAAACTAGTTTTTAAATATTCGAGCTGACATTGATAAGATCCATAGACTTCCAGCAAACATTTGGATTTCTACTTCTCTTGAAACATCAGAAGATCTTGAAAGAGAACATCTACCTTCCCCCAAGGATGTCTTTCCCTTTGTGCGGGGCCTGTGCCCTCCGGTTTTCCACACTCCCCACGGATGACTAATGTCTCCCTGGCCAAGTTTCGTCTTTAGTACCGAACATGAATGATGACAGCATCAAGCTGCCAGAATTCTTATACTCAGTCCCCTTTATCCACCCAATTGCCTCTCTGGCCCTGATGATTTATGACTTTGTAACTCCTGTTATGAAAAAAAATTCAGCTCCGCAGATAGAGACAAAAGTTTACTAAATTCGTTTTATTGTATAGTCTTTCTTTAAGACTCACAATATTATTTATTACCAAAAATAATTTATTCATGGAAAATTGTTTCAGAATGACTTATTTAAAGAGTCTGGAATATAATATGATATAACCCATGAGAAATGAAAAGATAGTGTCAAAGGAGAAAGTAAGGCCAACGATCACTTTTCAACAAAAGCAGCTGAAACGATGCTGGCAGTAATTAAAAGAAAGAGACATAGAAAATGAATTGTATTATATGACCCACCCATGGGCAAGATAAAAAGATGCTGTGTTCAGAAAAAAAAAGATTTTCATACGATTAAAAGTCATAACAGTCAACTTTTAAGAAATACACAAAGAGAATTTATAAGCAAGCAGAGAAAATCCCTACGGGGACTCATGAAATGAGGGTAAAATGTTCATTCTTTCTCAAAATTGTTGTTTTATTTATTACTAAATTGAAAGTAGCAACTCTATGCAGTATTCAAGGACAATGGACTTAAAAAAAGGGAGCAACAGTAGATCTTTAGACCTAAATAGATGTGAGCCTCTGTCTCTCAATCATTAAATTTTATGTGTTTAAAACTCATTTCATCTTTATTTTTCACTTCCTCCACCAAATTCAAACCTGCTTCTCCTTTGGGATTCCCTGTGTTAAAAAACAGCCCTTTTTACCAGCCACCTGGGCCAAAAAACACCCCTATATGCCTCACCCTTGACATTCGACCACATTCCATCAGGGCTGGAATGTCAGTTTTTACCTCATAAATCTATTGGGAGGAATCTCTTTCCTTTTGTCCATCCTCGCTGCCCCCCCCTTCATGAGGCCCTCTCCAACCACATACCTTTTACAAAAGGGAGCTGTCAATAATCAGACGGGTAGTGTAGGTAAAGAAATGGAGGCCCTCATCCTCCTCCTCCACATGGACTATTGTACTTCCTGGAAATCAGTCTTCTGCTGCTCGCCTCCCCCGGTTTGCTGTCTTTTCCCCACACCCGCACTGTGGCCATTCACACTTCTGTGTCCTATAGAAAAATTCCCTCTGCTCAAATGCATTTAATACCTCCGTTTTCACCCGCTGTTACTCCACTCTATCTCACTTGCTCTGTGGGGGCTTCCTGGTTGAGTTAGTTTCCCTTCTTCTGTGCTTTTCTAATGCCTCTCTCTATATATCTCAATGTACATCCTCCTCAAGCCAGGGCCACTGGGTCAGCAGTCTCCACCGCCTGGGAGCTTGTGAGAAATGCAGAATCTTGGGCTCTACGCAAACCTATTGAGTCACAACCTGCATTTTAAGGAGATCCCCAGGGGATTCTTATGCACATAGAGGTTTGAGCTGCGTGGCTAGCGATACTAGATACTATCGAAGGTTTGGAGTTCTGTCTTTTACATTGAATTCTTAGCTCCTCTAGGTGAGAGCCATACCTTTCGTTTTTTGTATCCCCTAACACAGGGACAGTGTCTGCTGAGCACTTACGTATAACAAACAAGTGAAGGAGAAAATGGAAACATGGTTCAGAGGTCATCTGAGTGGTAGTGGCAAAACCAGGACACCTGGCACTTCTACCACCCATGCTGTCCCACTTAAAAAACCTTCTCTATTCTAACCCTGGGAGGTGTTGAAGGACGACACCCTTACAGTCCCGAGGCTATTGTAAGTGGCAAGAAGGACTCCAGAACGCAAGTTTTTCTCTTGACACTTAGTTGAAGATCTTTACTCTGTGTCATTTGGTCTCTATCTGTCAGGAGAACAAATGCGAAACACATTCATTGAACTTCTGTTCTCACAGTTCAAGTTTCAAAGAGCATCTGCCATAATGAATAAAAATATACTTGCGTTTCCCCCAGTGTGCTCTGAGCCCGCCAGTCCTGGGTTACCGTCCAGTAAGTCAAACTCAGCGAGCATCACGTTTATCTCAAAGTCGAGAGAGAGGCCCTACCTAGCTAAGAAACAACAACAAAAGAAAGTAAGAAACAATTGTAAGTAGATATATGATTAGTCAGTTGTCAATTTGATTTCTTTTCTACCTGGTGCAATAATTTGTAGCTTGTAACACTAAGCATTTTTGACAGTACCTTTTAAAAATGCATGACAGGGGCGCCTGGGTGGTTCAGTCATTCAGCATCCGACTTCCGCTAGGATCATCCGGTTTGTAAGTTCAAGCCCCAAGTCCCACATGGGGCTCTGTGCTGACAGCTCAGAGCCTGGAGCCTGCTTCGGTTTCTGTGTCTCCCTCTCTCTCTCTGCCCTTTTCCTGCTCGTTCTCTCTCTCTCTCAAAAATAAACATATAAAATTAAAAAAAAATAAAAATGCATGATATATAGCCATTTCAAGCTTCCATTTTGAAAGAGACATATTTATACTCCAAACGCCACATTTGCTTACGTATATCCGGAGTGTCTGAATATTTTGGGAAAGAAACAAATAGGATGATTATGTAATTGCCACCAATATGTTTTGCTTTGCTTTGTTTTGCTTTTCAAATAACAGTCATATTATACCATATGTGGCCTATTTAGTGACAAAGGCCACAAATATCTGTTGCATGTGCCAGGCACTGTCACAGGCTCTGCCCTCAGAAAATTCTGCCTCCACAAATTTTGACTAAGGCGGGGAGATAGCTAAAGAAGCAAGCAGTCACCACGAACTTCAATGAAGGCAGATGTAAACACAGTAACTGCAGGGCATCTAGGCCGAAAGAGCACCTGGTCCAGGCTTGGGAGGCCAGGAAAGCCTTTGCAAAGAGGATGACTATGAAGCTAAGGCCCAGAGAAGAATGGAATGTAACCAGGCAAACTATGTGGAGTGAGACTTTCCAGACAGAAGGACAGCCGCATGTGCAAAGGCCCTAATCCAAGAGAAAGAATGGAAGGTTGGAAATAGCTGCAAGTATGGCTAGAGCAGGGTGTTTTTGGTGCCGGGGACGGCATGCTCTGTGGAGTGATGAGGGTTAATGCCAGACAGGAAAGCCAGGGCAAAATCACAAGGGGTGTTGAATGCTGTACAAAGGAATTTGGATGTCACTCTAAACAAGAGTAACACGGAAGGCTTTTCTAGTGCTTATATGGGTGCCACATTGCTCTAAACTTATCTCACTTCTTCACAACTGGTGTTTGCCCTAGATACTATTAATACTCCTGGTTTTATAGGTAATAAAACTGAGGCACAGAGACAAAAAGTACTTTTCCAATGTTGCACAGCTAGGCAATAAAAAAGCTGGGCTCCTAAAGGCAAGGAAAAGGGGCATGATGTAATGTTTGGTTTGTAAAGATCGTTCTGGCTTGAGTGTGAAGAAAGAATTTAAGGAGACATTTCAGTAGTCCAAGTGAACTAAGCTGAAGACCTGAGATGAGCTGAGGCAGTGGGAAAGGAAGGAAGTAGATAAGCAGAGAGATTCTCAGGGGCGATGGAAGGACTCAGCAAAGGGTCAGTAAGATGTGAGACCCAGCATGTGAGCAAATGGGCTTTTCCACACAGGACATGAGTACCAGATTTTAGGACATGTTCAATCAAATATACATTTCCCATTACCATATCTGTAATTAAAACGACTAAATATCAACTATCTCTAACTGATGGCACATAAATTAATTTGAATAGTGGCATCATTTAGATGAAGAAATTGAAAGACCTAGGTTTTGCTTTATAAGAAAATACCATGTCATCTCACTACGGCGTTACTTCATTCTTACCTTCTCTCTTTTTCTCTCTCTTTCTCTTTTTCTTTTCCCCCAGCCAATTCTGATTCCCCAGCAGAAGAACCTCATCTGTGGCTGTTCTTACAATGTTAACGGGAGCTCAAATTCAGGTCATTTTGCCGCAAGCTTCAGTCCATCCTTGACAACTCAGATTCCAGGTTGTGAGTATCTTCTTTCATCCATTTATCTATTATCCTGCTTTGCACACTGATGTCTACACTTGGGCTTTGCTCCCTGTGATGCCGGCCATTCACAAAACTTTGAACCCTGGCTTCTCCAGCTCAGAATCGCTATCACCAGCTGCCGAAACAATTAGCTCATTAACTTGTCCATACTTAGTGGTCTCTTCTGCAACTTTTTTTTTTGGCAATATTATAAATTTTATGATAAAACTAACATCTTTCAGGGGCTCCCATGTGGCTGAGTCAGTTAAGCGTTAACTTCGGCTCAGGTCATAATCTCGTGGTTTGTGGGCTAGAGCCCCATATCAGGCTTTGTGCTGACAACTCAGAGCCTGGAGCCTGCTTCAGATTCTATGTCTCCCTGCCCCTCCCCCACTCACTCTCTGATTCTCTGTCTCTCTCTTTCTCTCAAAAATAAACATAAAAAAAATTTTTTTAGGGGCGCCTGGGTGGCTCAGTCAGTTGGGTGGCCGACTTCGGCTCAGGTCATGATCTCCCGGTTCGTGAGTTCGAGCCCCACATTGGGCTCTGTGCTGACAGCTCCGAGCCTGGATCCTGCTTCGGATTCTGTGTCTCCCTCTCTCTCTCTGACCCTTCCCCACTCATGCTCTGTCTCTCTCTCTCTCTAAAAAATAAATAAACATAAAAAAAAATTAAAAAAAAATTTTTTTAACTAACATCTTTCAAACACTGTTTTGCTTATGAATCATTCACAATCTGTATTAAAATGTCAACTAATTGGTATTCTTTAGCTGTGTCCAACAGTCTAGTTGATCTTTGAAAAGGCATTTTTGAACTTTTAGAACTTCTGTCATTTATTTTCATGATATGCCTGTCCTTTCTCCTTGGCTGTATATCCATGCTTTGAACTTTCTTTCAGTATCATACCTCCAGCTCCTTATCTTTAAAACAATTATCTTTGTGTGTTCATATTTCAGGTCTTTACCCAACTTATAGTCCTGCCTATACTTTTGGTTCTGATCTTTCAAATTCTGTCCAGTTGCGCTGGAGCCAGTGTTCAGGGCCAATGTTATAAATAGCCATTAATCCCCATTTTAGATTAAATTATTATTAGAACAGCCAAAATTATGAGAGTACATAGCCATATTTTAATGATAATCCATAAGTAAAGGGAAAGGTGAGGGAAAGAAAATTTTATATTAATGAAAGGACAGAGGAACAAAAATTGCATTTATAAAAACCTTAAACAGAAACATAGAAAATGACGACTTTCATCAGGGGAAGAATAAAGAAGAAACTAAAATATTCTTCATTTTCATTTATCTCCCTGGTATAAATAATCTCTCTTATCATTTATTTCTCTGATATAAATAACAAGAATATAGCAAATCAAAGTAAGGTTTGAATAATACAGGATCCGGGCAAAATAATTGCTGACAGTAACAAAGGATACTGAATTTTGAATGCGTCATAAATACAGAAGGAGTAAAAAAAGAAAAGAAAAAGGCTAAAAATTCTCAGGAGAGATAAAAAGTAAGAGTAAATTAGGATGATTACGATGCCACTATGTTTAGTTCTTTACCATCCACATTTTAGAAATCATTCCATTGGTGGATTTTTGTTGTTTAACCTACATCTGACTTTATAGTTCACTGCAGGGGTCAGCAAATTACAGCCGGCAGGCCCACAAGCTGAGAATGCTTTTCATATTCTTAAATGGTTGAAAAGAATCATAAGAATAACATTCCATGACACATAAAATTAGGTGGAATTTAAAATTCAGTGACCATAAAGTCTTATTGGAAAATAGCCACGCTATTTGTGTATGTGTTGTCTGTGGCTACTTTTGTGCTATAATGGCAAAGTTGAGTAGTTGCCACAGAGACCATATGGCCGGGAAGGACTGAAATACTTAGCATCTGGCCCCGTATAGAGAAAGTTTGTGAGTCCCTGGTTTCATGACTCAAATAAGTTTCACCTTAGTTGATGAAGACTTTTTAACCAATGTATTTTACAAGTACTCATTCCGAAAAGCAATGGATGCTTATATAATGACATAATTTGGAAGTGAAAATACCAACCCGTTTTCTTCACAGATTATCAGGTTACTTAATTACTAGTCTTCTAAAGACTTATTTTTACGGCAATGTAAGAGTTGAACAATCTAGAAAACTTACCTAAAATGTTTTAGTGCTTGTTTATTGATGCCTATGTATTTTTCTGGAAAGTTCTTTTTAAGGGAAACAGTGAGGTTGCTTTGAACATACAATGAGAAATAAAAGTCCTTAGAAATCCAGAAAAAGAATAGTGACAAACGAATAAAGGGAAGTATATAAAATGTCCTTTTTATAGCACATAAGAATATCCTTTCAGCAATAAATGGGATTCCTAAAAATGACATGTATTTTTGAAACAAGTTGACCATGCAAGATTTGAACTTGACCCTGATATCTAAAGACCACAGAAGCAATTCCCTTAGAAAATCTATTGTATTTACCTAGGTCATTAATGCAGTCAATAGCTTCATTTAACCTTTTCAAAAATACAAGAGCTTTTAAAACAAATAAACAAGAACTTTTGTTTTTCTTTACATATTCGTAGAGTTGGGAATTAAGACAACTACACAGTATGTATATCACACATGTAAACACATGTATAAAAAATTATCACAAGGCAGGTCATGTCTATATTAACCAACAGATTTTATTAAAGTTTAGGAAGAAGATCTTTTACTAAACCGAATTTTAGAGAGTAATAAATTAATAAAATTATATAGGAATGAAGGAGAGGTTTAAAATTAATATTCCAAGAAGAAGTTATATGTTCTATCATTTATATGTTTAACATATTTGTTTTTAAAGAATAAGTATTTATTCAGCCTGCATCCATCACAGTGTGGTGTGGCTTAGTGGTGTGGCTAAGCACATGGCCTATGGTAGGAAAAGATCTGAGTTTAAACCTCAATGCCAAGTGTACTTATACAATGTAACTCTCTTGGCTTTTGCCCCTCAGTTTCTCACCTAGAAAGTAAATGCAATAACATATTCATGTCAGTAAAGTTAACTAATATAAATGTTAGTTCATTGTTACCATTTTACGCAAGGCCCTGTGTGAGGACTTTTTACATAATACAAGCATGAACATTTACTGTCTTCCTGATTTTTCCTTCCATCAGTTTATTAAGCAGATCGTTATTCCTGGTCTCTTTAGCTGTGATTTTTTTTTAATAATCTTGGTACATTATGAGAAAACGAAAATGTTTCAAGCAACTCTATGTCACTTATGAAATTTACCCATCATCCATTCATATTAAATCTTCAACCATCCAGTAATCTTTAGTTGTATCTCTGTGATAAATGATAAAATACAACCACCATTGGCTGCCATAATAAGGAGATTTGGGGTCGCTGGTCAAAAAAGTAGCTTCTGAAGGCATAGTACTGCTCTACGAACGTCCCTGTAGCCATGGAGCCAGTCCCATGGCAAGATTGTGGGAGCCAGCCCTACTGTTACTTCCCTGAAGGAGGTCCTGTTTTGGTCTGGTGTTGGCTTGAGGAGATTGGAGCATAGCCAGTGGTCACATCCAGGACCTCACTGGGAATTTCCCTTTAACACAGGCATGACTCAGGTTGAGTAAATAAAACCAAACATTCCTAAGTATGGGAGTTTTATGTTATTGTGTAAACAGCCATTTCTGAATGCCTATTTCCATCGTCTGATTTCTCTGTCATACCATTATTTGGGAATTTGGATCCATCCTGTAGTAAACCATATAGTAAATCATGCAAAATTGTGGCGAATTATCTTTTGGTTCAAAAGGCATATGTGTTCCTCTGAATTTATAAGACATTGATCTAGTTTGAATGTGCTGTGCCATTCATGAGCAGGAGGACTGTGGGAGCCACTGTAAATGAAATCTTTTCTGAAGATTTGGTCTTGGTTTGATTTGGTTTGGGCTGCCAAAAGACGCATCTAGGGAGATTCCTTATAAATTTGAGAAACTCCTTAACAGATACACTGTGAAAGGGAAAGCCAGACAACTCTGGAGTGCCATAACTTTTTCTTCCAAAGAATACTTGTGATCTTTCCCAAAGGGGAGAGAGAAGATTCTGTATTGTCTTAAAAAGGACTGATCATCCTCAGAGGTGACACTGAAGCCATTGAAGGGGTGACTCAGATGAGGTGAATTAAATGGAAAGTCCCCAAATTTCCTCATAGAGAACCTTGGAGCCAAATCTTTCATGAACAGATTTCCGTACCAAGAACCCACACCCTCTTGGGAAGGGTGTTTCCGGACTTTGCCATTCTCCAGACTATAGGCTATCTCTAGACCATCAAGCTGTGTTGGAGTTCAGAAAACAAAATGAGAGTATGTCCAAAAAAATCCCCAAATTTCTGCATACGCAATGGAAAATTGGAGGGAAAACCATTCCATTTAACCAACTTTGGTCAATAATCTTTCATTATATGTTCATATACACATAGAAAAAGAATCCATTCTCACTGCAAAAGTTAGCCAGTTTGGTTCGCTAAGAGTTTCTTTACTATCACAAAACTAGTGCAATGGGTTGTCTGCCAAGTCCTAGGCATACGGCTCCACCATGTGGATGAGCCTCTGCAAATAACGCTGACAATAATTTTTAAAAAGGAGAAGTTAGTTATAATGAAAATTAGAGATCATAGGTCAAATCCTCATTTTATTTATGAGAAAGAGAACTAGAGACGTTATTTACCAAAGCTAGACTTTGAGGGCTCTTTTTATACAGTAGTTGCTGAACTAATTAAATTTTACTGTTAATTTACCCACTGATTTTAATCATTAAATAATCAGAGAAGCATGTCCCATGGGTATTTGCTTTTTTTTTGTCTGCCCATAATCTAAACCCCTTTCTTATCTGGTAGGAATTCTGTTATGCAAATGTGGCGAGGCACAACCCTACTTCCCTCAAAAAACCGGAAGAGCATCCATGTCCTCTTCTCACTCCAAGAGTTAAGATGCTTGCGTGTCACTCAGGTGTGGCCAGCGGGAAGGTCTGTGCAGGAATGCTGGGTATGTAGGAAGTGGCTGAGTAGAGGTAGTTAGGGATTGTTCAGAGGCAACAGAGCAGTTAAGTCAAGTGACAGTAGTAGTGGCTGTTCATGCCAGCAGCAACAGCACAGATCCAATGGTAGCACTGCTGGTGGCAGTGTCCTCTCCAAGCTCATTGTGAGATGTGAGCTTAGCTACATTCCCTGCTTTTCTGAGGTGGTTCTTCAGCCTCCTATGGACTATCTAAGCCACCCCATATGCTTCCAATGGAGCCCCTTTCTGCTTGGTAGAACCAGAGTCTGCTTTTGTTATGCAACCAAGACCCCAATTTAAAAGAAGTTGTGGGGCGCCTGGGTGGCTCTGTTGGTTGAGCACTGACTTCAGCTCGGGTCATGATCTCATGGTTCGTGGGTTCGAGCCCCACTTCAGGCTCTCTGCTATCAGTGCAAAGCTGGCTTCAGATCCTCTGTCCCCTTCTCTCACTGTCCCTACCCCACTTGTGCTCTCTGTCTCTCAAAAATAAATAAAAACATTAAAAAATACAATAAAAAGTAAGTTGTTACCAGTAATGAGTTACAATACAGAACCTTGGCAAAATTGGCAAAACACGGCATTTTTATCTGGCCTGGTTGAGGGTGAAGGAATTTAAAATCCTAGCCATTATAGGAATGGAATTTCCATCTGCCTGATCCTAGTATGCAAAAGTGAAACATCTAATTAAATTATATTCTGTGGTCACTGGGAAAGAAATCTTACTACCCAGTGGCCATCATGCTGTGTAGTTGCCAAGAGAGGCCACATGTGAGTGCTCCAGTCCCCACTCCTACTCCCTGAGTCACCGCAGTCTAGGTACCAAATATGGATTCTAACCCAGAGCCATTGAGTCATCCCCGGACTCATCCCTAGCTGAGGCAGCAGACATCACAGAGCAGGGAAAAGCCATCTCCAGTGGCCCACCTGAATTCCTTATCCTCAGAATTCATGATTGTAATAAAATAATTGGTCTAAGCTGCTAAATTGGGTTAAGGTTTTTATGCAGCAAAGATAACCAGAGCAGGAACCTACACCCATTCAGTGGCTAATGTACGGTTGATGGCAAGGTGCTTGGAAAAGTAGGATTAGAGGGTTGTGGAGGGAGTTTGGGGAAACGTTATGTTAGATGGATATGACCTATAAGAATGAGCCCAAAATGTGAGTATATTTCTCAGAAAATTATATGTTCAGCACAAGGCCTCTGGTGTGGATAAGATGACTCACTCAGTAGATACAGGCCAGCCTCCTTTCTCAGCAATGCCAGTGGATTCGCACACCAGATGTCCATCGTAGAGAGGATAAAGATTACATACAGTTTCAACAACATGCAGCCCTCATCAATGGCCATCTGGCTATGGCTTTGATGAATGCTCCTTTTTCTATTACCAGTAACTGCTCATGAGCTCCTAAAAAGCATGATGCCTAGTAGAACCAAATGGCTATTTTGTGTTAGTTTGTGTGGGGGGTACTATCCTGTTATCTTCTGGGGTATGCTGAGTGGGGAAGAGCAGTTTTTCTTTATTGCAGTAGATTATTGAGTGTGGACTTGTTTTTGCTTTGCCAGGTCATTTTTCTTTGTCATTACACTATCCATACACTAATTGGTTGCCTTATTCAGGGCCATGGTATCCCAAGCAAAATAGTTTTAGTTTAAAGGAATTAATTTTTAAAAGAAACAAGGCCAAGGGCTAATGTTCAAGGAGTTCATTGGTATTATTGCATGCCCTATTACTCAGGAGGAACTAATGGTTGAAGATTCAGATGAACTTGATCCAAGAGTCAACAACTTGGGAGTCCGATGTGCTGTCCTACAGGATATGGTTCACGTTCTGCCCAAATAACCGACACATGGTGTTCTTTCTCCCCTTGGCCAGAATATACAAATCTGGAATCCTGGGATTCAAAATTGTGAGCCTCTTAGGATTATACTTACTGATGCATTTGCCAATCGTTTGCTTTCTAACCTTTTGATTTTGGATTCTAACAGCATCATGAGGATAGGGGTGCCATCGAATTGGAAGCTATGGCTGTGCCTAATTAATTTGGTTCTTCACACCCTGTGTGAGCAGGCAAAAACAAAAACCAAAAGAGAAAAAATGGTTATTGGTGTTTCTGTTACTATGTTTGTTTGTTCCCCATAAGGGAAAGTAGAGTTACTGCTATTCTTGTGGGTGGGAAGATGTCAGTGTACAGTAACCTTATTTAAGCGAGGCCACCAGGGGCTCATATCCCTCACTGCATTGAGGCAAGAATCATGACCCACTGAATTTCAAGTCGAAGGCAAAGGAAAGTGTAACGGAGGAGAGGAGTCATAAAATTCAGTTGATCCCTCAGCTACAATACAGACAAGCCCACTTAGTACCCGTATTCCCTTTGTGCTGAGTCATGTTGCTTTGTTTTTGCTCCTCCTTATTTACAACCAAGAATTCTTGACTAGACAAAGTCTCCTAATTTATTGTTGACTCATTTTCCGGAAAATGATAGAAAAAGCCATGGTTCAGTGTAAGTTTATAACTATTGGAATAATGTAGATTTGAATGTTATTTTAATTAAATTATATTATTTAAAGGAATTATCATTCTAAAAAATATTATATTTCAAGTAAGTGGGCATCTAAAAAGTTCAAAATAGAGTTTGTTTGATTTAAACATTTCATCAGGTACTTATTTAAGCCCCAGGGAGTTTCTCATTCATGGATTTTATAGTTGTGGAAATTGTATCTGGGAAGTTACTGATTTTTAGATAATAATCTTATGGTTAAAACTATTTATTTCTCAACTTCACATAACATTTTTCCTATACTAATTGTAAGAGTGACATTTCAGCTAGTCTCTACCGTGAAATGGAGGTGCTTTCTTAAACATTCTTGATAATAAAGTAATTGAGTCTAGAGATAGAGCATCACTACTTTAGTGTATAAATTAAGTAACTTATTATTAGGAAAGAGTGTCAAATTTTAACTCTAAACATTTTTCATATTGGAGAGACTATAGCTCACTGTGATTTTAATATATAAAAATATCAAAAATATTTGGGGTTTTAAAACATGGTAACTAACTATGGGATGGACATATGCATGTTATAAATGTTAGAATTATTTGCTACAGGATAGTAAAATAAATTCCTGAAGGGTGCAAACTTTGAACCATATGAAGAAAATAATATAATAATTTGAAGTTTTTGCAGTCTTTCCAAATAAGCTGGTAGTTATGTAAGAATATTAGTTCCATATTTAAGAGTAATTTAACACAGAAAAATATTCAATTAAGATCCTCAAATGACTTACCACAGACATTTTAAGCATATCCAAACATTTCCACATCAATGGAACATGATGTAATTGAGTGTTACATTAAGCAAAGCACCACTGTTGATTGATGTGGAAATCACAGAAGGTTCAGTGATTCCTATCCTTTCGGTGTGTGCTAGTGTAGATGTCATAGGTATTTTCATGAGGATCATGCTTCGATACACACTTTAAAGATTGAGGGAGAGGTGCCTGGGTGGCTCAGTTGGTTGAGCGTCCAACTCTCGATTTCAGCTCAGGTCATAATCTTGTGGTTTGTGAGTTTGAGCCTGCATCCGGCTCTGTACTGACAGTATGGAGCCTGCTTGGGATTTTCTCTTTCTCCCTCTGTCTCTGCCCCCCCCACCCCCACTTCCTCTCTCTCTCAAAATAAATAAACTTAAAAAAATTAAAAATAATAATAAAGACTGAGGTAGGGTTGTCATAATCTATGCAAGTTCATATGCTGTTTAGAACCTAATTTGTAAATAAATATTATTAGGATTGCTTGAAAAAAAAACAACATATATTTAAATAAGTCACTTTCCCAGGCAAACTCTTCGTGTTTATCAACACGAGTTATTGTTTGTTAATAAGAGACACTTTTTAATGGTTATTTGTTTTCTATTTTAGCATAAACAAAATTAAGGCCATAGGCTGTTTCATAATTCTGATCTTTTGAGTTTCCCAATAATCACAAAAATTATTTGAACCTTATATATTTATTTACAATTGCATATGCACCAAAACATTTTAGGTCAGATTACTGAGCTTTTTTTTCATATAGAATGATTTAGAAATTTTTTAAATTTGTTTTTAAATTTGGTTTTTAAACATGGTAGAGGAAAATTAAGAATGGAAAAGTTAAATGGAGCCAGGAGTGAGGTTAATATCTAAAAAACATGCACTTGCTAGTGATGAGCCACAAATTTGGCTCCAAGCTCTCCAGCAGCTAGATATCCCTTAAATAGCTTGGGGCTGTCTTCATACAGAAGCCAAAAACTAGTCTGAATGACCTTGAGCTACTCAGTCTTGCTTAGGATGGTATAAGAAGCTTGCAAGTTAAGTCTGCTTTACACAATAGATTTGTTACTGAGAAACTGGACAGAAATGGAAACTTTGCATATGGATCACATGTTATAAATGTACTAGTGAAGGGATTGTAAATAGTTCCTTTTAAAGAAAATCTACAAATGACTCCTTGTGTAACACGACACAAATACACGAACTTCTCTTATGCATGTAGAGTGTTCAAGGTTGGATTTTCTGAAATCACTGTATACTACTATGGGACCATTTTATATCTCAGTATCATGGAAGTAGAAGATTCAGTATGTGCACTGAATATTTCAATGATTTTAACCTCTATGATAAAATACCTCCAACTTCTGTCATGCTGTATTGTGTTGTGTCAATCATATCTCATTGCCGTGTTCAGTTTTCTTCAAGTTTATTTATTTGAGAGAGAGAGGGAGAGTGCGTGCACATGGGGGCACAGGGAGAGAGGGAGAGAGAGAATCCCAAGCAGGTTCCATGCCAACAGCACAGAGTTCAATGAGTGGTTTCGATCTCAGGAACCGTGAGATCATGACCTGAGCCGAAATCAAGAGTTGGACACTTAACTGACTGAGTCACCCAGGCACTCTGTCTTGTTAATTTTTCGAGGCCACAGGGCAACGTCCACATTTAATTTTTTGTGCAATACATAAATATTTAAAAAGATATATACATGTATCTACAACCATATTCAAAGATGTCCCTAACATTCCCCAGTTATTGTCAACCATGTTAAAGTCTAAATATTGAACCAGGCATTGCTTAAAATATTTTTTTAAAAAAGTCTTGCTTGTACTAAAATATGTCTTCTATGATTCTTGAAATAAGAACAGTTAGATTTAGTAGAGACTTTATATTTAAAAGGGACATTATAGATTAGTTATGTTTCCCATTCTGCAGGTGAAGAACACAGGAGGCAGAGAGGACAAGGTTTGCCCGCTGTTGTGTCCCAAGGCCCCGAACTGAGCCTAACACATAGTAGGTTCTCAGTGAGTCCTGTAAAATGAAGACTGAGTGCATGCTATTTCATGACGACACTGCTCCGGTATTCATCTGTGATGGTTAAACTAGGCCTGAGAAGTGCACTTAGGTGTCACCTCCGAAGCCAGAGAAATCATCCTACGCTGCTACATTCCCATTTGGAGAAGCATGACTTTGTATACGAATATCTGGCATCTTCAAATGCTCGAAGACCAAAGTCAAAAAATTAGTCAAATTAAAGTCCTTGCCTGTAATCCACTGATGACAAATAAAACGCCCAATTTCTACTCATATTTATTAAGCTGAAAAGTGCTTTAGGGCAATGATCCCCTTGGAAAAGAAAATGTTTCAGTATGGATGACTCAGAAAATAAGTCACTAGCCAACAAAATGAGGGTATAATGACTGTAGACAGACTAAATCTGTAGGTGCCTAGCTAGTTTACTCCAACATGAATGAAAACCAGAAATCCTAATCAGCTATAAGACAAACTATATAACGTAAGTGACAGAAACTATTAATAACAGGTGAAAAAGAGCAGTGAATTTCCCCACAAGGCATCTATGTATATACACTGAATAAATGTAAAGAAATGAAAAGCTTTTCCTGTTTGCAGCAGAGAATTGGAATAAAAGACAGGAATCCTTAGATATTTTAGTGACACAGAGTCACTATCATTTATTTAGTTCTTCTGAGAAATTATTTAACCAAACAAAATGCTATTTAAGGACTAAAGCTGGAGCAACTTTTATTTATGTCCACTCTTGACAATGAAAATATTGCCAATCAGCGAGGGTATCTTTTAAAAGAGACACAAAAAGCAGGGTGAGAAGAAAAGAATATTAGAGAATCAGCTATGCAGAGCAAACAGAGTTGAAAGGTAAAATATTCCTATCAAGATAGAAGGTAAAGAAAAAAATGAAAAGGTTCTAAAAGAGGGAGCCTTAAAGCCACCTTGATGTTTATGGGAGGCACTTTTGTGAGAGGAAGGAGGAAAGGAGCCATATCTCTGTCTGCTATAGTTTGCAGAGAGAGAGAGAAAGGTAGGAAGAAAGTAAGGAAGGGAGGGAGGAATGAAAAAAGGAAGGAATGAAGGGTGAGAGGGAGGAAAGGAGAGTATGATTTTTTTTTTTTAGTTTTTTAATGTTTATTTATTTTTGGAGAGAGAGAGAGACAGAGCATGAGTGGGGGAGGGACAGAGAGAAAGAGGAAGACACAGAATCCGAAGCAGGCTCCAGGCTCTGAGCTGTCAGCACAGAGCCCGACGGGGCCAGAACTCACGGGAACTCACAGACCGTGAGATTATGACTTAAGCCGAAGTCAGACGCTTAACCAACTGAGCTGTCCAGGCCCTGGAGAGTATGATTTTTTTTTGAAGTGAAATCTTACTGCCAGTTGAAGACCCTATTCCAGAAGTTCATTCTCAATCTCTTTTCTTCCTAGATGCCATCTCCTATATCATCTCTAAACATACCAGCTGCCCTTGAAGGCAAGGAGTTTAACTCCTGATGTGTTTGGTTGGCTTGTTTCAGTCACTGGGGATGGGAAGAGGAAGATTTGCCTACTCTTCTAATGACAAAGAAACTTCTTTATCCCTTTAAAAATATCTTATTTGTTAATCATTTTGCAAACCCCAAGCAACATGTAAAGAAATTTAAGAAAAAATTGCACAGTCCTTATTTCTATTTTTGCACCATTGCCTCCATTATTCGCTGTTATTCACTGTTACCTTCTAGTTTATTTACATCGTATGGTATAATCAAAGTATACAGATCACTTAGTGCCCCGCTTTTCAACTTTCTGTTTTTCTTTGTTATTATACAGTTCACGTTTATAATTATTCGAGGGAACAAAATATTCCATGGATGTTAACTTATCTGTTTGTCTATTGTTGAACAATCAGTTTGCTCCTTAGGTTTTATTTATAATTAACACTACATTTGAATTCTCTCTAGTTTTGTGGTGTTTTTTTTTCTTTTTAATTATTACCTTAGGATAAAATCCCAGGAATAGGGGAACAATGCCAAATGGTACGAACATTTTATCATATACTCCGTAAGTGTTGCCAAATTGTTTTTTAAATGGAATATATACCAGTTTACACTTTCCTCAGCAGTGTCTGAACAGATCAGTTTTACCCAAAAATTGATAGCAGTTTTGCTTTATCATTTTACTAACTCAGGCTTTGAGATGCTTTTTCTTTTCTTTTTACCCCACTATCTGAAAGGGATGCATAGACAAACTTGGAGAGACGGAACTTTTTCTCAGCTGGGAATGACTGAGGAAACTTGTCTTTGTTCAATAGCCATTGTTACACCCACTCAACGAAATATTATTCAGGAATAAATAAGATGAACAGAAATGCTACGTAGTAACATAAACACACGCGCGCGCACACACACACATTCTGGAATTCAATTCAAAGGAAAAGTTAGACTTAAAGGGTTTGGCTTGTCCACTTATGTTTCCAAATCCACACCATCTGAGAGACAACTGTGTATACTCAGCCTTGTTTTATGCCAAAGACTTTCTTGCAACACAGTCTGTTTCCAAGGGTAATATAAATCTATTTTTCCAAGAATATTGCTTGCTTCCTAACCATTTCTAGTTACCTACAAAGTTCAGAAGAAATGGATCGAGTGTGAAGCGCTGTAATTTTGCTGGATGGGCATAAGGTTCCAATTGGGAACATTGCAAAATAGTCTATCTAAAAGAATAGAACATCTAATTCTTTTCTTGGTACTTATCTATCTGGTCTTTTTCTAATTAATTGCAAATCATGTGCTTTTTTAGAATGTTTGACTTAAATCGTAATATTTACAAAAATACCTGCTCAGTATTAAACTCTTCTATATTTGTTTACAAGAATGGACTCTGGAACTAGATTGATTGTGTTCAGATGCCAGCTTTGCCACTTAGCTGTGAGACCTTGTATGTTACATAATCTGGCTCTGATTCAACTTGCCCATCTATAAAATGGGGATAGTAGTAGTAGTAGTAGTAGTAGTAGTAGTAATAATAATAATAATACCACCTGTCTCACAGGACTGTTGTGAGAATTGACTGAGTTACGATATCATAGTGTCTGGAACGACACAGCAAAGCGCGCAGTGAATTTGTTACGTGAGAGATGTGAGTTTTTGTACAGCACAGGCTCCAAAAGCCCACATCGCCTTGTTAGTAACCTTCATTTCCTCTCCTTGAATTGTCACTTTTCCATTTAAAATACCAAACGTGGGGCTCCTGGCTGGCTCAGTCGGTTAAGTGTCTGACTCTTAATTTTGGCTCAGGTCACGATCTCACAGTTCGCCAGTTTGAGCCCCGCATCGGGCTCCACACTGACAGCATGGAGCCTGCTTGGGATTCTCTCTCTCCCTTCCTCCCTCTCTCTCTGCCCTTCACCTGCACTCTCTCAAAATAAATAAATTAACTTTAAAAAGTAAAATATAATACATAACAAAAATAATAATAATAGCCTACATAAATGAATGTTGCTCTATACCAGACACATGCTTTAAATGCATTACCTCACCAGTCATCACAGTATGAAGTTGACACTTGTTTTCAGATGCAGTGACAAATGCTTAGAGAAGCTAAACAACTTGACCACAATGAACTAGCAAGTGGCAGAAATTGAACTTGAAAGCAGTCCTGCTCATCAGAATATTTGCATAAAAAGAGAACAAATGTACCCAAATATTGCTAGTGGTTGTCTCTGGATCCTAAAATTCGGTGTGATGTTTTAAAATGTCTCTACATTTATCTCTGTTTTATGTAATAAGAACATATTACTTTGATAATGTTATTTAAATCTCTTTCAAGTCTTGTAGATATTAGCATTTCTACTTCAAAATGAATAATAGTTACTTTATTGCTCACTCCTGTGAACTAAAAAGTAGTCTGTCTTTGAATCAGTCTTTTTATCCTTTGGACAAAGCAGTTCTATTACAGCTTTCTAAAAATGAATATAGTGTTTTAGAATTTGAATTTCATCTACTTGTTCTTAGCACAAATGTAACACACACAGATCTTTTAAAAATTCAAGGTAAAACCCAGCATTAGTTTTAACTTGGCATCAGAAGATCTCCTTGCTCTTACCCTTTATGTCTCTAAGGGAAATGCTCTTATGAGTTCACGTGGGGATCAGCCACAGAGAAGAGAGGCCGAATGGAAGCAGAAACAGTCTAGTGACCTCAGAGGAGCCAGTCTGTCCCTCAGGCACTTCTCAGATCAGAACTTATAAGGAACGGAGAAGAGGAAAGAAAGGCAGTGTGTGACAGATCATATCCATGGTCGACTAACATTTATTCTAGTGCCTTCTAGGTCCTATACCAGTGTTATCCCATTTTGTTTGCCAAGACCAGTGTGAAATAGGTATCATTAGTCCCACCTTACTGGTGAGGGCAGTAACGCTCAGAGATCAAGCAGCTTCCTTGAAACCATCCAGTTGATAAGTAGTAGACAAGGGATTTGAAACCTGGTCTTAACCCTGCTCTTTTCCTCTGTATAATGCTGCCAACACACATCATTCATAATGCCCAGAAGTTAAAAAAAAAAAAAAAAAGGGCAGTAATCTGTTATTTAGTATTATATGTAAGAAAGTATCCTTAAATTAAAGTACTATAACAACAAAGAATTAGGAAAAAAAGAAGTATGAGTCTCTGGGCACATCAGCTCTGTACTTCCCTTGCTTTTTAACTGAGAACCTATTGTTTGATTACATGTTTCAGCTCAGGGGATTGTTGACCAGACCTATAGTACTTGCCATAAAGTACAAGGCAAATTTTCATTTAGTGACTCATGGTAAATAGATCTTATTTACAAAAAAACCCCACAAACAGTTGGACCCCTGATTTTACTGTAACTAGAACCACAATCCAGGGACTTGCTAATTATTTTCTCCTCTGAGGCCTCTGGAAAGGTGATGATAACCAATCCTGTGACCCATCTCTAAGGCTCTCATCATCTCTGACATTTCTGTCAATTTATTATTCTATATATCTGTCAACATGGAGATTAAACAGAAGAGTGAGGACTTAAATGGCTCTCAGAACTTGATGAGGATAAGAACATTTAGACAATGGAATATGTTACTGAAGCACGTTAGGAAGATTTCTTTCTTACTTTTTTTTTTGTTGTTCCAAGAGGCTGAGCTGTCATTTGCCTGGAATGGTTCAGGACAGTTCTGCCTGGAGGCAGGACTATGGACTCATTAACCTCCTAGCCCTGCAACTCTGTCAATCTCAATTCTCTCCACAGTTTCAATCAGATACAGCTGCCTCCAGTTTCATTCTAGTTGGTGTCGTGTGGCTGTGTGCTCTTGCAATTTTCTGTATTTCAGGGGGAAAAAGCATCTTCAATACGTGTCTATAGCTGTGCATGAGGCCGTGTGCATGGTGGATCTTTCCTTAGCGAAAGGCTCAGCATAAAATATATTAATAGACGAGTGCACTGGTATATGGAAAAGCTCCATGTGCCAAATAGAGATGATTCTTATTATTTCTCTTTGCATATAGATGAATACACAGCTGTGCTGCTCTCAGGAGGCCTCGGAGTCGACTTGGTCCAAAGGAATGACTGTGCTATTTTTGCTCTTTCCCTCACATTATTTCTCAAGGCTTGAGGGAATTTAAATGTGACTTACTTGGCAATGACAAGTCTCTGTCCCCTCGGTGCCTCCCGAATGAGATCATTTACACAAGTCACTTCACCATAGCTCGTTCTCTTTCTTCATAGAGAAACAATATCACTTAGATGGAATCTAGATTTCAAGAAAGGACAGGTGCCCACCTCCTGCCTTTATGGCCACTTTAAAACATGTTACTAAGAAGTTCACAGTACTGGTGTGATAATTCATTAAAATGTATGTTTCCTAGAAGAGACAAGAGTCACTCAATGGGACCTTAGTGTTACCAATGAAGGAAGAGAGGTTCTGAGAAGTTAAGTGGCTTGGATAGGCTCTCCCAGTGAAGTGATGGCTTTATCGGGACTGGGACCCACCTCTCTGGTGTCGTGGCTCCGAATACAGACCTCACTGCCTTGCTCGAGACCCTTTGCTCTCCTGAATGAAATTGATTCTAACAAAAGCAATAAAATCTCTCCTCCTTAAATGTTACCACAGTTTTATCATGAAGTAGAATTTGGGAACAAACAAATATATTTACGAATATACATATCTGTTATTCCTTATGATTCATAAAGAGTTCTGTTATTTGTGAATCAGTGAAATGTGTCCCTTTGTGGAAACCTATTAAAATGGAGACAAGCAATAGTCAAGCCAAGCTTAAAGTACACAGTGAATACAAATTTAGAGAAAGTGGCCATTCCGTGATTCTACTCTGCAGAAGGAATGATAAAGGAAGGCCTTTGGGAGAAGTGGAGTCAGGGTTAGAAGCCAGAGCAGTTGACAGGGTGTGCACTTAATGAATGTTTTCAAATTCAATAAATGAATTCACTTAAAGGAATTTCTAAATTTGTAAGCCCTTTTTACAGAGGCTTTGAAAGATTCTCTGCTTTCTAATGTGCTTATATGTATTTATGGCAGAATATGGTTAAATGGAAATCAAGACAACTTCGAGCAAATTTAATACAAATGACCCAAATTTCCTTGATGCCCTTTTTGAATTTGAGGAAATTCTGCAATAGTTGCATTGAGATCGAAGCGTGGCCACTGTCATGTTATTATGCCGTCAATACTATTGGCCACCACTATTTTCTTAACAACATTTGTAGGGACGTGCATCAGTATTTCTAATGAGAGAGTAGAGGAAAAAATTAAATGATGTATTTCTCACTTAGGCAAGCTAAAAAAAAGTCGTTTACTGAATTGCTCATTCATTCTTTCGAAAATATTTATATCTCATGCCTACTATGATAGGCAGTATGGAAGAATGAGGACTCTGAACTCCATATCTGGGTTGATGTTCTGGTTTTCTATTAGATATGTGATCTCGGGTAACTTGTAAGATGGAGGTAATAACCAGTCTGTATTGTTGTTATAGATTAAGTGATTAATATTGATAATGCGTTTGGAAGAGCATATGATAAGGACAAAATACATGCTAGCTGCTATTGGCATTCTTAGGCATTATAGATTACTGATGGAGGTTAAACTTAATAGATATGCTTCGGCCCTCTTGGAGAATAAAGGTTAGGAGGGGGGAAATAGTCATTAAATAACTAATTGAATAACTTCATGATTTTAAATTGCACTTATATTGAATGCTATGGGAAATATAGTGTGAATAATAAACACAGATGTAACATCTCTCTAAATAAATGCTCATGGATCATTTTCTTCTATTGCAACCAAGTGAAACCACACTTCACTTTGATATTCCACATCCCGGTGACCGAGTCTCAAAATCTTTGATATTTCTAGGTTAAATCATACCCTTTCAAAGGAGTGGCAAGCGGAACTTCACATCAGGAACATTGTGTTGGACAGATACCCTTGAAATAATTTATTTTTCCATTTTTCTTCTCATTTCTTTATGACTACTTAAAGTTTTAAGAAAGCAATCCTAATTTCGTTTTGCTACATTCCTTAAAGCAAAAATCTCTGTGATGCTCCAGAGACCTTTGTCCTGATAAAAGCAAGTACTTCTGGAAAGAAATGAAAAGACCAACTGCCAGTGTTTGTTGAAGAGGAACTCAGTTGTTCCTCACATTATGCAACAGATGGCATTGACAGCCTGATGGCTAAGAAGGAGGAAACACACATTCCCCATTCACCCAACCGCTGTTCTCTCCCTCCACAACTCTGTGTCATAATTACATATTCGTTTCTTTTCTTCTTCTCATCCCACGGCTCAGCCTTCTAGAAGGGAGCTAATTTAGATAATCTGCAAAGATATTAACCAGATATCCCTAAACATACTTGGCATTTTGGCCGCTACTCAGATATCAAAGGTGTTTGAGGCAAATTTTAAATTCAGAGTTAAATGAATGTCAGCTTATCCCATAGACAGCTCATCTAGACAAGGATTTAAAAAAGAAAAGAAAGCTGTCAAAAGTATCTTCAAGAAGTCAAGCTTATTTCTCTGATTTTCTTTTCTTAAAAAATAAAACAACATGATTCTCATGTTAGGATTCCCAAAACCAAGACTGGACAAAAAATGAGCCAAAACTCCCAGAGTTTCTAAAATTTATTAAAAGTTACTAAAAATTATTTATGTCACCTTCATAATACAACACTTGTATTAAACGTCATCTTTTTTTAGACAAGGTTTTTGAGGTCTCTTCCAAAATAGAGGGGTAGTCAAAATATTTTATTGCATTTTTGTTTTCTTCTTGTAATAACGTGGATATTCCTTATGATGAGTGAATAGGAAATTTTGGACTCACCCTTTAAGGCAGAAGACAGAAAACAAAAGCAGAGGCTGCCTGCAAGGCAGGGAGGAGCAGTCCAGGACTGCCATGGTTATATAGTGAAGTGTTAAAGCGATTCCGCCCTGTGGTGCTTGAGTGCACTAAAAATAGGTAACCCTGAACTATACCGCAGTTGAAGGACGAGATAAAAATAGGAAATAAACGTGAAAAATAATTGTATAAATAGAGTACTGGGATTAACAACTCAACCCACCAGATCGAATTCACTTAATAAGATTTGTTATTTTTATTGAATGCAAAAGATAGGATGTCATTTAAATATTTAAGAGACATCTTATAGAAGTGTATTCTGAATTTAAAATGATGGCCATTCAAGTAGTGATAACTTACACTATTATTTGAAAGAGGGTTTCTTTAACCTTTTTAGCTAGGATGTCTCTTTATATCTCGTAATGATACTCTTCCCACGTTTATAAAAACAAACAAATATACAAAAAAGGAACTTCGCACGTTATCTGTCAGATAGGTAGATATAACTGATCTTACAGATGTAGCTAAAATCCAACAGTGGGGGCACCCGGGTGGCTTAGTCGGTTAAAACGTTGAACTTAAGCTCAGGTCATGATCTCACAGTTCATGAGTTCGAGCCCTGCATTAGGCTCTCCACTCTCAGCACGGAGCTCACTTGCTTTGGATCTTCTGTCTCCCTCTCTGACTGCCCCTCCCCCGCTTGCTCGCGCTCAAAAATAAACGAACGTTAGGAAAAAACACATAAAACAAAGGTGATTTAGAATGTCATGGCTTTGCTCTTGTGTTCAGTTCCCGGTAAATAGTAAGGACTGGGACTCTTCCTAAGGCCTGGAGGCATTCAGTATACTTTTAGCTGTTACAGCATCAAATGGTTTAAAATTCTTCTTATCTTCTTAAAAGACAATATTTAAAATTCAAAAATTCTGGTTTGGAAAATCTATCCTGGATTATTAACTCCTGGCCCGTATTTCAACCCTCTCCTGTTTCTGCTTCCTGTGTTTCCACCAAAAATATTATCAATTCTTAGCCCTACTTCTCTTTCCTTCCTGTTCTCTTCTGAGGCTACTGTCATGACTCTAGGGCCTGAACACCATCATTTCACACTTGGGCTTTGGCAAACGATCATTAACTTCTGGACTTTGGCAAACGATCATTAACTTCTGAATTTCTGTTTTTGTCTACTTCTGACAGAGTAACTTGAATATGTAATTCTGTCATCTTTCTGCTCAAAAACTTCAGGAGATTACTTGGAGAATAAACCTGAAAATCTTAGCCTGGAATTCCAGATTTCCTAAACCTAATGTTTACCAGTAATTATGGACACTTTTGTTTTTATTTAACCATTTCATTAATTTTAACCCTGGAATCCATCATCCAGTTCATAGCATAGAATAATAAAATGTTACCAGTAATTTACCTCCCCTCATCCCTTCTTCCTCCCTCTCTGCGGTAACCATTGTTCTAAATTTAGTGTTTTTCCTGCCTCACTTTTTAAAAGTTTTAGCACATATATGTGCAATAAATAATAGAACTTTAATTTTATTAAAAGGTTATTATGCTATGTATTGCCTTCTACAGCTTGGTTCAATTTTTTTTTCTCTTTAACATTTGGTTACTAAGACTCATTTGTGTTATTGCATGTAGTTATAGTTCATCAGTTTTCACTTTTGTATGGTACTTTATTGGGCAAACATATCGCAATTGGCTTTAGGGTTATTATTATTATTATTTTTTGATATTGCTAAAGCATGCAAAATGTATTACAGACATTCTTAAACATGTCTCCTGGAAAGCATTCCAGCTCTGGTTTCCCTTGGGTATATGCCTGACATTGAAGTTGCTGAGTTTTAGGCTGTACCAGTAAGGATCCTGGCAGGAACAGGATCAAATTGTGTAATTGAGGAAAGCTTGAGAAAGGAGCTGTTATGGAGTGATGAAGCACACCAGGAGTAGCAAGAAGTGCAGGGAGTCATAACAATCTCTGTCCCTGAAGAGGCAAGGGGAGGAAGTGATTATTCAGCTTTAAAGGGGGCAATTGCAGCTTTAGGAGAGTATTATCCAACAGAAGTCTTTAGCTTTTTTCAGCCAAACAACAGCCTGACAGAAAGAGAGCTGATCTCACTAAGAACCCTGGCCCCACTCTCTACCCATCTCTCCAGTGTTTTGCCAGGATCTCTCATCAGCCGAACCCAACTAGAAGCCAGAATGCAAGAGAACCCACTAATGAAGTCTACAAAGATCAGCTTCTAAGAGTACAGAGAAGGGGGGAGAAAGCTGGACACTGGATCTAGAGAGGTAAAAAAATATGCAAATGTTAAACATTGTAGAATTCCATTCTGTTTTGTGAAGTTTTGTACCAATTTACACTCCCAATCCCAGGGTAAAAGAAAGTCTGTTGGTCTATCCTTTCCGAATCCTAGTATTATTAAACTTCTGAATTTATGTCAGAAGGTTCAAATGGTATCTCCTTGTGTTTTTTTTTTTTTTAATGTTTATTTATTTTTGAGAGAGAGAAAGAGTACAAGCAGGGGAGGGGCAGAGACAGAGAGGGAGACACAAAATCCGAAGCAGGCTCCAGGCTCCGAGTTGTCAGCACAGACCCCCACACGGGGCTCGAACTCAAAAACTACGAGTTCATGACCTGAGCTGAAGTCGGACTCTTAACCGACTGCGCCACCCAGGCGCCCCTCCTTGTGGCTTGGATGTGTATTCCCTCGATTACTGATGACGCTGAGCGATTTCTCACGTTTATTAGCCAGACACATCAATTCTGTAAAATTCTCATTCTTGTAATGTGGAGCTTAAGAAGTGTCTTCTCAAATTTAAAAAGAAGAGCAAAGAGTCAAGAATGGCCAAGGCATTTCTAAAGGAGAACAAAAAGGAATAACTTCCCTTCAGTATATGAAGTCTTGTTATAAAGCTATAGTAATTAAGAGAGTGTGATATCGGTGCAGGAATACACATCTTGACCAATAGAAGAGAAAAACTGAGGCCCCAAAGAGTCTCATTAATTAAGGGAACTTCAAAAATGGTGGAGCTGGTGTGTCAGGTCCCTGCGGAAAGGCATGGTCAGTGAACAAACAGAATTGAAAATATGAACTCTTCCTATAGAAGGCGAAAGAGAAAATAGATTGCTGTCTCACACCATAAAAAAAAATCAACTTTTTTTTTTAATTTTTTTTCATGTTTATTTATTTTTGAGACAGAGAGAGACAGAGCATGAGTGGGGGAGGGGCAGAGAGAGAGGGAGACACAGAATGTGAAGCAGGCTCCAGGCTCTGAGCCATCAGCACAGAGCCCAACGCAGGGCTTGAACTCACAGACCTCGAGATCATGACCTGAGCCGAAGTCGGACACTCAACCGACTGAGCCACCCAGGTGCCCCAAAAATCAACTTTCAAAATGCATTTGGACCTTAATAACTTTACTGTTTTCAGAAAAAATGCCAATGAATACCCTTTTCTGGCCTTAAGGTAGGGAAGGATTTCTTAAAGATGATATAAAAAAAATTCCTAGCCATAAAAGAAAATACTAATATACTCAATTACTTTGATAAGTTTTTTTTCATTAAAAACGTTCTCACGGTTCTATGAGGTGCTCAGTTAATATTTAGTGAGGATGTGTCACAACATCTAGTACAAATTAATAGCCATCCTTCTAGTTTCAAAATGGCAGAAGAATTGTTCTCAAAAAATATTGGTACTTTGTTTTGATTTTCCCCAGTTTTAGGCACTAGAGGTCAGTTACAAAGGCTCTAGGGATGTACTCTATAAAAAATAAGTCATTGCAAAGAAAAAAAAAACCAACTTGGTGATGATTGATTATTCAAGTACAAATTTATGACTGGGGAAAGGCAGCAGAGTATAGTGGAAAAAATGAGGGCCATGGAATCAAATCTAGGTTTGCTGTTGTCGTTCATTTGTTTTTTAGTGGTAAACCAAACGTATTTATTTTATCTTATTTTTTTAATGTAATTTATTGTCAAGTTAGCTAACATACAGTGTATACGGTGTGCTCTTGGTTTGGGGGGTAGTAGATTCCTGTGATTCATTGTTACATACAACACCCAGAGCTCATCTCAACAAGTGCCCTCTTCAATGCCCGTCACCCATTCAAATATCTGTTTTTAAACTCAGCACCACCTTAGGGGAGGGCGTTCCTTAACTGTTTTAAGCTGATGTGTAAAACGGGATGATAGACTTTACCTCAAAGGCCACCTAGCAGATTAGTGGTGCACAGGTGGTACTTAACACATTTGATTTTCCTTACTTGTCTCCTCCCTCTTACAAATAATGCTGTGTTCAACCAGATCTTGGAGTGTGTAGTTTTTAGTCAAGACTTAACCATCTAACCCTTCAATAATAAACTACAGCAGCAAGCTGCTCTTGTCAAATGAATACTTGCATTGTATCATCTCCTCCGATTGGCCTAAAATTGCTAATTGGGCAAAGGGAAACAAATGACCAAAAATTAAATCTCTTCCTCCCCACGTGTGTACAGTGCAGCTGGTTGCTGGAATAGGAGTATCTCAAAAATTCATTTTCCATGTTTATTAATTTCAAACATACAGGAAAAGTGAAAATCATGTATAATTATAATTTGCATACCTCCCACCTAGATTTAACAATTGTTCTATTACTTATCATAAAAATAATGCTGAGGTTAATGAGGACATTAGAAGCATTGTTATGCATATAATTTCCTGATGATTTGAAGGTATCTAAAACCCACCAATAGAAGTCACCCAAAGGGTTTCTTTACTGTGAACTCTTCAGTGAACCTTTTTTCCCTATTCATTATAGAAGGGTTTTTCAGAGGGTGAACTACCAAGAAAACATAGATTGGGCTACTCTTTTCCATAATGCCACCTCTTGGTTTTTTGATTTAAGTGGGCCTGGGGCTGCCCTTTCTCTTTTCCCCACATGGTACATACACTCCTTCTTGCTTCCATTTACTCTTCCAAATTTTCATGAAATAGTAGGGTTGCCAGATTTAGCAAAGAAATATACAAGATCCAGTTTAACCCAAATGTTGCATGGGACATGCTTACACCGAAAAGCAATTTGTTGTTTATCTGAAATTAAAATTTCACTGGGAAAGCTGTATTTTGTCTGGCAACTTTATGAAATAGATGGGTCCAAAGAGCTTTTGAGGGGCCTGCAGATCTCTTTGGTATTGCGGCTCTCATGCTCACAGGTCTGAGGATAAAATGAGAGAGAAAGATAAGAGAAAGGGAGAAAGTATTTCTGTACCATAAATAATAAGGGACTGATTAAGCTAGAATTTTTTGGAGCTAGTTGGGAGCTAGAGAGTGTCTGATATATATTTGTGTTGGACTTAGTAAATAAAAATAGTCTGTGGGGACTCTGGGGAAAATCGGGTATGTGGACCTAAACAGATTGAATGAATTTATGGTTAGGGTTAAAATCGTATGTGTATGAGTTTGTTTAAGAGCATGTATTACATCTAATGCCACATTAATTCTGTACACCCGTCAGTTAGGGGGCGGCCGTGTGGCCCTGCCCATCTTGGCTGAAGTTGTTAGAGAAGCTCTAGGCTGGCCTCAGTTGGCAGCTCTGCTCCACGCATCTCTCACTCTCTTCTGAGGACCATTGAGCCCTCAGAGATGTCTTTTTCACAGCAGCTTTTCAGACACAGAGAGAAATGCAAACGCACACAGAACTCTGAGGGCTAGTCTCTGAACTGGCGCAGTCATTTCCACCTCGTGGTATTAGTCACAGAACCTACTTCTAGGGGCAGGGAATGGCTTTTTCTCTTTAGTGAGAGAAAACGCAAACAGCAAAAGGTGGGGATGCAGGTGAAAGAAAGAATCGGGGCCACCATGCTTGCCTACCACAGGGAACAAGGGCGGGTAGGAACATAGGAATAAATTGGAAAGTAAAGAAATGGCTTGTTTTGAAAACTAGAAGTTTGGAATTGTAGCACTTTTCTTTCTCCAAGAGGAGTAATTTGCAAGACTTCCAAATGAATTTCTCCGGTTTGTGAAGCAGAAATGCCAACGGTGCCACACAAATTACTGGAATGTTTCACAATTTCTCTCAAAATACCTGTCAGAAAATTCTTTCGAGGGAGCACATGGTGGCATTTTTCTTGCCATAAACAAAACATATCCATCCATATGAAGAGTCTGAGGTGTTAAAAATGAAAACTTGTAAGAAAGTGGTGACACTGAAAAGGAAGACCAACTAAAGATCCAGAAAAAGTAGATTACTATGTTGGTGTCCGCTAAAACCTAGGACCATTTTCTTCATGGTTTGCAAAGTTTGGCAATCGGAAAGTGCATACTGGAAATTAGAGGCGGGGACCTGCCACTCTCTGACCTTTGTAAATAGCAACCTCTTTGTGTACTTTGTTGTTCCATATGTAGCTCAAATAACATAAAAATTATGTGTAACTAAAGTGCCAAATAAATGAGCTGTTTTTACATCAAAAATAACCTAAGAAGAAAGCATTCTGCCCATAGAAATCTTCATGGTGACCTCTAATTGCAGTTTTTTTTCTTTTCAGTCATTTATCAGAATCCATGGATAGTGAAAATGATGAGTTTATTCTCCGCTCTTTTGACATTTATTGTCCCTACTAGTAGTGGATAGAAGATGAACTGGCACTAGACAAATAATCATATCAGTTGGAACTCTTTTGGTTTCAAGCTTCAGGTCTCAGGCAAAAAGACTGGTCTTATTTAAGGACCTGGATTAGGTAGCAAAGCATGGATTCTGTTGCCAATACCTGGTGGTCAAGGCTGGACCGGGCCTTAAAGTGGGAGGGAGGTCACTCTTCAGAAGGATGGGGAAAAATTAGATAAATCATACCTGTTCACTAATAGTATTAAAAATAGTTGGCTTTAAAAAATGAATTGTTTGCCAAACTCTTTTAAAATTCATTTATTCCTTACAACCAATCTCATGAGGGAGGTATATTATTAATGCAGTTTTTCAGAGGTGAAAATGAGGCACAGAGAAAAATATTTGCCCAAGATCCCATGACTTGTAAGTAGAAGACTTGTGATTTGAGCCCGGGTATCTTGACTCTAGGTAGAACTGTGTACCACAGCAAGAAACAAAGCAACAGAACTGTGAACTGAAATATGATAGGGTAAATCTCTGTGCAAAAATTTCTTCTAGAACATGGCTGGTGTAAAAGGGAACTTCCTAAATGGCATTAGAGTGACTTTTTAATGTTGAAAACAGGAATAGTAAGAAAAAACGAAAAATACAAAACCATGAATGTATTTGATATAAATATATGTATTGGGTATAAATATTACCTATATGTATTGGGTATATATTGTATTGGATGTAAATATGTCTATAGAGTGATTTATATCAATACATTAACAGTGGTTGTCTCCGGAGAGGGGAGTGAGATGCTGGAGACAGAAAAGGGAGTGTTTCATTTATATCCCATGATTTACATAGAATGTGAATAATTTAAAAATACGTAGTATAAAGAAATAACCTGATGGGGGAAAGCAAAAGCAAAATGCCTAGGTGCCAAAAATTAAATATGAAAATGGAAAATTGGTTTTAAATTGGTTTCTGCCTCTTAATTCTATTACTTGAGGACATGGCTAGTGAAAACTACTTGTCTCAAATTTCTTTCCCAGTTGAGAGGTGAGCATGTTTTTCTCCTGAAACAGTGTGGATACTGCCGTCTTTTTGGAATTTAAGTGTATCAATGGTTTATATGTATATATCCCCTTAAGTACTATGTGATCTTTAAAAAATATTTTAATTATAAACTAATTCAAGTAGGCTAAAATCCAGAGTCATAAAAGTACAGTTGACCCTTGACAAATGGGTTTGAACTGCTTGGGTCCACTCTTATGTGGATTTTTATCAGTATAGTACTGTAAATCTCTTCTTTACGATTTTCTTAATTTCTTTGGCTTTATTGTAAAATTACAGTATATAATACATATAACATACAAAATATGTTAATCAACTGCTTATGTTATCAGTAAGGCTTCCAGTCAACAGCAGACTGGAAGGGTCAAAAGTTACACGTGGATTTTTGATTGTGTGGGGGACTGGCTCTCCGAATCTCCATTCAAGGGTCAAATGTACTTGTTTCCAAACTGCAGTTTATAAAATAAAATACTACAAACACAATTGTTGACACCTGTAAATCTCCCCAATCCAGTACTCATTTCTTAGTACCCGCTAGCAAACCTGTGCATTTTTTTCCATGTATACATAGCTGTAATATATGGTAGCATTTTGCATGTAACTAATATCAGAAAACATGCAGCCTTTCACAACTTGCTTTTTCTTGTTCATTTTGAGCTGTATCCAACATGTATCCATGTTGCATGCAGAACTCTGGTTTGTATATTTTGACTGTTGTACAGAGGCTATAGTATGAATGTACTATCAGTGTTGAGTGCCGGTTAGGACTCCTCTCTGCTATTAAACACAAGACTGCCATGACCATTTTTGTTAATGTCTTCTTATGCACATGCATAAGTACTTTTTAAAGGCAACATGGTACTACCATGTCTTCATTCGATATTGCAAATTTGATGGTTATGCCAGTGTATTTTCCTACCAACAGTGAGAATTCCACTGCTTTTCTGTCCTTGACAACACTTGCTATTTTGAAACTTACATTGTTGCTAATTTGATGGGTGTGATGTAGTACATCCTTATGGTTTTAACTAGAACTTCCTTCAGTAGTGAACTGTATTTTTCCCATATGTTTGCTGGCCTTTCAGATTTACTCTTGTAAGAAATATATTTTTTTGTGGAGCACCTGCATGGCTCATTCAGGTAAGCGTCCAACTTTGACTCGGGTCACCATCTCATGGCTGCCCTGCGTTGGGCTCTGTGCTGATAGCTCAGAGTCTGGAGCCTGCTTCAGATTCTGTGTCTCTGCCTGTCCCTGCCCTTCCCCCGCTCTCACTCTGCCTCTCTTATCACTCTCAAAAAAAAACATTAAAAAATTTAGAAATATTTTTTTCACCATGTGCATATTTCTATTGTATATTTCATGAGTTTTAGGAATTTTTTATAACTTTAGTGTATATTAAAAACATTCTTGTGGCTTATGTTTTCACTTTTATAGCACTTAAAGTACATATAGGTCTTAAATTTTAATATATTTAAATTTATATCTTTTATGAATGTCCCTCTGTGTCTTATTTAAATAATTTTTCCCATGCCGAGGTCTGAAAAATGCTGAAAATATTCACTGAAGTTTTAAAATATTACTTTTAAAAGCTGTCTTTAATCCAACTCAAATATATTTGTTTATGGTTTGAAGTAGGGATCCAAATTTATTTTTTCCCAAGTGAATAACCCAACAATTTTTTAAAAAGTCACTCCTGGGGCGCCTGGGTGGCTCAGTCGGTTAAGCGGCCGACTTTGGCTCAGGTCATGATCTCACGGTCTGTGGGTTCGAGCCCCATGTCGGGCTCTGTGCTGATGGCTCAGAGCCTGGAGCCTGCTTCAGATTCTGCGTCTGCCTCTCTCTGCCCTTCCCCTGCTCATGCTTTGTCTCTATGTCTCTCAAAAATAAACGTTTAAAAAAAAAGTCGCTTCTTTCCCTACTGGTTTATAATAACATAAGTTTCCATATATTAGGGTCTCTTCAGGTCTAATTGAAGGAAATAAACATTAAACATTTAATGTGTACCTGCCATGTATCAGAAAGTAGTCTAAGCATTTTAGATGCTTCGATTGTGCACTTTGGAGTTTGTATGGTTCCCGTGTACACTAGAGAGCCCTGATGAAGGATAGGTTTTACTATGACTTGTTTACTGGCTGCTACAGACAAGGTTGTCAGGTGAAATTCATAAATATCCTGGTTGACACAAACCAAATATACACCTTGCTTTTATTAAACAGGGGGAAAAAATCAACACATTTTCCAAAGAGGCAGACATCCCAAGAGCTTTAGTGAAAACCAACTTAACATCAACTTGTTTGACAAAGCTTTTAGAATAAATGAGCAATTAGATTCTTAAAGTAGGACCAGAACATGAATGAGCTCTAGACCCCAATACAGTTATGAGCCAACAAATTAGGCACTGTTTTGCTTAATAGTTTTTAGCTTTAATGTAAATATATATTATTATTTAGAATATTAGCATCTGAACTACATAATGACTTTATCATTTTACTTTAATTACAACAAAGATTTCTCGAACCTCCAAGTAGTCTTTGAAGTTTTCCAATATGAACATATACTAACCCCTACTCCTCACTACATATCAAATGTGAAATAATTGTCACCATAGACCAATATTTTCATAAGATTTCTAAGGCTTCTGGCACATAAAATATATAATATCTGTGTGACAACAATGTGATTATATACAAAAAATATTTAAAATGTTCCTTGTGCAATTTAAGTTCTAAAGATTAAAAAAAAAACAAATGTCCCATGTTAATAAAATATTAAAATATTATGATCTTCCCATAAATTTGACACTGATTTTGTAATTATATAAAGAACACACAAGATAAGACTTGCATACTAAGTGGTTCATCATTTAAATGAACTGTCGAACCAAATATACTTATTTGATATTCTTAGATCTCTAGATCATACTTTCAGCCAAAATACACTTTAATATAACTTATAAACATTTCCAATTAAACTGTAATATTGAGGCAGCAAATGTCAGATCTACGTTTGCCTACCTATGTATGTGTCACACAAATGCAAGTCTATGAGTCTTAATTTATTCTTTTGTCTAAGTCACCATTGTAGAGAATGTGTCAGTCAGTGAAATCAACAAAAGGTGACTATGTCTCATTTGAAAAAAAAGAAAGTCATTAACACCTTGTCTTAAAGTTCTAAAGCAGCATATTCAGCTTTTAAGGCGAAAAAAAAGGCCAAAAATATTATAACTTATAAATTCTGTAATTATTCTTTTGGCATTAAAAGCCACGGCACAAATTCTTACACTTTAATAGACAATATATTAGTGTACATCTGAATATACATTTGCCAGCATTCTCCATCAGCATGACGTTGTTCTGTGAAGTAGAGGTGGGGAAGTGCATTATGACAGGGCACATTTAATGGCCATCCTGGGCATCAGGGGACATGGACTGGCTGAGTCTTGACCTTCCATTCACAGATATTGTATTTGATGGAGTAGTAACCTAAGAGAAAAAAAAAAAAACATGTTTTGCACCCATCAACTGAAAAGGAGACAGCTATCTAATTTTCAATTTTCAACAATTACCACATTTTAACTTCTATATAATTGTAAGTGATAATAGTTTACTGTTTCCTATTCAATAAATCACAAACAATTAAGAGTAAATGTTCGCTCTACCATAAAATTAAAAATGAGAGAGTTGTTATTTCCACAACAAACAAGTTAAATAATCCATTAACACATCTTAGTCTTCACAAAATTACCAAATCAACTCAGAGGACAAGAGCACAGACAGACTGCAGGCCAAGCTGCTGAAGAGCAGGTTTTGCTAGATTAATTCTGGCTCCTCACAAGTGCATTGGAAAGTGTAGAAAAAAAGTGAATTCCACAAATCAAAGAGTTTTTGTATCAATGGTATATATTAACTTGAAGTTCTCCTCCCAGGTACCGCTTATTTATAAGAAAATACAGCTTTGGTTTTTATTTTTATTAAAGCCATTCTTTTTTTTTTTTTTTTAATTTTTTTAACGTTTATTTATCTTTGAGACATAGAGACAGAGCGTGAGCAGAAGGGCAGAGAGAGAGGGAGACACAGAATCTGAAGCAGGCTCCAGGCTCTGAGCTGTCAGCATGGAGCCTGATGCGGGGCTCGAACTCACAGACTGCGAGATCATGACCTGAGCCAAAGTTGGCTGCTTACCCGACTGAGCCACCCAGGCACCCCAGCTTTGGTTTTTAAAGTGCTATCACTTGGAGGGCTAAAAAAGCCAAATCTAAGAGTGCTTTCCTACAACAAGTGCAGAATTGAAAGTAGTTTTCTTCCTCCCAATAAATAAACTCCTAAAGTCCAAACTTCTATAGCAAAGTCTCCGATTTACAAATGGTAAGTGAATGACCTACACTAAGAATTTCCTAAATACGTGACATTCTAACGTTTAGAAGAATATTTTTAAAAAATCACCTGGATTCTAGATAGTAAACAGGTTTAATATTTTGAAATATTATACATAAAATATGGCAGTATTTTAAGAAAAATGGTTACTGTCTAGATTACAATTTGACTAGTTTAGATTCTTAACCAAACATTATCATCTTCTCACGAGAGAACTGAAGTACAAAAGGCCACTGACTCTGCCTTGCTTCGGAGTAAGCTCCTGAAAAGGAAAATAAAATGGGCAAATTCAGTGTGGATTTGATTTCCTTGTGCTTCATTCATGGCCTTTTCCTAAACAAAGATTGGTCATCGAAATGAATCAACTTTCTTCACTGTCTTCTGAACCCAGGATGGAGCAGAGTGGGTGACACTAAGCCAGCGAAAAGAAAAGTTGCCACCAGGGGAAGGAAAACTCCTGCGTCTTGTTTAGTATTCACGTGGGATTCCTTCCCAAGTGTAGCCAACCAACAACAGAAAGATAATGACTTTTCATTATGTAACTTTGGTACGAAAAGTTTCAGTGTGTGGGGATTATTTTTGAAATTATTACCCAAATTGCAGTGGTCATAAATCTTTGTAAGGAAAAGAGATAAATTTTGTTTTCAGCATTTAAAAAACATACCGATGACTCTAATACAAATAAAGGATGTTTACTGTAGCACCATTTATAGGGGATAAACCAGAATCTAGTTACATGTCCACCAATAAGGAGCGAATAAACTATGGTTCATCCATATAGTCAAATACTCCGTAGTCTTAAAAAGAATAGTGTGTGTGTGTGTGTGTGTGTGTGTGTGTGTTGTGTGTGTGCGCGTGCGCACACGCGTAATAAGATGGAAAACTTCAAAGAGATATTTATGAATGGTTTACAGAGGATTTTATTTTTGTACAGAAAAATTAAATATGTTTATATACTAACTACAAAAGTGGTCTGGAAGGTTTAACTGTAATCTATCACAAGCATTTACTTTGGGGGGAAAATGGTATTTCATTTGATATTTAAAAATTTGTATACTAAACTTTCAAGCATGAGAAGACATTATTATAGACTAGTCTATAAATTCTGTGAGGTCAGAAACCTTGTCTATTTTAATGCCACATTGTATGGATGTTTATTTCAGTGCCTGGCAACGGTGTAGATCAATGAGTATTTCTTGAGTGGAATATGGTAACTTTTTATAAACATTTATAAAGTAAAAGAGTATTACTTGAATTTTTTTGAATGAATATATGACACTTACAATAAAGATATTTTTTAAAGATTACAAAATTTTAAGCATTAAAGAATTTACTGATATGAGCATCTACTTATTTGACTGTCTCAACTTTAAGTTTAAAGAATATCAGGAATGTTCTTGTAGCTTTCTTATTCTTGTAAGGAGCATTCACTATAAAACTCTCATTTATTAATATATGTATGGAAAGAACTGCCAGCCTGAAGCCCTTGGATTGTACAAATTCCAAACAAGGAAATATGAGTAAAAAGCAGACAAATTAAACAAATAAAAATGCCAGCAAGATTCGGGGTGACTTATCCAGTTTTTTTCTTCCTTCCAGGTTTTTATGGAGCCAAAGATAAATTTTACATTCTGAGGAAATGGTTAATGTCAACTGCTAAATACCACTTGTCAGTTTATTTTCATAAACCTATATTAAAAACCTATATTCTACTTGTAATAGTGTAATGACCTTTAGTAAATGAAGCACTGACAGGAACCAAAAGTAGCCAGAAGGTTCTTGTATCAACCCAAATGATCATAGTTTACTAATCTCTTATTCTCTGAAAACAATTTGCTGAATCACATATTATCTTAACGCCAAATACATTTTATAAAACAGTGAACTAGATTTATTAAAACTTCATATGAAGACGAGACAGAACTCTGATGACACGGGGGTGGGTCAATTAGGGGTAAGGGGTGGAAGAAAATCTTAAAAAATATGAAAAGACACGTCATGTTCATGACTACATTTACACTAGAGCAGTCAACTAGATAATTGTTCTACTGTGAACCAATTATTATAATGAAGGTTAATTATTCGGGTATGAACCAGAGCCATAAGGCAGGTTGGTACCTGGAGTTAAACTGAACATTTGGGTGCCAAAATATAGGCAAACCTGGAGCCAACTTCCTGATGAACAATCTAAGCCCACTGTCAAAATCACTGAAGATTTTATTTGGCACTATAACTGTTGTTCTATAAAAGAAATGTTAGAATTTAAAACAAACCAGGAGAAATGTTGAGTACAGATAGAAATATGGGACTTAAGCAAATATCACGAGGAATTAGAGCCTTCTGGTGTCCATTTTTACTTCCTTTTGCAATATAATATTTTTTTAAATACACTACACGTACAGAAAGGTGCACTGAACTTAACCCGATGGACACAAACACAAACATATATATAATCTACCGCCCGGGCCAGGAGAATAGCTTCAGCTCCCTACTGATCTTGTCTTTATTTAAAATGTTGACATTTTCTTTATCACAGGTTTTTGCTTTCATTTAGACATTTAAAAAATCTTGCATTAAGATAACATTTATCTTCATTACTTAGTTTTTTTAGTTTCCTCTTAAACTGTGTTGCCTGTCCTCCTACGAACTCCCAGCAATGCCTTTTCTTTTCCTGTGGAAGTAACCCTATCGTGATTTTTATAATTACTTCCTTCCTTTAAAAATAACTGCCACTTACACATGCATCACTAAATAATATAACTTAGTTTTGAATGCCGTCAAACTTTACACACGTATATTTTTATAGGTCTTTCCCCTGTTGTGTTCAGGTGTATTTTGGCCAATTTATTGCTGTTTAATAATCCATTCTTTGAAAATAGTATTTATTCTGTTTTTGGATATTAACGTTATATTTACTTGGAGCTATTACAAACAATATTTCATGAATATTCTTATAAGTGTGTCCTGGTACACAACACATACCTTTTTAGAGTATAATTAATTATAATCCTAATTAAGAAGTGAAAATACTGATCATATATGTTGATACCATAAACTATACTAGACTCCGTGTTCATTTTTAGTGCAAAAAATAGATTATGTAAAGAATTTTAATTAAAAAAATTTTAGGAACTGGCACTATAAAGACTCAGGGCTATTGATAATCTCCTACTGAAAGAGAGAAAATTTGGACTCGATGGAACCTCAAGTAATGACTTATAAACAGGATACAATTATAGGATCATCATTTAGGGCCTGCTTTCTATGCTGATTCACGTCCAGCTCATTCTGGAAGCAAGGAGAGTTTTATAAGTGAAGAGACTGCCAACTCAGAGCCCGTAACACAAGCACACAGCTGCTTGCCTGTACAGTTCTGTTGGCCTAAAAGACATTCCCAACTTAACGCACTGTTTTCTGCAATTAGTCCATTGGAACTGATTGCTGTATCCACTGCCTTAGGAAAAGGCCCTGTAGTTACGTTCTGTGTAGCTCCTTGGTTCTCCTGCGGACCTGATGTGCCACTGTTTCTCAGTCCCAGGCTGTGCACACTCAGAAGGCAGAGGCTTCATTTTATGCATTTTTGTATCCCCAGTTTCTAGGACAATGTTTAGTGCTTTTGTGCATAAAAATGCTTATCAAGTTTACTGAATTGAGAAAGCTTTACATTTTTTTTAATGCTTCTTTCTTTTTGAGAGAGAAAGAGAGAGAGAAAAAGATAGCAGGAGCAGGGGAAGGGCAGAGAGAGAGGGAGACACAGAATCTGAAGCAGGCTCCAGGCTCTGAGCTGGCAGCACAGAGCCCGACCAGGGCTGGGACTAATCAATCTCGAGATCATGACCTGAGCTGAAGTTGACACTCAACCGACTGAGCCACCCAGGCGCCCAGAATTGAGAAAACTTTAGATCAGAAGTGACTGACTTGAAACTGAACCTTAATTTACAAGATTAGAAAGAGAACCATTTTCTTAGGTGAGAATGTATAATTTATTTGCATGGGCATGTTTCCCCACAAAAACACAAATGTCATGACCCATGAAATACCAGTTTCAGTATTCAAAACCACCAATTTTTTTTTTTTTCTGCCTGGCATCTAAATTTAGATTCTACAAATGCTTGACAAAATTCAAACCTAATCTCCTGAATTATTCCTTCATGTTTCCTCCACTCTTGACAGCAGGCACTATTTTGCCCTGTCTCCTTGTTTGCCCAGATGGGAACGCCAAGCCCTCCGTGAAAACAGCCGTCACTCAGGGCTCCACTGAAACACACTTAGGAAAACGGTGAGCGCAGACAGGGCTGGCCGTAGAGATGGGCCCCAGATACCCTCCCCTTTTCTTTCTCTCTTTGCGGCATTCCTGGCCCTTCGCAGATTTCATTTCTGTTGAGCTCAGTGCTTTGCTCAACAAGTCTCTTACTCTTCTCTAAATGGCCTCTAAAATGATTAGAGAAGGAATTCACAAAATGAAATGCCTAGGGAGTCAGGAGAATAATGAGCACTTTTCTTGTCTTGAGTGTTCAGGAACTTGCAACCAAGACAACTAAGGAGAGAACAAGAAAGACATTTAGGGAGACTACAGCCTCTGGGAAGTCCAAGTTTTGATGCCAGGCTCCAGGCTTCACCACGTAGGTCTTCTTTGAGTGGATGAAAGCAACAGAGGGAGGAAACTCACCTACAAATAATTCCCTGTGACATTTCTTTGGCATTTGTCCCCCAAAAGAAGCATGCCTCCCTTCCTGAAGTTCTCCTACATCTCAGTAAGGAGGAGCTGGCCACTCTGGCAGGGCCTTATTAGACTTGACTCTGCCTTTAGTGTCCTCTAATTCTCTAGATTTTCCCAACATTTTTTTGCTTAACCTATAAAGGCAGCTGGCCCCCCACTCAATCTCCTACATATGGTAGTTGACTTTGATCATCGTGGGAGCCAGGACTGAAAACCTGCATGTTCCTATTGCTAGTGTGGCTTTTCTGAAATAAGGAGGGATTTTCTTTCTGAAAGAATTTTTCTTACTATGCTAATATAATTTATTAAAGTAAGAGTCCAGGGTATTTTCTATATATAGTTATATAATAATGAGCAAAACCCATGTTCTGCACCTGGCCCATGGTGTGGAAAATAGACCGGACATATTTTTTAAGCATGTGTAAGACTCTGGACTCTTTCAGCTTATACTTCAAAAATGACCCTTGACATCAAAGAGTAACTTCTGGCATCCTCCCTATTCAGATGCAAGAGCCAGAAAACAATTTCCCCTAAGTATTAGTTTGACAATGTTGAAAATAAACCCACTGTCACCCATCTGATAAAGAAAACTTACCCTTTTCAATTTGGCAGCAGCCTCTCCAGAACGGATTGCAGTCAGCAAACTCTGTCGTATCTGTTCTGGGTCAGAGCTTTGGAATGTTAAAGAACTTTGTCTCTTAAAAATAAATGATGGGGAGTCAGTCGGAGATGGTATTTGGGAATTCTGTTCATTATGTGCAGAGTTATTTCCCTATAAAAATAAATGCAAAATATTTATATGAATACTAAGTGAAGAATGGGCCATTAAGGAAAATTCATCATCAATATATTTTTAAAGAATCACTATTGGCCACACTGGTGTTTCAGACATAGCAGAGAGTGAGTTATCTCTGCTGCCCCCGCTCAGTTGGAAGATGAGGGTATTCCCTTCTCTTCAACTTATGAGGCTAAGGAAGAGAAGTAGCCCTTTGTTTGTTTTAGGAATACACTAGTAATTTTACTGTCCTTAAGTCAGATAATACCGAGTTCGCCAATGGAGCTGGTCAGAAGAGAAAACAAAAACAAAAAAATTCCACAGGCTAAAAAATAACACATTTTTATAGTTAAAACATATTAGGTTTTCAAGTTATCATTTTTGACAGTACAAAATGGACAAATTGACAATTTTATATTGGTTGAATCTAACATATCTTCTAATAAAAGAATATTAAGGACTATGCTACATGTAACAGCTTATTTTGTGTTAGTGGAAGTGACAGGGGCTAAGTGAGGTTTTCCTTATTTTGCCCATGGGCTAAAAAATATTAGGAATTTCCAAATTTAAGAATCAAAATTTAATTTAACTTCTTAGGAAAGAATATTTAGTAACTGATTTAACTGGTAACTATTATCAAATAATCTTAAAAATGTCTTTTTTAAAATGCCAAATATCTTTACAAAAGATGAGCTAAACAGAGTTTAGGCAATGACTCAAAAACTGTATTATCTAAATCAAGCTTCTGTTGTTTAGGAATGGTATTCCATTCTAAGAAGACACATAGGCTTTGTTCCCAAGTAGAGAATTAATCTCGAGATCATGCATTTCTTCCTGACATTATATCAAAGCTAAGAAACATAAATGTGAAATATATGAAGAAATATTCTTCAAGATGAATACTGCTTGGAAATTATAGAAAAACCTTTACTTGGCAATATGGTTAATGTTCTGTTATTCTAGGAATGTTTGAAAAAGTAATATAAAATACTTCTGGAACTGTCACACAAATCTGAAAGTATCTTTAAACACTATCAGGGTAAAGGCACACAAAATATTTTTTAAATTGCATGGGGATTATCATAATTCATAGTATAAATTCCATAATTCATACTATAAATTTCATCCTTTCCTTTGACTATATTATTTGAATCTAGCAAATTATAACACTTAGTTGACCAAACACTAAGTCAATAAATGCCCTTTTATGTAAATTATTAAGGTTAAATAATGCCTAAACGATATCTTAGTCAACATACCTGTAACTGAAAAAGGTGACACTTAACAAAATTAACAAAAAAGGGAAATTAAGAAAATTACATTTTAAAATGGACAATTCTGGTTTCAATTTAAATTATTCATATGTATCAATGTTTGGTAATTGAGGTTGAGCGTAAGTGATAGAAAATGTATAGCTGAGAAATATTTGGTTATTTTATCTACTCTTTACTGCTTATGTTTCTATATAATTAAAACTATTTTGCTATCATGTAGAATTAGAGAAGAAAATAAAATAAACCAGAACATCCAGAAAAGTTATAAACAAATTGAGATAAGCAAAACACAGGAAAATAGGATCAGAACTATAAACCAGTACAACATACAAATGTATGGCAAAGAAAATTTAAATTAAAATAGGGGCATCTGGGCGGCTCAGATCGTCATGATTTCACGATTCATGAGTTTGAGGCCTGTGTCAGGCTCTGTGCTGACAGCTCAGAGCCTGGAGCCTGCTTTGCATTCTATGTCTCCTTCTCTCTCTGCTCCTTCCCCACTCACCTTCTGTCTCTCTCAAAAATAAACTTAAAAAAAATTTTTTAATAAAACAATTTTAAAAATAAATTAAAATATTTGCTAATGATACAGTTATTTAATGACCTTATACCCAATCAAGGTATATGGATCATAATAATTCTGAGAGTAAGTAATCATATTTTATGTATTACTACTTTTTTTTCCTTATGGTAGCTTGCCATTAGATTAATATGATTCGGAGTTAGGTAACACACAAATATACCAACATGCTTGCTAACCCCCATCTAAACCATATTGTGTAAGAACCCCTAATATTTAGAAAGGTCATGTTACCTTATCACTCACAAATAGCTGTGGGATGCCCACAAATTTATTTACAGAAAGAGCCTTCCCTTCTTCTGTGTCAGGTGGAGGTTGGGCGGCCGCACCCTCACTGCACGACACTGTGCGCACTTTGCTGAGAGACTGTGACCGTTTCACTACAGCAAGGGCAAAGGGTGAGGGAGCAGAGCTTGAGTAAGGTCTCGGGGCACCGAAAGTTTTCAAAGTCTTCAGATTTAGTGCTGCTAACTGACTCGCAGGAAGAGGAGCAGGTCTCGGGGCTATGGGAGGTGGAGGCGTTTCAGTAGGCTTCTGGTTGCTGAGGTTATCGTCAGCGGTTTTAATCTGGGGCTGTGGAGGAGACTGAGTTGTTTTACTTAAGGGAGAAAGAGTTTGTTCTGGAGGAGGTATCACATCCCTTTCCCCCTCTTTCTTTATTAGTTCTTTTGGAGTAGGGTTAGGGGCCACGTGGACACCCTTGGCAGCTGCAGATGTCACATAGTGACCTGAAACTCTTTTTTGCATCTGTAGGAAAAAAGAACTTGGTTTGGTCTGGGGATTTGAAACCCGAGATTTAAATTTTGATTCCAAAACATTGTTTATATCTTCCAAATTCGGCACAAAAGGAGCTGTGCCGGTGTCCCTCGTCATTCTTGGAGTAGGTTTCAGAGGACTCCCCATGGCAACGCGGGGTGAGCTCTCCACGCCGTGCACCTGACGCTCTGTTCTTGGGCTAGGCTGCAGTCTGAGTTCTGCCTGTGGCTCCTTTGGGCTGTCGGAAACAATAAGATCTTCTGTTTGGATTGCAGTTTCTTTCGCATTCTCCCCAGTGTGCTTTTTTCCTAAAGTATGTATCTCGTGATGATCTGTATACCCAGTGGTTTCTGATTCCCAAGTTTTCAGTGTCTCCAGGGACTTGGGAGGCACTATTTTATAAGTAGTCATTCCAATTTTGGGTATGTACTCTCTTGTGATTTCATTTGAAGGTTTTGGCTTGGGATCATAGTCTTGTCTATAAAGTGGATAATTCTTTGTATAAGAAATAGCTGAGTTTTTATCAATCCCATCTACAGGAGGCAAAAGGTCATCATTAACCTGTGCAGAAATTGGATCTTTTATGGCGAGTTGATTCTCTGAATGCACGTTTAGGGGCCCCTGACTCCTGAATTTCCTTGAGGCGTCCACAGCAGAATCTTGGGGACTTAGACATGAGTGCTGAGTTGATTTATTGTTACTTGGAGTTTGCACACTTTCATTAACTTTGAAATTAGACAAATTATGATCTTGGTGATTCCTTTCAAAACTGTCAGAGGAAGGGGCTGTCTGAATTGCTGCATCTTGCATTTTTGTCTTCTCCTCACTGGGTTGATTCAGTTTTTGGTCTGGTACTAATGATGCAGCTAGATGATTTTCCTTGTAACTTTCGGCAGTATCAGTTTTTTGTGCCTGATAGTTTGATAGTCTGTCAACTCCCTTGTCCACACTGTTATTTCTGGCAATACCTCCCACATTGATTTCTGTTCTCCTCACTCCATTTTTCATATTCTCTTCTGTGTTCGTTGGAATGACAATTATTTTATTTTGATCTACTAAGGGAAAAAAATATTGTCAAGTTAAATGCATGAAAAAAGTAGAAAAAACCCTCAAGTTTTCAAATCCCTGCCTCCCCCAAAGTGAAATAGGTTGGTTTGAATTCTCCTGGTAATTTTCAGCTCATTAATTATACAAAATCAAGTAATAGCATTCGGGAGAAAAAGCACGGGCTTTGGTATCACAGAAATCGGAGGCTGGAACCTGGCTTGACTGACTACAGTCTGAGTGGCCTCAGCATGTTACCTAATCCCTTTGAGCCTCAGTTTGCTCAGATGTAAAAACATAAAAACTTGTATTACTTTTTATACGTCATTTATATAACATGCTAAATATTCCCCAGAAGCAGCACTCCACAGAAGATAGCTACGTTTCTCCTCATAAGTAGACTCCATATTTGAGTTAAGAATGACATTAGAAATCGACAAATTCCAAGAATATGTTTTTCTTCCTTTTTTTCCCCTATTTTGATCCTGTCTTTTCTATAACCCTTAGTGTATTTATATTTCACACCTTACATCAAAAGGGAAATAATCGCAGTGAATGTTACCTGTTTTAATTAAGGCAAACCCCAGAAACATTACCTTTAAGATTTGAAGTAAAAACTAAATCTAGGTTGACTGTCTTGGTAATTAGGCATCCTTGCTAAAGACTGTTTTTAATCATAATATGGGTGATTTCAACTACATAAAAATAATCATATGGGCTTTGTTTTTTCTCTGAGGGAAAAGATACCTATTCTCATGTCAGAGTCCCAGTAGAGAAAACAGCCTCCCTCTTCCCTGTACTACTTTTCCTCTTAATTCAGATCTCCTGAAAGCAAAAATCACTTGCCAGTGTCTAGGTTAACAAGCAACAGTTGCCAGACAGCAACATGATGGCAAAGAATTGGAATGAGGCATCTGGAAGGTTAATGAGTGTGCACTATGTGTCTGGTCCTCAGGGAAGTGATGTATATACTGGGCCCTACAGTCAAATGCCCAGAAGAATCATTTCTCCCGAATGACCGACTAGCCCTCATCTTCAAAATCCTTAGTGGCTTCCCCTTCCAGATATGATAGTTCATGCAACACAAGTGAAATGTGAGCCTTGGGAGTCAAATCGTGAAAGGATGTCAAGTATTTCTCTACAGTTGTATCAGCACTCACTTTTACTTGTAAGATAAAGAACAATTTCACTGCCTAAAATGTCACAAGCTATTTTGAATAGTTCAGTTAACAAAGAAAAATATGCATGCAAAAAGTAAATCATGTTGCCAGGTAAATTTGTATAGCTTTTTTTTAGTTTATTTATGTATAGGAAGTAGAGGCAGAGAGGCAGAGAGAGGAAGAGAGAGAGAATTCCAAGCAGGCTCTGCACCATCAACACAGAGCCTGATATGGGGCTTGAACACATAAACTGTGAGGTCGTGAGCTGAGCTGAAACCAAGAGCCAGATGCTTAATCGACTGAGCCATACAGATGCTCTTGTATACACAGGATTTTTAAAAATACCTTCATATTGGGGAAACTGGGTGGCTCGGTTGGTTAAGCATCCAACTCTTGATTTCAAGTCAGGTCACCATCTTGTGGTTCGTGGGTTCAAGTCTCACGTCAGACTCTGTGCTGACAGTGCAGAGCCTGCCTGGGATTCTCTCTCTCCCTCTCTCTCTGCCCAGTCCCTCACTCCCGCCCCCGCTCTCTCTCAAAATAAATAAATAAGCTTAAAAAAAAATACCTTCATGTTTGTACACCCTACCTAATTGCATGATATTTTGGTCACAGTAGTAATATTTTCTATTATGTTGCAAGGCTCTTATATTAAATATCTAATTTTTAAATGGAATTCATTTTTATTCTTCCTAAAAAATACAACTGATTATCAGAATATTTATTGTATATACAAGTGACCTCTCAAAGACTAATAATTATTTTGTGAGTGAGGACACGTTTGATTAAAAAATCATTGAAAAAGCACCTTTCTGCCTAAGTTCTTATTTAATTAGTCCACAAGTATTTTTAATGTCTACATGAAAAGTACTATTGTCAACACTGCTATGAGCACAAAAGAATGTAAGAAATGGTCCTTGGCACCAGGAAATGGATATAAACGTATTTTCTTCTCTCTTACTTCTCATTATCCAGTGAATATAGGTATAGCCCAGTTACACAATAGAAATATTTTCCAAAACAAAGTAAATCAACATAAAACTATATTGTAAATTCAGTTTCCTATAACAAACCCTAACTAACTGGTTTTAGAACTCCAAACGTCTATTTTTCACATATTTGGTGGGTCCTGCCTACTTTACTATTTTCTAATTCCAAATTTCTCATCAGAATCTCACAATTATTCCCACTGACAGGCCTGGAAACCTAGAATCACTGCTAAATTCAGTAGCTAATCCATCCTCATACTAATAATGACACTAACCAAGTGTCAATGACTGGTTAGGCCATTTTCCAATGATAGCCAGCAGAAGTTAAAGGCTGATTTGTACTATCCTGTCCTTTCCCTACTCAAAACTGATACCAACATCTACAACACAAGTCATCTGACAGATGGATGACTGAAACAAGAATACAGGGTAAGAATAAAGTAAGGAAGAAAACGATAAAACTAATTTAAGGATAATAGAAATTATTTAAAAATCTCCTATATAATTCAATTTTAAAAAGTGGGGGGAAAAAACCCACCCAGAGTTGACAAAGGTTATTGCAAATCAAACGCAAATAGAAAAATATTATTACAGAAATAGCTGTGACCTTAGCACTAACTTGATGCCAAAATCTTAGCAAAAATGTTTAATTTGATGATCATTTTTTAAAGAAGGAAGCAGCATGATTTCTCAGTAAAAACTCTATTGGCCATCATACTGTACGCTGTGAAAAACTAAATCAAGAGGAAAAAGATGGGGAAATTATATACTTTTAGAACTTCTCAGTATTCTATCTCAGGATGGTATTGACCATGGGGAAAACAAATCAGAGACTAATTGAAATTAACCAACACCTGGGGCGCCTGGGTGGCTCAGTCGGTTAAGCATCTGACTTCAGCTCAGGTCATGATCTTGTGGTCCATGAGTTCAAGCCCTGTGTTGGGCTCTGTGTTGACAGCCCAGAGCCTGGGGCCTGCTTCAGATTCTGTGTCTCCCTCTCTCTCTCTGCCCCTCCCCGACTCATACTCTGTCTCTGTCTCTCAAAAATGAATGTTAAAAAAATTTTTAAAAAACAACAATAAATTAACCAACACATACCACATAGGTAAAACTATATATATATATATCTCCATCTGTTTGTGATGCTGGGATAATCCACATTTTATCTAAATCTAAGATTTCTAGGAATCTTCACCCAGTTTTGTATATTAATATAATAGACCAGACTACAAGAATTCATAAGTCAATTCCTTCATATTTTCTTAAAATACCACTGTGCACTCCTTGCATCTTATATTTGTGTAGTATCATTCTTCAGAAATTCAATGTTAAGTATAGATCTTCCTTAACTTATGATGGGGTTACACCCCAATAAACCCATCGTAACTTGAAAATCTCATTAAGTCAAATGCATTTAATACATCCAAGCTACTGAGTATCACAGCTTAGCCTACACTACTAAACGTGCTCAAAATACAGTTGGGCAAAATCATCTGTCACAGAGCCTTTTTTATAATAAAGTGTTGAATATGTCATGTAATTTATTAAATACGGTACTGAAAGTGAACGAGAGAATGGTTGCAGGTGGATGGGTTGTTTACCCTCATGCGGCTGACTGGGAGCTGCAGTGGCTGCCACCCAGCATCTTGGGCGAGTATCACACAGCATATCGCTAGCCAAGGAAAATACCAAAATTCAGAATTCAAAGTACAGTTTCTGTTGGATGCATATCACTTTTGTACCATCGTAAAGTCAAAAAGTCTTAAGTCGATGACTGTATATATTTTAACAATATCTCGGTATTCTACTAGGTGTTATGAAGGATTTAAAGTATTAGATATAATTTCTCTGAATCAAAAGACTGTCCAATCTGGTTGAGGAGTCAAGACCAGAGAAATACATGGCTTGTAGTAATCAAGTAACTGAAGTGGCAGGATTTGGACAGTAGTTGATTGGGTGAAGTTAGGTTGGAAAATTATATTCTTTGCAAAGAAAAAAAAAATGAGCATAGCCCTAAAGATAGAACTGAGTGAAATAGGGGTGCCTAGGTGGCTCAGTCAGCTGAGCGTCTGACTTTGTCTCAGGTCATGATCTCACAGTTTGTGAGTTCAAGTCTCGTGTTGGGCTCTGTGCTGACAGCTCAGAGTCTGAAGCCTGCCTTGGATCTGTCTCCCTCTCTCTCTCTTGGCCCCTCTCTGCTCACTCTCTGTCTCTGTCTCTCTCAAAAATAAACATTAAAAATTTAAAAAAAAAAAAAAAAGAACTGAGTGAAATATAACAAAGAGATGAAATTGTCTTGATTAGGGAGTGGGGTAGAGCATATTGGTAAGTTATATTACAGAATTAGATGGTTTCAACCTTAAAACTCAGGCAGACAAGTTTCACCCAAGTAAAAGCAACTTGAGTATGAAGTAAAACAGGCTTCGACTTAAGAGTTGGTATAAAGAAATAAGAGAAATAGATCATGAGTAAATGCATAGAGAACACATCTTTAAGATCCAAATCTAGGCTAAATAACCTCTAAGATTTAACAGCAACAAAAGTAGTTCACATAATGGTTAATAGCACCATAGTTAGAATAGTTAGAACAATACTGTCTGAATTCAGATCCAAGGTCCACCACTTACTAATTATGGGAACTCAAGTGAGTTACATAATATTTTTGTGGCTCGATCATCCGTAAAGTGGGACCCATAAATAAATTAATATACAAGATTAAATGAGTTAATATATATAAAGTGTGAAGAATGGCCCTTTGGAACATAGTAAGTGCTATGAAAATGTTGGCTGTTAGTATTTGTAGAACTCACCATTTTCCTGGTTTGAGCTCAACGACTTGAAGTTTCTTACACTGTCAACTACCCTGTCTTCATTGCTTGCATTATATACCACGTGTGGCCCTCTGCAAAACAGGATATTGTATGTTATATATTGGTCCTATTTAAACACACACACACACACACACACACACACAGACACACACACCCCCCAGATGAGAAAACAGGCAATAATTTTCAAAGACAGATGGATTGAAATAATCATCTTTTTTTCCCCTGCCAAATACTGGAAGTTTAATAGCAAAGAAAAAATCCAACTGAGAGGAAATGCTGCTATGAACCATTAGCTTTCATAGAGTGGGCCTATTACAAAGAAAGATCTAAGAAACTTGGTAAAATGAACGCTTTTCCAAAAACAACCTCTTTTTGTTATTATTGATTATTTGTCTTTTAAAGAAAAAGGAAACTAAACATTTTAGTCTTGCATTTGCCAAGGCCAAGTTCTGGCAAATCAGGATGTGGACCGACCTCACTGGGATTTTTTAGTGATAGAAGGGTTTAATTTGGAGACAATCCCATGCAAATTATGGTAAAACTTTGATAAAGATGGTTTATTTTGGCTATTTGATTCCATCTTTATTCATGATGTGGCATTTCTAACACAATGCAAGTGTACTGTAGTACAGATTTCGATTTCTAGGATCGAGTGGCAAATGCACTCTCTTCATCATGAAGTTGACTGGAAAAATATTAGTAACTAAACATCATACTCTAATATGCAGAATTGTGTTATATAATTTGGTGAAAATCTTTGAGGAGCATTTGCTGAAAATTAAAAATGAAATGTTTCTTTTATATCAAGCAGATAATAGGTGAAACCCACAGAATACAAACAAACAAAAACTTTTATATTTGAGTCATACAAATGAACTGCATGCTACGGTTTATCTGACACAGGGATAGCAGAACTGTTGAATTTTCATTTTATTAAAAAACAAAACATGCAAATAGATATTTTTCAAAAGTTTTATTTATTTAATATTATTTTAGTGTTTATTTTTGAGAGACAGAGCATGAGCAGGGGAGGGACAGAGAGGGAGACACAGATCTGAAGCAGGCTGCTGTCAGCACAGAGCCTGACGTGGAGCTCAAACTCATGAACCACGAAATCGTGACCTGAGCCAAAGTCAGACACTTAAATGACTGAGTCACCCAGGTGCCCCAAAAGCTTATTTATTTTTGAAAAAAAAGTTTAAGTGGAGGAGAGGCAGAGAGAGAGGGAGAGAGAGAATCCCAAGCAGGCTCCATGCTGCCAGCATGAGGTTAGATCCCAGGAACAGTGAGATCATGACCTGAGCTGAAATCAAGACTTGGTTGCTCAATCAACGGAGCCACCCAGGCGCCTCAAATAGATACTTTATTGATAAATATTCGTATAATATGGTGAAATAAATAGTCTAAACTAAAGGGACTACTATATTTGTGTTTAAAATATCAGACCTATAATTCAGAGACTAGTATTAATTAAACAGACCATAAATCAACACTTCTGGCGCACGGACTACTTACTGTCCATCTGTGTTTCTAGCTTCTTGTTTTTCTTCTTTGGAGTTTTGTGAAGACTCTCCAGTCACATTGCCAAGGGCTGAGTTAGGATCACTTTTCAGTGTATTTATTATATCAGGAGATCCAAAAGGACTATCTTGTGACTTCACAGAACTATTTTCAGCCTCATCTTCAGGCACTCCACTCAGTTCTTCCTTTTCATCTATCTCTTCAAGGCTATGATCAGAGCTAATTCCAGCTACAAAGAAATGAAGATATAATCCTAAATATTAATTTGCCTCCTTCATCCTATGCAATCCTAGCAAGAAAGAAGTTTTTAAAACAACAATTAGCCAGACTTTAAACGCTGGTCCAAAACTTACAGCGAAATACTCTTCTAATGGTGAATAATCAAATTAACATATAATCAGATGATCTCAAACACATACAATTCTAAAAATAATATGCTATCATGCTAGGTTTTATTCATGGTAGAAAAAATAAATTATTTAAAACTTCAAGTTATAGATCTGAAAGATATCTATACATCTTTGGATTTAAATGATTTTTACATTCATGCAATAGTTGTAAATGAAAAGAACATGAGATTTTTATATTGTCTACAAGTACCCTTAAAAATTTTGACTCAGGAGTTATCAGTGCTCACTACAATGGAGAGTCTTCTGAGCCCCTCTTAAAAATACCGATGGTTCACGCCCTCCTCCACACCTGTCAAATCAGAATCTCTGATGGAGGGGGCCAAAATCTTTAAGGTTCCTGAGGTGATTCTAGTACAAAACCAGGGTTAAAATCCACTGCCTTAGATGCCTAATATAATTTTTGAAAATACAAATAAGTATTATAAAATGAAAATTATTCTCACTTAGTTTGATTCTCAGAAGCAACTTCCTTTAACAGTTTCTTCCTACATATTATCGGAAAGTAAAATGAGCATACAGGCAGATACGCAATTTCATGTTTCCTTTTATCATTGTTCATCTAATACAGATGAAAGCATACTATACCTGATGTTTTTCACCTTCTGTTTCTCCAGTTAACTATATCTGAAAAATTGTCCATAACGATATATATATATGTGTGTGCATGAGGCTCTTTTTGAAAGCTGTAGCTAGTATTTCATTGTATGAAAATGTTTTATCGTTTTTCCTTAAGCACCAACAACAAGTCGCCAACAGGCTAAAAGAGGAGACAAACTAACTAACTGGTGCCCACACTAGCTGTGAAAGTTAATTTAATCTAAAGAATGAGGTTCTGGATCTTCACTTATTTAAATATAATTTAACACTTCCATTTACATAATAGCAGCTGAATGAGGTTTAATTTTACCATGATAAAGGGGGAAGGAAAGGTGGCATAGCATTGGATTATAGTGATCAGCACAGCCACAAAATTTAATAAAAACTTCAACATATTAGAAGAATATTTAAAGTACTTAAACTGTATGCCTTTAATTTTATCTCTAGGTGTATCAAAAGAAAAATTTGCTATAAGTACTTAAACTGTATGTCTTTAATTTTATCTCTAGGTGTATCAAAAGAAAAATTTGCTATTTATGCTGTTTAATACACTTTATTTTTTAAGGTTTATTTATTTGAGAGAGAGAGACACCTAGAGAGTGTGCACATGAGCAGGGGAGGTGTAGAGAGAGAGAGAGAGAGAAAGAGAGAGAGAGAGAATCCCAAGCAGGCTCCACTCTGTCAGCACAGAGCCCGATGTGGGGCTCGAACTCACAAACTGTGGGATCATGACCTGAGCCGAAATCGAGAGTTGGACACTTTAACTCACTGACCCACCCAGGTGCCCCGAATATGGAGACTATTTAATGACCGTTTTGTTGTAAATTTAAAAAAAATTACTCAACAGAAAAAAATATTTAGGAATTTGAATTTAAGTGATTTTTTAAAAAATATATTTTGGCGAATCTTGTTTTATTATGATTTGTGAAAGAGTCATTATGATACCAATGCACAAATATTATGTATGTAAAACAAAACAGCATATCATATCTGTGTAGTAAGAGTATATTTACATAATTTGAAAATTGTGTATTGAGGAAATGAAAGGCTGTTCTGATTTAGATGCAAATGTGTTTTATAAATGCTCCTTGGCATATAATAAGCGCTTTTGCAAATTTGATTAACTGAGGTAACATTTAGCAGATTATTGGTTGTTAATCTCTATTTCTCTCTTGCCCATCAAAAGTTATTTCACACAACTTTTTTTTAAGTATGGGGCCCCTCAATGAGAAACGGGTCTCAGTTAAAGTACAGAGAATGAGTTACGTGTTTCAAAAATCTTCTCGAATTATTTTCCTGAAACTTTATAACTTGCTAGTCATAAGCATCATATGGGCTTGCTTAAATATATATGTTTTTTAATATCTTGAGGAGTATTCCTATTCTTAAAAGTCCTAGGAAAAGCAGTGATTTTTTTTAAAAAGTTCTAATTATCTGAAAGAATGTTCAGAGTTGGTTGGTTGACTAGCACAAATTTCCCCAAGCTTTGAAAAATAATAAATCAAGTTTGTTTTGTGTTAACAGACTTATATCAATCAGGCCACATTGTAGGACTACAATAGAAAAAGACTGGGTAAGGGCTATGAACAATGAGTAAATTCCACAAATACTGTAGCACAACTATTGTATTTTAGCTTCATGAGTTCTAATGGAAGAATACTCACTTTCGAAGAATACAGTGTTCAAAATCTTTGTGAAGTTTTAAGATCTAACAACTTCCAAAGCATAAATGTTAAAAAATTACAGAAGTCATCTTTTTAAAGTTTAATTATTGCATTTTTTACCTTTACTTAGCTTTATATGATTTGAATATTTTTCATCTTAAGTTTTTCATTCCCTCTAAAGAAAGCAAAACTGAAACAAAATATATAATTCAAAAATTCTTTAAAATTCACAAAATGTAATATGTGTAAATGAAATTTAAATACTAAGCTTTCATAAGACATTTTTGTTACGTTGGGCTCTGTGCTAAAAGAGTGGAGCCTGCCTGGCCGCCTCTCTCCCTCTCCCTCTCTCTGCCCGTCCCCCGCTCACACTGTCTCTGTCTCTCTCAAAATAAATAAAACTTTAAAAAATTATTAAAGCTTATAATTTTACTGAGACTTTTGGGATACTTTGCATATTTTTCCTGGAAATGATCGAAATGGCAAAATAAACAAATTATCTCTCTTTGCTAAAATAAAATAATATTATATCCATTCTGATGAACTACTTTTTTTCTTTGTTCATTCAAAAAATGCTCACTTTGTCAGACACTAATGCAGTTGCTGCCAGATAGTTTTCTTTCTTTTTTTAGAAAATGAGATATAATTTACCTTCAGTAAAACTCACGATTTTGGGGATCCCTTTTGGAATACTTCATTTTGATAATTAAAATGCTATATAGTTATATATAGATATACAGTTGAGTGACCACCACCACCACAATCAAGACATAGAACAAGTCCATCGGTCTCCAAACTCCCCCATGCCCTTTGGTGGTCATCCCCTCCCCCAACCCTAGACCCTGACAACTATTATCTCCTAATCATTTTGCCCTTGCAAGAATGTCATATTAATGAAATCATACAGCATCTAGCCATTTAAGACTGGTTTCCCCCTTTTAACATTACATGCATTTTAGATTCAACCATGTCACTGCATGTATTATCCATTCCTTTTAATGGGTTGGTGGTATTACCAATATATGGACTGACCATAGTTTATCCATTCCTCAGTTAAGGGACATTGGATTGTTTCTCATCTTGGGAAATTATGAATAAAAATCCTATAATAATTCACATATATGTTTTTGTGAGCAGAAAGGTTTTCAAGTTTCTTGGAAAATACCTAGGCGTGGGATTTCTGGATTATATAGAAAACCAATAATTTAATTTTATTTCTAAAAACCTGCCAAACTATTTTCCAAACTGGCCACACAAGTTTGCATTACTATAAGCAGTATGTGATAATATTAACTTTAAATAATTTTATATAAGGACTTATTCTGAGTTAATAAAAAATTGAATAAAATTATTTATGATGAAATTCTAGTATTACTTAACTACAAATTTTTGCCATTTGATAACAAAATAATTCCAATAATTTACTTTAAAAATCTCAATCAAAAGCAATACTACAGAAAATAAGCCATGCCTAGGTAACAAAAAAGTAGTTCGAAAAAGAAAAAATATATATATTCTTCTATATTCATACAGTTACACATTGGAAACGACAGCGTTTAAAGAGTTTGGCCAAAAAAGCAGAGAGCCAAATAGCAGAAAATGAAATCTTCCAAAGCTACTTATTTTATTCATCTTAAACCTTGCATTATTTATCTACATGGTCAGTGAAAACATCAAACTCTAAACCTGTAATAGGATTTCAAGTGAAAAGGGGAAACTATTTCTTTGGGCCATTTTTACACCCAGGATGTCCAAGTAACCAAATTTTTCTGTGGTGACCTCTTACTCTGCATTAAAAAAAGCACCAGGAAGGAAAGGCCTGTCACCTACGTGTCAGAGATGCTACAGCTGCCTCGGGCGTTCCAGGGCACTCGGAGAAAGAGGCTTCATCCGGCAGTTTGGGCACAGCGCACTGTTCGTGACTGGGGGGCCCGGGGCCAAGGGAGGCTTCTGCCAAAGAAGTAAAATCTGTGGAAATGGCACTTAGACAACAGAGTTAAGGCAAGCAGGGAACAAGAAGCATTTCGAAGAAATCAGATTTGTTAGCTCACAATGATGCATGCATTAATCGAGAAGAGGTAACTAGGAAAAAAAAATGAAGAGAAAGAGAAATAGAGATCAAACAAGGTTTGAATAGCATTCGCATCTTTTCTCTAATACTCCTGAATCTTCTCATTTCACTTATATAGTTTGATATTATTTAATACATTTCCTTTGTGGAAAAAGACAGAATCATTGATATCTTTCTGGGTAGGACTGAAGAAAAATGACTACTTATAGAATGATAATATTTTTCATCACAGAAGACAGGAGAATTCTTATATCAGATGTGTTAAAATCTCAAATTCATAAAAAATCAGCTAAGGATTAAAGATTTAGGAGCATTTGGGTGTGCCTGAGTTTTTCCAGTGTTTATGAATATTAATTATAAAAATTAGGGTTATATTGAGTAATTTTCTTACCTATAAAATTATCCCCATCCTAAAGTACTAGCATAGTAATATTCTATTTTTGGTTAGACATTAGTCATATTCATTTGTATCTAACTTTAAGTCTAAAAATTAAGAAATGTTATCATATTTATCCTTATAACAACTACTAAATAGCTATTATTAAAAATATTAGGAAACAGCATTGACTCAAATTATTTTATTTTTACTGGCATTTCATTTATTTGGGGATCCAAAATGAGACCATAGAATATTTCATGACAACAGATTTTTACCACTAAGTTAGGACACTGTGTATGTCGAATTCGTACTTAGGACGGTTGCGTAAAGAATGGTACTTTACACTTTGGTGTAAGTTTTCTTCTGAACACGCTAAGGTACATTCCTCACTAACACGTGTCATTCGTCTTGGGCAGGACATTGATAAATAGTAACCTGGCATTGCGTAAGGAAAGTTCTTAAGCTACCATCACAGAACCGGAGTCTTGAGTTCTGCCAATTTCATATGCAACCCAGGGTGGAAAAGTTTTCATTTCATAAAATTTGGGAAATAGAGTCAAAGCATCTGTGTCGCTGTCACAGACAGAGCATTATGACTAGATCCATTCCTCAACTGTCACGAAAGATCTGTCAGTTCCACATGACCGTGGGGTAAAGGTGCCCTACCTGGGCTGGACGGCCCCTCGGGAGAGTTTGCTTCCGCAGCACTGTCTGTAGGAACCGCACGTCCTGCCTGCAGGACTGGAGGACAGAAGCAGCACACCTTACAAACAATCACACTCACAAATGGACAAGTCCTAGAAGGTTAACGGCACTATTTTTCTATAGGGGGGGAGACAGCCCTAACTTTGTTAGAAGCCATTTCACTCTCCAGCTGTGATACAACTAAAACTTCCTTAGATTTCCCCTTCCTACAGGTCGCCAGCCCTGGGATGAGTGTCCTTCTGAACAGATTCGCAAGGGATCACATGCTCAGTTTTAGGATCAGGGAGCTGTGCGATTTTTTTTTCATTTTATCCTGTGATCTTGCAGATTTTAAAAAGGTAGTTAAGTAAGCATAATTGGGGACTAGCTAAATATTATTAAAATTAATTAAAAGCCTACACTTAAGTATTATCTTTTAATAAAAAGACCAGATTTATAACCTTTATCACTTTCTTGTCTGTATTAAACAAGACACGACACACATGTAATGTTCACAGGAAAAGAACGTTACCAGTCACAGGATTATTTTCATCACTTTGATGCAGGGGCATTTTGGAGGGTGGGGAAGGTGCTTTTCGCTTTGTCCTTTTCAAAGATGAATTGCCACCAGATGTACTACTGAGCTGCAGTGAGCCGGTCCTCACTATGCCCGCTCCACAGGGGCTCTGGAAACAAAAGTGGCCAGACACAATCTCCATTTAGAAATTAATAGCAAACTTCAGGAAGACACTCACCTTTACATCGAATGCGTCACATACCAACATGAAACATAAGAGCCATTCATTCAAAACATGTTATGGGGCGTCTGCCATGTGCCAGGAGCAGGGCTATGAGATGGATATGTAAAGCAAAATAAACTATGGTCCCTCTCAAGAAACTTAGGCTAGGGTGGGAGAATGGCATACAAACAACCAATTATGATGTCGAGTACTCAGAAGCATGATAGTTAAAAACTAGCTTCCAAAGAAAAAGATAAAGAAAATATTGGATGTAAAGTAAGAACTGAAAAGGGAAGAATATTTGTACGTTAAAACGGCTGGCTTGATTAATCTTTTTTTTAGTACTAATGTATTAATGACAAACATCTCAAAAATTTATATGTCTACTCAAGGCAGGGTCGTTTGAGGTCACCGACTCTCTACACAGCTAATGGCTAACGCTCGCGCTCGCAGCATGTGCTTGTCAGCAGACCCTGAGACAGGCGGTCCTGCCTCAGCAGGCCGCCGGGTGCCTCCTGGCACACTGCCACGTCATCTCACTCCTTCCAAGTAACTGGCTTGAAAGAGGTGTTCAGAGTTTTCTGCCTCCAATTTCTATCTCCCACCTGAACCCTTCCAACCAGGTATTTCCCGACTTTTAATGCACCGTCAAAGTCATCAAGGACCTCCACCACGACTAAACAAGTGGTTAATTCTTAGAATGCATTTATTTGACCAGTTAGCAGCATTAGCGAAGTTGACCACCCTCTTAAAATCCTCTTTGTCTTACTTCCAGATTACTACGTTCCTACTCTACATAGATCCCAACACTGTTTTCTTTTGATTCTTTTTCATCTCAAGCCTTGGGTACGTTCTCTTTAGTCTCCAAGTTCACTTTGTTGATAATCTCCTCAATTCCCTTGGGTTTATGAATATTCATATGCCGATTAACTCCAAACTTACATCTCCAACCTGGACCTCTGTCTGATCTCCACTTAATGTCTAAGGCAATTTCAAACATGGCATGTCTAAAACAGAGATCCTGATAATCTCTCCTTTCTGCTGTCCTGTCAGAAATAATCCTGTTCCCACAGTCTCTGTTCCAATAAAGAGCAAGTCATTCCTCCATTTGTTCAGGCCAGTGACTTTGGAGCCATCCGCATCCCCTCTCTCTCACACTCTGCATGAAGTCCATCCTGTTGGTTCATCCAGCTTGACTGCTGCCACCTAGTCTGAATTATCATCAGGGGCCTTCCAGTTGGACTCTGCTTCCACACTGCTTCCCTGCAGTCCTTTCCCAACATACCAGCAAAAGGATCGTAATTAAAACATGAGTTCGATTAGGTCACTTTGTTCAAGACCAAGTGATGGTTTCCCAGTTGGCAGAGAAAGGCCAAAGTCCTTGTGATGACTTCTGAGGTAGTGAACCTGGCCCCTAGATCTCTCTGACCACCTCCACCTCCAAAGGTGGAGCGATTCACGCCACTCCAGCCACACTGGCTTTCATGCTGCTCCTCAAGTGTGCCAGGAGTGTTCCCACCTCGGTGGTTGTCCTGGCTGTTTCCTATGCCTGCAATGCTCTTCTGATAATCTGATGTCTTACTATGTCCTCATTTTCTCCAGGTTATTTCTCGAATGCCACCTTTTCAATGAGCTCCTCTCCCTTTATTTATCCCTTTTCCCAGCTTGACCTTTATGATCAGCATTTAATAGCTCTCCAACATACCATCTAGTTGGCTTATTCACCTTGTTTATTGCCTGCTTCCACTAGAGTTGAGAATAAGAGGAAGGATTTTTTTTTTCTCCCTATTTTGCTCACTGCTGTATCTCCAGAACAATGTCTGGCCCATAGAAGTCTCTCAATATATATCTGTTGAGTGAATGAATGAATGAATGAAATGCTATCATCTCCATTTGTAAATAAGAGCCTTTAGAACATGTAAAGCCTGAGTCATTCCAATCTTTCCACAATGCAAGTACACCTAACAGAAGGGAACGAGTTCATTAGATGTCTTTCATCTTTATGCCTTGCAACACACTAAGAAAAATGTAGCAAACTTTATTTTGTAATTTCATAATATGCTTGTCAGAGAAGAAAGAGAAAGAAAGGTTTGAGTCAGTTGTCATCACTGTCAGTTGTGCTAGGTACTAAAAAGGAGGGGAGTAATCTCACAGGGACAGAGAATGGTTAGGTCCACAGTGGCAGGCTCTTGATAGAACACATCTCTGAGGTTAACGCTTCTTAACAAGGAAGTGGACAGGGTGGCACCTGGCTGACCTGACTGCAGTCAAACCATTACACTTCCTCCATACCAGCTACAGCCCCCAGCCTCCTCTCCCCTCCATACCCTGGGCCTTCCTCCAGAACTTTTCAGACCTCTCCACAATCCAGCTAGGAAAGAGTTAAAGCCTGCCACCCAAACTCAGATTGATCCAGTCAATAAAGCTGATTCTGATTAAATTTCAGGGCCAACCCTCATCCCCCACCCCCTCGAGAGGGGACAGATCCTCAAATGCAATTTGGACTTTTGAAAGAATCAGAAGGATCCTTGGCCATCAAGAGCTGAGAAAGAAATGCATTATATGATACAGCTGGATAAGCAGTATTTAAATATCATTTTGAGTAGAATATAAAGTTTTCTTCTTATTGACTGATGATATATCTTTGTGTTCAGAAACTTTCATTTGCTATCTTATAATAAAATTAACAAATATAGCAGTCTTTAGGAAAAAGGTCAAGAATTCTCCTAAAACAATGTGGCACTTCGCTTTTCAAAATAATGGTGTAAAAATCAAAAGCACTGGAGAATATATCATTTTATTTCTTGGATGAATTTGCTTCTGTCAAGCCCTATTAAGGCATGCCTTCTTACTCCCGCAGCCCGAGTCTGCCAGCGAGAATGCAATAGGTGATCAATACGTAATTGCGGAGTGCACAAAGTTGGGGCAGCATTTGATTTTCCTCCTACTTCCATGCTGAAAACTTATTTCCCATGCTTTGACTGATTCCCTTCATGAGGTCTAGGATACAAACCCGTGTTCCCCTTTAGGCCAGATTCCCTATCGCGGTCATTAATTGGTCTCTCCTATTACTTGATAAATACGACTTGAATTAGTCGTAAATTTCTCAGATGACAGTGTCCATTTGGGAATCAGAGCTCTTAAATTTTGCTCATAATGATGTAGACAGTATAGAAATTAGAAAGGGAAGAATTTATACACACAGATTTATATGAAGCTATATAACTCAAAGACAAAATAAAAATAGGTGCATATATTTCATTTATGTCCCGAAAGGTCTAAAAATAAGCTAATAAGCTAACTTTTTTTAAATGGGATATTTATATTTCTATGGACAAAGAATTTAAAATTTGTCAAAGTATACAGATTTTAGTTTTACACATACAAAAAATTTTTGATAGTATTTATAAAGACAGTTAAGGGAAAAGAAGGACAAGGCCATGAACATTTTAAAGGAGCACAGATTTTAGAACTTTACCCTATAGAACTTAACCCCTTCACCCTGTTTTGCAAGTGTAACATGAATTTAAGAGGACATAACGTTTTTAGAGCTGCAATTGGATCACAGACTAAGAAGGAACACACTAAGGAAGACAGCATGATTGTCACTGAGTGGTACCAGGTAGATGTATGTGACCTGTCATAACTATTCTGTCATAGATTCTTTACTATAATTCCTTACTATAATTAATGGCTAAAACTTATTAAGTTTATGACATAAATATAAATTTAACAAATTGTGAAGGATGGCCCAAGGGCAGGAGTTTTCAAGGAATAAGAATAGTAAGTGTAGATAATTAGCAACAGCTTAATGACAGAAATGTAAGTTTTGTCCTGAAGTACAATAATATTAGTGTTAGTGTTCAAAGAAATAGCTTAATATATATTTCTTGTCTTTTGAGACAGAGAGGCAAGAGCTCTCCCTTTTTTTTAAGACTGTTAGAAAATAATTTCAATCAGCTAAGAAGGAAGGGTAAAGTAATAAAAAATCAAACTTGCAGTTATTTTGTATTAAATAAAATATCACTATAAGACCAAAATGGAGGAACCCCCGGGCCTTGAGGAAACGATCTTCTCTTGGGTAAAAGCATGCAAGAAAAAAGGGGCATTTAAGTTAGATGATCTGGGTGTTCCTAGAAACCAAGAAAAGTGGTGTGTGCTGAGGGATGTGGGGGAATGTACATGGCCGGCACGTGAGAGTAGAGAGGCTCCTAAGCCAAGAATGACTACTGGTAGAAAGCAGATTGACTAACCCATCACGGCTGCTTACAGAAACACATCATGAGTTCCCATATAAAATGCCAGGGAAACAAAAGCAAAAATGAGCTACTGGGAGCTCATCAAGATAAAAAGCTTCTGCACGGCAAAGGAAACAACAACGAAATTAAAAGGCGACCTTCAAAATGGGACAAGATATTTTCAAATGACATGTCTGATAAAGGGTTAGTAGCCAAAATCTATAAAGAATTTATCAGACTCAACACTCAAAAAACAAATTATCTAGGTAAGAAATGGGCAAAAGACATGAATAGACATTTTTCCAAAGAAGACATCCAGATGACTAATTGACACTTGAAAAGATGCTCAACGTCACTCATCATCAGGGAAATACAAATCAAAACTACGATGATCTACTACCTCACACCTGTCAGAATGGCTAAAATTAACAACACACGGATGTTGGCAAGGATACGGAGAAAGGAGGACCCTCTCACACTGTTGGTGGGAATGCAAACTGGTGCAGCCAGTCTGGAAAACAGTATAAAGGTTCCTCAAAAAGTTAAAAATACAACTACCCTACAACCCAGCAGTTGCACTACCAGTATTTAACCAAATGATACAAAAATACTGATTCAAAGGGGCACATGCACCCTGGTGTTAATAGCAGAATTATCAACAATAGCCAAATTATGCGAAGAGACTAAATGTCTAACGACTGACCAATGGATAAAGATGAGGTACACACACACACACACACACACGAATATTACTCAGCCATCAAAAAGAATGAAATCTTGCCATTTGTGACAATGTAGATGGAGCTAGAGTCTATTATGCTAAGTGAAATAAGTCAATCAGAGAAAGTCAAATATCACATAATTTCACTCCTGTGTGCAATTTAAGAAACAAAACAGATGAACATAGGGGAAATAAAGAAAGACAGACGGGGGAGGGGGGTGGGAGGAGGTAAACCATAAAAAAGACTCTCAAATAAAGAGAACTGAGGGTTGCTGGAGGGGAAGTGGGTGGGTGGATGGGCTAAATTGGTGATGGGCATTAAGGAGGGCACTTGTGATGAGCATGGGGTGTTCTATGATAAGTGATGAATCACTAAATTCTACTGCTGAAACTAGTATTACTCTATATGCTAACTAACCAGAATTTAAATAAGAACTTGAAACATTAAAAATAAATAAATAAAAGTAATAAAAATGCTTTAAAAAAAAAAAAGAAGGAAAAAAGGTGAGGAAGGGCAGCAGTGTCTAACCAGCAGCGTTCTTAAGCCCTAGTTTTCCTGTGACCTTCAGGAGTGTGCACCTAATAGTCTCCCAACTGTTCTATCCTTGCATTAGTCAGGCTTGAGCTACCCGGTATTTTTGAGTGTGAGTTTGTGTCTAACTGAAGAGAGGCTTCCAGAGGGTTTGCAAGTTGGAAGGCAGCCTAGTGTAATAGTTACGAAACAAATGAGCTTTGGAGACCACGTCAGGGCTTCAACCGGGGAGCATGGCCATCTAGTGTCTCTGCAACCTTCAGTCTCCTCATCTATAAAGTGGGAAAAGTAAACGCAGATACACTTCAGAAGGGGCTGGATGCTTAAGTGAAATGGCATGTGTGAAAACTTAGTACAGTGCTCTGTATACAGTACCTGCTTCATAAATATTAGCTAATATTACATGCAGCTTGTTTATTTTAAAGTCTGTCAATGTGATCTGTAAATAAAATAAGCAAACAATACTTCTAATGTAGAGTTGGAGTGAAAAGTCTGGATCAAAGGAGGTACTTATTCTAAGATTTTTGTATTTTGTCTGCAGTGTCGGTGGTGGTAAGGAGTCCTATTAGAGTCTGTCTGCCTTATAGTCAACCTTGAAACCCCAAAAGCACCCAGCATTCAGGAGCTTGGGCTTAGTCCACTGCATAAGCCAAATCCATTGTGTTTAATTCACTGTGTGTAAAAATTCCACCTCTAAGTCACCTCAGGCAACTGTCTCCTACCTTAAAGGAATTTAATAAAAGCTCTATACTTAACACCAATTTATTAATTCTTGGTGATGGGTATTACGAATATGTGTAATAATATGTAAATTTGAATATTTCATAAATTTAATGTAAAGAATTAAAGTTGAAGAACTGTTTAGAATGGTCATTAGCTTTCAGCACCAAGATGCATTCTCTTTCGTCAAATTAGGCCTCAAAATTTTTAACAGAGGTTGAGATTAAACCATATTTAAATCCAAAGAGTTTACAAAACACGAACACCGAGAGGTTTCTACTTACTGGGGGAAAACACTGTGGTTAATAATTAGAGATGTTCAATTATTTACTTGAGTTAGAGTCCCCACGTCTGCTTGCCATTAGGGAAAACTACATCCCTGACAGGAATGTACATCACTGAATTTTACAGTCTGTGAAAAGAAAAATACTGCACGGAGAAATAGAACACACTAGAAGTGGCAAGGTCAGGCTGAAAACCATGCCAGATACTTAATCCCTGAGAATTCACACCCAGATCAGGATTTACTGGTTCAAAATGGAGCTAAATTTAGCTGAAGAAAATAGAATTGAATGGCATTCAATAGATTTACTGAGGACGAGCTCAGTACAAGGTATTATATCACTTACTCATTACAGGTGAATTTTAAGACGTAAATCACTGAAATCAATATATTCTGTATAAAAGACTTAAAGGAAAGAGTACAAGTAAAAAAATAAGACAAAAATTTGAATCAAAGGATGGAAATACAGTGAGCCAACGTCAAGGGCATTGTTGAATGTTTCTATTAGAAGCTGTTGGGTTTTTATTTCTGTTTATGATTTCCACATGTGGGGAGGGATGGGTTAGAGGAGAAAAACCTAAGCTATCCCTTGAGACTATCTTAAAACTCTTAACTTTTTCCCCCCTCCTTCTAAAGTGACAAATTCACATTATTCTTCTCCAGTCCGGACACTCTCTATAAATACTATGACATACTATCTAATTTACTATGAATTATGTCCCAGTGACTGAACTTTTACATAATTAATTAAAGGTCAAGCTTGAACTCTTAACTCCTGATTGAAGACCTTTTGCTAAAATAATTTTACAACTTAGACAACAGGTCAGTTTTCTTAAACTTCCAAACATATAATTATAGTATAATATATGTAATACAAAAGTATGACGTAGCAAAATGAATTTGGAAAATAAGCAAAGCTGTAAAGGTTGTTTTAATCACAATGAATTCGGTATTATCATTGACTTGATCATAAAATCAGCACAATCTCATAAGATGCAAACAATGCATTCACTGATGAGGAAAAAAAAAAAGAATAATTACTGTAAACCAAACAAATGTAAGTCACCTCATAGAAGTTTTGGTGTCCGACCTTTTACACATACTTTTATGCCTTTATAAACACACATGCATTTTTTGACTTGTATCGGATGAAAGCATATATGCCAGTTTCTTTCTTTCTTTATGAAGTTTTATTAAAGTTTTTAGGATTTTTAAAGTTTATTTTTGAGAGAGAGAGAGAGTATGCAGAGGAGCGGCAGAGAGAGAGGGAGCAAGTGAGAGAGAGAATCCCAAGCATACTCCACACTCTTCAGCACAGAGCCACGTGGGGTTCGAACCCACGAATCATGATAGTACCGAGAGTCTTAGCCTGTTTAGGTCGATTTCGATCAAGAAAAATTCTATTGTGAAGGGGTGTAGGAAACAAATAGAGGTGATATGCCAGGTACCCATTTAGGGTAAGGAGAAATTGGGCGGTAGTGTCAAGACCTAGAGCATTAAATCCACACCGTGTGAGCAGTCATCTATTCTGCCAATTTTTAAGGTGTTCCCATCAATTTGCTGACATAAATTCTATGACAGCAAGTAACGAGATTAGAGCTGGATTCACTTAGAGGTGTCTAAATACCATGACCACTTGTAACTTGTATCTTGTTTGGTGACTAGAATTACAGTCCCTTAAGAGGATTCAGAGTGGCCAACCTTGCCAGGGGATTTCTCTCAAAATGGTCTGGATTTAAACGCAGCATAATTCAATGATAACATCTGTATCCTCCGGTTAACAAACACATTAACCTGAGTGTATCTTCCTAAAACTTTATGCCCTCTACCTCTTTTTACTGATGCCCAAAGCACTTGTGTTGGCTTTTGTGTTACAGTCAGGAGTTCAGGGAGAAAGATGTTGGTTAATCAATGTTTTATTTTGTTATTGTACTTCAGGGTTTCAAAAATCCTCAGAGAAGAAATACTAGGAGACTAGGCATCACTATATGGTTAACACTAATCAAACCAAAAATCCACATAACAAAAGCACTTTCATCTGTTAAAGGCCAATTTTAAAAGACAACAAAAGAATAATTTGATTATACTGGACTTGGAAGAGACTTTTGGAAATTTAGTCACAAAATCTTACTGAACAGAGGAAAAGCCCAAGCCACAAAGTTCAATAATAGCTTGTTCTTTAAGGTAGAAGACAAAGAAGACAATGATAAAAACAACAACAAAGAATATAAAAGACCTATTAGTAGATCCAAGACTATCCGTCAAACCAGACTGGGGCTTCTTCTGCCACAATAGATTTCCTTTCCAGCCCTTCCCCAATGCAGATCAGAAAAAAAAAAAAAATTAAAAAAACAAATACACATATACACGCACACACGCATTTTCCAAACCGGGTTATACCCTTGCAAGGTTTTTAAACTTCTCTCCCTGAGGCAAACTGTGCTTTCATTTCATCAACCCTATAATACTTTGAGATATCATATAACCAAGCCTTATTAGCGGTAATCCCTTACTAATGACATTTCTTAAATGCCCAAAGAGGAGGGCCTAACTGAGTAATACATCTCAGATGAAAAAAGAGAAGATGAATCAGGAGAAATCGGACCTCAGGATAAAGTTAAAAGGACAGAGGACGGTGGTCACCAAGGTTCTCCATGGTCAGTGATGGGAACAGAGAAGAGTGTCCAGGGGCAGGGCGGGTAGTAACCGTGTACAGATGGACTGAGTTTAGGGCCTCCACCACGGTAAAGTAGCAATCAGGGGAACAAACTGGGATCAACTTAGCTCATCCCAGAAAGGGAGCCAAGACTGTATGGCAGCAGGCATCATCCAAGTGACCCTGCTGTTTTACCGCCATGGCTCCAAGAACAAGGCCTGCTTCTCTCTGCCCTGGTCTCTGGTACAAGAGAAAGGCGTCTTCTTCCCCATGAGGTCACAAAGGTCAGAGTGGTAAAAAAGCCTATGTAAGCTGCAAACGACAAGATCTTTTAAAGAAGATTCCTGACGCTAATTATTTTAAATATTTTATTAATTCAGTATGCACTTCAGAGAGGCACAACTTTTGTGTACTGGTAGATAAGGGGGAGAAATCCACACTAATTCCATAAATGACCTATTGTTCTTTGAATGGTATTATTCTTTAAATTTTAACAACTTTATAAGGAGCACAGTTGTTGACATTTGGGTCAGAGGTAAAGCTGGGAGAAACTTAAAAATAATGGCTCAGAGGATTTTTCGAGAGGGTTAAATGAGTAATGTGCTTAGTGCCTGGTCTGAAACATTAGTAAGTGCTACATAAGCATTAGTCCTTAATTTTGCTATTGTGATTATGATCCTTTGAAATTCTGACTAAAACTATCAAGACAATGTATATTTATATGTGGGAAGGCCTGAGAAGGAGAAACATTATATTCGATTATATTGCACGGGTGCATTTCTCTACTGAATGAAACAAGTCGTATTTTTGGAAATACAGACAGCTGTATCCCATATATCAAACTAAAAGTGCCATGGCAACCACTGTTCCTAAGTGATCGTAGAACTCTGTGTGTGTGGTTCTCTTTCCATATAATGAATACAAGTGGAAAGTGGCGGGGAAAATCAAATGTTGCATGATAACCTGCAGAAAAATCACAAAAAAATGTATTTTTTTAAATTTTTTTAATGTTTATTTATCTTAGAGAGAGAGAGACAGAGTACGAGTAGGGGAGAGGTACAGGGAGAGGGAGATACAGAATCTGAAGCAGGCTCCAGGAGCTGAGCTGTCAGCACAGAACCCAATGCGGGGCTCGAACTCACTAACTGTGAGATCATGACCTGAGCTGAAGTCAGGCGCTTAACTGACTGAGCCACCCAAGTGCCCCAAGACATGTTTCTTAAAGATTACAAGTACATGCTCTTTTACAACAACCTTAATGACTCTGCATAAAACAATTAGGATTAAAATTCATTAAGTGAAGGGGCTTTGGGTGGCTCAGTCAGGTAAGCGTCCAACTTTTGCTCAGGTCGTGATCTCACTGTTGAGTTTGAGCCCCGCATCAGGCTCTGTGCTGACAGTTCAGAGCCTGAAGCCCGCTTCGGATTCTGTGTTTCCCTCTCTTTCTGTTCTTCCCCCACTCATGCTGTCTCTGTCTCTCTCTCAAAAATAAACATTAAGAAAATAAAAACTCATTAAGTGAAACTAAGACCAAATACATACTTGCACATTTTATAAACGTATGATAATCTCTCATCTTACCTACTTATAAACCATGAAAAATATTAAAAGGTAAAGTTAACCAGAAGATGAATGGCAAATATTTCTTAAAAACAAATCATCTGTTAAAAAATGAACACTCTCAGTATTAAATTTCAGTTGCATAATACTAGATGGCAAAGTATTTCCATTTCTCAATATCTGAATGTTTGTCTGCACCAGAACCAAAATGGGATCAAATGAACAGTTCAATCAAGATAATTCCTTATTGTGTTTGCAGCCAAAAGCCAATATCCTAAAGAAAATGAGGTGGCATTCTGGTAGCCTGGGAAAAGCTGCTTTACTGCAGTGTACACATTAACTCCAAAGAGTAAAACCACACCGAATGTGCAAAAATAAAGAATTCTCCAAAAGTTTCTACAGCTTCTGTGGGCCAAGACTGTTCACAAATGGTGTCCAATTCTTCCTCCCCTTCTTCAAATGTAAAATACTCTTTAAAAGGCTACTTTGTCAATAATATTAGGACATCCCTTGGAAACAGATTTTATTAAGTGTGCTCTTCACAGAAACTTGATCAGTGAACATAATGCAGATACTGGATTTCTGAACTTTTTAAATTTAAAGTTTATTTCTTTTGAGAGAGACTGAGAGTGTGAGAGGGAAAGGGGCAGAGAGAAAGGTGGACAGAGAATCCGAAGCAGGCTCCATACTGCCAGCACAGAGCTGGAAGAAGGGCTCAAACTCATGAACCATGAGATCATGATCTCACCCGAGATCAAGAGTCAGATGCTTAACTGACTGAGCCGCCCAGGCACCCTTGAACTTACTTTCAATCTCAGAATTGTAAGTCATTTTCAATTTAAGTCAATGCCATTGCATTTCTAACTTTTATCATGTGTGAAATAAATGACAATCTACATAAATAACCATGTACATGTAATCTTATTCTAAATAACGGTACACATTTATATAGTAATACATGAGATACGCTTTGGGTATACAACAGCGGGAGCCTGCCATTACATATGTTGTTGCATACATGACCTTTCAAATCTTTAGGCAGAATCATATTCACGAAATATTCAAAAAGATTGGAGAAAAACTGCTCGAAAATTTCTAATTGGGTAGTTTTCTTCTGCAAATGAACATTTCCCTAGATGACAGTATGTTCACCTTTTATAAGGAAAATGACACAAGTTTGAAATGCAAAAGAGTACAAAGAACTTTCGGGACATGAAAATACACACTGTAGCAATGACAGTAAACTATGCATTCTTCAAGATATATTCTTTATGTGGATAAAATAATTTTAGTGGCAAAAATGCTCCAAGAAATAGGTTAGGATAAATTATTTTACTAACTTGGATCTTCATTGAATCCTCTTTGGAAACTGCACAATCAGTTGCCAAAATTAGCTCAGAAAATCAACAGCCTTTTATGTGAAGAGTTTCAGTTTAAGCTCCCAAATCACTATCCAATAACTTTAATTTGCCAGTATTGAGAAATGCCTTAGAGAAATGAGACAAATTATTAAATACTGACAGCCAAAAAGCATAAAAGAGATGTTATGGGGAGAATTTTTTTTCTAGTTACAAGTAGACTGACTTACCCATTAGCCTGTCTAAGGCAGACAGAGAGGATCAATGAGTACTTACAAGAGGGCTAATGTGAAGTGAAAGCTCAAAGTGAATAAAACTGTTAATTATAAATCACTTTGTCATGCAGTACTGTTATTTATCTCTTTACCTCTATTTTCTTGCACTTCACCCACAAAAGTAAGCATTTGCTATTTCTAATATAAGTAACTATTTCCAATATTTTCTTTCTACTTTATTAAAGGATGCTTTGGGGAAAAAAAAAGTGTAAAAATGAGAACGTTATAGGTCTGTTAAACAGCGCACCCTTGTGGTTTATTTTGACTCCTGAACAATAAAAATTACAAAGAATATATCCAAAATTCTTCAGGGATTTGATAATAATTTTTCCAAGTATTTTTTCCCAGCCCGCTATTACTTTCAATCATCAAAAACAATGCCTTTTTTAAAGTTTCAAATTTTAAAGCTAAATTAAAATAGATATAAAATGTCTATAGTAATAGGGATCTTTTTTATTTTAAATTTAAAACAAGGAGTAAAATGGCACATGGGTGTCTGTCAGTTAAGCATCTGACTCCTGATTTCAGCTCAGGTCATGATCTCACGGTTCGTGAGTTTGAGCCCTACATCGGGCTCTTTGCTGACTGCACAGAGCCTGCTTGGGATTCTCTCTCCCCCTCTCTCTCTTTGCCCCTCCTCCCATGTATGCACACACACTCTCTCTCTCTCTTTCTGCATCTTTCTCTTTCAAAAATAAATAAATAAATAAACTTAAAAATACTTTAAAACAAGCAGTAAAATAAGAAAAATGTTGAATTGCCCTAATATTTGCATCTGGCTATACAATTTCAATTTGGGGTTAATTTTATTTTTATGCACAATGTAATGTATACTACCTTTTCGTTGTCGTGGTCCTTAAGCTTTTAATACAATCTTGCCAAAATTCCTGACAACCGTTCAGCTATAAGATGAATAAGCTCTGAGGATCTAATGTAAATAATGGTGACTGTAGTTGATAATACTGTAGATATAATCAAAATTCGCTATGAGAATAGAAGTGAAATGTTCTTATAAAAAAATATGTGAGGTGATGGCTGTGTTAATTAACTAGATGGAGGGAATTCTTTCACAATGTGTGTTTCAAATCACCACAATGTACACTTCAAACATCTTGTAATTTGCTGTATTATACTCCAATAAAACTGAAAAGAAACAAAAGTAGGATGGCCCCAAAATTGTGATTGGTGTAGAGGGCCTTGAATGCCTGGAAAATAATAGTCAGTTATCAAAGTTTCTGAACTAGGAAGACATGTTAAAGTACTGGTCTTCTCCTTACTCTGCAGCCTGGATTTTTCTCTCTCTTCTGTTTTTTAATAATTTTTTTAACGTTTAATTATTTTTGAGAAAGAGAGAGACAGAGTGTGAGCAGGGGAGGAGCAGAGAGAGAAGGAGACACAGAATCCAAAGCAGGCTCTAGGCTCTGAGTTGTCAGCACAGAGCCTGACGTGGGGCTTGAACTTACGAACCATAAGATCGTGACCTGAGCTGAAGTCAGGAGCTTAACCAACTGAGCCACCTAGGTGCCCCTGCAACCTGGATTTTTCTAAGGCATGACTTCAGCATAAGGAAGGAAAGAAAGAGACAAGGAAAGATAAGGAAGGGAGAATGAATGAAGGGCTCACTAACTGGATGTGAAAAGAAGGGGAAAAAACCAAGAAAGATCCTGAGCTTTTAAATCTGGGAGAACAAAAACAACTTCATTTCTAATATGCTGATTTCCAGGTAGTGATGAGTGAAAAAACAACCATGAGTTCAATCTGCAACTGGAACAAAATACTGGGATTGGAATCACAAAATTGATCTGTTCATTTCCCAGGGCTGTTGTAACAATTTACAATGACTGAGGGGCTTAAAACAACAGAAATGTATTCCTTCACAGTTTTGGAACCCAGAAGTCTGAAACCAAGCTGTTGGCAGGGCCATCTCTCTCTGAAAGTACTAGGGGAGAATCCTTCCTTGCCTCCTCCAGCTCCTGGCGGCTCCTGGCTTTCCTTGGCTTATGGCAGCATAAGTGCAGTCTTGGCCTGCATTATCACATGGCCTTCTCATTTTTTGTCTCTGTGTGTGTCCCCTCTTACAAGAACACAAGTCATGGGAATTGGGCCGAGCCTATGTCCACCATGATCTTATCTCTAGATCCTTGACTTGGACACATCTTTTGGGCGGATGCTATTCAAACAACTACAGTTGAGAACTCAACAAAGAACACATTTTCTCTGAAACAGTAGAGTAAATATAGGTTAAGACCATATATTCGGGTGCCTCCAAATTTAGAAAATGGGTAAAGAAAGGAAGTGTTGGTACGAAATAAAAAGAGAGGTGAAATATAAAAAGAAAATCAGGACCAAGAAAAAGAGAAAAAAATCAAGACTATGGGATGAGATAGCACATCAAATATGGTGAAGAAGAAATAAAGGCTGAGATGCCTAGGAAGGCATGAGTGTGCTCAAACACGTGTGCACACATACCACACACACACACACACACACACACCCCGAACCACAGCTTAATTGTTAAGAATTTTTATGATGAATAAATAAAAAATGGTTCTTCAGCTTCTCTAGGGAGAAACAAATAATTCTGGGTCATACTGAACAATACATCAAAGAGCTGCCCAGATGTCCAGATCAAAAGAAAAAATAATTAGAAAATTATATAAAGATGTCTAGTTTGCCAAAGGCAACATACCAAAAAAAGAAAGAAAGAAAAAAAAAAAGATTGCTTAACATGGGATCATCAACTGGTCATAGACCAAAGGGTAAGAATCAAAAGAAATGGCTTTTGGTGAGGCCACCACAAGCACAGTCTAGAATTTTAAGAGGCAGACCATTAGAAAGACAATAGAGACCTCTTCAGGACCCAAGTGCAAGGGAGTTTACTGGAAGAGAGGTCATCTGGAATAAAGATTTGGGGGAGCGGGGGGTGAGGCTAAGATTTATTTCTATATAAAGAAAAAGACAGACTTTGGTAACTACTCAAAAGTATAATTTACACCCTTGTAGTATAGTTTTATGATAATTAAAATTTTAAAACAATCCTAAAAGTGCTACCTTTTAAATGACTTACTTTGAAGATGTGTAAAAGAGTTACAGCTGCAAAATGAAGTCTCTGGGGACACTGAGTTAGCCTCTGCTTATCTCACGCGGTTTCAATCTCTGCTTCTGGTTCGTGCCCAGGCAGGCCACTGTCTTCACATTCCCATGTCTGTGAACATGGTTCTTCTTGCCTGACTAAGGCACACCCACACAGATGTTAATCCTGAACCCAAGAATCACCTCTTCTGTAACACTTCCCCCAATTTCCAAGTAGTAACTTTGGAAAACTTTGTAGCAAATGATTCTATTATTTGAAAAAAAAATAACTATCTTCCTGATTTGTAAGGTGAGATTTTATACCACAGACATTAGATAAGAAAATCTTTATAGAAATAAGAAGACGGCTTTAATAGATGATTTTCCAAATAGCTACTGAGTTTAAGCTTTTTCTTCTTCATTTCTACCCTGATTGCTATTCATATTCTAAAGGCGCACATGATAGTTTATAAATTATAATTAAAACTATGGTTACAATTTTAAAGTTAAGAAAGCATAGGAATGTTTATTAGTTGGTTGGAAGGAGTTAATTTACTTAAGCACTGAATTTACTAAACTTCCAAGGGGAAATAAAACCCTTGAAGTAGATACAGGAAAACTTCTCAGTGTCTCAAAGATCTCCAAATAAAATTTGCTCTCGAAGGTACTTAAATCATTTGTCTGATTACAAGCAACAAAATATACAGTCTCGTGTTCAATCTCCTTTGCTTAAAACTTCATCTATAGTCCACAGGAATAAAGCGAGGAACGTACATATTTTATAGCCATGAAAAGTAGTTTGCAAATGGATTTCCACAAAACCACATATTCCTGGAAAATGTGAGAGTAAACAGAAGCAAAGACATACCTAGGACACTGCTTTGAACATAAGAGTATAGAAAAGTAACTGCAATATAGTCTACATAAAAAGACACTTTTTTTTTAAACTATAGAGTGTCTATGTACCAATGAAGTATCAGGATTTCCCCTGAGTGAGGGGAGTGAGAATCCCAGAGTCAGGTCAAGAAGATATATCTAGTTACAAACCTATGAATGCCACATAAAGGTTTTATTGCTCTTAAAAAAAGAAAAAGTTCAAAAATAAGTATTTGCATTCCCACTACATGCATCAAGCAAGCGCCTCTGGTGGGCCTTAGTTAGCCAGGACTTTAAAGTTTATGGATGATTTATTTGCTTGAATATGAAAGCTACTTAAAATTGACACATTCTTTACGGCATCGCAGACCTGTACATCATCTCTTCCCAGTGCCAATGTTATCAATAACATGTTATTCATCTTATTACATATTAGTAACGGTTATTAACCTTATTAGCAGACTAGGTGGACAAGTAAGGCAGACAAGTACTAGGAAAAACAGATGGTCCCCCACTCCATCCTAAAAACACAAAACAAAATGAAATTACTCACCTTATCTGTTTCGTCCACACTCGAGGATTTCACTACACAAGAAGCCTGGTCTCTCCTGGATGTGAGCAAGGTCGTGGGGGGCGCTCTGAGACCCCGGCATTGGAGGCAGTGGAGCCCGCCTCTTCTTGGGTGCGTCCGAAGGCAGGGTGTTGGAAATGTATGGCTTGGAAATGGTGTTGGACCTCGTAAAAGCTGGACGATGCTTGCTTACTAGAGGAGTCGCAGGAGCACTTGCAGTCTGACAAACAAGGAAAAGGCAAAATCCATAGGTAATTTCAAGATAAAGAGCACGTGCAATTAAAAAATGGAGGAGAAGCATCTTAGAGAACATCACATAAGAAAATTTTTACCTGTTCCCGCTTTTTCTTACTGCGTTGAAAAAAGCTGAAAAACCCTTTATTGTCCTTCTCCTTCATAATGTCTAGGTTTTGTGATATCTGGCAGGATTCTAAAATAGAAGAAGAGCCTCTTACTTTTGTACATGGGGTTGTATGTTCGCCTCCAAGTTTTCCCTTGAAAAGCTTGTCGAGTGATAAAAGGTACTAATTATGATTGACTATGAACCATGCGCTTTGCTAGGCACCTTGTATCTCAAAGCAACATGTAAATTTAGTGTTATTGTTCCTATCTCACAGCGGGGCATTCTGAAGACTAAACAAACCAACATACGTACGTGAGGCCGACAGTCAAGAAATGACAGAGCCAGGACATAATTCTTTGTGACTCAGACCTGTGTTCTATGCACAACTGCCAACATTTCAGAGAAATGGACACTTTGAATTAAAGGAGATACACAGTTGCTATTGTACAGTTTGAATTTTTATTTAGTCTCAGAGCTAAACAGTTATGAAATACTTTATTCTCCAAAACATGACTCACTAGAAGTAATACTTGATTAAGTGTTTCAAAACATTATTTCTTTAATCTGATGGTTCTCAACGAGGGGGCAGTTTCCCCCCACTCTCACACCCCACGAACGCTGGACAATGTCTGGAGACAATTTTAGTTGTAACGACTGAGGGTAGGGCAGGAAAACGTGCTACCAGCATCTACTGGGTAGAGGCCAGTGATGCCGCTAAACACACCACAATACACAGGACAGCCGCCCAACAACAAAGGATTATCCGGGCCCAAATATCAATACCGAAATTAAGAAACCACATTTTAATCAGAATGGCAAACGTCAAACCTCATGATTGCATATGAACATTCCATTTTTCCAAGAAATATTTCCTAATGTCAACTAAAGAGGCCTACAAACGATGACAAATCCATAGTGCTGAGGAACCCTGGCCCAGACAGTCTCTAAATCCCATTTCCCACTAAAAGGGGACCAAAACTGCATAAAAATGTTTGATGCTTTGTGATATCAAGGATTGTACAGATTAGTCTGGAATATCTAGTTATAGTAGACAGAAAGAAATCAGAGTCAAAGGGGGTCATTTTAAAAGGGCACAGGAGGGGCGCCTGGCTGGCTCAGTTGGTTTAAGCGGCTGACTTCGGCTCAGGTCATGATCCCACGGTCTGTGGGTTCGGGCCCCGCGTCGGGCTCTGTGCTGACAGCTCAGAGCCTGGAGCCTGCTTCAGATTCTGTGTCCCCCTCTCTCTGCCCTTCCCCTGCTCATACTCTGTCTCTACGTCTCTCAAAAATAAATACACGTTAAAAAAAAATTTAAAAGGGCACGGGAACTAATCCGATATGGTTTTTACTGACCAAAGTCAGGACACCTTGGGCATCATAAGAATAGCTTGATAAACTGAAACATTTTGCATATGTTTAATTACAAGCATTCATAGTGATACTGAAAAAATAACTTATCCTCACTGTCTACCTTTGGTGACTGCTAAGGAACCAGTCTGTTAACGTTAAAAACTGATGAAGGAAAAGAATCGCATTTTTTTCCTGCCTCTTCTGAATGAATTCTACCCAGGTAGACAAGCTGACGTGGGGAAATTTGCTGTTTTAGAAATATCTCAATTAATAACTAAAGGAATATTTGCTATATTATGCTTATTTTCTAACTCCTAATTAAGATTTAAGCAATGATTATTGATAGCTAACTTCAAAAACAGTGAGCTTGCAGGGCACCTGGCTGGCTCTACCTGTTGGTAGAGCAACTCTTGATACTGTGGTCATGAGGTGGAGTCCCACCTTGGGTGCAGAGTTAACAGGCATACATAAATGTAACTTGCTATTACATGGCTGCTGCTGAAAGTACATAATACCGCCTATGAAGTATTGCTGCAAATACCTCACCCAAATCTGATCAGGTCTCTAGGTGTTATAATCAATGTACAGGAAATAGAGATGATCAAGACACATGTTAAATGGCACCCCATGATGCAATCAGCAAAATTCTGAATGTCTTCAACAAATGAATTGCAAATTTAAAAAAAGAGAGAGAGAAAACCACGGAGTGGAGAATCTGTCAGTTTTAGGAAACATTTCTACTAAGGAGCACATATGTGTTTAATGGTAAATCACAATATAATTTCAGTGACATTTGAAACAAAGTACATTATATTGAAACGGTCTAATGCAGAAAACTAGGGGTAAATGCATAGTCTTAAATACATACCTCTTTCTTAAGACTAAATGCATAGTCTTTTTGTTTAAAAGAAATGTTTAAAGGGGCACCTGGGTGGCTCTGTCAATTGAGCGTCCGAGTTCAGCTCAGGTCCTGATCTCATGGTTAGTGACTGGAGCCCTGCGTCAGGCTCTGGGCACACAGCTAGCTCAGAGCCTGGAGCCTCCTTCAAATTCTGTGCCTCCTTCTCTCTCTGCCCCTCCCCTGCTTGTACTCTGTCTCTCTCTCTCTCTCTCCTCTCTCTCTCTCTCAAAATAAACGTTAAAAATAAAAAAAAAAGATGTTTTAAAAATTGAATAAATTATGATAAAATAGGGGCTACTCCAAGAAAGCAGAGACAGTCAATGATAATAAATATATTAATGCAATATGCCTCAATAACACACTGAAGGAGAATTATATTTCTCAAATTAAAACTTCATAAATCTGATGCTTTAAACATTAAATAAGTAAAATGCTCTCTACAATGAGTTCACTGACAATACTAATAATGAGTGGATAGCACTTTACGGTTACAGATTTTTCACATACCTAATTGCTTTCCTAGCACAATTCAATGAGGTAGGTATCACAAATTATCAATCTGAGCCCTTTTTCTATTTAGGGAATGTAAAGAAATGAAAGAAAGTAATACTGCCTTACTATAAATCTGAGGCCCCGATGACCAATGAATATGAATGACTTATACCAAGACACACAGGCATTAAATGGTAGAACTGAATCTAGTATCTCCTCAAAGATAATACCTTTGATTTTTCCTTTTTCTGCTAATTGAAAGTAGATATACAATTAAATTCAGGTGGAAGAGTAGACAGAAAATTCACATGGTGTACAGTGCAATCAATATAACCTAAGTATCTCATATGTTTTTGGTAAAGCAATTTCCAGGCACCCTGTTACCCTCCATACTAAGTCTTCACTTACAGCGCTGTGGCAGAGATAACCAGAAGTCAGCGTTACACACTAACAAACACAAGGGCTTGAGCTTATTTAGGAAAACAACTCAAATACTGTAGTTTCCTGTTTCCAGAAGAGAGACTCTGAGTAACTGCATACAAAGTTCTAAGACTTCTGATAATATCCGATAAAATTAGGGGGCAGAGGCATTTAGAGCATTTGGGCTGATCTTGTGGATTCTGACACTGTAAAATGAGCTTTCTTAATTTTCCTAGTCCGATCTTTTAGGGTTATATTCGCAGCGTTTAATACCCTGAACAAAACACATATTATCTGGGTTTAGAAGGGATATCACAAACCAATGCATTAAACACCTTCAAAATGAGGCCAACAAGACTATGAAATTTGCTTTGGGTTGTGTATGTAGAGAATGGCAAAGGTAAAAACAAAAGCCATGTATAAGTACTAAGATGTTGCTACGGGGAAAATGCTCATTTTTTTCCCCCAATCTATTATTATAAAAGTGGAAGGTTCAAGATCCGACAGATAAAAAGCTATTTGCCCTATCAATTTGCTAAAGGAGTTTGACAGCTAATGCAGTTTCAGAATTTAAATGCCTATCTTCTGATTATTAGCCAGTGTATGCTTTATGATCATAACAATTTTCAGCTCCTTTGATTAGCCTGGACTTTATGATGGGCACTAATAACAAATAATCACACCATTACTTACATAGACTTAATTCTTGGAATTGAGAGGCGCGCTGTGCTAGGGGAAAATTGGAAGCGGTAAAGAAAGAGGATTCCAATAACACATAATGTTTCTTAAGTTTCTTTTATTAAGTTTCTTATTTTTTTTAAGTTTATTAGGTTTCTTTTTTTTTCCAGCAGAATGGTAATTATTATAGTAATCAATTATCTGAGCCTATCCTTTTTTAATGGAGGAGGAAGGCTTCCAGACTTTATTATTATTGGCTAATTTTTAATAAAGTTTTCCTCTATGAAAGTAATACATTCCCATTATAAAATTCTGCACTATAAAGAAAAGGTTGAAGAAAATCACCCTTAGCCCTACCAAAAGGTAACCAGTATTAAATCTTTTTTATGTACTTCGTTTCAGAAATTTCATGTAAAAATTTTTTTACATACTGTAGTAAACTCATTTAAATGCTTTAAAAGCTACTTTTAGCGTAAATATATTTCATGTTATTATAAAATATTCACAATTCCACACTGCAAACATTTTCTACGATGAATATACCCTGGTTATAATGTAAATCATCTGAGATCCTTTCTTGGTACTACCAAACTATCATGAATTGTACTTAATAAATAACCCAGAAAAATCATTTTTTTCTTGTATGAGAGTTAAAAATATTTTTTCTCACATTCCTAGGATGATATTAACTTTTAAGCAATTATTGAAATGTAATTATTGTATTAATTTCAGAAATCAAAGAGGGGACACTTAATTTTTAGGAAATAAAGGCCAGAAGTTTTTTTACAGAATGTACATGTTAGTAATGTTAAGAAAACAGGTAAATTCGAACCTTATGTTTAATTTATTCAATAAAAATAGAGATTTCATGTTATAATTTTTTTTCTACTGATTCGTATGTCTTACCTTGTAAAGATGGCTTATTGGAGGCAGTAACAGAAGTGGCTACAGAAGGAGGGGGTAGAAGAGGGTAAATTGACTGTAACGATGATGTTTGTTCAAGTATAAAACACCACTGAGTTGAAATAGCTGTCTGTGGATTATATAAATCCACAATTTAAGTATAAAGTTTGAAGTGCTCCATGCACAGGGGATGTAAGTAATCATCCTTCGCTAAATTTTTATTTCTAATAAAACAGAGTCATGGTGAATAAATAAGCTTGCATTTATCTACCAGCATAAAAACCAACATTATCTAAGATCTCCAAATTTTAATACATTAAATTGTTTCTATAGATTAATACTGCAGGTTATTTTTATTTAGAAAATTTTTGGAGTTACATTTATAAGTCAGTTGATTTCGGGTCAATCTAGAAAAAAATTGTTCAAGAAAGCTATAAATTTGAATGATAATTAAGACTCAGGCAAAACCATGGTGAGTCAACAGTAATTCACACTTGATTAAAACAACAATGAGTTTAAATGTAAATTTTTATTTTCTGTTTAAATCTCAGAGCCACAAAGAATTAAGTTAAATCCTACCCAAAAAAAATATTCACAGGTTGACGGAAAAGTATGAATGACTACTAAGAAAGACAAGTTTTTGCTCTAATTTCAAAAACTGAAATCAAGTTAAATTTTATTACATTTTCGCTTATTCCCAATGACACGTATTGACCTCTATTTACAGGATCCATTAAGTTGTCATTTGAACTTCAGAAACTCTATTCATGAACACAATAATACATGCACTTACATGCATGTCCTGTCAAGTGTATAAAACAAAAAGTCTTCCTTACCTCTGCTGACATCCATGGCATATACTTCTCTTAGTCCCAGGTCATTAAGAGATTTTGTCAAATCAAGGGGCTCCTGAGACTGATAATCCTTCAACAACAGTGTATGCAGCGGATCAAACTCACATTTGCTGCATATAATGGGGGCGAGTTCTTGAAGTGGTGCATGTGGGCTAACTCTCACTATTGTCTTCTGCGTTTTCTTAAAATTGATCACGACTCTCACAGTTTTCTGAAACACAGAATAAAGCCATAGTTATTACCATAATTTATTTACTAAAAAAACATGTCACAATGATATCTATCATAAAGAGATAATCTACAATTATACAGTCATACAATAAACAGTATTTTTCTATTTTAATGTAAAATTATATTTTTGTCCTGAACCGTATTCTTAAAAGTAATTTGCTTATTAAATAACCTAGATTAAATTTATAACCCTTTTAAGGTATAAGTACATTTTACATCCAGGAGGAAACATAAGATACTATTGATATTTTTGTTTTATTCCCTAAAATATTTCTAAGCAAGCAAACATCCAAAATAATACAGAGTTGCACATGTTCAATGTTTCAGCTGAAGAATATTTATCTAGTGGTTTGCCAGTTATTTTGATGAAACATTGAGGCTAAAATACAAAATTTTGTGCTTCTATTAGAAATAAGATAAATGAGATAATGCATATAAAAAGCTTAGCATAGGTCTGGCACATAATAAATTATCAACAAATAAACATTAGCTATTGTGATTACCTATTGTCACTATTATTTGACAATTTAGATATCTAGTAATAATTAAAATTGAGAAGATTCTAAACTGAATATATTCCTGTATATAATGGAACTTAGAAACATGTTACCATGCTAAGTGAAATTACAGTTTGCAGATTCTCAAAGCTTAACACGTATTCATTAAACTAAAACACCATGTATAATCCCATGCTATAGCACAAATATTTCCACCTAGATACATATGTATCTAGATGAAAAATAGTCCAATATCCTAATTAATTCTTAATATTAATATTGTGTGTAATGCAAATGTTTTAATATTGTAAAAGAATTCTTGCTTTTTTAATAAAAAGCTGTATGACAATATGAAGAGAATGGGAGAATATATACACTCAAATCATATGTAAACAAACTATGAATTTAATGTATAGACCTTTATATATATCCTGAAGTTTAAAAAAAGTGGATGTTCCTAATGAAAAAATTGTCCTTGAAACCCATAAAATTCTATCCCTATTGCTTATAGGGACAGAACAATTTTGTAAATAAAGAAGAACTGTTATTAGAAACACCATGGTTAAAAATTTTTGAGAGCAAAAAAAATTTTTGCTTAAAATTCATATATTACAGAAAACTGAGTCATTATGTAGCTCAAATTAACAATTTAGAACAAGTAAAACCACCACTTACCAAGTACAGAGAAGCCAAAAAGTATTTTAATTCTTAACTAAATTTTCACTAAAGGATTCTAAAACCTTCCTCTTTTTGAAAGAGTAAGTTAAGTGCAGATCATTTATAATTGTCAGATTCTGCTATGGTCCTACAGATCACTTTAGAGCATCTAAAATCTAAAGTATTCCCCAAATTCTAGTTAATCCAAAGATCAATAACCAAATGAATCCTAAACAAAGTGGCCTAGGCAAACAGATAGTTATGTTCACATCAAATTTAAACAGAAAGTCCATTTTTATTTCATTCGAAATAGATACAACCTTCAGATAATAACTGGAAAGTCAATTTAGTATTTTTGCCAGAAGACATCAAAATCTACTGTGATGTTCTTACCTCTGGTATTATAGGTGTAGGTTTTTTCTTATCCAAAATTTTTGGCTTTAAAATGACTTTCTCCACCTCCAACATTCCTATTGGTGTGTTTGGCTTAAATTTAATGGGGTTATTTTCAGCTGACTGCAGATCAATTGTGTAACTTGATGGGTTTAAGTGATACTGTGCACAGAGGAATATCAACAAGTCCATCATAGGTTTACTGTAAAACAAAAGTAATACTTATCATAAAATCCATGAAACAATTTCATTAAATGTTAAAGTTATTATTTTCCCTAGCATTTTTCTTAAGACCTCGTTTTCAGCAGATAAAACAAGGCTATAAGAGAGTATGTGTGAAAGCAATTTAAAAAATCTTACAAGTTTGTTTTCCCCACTGCAGGAGGTGTATACATGGTAACCTGAGCCCTGGACTCCAAGCATCTCTCAAACTACAAGATATTCAAGTGGACAACATTATAATAGTTAAAAAAATCCCGATTACTATTCAAGAGAGCTTGGATCCTAGTGCTGGTTTAAAAATTACCTATATTTTTTATCTTCCAAGTTGTCACTGTAGTATACATTTTAAGAGAAGAGAAGTCCTTTCCTTACCCAAGAGTACCTTGTTAGGTGCTCCTTCACAGTATTATTTTGAATCCATCAGCAGTCTTTTGCTTCTGAACTGGTTATACTCCAAAGAGCTCATAAAAATGAAGCATTAAGAACTACAACCACCTCAGGGTGCCTAGCTGGCTCAGTGGGTAAAGCATGTGACTCTTGATCTTGGGGTCGTGACTTCAAGACCCATGTTGTGCAAAGAGCTAGAAAGGAAGGAAAGAAGGGAGGAAGGAATGAAAGAAGGGAGGGAGTGAGGGAGGGAGGGTAGGAGGAAGGAAGGAAGGAAGCCATCCCCCCCACCACCACCCTTTGGGCTTTAGAAAACACAGGGAGTATCTACATGAGGAAGCCTGCAAAATTCTAAAGTGTATAGTGTAGATTTCTTAATTCATTCAAATAATATTTAATATTTTCTAGGTCCTGGAGACACAATACAAGTGTTAACCGCATATCTGCTCTCATAGCTCTACACTCCTAAATAGACTAGACAAAGTGTCTGCAAACTACAGTCTGCAGGTCAGATTGGGTCCACAGCCTATTTTTGTAAATAAACTTTTACTGGAACACGACCATGCTCGTTTGTTTACATAATATCTAGGGCTGCTTGTGTGTTATCAAGGCAGAGTTGAGTAGATGTGACGGAAACTGAATGGCTCACAAAGGCTAACATATTTACTACCTGGTCCTTGACAGAAAAAATGTTATGGGCACTTGTGCTGAGACAATTAGAAAGTAACCAAGTAAATGCTTAATTTCAAATAGTGATTAAGCATTACATATTACTGGTAATATAAAACCTGCTTCTATAGGAAACCACATCCAATTTGACAAAGATACCTCCCAAGTTTTTGCTTCCCTTTCCACAAACTCCAATTGTTAATACAGATTGTGTTTCCATTCACACCAACAACAGAACCATGTGGTCTCTGAGTCACAGAGGCTTAATTGTCAGCCATTAAGGAAAGAATACTAAAAAAATCTTTTGTATTATGTGCTTTCCTCAAATGTCTGATGATCTTAAGCTATTAGTTCATATTTAAGACTGAGGCGCTAAAAGGCCCTATTTTCATGGACTAGATAGAGGTTGGTGGGCTTCATTTGACAGTAATTAGGTGGCCAATTATTTTTTTCCATGGGGAAATATAAACGTGAATAAAAAATTCTCCAATTCCTTGACTAGATATGAACCTGGGTACTGGCTTTCAGGAACTCGACAGGGAAGTGAGGCTAGAAATCTCACCATTCAGTCTGACATTTTAAATTTTGTACATCGGTTTTCATATGTACCTGATCTCCACTCTCCTAAGCGGAGTTAGTTCCCTGATCTGCAGTCTCTCTGGTTCAGGTTTTCCAAAGAGGCAGTCTCCTTCTGGAAGAGGGTTAGTTGTCTGAAATTGTGTGGTCTTGAGGTTAAGATTTTACATAGATTCTCAAACCATCCACTGTGTTCATTCCCCTACCTCACTCTTGCCTCCTGTGGCTGTTGCCCATCTGTTCACATCCCTTTTCCTTCCCCATATACAAGTATCCCCCCACTATACATATATCAAGAAAATTAATAAAAACTCTAAGTCCCTGCATAAATTAAAAAAAAATAGTTTTCTGAAATATGTTTCAGTCCTTAAAGTATGTTCCCTAGGTCTTTATTAGATGATTCCACAATAATAAACTTAGGAGTTTCATGTCCTCTTGAGCTATCTAATATGATCATATATAAAATTGTCTATAATTGCCCAAATTTTGGCACTGAGTATTATTTATTAAATTTCATCCACAGTAAGACTAGCATAATGGTATTATTCAAGTTTATTTTTTGGTAACATACTACTATCTGAGAGCAATTTAATGCTACATACCTATTCTTGACTTGGAAATGGTTTCTCCTTTCCCCGATAGTAAATAAAGTTAAAAAGGATTAGGTAATGTCTAGGTAAATACAATATAATTCCAGTAAAGCTGGGAGAGAAAAGGACTTTCACTGCCAACCAAAATGGAGAGCTGTCCACTACTGTCGGTGAATAAGTGATATGTTCAGATTATATTTCTCTCTGTATACATAAATGTGCCAAATAACAAATATAAAAACACTAAAGCTTATACTTTAAACATCTTTTTACTTCTTAAATATACAGTTCTTTAGAATCTCTGCCAGAGATATACAGAAGTTAAGAAGATAAAAATATTTATTAGTGTGACCATTTTCATCCTATGTAGAGTAATATAAACATTTCAGGAAAAATATATCTTCCATTTTTAAAAGGTAAGAATTTAACACTTTTTATGTACACTTATTTAACCTTGCTAATATGACTTAAGTACTGTATTTTTATCTGTGACATTAGTTTTCTAATTTAATAAATGAAATGCATAATGGGTCAAGAATATTATAATAATGGCCCATTCCCTCAATTTGGTCATCTGTAATCTTTGCACACTATATCGGATTTCATGGCAAAAATCTGCATGCTAACTAGATCTATGTCATGACTTTTAAACTCAACACTGCCTAAATATTTTCGAATAAAAAATGCCTCTTTGAATGGCAACTAAAAATCTCAGAACTTTTTTATGACTATTCTCTCATTCTAGAATTCCATTTAACTCTTTATTCAATAATTCCAGAGGCCAATTTTGTCTTGAAAATATTCCTATTTCCAGATAAAAATGCAACAGACCAGAAAGTTTTCTAACAGACATGCATGCAGAAGGGAGTTTAATACTGTATATGATAATGGTATTCCAAATTTTGGGGAAAATATTTGAATTTTCAACAAATGGTATTTGGGGTAAAAAACTAGTCATCTGATAAAAAATAAAAGTTATGTACCCATTTTTATGCCTTAAACTAAAGTAAATCCCACATGGACCAGATATATAAATATAGGGATATTACTCTGGGGGGGGGAGGTGACAGAAAAAGAAATCCATCCTCATGTAGCTTATGTTCTAGATCAGTCCTGTCCAACTGTTCTGCAACATGGAAGTTTTCTATATCTCTACTGTCCAATACAGTGGCCACTCACCATACGCGGCTAGTCGGCACTTGAAATACACTGACACAGTGGGCTAACAAACTACATTTTTCATTTAAACTCAGTTTAAATAACCACAGGTTGTGAGTGGCCACTGTATTGGCCAGAGTAGCTCTGGTACATTGGTTCTTAAAGTGTCATGCCTGGGCCATCAGCATCAGTATCTCTAGGACCTTGTTAGAAACACAAATTCTCAAGCCCCAGTCCAGATTATTGAATCAGAAACTCTGGGAATGGGCATAGTAATATGTGCTTTGACAAACGCTGGAGCCAATTCTCATGCATATGCTAGTATCCAAACCGGGGATCTAAAGAGGATAAACAAATAAGAAAAATATGCAGTGTAACAGAAAATAGTAAATGTTATGATGATAAATAAGACAACAAAGAAGGTTAGGAAATGGTCCAAGTGGAAAAAAAAAATGACTTTAGAACAGAGACCTGAATGGAATGGGCTATCTGGGGAAAGAAAATTCCAAGCAGAGCTGACAAGCTGCAAAGGCCCGGGGGCAACAGTGTGCTCCACATGTTTAAGGAAAAACAGAAAGCAGTGTTCCGGGGTGAACATGGTAGACTGAAATCAGAATGATTTGGGATTTTACCAAGTAAGAAAAAAAACCACTGGAGTTCTGAGGAGTGATGTGGTCTACTTTACATCTAAAAGGATTATCCGCTGACTGTTGTATTCACAACAGCCTGGGGGAACAGTTAACAAAGCTACTGCAAAAATTTAGGGGGAGATGGGAGCTTGGAGTAGTCAGATTTCAGATATATTTTGTGAAGTGTTGATAGGATTAAAACTGATGCCAGAGAAAAGGGTAAGACACAGGAGACAGAAAAGGGAGTTAAGCAGTAAGTAGAAAGAGGCCAGGATTGTAGAAACACTAGAACATGGAAGGGTTGCTGAAAGGACCCAATAGGAGGCCTAAATTGCTAATTTAAATGATTTGCTATGTGATACACTAAGGTCCTGGTAGCTTCTAGGGAACATGATAAATCAAGAAAAGAAAGGAAATTTCAAAAGGGAGAGACTAAATAAGAATCCAAAAATAAGATATAAAGTCAGAGCCAGAGGAGACGGCTCTAAGAACATTAACCCTTGGGAATCTACGATAATATTATAAAGGGGATCAAACTTTCCACAAGATCTAGGACAAGGGTTCAAGCCAAACTTATCTTGATCTGAAGGCACAGGATGGCCTCAAGATGTTATGTGGGTTCTATTTATACCTAGATATGCACTCCTTTCCTGCAAGACCGTCTGTTAGCAATGTTTCTTCCAGTCCCTAATACGATATCAGTACACAGTGAGGTCAGGGTCAGTGAATAAGGAATTTATAGGAACCAGAGATTATTTATCTCTTAGGTAATTCCTGTATCTCAAACATGTCAGACAACATACAACTGAGTTCTCTGCACAGTGTCAGACATATGAAAAGGCAAAGGTGTTGAGAGGAGATCCATATGCTTTAAACACACACAGAGGTATGAAAGCTGTTTTTTTCTTTTCTTAATTAACAAACTTGACTAATAACCTTGTTGTATCTAAAGTCAAGACATCTTTACACAGAGGTGGAATTATGGCATTAGGTTGGGTTAAGACCTTTTCCAAAAATAACCTCAAACCTGTTCGAATGCTTCTGGTATTTCACCAAAGCCTCAGCATTTTGCACCAAAAACACAGAAGATATGATCCTGACCTAGCCAATTTTAAGGGTGAGAATTACTGTCTTAACTTTATAATAAAGGAGGCTTAACACTATAAAAGTAGGACATTAAATTTTAAGCAGGCTCTGCATGCAATGGGGCTACTTTGGGGAATATCTAGTCTCGAACTGCACCACAGAAAACAAAAATCATCTCTTGAGTACAGTTTAGAGTTATCCACCTAGAAGCCAAATTACTTCTAGCAAAACAACAATTATGTTTTGAAGATAGCTATCCCAAGTTGATGTACCAAACAGCAGTTGGCTAAAAAATTCTACCCTAGAATCACCACAGGGAAGAGGCTTGTGTCCATGTTTGCTAAAGCAGGAGCACATGCCAACAGTCCACCTGAAACCTGAGCCAAATGATTAAAAGTAGAAAAGGACTGGCTGACGTTGGTCATCACTTTCTCAAATAAGAAATAGTAGCATCCTCCTCTATACCACCCTATCACTTAGAATTTGGGTTTATTATATTATTTATGAGTCTACTGTGTATTACTATTTACAGACATTTTTTCTCTTGTAAAGTAATTTCTTGGAGTGCAGATATTTTTTTAAGAGTCTCTCAAAACTCTTCTCTCTTCTTTGAAATGGAGAAATCCCTATGAAATTCCCTACTTCCTTCAGAAATAAAAACACGACCCCTTGTATGAATTTAATATCTATTATCTCGTTTGAGCTCACAACCGCCACAAAAGCTACTCTTACTTCATGAATGAAAAAGTTGAAGTTAGAGAAGTTACATAACCAGATTATGACGAATCTATACAGAATGAAGGTGCAGTCAAAATTGGAATTTCCTGAGTTCTAATGGAGTTACATTTTAGCCTCACAATACCCATAAATCAGGATTCAAGATGGGGTGGACGGTGTGCAACAGGCTATCTGCTATCTGCTGTAGTTTTCACTTCGAAGAATGATGATGTCACTGAATCACCCCCTAAATCCTATGGTGACTCTTACTGCATTCATGACACCTGTTAGGGGTAATTTCGTCCTAGTTTTCCATCTGCTGGCTAAGACGAGACCTCCATTTTTGTGTTTCGAAGTCCAACTGGATATCAAAAATGAAGGTCATGATTCAACAGAGAGCTCTCAGATCAGCAAGATGCCCACTAACCACCTCAGTGAATTTCCAACCCTTGGAAGTATTTAAACAAAGTGACTTACCAATAGGGTGGCTATGTTATTTATCATCCAATCTGGGACAGCTGAGAGCAAAAGGGGGCAGTATTAGTAATTAATCTGGGATAATACATACAAACAGGGACTGTCATAGGAGAATGAAGATGCATGATGTTAAGGACTTTTTATGAATAGGTAGATTTCAAAGTATCTGATGGGGTGGAATTCTATGAATAAGATTCTTCCTTATTATGATTCTTTAAATTAAAAAAAATTTTTTGATGTTTGTTTATTTTTGAGAGAGAGAGACAGAGCATGAGTGGGGGAGGGGCAGAGAGAGAGGGAGAAACAGAATCTAAAGCAAGCAAGTTCCAGGCTCTGAGCTATCAGCCCAGAGCTGATGCAGGCCTCAAACCCACAAATCATGAGATCACGACCTGAGCTGAAGTTGAACGCTAAACCAACTGAGCCACCCAGGCATCCCTTTATTACGATTCTTTAAATCTGCCCTACTATCTTATACCATTTTCAATGCATCCTCAAAATTGAGTTGAGTTGAATTGGTTCTAGTTACTCCTTACAAATGCATATCAACAACCCAATTAGAACACTCTCTTATTACTGACGTTTATTTATCTGATGCTAACCCACTTGGCTCAGTAATGAGTTCAGGAATGAAGTAATGCTCTCGAACTATTCCTATGTGCATGAAATGAAATAGATCAGGTACATAAAACAAATAAACCTAATCTCAAAGTTGAGAATCCTTACTGAATTATGCTATAGAAAACATTTAGAAGAAACTAACACACAATTAAGATTTCAAGACAATATTCAGATCAGTATGAAACTGATAAAAGTTCTTACATCAAATGATAAAAAAATATTTCTAAAAGTAAAAAAAAAATTGAAATTCACCACTTTTAGGCTAAGCTCTACTTGGTCATTTACCTTGGATGTTATATTCAGAGCTAATCATAACTACCTCATAAAAACTGTGATTTACTAACATACCTATTAAACACATACACAGTACTATAAAGTACTATAAATATATCTCACTGTAATTTGGGCAATGCAAATATGGACAAAGGATAAGATAAATATTATTGACACAAAAGTTAGAAATCATTAACTTAAAGGTAGGTTAACAAAATAGCATGTGCAATACACCATATTACCATATTGGTAAAAAAAAAGTGCCTATATAGGTTATGTGTATACATATGCATTTGTGTGTGTGTGTGTGTGCCTGTGCATATGTATGAATAAAAGGTTATATACTACAATGTTAATAGTTGTAACCTGCCTGTTTAATAATGATATGATGTTTTAATTTTTTTGGCTTACCTGCATCTTCCTACTTTATAATTGCCCAACTATTGCATTTGTAGTCTTAAAAAATTAAAAAGAAAATTAACAAGAGTCATTATTATAAGGCGTAGATGTCCGGAAAGAAAAGGACGGTAGCCCCCCTAGGAATGACATTCAGAGGACATTTGTGAGTAGTCTGTTACCTTTTCCCAACCAGGACAGCAATCAGCCGGCAGAGGCTTATGCACTCCCTGGCTAAGAGCTGTGGAGGGCAATGCTGGAGTCCAGAGTACAGGATTCTTCATCTCTACCAATAACACTCAAACAGCACTGTTCTACTTAAATAATTTAACAGTTACAATTCCAACTTTTATTTTAAGCAGCCACAATTGAATAAGTATCTACACTAAAATTTAAGCATTCTTAGAGAGTTCAACATGATTTGTGTTCGACTGTGTGTTTTTGGAATCTATTTGCCTATTATATATTTACTACACACTTGTGATTATTTTATACTTTTCAATAAATTTAAGTGTGATATGAAATTTTGAAACTCTTCTGAGATCCATACTGTTGTATTACTCATTTTTTTAACAAAGTTGACCCACATTAATCCAGTTATTATCCTGTCATTTTTCATAGTCTACTTTTTCCAATAGGTGGCACTGTAGTCCATGTCAACCGTTTCTAAGCCAGTTCTCTGACCCAACCAGTGCTCATGAAAGTTGGTCTTACTCTCAACTCTGCTATAAATTGGTGCTGCTGAACAGGCAAATTAGGTCACAAATCATGTGTAATATGTCTCTGGGTCATTTTACAGGCAAAGGCCAGAGAGAAGAGGTGACTTGCTTGAGGTTACGTAGCAAGTTACGGAATCAACTATAGGGCCCAGGATTTCTAACTTCAAGTTCTATGCTTTCTTTATTTGTGTTTTCACTTATGGCATTCTCAGGTTTGCTAGAATCAAAACAAATTTCTATTTATGGTAGGAGCATAAAAGGAAGAAATATCTTTGTTTGTTATAAATGATGTTGATTCCATTCCTCTTTTGAAGAAGAGAGGCTGTGGTAGTCTAGTCATACAATTCTCTCTCCGCAGCTAAAAAAGAGGATGGATGTCATTATCTCCCAAATGAAAACTGTTTTTAAAGTGTCCCAGAGAAAGAGAATAGAGAAAAAAATAACAAACATGTACTTATGAGGAGTAATTATATACTGAGGAGACACCGGACTATATAAGGTAAGGACCTAGAGTAATATGCAAACATACATATTTCCTTATTCTCTGTAAAGTCTATAGGAGTTTAGCCCATAAATTCATTTTCATTAAAAATTAACTTTCCCGAGTACATGTAGACACCAATACTTACGCTGTTGCATAATGTAGCAATTTCTGAGGGCAGGCCCTGAGCAGCTTGTCCTTAACACCAGTATCCTTTAATGTTTACTTTAAGTAAGGCACAGAGCTGCTCTGTCTAATGAAAAAGGTTATTTACTCTGCCAGCATGCGTGTGTACATGCACACACACACGCACACACAAATATATGTTTATGAGTGTATGTATATGCATACATACACACACACACACAAACACACACACACCACAGTAAACATTTTAATTCCACCTCCCTTTAATCCAATCATCCATGATAGGATACACAGAAATGCCCAAGGGTTTTCAGGCTGGCACCTCGATGTAAGCAAAAGACCACTAAGACAAGATGGCAGACAAAAGGTGACTTTTAGTCCTTAAAGAGGCATTATCACTAAGCTCCATTACCAAAAGATTGGTAAGCCAGTGCAAGTTTACCATCCTAATTCGGGACAACAAGTTTTTAGTCTCCCCGTGAGCATGAAGTCTATTACCACCTCCAACCTTATTGTGTTCCCTAATCTGAATAAGCTCTTTGGTGAAAAATCAATGTACAAATAAGGGCATTCTTCTGAAGATAATGCTATGCGTTCACATTCCTGCAAATGGAACATTCTGAGCATATCTCTGCATGAGTTGTATAAGGAGAGAGAAACTTTCTAAAAATCTTCCCCAAGATGACATTTTGAGAAAAAAAATTATATATATATGAAAAGTTAAATTAAGTATATAAATATTTATTCCAGTCTAATAGTGATATTATTCTTCAAAGGAAACGCTATTTGATAGATAATACTATCAAAATAAATATCATGCACAATGAACATTTAGACAAATTAAGAAAATATTGTCTCAAGTTTTATTAGCGTGTTCTCAGTGAGATATGGAACTCTGATTCTCTAAGAAAACATCATGTATGTAAACTTATTTAAAACTATTCCTCCTTAACCTTCCATCAAATTCCTGTATATTTCTGTTGAAACTTTCCCTATCCATTTATAGTAACGAAGTCAAGAAGAAATTTAAGTTATCCACGTCATGGGTCTTCACTTTAGGTAGCTAATATTTATTTGCATTTTGTTGTTACAGTTAAACACTGCTTTGTTTTTTAACAGTAGGTCAATAGTAGCTGCAACATTCAAGATAATTCAAATTACACTATTAATTTTTTTTTTAACATTTATTTTTGAGAGACAGAGACAGAGCGCAAGTGGGAAGGGGCAGAGAGAGAGGAAGGTACAGAATCTGAAGCAGGCTCCAGGCTCTGAGCCATCAGCACAGAGCCTGACGCGGGGCTCGAGCTCACAAACCATGAGATCATGACCTGAGCCGAAGTCAGACACTTAACCGACTGAGCCACCCAGGAGCCCCCAAATTACACTCTTAAAATATCCAAAATTGCAGCCTAACACATCTATAATCACTCCTAAGAAATCCAGAATCACACCACCACTTTTAATCATCAACACTATTAATATTAAAAAATGACTCTGTAATTTGAGTCATTCCTGAATGATAAAACTACTAGGAACAAAGTCCCTGAATCAAACTGCCTAATGGAAACACTGGTTTGAAACAAATTCTGCTTGCAGGAAAATTTTTCAGTCCTAAACAAATTTTAAAAAGCAATCGGTATTTGGGACATACCTTCCTTGTTCTCTATGTGGAGAAATTGTCTTTATTTAAAAGATCCTAGGAAAGTAACTAGGAACCATCCAAACAAATGTCTCTTCAGAACATATCATTTACGTTGCTACCTCCATCTACATAAAAGAGTTTAGGAAGGCCATATTCATCTTATGTATTTATTAAATGCCTAGTATGTTGCAAGAAACTGCTAAGCACCATGAAGTAATGATGCCCGCATGGGTCTTGTGGTTTATTCAAGAAGACAAGACATGCATATTAGTTACAGCATGGAATGATATATGATAACCATCAATGGTAATAAAGTTGTCAGAAGAGTCTGGACATTAGAGGTAACATTCATTCTGGGAAGATTAAGGAGACTTTTTAAATAAAAGTGTCACGTGAGCTACAAACCCAATGGAGAAAATGTGCCTGGTAAGGTACTCCAGATGGAAAAACTTTCAAAAAGGTGTGGAGGTGGAAAGTAGAGTATCTGTAGAACAAGCGTCATGCAGCTGAAGCTTAAGATTTCAAAGGGGAGCAGGGAAGGAAAATTCTACCCAATTTCTGGGAAGAGGAAACAAGGTATCCCAATCTTCGGACTTGGTAGTTTGGACTTCTGAATTTGATACTGAATTGCTGTACCTGTGTTCTCTTATCAAAAATAGTGCCACAAACAGAGGGGTGTTTTAGTCAGATTAACCTGAGGGTGGAAGGTAAGGGAGACCGCCCAGGATGAAGGAAAGCAATTCTCAATAGAAAATGGAAGAAGCCCACGTGTGCCAGGCACTGGTACCATTTCATTTAATCCTAACAACTGAGTTATAAAGCATTTTATAGATAAGAAAACTGAGGAAACCCAACAATTGGTGACCCAGAAACAAAAAGGTAATTAATGGAAAATTACTCAGGTTTAGGAACCTAAGAAGCAAACATTCTGGAAGGTCAAAAGGGTGAGAAAAATCTAGGATCCTTTTAAGTACAAATGTAGTAGAAATGACTGATGCAGAATCCAAGATAAATATGAAGAAAAATGCATCAACTTGCAGAAAAGTCATAAATTAGACTTAATAAAAAGGATGAAGAACAAATCCAATGAAGAAATAGAAAGTGGATAAACTACATGTCGAAGACCTTAAAATCTCAGTAATGGAACAGCTTCAAAGTGATGAAATCCAGGGGTGCCTTGTGGCTCAGTTGGTTAAGTGTCCACCTCTTGATTTTGGCTCAGGTCATGATCTTACGGTTCATTAGTTTGAGCCCCGCACTGGGCTCTGTGCTGACAGTGCGGAGCCTGCTTGAGATTCTCTCTCTCTCTCTTAAAAATAAATAAACATTTAAAAATAAAAAGTGATGATATCCTACTATCCTGGGTAGATAAGGGAAGTAGACTATGGATGCTAGTTTCCCAGAGTTAAGGAAACAGAAAAGTTACCTCAGAAAATGTGAAAAATTCTAAAGTAATTATAATGGGTGACAGGACAGAGGAAAACCATGATGCCATTACTAAAGTCACTGAGGTTAAAAAAAAAAAAAAAAAAAAGTCCAAAGAACTCAGAAAGCTGATAGTAGAGAAGAAGCAGATACAAATGCATGATTGGGAGGACTGAGAAGAAATTTTGAGGAGTACTGGTGGTGAAACCATCGTTACCTGTCAGTATCAGTGAAGAACTAGGAAAAATACTGACTTTTTAAACAATTAGTTTGAATTCAGGGAAAATAAAAGGAACTGTCTTCATTAGCCCTAGTCACATCCATTATTATTATTATTTTAAAACCAAGGTAACAGTATTATTTCAAGGATTGACAATGATAGGCATAGTCTCTAACTTACAAGATGCCTTCCCTACCCAAAAGAAGCACAATCCAGGTGATTACCTGCATCTAAGCTAGAGGCCCACCAAGGACAATCACGGATCTCTCAAACTCCTAAACAGGATTCAATATGTGATCTCCAAAGCCACTTTCAATACAAAATAAATGGCAAAATGCAACTTCCTTACATTTAATGAGAATTTAATATACAATGCTATGTATTGTTTGCTAATGCTGAACTTTTCTATTTTCACATACTTCCAATAATTTGTGAAGTTACACATAAACTTGATGATACATCTGAAGGTTATGGTTATCTTGAATGAGTTTCTTCTAGATAAAACCACATTGTAAGAATGCAATACCCTATATGTTGCTTATTTATTCTTTTGTTCTACACACACACACATATGTGCGCACGCACACACACACACACACACACACACACACACATTTTCTCTCTCTCTCTCTCTCTCTCTCTCTCACTCTTTCTCTATACAAAGGTCAAAACAGCTTAGATTTCTAAAACAGGACTCCTGATAACAAATGGGCAGTTGAAGGTGAAAGGTGGAACCAGACCAAGTACACGGCTCATGTAACTTTCCACTTCAAAATGAAATGGAAAATTACACTTGGCTTTATTCCATTTTTCCAATTTTTATGCAGGTATTAAAAGTATCAGTCTCTTAAATCGCATTTTCACTCTTTGCTGGGTTAAAGTTTAATTTTACATTTCTATCAAACTTATCCACATTTTTAGTAAATTAATGAAATCATTCAAAGAACTAAAAATTGCTACTAATTTTACAGTTAGATTTATCTGTTTTGATAAATAAGAGAGTATGACATGTTAAGAGTAGTAGCAACTTCTGCAAAATCAGATTCAGAGAAGTAGCTTTAAAAGGAAGGAATAATTTGGAGAGGAAGGGAAAGAATTTCCTTATAGGTCATTGGCTTGCTTTTAAGCAAGTTGGATTTATAATACCAATATAACTGATGATTGTTCCTCAGGGAAAACTTTTTTTTTTTAAAGAAAACTTATTAAATTAGTAATAAAAAATAGTTCTAAATTTCAAAAGTCACTTGACGGAGATTGTGGAATTCCTAGCATTGATACTAAAATATTATTAGGAAAAATTTATCACCTTTTAGCATATTTTTAATAGATAACTAAATAGAGTGATGAGTGAAGTATTTTGTCAAAGAAAAACTCAAGAAGTACATATACAACGGATGGTATCAATGACAGAAGAAGAAAGGGAACTCGTGCTTTCATTTGCTCCATCGTACCTGCCGTGAACAGTAGTGGATTTGATAATATCTCCAGGTAGCACCACTGAGAGTTCAATGTCTTTATCTATCGTGGTCTCTTTCTGTTCCATGATGCAAGCAGAGGAGTCTACAGTACCATCAACTGAAGAAGCATCAAGGTATTTGGTCTCCGCTGGAGGAAGTGGTGCCTTGGCCTTTGGTTTTCTCCTTAAATAAAAACAAAACACAGAAATTAAATATATCTATTTTATTTTTTTAAGTTTATTTATTTTGAGAGACAGAGAAATCAAGCAGGAGGAGGGGCAGAGAAAGAGGGAGGGAGAGATCATGGCAAGCAGGCTCCACATTATCAGCGCAGAGCCTGACGTGGCGTTTGAACTCACAAACCACAAGATCATGACCTGAGCCAAAATCCAGAGTTGGGTGCTTAACTCACTGAGCCACCTGGACACCCCTAAATATACCTATTTTAGTAATTTTCTAATATGATCTAATTTAATAAAAACACAAAATGTGTACATGTTTTTCACATATGGAAAAAACATGCACCAAAATGTTAACTATTAGTTTATTAGAGATGATGGAATTAAGGATTTTTCTTTGCCTTTCAAAAAACTGTTTATTGTTTATTTTTGACGGGGGGGGAGGGGCAGAGAGAGAGAAGAAGACACAGAATCTGAAGCAGGCTCTAGGCTTCTAGCTGTCAGCAGAGCCCCATGCGGGGCTCAAACTCACAAACCACGAGATCATGACCTGAGCTGAAGTCTGACCCAGGCGCCCCTTTTTATGTGTGTTTTTTTGGCTCTTTCTTTTGTTTTCAACAATTGACCACATTATTTGGTAATAAAAAGAAACATGATAGTAAAGAAATTTGATACTCACTTTCATTAAGTTCAATTAATGCATGTTTATTAGAGTAAAGCAAAAGTGTAACATTTTCTTTGATAAGACAGATTATAAAAATCCTTACTAACCGAGGATGGAGATCAGTACCTCATTCCTGTACCTCATCACAGCTCTTAACTATATGCCTTTCACTGCATTTGTTAACAATCTAGTAGGTTCCACCTCTCCATCCAGATAACCCCCACCTACTCTTCAAAGTCTAGCTGAAACCACCCTTCCCTTTATAGCATATACAACAGATTCCATAATGTGAAATTTTCCCCATTTTTTCCCCCAGGTACCAGTTTCATAGCTCTGCCTACATTTATAACTCCCTGGAGGAAAGAAGCAAGTTATATTACCCACTTCACTCAGCAATGAACAATGAACTGTGATTGGTTATTTGATAAAATACATTCCTCCCTCAGTGAAAAATTCTACAAATAATTACTCCAGCAAATATGTTTCAGTGTCACTAGGGCAACCTCTTAACCTATTTAAAACAGAAATAGGTAGTAGACATCGTGAAAAAATCCACATGAGCCAATTCAGTGATTTGATGGGTTGAAAAAAACATAAAGTAACTACAAGTAATGACATACACATATATTTTAAGCACTGCAAACTAAAGCTTTCAAAAATGTTGCCTTTAATTGCTTTTGGAAGAATTACCACTGCTTTCCATTCAGAAAAATATAAATTTTAACCTTTCCCTCTCCCCATTTCCTACACAAAGTGAAAACCAAATAGGAGAAAAGGGCTTCTTTATAAGTAAATATGTAACATCCAGCCATTAAGTATTTTCAAAATTTAAGGTCTCATAAGCACCTTTATGCACCTGACATCATGAAAAGCAGAAAAATTTCCTACACTGTACATTAATTTTCCAAAATAATAGGCATTCCATTTTTAAGAGTATAACTGCAGAGATATATTGTACCTGAGAAAAAATTTCTTTTATAGTAGTGACAAAAATGAATTTTTAAAAGTGTTCCTATATATGTACATATAACACATTTATAAAATCCATATAAAGAGAACTTTTATCCAATTTCAAAACATTTTTAATATGTAGAGTTGACTACTAATGTGTTCAACCTACAATTATCCCGTAAGAGACAATTATGTAGCTGATTCAGCTAAGCACTGGGATGTAATGATAGGACCCAGTTCCTATCCCTAAAAAGTTCAAACCCCAAAGGACCAATAAATATACACAAAATCATGATAAAGTTTGATGACTACTCTAATGTAGGTATACAGATGATACAGCTGAAGCTCATGGGAAAAGAAACTTTCCCAGGAACTCAGAAGTGTTTTACAGACGGGAAACATGAGTTTAGGGGAATGAATAGAAACTGCCAGGAAAAAAAACAAGAAATAATGACATTTCAGGCACAGGAAAGTAAATGGAACCGTGCAAGAAACTGGTACTTTCATAGAATTGAACAGTTTCGTAAAAATCCACAGAAAAGTCAAAGGAGATGAGAAATCAATGAATCGATTTTTAAATACTTTCATAAATAAATGAATTCCAGGGATGATGCCTAGGTAGTTCAGTTGGTTAAGTGTTGAACTTTTGAATGTAGCTCTGGTCATGATCTTAGTTAGGGTTTGTGGGATCGAGCCCTGCATTGGGCTCTGTGCTGTTAGCAGATTCTCTCTCATTCTCTCTCTCTCTCAAAATAAATAATTAAACTTAAAGAAGAAAGAGAGAATTCAGTAAAGCAGCTCAGTATAACATGAACACGCTAAAGTCAATAGCCTATATAAACAAAAGCAAAACTAGTCAGAAAGTACAATGAAAAAACTTCTTTATACTAGCAACAAAAATAAATCTTAAAAATTGTTATAATACATCTAATATGAATTTTGCTAAATCCATATGAAAAAAAATCTTAAACGCCAAATATTCAGTTTGGATCTCTCCCTTCAACTCCAGATTTGTAAATCTAACGCCTACCTGACATCTGGACTTGGATGACTAACTGGAACCTCCAACTTAATTTAACTTCCGATTCCTCTCTCCAACTCCTCTAAACCAAATCTTTTTATTTTTCTCTTCAAGTCTCCCTATCTCTGTAAATCATACTTTTCCCAATTGCTTGAGCCAAAAAATCCCCTCACACACACAGATGGGATGTAATCCATCGACAACTTCTGCCAGTTCTACATGATCGCTCTGGATTCCACCAGCAACCGTGTTCACCAAACACCTGGGATCAAGTCGCTACGTAGTGTCCCTGCTCCCAACGTTGGCCCTTCAAATTCTTCTCAACACAGCTGCTGGAGTGATCCTTTTAAATCGTAAGATCACCACACTTCCTCTCATACCCTCCAATGACTTCTGACTTCACAGAGAATAAGATCTAGAGTCCTATAGTTTGTCCTTCCTTACCTCTGGTCTCTCCAATTTCCTCTTCCTGCCTTCACAGCAGTCCAATACTGTGACTCTTCCCCTTTCCTGGAACACACCTAGAACATTTTTTTTTTAATAACACCTGGAACAATCCTGACTCAAGATCTTCACAGGGTCTGCTTCTAACTTTTTAAGATAGTACCTCTATTTCTTTGCTTTACTTTTTGCCTTAGGGCTTATCAACAACTAACATACTTGTTTTTTTCGTGTCTCCTCTTATTAAAGAGTAATTAATCCCATGACAATAGGGACTAGTCTCCACTGCCCTGTGTCCCAGGTATCTGCAAATGCATAGAATCTCTGGAACAATGCCTGCCGCATAGCAGGCACTAATATTTATGGAACAAATGAATTCAGTGAATATTCCCCACAAAAGAGGAGGTCCCTATGCATATAATTGAGAAGGAAAAGTACCTACCACCAAGGAAGGGAAAGGATTTTTCCATCCGAATAACCTGTGCTGGAGTTTAGGAAATTGAATATTCTATTTTTAAGAAGATGGGTACTGGAAAATACACACCGGATTTATTAGCAAGAATTAACTGGGGAACTTTGGGCTTTAAAAGAGTTGCATCAGGAAAGCTGAAGAGAAGCCCAAGTGCCATAGGCAGGGAGGTAAAGAAGCAGGAACAACTGTGTCTGCAGCAGACCTGGATTTCAAGAGTGGCAGAATCGAGGTCTGAGAGGCACCTCCTGCCACTGCCATCATCTTCCCAGCCCCTGCTTTCATTATTCCAGGCACCTTCTCATCTCCAGAAGTGGCCCATTCTGGTCTCCGTTTGAATGCCCTCCCCATCCTCTCAACCTTTACACATATGATTTATCCCCCAAGATCCAGACTGAATCAGAATTCCCTGGGACGTCTTTCCTCTCTACTGCATACACAATGAACTCTGATTAACAGTTTGAATGTTCTGTGTACGTGTGACTTTTATTTCCTAAAGTACTTGAGTCTGTGATGAAAACTCATCTTAAATTACTAAAGATAAACCTACTTACAAAAAAAAAAAAAAAGAGAGAGAGAAAGCAGAACAAAGCTCTAGTTGAAATATTATTTACATAGAACTTTTATTAAGAACATCTGGGGTGCCTGGGTGGCTCGTCGGTTAAGCATCTGACTTCAGCTCAGGTCATGATCTCAGGGTTCCTGAGTTCAAGCCCCGCGTCAGGCTCTGTGCTGACAGCTCAGAGCCTGGAGCCTGCTTCTGATTCTGTGTCTCCCTCTCTCTCTGTCCCTCCCCTGTTCACGCTCTGTCTCTATGTCTCTCGAAAATAAATAAACGTTAAAAAAATTTTTTTAAAAAGAACATCTTAGTGTTCCCTGTTATTACTTCAAATAGTAACACATTGGTCACCTCTGGTCCTGAAAATAGGAAGGCATATTGGCAATCAGACCAAGATCTTGCCACGGTGAACTAGAAACCCAACTAGGTTACATGAATTGTCTCGTTAAATGATGAATACAAAGCAAAAAACAAATGTCATAAAATAGATGAGTAACCTTAAAAATTCAGAGCAACGAGAGCATGCTGAAACGAGCTCTGTGGGGGTGGGAAGGTTCACTTCAAAGAGAAGAGGTATGTGACTCAGTTCTTGAAAGAAAAGTAGAATTTAGGCGGGCAGAACCTATAGGATCATTATATGTTGCTTCCCTATTGTGATTCATTTATATTAAATGTGGTAATGTGTCTATAAGCTAAAGTTTGCTTAGTACACAGTAGAGTCTAGTAAGAAGAACACTGGGTAGAGGACTGGATTTGGTCTGAATCCTAAGTAGCTTTAAGACTTTGTCAACTTAGCCTTTTACTCACCAGTTAAATTTTTAAAGCCTTTTAGCTACTTACATCTCTTCTAATGTTCTCAATTTTTTCAAAGTTTATTTATTTATTTAGAGAGAGAAAGAGAGCAAGCATGAGAAGGGGAGGCACAGGGAGAAAGGGAGACAAAGAATCCCAATCAGGCTCTGCGCTGTCATCACAGAGCCCTACATGGGGCTTGATCTCACGAACTGTGAGATCATGACCTGAGCCAAAATCAAGAGGGGGACACTTAGCCAACTGAGTTACCCAGGCACCCTTCCCCCATATTCTTAATTTTTTTTATCAAGATGATCTGAAGCAATAACAACATTAAATGTTACTCAAAGTCAAAGGCATAGGGAAAATAAAGTTTATAAACCAATCCAGGTATAGGTAATTCTGGTAATGTAAAAAAATTAACACATTAACATGCAAATAACAACTATAGTTTACTGCTTAAGAATACCAACTTTTGTTAATATTTTAAAATTATAGTAAATGTCATGTAAGTCTCCCACCCCTTTTTAAAATTTATTTTTCGATGTTTGTTTATTTTTGAGAGTGCATGTGTGACCAGGAGAGGGGCAGAGGGAGAATCCCAACCAGGCTCCACATTGACAGCCTGTTGCGTAGCTCGAAACCACAAACTGTGAGATCGTGACCTGAGATGAAATTAAGAGTTGGGAGCTGGAGGCTCAACTGATAGAGTCACCCAGGTGCCCTCCCCCCCATCCCTTTTAAATAGGAACGTTTGAGTAGGATTTCCTAACCAGGGGATTTTCGCATAAGCTCTTTCTCACCAGTGGCCTAATTTGACTATCAGTTTCCACTCCACAGAAGCTGCTACCCATAACCCAAAACACTAGCAAATAGGGGAAGATGGAGGGGGAACTGAAAAGATACAGAAACCTCCTCTAGTTTGGAGTAAAAATTCATTAATCAAGCCTTAAAAATAACAAGACATGACATCACACATGAATATGGTGAACTGAGTAGTATTATTTACATCTATACTCTCATTTACAATACAATTACATATGAATGCTTGCTTCTGTTTGAAGCACAAAATTTCTTTTTCTCCCCCAGCTTGAGGTATAACTGGTATACAAAACATGCACATTATTAATATATGCAATTTGCTAAGTTTGTACATATGTATATACTCCCTCCCCCCAAAAATATTGCTTTATTCATTAAAATTCATTAAATACCTTTTTATACTCAATTTTCAGGATAAAATTAAGGTAAAATTTCACACAATGCAATAACATTTTAAAAATATCAAAACACAATTTTAACACAGAATTCGATTGGTGTCCTGCTAATACTGATTGGTCTTTTTATCACTTGATTTACAAATCACTCCAAAAATCATGTGCCCATTGTAATCATTACTCCATCTCTGTCAATATTAATATCCTTAAAATAAATGAAAAGAAGGAATAGAAGTAAGAAGCTCAGCAAAACAACAGAAATCTACTCAAATACCTCTTGGTTTGAAAGAAAAAAAAAGCTTTACATTACATGAGATACACTTACATCCTTAATAAGCTACTCAAGTCCAATGGGATCTTATCTGTTTGCTGTATTTATATAGCATTCCTGTAGATTCACTCAGGAAAGTACTATATAAAAATACAGCCTCAATATCAAAGACAAAAATATAAAAGTGGAATAAGAAGTCTAAAAACAATAAGCTTTTTCTGTATTACATCCTCATGCCAAGAAGAAGTTCAACAGCCACCCTCTCTCAGGATAGTGGCCTACCAAACATAAGATGCATAGTGGTAAGTGTCAGTGAGGCGGCCCTTCAAAATAACTGGCAATGTTCGGTGGCCCCTAAACTATGCTTTCCAGCTAGAAAGTGCAGAAAAGTTCAGACCCATTCCTCAAAGCAATTTCTTAGTGTTTCTCTCTGGGTTTAATAAGACTGTATTAAATAGAATCTGTTCTAATGGTGGGCATAACATTGTGCTACATGGTTGAGGGAATGCAATTAAGAACAATAAAAAGTCCCTTTTCTTGACGAGCCTTACATGAAATTAGAGTGACTTGAGCAAAGTGGCTTTAAAAGATAAGCAATAATGAGAGGCAACAAAGGGAGACACAAAAAATCACATGACCCTTTAACAGACATTTCTCTCATCAAGGTCACCAATCCTATGTGTGTCCAAATCTCACAGATGATTACCTGAGTCATCTCAGTTGCATTTGAGTGAGTTTCTAACTCCAATATGGACACATTTTATAGCTGCGCAGCAGCAGTGCCGGGGATCCTCCTCCCTCAGCTTCTCTGTGGGACAACACAATCTACTATGTTCTTCCTCCTTCACTGTCACTCCTCAATCTCAATGCCCTCATCTCCCTGTCCCAGGTTCCTTCCCTGCCATTTTCTCTTTCTACAACTCTTCCCTCTAGGTGATTTCATCAAACTCCAAGGCTTTAACTGTAAGTGAAGGACTCTCAAATTTACTTCCCCAATCATAACCTGTTTATTGAGCTCTGGTTAGATAAATGCCCAGTAATCTCATGGTCATCTCCATTTGGACGTCCAATAGGTATCTCATGACCCATACTCTTGATTCTCCTCTCCATCCCAATTCTCATCCAAACCTCCCCTGGTATTCCCCATGTCTACAAATGGCACCACACTAAGCACCCCATTAACTCGAGCAAAAACTCTTAGGCATCTTTTGATTCCTTTCCATCACTATCTCCTAGTTCCAAGCCACTATAAAATCAGGTGGATTTTTAACTCTAAAACACATCCTGAATCTGTGTGCTTGTCACCACTTTCTATGTTTTCACCCTGGTAATTAAAGCAGCATCTCTTGTTTAGACTGTTCCAATAGCCTCCAGACTGATCTTTTCTGTTTCTCCTCGTATGCCTTAAAATCTACTCTTCTCTTCAGCAGTCAGGAGTGATCTTTTAAATACATAAATCTGATCACCTCATATCTATGATCTCTCACTGGCCTCCCGATGCACTAAGAATAAAACCCAAATTCCTGTCCTTGGCTTACAAGGCGCTAGATGAGCCAATATGGTGGCTGTCAAGGTGTGATTTCAGAGAAGCAGCAGCACCTAGGTCCTTGTTATAATACAGTTTGGGGGGCACCTGGATGGCTTCGGTTAAGCCTCTGACTCTTGATTTTGGTTCAGGTCCTGATCTCATGGTTGATGAGACACAGCTCTGTGTCAAGCTCCATGCTGACAGCACAGAATCTGCTTTGGGCTCGCGCTCTCTCTCTCTCTCTCTCTCTCCCCCCTTCCCCTACTTATGCTCTTTCAAAATAAATAAAGTTAAAACAAAAAGAAATGCACACTTTCAGGCCCTACCCCTGACTTACATAACTAGAAACACTGGGGGTAGAGCCCTACAATTTGCATTTGACAACTCCCAAGTGATTCTGATGCATGCTAAAGTCTAAGAAGCACTGATCTAGCCTCTGCAAACCTTTGAGCTCCCCTTGGGTTACTCTGTTTCAGCTCCTTGTGTGATTCACACTGGCATCCTTTCCCTTCCTCAAATAGACCAAACTCCTTCACTTCTACCCAAAGTGCTTTTCACCATAGAACTTCAAGTTGCTCCATGAGCTCCTTCAGACTGCAGATCAACTATTTCCTCCTGACAGAGGTATTCTCTCACCACTCAAAAGAGGTGCCAAAGCCAACCAATTCCCATTCCCATCCATCTTCCCCTACTCTTACAGAACCCCATTTTGTCCTCATCACATTTATCACTATCTGGTGTCACCCTGTTCATTCATGTATTCACTTGTTTATTATTTGATGGTAGCCTCTGGAATGAAATTTCTATGAGAGCTGGGACCTGGCCTGTCTCATTCTCTGCTACCACCTCTAGAATGCAAAGTGCCACAAGACAGGGTAGGGTGGGCTATAAGGGTTTGTTGATTTAACTGAGGGAAGAAAAGAGGGAAGGTTCTATCAGTTCCATGAATTCGTAGGAGAATAAGAGCTTGGTGTGTTGCTAAGAATCAATTATTTTGTGACCAGTCACAGATATGACTGGTTCAAAGAGAAGAAGTTCAAAGAGACCAACATAGATAAAAGTATTCAATCCTCAGGAAGATTCTAAATCTTCTATTGGGGGTAGGGGGGCGGGTGGAATTAGGATTAAATTGGAACAGACTGAATTCTAGAGTGGGAAGAAATCTTCATTTTGCCCAGATGTTCAGTGACTTGCTGTGGGTCAGGACTCAGATGTCCTAGCTATAGCTTCCTTTGACCAGTGAGAACCATGAGTAATATGAGAAAAGAATAACTTAATTTCATTTTTAAGAATGGAACCTCTCTCTCAGGTACATTAGGCATAATGTACCAAATAAAGAGGCAAGGGTATTCTTCACATCAAAGTAAGCAGTTATTAAATACTAATGCCTTCATGTCCCCAAAATGATTCCAACAAGGACACAATGGAAAAATAAAATAGCTTCCTCCTAGTTTATTACAATATCATCCACAACAGATAACACTTGAGTGCTGACTCTGTGTTGGACATTTCCCTACGTGTTTTACATCTGCTAACTCATCTTCATGGCGCTGTATAAGGTAAGTGTGCCCGTTCTCATGTTCCAGATGAAGAGAACTGATGCAAAGGCTATTTAAAGAACTCAGCTATCGGTGCTAGAGTGGAGATTTAAATCCAAGTTGTAGAATTCTATAGTCAGTGCTCTTTATTTACTCTATCACCCCTTTGGGAGCTGAAACAGTCCTACAAAATAACAACAAAAAATGAATGAGCAAAATGCCATGTAGTAGAGGAGAAGAAAAGTAAGCAGGTATTGAATATCTACTGCTAAGTACTGTGCAAGAACTCTTTTTCTACATTTAATCTCATGAGGCAGGTGTCACTGCCATTTAACTGGGTTTACAGAGGTTAAGAAACTTGCTCTAAACCACACAGAACATGATACCAAACCCTCTTGATAACCTCAACAAGGGCCATCTAAACAATTCCTGATATTTAAATAGGATCGTGGATGCGAGATGTGCAAATGCCCACTCAAACCTACAGAGGCTGCTGCTTCCTCTAGTGGAGTTGTGGAAACAAAATACTAGGAATCAAAAAGCACAAGAGTGTCCCATGTGGCTACTGTGCCACTTTAAGTTAATAATTTCTCTGGTCCCCCATTCCTTCATTTACAAAATACAAATATCGAACTAAATGATCTTAGGTCCCTTTCCTCATCTAACATATGGAGATTTTTGCATAATAATGTTGTCTAGAGACTAGGAATGGCAGCCTCAGATATCTTAGAACTGGGGCAGGGCACAGTGAGCTAACTTACAAATAATTATCATTTGGTGGAGAGAGTGGCATGGACAGAACCCCCTCTCCCAGGGAACTCTTTCTATCCCGAGAACATGCTGGTTCTGGTCAGGAAAGGGTCTCTCTCCTCTGAGCTCACAGGAAATGGTTCCATATCCAAGTGCCTTTCTCTGTCTTGGCACACACAGTAGGAAAAAATGATGAACAGAGTGACAAACTCAAAAAACAGTTTGAAAAGTTTCTGGCTTCAGTCTCCCATACTCAATACTTTCACATTTCAACACTTGGAATACAAGGTTCCTATCAGAAGCCATTCATCACTTCAGGGTTTTTTGTACCCCCTGCACCTCCACTCATATCTGATCAACAACCCAAACTATGTTAACTAATCCTGGGTTTCCGTCACCTTTGATAGCTTTCCTTCTCCCCAGAACACACATAGGAAGTGCACGGATTATCTTAATTTCTACTTTTCTCTTCCTTCCAAGTATCATTTTATTTCCCTCCTTCCTTTGCAGTGAAACTTTCAGAACTCTGCTGCCCAGTGGGATAGCCACGTGGCTACTGAGCACCTGAAATGGGACTAGTGTGACTGAAGGATTATATTTTTAGTGAATTTAAATTTTAAAACCAATACTTGATTCAAATGTTGGTAAACATTTAAGTATATTTGCAACAACACAGGTATGTGATCTGTTTTTTTTAACTATAAATTTTAAGATAACTAAATACAGCCCAAATCCTTCCAATGAAAATATACCATATGAATGGCAATGTGCTGTAAATGTAAAATACACACTGCATTTTGTTGAATTAGTACAATAATATTTAATATCAATATATTTATATATTGATCACATATGAAATAATATTGTTACGTACTATGTTAAATGAAATGTATTTCTGTGAGAGCACCTCCAAGAGGCCCCCAGTGACCCTGCCTCCTTGTGTAATCCCCTCTCATTGAACGTGGGTTTGGATTTAGTGACTCATGTTTAGCGAATAGAATGTAGCAAAGAAGGTCATTTCTGAGATTGGGCTACCAGAAAACTGTGGTGTCAGTTTTAGGCATTCTCACTCGCTCTAAGGGAAGCCCGCTGCCATAGTGTTGGTTTCCCTGTGTCTCTCTGGCCAACAGCTAATGAGGACTTGAGGCCTGCCAACAGCCATGAGTATGAACTTGAAAGTGGATGCCACCTTGGCTGAGACTTGAGCCCCACCTGACATCTTGATTGCAGCCTCACCTCTCTAATCAACAATCTAGAGAAGTATGGTTCTGCAGAAACCCTATGCCTCAGGTCCAGCATCAGGTGATCGGACATACACACTACATTTGAAAGCACCCACTGCTCATGCCATCACCTGCATGAAGAGGACATTCTTTTTGCCATCAACCAGTGAAAATCTTCTTTTTGGATGACTTATCTTTCGAGAATCTTTCTTGTTTTACACATGGAAATCGTTCTACTTTGAAATCTTTTAGAATCTTGTTTACATCGATAGTAGGATGCTTGAATAGATCCTTTTGTTCACTAAGTATCTATGATGAGTTATCATGCCCAACATACTATACAGATGAAGTAAGTCCAGAGAGGTTTTCCCTTCCAGCAGCACTGTTAGTTGGATGGTAGAAAGAATAAAAAGAAAGCCAAATAAAGAATTACAGCGTAGAAATAAAGCACCCCAGGCTGCCTCGTGTCTTAAAGGACAGTTCTCAATGCACTCTACCATATCTGCCAGAAAAGTTTTTGAAGCACAAATCATGAATATATTTTTTTGTATTTTTGATTAATACATCACCTTTTTCAGAGTATGCTCAATCATTTCTTAAAGAATGAACTATTCAACTACAGTTTTCATTTGGATTATCCATTCTTTATTATATGCCTCTCAAGTCTTCCTTTTTTATTACTTTAGGAACTTAACAATTGTGTAAAGTGAGGGCAGGAACATAATAAAATCTCTTCGTAACAAAGGTCTCCCAGGATAAATTGGCATAAGTGAAGCTTTTGTTGTGGTTTAGTTGTCATATACCCAAAAAGACGCAAATGCTCCTTTCTCCTGTTTTAACCAGATATCCATTCCAAGAGCAGAAATGAAATTTCCAAAAGTTAATTCTGGTGAGGAAATGTTTAATATCCACTGTGGTAGCCAGCTAACGAGATGCTAAACAACATAATTCATACTCCCTGCTCCCACACTACTTCTCACCAGGTAATTTCTGAGAAATTTCTTCAACATTTAGTAGTATCCAATAACATTCTCAATACCAAAAGCCTGATTTCTAGTCTTCATTTTGTTTATATATCTAAAATAGCTAAAACCCACACAATATATCACATTTTATGAAAGTCAGTAGGACAATAATTTACTCCTGGGTGTTTCTAAGCCAAGCTCTTATTCAAACACACGCACACACACACACACGCACAATGCTTAAGATGGTTAAATGCATAATTTAGTTTTCACCTCTTTTTGGTTGGGGGCTATTGGTGTGGCAGGGGGAAAACAAAGATATCTACCTTACAGATACATAATCTCCCTGTGACAACATTAAGATATTACATGTAGAAAAGCACAAGGTGATATAAAAAAGTACACATTTGCAATTAAAAAGGAAAGAAGACTCTACATATAAATCCCAAGAGGTACTGAAAGAGTTCAAGATTTTGAAAGGAGTCAGAATTTGTGGTTTGTGTTTAGAGCTGCACTTATTAGTAGGTCACTAATCTCTCTGGAACAATTTCTTCAATCACAAAACTGGATAATCTATCCCATCTCACAGTGTTGCTGAGAGGGCTAAATGGGTAATGCATATTCATTGGGTAGCCCAGGGGTTACCGAACTTGGCTATACAAATGGACTTACCTGAGGAGTCTTAGAAAATGCTGAGGCCTATGTCTCACTTTTGGAAGTTGATTTAATTGGCGTGTGGGGATTTTTTAAAACCTATCCAAGTTGATTCTAAAGTGCAGCCAAGTTTGAGACCCACTATTCCATCATAATGCCTGGCCTATAATAGGTATTCAATTAGAGTTAACAATATACCTTCCCGAGAACTCTGTAAATGCTGAAACACTGCCTGAAGGTTGCTACTTAAGTCAATCCAGTTTGTATCCATTCAAGAAGGTCTCAGAATCATCGAATATGACAAATCTTAAAAGATAGTCCAAAACTTTTGTAATACCTTTTCAAATCTATCCATAATATTTTTGCTTCCTAATTCCTTATCAGAGGAAGGAAAACAAAAATCTCCCTTGATATTTTCAGTGAGGTATAATTTAATACAAAAAAAAGTACAGATAGAAGTGAATATATTTTTATTCATGTATACACCCTCAAAGAACCACCCTGCAAAGACAGAGTACAAAAATGTATCTATAAACAGGCATCTGAGTGGCTCAGTTGGTTAAGCTTCAGACTCTTGATTTCAGCTCAGGTCATGATCTCACACAGTTGGTGAGTTTGAGCCCTGCATGGCACATGCGCATTCTCTCTCTCTCTCTCTCTCTCTTTCTCTTAAAAATAAGTAAATAAACACTTTTTAAAAATGTATCTATAAATTAAAAATTAAATATTTAATTTCTCATCTGTTCCATAATTGTCACTGCAATTTGAGTTTGTCTCTGGGCTTTCCCAAGTATCTTATGGGGATGTTTATTTTAAGCAGTTAAGAAAGTCAAACAAGAGGTAGGATAAGGAAACTCTCCAGTAGAAATGTGCATATCAAAGGAGATAAAAAAAATCATCAAAACACATGAGCAAAGTTGAAAAAACAGACCTGAAAGTAATATAAACAATGAGTCACAAGACAGTCAACAACATTTATTGGGCACCCACTGTGTGCTCAAGTGCTATAGAAAGAAACTGGGTGGATTAAAGAAATACCATGAGGTCCTCAGATACCAGTAACTTAAAAAAGAAATAAGTCCAACCTAACACTCAAAGATATCCTAGAAGGATCTTACCAAAAAACCTACGTTAACTGAACGCCTATCTAGCTCTAGAAACTAAATTTATTCAGTAAATAATTTCTCTCAAAAACTAACTGAAATTCCGAAACCATGACCCAGTGCTCACTTGCTGCTCCATTTACTCTTACAAAGTCTTCTGTCTGGAGAGTAATAAAAAGCAGGAGCAACTGGGCTCAGCATCATCTACTGAAAGCTTCTTTTAACCTTTGTAAATGTTGCCTGGCAGGCAATGTATACGGGACAGTCAATAGAGTTTACATAAATTAGTCTAAACAGTAATAAAAATGTGATTGACGCAACAATCTATAATTTCAAAAATGATTAACAAAAACATGGAGAAAGTGAACTATGCAAAACTTCTTGGACTTCCTTTTTCTTTGCCACATAAAAATTAATTATAAAAAGTCCTATATGACTCCGCTTTTTCAAAAGAGGTTATATACTTATTAAAAGTTAAAGGAAGAGTTACTGATTAAATTTAAGGTAAAAAATATGTTTTTAAGTTTATTTTGAGAAAGTGTGTGCGCACTCATGCGCTAGTGGGGGAGGGACAGAGAGACAGGGAGAGAGAGAATCCCAAGCAGGCTCCATGCTGTCAGTGCAGAGACTGATGTGGGGCTCCCCTCGATCTCGCAAACCATGGGATCATTACCTGAGATGAAGAGTCAGAAGCTTAACTGACTGAGCCACTCAGGCTCCCCAAGGCAAGAAATTATCCACGGATTGTTTCATCTTATTATGAGCTCTGAGACAATAAAATAATAAAGAAATAAATTTTCACCCTTAAAAGGAAGTTAAAAAGTTCTTAGTTGCAGGGTGCCTGGGTGGCTCAGTTGGTTAAGCCCTCAACTTCAGCTCAGGTCATGATCTCCTGGTTCGTGAGTTCGAGCCCCGTGTGGGGCTCTGTGCTGACAGCTCAGAGCCTGGAACCTGCTTCAAATTCTGTGTCTCCCTCTCTTTCTCTGCCCCTCCCCCGCTTGCCCTCTGTCTCTCAAAAAAAAAAAAAAATAGTAAGGTTCTTAGTTGCAATCAAAATTGTCCTTAAGTAGGTAAATGGACAAAAAAAATGATACATCTAAAATATTATTCATCGCTAAAATGAAATGAAGTATCGAGCCATGGAAGACCCTTAAATGCATATTCTAAGTATAAGAAATTCAGTTTGAAAAGGCTACATTGCATGATTGTATATTGAATGATTCCAACTATACTGGCAAAATTATGGAAATAATAAAAAGATCAGTTGTCAGGGATTGTGGGGTGGAGTGGGGGGGAAGAGGAATAAGCGAAGAACGGAGGATTTTGGGAGCAGTGAAAATACTGTATGATACTGCTCCCCAAATCCTCTGCTCCAAAGAAGCAGTATCATATAGTATCTATACGATAGTATAATGATGCACACATGTCCTTGTATATCTGTCCAAACCTGTAGAATGTACAACATCAAGAGTGATCCCCAGTATAAATTATGGATTTGGACTATGATGTCTCGAATGTAAGTTCATCAACTGTGACAAGTGTACCACTCTGGTGAGGTATACTGACAAAGGGGGAGGCTGTGCGTGTGTGGGTACAGGGTGTATATAAAAACCTATTCAATTTTGCTTTGAATCTAAAACTGCTATAAAAACAATTAAGTCTTGGGGCACCTACATGGCTCAGTTGGTTGAGCATCTGACTCTTGATTTTGGCTCAGGTCATGATCCCATAGGATCGAGCCCTGCACCAGGCTGCATGCTGAGTATGGAGCCTGCTTCATATTCTCTATCTCTCCCGCATTGTCCCTCTTCCCTGCTTGCACTCTAAAAAAAACCCAAAAAACTAATAATGAAAAAATCAAGTCTTTTAAAAAAAGTTCTTAGTTGGAATATTTTTCCAATTTTCAAAAGCATGCTATGTAAGGAACTAAAAAACATTAAATGTGGACATTATAATTATTAAAATATATATAGTATATTACTTAGTGGTAATGTATATGTTAGCCGAGCAAGCACACTAATAATAGATTAATCAATTATAAAATGAAAAAAAAAAGTTGCCTTGGAGTCACAATTTCGGTAACCTATTCTCAAATACAAGCATAACTCAGAGATATTGAAGGTTCAGTTCCGGATCATGGCAATAAAGCAGATTTTGCAATAGTGACTCAAATTAATTTTTTTATTTCCCAGCATATATAAAACTTATATTTAAACTCTATGGTAGTCTCTTAAGTATGCAATAAATAGAAGTATGTCTAAAAAACAATGTATACACCTTAATTAAAAAGTACTGTACTGTTAAAAATGCTAACCATTGTCTGAGTTTTCAGTGAGTCGTAATTACTAATCACAAAATGCTATAACAGATAATAATGAAAAGTCTGAAATAATGTGAGAATTACCAAAATGTGACACAGAGACACACGGTGAGCAAATGCTGTTGGAAAAATGGTGGCAGTGACTCGCTTGACACCAGGTTGTCACAAACCTTCAATTTGCAGCAAAAGCAAATAAAGCAAAGCACGATAAAGCAAAGCACAGCGATACAAGGTGTGTGTGTGTGTGTGCACTCCGGTAAATATCAAACAGCATTTAGTCACCAGTCTCTCTTAAAGTTTTACATCTTTGTTGGGGAGTGGTGTGTGTTAGAGTAAACCATATTCAAACAAAACCTTCACTGCATACAGATAAAGAAAAGTCCTTGGAATGAATTTTCCTAGCTGAGATTTTATCCAATACTGGACTAGAAAAACTACTTGGAAATAGTGTCTCAAATTTCGGAAATATTAAAATCGAAAGTAGCACCTTATATGAAAATTAACCTAAAGCTGATATAAATGTAAAATATAGACTTATAAAATGTTCAGTAAAATACAGGGGAAATCTTTGGGATCGATGTTTAGGCAAAAACTTGGCACCAAAGACATGGCACCAAAGACACAATCCGCAAAAGATCGTTTAAAATCGATAACTGGACTTCATCAAAAATTAAACTTCTGCTCTGAGAAAGACCTTGTTAAGAGAATAAAAAAAGCCTCAGAATAGGGGAACATAACTGCAAGTCATATACCCAAATGGCTCATATCCAGAAAAGAGAGATAGCACTCTAAACTCAACAGTAAGAAAATAATAAAGAATCCAATTAAATAGTGGATAAAAAAGCTCTGAATGCTACCAAAGAGGATAAAAGAACGGCAAACAGACACATGAAAAGATGTTCAACATCATTCTCCATTAGGGAAATGCAAATGAGAGGGGTGCCTGGGTGGCTCAGTCGGTTGAGAGTCCAACTTCGGGTCAGGTCGTGACCTCGTGGTTCACGAGTTCAAGTCCCACATAGGGCTCTGTGCTAACAGCTCAGAGCCTGAAGCCTTATTCAAATTCCATGTCTCCCCCACCCCTCTGCCCCTCTCCCGCTCATGCTTTGTCTCTCTCTCAAAACTAAACATTAAAAAAATCTTAAAAAAGAAAAAAAGAAAAAAAACGACGATGAGACACCACGATGCGCCGAAATCAGAAACTACTGACAACATCAAGTGCAGATGAGAGTGGGCAGAAACTGGGTCTCTCCTATGTGGCCTACGTAACACGAGTGCAAAAGGTACAGCCAGTTTGGGAAAGTCTGAGAGCGTAATATGAGGCTAAACACACACTCCATATGACCCTGCAATCTACCCTTGGTATCTGCACAACAGAAATGAATACTTACATTCATACAAAATCTGCACATGAGTGTTTACAGCAGCTCTCTTTTTAACAACCCCAAACTAGGAACAACCCAAATGTGTGTTAGTATGAGAATGAATAAACAAAGTGTGGTACATCCATACATCAGACTCAGCAATAAAAAGCAACAAAGTCTTGACACAGTCAACATCTCGGATGATCTCGAGAGCATTACTGAATGGCAAAAGCCAGTCTCACAGTGTTACTTACTGTAAGGTTCTGTTTATATAAGAGTCCTAAAGTGACGAACTTAAGGTCATGGAATACAGATGACTGCCTGCCTGGGTTGGAGGCAGTGTGTGACTAGTAAGGGGTAATACAAAGGGGTTCGTATGTGGTGATGCAACAGGTCTGTTTTCTGAGTGTGGGATGTCACACAAATCTATGTAGTAAAATGTCATAGAATTATAAATCAAAATAAATAAATGATAATAATAATAATAATAAAGAATGCATATAAAAGCTGATGACGTCCAAATAAGGTCTGTATGTGAGTTGATAGTGTTGTACCAATGTCACTTCTCTGCTTCAAAAATGTATTATAGTTATGGAAGATATTATTATTGGGAGAAGCTTGGGGGAAGGCACATGGAAATTGCATTATTTTTGTAACTTTTAGGAAATCAAACTATTTAAAAATAAAGTTACAGGGGCGCCTGGGTGGCTCAGTCGGTTGAGCGGCCGACTTCGGCTCAGGTCATGATCTCATAGTTCATGAGTTCGAGCCCCGCGTTGGGCTCTGTGCTGACGGCTCAGAGCCTGGAGCCTGCTTCAGATTCTGTGTCTCCCTCTCTCTCTGCCCTTCCCCTGTTCATGCTCTGTCTCTATGTCTCTCAAAAATAAATAAATGTTAAAAAAAAATAAAGTTACAAAAAAATAGATCATCTAAGGTAGTGATTCTCAAAATTTGATAGGCAATAGAATCATCAATGGAACTTGTCTCTAATACAGATTTGCTTGAGTGGTCCCATATTGTACCTATTTAAATAGAATCTGTACATGGGGCCCAAGTGATATACCAGTGATCAAGCACATTTACACTTTGAGAATCATTGGACCAAAATAAAGGCAAAGGGCATTAGAAAAATGATGACCCCCACCAATACGTATTTTTCTATTTCAGGGCCAATTACTGAAGAAGTACTACCTACACAGAACCTCACTCATAGACTACCTAACTGAGCTAAGAGGCTGCCATTTATAGACACAGAAAAAGACATGCAAATGAATTTAATTCTTTATCTATTTTAAAAACAAATACTATAATTCATAACACAAATCTGATTTATCAATATAGAAGTGAAAATGCTGTCATAAGAAAAAAAATCCATGCTATTAAAACAAAGGCATGTAGGGAAAACATATCTTTAATAAGAAACAAGGGCCACAGTTTTAAATGTCTATTAAAGGTGCTTTACCTGTACTTCTATATAAAATAACTATTGTTGGCAAATAACAAGTACACATATAATAAGCATCAAGGCACTTGATTTAATTTTTTAAAGTTTTTTTTAATGTTTATTATTTTTGAGAAAGAGACAGAGCGTAAGTGGGGGAGAAGGGTAGAGAGAGAGAAGAGACACAGAATCCTAAGCAGGCTCCAGGCTCTGAGCTGTCAGCACAGAGCCTGACGCAGGCAGGACTCGAACTCACAAACCATGAGATCATGACCTGAGCCGAAATCAGACACTTAACCAACTGAGCCACCCAGGCACCCCAAGGTACTTGATTTAAAAAGCTTCGTTTATTAGGAAAAAAACCCGTAAGATCAACCTAGACATTATTCTATATGCAACATAATGAAAAACAAACCCCAAGAAGTCTGTCAAGATTTAATTCAATTACTCCTTCCTTAGATACCATTCACAAGGATCGGTAGGAGTTGCACACTTTCAAACTCCAGACCCAAGGCTTTTGCATTTACATTGGGTGTCTCTGTGCTAAGCAGCTACCAGGCCCCTTTTACCTTACTAAGAGAAGAATGATTTGGTTTCCCAATGTCTCCCATCCATCGTTTTACCAAAAGAAATACAGCAATAAAACAGAATAAATCAAATCTTGGAACACCATTTCTGAAAGGCTGCTCAATCTTAAATCTCAATCTTAAACACTTCAAGTTCTTAAATACAAACTTACTTGCTCTCAGCTCTGTGAAAAAATTAATTCTTTCGGATGAAATGTATAAAGCTATTTTCTGATTGGTGCTCAAATAATTCAGCTCTCTAATATAATAATTAGCAAATCTGGTAATCGGCAAAATCTAGCACGTGGACAGCCTACAGCCCAGTTTCTCCTACAAAGCGACACTGTGGGAAACAGGTGGGGAAATAGGAGGAGGACAAGAAGTGGTGTAGAATGGGAGATTTAAGTGCCATAACCACGCAAAGAATGTGGGAAATTGACTCCAGTTTGGACAAACTGACTGCTAGAGAAATTTAAGAGTATTAGATGATATGTTAATTTTGCTAAATACTAGAGAAAGCATGTTTAAAAACAAGAGTCCATATCACTCATACATATATAAGAAAATACTCATGAGTGAAGTTGCTATGGGTGGTATATTCTTCAAAAGACAAAAGGGGAAGAAAATAGAGGCAGGGAAGGAGATAGTAAGGCAAGATCAGCAAAAATGATTTCAGAAGCTGGGTAGTGAGTAATAAATACTCTCTTCTTTTGTGTTTGAGAATTACTGATAGAGAACTCCCCCCCTCCACCAACTCTTATGTCTTATGGTACAGATGAACAAAACAATTGGCAACAACTGGAAAAAAAAAAAAAAAGGACATTACTAAGGCTAATCAAAAATGCATATTTAGAATATATCTAGATCAAATACACACTGATCTCCTAAATGAAGGTCACGTCTGCCTTTTCGTATGCAAAATGAGGAGCTGTGCTGGCAAATTTGTGAAGTTTCTTCCACTCTAATATTCTAAGTGCTTTAAATAAGCAAAGATTGAGGCACCCGGGTGTCTCAGTTGGTTAAGCATCCGACTTCAGCTCAGGTCATGTTCTTGCGGTCCATGAGTCTGAGCCCCGCATTGGGCTCTGTGATGACAGCTCAGAGTCTGGAGCCTGCTTCGGAGTCTAGGTCTCCCTCTTTCTCTGCACCTCCCCCACTCGCTCTCTGTCTCTCTCTCTCAAAAATAAACTTAATTTTTTTTAAATAAATGAAATAAGCATAGATTATCATTTTTCTTTCTAACATCTATGTCCTGTCCCTAACCCATCTGGAGCCCTAGGCAGCCACTAATCTACTTTCTTTTTGCCTTTTTGGATATTTCATATAAATGGAATCATAAAATATATGTCCTCTTGTCTCTGGCTTCTCTCACTGACTATAATACTTTAAGGTTTGTCCATGTTGTAGCATGTAATGGTACTTTCCTACTATTTATTGCCCAATATTATTCCACTTTATGACTAGACCACATTTTATGTATCCATTCACTAACTGAAGGACACTTGGGTTGTTTCCATTTTTTGGCTATTATAAATAATGCTGCTATGAATAGTCACAAGAAAGTCCTCATGCATATCCCTTTTAGGTATATCATTCTTGTTAAGACTTCACAACAAAACCAATCTAGCATGTTCCTAGTATCCAGTGTAATTCCTCTCAGATCCCTGTAGGCTCACAGGAATAGTTTAAAGCCATGATTCTCTAAAGCTATTCGACATTACTGGCATGTAAATGTATAACATATTTAGGGCACTGGGTGGCTTAGTAGGTTAAGCATCTGACTTGGGGTCAGGTCATGACCTCATGGGTTTGTGAGTTCGAGCCCCACATCGCGCTCTGGGCTGACAGCGCAGTTTGGAGCCTGCTTGGGATTTTGTTTTCCCTCTCACTCTGCCCCTCCCCAGCTTATGCTTGGTCTCTCTCAAAAATAAATAAACATTAAAAAAATTTTAAGTATAAGATACTCATGGAAGACTAATAGATATTCAAGAATTATTAGTCACACTTAGACTAAGCAAAACACAGCCTCAGACACAAACTGATTATCCAAGAAACATTTCGATTATAATTCAAAAGCTCAAGAACTGCTCTTCCAGTAAAGCCATTCTTCTTTCAACTATAGATCAAGGGTTAATATAAATCTTAAATGTGCAATGACTATAATGAATAATATAGTTAAACATATTTGTTTTAAGGCAAGAGACAAAGCAGCAATCATTGAATACATTAACACTTTAGTCTAATGTAAAAAAAGGTTGTTGGTATAATGAAAACACAGCATAATTGTGTTTACATACTGGTTTCACTACCTAAACCCAGAAAAGTCAGGATTCCCCTAAGGTTGTTTATGCAATAACATGTAGTTCAAAACTGTACTTCTAAACTCTGACAAAGAACTATAGAAATGTCTTTAAAAATTTTCTTACATATTTAATAATTTCATTTGGGGAAATATCTCTAGAGTTTTAGTATATATAAACAGAATTGGTATTGACATTATCTTACAGAAAGCACTTGGGAATAATGATTTTGGAAAATGATCAAAAAGGAATACAAATATAAGAAAACCCTCTGTATCTAAGCAGAAGCTCGTTTAAAAAGCCACTTTAAATATGGAATCGGAAGTTCAAGTAAACCTTAAGCATGTCATTTTGACTTAAAATACGCAGATGTAAATTCATATATTGATCTCTGATGCAGAATGAAAGCTTATCTTTGCAAATATACACACTGATTGGATTTTCACCCTGTTGGTCTTGCAGAAGTAGCACACAATGGCTTGCCTTCCACTTCCAAATTTTTTAAGGAAGCCACTGATTTCAAGACACCACAAGCAATTTGAGAGCAAATTCCTTGATTTTTATCATTTTTATTCTTTTAGTTCTCTCATTCACATATAATTCAACAGCATATTTCTGATAAAATACAATAAGAGGTATCAGCAGGCAATCTAGAAAGTAGCCTACTGGGTCTAGTGGTTCATTGTGCCAAACACAGCCATTTCAGCAGGTTTCATCCAAGGAGTGAAAGTCTCATTTGACCCTGTGAGGGAGCTCACTGAAGTTGAAGAGCTTCTACAGTATTCATAGACATAAGATTGCTGGAGAACTTTGATCCATACACTGGTAAGTCTTTAAGAAATAGTGCCCCAAACCCATTTTTGTAGTTCATCCAAACAGTTTCAGGCTAAACAAAAACCACATCAGGTACCTCTTGATCTTGTAAGAAAGGGAGTAAAAAATGAGAACACTGTGGATCAGATCACAGGTCAGAAATTATAATTCTCTCAACAAAGTAATAATCCAAGCAGTATTAAGATATAAATACATTAAGGTATAACTCTCAAGAAACCATCATTTTTTAATGTTTATTTTACTTTTGACAGAGACAGTGTGTGAGCAGGGGAGGGGCAGAGAAAGAGGGAGACACAGAATCTGAAGCAGGCTCCAGGCCCTGAGCTGTTAGCACGGAGCCCAAAGCAGGGCTCAAACTCACAAACAGTGAGATCATGACCTGAGCCGAAGTCCATACTGAACCGACTGAGCCACCCAGGCGCCCCAAGAAACCATCATTTTTATCCTTGTATAGAAATACTCTCTTTCATCTGGGGAAGGAATAATCTGGAACTATCTTATTTTTATTAATAAATGATTTCATGATTATTTTCAATCCCAAATAATTTAATAAAAAGAAAGTAAAAAAAACCTAGAAATAAAATCTTATTTGTGCCTTCAGAACTAAAAAATCACAATGAAAACGAAAACTAAATAATATTCACTGACAAAGAAAAGGTCTCTAGGAAAGAGTTCACCTTCCTTTCTTCTATTTTTTGTTATTTATTTATTACAAACACAAAATGGCATATTAATCAAAAAAAAATCCTGTTTACACATTATATACATCTCATCTAGCAACAAAGTTCAAGTGGCTTACTCTAAATGTTCATAATTCTGACTAGCGGTTAGTTCAGATTAGTGAATTCTGATTAGTGACTGAAAGCTCACTGAGTCCAAGCACTTTAATGCTCAGGTTTAGTGCTATATTCCGAAAGATCTAGAATTTTTTTTGGCACAAAGAAGATGTTCAATAAAATACTGTTGAATGAATGAATTCTGTCTCTTCAGATAGATACATACACATAGAGTCAGGTGCTCAAATATTTTCCCATTAAAAAAAAAAATCCTAATTTCTTAACAACATGCTGACATAGGATGTTTGATGTATTTGGTGTGAAATGAAAGTTTCACCATTTGACACTGATTATCAGAAAACAAGGAGAACTCACACAAGGAATAAATTATTCTCAATCATACAAAAATCTGGTGGTCTTGAAACAATGCAGACAAATAACCAACCAACCATTAAGATTTCTAACAGCTATATCCCATTAAAAGAATTGTCTCTTCCTCTCTCCATCGATCATAGAGTTCTTTACCTTTTACTAACATTTTCTCATGTAGTCTGACAACTCTCCCAAAGAAATTATTTTATATGTTTTCTCTCCCAATCATCAGCAAAATAATTATTTTATATTCCTGTATGTGAAAAAGGTCAAATTATAGATAAATTAAAATGAGCTCACTTAATAGAATGACCATACAGAGTTAAAGGTAATGATACATGGGAAAGAACCTTGAACCAGGAGGTAAAGCAACATGAGTTTTCCCACACATACTCCCACACAACAGTACTTATTAAGCTACCAACACTGGCTTTGGGTATAAAAAGAAATACAACATTTCCTACACTCAAAAAATTAATAGCTTATTATTTTACTTAACTACACATGAAAAGCCCCAAATGTTACTTTGGTCTCCCTTTCTCTTAGGTGTCTTCATTTTAATCAATGAGCACTGGTGAAGTACCCATAATAACATCAATAGTGCAACTCATTAAGCTACAATAGGTGAGAAACTATGCACTACAGTATGTATGCATTATAGTTAATTCTTATAACGACCTTGCCAGTTACTGTTTTCTGTATTTTACAGCATAAGGAATGAAAACCTGAGAGCAGAATTAACTTGTCCTAGTCACAGTTTGTAAACTGCAGATCCAGATTTTAAACCCAGGGTAGATGATTTGCAAGCCCATTTCCTTTTCCCCACGCCATTCATTCTAGTACCGAATCTCCTACTATGTATGTCCAGCACCGGTGAAACAACAATCTGAGATCTGAAAATTCTATTTGGAATGACAGATAGCAAAAAAAATTATGTGAACCTATTCAATAATACAATTTGTTATTATATTCTCTAGAACAATACCTAAAAGAAGAAAACCATGAGATGTTGTGTATGCTAAAGACTAATTCATTGGAATCATACTTTCGTGATCTATACAACTATATAGTCTTTTCAAGCAAAAGAAATCACCCACATTCTAAAAAGTAAATTATGTGTCATCTGTCTGGTTTAAGTCACCTGACATACTCTTTCCAGCCCTCCCAACCACCATATATTTCAGCTCCACGGTAAGGTAGCTAATTTAGGGTAGAAATACTGTAAAATCTATTGCAGTTCTTCCTCCTGAGAAACAACAGGAGGAAATGACAAAGAAATATACAGTAGCCTCATTCATTTATACAAACTTTCCCTGAGGAAATAGGCGGATCTAGAAACAAAGGCATATAAAACATGCCAAGTACTGGTGGTCAATACAGTACAAAGTCTTAGCAAAGATTTGTTCAAAAATAGCTTGAGAATATCAAAGCCATTAAACAACTTTAGCGCAAGTATTCTGGTAGAATAGGTGTGTCCAGTATTATGAATGCCAAGATAAAGGAGCAAAAATAATAGTAACATTCACTTTTTGATCCTAAAATAAAAACCAATCAGATACATTGCAATGATCTCACAAAAAGATCAGTATATTCTACATTTTGTTCCCCACATTTCCTGAGCACCATTCACATGCCATTCTTACTCTAGTTTCTTAATCTCCTACCACTTTTCTTAAGGAAAACTTCAAAAGTAAAGAATAAAAATTGTGAAACATAAAGAATGGTATTTATAGTTTATCGCAAAAGCAAAACTAACCCTTTAACTATTTCTTCTTGATGAACTGTGGTTTATTTCCATGAAGTTGGTGAGATATCTTATGTCTTCACTTCAAGAAATGATAGCTAACTGTGACCAACAACTTTTTTTCCATCTATGAAAACTGGTAAATCATGTTTATATGATTCCACAAGAGTAATTTTCAAAAAAAAAAAACAATGAAAAAGCCAAATATAATCATCAATTTAATATTCAAATGTTGGGGCACCTGGGTGGCTTAATTAAGCGTCCAACTCTTGATTTCAGCTCAAGTTATGATCTCACAGTTTGTGAGGAGCCCTGCACTGGGTTTTGTGCTGACAGTACGGAACCTGCTTGGGATTCTCTTTCTCTCTGACCCTCCCCAGTCCTCAAAATAAATAAATAAACATTAAAAAAATGTTTTTGTTTATTTAAAAATAGATTTACATTGTTTTTTAGCATTTCTCTTTGGGGGGGGGAATAGAACTTAGCTACATTTTTACAGAAAGTCAAAACCTTTAACAAACAAGTTACCCCAACAAACGGAATCACCAGTGGTCAATCCATAGGACTTGAGAGTTGTAGGGCCTGACAATTGGCTCGAGTTTAAAAGAAAGGGTGGGGAGTCAGTACCAAGCACAGCATTGTGGGAAAGTTGAAAGAGTTGGGGTTTAGAAAGAATGAGTTTCTAGTTGTACATCTTCATATACATGGCTTTGGGACTAACCACTGCATTTTTTCTTTGTGTGAATAAATATCCTCTTTCCTTTGACAAAGTTAAACAGCGCTAGGAAGGCATCTAAACATTACATTTAAATTAATGACTATATAACTCTAAGATTCTGAAGAAAACACTCACCCAAATTTAATCCTAAAGACTGATGCATAATGCATAATCATTTCAAACATGAAAATGCAATATAATTATACTCTTAATGTTGAATGTTTAATGAGTTTGTGTTAAATAATTCTGTTACTCACCTTAGTTTTTTTTTTTTTTTCTCCTTATTCCATCTGGTTCAGTACTTTGCTTTCTGAAGAACATATGCTTAGTGGGAGTAAACAAGACACACCAGAGGTACATTCTCCTCTTCCTTATTAATGACATCATTAAATCTGCCTATTTATAGTCTCAGCTATCTGACCTCATGGCCTACATGGATAAATAGATTTGTTTCATTTATAATCCTCAGTGTGTGCTTAGCAGCACTTAACCAGATAATAACTTGATACATCTTTTTGATCTTTAAAAGAAAATACGGTGAGATTGCATTTTCTGTTGTTTGATATGTGTGAATCTTAAATGTGATAGTTTATTTGTGACTGAAATTTGAAAAACATAAACCTCAGTATTTATTTCTATAGGAAAACTGTAAATTTGAATTATGCAAGTCAGATTTCTATAAGATATTCAGAAACATAGCCGTATTTTAAAAAAGTAACCACTCTGATCCTACTGAACTAATTATTTTCCACATTTTAGATTTATTTTATGATAGCAAGTTCATTTATAATTTGAACACTTAGAATCCTTCCTAAGTACAAACAATTGTCACTTCTCCATTCTCTAAGGTTTTTATAATTTTATCACTTTTAGAAAGACTTCTTTAAATACTGAACAGTTATAAGAAATACCTTTGTGCACTGTTATGGGGAAGGTAAACTGGTACAGCCGGTATGGAAAACAGTACAGAAGTACATCAAAAAATTAAAAATAGAACTACCATATGATCCAGCAATTCCACGTCTGGGTATATTCCCAAAAGAAATGAAAAGAGTATCCCAAAGAGATCTCACGTTCTTAACAGCACTATTTCAAAGTAGCCAGGACATGGAAACAACTTAAGGGTCCATCAATGGATAAATGAATAAAGAAAATGTGTCATACGATACAATGAGGTATTATTCAGCCATTAAAAAAAGAAAATAAATCTTGTAACTTATGACAACATGGATGAACCTTCAGGTTATTCTGTAAGTCAGACAGAGAAAGACAAATACTGTATGATATCACTTATATGTGTAATCTAAAAGAGGAGAATTCAGAGAAAAAGAGACTAGAATGGTGGTTTCTGGGGCTAAGGAGTGAGGGGAATGGGGAGATGCTATACAAAGGGTACAAACTTCCAGTTATAAGATGAGTAAGTTCTGGGAATCTATAGTGTACAGCGTGGTGATTATAGTTAATAATACTGTATTATATATTTGAAAAGTGCTAAGAGAGATCTTAAATGTTCTCACCATTAAAAAAAAAAGGGGGTAATTATGTGATACGATGGAAGGATTAGCTAAAGTTCTAGTGGTTACCATTTCACAGTATATAAGTGTATCAAATCAACACATTGTACACGTCAAACTTACACACTGCTATATGCCAAGTGTATCTTAATAAAGCTTGGAAAAAGTACTTTGTACCACAAGACAATGTTAGTTCACTTTCTTTACCTTATTATTTAAGTCCCCAGACCTCCAGTGGGAATCATTTTGAGTTTCGATTAAAGTTTCTATTAGAGTTTCAATTTTGATTGTCTACAGATATTCCACCCCAACATTTTAGCATACACAGAAAGACTTGTTTCCACATTTCATCTAAAATTATATAACACTGAGCATCTATTTAAGGGATGAGGTTAGTGTGGTCTCTAAAAAGAGAATGAAGTTTCAGCACACACATTTTTACAAAAGGAAGTACAACATTATAAGCAAAGTGATGAGTCAGGTTGTGTTCTTCGGTTATTCAAATAAGCAAAATCATATAATCAAATACCAGCCAAGTCATAATTTCCACTTGTAGCCTTCTTATTCATGGATTATGCTGACAGAGTTAATATTATACTCAGGATCTGCTCTAAGATTAATGTATTAAGGATAGGTTCTTTGTTTTTGTGTTTTTTTTTTAAATTTAGGTAAATTTAACTGAATGCTATTTTTACCCACTACCTAAAGAGGTGTTAATACAGAGTGACCTCATGCCAGTATGATATTAAAAAAGAGCACCCACCTGGAGAACAAAATGTTAAAGTTTCAATTTCTTGTTAAGTAACATAACAGCTCTGAATCTCAGTTTACTTATTTACTGACGTCAAATGAAGAAAATTTTCAAGGTATGCTTCATAGGGTTCTTGTATTAAAAGAAATAGTAATCAGTATTACTAACTTCACTTTTAGTGAAAGCCCTAGATAAAAGTGAAAGCCCCAGATAAAAAAATTATCATGCTATTTATTGAAATATTCATGATAATTTCAAAGAAACGTCACCATGGCTTAAAGCTTGACTGTGTATCAAAAAATATAATAAACGGTAATTATACATACACACAGAGTTTAATAGATTAAGTATTTTTTTCCTTTCCAACAAGCATAAATTACATCCCTCCATCTACATCTAATGTGTCAAGGGAAATAAATTATATAACTTTTTCTCTAAAATATCAATTCACAAAACCATAAGTTCTTCAGCTTTTTCCATAAAAATTCTGGCTCAAAGAGTCCTCAAATAGATTACAATGTTTAAATGTATAATAGTTCAAAGGAAAACATTAGACCATTTTTAAAAGCAAAAGTTAAGAAACTGGAAGTTATTATAAGTTTACAAATTATATATACTTACAATTCTTGCATAAAATCTCCACGAAATGGTACCGTTCTTTGACTATTTGCTCTTAGAGAATGCTAAATCAACTGTCCTGTCCTGTTCTATTACTGACTCTACTGTTTATCATGTGTGTTGAGTGCCAGGCACTACTTACCTCTGGCAAATACGTAAAAGGAGGAATTTACCGGTCTTTCAAAATCATTCCGGGAATGATCATGTAACATTTTTGCAGGTCCTTTTTCTGAAGGGAATGTGTCTTACATAGTAGTTATAAAAAGTGGCTCCTTATTTAGCAGTTTAAAAACTAGAGAATTCAATTATTTTTATCTGTTTTTATAAAATTATAAATTCTTGCAGATTTTCAACATATGCAATTTCTTTAAATTTTTAAGCAACATCTCACTAGATAATTTAGTTAATTGTTAGGTGCTAGTGCCAAGAAACGTCTGTAGAATATTAAAGAAAAATCTTAAAATTATTTGTAAGATGACAATTTAAAGAAAGCTTGGTAAATACAAATAAAATTCAGAGAAAAGATCAGGTATTTAATTTTGTAAACAGGGAAAGGAAACAGGCATATTTCCTGCAGAAGCACTAAGACTTCTCCCAGTTGGTTCAAGACAAACACCATTTCCCATCATAAACACCCCAATACAGACAAGGAAAGCTGATACTTGAGTTACATGGCTTCACCTCTTTACCAGTACAGGAGACTGTAGCCCTGACATGAATGGAGGATCATCTGAAGGCTAGACTTTATAGTCAGTCCTTTTACAAATCAAAGGTCATCTTCGTAACAATTCAACTTTTTTTAGGATGTTCAAAATCTAATACGGATTCCAAATAACAGCAATAGAAATTTTGATCCAAAATTACATGTCCCATTATTTTCACTCCCAGAAGCATTATTTCCTCTTCTACATGTGCAGTATTGATGCAAGCTATAGCCGCAAATAAACCAAGGACTTTCACTGGAATTCCTTTCTGGTCTTAATCGCCTCAGTGGTCTCCAAAAGACCTCTAGCTATTTTCCCCCTACACCCCTCTCCACAATGAAACCTCTTTAAAAGAGTGTCTATAGCTTTTATGTCTAATTCCTTACCTCCTGTTGGCTCATGAGTCCACTCCTATCTGGCTGGCACCCCCTAACCTCACTGATACTGTCTTATATTTTTATTATCACCCAATCCCCTTATGTTGCTTTGGATTTTGAAGAACAGACCTTCTCTCTATTCTTATCTCACTTGACTTCTTAGCATTACTTTAGACATCTGATATCACCAATCCTGAAATCTTTCCCTGGAACTAGATTCCTACATATCATACCTTCTGGTTTGCCAAGAGAGTCACAATTTAGCTCTGTTGTCCCTGCTCTAGCATAGTAGTTGAGTTTTACTAAACCCCACCACACTCCTGTTGCACTTTCAAAGGTGTTCCAGGTTGTATAATCAGTCACATGGTCACCCTACCTGCAGTATTACTGCCCATTTTCTTATATCCGTCTTGGCTGTCTAATTAGGCATCTGAAAGTTGGCAATGACAAAAACAAAACCTTTACTTCTCCTAACTTAGTCTTCCCATCTCAGTAACCAGCCCCAGGAAAGCCAAAAATCTAAGAATTAACTTTGATTCTTCTCTTTTCTTCACTGCTCACATTTAGTCCAAAATAGATGCTGAATCTGTAACTCAACTTCTATTACTAACATTCTAGGGTCAACCTGCCATCCCTCCCACACACACCACCAGTAGAGTCTCTATGCCTCTGCTCTCACACTGCAATCCAATCTCTTCTGAACCCTTCGAGAGTGATCATTTTTAAATACAAACTCAATCAACTCATTCTCTGTTGTAAATCCTCCAAAGGTGTCCTATGGTTCTAAGAGTAGATCCCAAAAGCTTCCTCTTTGAATAATACCTAACCGGACTGGCCCCTTTCACTTAGCCCTCTGTGCACTACCAACACTGACTTTCTTGTAGGTCCATTATTCACAAGCCTTCCCAACCTTAGGGGCTTTGCCTTTGCTCTTCCCCAGACCTGGAATTCTTTTCCCCCTTGAGCTCTCCTCATCACTCAGCTCTGTTTAAATGTTACCTTCTCAGAAAGACTTCTAGGAATCCTGTCTAAAGCAGCAAACCAATTGTTATTACATCGCCATATCTTAACTCTTTCCAAAGCAGTTGTCACTGTTATTTTTCTTTTCTTTATTTATTTTTCTGGCTATCCTTGCAAACTTCTGCTCCCACCCCACTCTTCCTCCACTGCCCAGAATCTACCTTCTGGGAAGAGATACCTTGCCAGTCTTTCCACTGCAGGATGTCTCCTAGACTCCAACAGACACTCAGGCCCTGGTACAACTGTCTGGTCAGCACTGGAGGGTCCCTGCAAACTCCTCTGGCAATAAGGCCCTTCAGCTTCTGCAGCAGAGGCCGCATGGACTAGGATTCTCCACCAGCCACTGTTTCAATAAATTTGTCTGGAAGGAAAGAAGAGCTAAGGTGATTGAGCTCCACTGGTATACATGCAAAATTGAAAGGAGACTAGGGATGTGCAAAAAGGAAAGGCCTACCTGTAGGTAGGCCCCCATCTGTGGGAAGGTTCTCTCGGCCTATTGAGAACAATGTTTGCTTCATGCACGTCTATATTTTAAAAGGTAAAAATATTATGTAATTATTCTTATTTTTCCTGTAGTTTAGATAAATAATTGCAGCTTCAAACCACTATCCTACAATTCAAGCTAAGTGCTACTTTTGCTAAACACCAGTCTAGCAAGATAGAGCTGACTACCTGGGCTGGTTCCCAGCTTAGCATTAACTGGTTGTGTGATCTATGGCAAGTTACTTATCCTCGCTCTATCTTGGGATGTCATCTGTATAATGGGATAATAATATATACTCGAGGGTTTACTGTAAAAATTTAATATGCTAATATAAAGAAAGTTCTCAGCACAGTATCTGCAGCACAGAAATTACTAATTCTTATTGAGCATTTTACTGTCCCCAAAGAAAACATAAGCAGGCCTTTACAATAAACATTTATGACAGTGAAATTATTTCTAAGCAATCCCTTCAAAAAAGGAAAGTATGGGTGCCTGGGTGGCTCAGTCGGTTAAGCATTTGACTTTGGCTCAGGTCATGATTTCACAGTTTGTGGGTTCAAGCCCCACATAAGGTTCTGTGCTGACAGCTCAGAGCCTGGAGCCTGCTTTAGATTCTGTGTCTCCCTCTCTCTCTGCCCCTCCCCTGGCTCATGCTCTGTCTCTCTCTCTCTCTTTCTCCCTCAAAAATAAACAAACATTAATAGAAATTTTGTAAGTATATCAGTTTAAAAAATTTAAATCCATAATGTATTAGTCAATTTACACTTAAAGATGCAAACACAAATGCAAACACATACACTTCCTTTTAAAGGCCTCTGGATGAATCACATGGAAGTTCTGAGATTTTTCATAAGGGCTCTATCTAGATCAACTTTTTTAGTGTGGCTTCTCTTGGAAAATAATTAATAATTAAATGTTAATTTTAAAGCTCAATATTATTTTCCCTGGTCCCTAAGATATTGAGTTACAAGCTCTACAAAGACATAGGTATTATCATCACCGCAAAGTACAGACAGGAGCTGCAGTACTACAACCACGCTACTTTCGTGTATTTTCAGCTTTGTGCCTTACTTAGAAACCAAATGATGTTTGCCCTGGGCGGCGCTGCCAGTGTCTCTGCAGGGCTAAGTGGGAATCCAGACGGCAGAGTAAGCAACACACACAGTGGAGATGCTATGTTTTCATGAAGACATGCTGTCGCCTTGTGAGGTCTCTGGGCAAGAGGTAAATATAATTCTCAGTCAATAATTTGCTCTTCCACTTAGTCAAACTCCAGAACACACACCCTTTAAGAATACCTTGTCTGTGATGTGCATATTTTCCCCTGGGCGTTTCCTTCCTTTTGGAAGAATTTTAAATATACACAAGCCCCTCCAGAATTTTACCAGCAGTGAGCAATCTGTTTCTCTCCACAATATTCTTAATTTCATAATGTTGCATTGTAACGTGAAAGTAATTTTCACTACTTCAAAATCAAAAGCACAAAAATAAGATTCAGCACCTTATATAATGAATACCATATAAAGAAAGCAGACACTTATCTTCTTTGCATTGATTTATCAGACTTTTTTTTTAATCTAAAAGGCTTTTATTTTTTAGATGCCCCATATCCGTAAGACAAAAAGCACAATAATGATCTATGTCCCCACAAAAATACATGAATACTAATGGATAAGGAAGGAACAGTTTTGTAAAAGGTCACTAAAAACCAAACTGCTACCAACAAATTATGGAAGTATTGAGCTAACATTTTAATTTTTTTGATAAATGTATGCTTTGGCATCATCGTGGCCTCACACGGCAACAAATGTTCGGCAGGCACTTACTGCAGAGCAGGCTCTTTGTCAAGTGCTCCTCAGGCACTCTGATATTCTATCTCAAAACACCCCAAACAGGCATTATACTTGTTCCTAAGATACTTAACTATAAGCACTATTTAGAGTTAATGAGGCATTTAGGAGGCAACATTTGAACCCAGAACCTACACACTTATCCACTAAACCTAAGGTCAAATTTAATTCCAAATTTGCTCCAAATTAAATTTTGCACCCTGATTTTATTTAAAGTCCTGATCTGTGAAATGACTTATCTATAAGCATTCTGTACTCAAAATATATATATATATTTTTTAGCGTTTTTATTTTATTTTTGAGAGACATAGAGTGAGCAAGGGAAGGGCAGAGAGAGAGGGAGACACAGAATCCGAAGCAGGCTCCAGGCTCTGAGCCGGCAGCACAGAGCCCGACGCGGGGCTCGAACTCACAGACCGTGAGATCATGACCTGAGCTGAAGTCGGCCGCTTAACCGACTGAGCCACCCAGGCGCCCCTCAAAATATTTTTAATAAGAGCATGAGGGAACTACATGCACAGAAAAAAAAAAAACAACAATAAAATTGACTTGTTTTCAACAAATATCAAGAATATAACAAGGTATTCTAATACACTGCTGCTTTTTAGAAAAAAATCTAAAAATGATTTCCTAAATAACTGATGATGTTATCAGTGTATATAATTTTTTTTTAAAACTGAACAAAGCTATGCATTATTTTCTTAATGGTGGCTTTTCTTTAACCTCAGAAAAGACTATCTGGTAGAAAAAAAGAAATTTTTATCCTTATAATTTAGGATATACTTCATTTAAACAATACTTCTAATTCCTTTGTTACTTTATATTGCCTTTTATGTTTTATAATTTTAGATTTCCAGATTATAGAAGTTATGAATAACTTTAATGGCTAGCATGATTATAGCATTTAATTCTCATTATTACTGTGGTTAACAATAGTTCAATAGATTATCTAGTTTTTCAACATTAAAAAAATTTTCTTTTAATGTTTATTTTTGAGAGAGAGACAGAGTGTAAGCAAGGGAGGGGCAGAGAGAGAGGGAGATGCAGAATCTGAAGCAGGTTCCGACTTGGGGCTCCCATCTACATACTGTGAGATCATGGCATGAGCCAAAGTCAGACACTTAACTGACTTAACAGGCACCCCCACTTTCTTCCTATATTATGCAAAGGGAAGATTAAGCCTTCAGTATATGATTATGATGACCATATATTTTGGGACTTCCACAGCAATAATCCAATGACAAGTGACAAAAATCCCACAGGTCTTTCAGAAAAGCAGGACACATGCCTCTTGGATTGTGAGCCATGGCACTGACAAAAGCCATTAGGTCCATCAGCAAGGTCAGGAGCACAAGTTCTGGCTGGACTGGCCAGATCCAGACACAAAATCTCCTCTTCCATCCCAGACATTCCAAACACACCCAAGATTTATATCAGACATTTTAATGCAATAGATAAGAATGAAGTTAAAACCATCAAACACCAACACCAATCATGGGAGTGGATGTTGTCACATGCTCTCCACGGTGCTGCCCCAGGCCTTGAGGAAGAGGTGGGCAGCAACAAGGCCAGCCAGAAGAGAGAAGCAGCAAGTCCCTGTGAGCCACCAAAACCTTCTCAGGCTTCCTTTCTCTCCTCAGTGCCTGGTGATTTCTCTCATTTGACAGCGTTCACAGCACTTACCTCCTAACTTCATTCATATTAATTTTATAGATGAAAATGCTAAGTTTTTTCATTTATGCATGCTTTATGTTCTCAAATAAGATCACTGGAGAAGGGAGCGCTATCACCATAGGCACAGCACGTGTAATTACTATGCATATAATTCTAGACTGTCTTATGGATCTATTTTTATGTCTGTATTTTGAATCTCTAATTATGTAAGTTCCTTTAAGGAATAATTCACAGGTATTTCTTTAGTTCCCCCACGTTACACGACAGCTAAAGCATAAATAAATTCTCAATCCACATATTTTGCACCATGAAATCGTTAGGGGTATATGCCTATCTGTTGTCCAAAACACTGGTTCTCTCAAAAAAGGCCAGTTCTAATGTTAATTCCTCTGAGGAGAGCCCCCTGCTCTCTCTGCCTTGCTCCCAGTGAACATCCCAGTCTCCTGTCCTGTGCTCACTCAGCACTTAGAGGACACTCAGGTGCTCAGAGTGCAAAGGCTCTGTATGATATTTATTACACGTATTCTATTCCCCATTCTACATTATGGATTTATTTTAGGCAAAAAAAAAATTGTCATTTTCATTTTTTTTTAGTTCATTGGTACTAGAAGAGCCAACAAGTGATTTTTAAAACAATGAATAAAAGACTACATGGATATCTAAGGAAAAGTAGTCAGATATTCATGAGACTACTTCTAGAGAACCCCATGATGAATTGAAGTAGTCAAAGATTTAAAGAGTTGGGGCTTTGTTTGCTTTGGATTTGGTTAGTTTTGCTGTTTCATTAAAGGCAAAGCTTTTCATGATTAACCAGGGACAAAGCCCCAAGTTTCAGTAGGGGTTAATACCAGAAGTTACACCAGTTACACCAAACATTTTTTCATGTGAACTAGGAGCTCCAAAAGTGAGAGACAGTGCAACTGCTAGTAGTTGCTATGGTAGCAAAAATAAACCTTGTACAGATATTCCAGTCATCCCTTAAATATGCTTTCTACTTGCTGGGGTTTTCACTGGTATTTGAGCCCAAGAAAGGAAAAAAAAAAAAATGCTAAGGCTTATGCTCCAGGAAGAAAATAGGAAGCTGATACATGAGCTACAGCTGTGGTTTTCTTTGATTAATAAATATCTAGAGGAAATCCCCAACCCCTCCCCACAAAAGCTGGGCAGCAGGCGGGGGCGGGGGGGGGGGGGTTAAAGGTGGATTTTCTCACCAGGCAGGTATAAAACAGGCAGCTGAAGATATAAAGACTGAAATAAAGCAGTGACATTAAAAAAATAAATCTAAGGGTGCCTGGGTGGCTCAGTCCATTAAGCGTCCGACTTCACCCCAGGTCATGGTCTCATAGTTTGTGAGTTCGAGCCCCGAGTCGGGCTCTGTGCTGACAGCTCAGAGCCTGGAGCCTGCTTCAGATTCTGTGTCTCCCTCTCTCCCTGCGTCTCTCCAGCTCACACTCTGTCTCTCTCTCTTTCTCTTAAAAAATAAACATTAAAATTTAAAAAAAAATAATAATTCTTATTAACGAAATTGACCTTGAGAAATGAATCAGGAATATCTCAACACATGGGTTAAAACTCCATGAACCTTGAGAGCTCCTTCTACACTGAAAGTCCCTTTAGACTGCCCTATTCAACAAGGTATTTTACACATGGGAAGGGAATAGACCCATGCTAGGTACTACAGGAAACAAACTAAAATATGCAGTTCTGCAATAAATATACAAAATAACATGTGTACAAAGCATTTCAGTAGTCATGACAAATACAACAGAGAATATATATCTGGGCAGAAGTATGAAGAAAGCATCCTGGGGGAGGTGAGGGTTGATGTGGTCTTACAGGAGGTTGATTACAGACGATTAGATGGACTGGGAGAGAAATTTCTGGAAAACTGCATATACGAGCAGAGGCAGGCATAAACCAGGACTTGGAGAATAGCAACTAGCTCAGTTTTTGAGTAATCTAGCAAGAGTGGCTCAAATAGCCAGTGATAACACTATTACAAACTATTATAAACAGCAAAAAGTCTCAAATCACACCACAGACAGCCTGAACGAAGTCTATTTCTTTTTCTTTTTCAATGTTTATTTATTTATTTCAGATGGAGAAGAGGGGCAGAGAGAGGGAGAGAAAGAATCCCAAGCAAGGATAGAGCTCAGCATAGAGCTCAATACAGAGCTCGATCCCACAAACAGTGAGATCATGACCTGAGCCAAAATCAAGAGTTGGTCACTTAATTGACTGAGACACTCAGGGGCCCCTGAATGAAGTCTCTTTCTTGACTCCATACCTCTCAGCCTCAGATCCGTAATTACTGCCACCAAGTAGCTTAAATATAACTATTCCAGGTTCTTTCTCACTAATCCCAACCCATAGTCCTTTCAATAGAAATTCTGGAATTGCTGATTCCCAAGAAGACAATGTATATTGCCTTTTCCTCAATTATGCCATCTCCATCATGAATGCCGTTCTCCTCCTGCCTCAGCATGTCAGGGAAAGGGAGTAGAGTCTGTATCTTTCAGAATCCTTTCTGCACCTTCCACAGGAATGTTACTGTAGTTCATGAATAACACTCCTCTTCCTCCCAGGATCTGGCCATCTAGACATATTGTCACTTTATCCATGCTAATCACTCAACTCCACCTTAAGTGTTTTGCCTTCTACAAACACTGAGAAACTTGACATGTGGCTCATGCTAAGCTTACCCTTCCTTTTGTTGTCACGACTCTGTATATTTCAGCGTCCATATTGATGGTCCATTCAACACCCTGCCTAGTTCAGACTTCTTCACACCTGTACTCCACCATCATAGGACCTTGTAATTACCTGAAATTTCACCACATCAGATATATCAAACTTTAATCCCTATCCTCTGATTATAATTTCTCACACCTCTTTGAATCTGTACCCATCCTCCACACCCCATGAACTTGACCCCTCAAATAAATACCCTAGCTTCATTTCCTTGTCATTTACCATACACTACTTGGCAGATATCTGAGTTACACTTTCAATTCCAATTTTGATTATTTTGTATCCTTTATCTTCCAGCTTATTTGGCTCATAAAATACAAAACTGGAATTATGAAAATAATAATACCTTCCCTATTCCCATATGAGTTATCTGAAGAAAGTAAACCCACTGCTTTCAGACTGTCTTCTTTTATGATTTAGTTTTCTAAATTTCTGTAACCAAAACAGAAATAAACTACTAGAATTTGAAAATATTTCTTCATCAGCCACCATAACAAATGCTTATCGGTTACTTCCCCCACATCCATTTCATACTTCTTGCACAGTTTAGCAATCTCGGTGACTAGTTGGGATGGATTGCCATTAGCTAGCCATATAAGCAGGTCCTAATTGGCCTAAAACAAGTAGCAAAATCCTACAACCATGCTACTGAGATTGATAATAACTCAAGACCAAATCACTTAGAGGCTGGCATTACTCTAGCCATAGGTATTGCGATGGAGACCGTCTTAAAGTTGGCCCAAAGTACAGCCAGGATTTTGCTGACAATCAGGGTAAGAGATAAGAATGACGGATGTGCAGATGTGACATTTGGAACTGCTTCAGTCATCGCTCTATGATGTATCAGAAGGCCTGAGTTCAAACCCAACTTTCCTCTTGTTCATCCTCCTTCACCACCCCTTCTTCCTCTACCTCCTCCTTTTAATCTAGAAAACAGCGATAAAAATAGCTTCCATGGAAAATATGAAAATTACATGAGATACATGCAAGCAGTCTACCACTGGGTTATCTGGCCCACTTTCTCCCTCCAGTAGCACCCATCGACTGGAGAACTGAAATGGGAGATACTACAATTTAGGCCGATTCAGTTCTATGGTTGGTGGCCATGTTGAGTCAAAGTCTTTCTAGGGAAAACAGAAAGCTTGAAATTGAGCCAGCAAATGAAGAAAGTTAAAATGACTGACCCTGGAGTTTAGACAGAACAGAGAAATAAATTCATGGGAAGCCAAATAAGTAGAAAATAAAGGATGTTAAAGAAATGTAAAGAGCAGTAGAATAAGTTTAACAGGAAAGGAAGGATTTCAAGAATTTGTAGAGTGAGTGGAGTTTCTGAATTTATTGTATCAGAGTTATGCTAAGTCCAGTTAGTAACAAGAGACATGGCTTGCAGGAGTAGAGTAGAGATTTTTAATAAAATAAATAAATAAGTAAAAAATAAATAAATAAATAAAAACTCTGTGGCGCCTGGGTGACTCAGTCGGTTGAGTGTCTGACTGCAGCTCAGGTCACGATCTCAGGGCTCGTGAGTTTGGGCCCCAGCATCAGGCTCACTGCTGTCAATGCAGAGCCCACTTTGGATCCTCTGTCTCCCTCTCTCTCTGCTCCTCCCTTGCTTGCGAGTGCTCTCTCTCTCACACTTTCTCTCTCAAAAATAAAAATAAACATTAAAAAATAAAAATAAAATTTAAAAAACATTAACAGGGCACCTGGCTGGCACAGTCAGTTAAGCCTCCTACTCTTGATTTCAGCTCAGGTCGTGATCTCATGGCTTGTGAGTTAAAGTCCGGCACCAGGCTCAATGCCAATAGCATGGGGCCTGCTTAGATATCTTTCTCTCCCTCTCTCTGCCCCTCCCCCGCTCATGTGCATGCTCCTTCTCTCTCTCCAAGTAAATAAATAAACTTAAAAAAAAAACACATTAAAATAGGTACTGGATGAGTCAAATACCCCATCTTAATAGAGATCATGATGACAGGTTAGAAGGGACTGAGAAAAGGCCGTAGGAGATGGGCAGCTATGAATGGGATTGAGAGTGGCCAGATGGTATCAATCTCCAAGGTAGTGAGAATTCTTGATTACTTATACCCTCTCTTCCAAGAGTATAGAATAATATGAAGCAAAAAGAATCATAACGAAAAACCAATATTAATATTACCTCTGTGCCCAGGAGAATAAATATCTTCTAAAGGAAATGCAATATTTTTGAAGAACAAGAAGAATGTGAGGAAGCAGAGGGAGGTGTAGAGTCGAAGCTGTGTTTGTCATAGAGTACAGGTTCAGAAGATAAAGCTGAATATGTAGCTAACCCGTTAATTCTCAAAACTCTATTTTTAGCCTCATATTATTTCTATTCAAATTTCAGAACAGGTGAAAATATAAGATTAATTTAATTACTACTTAAATATCTACCTGAAAACCTATAATCAGCAAACCTATTTCTCACATCAAAATCTAGATTGTAATTGCAGATATTCTCTGCAATTACCCCTTTTACAGGACATTTTCAAAAATAAGTAATTATTGAGTACAAGTGGATAATTCTCTGCTAAGATTATTACTTACTTTCCTGCTCTCAAGTTGATGGATGTTTTACACATACTGGACTGATTACATAACTGTGAACACTTCCAAAACAGCCAGCTGGGTTTTTTTTCTTTTCTTTTTTTCTTTTGCTTTTTTTTTTAAGCTTACCAGTTTTTTTTTTTCCTGCTTATACTCAAATGCTTTGAGGGGAAACAGATGAAGAAGATAAAAATATAAATATCACAAAAAATATTAAATAAAATATTTTGCCACTAAACATGAACAAAAAGAATCCTTCTTCAATTTTTCCCTTAACTTTAAAACCTGTATCTTATATTTGCTCACTAAAAATAAAAGCTTTCAGGAAAATGGGGACACTACACAAGAAACTCTAGGGGGAAAAAAAGCATAGCTTACATAATATAATATCCATCAGTGAGGGAAAAGTGCTTTGGAGAACTCTCTACTTCTCTCTAAAAACCAGTTAAACTTTTGGCAGTTTTAAGCATCTGACCTAAAAACAGTAACAAAAGACAGAACACCAGCCTAGAAATTACTTCTTTTCCACACTCTGTACAACTTGAACTATTACCTTCTCACGTACTCTCCACAGGATAACTCCCATCAGAAATCCCTAAGAAAATCAGTATCAAAATTACTTTCCATTCAGAAAAAATATATATGTATGTTTATATTATACACACACAGTTGATTCTCTGCAGCTTATCTCTGAAAAGTCCTCTGGAAAATATTCTTCCAGAGATAATATATTTAGAATATTCTCTCAGAGTTCTATCTCCTATTTTTTTTCTGATATTTGGGGATTAAGAAGTAGAGGCTAGCTCTAGAATCCCCTGTAGCACTTGCTATAACATATAACTTCTCAAAATTAAAAAAAAAAAGTATAGCTGCATCTATTAATCAAATATTTATTTTAAGTATTTACATATTTTATTTATTCGCTGAGAAAGTGAATAAACTGTCATGGAAAAGACATGGAAAAATGTCTTATCACCTATATATCTACCCACTTGAAAATCAGGGATAAAGGGCTAAAAATTTTTCCACAGTACACATGACCAGATAGGCCAAAAGTGATACTATTTTTAGATGTTAAAAATGCAACAGCTTTATTGAGATATAATTCACATGCCATAAAATTTACCCTATTTAGAGTATAAAATTCAATGGGTTTTAGTGTATTCACAGAGTTGTGCAACTATTATATCAACATAATCAATTTTAGAACATTTTCATCACCTCAAAAAGAACCAAAGGTGACATTTTAATGAGGACTGGAGATTAGGAAAGTCGGGAAATGCGGCCATGGAAAGCAAAGCAAGGTCTCATCCGTCACTAAGTTCTGTGTCAAGGAGCTTACTGCCTAGGCTTTCTTTTAGGAGTTTTATGGTTTCAGGTCTTACTTTCAAGTCCTTAATCCATTTTGGGTTACCTTTTGCATATTGCCTAAAATAGAGGTCCAGTTTCATTTTTCTCCATGTAGCTGTTCAGTTTTCCCAACACCATTTACTGAAGAGATGGTCTCTTTCCCACTGTATACTCTTGTCATAGATTAATTAATGTGTGTGTGAGTTTATTTCTGGGTGCTCTATTGTGTTCCAAGGCTCTATGCACTTTTCTGCCAAGACCATACTATATTAATTACAATATCTTTGTAGAACACTTTGAAGTCAGGGAGCATGATAAATTCAGCTTTGTTTTTCTTTCTCAAGATTGCTTTGGCTATTCAAGGCATTTTCTGGTGTATACAAATTTTAGGATTATTTGTTCTAGTTTTGTGAAAAACGTCATTGGTATTTTGATAGGTTTTGCATCGAATCTGTAGGTTGTTTTGGATGGTATGGGCATTTTAACAAAACAAATTCTTCTCATCTTTGAGCACAATGTATGTTTCATTTATTTGTCTCTTCAATTTCTTTCATCGACGTCTTATAGTTTTCAGAGTACAAGTATTTCACCTCCTTGGTTAAATTTATTCCTAGGTACTTCATTTCTTAAATGCAATTGTAAATGGAATTGTTTTCTTAATTTTTATTTCAGCTAGTTCGTATTAGTTATGTAGAAAGTTAACAGATTTCTGTGTGTTACTTTTGTATCTACAACTAACTGAATTTATTAAATCTAACCACTTTTGGTGGAGTCTTTAAGGTTTTCTATATATCGTATCAGTTGCAAACAGTGACAATTTTACTTCTTCCTTTCCAATTGGATGACTTTCATTTCTCTTACCTAATTGCTTGGTTAAAACTTCCAAAACTATGTTGAATAAAAGTGAGAATGGACATCCTTTTCTTACTCCTGATCTTAGAGGAAAAGCTTTCAATTCTTCAATGTCGAGTATATTAGGTGTAGGTTTGACATATATGACCTTTACTACACTGGGATGATTCCCTTTATATATATATATTGAGAGTTTGTTATCATAAATTTGTGTTGAATTCTGTCAAATGCTTTTTCTGCATCTATTGAGACGATCGTGTTGTGTGGTGCGTCATTTGATTGATTTGCAGGTGTTGTACTATCCTTGCTTTCCTGGAATAAATCCCATATGATCATGGTATATGGTCTTTTTAATGTATTGTTGAATTTGGTTTGCTAATATCTTATTGAGGATTTTTGTTCATCAGAGATATTAGCCTGAAATTTTCTTTCATTGTGTCTCTGTCTGGTTTTGGTATTATGGTAAACCTGGCCTCTTAAAATGAGTTTAGAATTTTCTGAACTAGTTTGAGAAAGATTGGAATTAAATCTTTCAATATTGATAGAATTCACCAGTGAAGCCGTCTGGTCTTAGACTTTTGCTTGTTAAAAGTTTTTTTGATCGATTTAATCTCACTAGTAATCTTGATCTAGTCAAAAATTTTTTCTTTTCTTCATGATTCACTCTTAGAAAATTGTGTACTTCTAGGAATTAATCCATTTCTTCTAGGTTGTCCAATTTGTTGGTGTATAATTGTTCACAGTATTCTTACGATCCTTTGTATTTCTGCGGTACCAGCTGTAACTTCTCTTTATTTGGGTCCTTTCTCCTTTTTCTTGATGAGTCTAGCTAAAAGTTTATTACAATTATCCTTTCAAAGAAACAGCTTTCACGACTACTAATCTCTTTTCTTTTCTTTCTTTTTTTTGTTCTCTTTTTTCATTTATTTTAACTCTGATCTTTATTATTTCTTTACTACTTTTGGGCTTTCTTTCTTGTTTTCTAGTTCCTTTAGATGTAAAGTTAGACTGTTCATTTAAGATTTTTCTTGTTTCTTGAGGTAGGGCTGTATCACTATGAACTTCCCTTTGCTAAGTCCCATAAATTTTGGAATATTGTGTTTCCATTTTCATTTGACTCAGGGTATTTATTTCCCCTTTGATTTTTTTTTTTCATTGACTCCATTGGTTGGATAGTAGCATGCTGTTTAGGCTCCATGTATTTGTATTTTCTTCCAGATTTTTTTTTTCTTGTAACTGATTTCTAGTTTCATACCATTGTGGTTGGAAAAACGCTTGATAGAATTTTGATCTTCTTAAATTTATTGAGACTTCTTTTGTGGCCTGACATGTGATCTATCCTGGAGAATGTTCCATTTGCACTCGAAAAGAATGTATATTCTGCTGTTTTTGGATACAACCGTCTGTAGATGTCTATGAAGTCCATCTGGTTTAATGTGTCATTTTTTTTTAATTTTTTTTTAATGTTTATTTATCTTTGAGAGAGAGAGACAGACAGAGCATGAGCAGGGAATGGCCACAGAGAGGGAGACACAGAATCTGAAACAGGCTCCAGGCTCTGAGCTGTCAGCACAGAGCCCGACACGGGGCTCGAACTCGGGAATGGTGAGATCATGACCTGAGCCGAAGTCGGATGCTCAACCGACTGAGCCACCCAGGTGCCCCTAATGTGTCATTTAAGAGCAATGTTTTTTCTCATTTTTTTTGTCTGGATGATCTATCAATGGATATAGATGGATATTAGAGTCTCTTACTATTATTGTATTGCTGCCAATTTCTCCCTTTATGTATGTGAATATTTCATATATTTAGTTGTTTCTATGTTGGGTGCATAAATGTTTACAAATGTTATATTCTCTTGTTGGACTTATCTTTTTATCATTTCATAATGCCCTTTGCCTTTTATTAGTCTTTGTTCTAAAGTCTATTATGTTTTATATAAGTCTTGTTACCCCAGCTTTTTTATCATTTCCATTTGCATGGAATATCTTTTGCTGTCCCTTTGCCTTCAGTCTATGTGTGACTTTAGACTTGAAGTGAATCTGTTGTACAAGTATATAGATGGATCTTTTTTTTTTCAATTCGTTCAGGCACTTTATGTTTTTGAGAATTTAGTCCATGTAAAGCAATTATTAGTAGTATGTACTTAGCATTTTTTAACTGTTTTTCTGATTATTTTCTGTTCCTTTTTTCATCTCTTGAACTCTTTGTGGTTTTACAGCTTTTTTAAATGATATGCTTAGAGTCCTTTCTCAGTATTTTTGTGTGTGTATCTACCATAGGTTTTTGGGTACCATGAGATTCATATATAATAACCTACATAGATAAGCAGTTTAAGTTGATAGTTACTTAAGTTTGACTGCATTCTAAAAACACTTTTTTTTTTTTAACGTTTATTTATTTTTGACAGACAGTGAGATAGCGCACGAGCAGGGGAAGGGTAGAGAGAGCGGGAGACACAGAATCCGAAGCAGGCTCCAGGCTCTGAGCCAGCAGCACAGAGCCTGATGTGGGGCTCGAACACACAGACCGTGAGATCATGACCTGAGCCGAAGTCAGCCGCCCAACCGACTGAGCCACCCAGGCGCCCCTAAAAACACTACATTTTTTTCTCCCTTGAAGTCTTATGTTCTGGACATCATATTGTACATCTTTGTGTTTTGTGTACCCCTTCTGATTGTTATAATTTTACTACTTTTGTCTTTTAACTTTCATACTCAGTTAAGTATGGGTACTTTATGTATATAAGTTGATAAGTGGTTGATCCACTTATATATTTGCCTTTACCATTGAGATTTTTCTTTCATATATTTTATTTCTAGTTATAGCCTTTTCTTTTCAGCCTAAAGAAGTCCATGTAACAATTTTATAAGGCTGGTTAAATGGTGATGAACTTCTTTAGCTTTTGCTTCTCTGAAAAACTCTCTCTCTCTTTCAATTCTGAATGATAACTTTGCTGAGTAGAGGATTCTTGGTTGGGCGTTTTACCTTTGAATATATCTTGTCACTCTGTTCTAACATGCAGTTTCTTCCAAAAAAAAAAATCAACTTATAGTCTTATGAGGTTTCCCTTGTATGTAATGAGTTACTTTTCTCTTGTTGCATTTAAGGTTTTTTGTTTTTGTTTTTGTCTTAACTTTTGACGTTTTAATTATAATGTGCCTTGGTGTGGATCTCTTCGAATTTATCTTCTTTGGAACTCTCTGTGCTTTGTGGGCGGGGATGTCTATTTCCTTGCCATGTTCAAGACCTTTTCTGCCCCCTTTTCTCTCTCTTCTCTTTCTGAGATATCTATAAATGCAAATGTCAGTATGTTTGATGTCCCATAGATCCCTTAAGCTATCCTCAGTTTTTAAATTATTTTTTATTTTTGCTGTTCTGCTGGAGTGATTTTCCCTACCCTGCCTTCCAAGCCACTTACCTGTTTTTCTGTATCATCTGCTATTGATTCCCCCTAGTATATTTTACAGTTCAATTATTGTATTGTATTGTTGAAGTTCCTGGTGATTCATCCATTCTTCTCCTGAGTTCAGTGACCACCTTTACAATCATTACTTTCAGGTAAACTCTTTATCAGGTAAACTGCTTATTTCCATTTCATTAATTTTCTTTTCTTTTTTTTTTTTTCTGGAGTTCTACCTTGTACCTTCACTTGGAACATGTTCCTATTTCCCCAATTTGCTTGCCTCTTTGTGTTTGTTTCTGTGTATTGTGAAACAGCCATCTCTACCTATCTTGAAAAAGTAGTGTTGCATAGGACATGAACCCTCTCATTTAACCTTACCCTAGAGCTTGGTTGTCTATTGAGCTCTCTCTCTTGATTTAGACCCTTAGGGTCCAGAAACACAATCCCCTCTGGTGACCTCAAGGGGCATCCCCCGTGTGGCCTGCACACACCTATTGGCTCTGGTGGGGTCGTATCAGCAGCACAGAGGGTCAGGGCTGCTTGCCCACTGTCTGACTGAGCTGTGCAAATAGCATGGGGGTAGGGAGTAGGGCTGCTCACCTACTACAACAAGTGGTGTGGCACAGGCAGTTCAGAGGGCCATGTCTGGCAGTGCACTCCAGTGGCTCAGAGGGTGGAGCTATTTACCTGCTGCTAAGTGGTTGGAGTGATAGTACAAAAATGGCCACCAGCACTGGGTCTGGCAAGGTAGAGGAAGCCTGTAAAAATGGCGTCTGTCAGCATTCAGTACCCAGAAAATCCCCACAGGCTTCTGCTCCTCTTGCAGACACTAAGTTTAGCAAGTGAATTTCCTTCATTTTTGGTCTAGGCTGTTTCAAACTGCTGGTATTTTCAATGGATCCTGGGATGATTGGGTCTGTGCACAAGCCCCTTAAGAACAGAATCTTCAGGGGCGCCTGGGTGGCTCAGTCAGTTAAGCGTCCGACTTCGGCTCAGGTCACGATCTCACAGCTCATGAGTTCGAGCGTCAGGCCCTGTGCTCATAGCTCAGGGCCTGGAGCCTCCTTCAGATTCTGTGTCTCCCCCTCTCTCTCTACCCCTCCCCTACTCATGCTCTGCCTCTCTCTAAAAGGAATAAACATTAAAAAAAAAAAAAAAGAACAGAATCTTCATTACCTGTAGCCCTGTTTCCTGTGAACATAATCATTGGTTTTGAAAGTCAGACATTTTGAATTTTGTCTGTCTGGTGAACGACCCAAGGACTGGGGTACATGATGTGGGGTATAAACACTTTGCTCCTTAGGAAGAAGCTCCCTTTATATTTTGTTTGGTTGCTTCTTTTTGGGTTTTGCTTTGTTTTGTTTTTTGAGACCCCTCTCTTGCCCCCACTGAAGGCTGCCACACCAGGGGTGGAGTTTTGGCAAGAGTGTGAATCTGCCTCTCCTACCCACCTCAGCTTGGAAGTTTTATCCTTTGTTGTGAAGGTGTTCTGCTAGTTCTCTGGTTCTTTCATACAGAATTTTCTATACGTAGTTGTATATCTGTTGTGCCCATGGAAGGAGGAGAGTTCAGGATCTTCCTATACTGGCATTTTGAATTGCCTTTCTAAATTGCCAACATTTTTATAAGCATAGTTTTCTTTATTTTTTTGTTTAAAACAGCTAGTTTTCTGTTCTGAAACTAAAAACTGATAATACATATTTGTATTAAGATACCAAAAAGGAAAAGATAAGTGCTCATTTTTAACCCAAATCCTCCTTTGATAAACATATAACAGATACTATTTTAAGTAAGTAGATACACTTCCTGAACCAATAGGCATTGGCTCCTGAAAGAATAGTTAGGGTCTTAGTTATCTCTTAATTGGAAATGGTCAGCTGTTCACAATAGGATCATGATTATGAAACATATAACCCAAGTTTAAAAAAAACGAAGATGCAATTCAGATTCCATTACTCACTATGTGACCTGGAGCAAATTATGTAACCTCTGTAAGCTTCAATTTCAACTTTCAATTGAGCAGTATCGATCACCTAGCATTTGTATTAAAATTGCATATGTGAAGTACCTAGACAAACATTAGATGTCACGAGGAAAAAAGTTCCCTTCAAGTCACTTAAAAGTTTTTAACTCAAAGAGACTTTTAGAAACACTTAAATTTTTGATACCAAATTTTTACTAATGCTATGTATATAGAGAGAATATTTTTTTTTTTTATGTTTGTTTATTCTTGTGAGAGAGAGAGAGAAAGGAAGGAGGAGAGAGCTGGAAGCAGACAGGAGAGAGAATCCTGCACTGTCAGCACAGAGACCCTGTGGAGGCTGATGCGAAGCTCGAACTCACAAACTGTGAGATCATGACCTGAGCTGAAACCAAGAATTAGATGCTTAACTGACTGAGCCACCCAGGTGGCCCCCTCCTCAACCCCAAAGAGAACACTTCTGATTATATATTCTTTCTCTGTGAAGATCTGGCCTCTCAACCACATCTGCCCTAAATATCAACATTTAGAAAAATTAAGTGGCCTGCTGCTGCTCCTCCCCCAGACTAATTCCCTTCTAAGGCCTACTATCTCCTGGAATCTCTCCTTGGAGTGGACATTCCATTATAAGACACACCCTACAGTTCCCACCCATAAACATTCTTACCACAGAACTGCACGAAATTTCCAAACAGAGATCACCACTCAGCTTGAGAAAAAAAGTATCACCAAGTTCATCTTCTGCTTCTTAAATCCAAACAGCAGGCCTGAGATAATATGCCTTTAGTCTTCCCCCACCCCTGCTGAGGAGTAGAAACTCTTAAATTTACCTTTATGGGCCAGACCCACCCCCTAGCACAATATGATTCAGATCTCTGAAATATTCAATTTATTCCTTCTGAAGTGACTTCTACATCACATAAAACATAGAAATAAATGGGACTCCTTTTACAGATGGAACAAAACCTCTGCTAGAAGATACTGGCTTATAAACCCCTTTAAAGAAAGGTTTTAGCCTTTTCTTTAAAAATAAAAAGGAGGGGACTTCATATCATCTTAGATTTCCAGCACTACTACCAAAAATCAACATTTTACAAATGTTATATACTTTATTAAACAAAACTTAATTTCAAGTATTTTTATGTGTAACTTTGACATTTATTTTACTGAAAAATACGAGAGGAAAACAAATAAAAGACTATTATAATATTTTGCCATAATATTTCTATGTTCTTGCATAGATCCTTATGACTGAAATCACTGGTGACCTAGAAACATGTTGTACTTTGAGAGACTTTTGTTTTTACAGCTTCCACGTTAATTTCTATGTGAAATTCCTTTCCAATTTTAATGGATTCACATACAGCAAAGAACAAAATGCAAAAAACAAAAATAAAAACATCCTAGCATGTTTTATAATAAGACAGACATTTGTATGAAGAACATTCAACCATTCAAATTCAAAACCAACATAAACGCCTATTTTATAACAGGCTCAGGTTAATATCATTTTGTGTTATTCAGAATACTAATAAGATCATAAAATATTTTCCTTTGTAAACTGTTGTGAAGTACGAAAATCATTAGGGTCATTTATTAGAAAGCACTTTTCAATTATAAAGATTTGTGTATGTCTTAAAATTCATATTATAAAAAGTTTTGCTAGAGAGTTAAAGGTTTCTATATAATTATTTAAACATAATTAGGACACCCCAAATCATTTGACTTTCTATTTGCACGCACCAAGTCCTACATACCTAAAGGAGGAAGAATGAATTTGAGGGAAACAACAGCAGAGCTCTCTGTGTTAAAGAACTGTCTGCCTTTTTAATGTGCTAATCTCTTTGAAAATCCAAATCTCAAAACTAAATGGGTGGAAACTGAACCAGAGCCTTCTCATCTGTATCCTGGTGATAGCAGGTCCTATTCTCACAGCATTATTATAAGGCTTAAATTATGCATACCATAAATCTTTCCATAGATATAAGATAAAAGAAAGCTATACTTGTCTAAATGCTATGTACAAAGGGTAAATAAATGCCCTTGAGTTTGGGAGGTATCTTATACCTGGGGGAAGTCTGGTAAGAACTTTCAGAAGTATACAAATAAAAGTCCATTTCAGGTGTTTTGTGGCAGGCAAGGGGGTGAGGCAGGTACAGAAGACAAAAATCAGTTGAGCGAAAATGAGACACACATTGAAGAATTACACAATGCCATATTTAAAATTCTGACATTTCAGTGACCCTTCACTAGGCACAGCAGTGGCCTAGCAAATTTCATACCATTTGGCAAATTCCATTGTTCAGTCAAGTGCTTGCTTCTGAATGACACAGTGGGAGAAGAAAGAGAAAGAACAGGGACTCGGTACATGGACGGCAAAGGTATGTGTACTCACTGGGAATCACAAGGAAATTTCATCCCCAAACACAAACGTTGATGTTTCAAAGCCAGAGACACCCCCTCTTTCCACCCTACCCCTTTCCCTACCCTGGGTTGCTCTAGTGATTTCTTATTTAGTCAACACCATTTATATAAAAGAGCAAAAGACATTGTTAAACTCACAAATCCTTTCCCCACCCAACAAGTACTAGTGTTTAAGACCTAGTATTGCTAAGAAAAGCAAAGAATATGAATTTTTAAATCTTATAAATCAATGCCAACGGCAAGAGCCAATACAAACAAAAGTGAACTGTGAGAAATCCTTATCACAGTTGCCAGTCTTCACTAAGCCCACTTCCTTCCAGGACTCTTCTCATCCTCATCTCTAGGGAAAAGTTGCTTCCACATATCGAGTAATCGAATATGTTTATTTTGAAAGGGAAACTACCCTAGATGTTTCTTTTAAAGTTATTCCTTTATAACAACATTCTAAAAGAAGATTTTTCAAATTTTTTAAAGCAACACAGAATTTTGAAACAAAAACACTAATGAGACTAAAAGGATATAGAAACAGAAGAGGAATAATAAGCATATACGGGTGTGTGTGTGTGTGTGTGTGTGTGTGTGTGTGTGTGTGTGTGTGTGTGTACAGACAGAGACAGGGAGAAAGAAACAGAGAAATTGCACTGGGCAAATGATACCTTTCACTTTTGATCAAAACTTACAATGCCTCAAAGGTTTAGAAAATTAAAATAAATTACATGCCATTTAAATTTTTTTCATGGTATTACTACTAGTCATTTCCATTTGTTCAGTATATTTTACCAAAATTACCATTGTAATTATCTCCTAAATCTTTCTAGCTTCTGGAATAAACAGACTGGCCAATGGCCACACCCCAATTAAAATAACTCTCTCCAGGACTGTATGCAAAATCATAATTACAGCCTCTTCCTTACAGGGTTTAAATTGCTAGAGTAGGCCTTTTTGGAAATCATACAGAATATACATCTAAAATATCTAAGGCGCTTTTCTATCTCCTTGAAACCAAAGATCCCACATTAAAAATTCTAAAATAAGACATGCTTAATCTTAGAGAAAGCTCTTTGAAAGACCTTAAAATGTACAGTTTCTTTAAAAATTATTTCAAAAAGTTTCACTCAAGAGAGATTTTTAAGAGCTTTCAAAGGAAACATATAAGGTTTTAACCAGGCTGAAAAATTATGATTTTGAAGATGTAGTAAGACTAACCACAAGAACTAGAAGCTGGGGTGAGCCAGGAAGCAGCAGTGACACTGAGGTCTGAAGAATACAGCACATGGATGGTGGTCCCTCTGGGTAACAAACCTACTAATGGGATGTGCTAGGAAATATAGGACCCCATCTACAATATATTCTAGTCAAGCGCCATTTAATTTAAATCCATGTTACTTAGATCTAACTTTAAAAAAAAGGGAGGGGGATTTAAGAACATGCTCACACCACCAAAGGAAGAGAAAAATCCAGAAAGTGCAGTATTTTGTAGTGCAAATGGCCTGCTCTCTTCAAAAAGTCAGTGTCATTACTTGAAGTTTACAGGACATAATAGGAGGTCAACCAAGTGCCAGTTAGCTCCTAAATAGAACAAAATACCTGCAAATGTTTTAGAGGCAATTGAGCCAATGTGAGGATGGACTGAGCATTACGTAGGATTATCAACATGGAGAGATGAAAAGCATTAAAGGCAAAAGGCAGTGATGAACCAGCATGACCAAAACAACATTTCATTTGGGTAAAAACACATATATGTGGAAATAAACAGATCTTGAATTGTATACATTGAAATGTAAATAGGAATATCTTCTAGGCAAGAGAAGTTGCTTTCTCTTACTTTTGCTTTAAAATCTTCTCACTTTCTACAATGGATATTTATAACAAAGCAATATTAATATGAACTTATAATAATTAATAAAAGTCTTAAACAGTGGCTAGGATTCTGTCCAGGCATCCAATCTCATAAAATTTTATGTGCATAATGATAGATAGCATTGCTGGCCAAAAAGAAAGAAAAGGAGTTGAGTTACTAAATTGTCTGAAGGAAAAAATTAATTGCCATTCTTTCACATCTAGTATTGCCTGTAAAGATTCTAAAAGTCAATGCAATTCACGAGGCTAGAAGGAAGATGAGGCATTGCTTCTAGGAATCTTGATGTCATCAGTTACAGGTAAAATGTCAAAGTAACTGAAAGTCCTTTCTTGTGCAAGCATAAGCAAACTTTGGCAATGTTAGGTCCCTGCTGGCTGACATCTGCCAAGCAAGGTAGGAGGGAAGGGGATAAGGAGTAACAGACACGGAAAATCAGACTGTAGCTTCTCCCCTTAAACTACACACCAAAACACCCTCAGCCACCAAATGACGGTCGATAACTTGAGACCCCACGGGAAGCAAACTAAAACAGCTTCAAGCAGATTTAAGGGATGTTATGATCATCCCTTATGTAAGTCTTTCATGTACTACTGGTGTGATTTAAGTTCTCATTAGTTTTATAAATCATTCCTCCAGGAGATTCAAAGTTGTATGCATGGCAAAATAAGTATTGAGTTAACAGTTTGCATAGTTTATAGATTTGATATACTGAGAAGCCGACACTTTTTCAAAACAAAAGATACTACTGGAGTTGTCAATTCACTCTGCCTCTCGGTTTCGAACATACTCTTCAATGCAAGCCCTGGGATAAACAGTGGAATTCTTTTAAGTGTTTCTGCTTTAAAGTAGACATGATGTTAAGGGACTGAAGAGGCATTGCAGAGGAGGGGCTTCCTAGAATTCCCTGACAGGGCTGGGGTTTGGGAGTGAAGACATCTGGTAGAGCCCTCCCCAGACATGGGCATACAACACCATCCCTCTGTGGTCTCGCAGCCTCTGTGGTCTGAAGAATACAGCACATGGATGGTGGAAGATTATGGAAATAATCTTTCTAGGTTCTTCTTGACATGGAAACCAGATCCCCTACACAGACTGAATGCTCTGAATGCCTCCTGCCTGTGCAAATCTCTGTACTGTGTTGCAGGGTCCCTCTCAGCCTCCACACTGTCACTTGTGGCCTGGAACGTCACATCCTGACAGTGGCTGGTTCTACAACACGACTCCCTTACCCTTTACCATCCTTACTGTCCCTATCTCCAGCATCGCATGAGTGGAAAATACTTCTGCCTTGCCCCCCACCAGTGCTCAGACTCCCACCGCATATCCATACCTGCCCCCCACCTGCCCTGCAAAGGGTGGCCTATTTGCCTAATGACTCCGGAGCAGCTCCACCTGGTTACACAACTAGCAAGATTCTCTGCTTTTTGGGGGCTGAACCAGATCTTCTCCAAGGAGATCTTGTACCTGTTGTGAGTTTGTCCTTCCGTAGTTACTCTCCCTCAGTCCTCGGGTACTACTATATAGTGTTCCCTTACATATTATAGTTAACCTTTAACACAGTAATTATTTATATTAAATTTTTCATATAACCTACCATGTGGCTTATTGGACCTATGCAGCTTAGATGCCAAATAACACGGTCAGTTCCCTTAGGCACATGCAGTGAGAAATTCATAGCATCACATAGCATCAGAGCCCAGCATCATGGCATCACATACTTGATCTATTAGTTTTTATTCTGCCACGTCATCTCTTAGCCATCTAACATCATCACAGGCTCACCTTAAAAGTTATACTATCATGTGATACATATGAGACGGGCCTAAAACACTTGTGTTTAGAAGAACATGTGTTTGTGTACTCAAAAGAGAAGTTAAAGGAAGATGGAAAAAAAAAAAAAAAAGAGTCTGCTAACCCACAGATGCAAGGCTACTATCCTGCCCAAACCTTACTCTAAATCCATTACTACTTTGTGCCTCAGTCTTAAGGAATGTAAGCAAACCTGGGTACTTAAGCCAAAAACTAAGCAACCTTATTAAATAAGCTAATCATTTTCCTTGTTATTCATCAAGGTTGAACATTAGTATGCTCTCTTTCAGAAAGCTCTCAGCTATTAAACTACTTACTCTTTTGCCTAAGAGAAGCATGACTTCTCAACGAATATACCACTATCTGGCCAGCACAGTTTTGGGTCCCTTCACAACTGTTTTTGTTGAATTCATCAAACAATCTACAAATTAAGTAGGTAAATCAAGTGTACCCAAGAGAAGAAACTCAGAGGCAATATAGCTGCCATCTTAATGACAGAGTTTAGATTCAAACCCAGATCTTTCTGATCCCAAAGTCTATGCTCTTTCATTTTATCAGGACCACACACCCACTCTTCCCTTCCAACTCCTATCCTTCACCAAAATGAGGCATAACTGAAAAACTTTGTCAGCCAGGCTTTTCAAGAACTTGACTGGGATGCCTGGGTGGCTCAGTTGGTTAAGCTTCCAACTTCAGCTCAGATCATGATCTCACAGTTTGTGAGTTCAAGCCCCATATCAGGCTCTGTGCTGACAACTCAGAGCCCGGAGCCTGCTTTTGATTCTGTGTCTCCCTCTCTCTCTGCCCCTCCCCTATTCACACTCTGATTCTCTTTCTCTCAAAAATAAATAAATTAAAAAAAAAAGGACTTGATTATATTTTTTTGAACTATGGTACATTTTTGTTCCAAGAAAAGCAAGAGGAAATATAGGGCACTCTTAACCCACTTCAAAAAACCAGGTGAGTACTTTCTTCCTCTACCACAGAACTGACCTTTAGTCAGCTTCCTTTTTCCCCCTGCAAGAACATGCCATAATAGATACAAATGCTACAAAATTTTCAGTTTAAGGCACAACCAGATTGATACTATGTAGTTCTACCCCTAACTAACTATGCCTGGCCACAGAATTATTAAAATTTACATTGAAAAGAAAATCCATGGTTATACTGGCTTGTGCCTGGCATACCTAAAACAAATCTTAAGCATAAAGCTGGCCAATAAATATAAAAGAAAATGTATTTTTTTCCTAATTTCAATACAAAAATTGTCAATGTTCTCACTGCAGAATTTCTGGCTAGATAAATCAGCATTTTTTTATATATTTTCTTTTTTAAATTTTTTTAATGTTTACTTATTTTTGAGAGACAGAGACAGAATGGTGAGTGGGGAGGGGCACAGAGAGAGGGAGACACAGAAAATGAATCATGCTCCAGGCTCTGAGTTGTCAGCACAGAGCCCAATTTGGGGCTTAAAATCCTGAACTGTGAGGTCGTGACCTGAGCCAAAGTTGGACGTTTAACCGACAGAGCCACCCAAGCGCCCCTAAATCAGTATTTTTAAAAGTAGTGAATAAAAAAAAAATCTGAGGCTCATGTAAATTTGGGGACCTTATGCCTTCTTTAAAATATCTGCCCCTATATCTCATCACTTACATAAAAATTTTTTAAATGTGTAACATCAAACTTCAAACAACTTGTTTCACATACACAAATTTGTTTTTAAAATATCAATCCTCTAATCCTTTCTAACATCTGCCAAGGTTACCAGCAATGCAGCCTTACCTCAAATAATTTTCTAGATATAACCATATCTTCTCTTCTTTAAGGAAAATCATCACAAATAGGTTTCTCTGACATTTCATATTCAATTATAATTTATTCAAGCCAAATGTTTTCTATCTTCCCCTAATATTTTGAGACTAGAAATAAAAGCTGAATATTCAGACTGGGAAAAGAGTCATAGTATAATTTATATAACAGGGAGTAGACAAGGGAGAAATGGCACAAGGTCTCAACACACAGGTGATTGCCTGCTAAAAGTAAACAGAATTTGAGATGTGGTTATAAAGACTTAATTTCAGTCTCTGCAAGAGAGAGTTCTCTTGGTTCTCATTTCAGGAAAGATGAGATAAATACACACTACCTTGTTCCTCTAACAGAATACAGCTATGAAACTCAGAATGCACGAAGAAACAATTTGAAGTCTCTGAAACTGTACTGAGGCAGGTGGATTGGAGAAGACCTGAATTCGAAGTACCACTGAATTGGCAGCGAGTTAACAATTTTTCCCTCCACTGTACCCCAGCCGGGATTCAAGGCACCCAAATCCCGGAAGCAGACAATGAATGCAAAGACTGAGTGCAAGCAAAAGCCCTGTGGTTCAGAGTCAAGGAGCAGGAAAGGGATCTCAATGCACAGAAAGAAGAAAAATGTGGTTTTTTTATTTCCTTTTACAAAAAAACAAAAGTATTTCTATATAATAGCAATGAACAATTTTAAAATACCACGAAAGTGAACTGCTTGGGTGTAATTCCATCAAAATGTACACAGGATCTGTATTATGAAACCTCATGACACTGATCAAAGAAATCAAAGAAGAATGAACTAAATGGAGAGATAGATAATGTTCATAGATTAGAAGACAACACAGCATTAAGAGGTCAGTTCTTTCAAAATTGATCTATATATTAAATGCAATTCTAATCAAAACCCTGACAGGAGTTTTGTAGATACAGATAAGCTGATTCTAAAAGATATAGTAAAGCAAAAGAATGAAAATAGAAAACAATTTTGACAAAGAAGAGCAAGCTGGAGAACACACACAACTAGATTTCAAGACTTACCATTAAGCTACAGCAATCAAGACAGTGTGGTATTGACAAACAGATAGCTATATAGATCAATGGAACGCAGTAGAATCTAGAAATAGAGCTACACAAATGTGAAGAACTTATTTTTGACAAAGGTTCAAATTCAATATATTAAAGAGAGCCTTTTCAACAAATGATGTGGAAATATCTTAGAATGGATCTAAATACAAATGAAAAAATATAATATTTTATAATCTGAGATTAGGTAATAAGTTCTTAGAGAAGACACAAAAAATTCATAAAAGAAAAATTTGATAAGTTAGACCTTACCAAAATTAAAAACTTTTGCTCTATAAAATATGCTGCTGAGGGAATGAAAGGACAAGACATAATCTGGAGGAAATATTTACAAATCACATTAGACAAAGAACTTATATCCGGAATATATAAATAACTGAATGGTCAACATGAAAACAAACAGCCCAATTTAAAAATCAGCTAAAGACTTAGCTCACTAAATGGGATCTGCAGACAGCAAACAAGCACAAGAGAAGCTCCTTAACATTAACATCTTACCACCACTAGGAAAATGTAGATTAAAAACAAAATGAGTTATCACCGCGCACCTATCAAAATGGCTAAAATAAATATGGACGATACCAAGTGCTGATGAGAATGCGACACAAATAAAAGTCTTGTGCATTGTTGGCGGGATGTAAAATGGTATAGCGACCCTGGAAATTCATTTGGAAGTTTCTTATAAAATTAAACATGCCGTAACCATATGACTCAGCAATCACTCTCCTACACAGAGAAAATGGAAACTTCATATTTACACAAAAACCTGTATATGAATGTTCTATTCATAATAATTCAAAACTGAAAACAACTCAAATGCCCTTCAATGGGTAAACGGATAAACAAATACCCATACTATGGAGTATTACACTAAGCAACAAAAAGGACCTCCTGATACACATAAAAGCTGGCTGGATCTCAAAGGCATTTGGCTGAGTGAAAGAAGGTGGTCTAAAAAGATTTGATTCCATTTTTATGATACTCTAAAAAGCCAAACTATACTGACAGAGAATGCAGATCAGTGGTTGCCAGGTGTTAGTGATGGGGAGGGTCTAACTACACAGAGGTATTTTTCTAGAGGGATGGAACTATTCTGTGTCCTGATTGGGGTGGAGTTTTTGTGAAACTCTAAATGGGTCAAAATTCCTAGAACTGTACATCCAGTAAAAGTCAATTTTATTTATGTTAATCAAAAGTGTTTAATAGAATGGCCTTTATTAACATCCAGACTGCCTCATAACTTTTTTTGTTCAACTTGCATTCCCCTTTATTACTTCTTTTTTTTAGAGAAACAGACAGACAAAGCATGAGCAGAAGAGGGCCTGAGAGAGAAGGAGACACAGAATCTGAAGCAGGCTCCAGGCCCTGAGCTGTCAGCACAGAGCCCAACGTGGGACTCAAACTCACATACCGCGAGATCATGACTTGAGCCAAAGTCGGAAGCTTAATGGACTGAGCCACCCAGGTGTCCCTTCTATTCTCGTTTAAAGTAAAAAATATCTATGACAGGAGAAAGTTTTGCATAAGTAAACAACATATTTACTTCCATTATCTATGAACATGCTGTATATTTCTAGCAGAACAATGGGCTCCAGAGGCCAAAGGAAGACAAGATAGTACAAACTCTGCTAGTCATTTGAATCTCCTATATCTTGAGCATTCAAAAGGAGAAATAAACAATGTCTTTTCCTGATTCTTTGTCGTTATACTTGATGTAAATGTGAAAGTTCATTTTAGCTTACAACCTAAAAATAGCTTAGCAACTAAATCAAAATTTATGCCAAAAAAAACACATAAAATATTTAATATCATTTGTGTGTTGTTTACAGTCAACTCTCAATTATCTAGACAATAGCTTAACATTCATGAATGAATGCCAGTAACAAAAAGAAAAGCATAATTGTGGGGAAATTACAGCTAAGAATCTGGAAAAAAGTATAAAAGATCTGTATTTTTCTAAACCTTGCTGCATTCAGCATAACTCTTGGCATACGGAAGCACTGATCATAATTCCACACAGCATCATCTGATAGCATGAAACAGGAATATCCAACATAAGACCCACTGACCAAACATTCACTGCTATATTGAAGGTTTAAAAATTCATACATGCAAAAGTGTGAGCACCTGCCAGTAATAAATACAGGGGCAGGGAATTAACCGAAATGTGGAAAAACAAAGTTCACTTGGCCTAGTGAGGCAGGAAAAAGCCAGGGATGGGGGTTACTAAAGTGAAAAGAAAGTTGTGTGCCCAGCTTCCATTGCATCATTCTTCAGGCAGGGTTGACTTGCTTTCCAAGTGAGGGCCACTGGACGGAGGAAGTGGAGGAGAAGTCAGAGCATAATTGTGTTCAGGGGCATAAGCTAAAGGAATTTTGCAAAAAACTAAAGTAGAATTCTGAGACAGTTTATTTTAATACTAAGACGTTTTATTCTTTGAAGTAGTAGTATTTTAGCATATAACTATTTTTAAATTCTATACAATGATCTGATAAACATCCAGTTATATTTAGTACCAACAAGTTGGGAATAACAATTTTTTTTTATTTTTATGTATTTATTTTTTAATTTTTTTAACATTTATTTATTTTTTGAGAGACAGAGAGACAGAGTGTGAGCAGGGGAAGGGCAGAGAGAGAGGCAGACACAGAATCTGAAGCAGGATCCAGGCTCTGAGCCATCAGCACAGAGCCCGGGGCTTGAACTCACAGACCGTGAGATCGTGACCCAAGCTGAAGCCGGCCGCTTAACCAACTGAGCCACCAGGCGCCCCGGAGAAAAACATTTAAAAATCAAACTCAAAAAAAAAAAAAAAAAAAAAAAAAAGGAGGAAGGAAGGAAAGGAAAGGGAGGAAGAGAGGGAAGAAGAGAGGGAGGCAAAAAGAGAAATGAATTACCAAGGAAGACATGACTAGAATCAGACACTTATCAGGTGACAAAATACTGATAAATGGTCCTTCTCTTTCTGAAGAACAGGAACTATCACTTCAATAAAGTTTAAGATCATAGTACAAGGGTTTTAATTCAGTGTAAATGACATAAGTATTTCCTTAACTACAAGAAAAAAATTCCCGCTATCTAAAAATCCGTATAGTGATTTTATCATAGAATTTAAACCTGGTCATTAAAAAAGGATCAGAACCTTTGGAGGAAGTTAGAAATTTAATTTTAACTATTTTACATTGTTATTGCATGTTTCTCTGCCTTCCAATATGTGTATTATTTGTAACAATATGTGATGTTGTCCTTAAAAAGTGATCAACCAGGAAAGTTAAAAAAACATTTTTTTTTCCAAACAAAATTAGCATTGCTCAGAATCCTTCATCTAATATATTTTGGGATAAAAAATTTATCTTTTATCAATTAACATTGTACAGGGTCCGTTTCCCATCTGACTTTCCTTCTAAGTCATGGTTTTAAATTTAATCATAAATACATATTACACACAGGACACACACACATGGTAAGTCCTAGGGATACTGGCTAAAGTGTGTCACAATGGAGACAAGCCATACAGCGAGTCTACACCAAGCTGACTGGTAACGGGCTGTATACGGTCACACTTCATTTGGGTGAGAGGTAGAAAAGATCTTTTGGGAGAAGATCATCATCATCCTGAGTGATGAGAAGGATACAGCCTAGTGATGGGGAAGATGCAAGTCCTCTAGGCACAGGTAAGAGAGAGAAAGATCCTTTAGGGACGGGGGGCAGGGACAGGAGGAGGCAAGCCTGGCAAGGAAGGCTGCACCCTTACCAGTGAATCTCACGAAAACCAAAATTGGCCCTTAGCACTAAAAAATAGAAAGGAAGTGTTTTAAGCAAGAAAAAGACAATCAGAGTTGCATTTTAGGTGCATTGTCTGGCTAACATGGAGAATGGATTGGAGGAAAGCTAGGGCAGAGGCAGGAAAACCGAGTGGACTACTCCAGACCAGCAATCTCCAAATTTATTTGATCACACACGACCAGTGAAAGGAAAACGCTGACTCAGGCTATACTTATTATCAGATCTGGTTGTTTCTTACAATACATCTGACAAAAAGAAAGCTTATACTAAGACCGGAACTGTCGACTTTGCTGTTTCTTTGTAGTTCACTGTCCTTCTAGTTTTAATCATATTCAATGTGTGATTTCTTTGCAGACATGCATACCTTACCATCATGAAGATTAGTTTATAAAGAATATGTTGCGTAGAACACTTAGCAAGCACACATAAACTGCAAAATACGAGAAGGTAATGACCATGGGATGCTAGCAAGGAGGCCCCAGCACAGCACGCTCAGTCTTCGCATGCCGACACTACACACAGCCTCTCTGACCCACCACATGAGCGATGTCCTCAACGCCCGTCTGTGTGTTAAATACTGAGAAAGCTTAATTTCTGTTTTTATATTGCATATCAATAGAAAGTCTAATGTTTTCTTTTTCACACTACTGAGTCATTTCATATTCTACCCCCCCCAACCCACCCGCTGATTTGGAAGTGTATGATGATGGCCTAAAGTGGCTAAGGGGCAAAGATGCAAATTTTCCATATTAACTTCTTTTAAGAGCAATTTTAGATTTGCAGAAAAAAGTGATCCGAGAGTACAGTTCTCATATACCCTGCACCCCTCCCCCCAGGTTCCTCCATTATTTACATCTTATATTAGTGTGATAACATTTGTTATAACTGATGTACAACCAATATTGATACATTATTATTAAAGTCTATAGTTTACACTGGGGTTACTTGTGTTATAGTTCTACGGGTTTTAAACAGTGACATGTGTCGATCATTAGTATATCATACAGAATAGCTTCGTTGCTCTAAAAATCCCATACTCTACTTATTTGTTCTCTCCTTCTACATCCAGAACTTCTAGCAACTGATTTTTTTTAACTATTTCCATAGATTTATCTTTTCCATAATAATAGTTGGAATAGTAGATCGTGTAGTCTTTTCACTCTGGTTTGTTTCTTAGCAATATACATTTATGTTTCCCCAATATCTGTTCATGACTTGATAACTCATCTATTTTTATCAATAAATAATAATTCGTTGTGTTGGTATACCACAATTTGTTTATCCGCTTACCTGTCGAGGGACAACCTTGGTTGCTTCCAAGTTACGGCAATCATGAATAAAGCTGACATAAGTAATCATGTGTGGGTTGCAGTGTGGATGTAAGGTTTCATTTGATTTAGGCATATACCAAGGAATGTGGTTGGCTGGATTGCATGCTTAAGAGTATGTTTTTGTTTTGTTTGTTTTGTTTTGTTTTTAATGAGAAGACATGAACAGACATTCCTCCAAAGAAGATATACAGATGGCCAACAGACACTTGAAAAGATGTTCAACATCACTAATCATCAGAGAAAGGCAAATCAAAACCACGGTGAGCTATCATCTCACACCTATCAGATGGCTAAAGTCAAAAATACAAGAAACAACAAAGGTAGGCAAGAATGGGGAGAAAAATAAACCCCCATGCATTGTTGGTGGGAATGTAAGCTGGTGTAGCCACTGTGGAAAACAGTATGGAATTGCTTCAAAAAGTTAAAAATACGAATTTCTATATGATACAGTAACTCCACTACTGGGTATATACCCAAAGAACATGAAAACACTAATTCAAAAAGATATATGCATCCTTATGTTTACTGTGGCATTACTAACAAGAGCCAATATAAGAAAACAACCCAAGTAAGTGCCCATCTATAGATGAAGGGATAAAGAAGATATGGGGGTGTGTGTGTGTGTGTGTGTGTGTGTGTGTGTGATGGAATATTATTCAGCCATAAAAAAGAATGAAATCTTTCCATTTGCAACAATATGGATGGATCTATAGGTATAAAGCTAAGTGAAATATGTCAGAGAAAGACAAATGCCTTATGATTTCACTCAGGTGGAATTTAAGAAACAAAAAGAAAAAAAGAGACAAAGACTTTGAGAACTGGTGGTTGCCAGAGAGGAAGTGGATGGGAAGATGGGTGAAATAGGTGAAGGGGATTAAGAGTATAGTCATCGTGATGTGTAATGGATAGGACTGTTGAATCATACTGTACACCTGAAACTAACATAACACTGTATGTTAATTATATTGGAATTAAATAAAATTTTAAGTTTATTTTTTTTTAGTTTTGTAAGAACCTTCCCAACTGTATTATAAAGGGTCTGTACTATTTTGCAATCCCACCAGCAATAAATGAGAGTTATTGTTCTATATCCTTGTCAGCATTTAGTGGTGTCAGGGTTTCAGCTTTCTAAAAGGTAAGTGCATAGTAACTTTTATACCCAGACAACTTTCTAAATATTTTTATGGATTTTAAATGTTCTCCCTTGATTCTCTTAGGTGTTAGGTAGCTTATGTACTAAAGGTGGGGGAGAGGATACTTCTTTGAAATTTGCATACTTCTCATTGTCATTTGTTACCCAATGGCAGGATCTAGAATTTTCAGAAAGTTATATGGTAATGATAAATGGCAGACATCTTTGACTTTCTCTTGATTTCAATGATAAAGCTATTATTTCATCATTAAATGTAATGTTTTCTATTGGCTTCCTGTATTGCTGAGTCAATTGTTTAATCAAGATCTTGACATTTCTAGGTCTCTAAGTTTTTAATTTTCCATTATCTATTGAGAAGAGAGCGTCAGTGGCAGAAAGACTACTTAATGTCTTGTCTCTCTAGAGGATAGAATTATATTTAATTACATATAACTATAGAGCAGAAGTTCTAAGTTCACCCACTTTAGTTTCACAAGAATAGAGTTCACACTGTCCAATTTGTCATACCAGATTATCTTTCCCAATTTGTGTTTCTTTTCAGGGTTTTGGTTGTATTAGGGTACTGTTAATGTTTTGTTTATACACTTTGATCAACCTTTTGTTCTAAGCAACAACATCAAGCCCATGAATTTATATTGTTTTCTAAGGGGATAAAATTAAAATGACCACTAAAAGAAAAAAAAATTACATCCTCCCCAAAACAGTTTATTACAATATTGAGGAGTATTGATAGACTCAGAGTTTTTCCAGGTAGAAACCTCTTATACTGACATGTGTCTCCAAGTCCTGGACCTAGATTTGCTGAGAAGGCTGTTAGCCCCTAGCCTTGGAGTTATTTCAGCATGAGTGACATGGTCATTTGCTAAAACTATAGATAGGGTAGGTAACCTCAGAGAAGTCTAGGATAAGTGTTTTAATTTGTAAGGAGAAAGAAGAGTGACTTCCCAGGTATGGAGAGTGACTTGTACATCACAAAGCAGTTTAACACCTAGTTCTGCCACTAACAAACACTATAACTGACCATGATTTTTAATCTGATTTCTCAAAGTGATATATGAATACTTTTCTACCATTAAGCCATTTTTAAAATTCCTGCAAAAATCCTACTCGGTGACAGAGTAACATGTTGATGAATTTTATTTTCCATTTTAAGTTTTGCAATTTACAGCCATACTCATAAGACGGGATAGCTTCTTTCGCTTGGAGCAATTTCTTTATAAAATGCCAAGAGATGTACTATGTAAAACAAACTCAAAAACTTCCTAGCTTTTTCTGTGCTCTGTATAGCTACAAATATATTATCTATCCCTTAGAAGACCAAATAGTCTTGCCTCCATGATTAATTCCAGAGCCTTCTAGAAGATAGCCCTCTGATAGCCTTTTTCATTTTTTCTATAATCCATTGATTCAGCACCTCTAATTCTTGATTCAAATTTTTAATGTATGTATTTTCTAAATAGTCATCCGTTTCATCTGGAATTTCCAACTTATCACCATCAATTGTTATCTATTATTCTTACAACTTAAAAAAAAGCTTGAAATCCATTATAATACTTTTGCTCTCTTTTTCATTAAATTTGCAAGAGATCTGTGTTGCTTTTTGAAATCAAACAGTCATATCTGTCAGGGCTAAATGAAATCTGAAAAGTTCTGAGTAAGGAATCTGCTAGTGACCTTTGAGAAAAATGCTTGAACTTCGTGACATCTGTTTTAGTTATTACTCTGACTTATTTACCTCTTCCCTTGTTTTCAGTTCAGTTTTTCAAGGTACAGTGTAACTTTAGTATTTAAATATTAATAAAATACTTTAAAATACTTAAGTGCTTTATTTTAAAATATTTTTAAGGTACATAAGTATATTGAAAAATATAGGCTATTTTTTAAGTTTAAAATTTTGTGTTAATGATAGAGCATAAAAGTCCAAAGTATTTTAAAGTATAGTGTTTTCTTTATCAAGAAGTACAATTGTTACAACCAGAAATAGCCAGTTTGTTGCTCTACTCACATAGTTTAAAACTATAAGAACAATGTTTCTTTTTATAGCTAAACAATGTGGTATTTTCTACAACATTCACTAAACAATCTCAATGTACATTAGTCAACAGCATTAGACCACACTTGTATGTAATTAATTCTTTAATCATCAGACTATGTTCTCCTCAAAAAATACCAATACATTAAGTAGCTCAAATATTCCCATTCTTGTCTAAAACACTATTTGGTTGACTTAGAGGATAAATTCTATCATTTCAATCAGATATGAATAAAATTTACACTTCATGTATTTTAAGAAAAAGAATTAGCCTTCAGCAAGAATCTATTCCCACATTTCTGTAGAAACCATGATGTTGAAAGATACAGGCTATTGATATATTTTAGTATCCTGGTAGGTATGTTAAATAAATTCACATAAACCCTTTTGGTATAAATAGCCAACTACAAAGGAAATAAATAGTCATTATTAAATAACAAATCTGATGATGAATTATTTCTACATTATATAATAAAATTTCCCTAAACAGCGAAATACTTGTTTCTGAAGAGGTCATGATAGAGCTCCCTATGCCTCCTCTGCAGATTAATATAAATATCATTTCATGGTCTAAAATTCTACAGGATTAGTTACCTAAGCTAAATGTAAGACAGACCAAAATTATAGAACTGGTCTTTCAAAAACTAATAGACACATCTCTGAGTATTAATCCAAAGAGGACATGAGAAGACAACATTTATCCCCTAAGTAACTGACTTTATCATAGTAAATTTCAGATTTGTTTTTGTTCTGAAGAACATAGTTACAAAACACACCTACAACTCTTTCATTCAGAGATCTGTTACTTGTCAATTTCAGACAGAAATGAATTGATTGTCCTATAATAGGATATAGCATACTCATGGACTGTTATATAATTGAACTTCAATGTTATAAAAAAATACCATTTTTTAATTATCTGAATAAATTATCCGATTACATACTATCATCCTCATTTTCATTAAATATATTACAACTTTATTACTTTTGAAATGTTTAGTTAGTATCTTCTAGTATTGAGTTGCTCTGATCATAGTATATAATCTTTCAAACAGAAGTACCTTTGCACACTTCAGCTCAAAATTTTGTATAACAAATATATTTACATATCATATTACTAGAATTTTATATTTAAAGTCACTTTATTTCTAGTAATATTCACTTGCATCCTCCAATAGACAATTTTAACAAAAAATATTTAAAATAAGTGCCAAATAGTTCATTAAAAATCATCTATCTCATTTTAGTTTGAGAGGTTCAGAAAATTGTTCTTCTCTCAGAAAAAGAGAATATCAAATTTATATCATTAGATATATGTTCAAAGAAAGAAAAATATAAGCAGAAGAAAAAATATTAATTTTTATAGAATCTATATCATATTATCATAGGATTTTCTAATGAAAATACACATCTCTTTGGATGCTTGCTTATGTAATATTTTCTGGTATAAGACATACTCTATAAATTCAAATTTATTAAGAGATTTGAAAAACGGATTTGGGGTGATATATTTTAAACATATATATTTAGGGGCACCTGGGTGGCTTAGTCAGTTGAGCACTCGACTCTTGATTTTAACTCAGGTCATGATCCCAGGGTTATGGAATCAAGCCCTGCATTGGGCTCCATGCTGAGCGTGGAACCTGCTTAAGATTTTCTCTCTCTCTCTCTCTCTCTCTCTCTCTTCTCCTCCCTGACTTGCAAGTCCACATGTGCTCTTTCTAAAATAAATAAAGTAAACTTTTAAAAATGAAAATATTATGTCTGCTTGTGCCTGGGTGGCTCAGTCGATTAAGCATCCAGTTCTGGACTTTGGTTCAGGTCATGATCTTACAGCTCGTGACATCAAGCCCCGTTTCAGACTCTGTGCTGACAGCATGGAGCCTCCTTGGGATTCTCTCTCTCTCTCCCTCTTCCTCTGCTCCTCCCTTGCTGGCATTCCCTCTCTCTCAAAATAAATAAACTTTAAAAGAAAATAAATAAAAGTAAAAGTATATGTCATAGTTCCAGAGCAAATATTTATCAGGAAACTTTGGTTTATACAAAGCTTCATTTATAGGGCACTTGGGTGTCTCAGTTGGTTAAGCATCTGACCCTTGATTTTGGCTCAGGTCACGATCTCTGGGTCAAGATTGAGCCCTACGTCCAGCTCCGTACTGAGCATGGAGCCTGCTTAAGATTCTAGATCTCCCTCTCTAGAAAATAAATTTAAAAATTTTAGAAGTTTCATTTATAAAAATCCAAGTTATTAGAAAATAATCTAAAAGTAATTATATAAGAATGTGTCATATAAGAGTTAAATGACACATCAATGGAATTGAATATAGATATTAAAATTTTAATGAAGATTAAAAAAATGTAATGAAGATTGTACCAATACAGAAATATTTACAATTGTCCTAAAATAAAAATTCAGGAGCTAAAAAAATAATAATGTTTATTTTGGAGGAGGAGCAGAGAGAGAGGATGAAAACTAGCTCTAAGCTGACAGTGGAGAGCCTAAAGCAGGCTCAAACTCACGAATGGCAAGATCATCACCTGAGCCAAAGGCAGACAGACACTTAACCAACTGAGCCACCCAAGTGCCCCTCAGGAGCTAAAATTTTTAAACAGCAAAAGAAACAACCTGAGGTCAAAATAGTTGAAATTTTTGGATGATAACATTAAATTGTTTATTGCTATTTATGCCATGAATAGATTTTTTTAAATTTATAATTACCCAAATGACCAAAGGTCAAGATTCTTAGTGTTGAATTTTACTCCATTCTCTAAAGGGAATTCAGATATCAGAAATCCAGCTCACGATGGCACTTAAAAAAAAAACAAAAACAAAACAAAAAAACAAAAACAAAAAAAAACAAAAAAAAATGAAAAACTATCGTAAATAAAAAGTGTTTAAAAAGAAATAAACGGGGGCACCTGGGTGGCTCAGTCGGTTGAGCGCCTGACTTCAGCTCAGGTCGTGATCTAATGGTTTGTGAGTTTGAGCCCCGCATCAGGCTGTGCTGACAGCTCTGAGCCTGGAGCCTGCTTCAGATTCTGTGTTTCCCTCTCTCTCTGCCCCTCCCCCACTCATGCTCTGTCTCTGTCTCAAAAATAAATAAATATTAAAAACAAATAAAAAGAAATAAACGACATATATGATAAACAAATGATAAAGGTAAACAAATATATGAAAAACATATACCAATTAAATAAATTATAAAAGCGTTCAATACCATACATTGCTTATACTTATAGAAGTATAAAAATTAGATCATAAAGATATACACCATTAAGTGATATTGGTCACTTCTAGAAGGTGAATAGAACAGAAATGATGGTTAAAGATGACTTTATGTAATATTTTATTTCCTAAAGAAAGATGATAAAATAAGAATGTTAAATGATTTCTGGATGGTAGAAATTTGAGCGTATTTTATAACTTTGTAAATTTACCTGTTAAACTTTGCAAAACAAAATATAAAGAGTGAAACAACATAAAATCCTTTACACATTTGGGCAGTATTATGCTAAAGTCACCTACTAAATTAGGTAGCTGCCATGATTTGTGGAAGAAACTACCACGTGTACATTTTATGTCAATAGTCAAGCTCATGGGACACTTATCATTACATGTGCAGGGACCAGAGAATTTCAGAAGACTGAAAAGCTTAAAAGTCTCAAAAGTTATAAACCATACATTTTGGGGCAATAATTTTAATTTCATACAAAAGAAGAAAGTGTGGAGAAAAGAAAATAATATTTTTCAATACTAAAAAAGTAATATGTCAAAGTGTTCAGGCAAGTACTCACTTAATCATTGGAACAATCTTTTGAAGTGGTTATCATCACCATCCTACTTCTTAGATGAGAAAAATGAGAGAAGGGAACATAAATAACTTCCAGATCCGTAAGTTTGTAAGCCAAAACCAGAATGCAAGCAACCTGTCTGGCTGACCACTAAGTCAATAATTTTACTACCACGCCAACCTCCTGTGAGATCATAATATCTCTCCTAGGAGTCAAAACAATTCAATTTTTTGGATAATAACATCAAATTGTTTATTGTTATTTATGTCATTAATAGATTTTTAAAATTTATAATTTTCCAAATGACCAAAGCTCAAGATTCTTAGTGTTGAATTGTATGAAAACAACTTCAAGCTAGTAGACAGAAACCCAGTGTCTGGGCGCAGCTTTGTTCCCATAAAGTTCTATGAGATATCTCCCCATGGATAAAAATGTGCAGTGGTGGACATATACCATATTTTAGCAATTCTAATCCACACATTTTTCACTGTTTCAACAATACGAAATCTAGTTGTGTCTTATACTCAATGGTATCTTAAAACTGCTGTTGTCCAGGTGACAATCTTGCTGTAGGCATGCCCACATGTGGTCCCAGGTGTTCCCATTGTCATCCACTGCAAGGAAATGTGTATCAATGCTGCTACTCATGCTGGTACTGCCAATCAAGGAAAACAACAGAAGGCAAAGAAAATGCCAAATCTCTTGGAGAAGATGAAGATATTTGAAAGCAACAAACACTTGATGAGAATAATGAAATCATGTGTCCAGCAAGTCTAACATTAAGGCTTCAAGCATCAATTAATCAGAAAGTTTCTATTCACTTTGAACAGAAGCTGGTTAACTCTCAGTGGCATATTACTCAGTTAAGGAAAAAGTAAAATCTAGAGCTAGTCAAATAAGAAAATGGTAGTCTAAAGTTGTGTAATGGACATAATCAACTTGAAAGAAAATCCTAGCAGTGATAGTAGAACGTATTTCTAGAAATGCTATTATCATCTTCATGTTCTTGACTGCAGAGGACAAGATTGAATAAGCCACTGACAACTGTGAGTTCAAATTCTTATTCAGATTTTGAATAAGAAGTTTAAGGAAAAAATTTATTTTGTTCATATGTCCTTTTTATGATTGTATAAGAATGATATAGGGAAAAATGTGTCAAATCAATTTAAAGTACTTTTCAGTTTCATTAAATGAAATTTAAAAACTGAGTGGTAATGGAATTGTTCTCTTGGTTGTCAGTTTTGTTGGGTTGAGGGTGTTAGGACTGTATGTCATAATTTGCAGAACTTTGGCAAAGCTTGTAGAATTAAACATTAAACAAGATAAATTTTATCACAGATAAATTACACTTTAAAAATTTTTAAGAATGCTGTATCAGTTTAATTGGCAGTTCTTTTTTCTTTTAGTAGTACATAAAATAATGGTGAGTCGAGAATTTGATGGCATCTTAGATTCAAAGAAATACAAGATATCTAAAAACTGACTCTGGTAGAGGGCTAAAATCCATCACGTGTGACCAGTGTTCTTTGTTGGGTTAGACTTTCCATATTCAAATGCGAATACATGCACCAGTTTTTCATCTGCCTTGGCTCCATGACAACTGATTTTTAAAACGTATTCCGACTAAGGTGCCTGGGTGGCTCAGTCAGTCATGTGTCCAATTCTTGATTTCAGCTCAGGTCACGATCTCACAGTTTGTGAGATCGAGTGCCGCACCAGGCTCTGTGCTGACAATGAGGAGCCTACTTCGGATTCTCTCTCTTCCTCTCTCTCTGCTCCTCTCCCCCCATACACATGCTCTCACACTCTCTCAAAATAAATAAACTTAAAAAGAAATAAATAAAAAGTATTCTGACCTTCAGAAAAAAAAATCAAAGTTACATTTAAAAATATCCCTATCTAAAAAACATTAAGGATGGAATCAAAAGAGAGAAGTTTAGAAAATGACATACCCAAAAAGTACATCCAGGTTTCTGTCATCAAGTTAAGACCAAATAAATCAACAACCTGAACAACATTCTACAAAAGTTCAAGGAAAGAAAATGTTTTCACTTATATTCTCCAAGTCAAATTCTAAATGGATCTACTTACAACTATTAACCTAAATTTATAACTCTCTGTGATAGCATTTTTGTCAGACATCACAACTATCTAGAGGTATTTTGAGACTTATTTTCACCAACATCCAGTACCACAAAGAACAATTTTAATTTTTAACACTCATATCAGAAACTAGACCAATCAGTCAAGAACACTTGAATACCTTTCAATTGTGAATGTGTGTTGAAGAGATAAAATTTAAATCACATATATAGGATTTTTTTTCTTATCACTATTCTATAAAAACATTTTAATTGATTCAATGTTTAAAAGCGACTCAACTAGCCTACCGTGTGCTAGGCATTGACGATCTATGTATGGAATTGGTAAGTCATACACAGTCCCTGTCTTCCTCAGGTTTTATAATCTACTTTAGTTCACATCTATTATTTATTTGTATTCTAGAATAAAATATTATAGGTAAATTTTATTTACACAGAAAATAATTCATAAAAAGTTGTTTTTGTAACAACTAGAGAAGCAAGTGTAGACTGATGAGTGGTTAATGAATATAAAAGGGTCCACACTCTGCTCCCACCACCTTCCAAATCTCTAACTTCAGTAAGATCTCACCTTTCTCTACCTGAATTTCTCCAGTTAGAAAACAAGCATCTTAGCACCTATCTCTAAGTTGCCACAAAAATAAAATACATATCAAGTCTTGGTGAAATGCTAGGCTTTGAGTAAACAATAATTGTTAGCTGGGGGCACCTGGGTGACTCAGTCGGTTAAGCACCAACTTCGGCTCAGGTCATGATCTCACGGTTTGTGAGTTCGAGCCCCACGTCGGGCTCTGTGCTGACAGCTCAGGGCCTGGAGCCTGCTTCAGGTTCTGTGTCTCCCTCTTTCTCTGTCCCTCCCCTGCTCACACTCTGTCTCTCTGTCAAAAATAAATAAACGTTAAAGAAGTTTTTTTTTAATAATAATTGTTAGCTGATTTTTATGTTAAAAAAGTAGGGTCATGATTTATTTTAATATAAAATGGATCTTATGAAAAAAATTACTGTTTAAGTCTTATTATGTGGTTACAACCCATTGTATACAGACACAGAAATGGTCTTTTTTTGTATTTTATGCTAATTTTAGATAATTTGTTTAAATTAGGGCTTAATTATTCACCTCAAAGATTTCACAATTGGTTCTTTTAAATAATATCTTTCAGGACATAAGACCAAACATTAAATTTCCAAATTTAAAAAAACTGACTTTTAGGGGCACTTGGCTGGCTCAGTCTGTAGAACACAGGGCTGTTGATCTCAGGGTTCTAAGTTTGAGCCCTACATTGGGAATAGGAATTACTTAAGAATAAAATACTTTCAAAAAATATTAAAAAACTGATTTTTAAACAACTTTTCCAGAATTATGTTTTAGAAAGTGACATATACTTCTAATTATGATTTATATAGGTATTATCATCAAATGGATTGACATAATTGGAAATGCTAAATACATTATACATCCTCATGGTAATTAGTTGCTACTTTAAATGTAGTTTTTCGGCACAGAACAATACTCTAATAAAAATCCACACTGCCGTATGACATCTTTATTTAATCAACAACAAAGATTTCAGGGTCATTCATTTACTTTAACCACTGGATAAACAACCATGTACCTTCAAAAGACCGCATGGGGGTAACCAAATGTTACGAAATTATAAGTTAAACTAGACATTCAAGAAGCTTATCAGTGAGGAAATATTTTATCTAGAATCATGGTTGTTTAATTTAGCTAAAGAAAGAGAAACAGCATTATTCCTATTATGTAACTGACTCCCATCGCCCAAATGGAACATTGAGGGTGTTGATTATTTCTTTGTCTGACTGGAGGATTGGTACTCCTTTCAAGCATCAGCAAGTAATAAAAAGCCAAGCTAATTATTAAATGAAAGTATTTCCATCCTTCTTAAAATAAGAAATGGACAACAAAGTAGCAAACTAAACACAGGACTTCCAATTTCAAGTCCAGTGCTTACTCTCCAACATCACAACTGATGCTATTTGTCTGCTGGAACTCCTCAAGTTGTTTACAAGGAAATTGTTAGTGGTCAAGCTGAAAAACTCACTACCTTTTTTATAGGATTACACAATTGTTTTGAGTCATATTATGGAAAAGTAAAAGAGGAAAATGAATGGGAACTAAAATTCCAGAGCCCTACTACCATGTGCTTTTCAAACCCATGCAAAATGTTTTTTAATCCCCATTTTATCAGCAAGGGAACTGAGGCTCTGAGAGGTTAAGTAGCTTGCCAAAGTTTACCCAGTAAGGAAATGGCACATCTTTGAATCAGACCCAAGTCTATGTGACAAAGTCCTACAGGCAGACAGAATGCTATTTTTTAAGATGCTTTGGAAAACTAATCTCTAAACAACATCTTTCTCATGGTACAAACTAAAATCACATATATTTTCAAGACGGATCACAGTAGCAAGGTACCAATAATAATCTTGGAGAAGTTGCTTCATCTCTCATTCTCTCAGGTTTTGTTTTTTGTATCTGATAAGAATGAGAATAGCACTATTTCTCACACAAGGTTGTTATAAACAGAAAATGCTCTAATATTTAACATACTTAGCATAAAATCCAGCATCTAATAAGGACTTAATAAATACTAGTCAATGTTTGCATTATTAGTCTTTTTGTCATATGTAAAACAGAGTCTTTGGTCTCTGCCTGGTCGTCAGTTGAGAAGTCTCTGAAGAAGTCATTGGGTCTGTCTTATCCTTTGTGTAATAGAGAGTCTGGAATATAGTAAGTGCTCAGTGAACACTCACTGAAATAAGTCATCTAATAATTTTCCATTCACTTTATTTCAATGTATAAGTACTGATAGACAAAGAATATGGTATCTCTTTTGCTGATCTTTCTTTATCACACAATAATGCCTTGAATCAAATGCCTTGTCTCCAAGGACAAAAGATCCTTCATAAAAAGTCCTACTTGGTTAAAGAGAAACAGGTGGGGACAAGGGATCCAGAACTTTGATGTATTAAGAAAAAACAAAATCTCAATTTATATACCTCAATTTCTTCTCCATTTGAAAGTAAATCCCTCTCCTCCAATTCTAGAAAAATGTATAAATTCTTACTATTCCTGGAAATCTACCACTCTTCAATGGCCTCTCTTAATTACCAATCTGTCTACATCAAGGAAGAAAATGCCAAAATCAATTAATTCTTTGTGCTTGACCGTTGGTGACTGTACATTACATAAATGTCTTAAAGTCCGTATTTACATTTTTAACTTCTTTCTCTTATTTATAATTCAATTTGATACATTAATTTACTTTGTTGACATCTTAAGCATCTACAAGCTGCTAAGCACTAGTTTGGAGAAAGGCACACACTGAATTCATTTTTTCTACTGATCTTGAGCTAATCTTGAAGGTGAACTTGATCTCTGTAGCAGGAAGGTGGTGACAGAAATGCATACTTTCCAATGTTCACACAAAGGAGAAGAGTATAGTGATAAAGAATGTTGGCCTTGGAATCAGGCGGACCTCACATGAAAACCTGGTTCTATCCCTTAATTAATCTCAGTTAAGAAAACTGCATGAGCCTCAGTGTTTCCTCCTGTATAAAAAGCTAAACATGAACCCTATGGTGTTGTTGGGAGGATTAAGTGAGTTAGTGCATGTGAAAGTGCTACCACAGTACATGGCATTAATAATATCAATAAATGATATTACTGATAATAATATCCAATATTTTTATTGGATAAAAAAATGAATAAATCTTGCTCTTAAGAAGCTTAAAACTTAGGGGTGCCTGGGTGACTCAGTCAGTTAAACGTCTGACTCTTGATTTTAGCTTTAGTTCGTGAGATCGAGCCCCAAGTCAGGCTCTGCACTGACAGCACAGAAGCAGCTTGGGATTCTCTCTCTCCCTCTCTCTCTCTGCCCCTCCCCAGTTCAGTTCTCTCTCTCTCTCTCTCAAAATAAACAAATATTTAAAGAAAAAAACAAGGAAGCTTACAACTTAGGAAAACAAGCTTATTAAAAAAATATAAGTAGAAGACAGCCTTAGAAGAACACTTGTTCTGACAGAGTTAGAGTACCATGACAGCAAAAGGGAAGAAGAAATACATCTGACTTGAGGATCTGTGATAAAGCTTCAAGGAAAAGGTAGACTTTAAAATTGGCCCTTGAAAAATGCAAGGATTCCTCTGGGCAAGGAGTTGGGCCAGTAGAATTCCACACTGAAGAAACTAAACAAAAACAAAGAGACTGTAACTCCTCAGTGCACAGAAGAGCCACAGTCTGTTCCCAAATCTGAAAAGACTTAGTGGAAAGAGACAGTGGGAGACGAGGCCAGGAAGGAAAGTTAGGATGAGGCATCCACGCATTCCCAATGCCTACTACAGAGTCTGGCCTTTGCTATACAGGCACAAAGACCTTTATGGGGAGAGTGAGGGAGCTTGACAGGAACTGACTCATGGTTTGAAAATATCCCTTCAGTAGGTTAAATCTTAAATTATAAAAACTAGGAGCAATAAGGGGCCATCAAAATAGCTCAGGCCTAAACGAGAACATCAAGAAGTGGAAATAAAAGTGAACTCTATATTGCAAGAGCCCCAAGGATTTAGCAGTTTATAATCCTTATATTATATACATATATTTCTTCTACTGCATGTAAAAGTTAATGGCAGCCAGAGTGGAGATGGGATAAAATGGGCTGACTAGCATGTGTGGCCCAAAGTCAAAATAACCCTCCCGAGTTTGCTAAGTATAGGTTGAATATGGGTTATAAGGGGCATCTATATTAAAGAGATACCATCTGGTAGACGAAACTCAATAGCCAAGGTCTCAAGGCACTTGTGGTATGTGTGGAAGTCAGGCTGAGGATGTGGTCAATGTTTCAGAGGGGATGAGGGGGATGGCTCTCTAATTCATAGCAGGCTCACAGCTGGTTACTGAGGCCACAGAAACCCAGGCCTCAAAAGGGGAAAAAAAAAAAAAAAAAAAAGTAGCTAGCCAGGGAGTCAGAGTCCAGCCAAATCGCCCGAATTTCAAGGCAGGGCTCCAGTGAGGCATAGGCCCCATTTCATCTATGGGCCCGCTGGGGAACACCTGGGTCCACGGGCACTGAGAGTACACTTAAGGATGGAGCTTCTGGTAACAAGAATAATTCCAGGCCACGCCCATTGGTAGAAGAGACTTTGTCTAGATTAACCAATTTTTGACCCATAGTTTGAAAGCCTTCAGAAAAGGCTGAGTAAAACCCAAACTAAAACTGTGTTATAAGAACATGAACTTGTTATCACAAATATTTTCTGAATTCATCATCTAAATTCCTTATCTGATGTGAGTGTAATGGCAAAGGTTATTTAAAAAAAAAAAATGACCTAGCACCAACCAAGATAAAATACTTTTATCCAAAAACAAGACAAAGTATTAAACAAAAATCTTTTAGTCCACCATAATCTTAGGAGAACTTGTACAACCAGGCCCAGTTTCACCTGCAGCCTCACCTGTCCCCACCCAGTCCATAAGCTCTAGTCACACTGGATTATTCCCCATTCTCTAATACTCAGGGTATTCTGGTGTGTTTATGCCTCTATTCACAATATCCATCTTCCTCGTCTGGCTTGGCAATGGACAGTCATCCTTCGAGTCACCTACATTGTAAACCCCTGGTGCCTTCAAGCAGAACTAAGTTCTTACAGCATTTTCTACATACCTTTCTTGGGGTAGCATCTACTTGTCCTTCAAGATGAGCTCAAGAGTTCCCTTTTCAAAGCCTTGGGGCTTTAGCAGACATTTATGTCTGTCTTGCCATAAACTGTATCCCATCACCTGGTTATTTCTGGCCCCCAACTGTGAATAGCTCATGAGCCATACCTAATCTTATTCACCATTTTATAGCCTCTAGTTAGCACACATTCCGGCATAAAGTAACTTATCAACACATTGAGTAAATTAACGTTATTCTGGGGCACCTGAGTGGCTCAGTTGGTTCAGTGTCTGGCTCTTGATTTCAGCTCAGGTCATGATCCTATGATCATGAGATTGAGCCCCATGACCAGCTCTGCACTGAGCATGGAGCCTGCTTAAGACTCTCTCTCTCCCCCCCCCACTCTCTCGTCCTCTCTTCCTCTCCCCCTAAGTCACATTCTCTCACACAAATATTAAAAAAACAAAACACATTTTCCAGTTTCCCAATAACTGATAAGGTTCTGTGTTTACTTTCACATTATTAGTCGTTAACATTTGAATGAAGGTATTAATCCTTATTCTACTTGCATACTCTAGTTATCCTTCCCTCAATTTCTCACAAATTTGCTACGATAGACATTTTAAAATGAGAAATATGTCATAATTCTATTTTATTCAATGTAACAGTGGGGCTATAACAATTTAATACCACACATTGCTAAATAACACCACACACTGCTAAAATGAAATTCAGAGATTTCAAGAACAGTAGCATATTATGTCTTCTACCTTAAAAGATGCCAACCTTGAACAAAACGGAGTGTTTACCCTCACCATCCCAGTCCAGGCAATTTTATGCCCTTCTTGGCATCACCTGTTATCTAGAACCCATCAAAACCAGCAATACCCCTTACATTCCAGACCTCCCCTCCATTCTCCTAGACACTACCTCCACTATCTAACACATTGTACACTACTACAGCCTTTGCTTATTAGAAAGCAATCTGGTAACAATAATACATACTCATCGTATATATCGTTTGCTTATGATATGGATAATTCTCATAATAGCCCATACTACAGATGAGGATATCTAGACTTAAATATACAAGTAAGTTATCCCAAGTTACACTGGAATAAACGGCTAAAGTGAGAATTTAGATTATATGACCCCAAAGCTATGCTCTATCCACTACTCCAGTGGTTCTCAACCTTTCCCCTGCATCGGACTCACTTGGAGGGGTTATTAAAACAGACTGCTGGGCTCCACCCTCCCACTTTCTGATTAGGCAGGTCTGAAGTGGGTCTGAAAATCTACATTTCTGTCAAGTTCTCAACTGATACTGATCAGGGACCACACTTTGAAAACCACTACACTATACCACAATGATCAAGTAAATTGTTTAACTGAAGACATCTGGTTAACTCAGTAGCCCTCAAGATGACTTTCTCTTGACAGAGGGCACCTAGGAAAGCATACCCTCCTAATGGCAGAATCCTGTGTTCTGTGATAGAGACATCAGGAGAAGAAGATAGTGCTTGGGGCATGTTCCTGAATGAGAAAATGCAATAAAAGGTAGTTAAAATATCAACTCCCTAGAAATTTATATGGAAACTGAAGGCAAGTAATCAATTCTCATTTCCAATTCTAACATCAGTGTGGAAAAACAAATGCCTGAGAGCAGCAGAATTCCTAAAAGAACATTGGCCATTATGACTTACCCTTCCAGACCATTAAAACATATTACAGAGACATTGCAAACAAAACAATTTTGGATAGAAAAGCAGAAAAGTCAACAGAGCTGAATGGAAAGCCCACTAACACATGAATAAAAATAAATTTAATATATAAAGGTGCCATTTCAAATCAGTAGGGAAAAGACCAACTGTTCAATAGGTAATGTTGAGACATTTTTTTTAAATTTATACCCTATCTTATACCACAAAAGAATACATTTAAAAGTTTGGTTCTATCAAATACTTAAGCTATCATAAATTTAAGATAAGGGCATATTTTAAAGACTTCTAATGTACATGCATTTTATTCTAAGTAAAGCAAAGGAAAACACATAGACCAGCCTCTAATATAAAACTAGAATGATAAACATGCTTCCATAAATGAAGCTACACGATAAAATAATAAAACTGGGGGAATATTTAGAACATAAGACACAAAAGGCCAATAGGTTTTACATATTGAGTGTAAAACACATATTAAGAGCGTTTACAAAATCAGTAAGATGAAAATAGAAACTTAAGAGTATGAAGTGAATTTAAGAGAAAAGCAAATGAAAATTAAACATTTTAAGAGTTTCTCAAACTCAGTGACCTAAGAAATGCAAATTTAAAATACTTATAATCATTTTCCCTTATTACAATGGGAACCATTAAGGTATGACAATGCGGAAATTAATTTTTTTGTAATCAAACTGGAAAAACTGGAAAAATGCAATGAACGCTCAGCAATGTCAGGAAACGTGCCAAAGTGTCAAACACAAAGTGCATTTTAAGTAGAGAAGGAAACAATTGTTCGGACACTTGATATGTTTCTATTATGTATAATCCTGAGGATGGGTTTTCACTGACTCTCATTTAAAGTGTGTCCTTGACTTTAAAAGATGGAAGATTTTGAAAGGTTTTTGTTTGGTTATTTTAGAGGAGGTGAGCGGGGTGCGGCTAGGAGCTGCTAGTTTTGCCCTTAGATTTTTTTTAAACTACAGGAACTCTCTCCCTATTCAGAACAGTCTAGTGCAAAGAACAAGATACTGTTATTTTAAAAAAATATACAAGTATTGTCAGGGAACTCAGTGATGCTTGATGAATCTTCAAAATTGTCTATGTATCTGAAATCACAAAATAGTAATGCATGACAAGTGTTCATATCATTCAAACAGGAGCCAGTCTCAATAAGAATGCTTGTATTTACTAGAAAATATACACCACTTCAAAATGTAAATGTACTATAGTGAGTTACCCTCTTCTGTGATCACAAATTCTTTCTCTATGACCTTGAGGCTTCTCACCAATTTTCAACAGTTTATGACCAGTGGTAACTTAATTAGAATATCTTAGTGAGGAAAAATGCAGCTGTTTGCTTCTTTATGACTCAAGTAATAATCTGCCTTTCTCCAGAAATAGCATTAACAATTTTTAATTGAATGAGTATCCAAGTGGAAATGAATCCGGCATGACATGAATATGGTACCAAAATGCTCGATAAGACAGAACACCTTCATGCGGATGTCACCTCACACTTCTATACCCAAGAGAATGTATGCTGTCAAGAGAAATAACCTCATCGAGAATTCAGAAAGGAAAGCATAACTTATTCAAACTGTCACTTTGTTTCAAGATGTGAATTATCAACAAGCAATCCACAAGCACCTCTCATCTTAGGTATCATTTTTAATGTAAAGAAGCTGTTTATGGTTTACAGACGTGGAAAGTATATAACCAGTAGTGGAAGGTTCTCAGCCTATATTCTGCTACTTCAGCTTCCTGAAAGAAGAATGGAATCTGAGCTGTGGATAGGGAAGGTACAAAATAAAAACCTTGTCTTCTCATACATGAAGGGACTGTCTTGTAGTCTCAAAGATAAGGTCTTTTCATTAGGAACCACTGCCAACAATAAAATCCAGTGAAAGAACATCTGTGGTTGGGTTTTTTTTCCCCCAGAGGAAAAAGGGATAAAAGTTTACAATGTACACATTATGGGCTCACTATCTCCACATCTACCAGGTAGAGTCTTTTCTAAAAGGCCAGAAAACCTGCTTACAAAGAATCACATTATATGAACTAATGAGTTATAAAACAGCATTATTTTATTTGGGAAACAATGATCCTTACCCAAATATTAACTACTAATTTATTGAACAGAAACAGAGTAGACAGCTTAAACCAATCTTATGAATTTTCATACCGCTGATGTTCAAAAACTTCAATAATTTAGCTATAGACATTTGTGAAATTAATATCACAGGCAAGGAGTTGTTTAGTATTTCATGGTTTTATAAATAAGTATTTCCGATTAATCACAGGCATGAGTCAATGAGATAGGTATCTTCATTTTCAGATTTAAAAAAAAGAAAACAGATGTACAGAGGTTAATTTGTCCAAAATTTCCTAACTATTCAATGGTTAAGCCAGGACTGATACCAGGTCTTCCTGAAACACCAAGCCTATGTTCCCTAGCCAGTCCCTAATTTGTCTTTGATTGTCACCTCACACAGATAAGTTACAAGCATAAGGCAACAAAGGTGACTGCTGGTCAGATGAAGAATAACCTCCATTGTTGCCTAACGTCAAAGTGGCAGCTCAGCCCCTGTGCCTGCTGGGTCGGGGGCCCTGGGAGCCCTAGCCAGAGAAGGAATAGGGTAGAGCCACCTCTTGCTGCCATAGCAATGATCCTCAGGCCTCCTGGGTGTTGTATTCCCCTTAGGAATTTTCCCTTTGGCACCTCACTGGACCTTGCAATCCACTGCCCCAGTGAGGACGGCATTCTACAGTCTCACATTAATAATCCCAGGCTGAGAGAGACAGTTTTGATACTCGGTTCTAGCTACGAAAACTCAGTGCTAACAACTTCCCAGAGTCCAATGAGAAGAACTTGTCTTGGGGGGAGGGGGAAGTTTTAAGTGGATAGAGAGAGGATACATAGATGCTTACAACTCCCATATTTGCATACACATTCTGAAAGGGTTCATTAAGTCATCTGAGAAATCGGACATGATGTTAACCAAGGCCAAAAAAAAAAAATTGAAACTGCATAGTAATTGGCATTTCAAAGATTTGGACTTTCCTTTTTTAAAACAGAGAGAGTATTGTTTATGCTGCCTTGGAGGCTGTTCAAAGATGTGTATTTTTAATAAGATTGAATCATGTTTTTAATTCAGCCAAAGTGATTTTATTCCATGAATACATTTTCCATGTACTATATAGTAATATTTTCAATATAATTAGCTGCCAATGCCCAGCCCAGTACTTGACACATAGCTAGCTTTCAATAAGTGTCTGTTGAATGAAAACAAAACAAAATTAACCAACTGTTGATACTTTCAGGAAGATATCTTATTCTTGTTACAATTGGTTACCTATTAAGTAGCTTCAAACCTAACCCTCCCCAACAAATTTAGATTTAAAACTCTCTCTCTCAAACCCCCTACCTGCCCTGCTCAGGTTCTTCACCCTTCAGTGGAGCCTAAGATTCCTGGCCCTCTTACCCTCCTTGGCCACAGTAAAGATTAATAACCAGAACTCCTCATGTGTCCAAGCTTCCTTGGTGCTGCCGGGAAAAGACCATGCCTGGCCCAGGGACCACACAGACCGCATTTCAAAAAATGTAGTACTTCCAAACCAAGGAGGTAATAACACACAGACACCCAACTTCCCAGGTTACTCTAATAACTGACAACAGATAGTCCCTGACTTACAATGGTTTGACTTCTGATTTTTCAACTTTATGATGGTACAGAAGTGACACATATTTAGTGGAAACCATGCTTCGAATTTTGAATCTGGATCTTTTCCCAGGCTAGTGATATGCGATAGGATAGTCTGTCATGATGCAGGGAGGGGCAGTGCAGGTCCCAGTTAGCCATGTGATCATGAGGATAAACAACTGATACGCTTAACAGCCATTCTGTTGCTCACTTTCAGTGTTCCATATGTTATGTGAGATAGTTAACACTTCATTGTAAAACTGGCTTTGCATTAGATGCTTTTGCCCAACTGTAGGCTAAGATAAGTGTTCTGAGCACCTTCAAGGTAACCAGGACTAAGCTATGATATTCAGTAAGTTAAGTGTATCGAATGCATTTTCAACTTCCTTTATTTTCAATTTACGATGGGTTTATTGAGATATAACCCCACCATAAATCTAAGAACATGTTTAACAACCCAAATGTTTAATAGGGATAGCTAAAAGAAAATGCAAACATACACGCCGGCAAACATACGGTTATACAACTATTTTGAAAAGCATTTTTTACACATGTCTAACAACTGAAATAACCTATAATTCTGAAGAAAAGGATATAAAAATAATACACACAGTTAAACGTCTAAACATTTAGAAGTCTAGAAGCATGCATTCTCTCCACAGCATTACCTAAACTATATCTGAAAGAATACTTGTTTTAAGAAATAAATAAATCAGTGTTCTTTCAAAAAATGAATTTGGAAAATGTTACTTTTCATGTTTCTATTCTGGAAATTCATTCTGTATGTTATCATATTAAAGTCACTGAAAAGACCTTAAGAAAACATTAATTTTGTTTAACCCAGACTCTCACAGCATTATCCTACCATGTAAGTTGTTCTTACAGGAAACAAGTTAACTTGTATCTAATTCAGAAGGCTCCCTGGGAAATGATAAAATACAAATCCTGTTAACAACTGTTATCTTCAGGTAGTCTAGATAATGATGATTTTTCCTTACATATTACTATTGTTTTCAAATATTCTGTGATAAGCATGTCAATTTTATAATCAGAAAAAATAAAATCAGTAAAAAAATGTTTATCCCATTTACTGTCACGCCTGCTATTATTTACTATATTTGCTTTGCCATCCCCGGCAGATCTGGGGGGAGAATGTGGGGGACAGGGGAGCAGAATGCAAAGTGGTCGAACCAAATGGATTTCAAATGACATCTGGGTTCCACTCAGTCTTGCCACCGCCCGGCTACGTGACCTTGGACAAATTACACATGTAAGCCTCAGTTCCTCTTCTGCACAATCTGGTTAACTACATCTACCTGACAGAGCGGTGAATCACAATTAAGTGCCACAGCACCTGCCACGCATTTAACCCAGTACCTGATGAATAGTGTTCAGCAAATGTTCAGTGCTTGTAGGACTACAGTAACCGCCCATTGTTCCTAAATTACTATGCCCCTGATCCTTTTAATTAGTGGAAATTTGAATTTTAAAATATTCATTCAAACCCTGAAGTAATTAAGATTTCATATCATTTTACATACTATCTTGTAAAACACATTACTTAAGAGAACATTTAGAGATTTACTGGGAACACCTTAGTACTCAAGAAATTTTCCAAGTCCAGAATCTATGCATGCGTATAATTCATTCTGTCTAAAAATTTTCATTACACTTCCTAAGAAAAGTAGATCTAAATTATGTTAAATTCCGAATAGTCTTTTGTCTCTGACGTCAAAACTTACCTGCAAGAATATGGAAAATATTCCTATATTGCCAAAAAGGCAAATCCAGAAAAATGTTAATAAGATTATTTGTTTTTGCTCTAATAAAGGCTTTTAGTCCAGAGTATGCAGGGTTAATTTTCAGACCATGCTATCATGCTACTACCATGATTTATACAACCTGGAACAAACGATGCCTGCTAGCCTCCTATCCTAAATGATACAGTCACTATCGTTATTGTGTAAAAATTTTTCTCCAATATGTGATAGCCTCTGATGAGAATAGTGTTCAAATTCCCACTCCCTTTCTTTGAGTGATGATGTTCTCGTATAGGACATCGCAGAAGGAAATTTTCAGTCACTACATATCAGTCTTAACAAAATCAGAGAAATGCAGTGAGAGTTAGTCTCCTCTTACAGAGAAGAGAAGTGAAATACTAAAATATAAGGCACTTCCCACAAGGGTGAAGTGAGGAAACAGTCAGAATTGCAATCACCTTGGTAGCATACTCCTAATCTCAGAGGGGGCATTTTTCTCCTCTAAAGGGAATGTGATTTTCATTAAGATTAGTACCCATTTCGTATTCAGTGTTCCAAGAACAACTTCCCTGCACCTGGCACAGGCACTTTCATGGGTGACTGACGAAGAAAACCAACCCCATCTTCTACTTCCTAGGAGAGGATGATAAGAACAGGCATGCCCCCTCACTCCTTGGTTTCCATTTAGTACAATAATGATATCAGCATTATAAGAAGCTGCTTCCTAAAAATGCAGGTAATATTTATAATTTAACAAACATAAATTGAGAGCCTGATATGTACTGGTGTTACTTCCGCACTTCCATCCTGTATAACTATCTTCTTCCACCGCAGAGGAAACTGAAGCCCAATGCGAGAAAGAAAGCGCCTAGCCAACAAGTGGCAGAATAGAGACTGGGTTCCAAATCTTCTGTCTCCAAGTCCATTCTGCAGCAGATGCCTGCTGAGTGCTATTTTGACTTCCAGCTGGGACAGTTTTATTTGGCACCAAAAAACAGTGCTGTTAAAAGTCCGAGAGCCAAGTGCATTGGTTTACCACATCGGACACCTCTAAGGTAGACGGCAGAGTTAAATGGAGAGGATTAGCCTCGCTCAAAATGCTTTATGAAATGCTGTACACCTGCCCATACATTAAATTTATACTTTTTAAGGTTCTTTTCAGATGCATTCTGGCTGAGAATTTCATCCTATTGGACGATGATGTATAATGCCAACTTGCTGCCAAAAACATTTTTAGAATAATAAAATGAACAAACATGCTTTCTACTATAATACTTGCAGTTTTGTACTCATCTTAAGGTATAATTTCCAAAAACACTGGGCAGAAAGAGCACTTGTACTAATTTTCTTTTCCTCGGTTATTCAACAATTTAATTTTTTCCATTCATGATACCTTTCAGTTCTCAATCTCTTCTTTCACAAGCTGGAAGAAAATACCCTTTATTATTTGTTCTTATTCTTCGGCCATCATTGTTCACATCAAAAGCCTAATTTCTTACACTAACAGAATAATCAAATCGAAATAGTAAGACTCTTGACAATTTAGTTTTCAGAGTCTTGACACAAACAAGTAGAATTTTTTTTAATGAGAAGAATTCTTATGCACTAATTAATCATGCAATTAATGATTAATTGCTTCAGCTTAAAACCTATAACTTATTCTATAAACCAAATGTTACTCCTCTATCATTATTCAAATAGGAATATTTAGGCCTTAAATAATCATACAGCACTTACGTCCTGTTGAAAAATCCCACTTTCGTGGCCATATTGTTTTGTTCTACATTAGAGATGGAAACAATACTCAGAATTTTCACTTATTAAATGCAAATTTCTCTTATAAACACCACTGCAGGGAGTAATGCTAAAAGAGAATATCAAACCAAGAATGGAATTTGAAAATAGAGTGCTAAGAGATTTACGACAGCCCTTTTAATGGTATAACTTTCATAGAGGTTTAATGATTCATTGGTTAGTGGCTGCAAAAATGAGCGTTTAAATACTCAGTTTATACTTTGTTTCTACCCTCTTGTGGACAGGTAATCTACTGGTCTTCATCTCCAATGCTGACCTATTACTCGGGTTCACACAAATTCAAATAACGCCTATCCAATAACTGATTGTTAAGTGTCTAAGTACCTGCAGGAAATTAAACGAAACCCAGCAGTGTACAAAAAAGAAATAAAAAACATGGCTTGTGCTTTTTAGGACTGCACAATCTAGTTAATTTAATCAAACATATCAGGAAAGAGTATTAGCACAGTAGATTGTAAACTGCATAAAGGATGCTAAAATGACCACTTAATAATAGCAAAGAGTGGTGGTGGGGTGGGGATAAATCCAAGCATCCAGCAATAGGAGACTAGTTATATAATTCATGGCTCCTCCCTACAAAGACATAATAACACTAGGAGGAGAAAACAGAGCCCTTTATGTAGTGAAATGGAATAATTACCAAGTTACATTATTAAATAAAAAAGCAAGATACAAAGCAGCACTAACTGTGCATAAAAAAGTGAGACACGAAGGGCATGCGCGGCACGCACGTATTTGCTCCTGAGTATAAGGAGATGCGCAGTCTAATATGGTTGTCCAGAGTCACATAGGCTCTTCGGCACCGGGTATGTGGCTAGTGTGACTGAGAATTTAAATTTCAATTTTATGTAATTAAATTTCGAATCTGACTCATTGCAAAATATTTCTGTTAAAGATAACCTTCTTGTTTTGTAGAATTAGAATCATGTTAACCTTTTGCATCATGTAATATATCATTTAAATTGAATTATTTAATGTAGTGTCTAAAAAATTTTTAATTTCTTTTGTGGCTTCTATTATATTCCTAATGGCCAGCACAGTATCCTACCAGGATTCAAAAGAACTGATGACACTGATATGTCTCTGGGGAGAAAACCTGGATGTAAGGAACTAAGGACTAGAGGGAGCTCTCTCACTGTGTGTTATCTTTCTCTCTTGAATTTTATGCCACTTGGATATATTGGCTATTTAAAAATAATGAATAGGGGTGCCTGGGTGTCTCAGTTGAGCATCCAACTCTTGATTTCGGCTCAGGTCATAATCCCAGGATGGTGGGACTGAGCCTAGTGTCAGGCTCTGCCCTGAGCATGGAGCTTACTTAAGAATCTCCCTCCCTCCCTCCCTCTCTCTCTCCTCCCACCACTCTTCCCCACTCACACTTTCTCTCTAAAAAAAGTTAAAATTAAATAAATATAAATAAAATAAAAATAAAAAGTTAAAATAGAAAATAATGAATAAATGACATGACCTATAAACACCAGTGTAAAGAATTACTGTCATTAGTATAATTATCAATTTAATTTTGGATGGAATCTCTCCCCGAAAAACATTTTATGATACTTCTGAAGAAGTTATACATGGTCTTTGGCAGAAAATGCTTTCTAATTACCTAAGATCACAGAAGTGTTTCACAAACCAACAGTACCAGAGTTATCAACATAAGAGATTAAAGACTTCAAGCCTTAAACCACTTAAACTAGCATAATCTAACATTTCATACCACTACTTTCTTCCACCACAAAAGACTGTTCTGTTTTTCATTTTTCTACTCATTGAATATATTTTCTCCATTTTCTTTTTCCCTTCTTCATCTACATCCCCAAATAAAAATTTAATTATCTCTACATTTCCATTTAGCACTGTGTGCATCTACTTGGTTAAGCAAAGAATGGGGGAAAAGCCAGGAATATCCTCCCCTTCATAACTCATGTAATTTTTTCCCCATGAAGCAGTAGTATATAAACATAAGCAGATTCCAAAGAGCTCAAATAATGAGTCCTTTTTATAGTACTAAATACACTTAACATATTTAAATATTACAATGAAAAATCAAATTGCATACGTACGGGGTATTACTATTTCTTTCAAACTTTCTCACCTTATTTTAAAACTCAATACTTTAAATTTTTTTCTGCTTTGACATAGCTGATTTTAGAGCCTAAAATGCATATATCAACGAACGTAGGTTTTAATTAGCAATGTTAAGTTTAAGGAAGAAAAAACAGCTTCCATTCTCAACTCCAAAGCATACCCCTCTTTTTCTCTCTCATCCTCCTTCCACTTCCTCAAGAATGCTTGACATTAGGCTGCATTGGTGAGTATCATTTTGAGGAAATATTCTTAACGCCACAGAGAGTGTACAAACCCATCCACAACAAGAAGCCCAAGTTAAGACTTGGGCTGTGTGACTCACCAGTCACACAGATCACACACCAGAATGATTGATCAGCATAATAAACAGAGGTTTTGACTAGGTTTGATTCAAAGAGCATGACTCTCGAGATAGCCCTTAACTATTAAAATGGCTCCTGACCAGAATTTCACAAAATTGCTTCTTGACAGAAAATCTTATGAAATTCCGTGTGAAGACCAAAGGATGGTAAAAGATGGAATTAAATAGCTATCACTGTACTACTTCTTGCCCCCTAAACTGTGAATGCCTTCAGCACAGTCCATCATTTCTTAGTATCCCAAGGCTGTTCCTTTAATAGCAATGGTATCTTAATGTTCAAATTGTTCCAGTTATCTGCGGGGTTCCAGAAACCTGGTCTCTCCCTTGCCTAAGTTTGACTTCCCCAATCCATGATACACAAATTTTCATTATCACCATCTTGATGTGCTTAATATGTGGAAGAATACGAAAAAATACTGGATTTGGCTTACCAAAAATTATAGCAAATATTCATTCAACACCATCAGATAACTTTTAGAATTGCCACTCATTCAAACTTGCATAATCTTAGTGTACTAAATAACTATGATTCATTAAAAAACGAAAATCCTAAAGTGCTACATCCTCAATATATAGATGAAATCCTTAATTTGGTTAGAAAACACTTAAAAACACCCCTTAGTAAATTCAAGGCCATATCATTAAAACTACTAAGTTAGTTGGAAACATGATCCTAGGCTTCACAAAGTCACCAGCACAAACTTCAGGATTAAATCTTCTTAACATCATCTAAGAATGAATTTCCTATGTATTTTTACATACACACAGGATCGCAGATGATAAGACATTATTCTTAGACATTACTCCTTTCAGACAAAATTGTATTTTAAAAATGATATATGGTATAGGTTGGAATAGGTTGTAGATACAAAATTTGTCCCAATTAAGATACAAGGGGGAAATCAGTCTATTTCTCCTTTCAGATCACTAGTTGTTTTTGTTTTCTGTTTTTTGGGGTTTTTCCTCATTCAAACAAAGTCATACCTAACTTTCCTAGAGGAGGAAATGTTCATAGGTAATAAATCTATCATGGTAAAACCTGCCGTCTTTCAGAGAAAGAGAAAACTTGAAGACATAAGACTGGTAGCATAGGATTGCAATATAAAATTTAAAAATTAGTTTCTTTTCACATGCTAACATTATCTGCCACCTTCAGCTTTGCCCTCCTGAAGCACACCAAAAAGATTTTCCCTTGAAGTTAAGGCATCTAGCTGCTCTCTGGGAATGAACATCTTACAAAAGAGTGAAAGACCGGAAGAAACCATGCCTATAATCTAGTAGGCAGTTCACTCAGGAGTTTGCAGTCAGTAAATAACCAAACCATGAATACTGGAGAAAAACGAGGGCTGCATCAGACCATGAGGTTAAGACAGTCACCCTGTCTCTTTCCTAATTCTATTAAAGCAGTGACACTTGACTACTGGCATAAAAGAACAAGAAGAGAAACAAAGGGTTGCTCCTTTCTCTGACACTCCCACTTTAGCACACAAAGGAAGTAATGAATTCAGTGGCTCTTATAATTATCTTGACCACTGTTGACTTAATTTGGTCTAGAAACTATAGCACATCCATTAGCCGTGAGAATGGAAGGGTGGTAGCCATGTTCAGATTTAGCCATGCAATTTCCTGTTTTTCCAGCAGATCTGAACTGATACACAACTGCAGCAGCTGTTAAAATTCTGGCTCCTGTCACCACTACTCCCCTTGGGGTCATCTCATACTTCCTCACTTCCATTTCTCTAGAAATAATAGCATGTGCGCATGTGTATGCAGGTTAGAGAGATGAAAAGCCTCAAGGACTGGTGACAAATGTCCCATCTAGGTTTGAGCATCTTAAGTCTACCTCCTTATATCTTGGTATAAGTGCAGAAGCTGTTATATTAGGCTACGAACTGAAATGGTATATTTAATTTTAACAAGTACACTGGAATGCACACATATTATTTAGTGTTAATCTTCCAAATTAATCACCCTGAAAAACAATGCACTTTTTCCAAGGACATTATCATTTTAAAAATATATTCTGATATGATTGGCAATCAGCCTACACACTATACAGAAAATCAGGATCACTATTTTATAGGCATAACCATATCATGGACTCAATATTTTACCTCAGGTTCTTTTTCAACCCCGTTTCAGAGGGTTGCCTCTGAACCACTTTGGTGATTTTCCAAAATCAAACCCCTCAAAATATAGCATTTCACTCTTAATTCTGTCCAAAATAATTTTCTACAAGTCTGAGGCAATTATCAAAGAAAACCTCTGTCCTATTATTCCAGACAGTAGTCCCCATTGTCTGCGGTTTCGCTTTCCGGCTGTTTCAGTTGCCAGCGGTCAACCCAGCCCGGAAGTAGATGAGGCCCCTTCCGGGAATCGGAATCGTAGCAAGGTCAATCATAGCCTCACACTGCGTCGTTCACCTCGCCTCACGTCATCTCCTCACGAAAGCATTCTATCGTCTCACATCATCACAGGAAGGGTGAGTACCTGCCAATATTTTTGAGGGGGAGAGGAGAGAGGGCGAACACACACGCGAGCAAGAGAGGTGGACCGCAGTCACATAATTTTTATTACATATTATATAATGTGGTGTCTCCCCCTATCAAATGGGAGCCCCCAGATGTAGGGCAACGATAGGGTGGAAGCCGGTGGCACTGGCGGTGGAAAGTTTCACCTGAGGCAGAACAAAGGAGATAGAAGTTTACTGAATACATTGCAAGGGAGCCTCGGGCAGGACAGCAGAGACACTGCCTCCAAGGAGGCAGCGGGTGGGGGCTGTTTTTAGAGGGAAAGTGAGGACGTATGGGGCCTTACAGAATTTTCCCTTTTTGGTAACTGCGGTACCTGGCGGTAAGCCCGTTGGTCGGTCAGGGCTTATGCATGTTTTGAGGCGGGTGCCCCGATAAGCATGTACGTATTCAGCTCCGTGGTGGCCATGGGCCCTCTCTACATTCCATCGCTAAGGCCAGCTGACCAAAAGTGGCCTCTACATATAACTGATATTAGTACTATTCTATTTCTTTAGTTAGGTTGTTAATCTTTTATTGTGCCTACCTTGTAAATTAAATTTTATCACAGGTGTGTATGCATAGGGGAAAATGGTATATATAATGAGTTGGGTACTATCCTGTTTCAGGCTTCCCCCAGGGGTCTTGGAACATGTTCCCACAGATAAGGGGCAGGGACTACAGTACTTTATATGTAACACATAAATTGCTTATACATAGATGATATAATTGTTTACATTATCGCCGAAGCTCTAATTTCAATGGGCAGAGTGTTTCTAACAGGCAAGGAACAAGAGTAACTAGGAATAATTAAAATGAGGGATTCAAACGCAATTCTCCCTGTTTCCCTAGCACCTCCATTCTCACTACTCATAACCACAAACCTGAAGGCCTTAATGGGGCTCTATTTTTTTCTCTAGAGAGTAGGCAGCTAAGAAACCAACCAGTTCTGTAGTATATGTGCTCCCCTCCCACCAAATTTCTGAAGGCCTGTCTCTGAGCACTATTCCTGAGCTATACGGCATGAAAAGGCACAGATATAATCAGGATATTGCCCTGATATTTGGGCACTACACAAATTCAGAACCCGAATGCCTTAATTTATTGCCAGTAAAACCTGAAAATTCTGACCTTTGTAAAGATTTTAATGATTTAAAAATGTATTAAATATTACAAGTAGTACCAAGTTTTTAGCTTTTGAGGAGTTGAGATGAACAGACTTTTTCTCACACCTGGGCATTCTTTTGCTGTCTTAATACTAATATGACCATCTCAACTAAAGTACTTTCTTTGTGAAATTACCTCACAATTCGAGTCTATAGCTTTTTTAAATGTCTAAAGCCATTAAATAGTTTTAACTTATTTACATTTATAAACAGCATTGTGAACTTAAACTATATGAAACTAATAATAAATGACCCAAGCTCACTCCAGCATTTTCCTAAAGACTAGTCAGTCTTTGAGAAGCTTTTCCAAGGGATTCATTCCTCAGATGAAGTTTGTATGAAAAACTGAAGACATTTGGCCCTTTATAAATAGTCCTGGGAAACTTCTTTCTCCCATACTTTTAGTTTATTTTTACTGTAACAGATGGGAAAAAATTTAGCAAAGCAGTCATAAAAAAATGTCTCACAACAACTATCATACTAATGTTGGAACACTAACAGCTTACAGATATGAAATATCTTTAACAACAACAAAAACACTTGTTGCAATTACAAAGACAGTTTGACTTAACTCATAAAATAGGTATAGATGCATAGGCCTAGATAGGAACTCCTTCAACTTTTGGTCCAGCTCCTCTGAGACACATTTGTTCCTAAACATCTTAACTATGTATTATTCATTTTTCATAAAAGTGTCTTCAGCACAGAAGTTTAGAACTTCTCTTTAAAATAGATTCCAATATCATATGTTAAAATTCTACAAGGCTTGCCAAGGGGCCAAGTCTGAGCTTCAGTTAAAAAAAAAAAAAAAACAACAAAACAAAAACATCAGGGGTGCCTGGGTGGCTCAGTCGGTTAAGTGTCAGTCTTTGGCTCAGGTGATGATCTCATGGTCCAAGGGTTCGAGCTCTGAGTCCGGCTCTGTGCTGACAGCTCAGAGCCTGGAACCTGCTTAGAGTTTTGTGTCTCCCTTTCTCTCTGCCCCTCCCTTGCTCACTCTCTGTCTCTCTCTCTTTCAAAAATAAACATTAAAAAATTTTTTTTTTAAATCAGGGCGCCTGGGTGGCTCAGTCAGCTGAGTGTTCATTGAGAGTTCAATTCTTGATTTCAGCTCAGGTCATGATCTCACAGTCCTGCAATCGAACCCTGCATTGGTCTCCACAATGAGCAGGGGGCCTGCTTGGGGTCCTCTCTCTCATTCTATCTCTGCCCCTCTCCAACTCCTACCTGTGCTCAAGTACACTCTCTCAAAATAAACATTTTTTAAAAAAATCAATCACTAATCACTATTCTGCAAAATCTTATATATCTTACTCTTAGATATATCTTCTTTTATGCAAACAGAATATTAATCATTTTGTTCCAATTTATACTAAAGTTCAGTACTTAGAAGTCCTCCTGCCAGTAAGTAAATTTGAATACTTTCTACTTTGTTTATCGATTTCCTGAGTTAGTCCAGGAGGGTTAGCAAACGTTTTGTACAGACGGCCACAGGGTTAAAGTTTTTACTTTTGTAGGCCATATGATCTCTGTCTGGATACTCAACTATGATGTGAAAGCCGCCATAGACAACATGCAAATGAGTATTGCTGTGTGCCAATAAACTCTGTAGAAACAGAGGATAAGAAATTAACATCCAGAATATATACAAAACTCCTAAATTTCAACAACAGTTAAGAGCAAACCCAACTAAAATACAGGCAAAGAACTTAGACATTTCTCAAAAGAAGATATATGAATGGCCAATAAGGACATGGGAAGATGCTACACAGTGGTCACTAGGGAAATGTAAATCAAAACTACAATGAGATACCACCTCACACTCATTAGGATGGTGATTATCAAAAAAACAAAACAGAAACAAGAATTGGCAATCCTTGTGAACTGTTGTTAGGAGTGTATAATAGTACAACCACTATGGAAAACAGTATAGTAGTCCTTGAAATATTAAAAATGGAATTACTATTTTATCCAACAATTCTAATTCAAAAGAACTGAAAGCAGGGTCTTAAAAAGATATTTGTAGGGGGACATGGGTGGCTCAGTAGGTTGAGCATCTGACTCTTTATTCTGGCTCAGGTCATGAACCCAGGGTCGTGGGATCCAGCCCCAAGTCAGGCTCTGCACTGAGCATGGAACCTGCTTGAAATTCTCACTCTCTCTCTCTCTGCCCCTCTCCCCCACTTATTCTCTCTCTAAAAAAAAAATTAGAAACTTTAAATACATATATTTGTATGCCCATGTTCCTAGCAGCATTATTCACAATAGCTAAAACAAGCAAGCAACCCAGTGTTCATCCAGAGATAAATGGATGAACAAAGTCCTAAAAAGGAAGGAAATTCTGACATATGATACAATATGGATGAACTCTGAGAACATTATGCTAAGTGAAATAAGCCAGTCACAAAAAGACAAACTCTATTTGATTCCACTTATATGAGGTACCTAGAATGGTCAAACTCAGAGACAAAGTAAAATGGTGGCTGCCAGGGCCTTGTGGGAGCTGTGTTTAACAGGTATGGAGTTACAGTTCTGTACGAAGAGAGTTCTAGAAATGGATGGTGGTGCTGATTTTACAGTAATATGAATGTACCACTGAACTGTACACTTGAAAATGTTTAAAATAAATATTGTTCTGTGTATTTTACTACCAAAAAAGAAAAAAATTGCAGTTAAAAACAAAAAAAGGTGAAGGGTCCATTTCAGCTTTCTGGACTTAATTTGCTTGGCCACAGTTTGCTGATCAGTGATTTTGGCTATTGTACATTAATTTCGAAACACAAATATAATGTTTAAAACAAACATCAAAGAATCATTCTATACTAATATCATATTCCTTTTTTTCCTGCATAGAGAATTTCTTTGGTAGAACTCTGAACATCAGAGGCCAATCTCCTAGTGCCTAGAAAAATGTGTTTTACATAAAGTAAGGGCTCACAAGTTTTGACTAATTAGTTAAATGAAAGCAGGTGTCTCAATAACATGAAGCTTGGCATTTATATTATATAAATACACCTGGCATCTCAATACTGTAATAAGGTCATAACATTATTCAATATCCTTCAACACATTTAAAGGAAATTAGACTTTGGGTAAGAAGTCCAGTATTGACTTAATTTTATTTTTCTTACTTTGTAATCAAAAACACCTACCTTTGATTTACACTAAAATTTTAATAACTACCTAATAGCAAAAATAAGTAGCTTGTCACATGACAAAAGTTTACTGAGTTAAATCATCCAAACACATGAAAATTTAAAAATTATTTTGAAGACATAAACCAAATATTTATAGTCATTTTATTTTTTTTATATTTATTTATTATTTAGAGAAAGAGTGAGAGAGGGAGACAGAATATCAAGCAGGCTCTGCTGTCAGTACAGAGCCTGACGTGGGTCTTGAACTCACAAACCACCCTGAGATCATGACCTGAGCCAAAACCATGAGTCAGATTTAACCAACTGAGCCACCCAGGCACCCCTATGTTTATTTTTGATCCTAGGCATTGGGGTTTTTCATATGCATTAGAATTTGTGAGAGTTTTTAAAAATATATGTGATTTTTAAAAGAATGAAGACAGGACACTTCATAAAGCGACTCTAAATAAAATACTCTTTAGCCATTCAGTGTAATCCATAGTGGCAAACACTGGGTGCCAGCATACCTACTGAGGAAGAACACAGGTTTGGGGATCTGATCTTGTTTCTGTCACTCATTCACCCTTACAGTGGTGTGCCTCTGAGTATGTTAATTTAGCTCTCTGAGCCTCGGTTTCCACTACGGCAAAATGGAGTTAATATACTTCCTCAAAAAGGAGTAGCAAATATTTATTTAATATACTTTTAGTTAGTATAAAGCATCTAAATGTAATCTTAAAAAGGAAGGAAGGAAGGAAGGAAGGAAGGAAGGAAGGAAGGAAGGAAGGAAGGAAGGAAGGAAGGAAGAAGGAGGAAAGGAAGGAAGGAAGGAAGGAAGGAAGGAAGGAAGAAAGAAAGAAAAACTAAAGCTGAAAGTGAGGATCTTGAGTTGACTAAAAATGATTAACAGCAGCCCCCATTCTACTCATGGCTTCACCTCCAGCTCAGATGTTGAAACCTTCTTAATCAGTAGTTCTGAGATCTGGTAGCACATTACAGTCGCTGGAACAGCACTTTTAAACCTCTCCACACCTTGTCCCAGCCCAGGCCAAATAAAATCAGAATAGGTGTGAGAGCATGGGTATCAGTTTTAAAGATTCCCCAGGTAATTCTCATGCTGAAACCTCAGCTAAGGTATTCAGCTTCTAGGTATCAATAAATGTTAGCTAACAAGAATTCAGTATGTACAATCGGTAAAACTTTAGAACCAATACTGCATGCAAATAAAAGCTTAAGCAAGCAGCTGCTAAATCATTTAATTTTTACATGTTTTCAATGAACTCCATAGCTCCAAAGCTGCAATATAAAGTTGGTTTTTTACCCCTGTCCATTCCTGAAAATTTGTTTCAGAATCAAAGCATTAAGGTCCCTCAGAGCAAGGTCAACTACACTTTTGACATTGAAATTTCAAGGAGTTAAAAAAAAATGGTATCTGTCAGGGTAAGTATAACTTTTCCTACATAAAACACAAGCACTAGTAGTTCTAAAGATAATGTACCCAAGCTGGCTCTTAGAACTTCAATGAATTTATCTTCCAGTGCTCAGGAGAAGATAAAAAAAACAAACAAAAAAAACACATACAAAAAAAACAACAATAACAAAATAATAATGCATGAACTAGGCAACAAAGTCCTGGGTTTGCCTTTAGGTTTTGCCACTCATTTGTTCTGGGACTTCAGCAAAGCCACTCAGTGTCTCTGGGCTTCACATTCTCATTTGTAAAATATAGAGTTGCACTAGATTTCTTTAAAATGATCTGTTACAATGTAAAACTTGGAAAATTACAGAGGAATTCTTTAGAACAAGGATATCCAAGGAGGACTAACGTAGGCCTCATAGGTTATTAGAGTCATGAGTCATGGTTAACTAGTTTTATAGTAAGAAATGTACTTCCCAAATGTAATAATTATAACATATTGAGACTGCTCCCTGCCACCTCCCATAAACCCTTATCTAGGATATTTTTTCCCCACAATTAAATCATTTTTAATGTTCTGGGGTTTTTGAGAAAAAAAAAGCAATACTGAATACTGAATATTCAACAAATATTACATAATAGGCACTTGGAAAATGCCAAGGGACAAGATAGAAAAGTGAAAGAAGACAGCTTTTTTATGTTTATACTTTGCAGATAATGTTAACTTCTCTAAATAGAATGCATAGTAAAATGATACAGTGGGGGAGGGGGTGTTACTCAAGATATTGAAACATTTTTGCAGAGAGCACTCATTAAATTTGGAGAGGAGGGTAGAATTCCTTAAAAGTATTTTCTTCATAGTCGAAGAATAGAAAACGCGGTTTTATTCGTTATTTTCAAGAATGTATCAGTTTAACCTTTAAATTCTCAAAAGTAAAATCTGAAACACCTTAACTAAAGTTGTGCTTATCACTAGATAGCTCTTTCTACCTCCTTTGTCCCAAAGTCATCTGATCTCACCTATTTTACTCAGAAGTATTGATTTCTGACCACAAGTAAATGTATTTTGTGTATATGCATATGATTTTTCAATTGTACCTTAACCTTATCCATTTTCGAATCCACCAGTTTAATACTATCGTATTTTGTGGCAGCCAAAAACATCTCTGGATTCCTGAAAGTTGTCTCATCTTCAATTTACATATCTCTGCAGTTCCCATGCTTTTATGATTGATATCTTTCTACCAGTATATTTCTTTACTCACATATATATGGAATATACGGAACAGTGAAAGCACTGGGAAAATAGGAACAGAAGTCAACAGTAATGGGGCTATTTGTAGAGGAGAGAAGATAATTCAAAAAAAAAAGAAAGAATTAATTCATACACTGCATGTTTCCTCTACGTAAGCATTATATTAAATATCTTCTATATTAGTCATGTTGCTTTGAGACTTCTCCATGTTTCCTCTAGACAACTGCCAATGTTCGCTTGGTCTCTGATGAATAAACATGCTGTGACTTGCTTCTAAGGAAACGCCTGTCATGTTCCAGGGAAAACTGACTTCTCTTAAATCAGGAAAACTGCACAACTCCCATTCATTAGTTACAAAGTCGATTTTTCCTTAACGTCTCTTTTCTGGAATCTTTGTCTTCTCTTTAGGGCATTGCTGCCTTCAGGTTAACTATCAGAAAAGAAATTTGAGTTGGGGGAATATATGTAGAGAAAGTTATACTATGTCAAAGGGGTTCCCACTTCAGAAGCTCAACGAGCACCCATGTTAAGCCTTCACTGTTTACAAAGACGAAGGTTATTTTCAAGTTCTCCCCATCTCTTGCAGAACTACCTGTTCTCATTACTGTTTACCCAAACGCTTAGCAAGGTGACTATTAGCATATCTGGCCGGAAGACATGCTTCATTTAATATTAACTCACCATGTGACAGCCCATTCCCCTCCAATCTCTCTTCAAACACGTGAGGACACAAAGAAAAGTATCGTTGTTTGCAGTCTGACTTAGCGCTAGGCTTTGGCACCAGCAATTGGCCACAGGCACACACACCCCCAATCAGAGGCGCTCACCCAGCCGGTCCCGGAACTGTCATGCGGGCTGACAGCTGGCACACCCTCCCGTTGCCCTCCACTGCTCGCAGAAAGCCCCTTCCTTATAGTCACTTTGACACTGCTCACCTGTCTGGGCCTCAGCCCTCAGCCAGGAAACTTTTTTCCTCCTTCCCAAGAGCTCACTTACAGGTATCGTCCGCCGCTCTTCCAGAGTCCCAAACAAGGGGCTCTTTGTTAGAATGTTTGCTCCAGGACTCCTCACCCAATTCCTGGCATTCAGCTGCCCTTCAACAGCTCAGCGCAGCCCCAGTAGGAAAGGAATCAAAACTACCAGAACCGCCAACCCCTCCCCGCCGCCCTCCCGGCCAGGCGGCCTCCAAGGAGGCCGGGAGGAAGCCGCCTCGTCGGCTGCCTATCCCGCGGCTAGTGAATCAGGCAGCTGGCAGGGCAGCGGGTTGCCAGCCAGGTAAACGCGCTGCGGCCTTGCTGCCTTCGCGCTCCCGGAGACCCGGCGGCGCGGCGCTCGCGGCTTACCCTGTTGGGGCGGCGGGCGGCGGCAGCGCCGCCAGGGCGTCCTGCGCGCGGGGGGCTCTGCTGTCCATCGCCCTGCGGGGCGCTGCGCGGGCTCCAGCTCCGAGACGGCGTGTGACTACTAGAGTGGGAGAGGACGGCCGGTCAGGGCGGGACGCGCGCCTGCCCGCGGCCTGAGCGGGGCGGGACGCGCGTCAAGAGCCCGCCCGAGCCCCTCAGCCCCGGGCCGGCCCGCCTCCCGGGTGCGCTTCCACCTGCGGGCCGCGGCTCTAGCCCGCGGGCTCCCCGGCCTCGGGTCCTAGCGGCCGCCCGCAGCTGCGGCGGTGGGAGGCGGTGCTGCAGCCCCCGCCCCGTGGGGCTTACTGGGTAGCCATTTGGCGCCTCTCGGGGCGGGAGAGGAGCAGCCCAGGCTGGAAGGAGGAGGAGCGGGGCGAAAAGCGAGGCTCACAGGGGCAGCCGCCACGCCGGCAGTGCGTCTCCGGGCTCCCCCGGCCGAGTTTGCACAAACAAAACGCCCTGGAAAAACTTTTCGCGAAGAAAAGTTGGGAGGGCTAATTCCTCTTTTCCCACCCAGCGCTCCTACTTTCTTTTCAGGAGGAGACAGTAGCGCGCCTGTTCTCTCCCGCGGCTTCCTCTCCCACTCTTCCCTCCCCCGGACCGCGCGCTTGCACTTGGTCTCTCAAGCCAGGACTTGAAGGAGAGTGGCAGCCTCTCCCAGGCCGAGGCAGCGCCTCCCCCTGCCCCGCAGGCAGGGTGTCGGGCGCTCGCTGGGCGCCGTGGGGCCTTCCCGAGCCGGCTCACTCACCCTGCCCCATTCCCCTGCCCAGAGCCTGGAGCTCGCCGCCACCTCCGCCGGACGGGCACCCAGAAGTGGTGGGGAGGCTCGGCTGCATCGGAGCGAGAGAGGCAGCGAGCCGGAGACGAAAACTGGGGGCGGGGGGGGGTGGTGCAGAGGACCGAGTAGGAATTTCCCTCCGCCCACCCCCCCCCCGTCCCGGTTTCGGGTCTTTGGGGTCTGTCTGGGGAACCCGTACGGAAAGGAAACTCCCACGCCAAGAGTTCCCAGTCCCCGCCAGGGCGTTGCTTCGGAAACCCGGCACGCGGGAGCTGGACAGGTGGTGAGGAAGGGAGGGTACCTGCCCGGTGAGGACTGGAGGGGAGGATCCGGGCTGCCGCGGAAGTGCGGGGAGAAACTCGCTGAACGGGGCCGGCAGCGTGCCGTCCCGGCGGTTCGACTTTCCACGTCCTGGGCGGTTTGTTTTTTTTAGCCCAACTTGACCTCTAAGGTTGCTATTCGGTTAAAAGCGCACCTGTGACCCTGATTTTTCTAATCAGCGGCAGGTTTAAGCTTGCCCTGTCTTCAGACGCATATTTCTTTCCTTCTTTTTTAAGTACATAACAGCTGTGACATGAAGACTGGAAAGGAAGTTATCCTTAAACTACAGTTTAAGAGTAAAAATATTTCCGTAAACTAATGTAGAGACTAGGCATCCTAAAGGATGTGGTATCAAGTAACAAATCTGTGTTAGTCACTTCACCCTAGTGATAAGATAATGTTTGGTAGGTGGTAAAAATTAAACGGATATGTAAAACCAATGCTTGACTAAATGCCCTTTATTATTTAAACACTGCAGCAATCAAAAAGATTGCTGAAACTAACATGCTAAACACCTAGCAATATGCCTGGCATTTGTTGTGGACAGTCATTAATGCGTATTTATTTCTATGCATAATGCATCCTTTTCAATCTATCTTTATATATGGAAAGGGGAAAAAAGTGGCTTATTTATTGAAACCATATCAGGAAAAAGTTGCATTTTAGTCTCCAAAAACTCAAGTTAAACAATTTCATGAATCAGTCATGCCTCTAAATGACTTTTACAGTTGCTTGCACAGACAGTAATGAAAGCATTGAGTAACAGTGAAACTAAAGTCTATAACTTTCAATTACAAAATCAAGATTAAACATCGAATAGTTTCAACCTTTATTTATGACATGCTAATAACACTGACTCCATTAGTCTAACCTGAAACATAAGACGTTTTCCTAACGTTTCATAACTGCCAAAGGCATTTTCAGTGCTTACCAATTGTTCCTGTCCAACTTCTAGTTTTAGGCATGGGGAGAATTATTACACTCTCCACCCCACTGAAATTAGGTATGGTGATGTAATTTGTTCGAGTAAGTAAATGTGAGCAGATGTGAAATGTTTCATTTCCTGGTGGAATCACTTAAGGGTCAGTGCTTGATTCTATGCTCTCTTTCCTTGCCACTGCAATCATGGAAGTGGGTATGAAGATGGAGGGGCACAGGACTGGATTGGCAAGCATTACTTAGCCTTCCTTAGGTATAATCATGTTTGACGACTTTCTGAATCACTAATAGGCTAGACCTGGTGTTCTCATATGGTACTAACCTAGACCCCTAGAATCTGCTAATTATATGCATAGTTCATTAATAAAACAGTAATCATAATTGCTTTAAACTACCTCGTCTCAATCCTTCCCTCTGGTTATGCTAAACTATTGCAAAACTAGCCAAGTTTCCAAAATTTTAGTCAATTTCTCTCTGTTTCAAAGTCTCCCCACCTTCATTCCATTCAACCTTTTTTAATACATATGCTTAGGTATTTTCTTCTCTGAAAGACCTTCCTAATAGCACAGGTAGAATTAGTCCCTTAGCCCCCAGGAAATTCTGTTAGGTGGGGCCAGGGCCCTATATGATATTTTCAGTTTTTCAGTTACATAATTACAAGGTGGAAGAGAGGGGGCTGTGAACTTAAGAGGCTATGTCTTATCCTTTAGTTCCTGAAAGGGTTGCCCAGAACACAGGAGACTCTTCATAAGTATCTGTGGAATGAATGAAGGAGTAAAGAAATCCTTAGACTCCATTCCTCAGGGAAATTGTAAGAGGCAAGCGGGACCTTAAACCAGGAAAGGCCTTTTCAATTCAAAAGAATTGGCAGACCATTTTAAAAAGAACAGATAGTGAGTTTCTCCCTCTAGGGAGAGAAGACTTATTCTCCATGTGGTTACCTGCCTGATGGGGTTGGTTTCAAAATCACCAGGTAGAAAGAAGATCCATTTCGCGTATGGTTTCAGATTTCTGCTGGAGAGTATTAAAAGGGAAAAAGTTTTACATACTTAATAAATACCCATATGCTTATATAAAAAGCAGACACTGTTTAAAGTCGGCAGTGCAAAAATTGTTGGAGACTTAAAATTGGAGTTTGTCTAAATATTTTGTAAACTAATTGGGACAATGTAAAACTTTCTAATATTTAAGTATGTTTTTATTCAAGTATAAGTGCTATTGAAAAGATTTATTTAAACCATACTTCAGAGGTAGTAGATATCTCCCTGTGCACTTCACTTTTGCATATTCCTGCCTAAAGGAAGGGCTTCCTTTACGTCATCCTAGATTGTGTGTGTGTGTGTGTGTGAGGTTTCACTTAGCAAGATCAGAGATGTTGTAAGGTAGTGTTCAGTTTTAGTGAACCTCTTCAGACTTTGTATTTCATAGCTCTTTAATCTCAGGCAAGCTTTTTTTTTTTTTTTTAAGGTCCTTTTGAGAGTTTATTGGTGACAACAGGGAGCCAAAAGTCAGGACTTTATTCTCAAGTCTGGAATATATACAAAATAGTTTATTATCATTTTATCTTCATATAGTTTTTTTTATCATTTACAGAGTACCCCTACCTTACTTAAAACATACAAAGTGTTGTTAGAAGTCAGTGTCTTTGATAGAAATACTCCACGAGAGAGCTTTAGCCTAAAGTACCCAATCCTTCTTTTGCTCTGGCAGCCAGGAATCCTAGGCAAGTTTTCTACTTAGTCACTACTGTCTCTATCTTTTAGCATTAGCATATCTGCTTTTCCTTCCTCTCTTATTCTTATTTATCATCTTATTTTCATACCTTTCACATTCAAACTGCCCAGCAATTGATTCATAGGTGAAAATAATTCAATAGATATATATATTTTTAAATATTGTGGTTTCTTTAATTCAGATATAGCTATCCTATGAAAAATTCTCTTCATTATTTTTATTGAAAACTTTTTTCTTTTTGCATTGAAGACAAAAGCATTTGCAGGAATATGTATACAGTGATTACTTTAAAAATGTTTGCATGTTTGTATGATGTCTAATGTATGTGATTATAATAAAGCAGATAAGTTTTGCCCATTGAAATTACTTCCAGAACAATTGTTAATTACATTTCTTTAAAAGCAAATATGGGGGCGTGTGGCTGGTGCAGTGGGTGGAACATGAGACTCTTGATCTCAAGGTTGTGAGTTCAAGCCCTACAATGAGCATAGAGCTTACTTAAAAAAAAAAAAATTAGAAGCAAATACAATAACTAAAGGTTGTATTATTTATATAGTTTTAATAACCATGGTATTCATAGCCATTTTTATGTGTAAAGAATGTTCATAAAATGTTTAATCTGTGAAATACTCAAATGAAATGGTAATATTATAATTATATTAAGTGTTTAATGCATGTTTCCTCTTTAAGTATTGTAGATCACAGGTATGTTTTTGGAGGGTATGTAACTTGGAGGATTTTATATTTTTTTATGCAGTTGTTTATATACTGTTAAACGGGAGAAAGAAGTCATATTTGGATATAACATTTCTAAAATATCAGTAAATTCCTGTTTTTCCTCTATGAAATTTAACTTTTACTTGTATGAGAGTTTGGAGAAAATAAGAATGGTACTATCTACTTTAAAAAATGTGAATTGTACATTTCATGCCATATGTTTGGAATTATATTATTATGTTATACCATTTATTTTTGGGGGGGTCATTTATAACCAAGCACTCTTGAAACTAAAAGTACTGAAATAAATATATGTTTTTGTCAATTTTAATGAGCTTTAACTTCTATTTTATATTTTGAAACTTAGAAAATCACCGTGCATTTTCTGAGTATAGAATTTCCAAGTAAACTATATATTTATGAATTAAATTTTGAATAAAAAGAGTGTTTATTGAATATCTGTAATTCCTACCATTGAGTTAGAGAAACAAAGATGGCAAAGATCTTTCCTCTGTCCTGGAGGGGCTCACAGACCACTGAGTTCGTCAATAATATTTTCGTGGCACTCAATCAGGTGAAAATCTAAATAAAATTAGTCAATAATTATTGCAGGATCCCTTACCTCTCTTCCAACAGGTAAAATTTAAACCTTTTTTCAATCCTAAATATCGAAAGAAGAAATGCCTGAGTGTAGTATGCTGTACCTCTTATAAATGACACTGTATTTTATATTATCATATACATTTCTAAGTGAAGACTCTTTTTTTAACATGCACACATTCCAGGATGGAGGTGAGGCCTCTGGAAACATGCATGGACATGCAGGCATCTAAAACATTTAGTGCTATAGGCACGCTGGAGGGCAGTTTTCAGTGCCCATCCAAATTCTACGCCACAGAATCTGATCTATCAACAAAGTTGCCTAAAATCTATTTTCTTATTGCCTCTTTAAGATGTCTTTTTGTCAAAATGAATTTCTGATTCTGGAGATTCTAGAATCCTGTTTTTGGTTGCCAGTAATTGTCTTATTCATTGGAAAACACTGAGCCCTTTGATGTCATGAGAGTATCAGCTCTGTTTAAAAGTAACCTTGTGATTTACAATTTAAACACCATTTTTATATGAATATTTTCTCTCTCTTAAAAAACAAAAACAGGCTAAGGAACAAAGAGTAAATTTAAATTATATCTATTTGATATAATACAATTAACTAAATCTTTGTATCTAGCATTTTACTATTACCTATTGGATTGGAATGATAGCTTGGAGCTACTTTTCACCCTTAAGGAGCATGGTAAACTCTTCACTGCTTGTTGCTGTCCATGTATCTCAAAATGTACAGCTCTGACCAAAGCAGTCACTGACTCTGGCTTTCCAGACCTAAAACCTAACAAGTCTCAGCATATTTCATTCCGTCAGGGCTCCCCATCCAACTCCTCTGCCTTTTCTCTTGGGAAGCTGAGAATGTGTGTGGTTAACTAAGCGCCACAGCAGTTAAGAGCTCAGGCTTTGGAGCCAGACAGATTTGGGTTCACATCCCTGGCTTGGCTACTCACTATCTAGGTAACATTAGGACAGCTGCTGTTTCTGGCAAAGAATAAGCATTCAGTGAAGGCAAAATGAGCATCCAGTAAGGGGTATAGAATCCCTTTTCTTCAACAGTGGGAGCCACCTGTGCCTTGGTTAAGGCCTGGTCTGTAAAGCAGAAGTCTTCCTGCTCCGAGCTGGGAGCTCCTGGCTTTTTATGCCTGTGGTGACCTTGGTCAAGTCATTCAACTGTCGAATCTTCAATTTCCTTATCTCTATAATGAATGTGAGTTCTTTTTCTCTCCATCCATGTTGAGTAATCAAGCTCATTACATTCAGTTAAACTATTGAATGTATGTATATGGACTATTAATAACGAAACTTCACATTATAGCACCTTAACTACTATACCAAAGTAGTTTCATTCACTGAGTCTAGTGTGAGTCTTTTGAGTCTGCAGAGCTAGACAGTTCTATCTCTATTTTACAGTTCTGAAAAGTGAAGCAAATGACTTGCCTAAGGACGCAATACCAAGGAAGTAGCCATACTAGGAGCAAAAGTTATTTTTTCTTTTGTATTATTTTTAGTAACATTGCAGTTACTTTGCTGTAAGGATAACATATTGAGGGAAAAAAAACCTGGGATAGTCCACAGAACATTAGTATTATTATATAAACATCATGCTGAATATCACTTCCCATCTCTGAATCCTAGGTCTAAGGTACTGGCCACCCAAACCTGTCTTATCCCAAAAGACCTACTTAAGCTTGGGGAGACTTTGAGAATGTGAATGTTTCCAGTTTCATCCAAGAAATATGAAGGTCAGAGAGGCAAAACAGAAAAATTTAAAGATGATCAGAAATCCAGATGCGCTCTGAAGTGAGCCGCCCTTGACCAAACCAAGAACAAAGGTGCTTTAAAACGTGATAGGTTTTTATTAGTAATCTGTCTATAGAGGACCACAGAACCACACAAGACATTCTGAAAACTATACAGAACAGGATTAAGGTGAATAGGATTTCTCTTATTACTATCAAGGTCCATTCTATGAGGGATTCGCAGCTAAATTAATTATAATGCATATTTCCTCCTACTTACAAGGAAAAAAATAATCCCTGGATATCCAAGGCAGCCAGTCAAGGAAAATAACTCAAAACTGTATATTTGGCATATGGCTAATATGATAGAAAGAGCACACTAAAGTCCAACTAGTGTGTAGAAGTTACTGTATCTAGAACATATCAAGTACAGGTTTTGGTTATTTTTTTTTCATTTTTTTGAACATTAATTATTGGCTTCTTTAACTACTTTGCTCTGGTGACCGTGGTAGAAGTGGAGAAATGTGATAGGAAAGCAGAAAGGGTTGGAATTATAAACCAATTGTAGATATGTGAGTGTGTCAACTTTGAGTTTTTGCTATGTGAATGGGAAAAATAATACCTATTTCATTAACAGACTGAGCAGAATGCCTAACACCTTGAGCGTAGTCAGGCAGCTTTGATCATACAAGTCTGAATTTAAAAGGTACTTGAAAAAAATGGTACTGGAAGTTGCTGTTCAGATCACTGTTGACTGAAATATTTTCTTCTGGGTTTATAATATTTATCAGACATCACAAGATACCTAGGTAGAAGACAAGATTACTTGTGTAAGGTGATTTTCTTTGGTGTGTTTTTATATGATTATATATTTACAGGAGGTACTGTATAAATTTCAGGGGCACCTGGGTGGCTCAGTCAGCTAAGCGTCTGACTCTTGGTATCCACTCTGATCACCATCTAACAGTTCATGAGTTCAAGCCCCACTTAGGCTCACTGTTGCCAGTGTGGAGCCTGCTTTGGATCCTCTGCCTCCCTCTTTCTCTGCCTCTCCACATTCGCGTGGGTGTGCTCTCTCTCTCTCTCTCTCTCTCTCTCTCTCTCTCTCTCCAAAAATAATAAACATTTTAGGGGCACCTTGGTGGCTCAGTTAGCTAAGCATTGAAGTCTTGATTTCAGCTCAGGTCATGATCTCATAGTTTGTGTGTTTGAGCCCCACATGGGGCTCTGTGCTGAAGGTGCAGAGCCTGCTTGGGATTCACTCTCTCTCCTCCCCGACTGCCCCTCTCCCACTTGCGCACACCTGCACATGCTCGCTCTCTCTCTCTCTCTCTCTCTCTCAATAAATAAATAAAAACTTTAAAATAATAAAAATAAATAAGCATTAGAAAAATTTCAGAGGTAGTATTTATTTTCTAGAACTTTACAGTTTTCTGTTGTGATAAATAAGGTGGACAGCTTTGGTCAGCAAGAACAAATATTCTCATACAGAGATCTGGGAATGAACTAAGTAAGTATATAGTTATCTTTGGAATAAAAACATGAAAATGGAATTAAGATGTTCTTTCTGAGGGTGCGAATGGAATGATACATAATTGTTAATCAGTTTTAACCTCTGAATTCTCTGACTGCATGGGAACTATTTATGAGAGTCAGTGCCTCTTGTTTGGAATGTTACTAAAACATAGTGTTACATCTAGCAAATGTGAGGCTACTTTCTGTATATTTTGATTTGGATTAAGTATTGCTTCATAGCTCCAGGCATGATTCTTATGCATGTTATGAATTTTGCAATCTGTCAATGCTATAGAACAAGCTGAGTTATTGCTAACACTGTTTCGACACCCAAGAGCTTCCTTCCAATTCTTTCTGAAGTCTCTCATTTTTTTAAAATAATGTTAGGGGAAGTTGAGGAATTTAAAAAGTGAGTTGGTAGAACATGCTGTTAGTAGTTTTGGAATACAATCCTTCCATTCATGAGTTCTACGCTTCAACCGACATTGGCTATAGAAAGAAGTCTAGCAAAAAATCGATACATTACTAGTTATTTCAGCATTAGCATGTCTTCAAACTTCAAAGTCAAGGAAATCAGTGACCCTAGTCATTTTACAATTATAGTTTTATTAGTCATAATTCATAACCCCATGTTTGGAGGGAAGTTTGGAAAATAATTTTGTAATTTTTAGTTCATTGATAAGATGGTGATAAATTAGTATGATATTTTTTAATAAGATGTTTAGGTTTTTATTGTTTTTATTTTTTTAATTTTTTTAAATTTTTTAATGTTTATTTATTTTTGAGAGACATAGAGACAGAGTATGAGCAGGGGAAGGGCAGAGAGAGAGGGAGATACAGAATCTGAAGCAGGCACCAGGCTCTGAACCGTCAGCACAGAGCCCAACGAGGGGCTCGAACTCACAGACTGTGAGATCATGACCTGAGCCGAAGTCGGCCGCTTAACCAACTGAGCCACCCAGGCACCCCTATTTTTTTTTTTAAGATTTCATTTTTAAGTAATCTCTACATCCAACCTGGGGCTGGAAACTCACAACCCGAAGATGAAGAGCCAGCCAGGCGCCCCCAATTAGTATGATATTCTTTGTTCTAAGGTTTGAATTATGCATAAGTAAGAAATGATTGTACTCTACAAAAAAAAAACTCTTTAATTGTAACAGGTAAGAATTATGCAATGTCAAATCTGAGAAAGAACCACCCATTACATTTATTGGAAAACCGACTCTTAAAAATAGGATTGTCAGATTTGAAAACAAACTACAGACCGCCCAGGGGCTGGACTTGTGGCGGTGCAGGCTGGGATCTTCAGCTTGGGTGATCACTTCTGCCACCAGGATTCTACCCCAGCTGCACCTTGTGCCCCTCACTGCCCTTAGCGCTGGGCCAGCTGTCGCCCAGCTCTGTGCTGCATGCACCCTGCCATCCAGCCCTTCCAGTGCAGGCCGCACACCTAGGGAGACAAAGCTTTTGTTGCATCCCTGAATGATGAAATTAAGGAGGAAGAGAAGATACAGAAACATTAAGTCCCTCGCCAAATGTCTGGAGGCCAGGAGCTGGAAGTGAATGGGGCAGAAGCCAAATTAGTGCAGAAAGTTGCTGAAGAAAAGATCACTGTCACTTTCAACCTTAATAATAACATCCTGCCAACATCCGATGAGGAGGAGGAGCCCTCCCCAGGGCAGAAGGTTGAAGAACCGGTACTTGAATTGACAGTACACTCCTAATTTTGTGATCAAAGTTATAACGAATGCTGGTAAGAAGGCCCTATTCCTGGACTGCCACTATCCAGAAGATGAAGTTGGGCAACAAGAGGAGGAAGAGAATGACATTTTCTCCCTCAGGGAGGTGAGCTTTCAGTCCGTCGGTGAATCTGCGTGGAAGGACACAACTGACACACTCAACACCGATTCTCTGGACTTGGCCTTATATTGACAACCTGATGGATTTCCTGGTGGGCGGAGGGGCAGATAACATTTTTGCAGGTGAGTTGGTGGAGCTCAGCACAGCCCTGGAGCACCAGGAATATATTGCTTTTCTCCAAATTTCAGAAGTTTTGTCAAGAGCCAGTAGAGCAGAAAGATGTTGAATACCTTAATTTTAAGGCAGGCTTTGGCCAGGGAGCAAACTTACTCTGAAGTCAGACACACACTACTCTGAGATGGTTTTCATCTCATTCATTATCACTGAAAATAATTCAAACTTAAATTATTTCCATTGCCCTCTTACTTACTATTCATTTATTTCTTCTCTACAAATATGTTATTCCTAGATGTTTGTATAACATAATGAACAATAAGGTTCACTTATCTCCTCAAAAACAAAAATGCCCAGTTAAATTTGGATTTCACATAAACACTGAATAATTTTTGGCAGAAGAATGTCCCATGCAATATTTAATTCTACTAAATAATGATTTGCTGTCTATCTGAAAATCAAATTTAACTGGCCATCCTGTATTTTATCTGACACCCCTTCCCATAAAGGTATCATAATTCTTTTTGAAAGGCTTACAGCTAACTATATGCCGATAGCAGGAATAAAATCTGAACAACTAAGGACTTTACAGACATTCCTACAAAGGATTGTTGTATAGTAGCATGTTTTAGAAAAGAAAATAACTGTAGTTTATAACCATAATTTCATAAGAAACTGAAAACAATCTAATTGTTTAAAATGGAAACCTTTGGGGCACCTGGATGGCTCAGTCAGCTGAGCATCCAACTCTTGATTTCAGCTCAGGTTGTGGTCCCAGGGTCATGGTACCAGGGTCGTGAGATCGAGCCCGGCACCAGGCTCTGCATTGAATGTGGAGCCTGCTTGTGATTCTCTTTCTGTCTCCCTCCGCCACTCTCCCCTGCTCATGCACTGTCTCTGTCTCTAAATAAATAAATAAATACATAAATAAATAAATAAAATAAAATGGAAATCTTTGAATCTATTGACTCTAGATACCAAGCTCTGAGTTACTTTATTCCCTCAGAATTTAAAAAGTGCTTATTTTTACAAATCAGTTTCTTTTTAAATTTTTGCTAAAACATAAAAAGCTCAATCAGCCATCACTATTAACCAGAGCTGAACAGCAGCTATTCCTCTCAAAGCATGTTTTCTGAATACTTCTAGTCAATAATTCAAGTCATTTTTAAGTAAAATCTTAACTAAGAAAAAGTAAGAATTAAAATTCTTTAGTATCATTTTACAGCCCTATTCTGACCGAAACTTATGTTTTAGATTATCACTTATTTTATAATACATTATCACAAGCTACCTTTATTCATTTTTGTCAGTAACTTAAATCTAAGACTTTAGCACCAACCTGTTCAGTTGCAAAGACAGCGATGTCATTTAAGGGGTTTCCTTGAAACTGAGGCAGGGGCTTTTCAATTGGCCATACCTTGTGAGGTCACTGTGGCCTGAAGACCCTGGGCTTCTTCATTTAGCCTTAAGTAAATGTCTCCTTTTCATATAAATTCTTAATTTAATCATTTTACATGTTTTCAAAATTATTGATATAAAATTGGTAAATTCCTATTTTTTCAATTCTAAGAAAGCTGTAGTAATGTCACGTTTTTTTTTCATTCCAGCAGGTGTTTACTTATGTCATCCATCTTTTATTCTTGTTAATCTTGGCAGAAGCATGTCGATTTTATAAGACTTTAATAACCAACTTTTGGCTTTGTTGATCTCCACTGCATGTTTATTTCCAATTTTTTTAAATGAAATGCATCGCTTTGTGAAAGGTTCCTTGGGTAAAGCTCCAATTGGGGTTAGAAGTCAACTTATCAGGCAGGTAATAGAGATGATACCGTCCTGAGTGAGAAGTTGGGCCAGTGTTTTAGGCACCCTCTAAATCTAAGAATCTTTGTTTTCGAGAGCTGTGTTATTTAGCAAGAATAGTAGATGTAGCTAGCTCCAAATTATAACTTTCTTTCATAAAAGCATCCCTTACAAATATTAAGTAAGAAAACATGATCAAAAATAAAAGATCTTAAAATTCTATAAAATATATTTCATTAAGAATGCAAATGGTACCTTCCAGCAACCCATAAAGAAAAAATCTCTTACTAATGTTGTGGTAATAATACGTTTGATATTTTTTATATTTACTTTTAAGTGGTAAAGAGCTCTATATATTTTAAAGATATAATTAACTCTTGTGACATGCTTATAAGGCAAAGAGAAGGCATAATTATTCTTATTTTAAAGAGGAATAAAACATGGCTCAAATTTATTTTAGGATTTCCCAAGGACACAAATAGTGGATGAGTAGTGCTTAAAGTCTGCATCTTTTCAGTAAAGAACACAGCATATTAGTTTACCTTAATCCCAGAAACCATTTCTTAAATTATTTAAGGAATATAACATTATTTCCAGTTATTTTATTTATTAGTATTATTTTTTATTTTAGAGAGAGTGAGAGAGAGTATGAGCAAGTGGGGGAGAAGGGCAGAGAAAGAGAGAGAGAGAAGCATAGGCAGGTTCCACGCTGAGCGCAGAGCCCGACACAGGGCTCCATCCTTGACCCTGGATCAGGACGTGAGCTAAATCAAGAGTCCCACACTCAACCGACTGTGCCACTCAGATGTCCCTCCAGTTATTTTAATATTAGATTAAACTTATTCTAATTGCTAATAATTTATCAATAATACTGGAATCACTATAAAAATAATAAAGTAAAAATTGGATGTTGGATTAAAGTCTTCTTCAAATTTCTCTGTAAAAATAATCAACCATGCCAGATGGCATTACCCAAAAGTACTATTTTATAAGAAAAGTACAATATGTAGATAAAAGTTTTTTAAATCTTATTAGCTCTCAAAATCAATGATATATATATTGAAATCCTTTAAGAAAGGATAAAGAGATAAATCACTAAAGAATATATCGGGGGTGCCTGGATGGCTCAGTCAGTTGAGTGTGTGACTCTTGATATTGCCTCGGGTCATGATCCCAGGGTCATGATCTCAGAGCTTAAGATTCTCTCTCTCCTTCTGCCCCTCTTCCCTACTCGCACATTCTCTCTCTCTCTCTCTCTCTCTCTCTCTCTCTCTCTTTAAAGTAATAACAAAATAGGTTAAAGTGCTGTTTATTTTTGTCATATCATTTTTACTAAAGCTGTCTTTATCGTATAAAAGTGCAAAAGAGATGATAGTAAGTACTTCGTACTTCTGAGTTTTAGTTACTAAATGGGGATAGATTGAGGAGCTATTAAAACAACAGTTGGGTGGTAAGTGGGAATATTTGCAGGGTTTGGTAACTGTATTTACAATATCAGTAGTATACATTTACTATTAATATTATCTGATATGCTATCATGTCTCTCCTGACCACTGTAATGATTGTAAAATCACTTCCTGCCCCCAGGTGAAGAGGCTGGCAACATGCTTTCCTAAATCTTTTAAAATCAGTTTTTATGAAGTACACTCTACTAGCATAATACTTCCACCTTACTAATTAGGCTGCCTTTTATTTGCTTTTCTATTTCCTTGTCTGATTGCTGTGACTAGGATTTCCAGTACTATGTTGAGTAAAAGTAGTGAGAGTGGACATCCTTGTCTTGTTCTTGGTCTTAGAGGAAAGGTTCAAAGGTTTTTTTACCTTTAATATGGGGTTAGCTGTGGGTTTTCATATATGGCCTTTATTATGTTGAGGTATGTTCCCTCTTAACCTACTTCGTTGAGAGTTTCTATCATGAATGGATATTGTACTTTGTCAAATGCTTTTTTCGCATCTATTGAGATGATCATATGCTTTTTATCCTTTCTCTTATTAATGTAATATATCATGTCGATTGATTTGTAATTACTGAACCACCTCAAAGGTGGAATTTTGGAATAAATCCAAATAAAGCCTTGGAATAAATCCCATTAGATTGTGATAAATAATTTTGTTTAATGTATTGTAGGATTTAGCTTGCTAATATTTTGTTGAAGATTTTTGCATCTATCTTCATCAGGAAAATTGGCCTATAATTTTCTCTTTTTTGTAGTGTCTTTATCTGGTTTTGGTATCAGGGTAATACTGGCCTCGTAGAATGAATTTGGAAGATCTCCTTCCTCTTCTATTTTTTGGAATAGTTTGAGAATACATACATATTAACTCTTCTTTAAATGTTTGATAGAATTCACCTGAGAAAGCTATCTGGTCCTGGACTTTGTTGTTAACTTTTTTTTCTTTTTCTTTTTTTATTATTATATAATTTATTGTCAACTTAGCTAACATACAGTATATACAGTGTGCTCTTGTCTTCGCGAGTAGATTCCTATGATACATCGCTTACATATAAAACCCAGTTCTCATCCCAACAAGTGCCCTCCCGTGATACATCATTTACATAAAACACCCAGTGCTCATCCCAACAAGTGCCCTCCTCAATGCCCATCCCCCATTTTCCACAACCCCCCTCCGTTCTTCCACCCCCATCAACCCTCAGTTTGTTCTCTGTATTTAAGAGTCTCTTATGGTTTGCCTCCCTCTCTATCGTTGTGAATTTTTTTTATTACTGTTTCAATTTACTTGCAAGTAATCACTCTGTTCAAATTTTTCACTTCTTCCTGATTCAGTTTTGGGATGTTATAGGTTTCTAGTAATTTATTCATTTCTTCTAGGTAGCACAATTTGTTGGCATATAGTTTTTCTTAATATTTTCTTATGATTATACTTCTCTGGTTTTGTTATTTCTCCTCTCTTTTTTGCGATTTTATTTATTTGAGCCCTTTCTCTTTTTTTCTTTATGAGTCCGGCTACAGGTTTATCAATTTTGTTGATCATTTCAATGAACCAGCTTGTTTCATTGATCTAGTCTTGTGTGTGTGTGTGTGTGTGTGTGTGTGTGTGTGTGTGTGTGTGTGTGTGTGTGTGTTTAAGTCTCTATTTAATTTATTTCTGCTCTGATCTTTATTCCTTTCTTCTACTGGCTTTTGCTTGGTTTTTTTTTGTTTTGTTTGTTTTGTTTTGTTTTTTTCTTTTTCTAGCTCCTTTAGGTGTAAACTTAGATTGTTTGAGAATTTTTTTTGCTTCTTGTGGTAGAACTGTATTGTTACAAATTTCCCTCTTAGAACAGCTTTTGCTGTGTTCTAAAGATTTTGGACCATTGTGTTTTCACTTTCATTTGTTTCCATGTATTTTTTAATTTCCTTTTTGATTTCTTGGTTGATCCATTTATTGTTTAGTAGCATGTTATTTAACCTCCATGTATTTGTGTTCTTTCCATAATTTTTCTTATAATTATTTTAAGTTTATTTACTTATTTTGAGAGAGAGAGACAGAGAGACAGAGAGACAGAGAGAGTGCAAGTGAGAAAGGCAGAAAGAGAGGGAGAAAGAGAATCTCAAACAGGCTCTGCATTGACAGCACAGAGCCCAATCTCATGAATCGCGGTATCATGATCTGAGCCAAAATCAAGAGTCAGATACTTTACCGACTGAGCCACCCATGTGCTCCTTTTTTTATGATTGATTTCTAGTTTTATACCATTGTATTCAGAAGGGTGCATGATATGATTTCAGTCTTTTTGAACTTACTGAGATTTGTTTTATGGCCTAACATGTGATCTATCCTGGAGAATATTTTGTGTGCTCTTGAAAAGAATATGTATTTTGTTATTTTTGGATGGAATGTTCTAAATATATTTGTTAGGTCCACACAGTCCAATGTATCATTCAAAGCTACTGTTTTCTTATTGATTTTCTGTCTGGACAATCTATGCATTAATGTAAGTGAGGTACAAAAGTCCCCACTATTATTGCGTTACTGTCAGTTTCTTCCTTTATATCTGTTTCAATAATTGCTTTATATACTTAGATGCTTTCTTGTTTAGTGGATAAATATTTACAATTCTTATGTTCTCTTGTTGGATTATTCCCTTTATGATTATGTAGTGCCCTTCTTGGTCTTTTGTTACAGTCTTTGCCTTAAAGTCTATTTTCTCCAATATAAGTATTGCTGTATAATTTGACTCTTTGAAGGGTATTGATATATATATTTACTCAAGTAATTCTCATTCTCATACAATCCATAACCTCATTCATGATGTAAGAAGAAAAGAACGAATCGACTGTATGGTCTCCCCACAAATATTTTCACCCTGCTTTAAAAAGCAAGTAAGTTCCTGAGGTACCTGCATGACTCAGTTGATTAAGCAGCTAACTCTTGATTAGGGTCCAGTCATGGTCTCACGGTTTGTGAGTTCAAGCCCTCCGAGCCTTCCATCTGAAGCCCTGCTTCAGATCCTCTGTCTGCCTTTCTCCGCCCCTTCCCTGTGTGTGTGTGTGTGTGTGTGTGTGTGTGTGTGTGTGTACGTACGTGTTCTCTCTCTCAAATAAATGTTAAGAAAAAAAAGTAAAAGTTCCTAGATGCTTGAAGCTTTTAGACATCTGTAATAGAAATACTGTTTTTGACATAATACACCAATGTATTTTTACACTCAGTCATTCTCAGATCCTGGTGATGCCGCAGCTTGCATTTTGAACACATGCCTGATATGCCCAGATCTTACACTTTCTTCCACTGAGTAAAGAAACACAGCACCTGCCATTAAGGCTAAGCCAACAAGCTAAGTGTTCCTTGAAGAAAAAGGCTGTGACTACATTGAAGTGCTAGCAGAGAGGAAAGGGAAGTAGAAAACATCTTTGCAGCCTAGAGGAGTGAGTAAGGAACAGCGATAGCAGCAGAGGAAGAAGGTCAGATCTGTGTGTCCTCATCTCTCCTCATCAAAGGTGAAAATTCCACAAAGAAGAAGTATTAGAAACACTCGGATCGGTGCAAGATAGCCTAACACTAAAGCATGTGGCGTACATGCCAAGGCCTCTAAGTAAGAGCCAGCTGGTGACATACCAATGTGGTGCAGTGGTGAAGTGGGTTGGTGAGATAAATGAGCTCAACACAATGATCCTGCCCTCATGCATATTCCTTAGCCAGAAGCTCTTAAGAGGTATTGAAGGAACTAGGGGGCTAATAGAAGCTGGCCCAGGGTCAGGACAAAGAGTGCTAGTGTATGAGGATGACTCAAATGTAGGAAGCATTGGTTGCATCATAGTGGTAACAAGTACAGGGATCCGCCAGGTCCAGCGTGATCCAGAAGATAGCACACGTGGGGCTCTGGTACTAGGATCCCTTTCCTCCATGAGTTCACAGAAACCACTCTGTGCCCAGAGACCACATTACAGAAACCACTCTGTGCCCAGAGACAGGAACCTAAACAACTGAACATTTACTTGAAAGGACTGAATCATTTAAAAGTGATACGTGCGGCAGCAAGATTACTTCCGCAGCCTCCTGCCATCATTCACGGGGGTAGCCCATGAGGATGAGGATAATTCAGCCATCCTTCCATTGAGCTTTGTTCTTGACAGGGCAGGGAGAGGGATGATCAACCACGGCTTGGCTTGCTTCAGTCTTGAAAGAGAAAAGAGTCAGGAAGTCAGTTCCCAAACCTCTGATTCTGTGCAAATGTTGCCATCCTCACCTTTTTTTTTAACTGTCTGCTTTCAACATGAGAGTTTGGCTGGCTGTAGACAGGGAGTGGTGTGGCTGAGAACACAAAGATAGCTATCTGTGATGTCTTTGATCATAAAAGTTGTTTTAGTTAAGAAACATTCCTGCAGCTGACTGCTTTTTACCAAAAAACCAAGCCGCAAAACCAAAATGCCACTTTTCATCGAGTGTATGAATCATTCCTTTTTTTCCCTTTTTGTTTTAAACTCTTCCTAAAACTAGTTATTGCTCTCTTGTACTGCTTTTCTTCCCTTTTTTTTTTTTTTTAGCATGGTACCTATAAGAACTTGATTGAAGCAAAAAAGGGGAGATGAATTTCATTTAATTATAATTAACAAGGCAAAGGAAATAAAGAAATCAATGATCCGTCCAACACAGCACAGATCATTAAGATCTAATGATATTAATAGCCCAACATAACCCAAAACTACATGATATGTTCACCAATGTAGACCATACACAGAGTTATGAAATAAGCCTCAGTATACTTAAGGGAAGTACGATCATTGAGTATATTCTCTAACTGTAGTGCAATAAAACTAGAAATTAGTAATAATAAGATATTTAGAAAAAATCATAAATATTTTGAAGTTAACAAATTTCTAAATAGTTCATGGTTGAAAAGGGAAATCACAAGGGCTTTTAGAAAATATTTCAAACTTTATGTTATGAAAATACATCATATGAGAACTTGCTTGCAGCTAACGCAGTGCTCACAGGAAGTTAATATTGTTACCAACCACTGCATGACTGAGGGTGACTGGTTTTGACCAGATTTTCTTCAAAGGTTAGCTGGCTTCTCTAATTTAGAGAAAAATATAGGTAAAAATGTTAGCAAATCTTGAGAATATGTGCGTAAAGAGGGATTTTTAAAGTAAATGCTAGGATTAAATGTTTTATAACAATAATTTGGGACATGTTGTCTTCAATGTTTAAGTATCTCTGAAATATTTCTGTAAGTCGGTGAAGAAACTGTGATATCATACCTTGTTGTTTGTTTTTTTGTGAGCATTTAATGGAATACTACTAATGTATAAAGGAACATTAAATATACGACATGCAAAAGAGAAAGTCTTATCTATTTACACAGCACCTAGTTTATTTTTGTTGTTTGGTACAAACATTTCCTTATAGCTAATACTATATACATACTAAATTCATAGCACAAATCAAAACACAGTATTAGGCAGTATTAAACAGACAGACATAAAACGGAAATTCATTGGTTTAGATACCAGATTGAATCGAAGGAGAGGTGAATGGATTTTTTCTAAGTTTAATAATTAGTAAATACTGCTAATTCTCGTAAATATACAAAGCTTTTAGGGCCTTCAAGCTGCCTAAAGTATATCTGTTTGTGCTTTCTAATACTTGAGTTCATAGATTATTAGTGAATAATAATCATCTGTTAAGAAAAGAAGTGATTTGGACTTATGCACAGGGCTTTTCATGTAACTAAAGCTAAAAATAATTAGAATGTCCTTTTGCAATATTTAATATTGATATTGTATCCCTCCTATAAGGCCAGATCAAAATTATACCTCCATCAGATAGCCTTCCTTAAAAATTCCTCCTCATCTCCAAAAAAAGATGATCTCTTGCCTTTCTGTTAGCTGGATGGTCTCTTAATTTATTATGTATGGTATTGTCCTTATTTGTACTTCCCTGACTCCTTTTTGATATATACAAACCCTTGATGTCAGGCACTGAAAATACCTATCAGAGTAATTTGTACATAGTAGATGTTAACATTTGGGAATTAGTGACAAACAAATATAATAATAGCAATTACTAAAATATACTAACTTTTTCCTATTCTTATCAACCTTAAGGAGAGGTTAAGTTTTGTGGCTACAGTGCACCATGAGAGCAGCTATCCCCATGGCTCCTAGGTACTAGCTTGAGAAACACTAGAATTTAACTAATGTATGATATAATATAGGGCTTAACAAAATACAAGCTAAGAATGGTTGTGTATTTTGTAATGGTCGAAAAAGAGCAAAATAAAAGTAATGTGAGATGTGAAAAATATATGAAATTAAAATTTTAGTGTCCATAAAGATTATTTTAGAACACAGCTACACTGGTTGGTTTGCATATTTTCTATGACCGTGTTCATGGGACAACAGAATCAAGTGGCAGCTGTGGCAGAAACTGACTTGTAAAGCCTAAAAATTTTTCACTATCTGTCTCTATAGAAAAGTTAGCCAATCCCTGGTATAGTGAATTATCATGTCAATATAGAATATCAAATTTTCTCTTTTAATGTGTTTATTGTGTGACTCCAAAAAGAAAATCTCATAAGAAAATGGTTTAGAATATACTTTTCTGGAAAAGACAATGATTAAATCCAATACCAGATATTCTTTTACTAAACTACAGAATCTACCTCACATGGATCACTTTGTTTGTGGTCTCTAACTTCACGGTGAATTCTTGACAGCAGTCATGAAAATATAGGGTATAAAGCTGTAGGTGGATTTGTGTAATTTCGTCAGTACTGCTTGAGTAATAATTTACTATTGACTGTCCTATTGAGAATAATAAATAGCGTCATGTTTGAAAACAAAGATGACATCTTTTTGTAGAACCTCTTACCTGTGGGCTCTCAATAAATACAAGCATTTCAAACATTTTTAAAGGCCTAAAAAAATTATACAACAGTATTTGTTGTATTCCTATGTAGGGCATGTTGCGCTCTGCGGATGATGTGGAGGGATAATACAATTGTGAATTAAAAATGAGAGACACAAACAAGAGGAGAACAAAGGACAACGAAAGAGGAGTTTTGAGGGGCAACATTTTTCCTTTTAACAAAGAAGCTATTCTACAACAGATATTGTTATTACCTTGTTGATTTTTTGAAAGGAAATAATGATTTGGTGTGGCAGAATAGTTAGAACTCAAAGGAAAAGAAAATGGAGTGTAGCTAAACCTTTAACTGCTTTTTTCACTCATAACATCTTTTGCGGGAAGTTGCAGAAAAGAGGTTGGAGTTCAAACCCAGCATCTTCTGTGTGTTTGAGAGAAGTTTAAGAGCAATGTGGAACATGTAGTATCTCCCATACTAATATTTTTAATGACTTCAACTACTCTGAAAATGTCATTTGTAGATAAGAAATATTGAGTCTGAAATTATGGAGTAGTTCTTTATTTGTAACACTCAACATTTTTATGTAGAATTGTCAATTCCCACACTGTCCATATATGTTTTTTTCTTAAGAGAAGCATTGATCAAATCCATATAAAATGGTTATAAGTGACACCCTAATAGAAGATTTTACTCTTTTCAATTCTGATATTGTTAGTTATTATAAAAAACTCAAAATTCAGTCATATCATCAACATACAGCTTCTCCCTTCCCCTTTTTCTTCTCTGAAGACTCTTTTCTAAACTACGGGTTAGAAGGAAAGAATGTCTCAGAGCCTTGTGAAAAGGATTCCATGGCAGGCAGAATGCTAAAATGCTACCTCTCCAAACTATGAGCTATGTGATTATGTTATGTTATACCAGAAATGGGATTTTGTGGAGGTAAATAAGGTTGCCAATCAGTTGACTTAAAATAAGGAGAATATCTAGTTGGCCTTAGTGGAATCACAGGTGGTCTTTATCTTTTTTTTAAGTTTCTTTATTTTGAGAGAGAGAAAGAGAGAGAGCAAGAGCATGTGTGCACAAGTGGGGGAGGGGTAGAGAGAGATGGAGACTGAATCCAAAGCAGGCTCCATACCATCAGTGCAGAGCCCAATGTGGAGCTCGAACACATGAACCATGAGATCATGACCTGAGCCCAAGTCGAATGCTTAACCAACTAAGCCACCCCAGCGCCCCGCACGTGATCTCTAAAAGCAAAAAAAAAAAAAAAAAAAAAAAAAAAAAAAATTCTCCAGCTGGTAATAGAAGGGAAAGGCAGGGTTAGTTAAAATGGAGGAGGAGTCAACTCATGGCTGCTGAGGGGTGGAGGGGGCTGGGTGATAAGGAATATAGGCAGTCTCTAGGAGCAGACAGTGGTCCCTGGCTGACAACCAACAAGAAGACCTGGGACCACCACTGCATAGAACGACATTCAGTCAACACCTTACATGAGATCGGAAGTGGGATTCTTTCCTAGAGCCTCCAGGTAAGAGCCCATCCCAGCCAAACCTTGACCATAGAATTTTGAGGACCTGACCACTGAACCCAAGTGAGCCCATCAGGACTTTTGATCTATAGAACTATAAAATAATAAGTGGAGGTTGTTTGAAGCTGCTCTTCTTGGGATAATTCATTCTCTACAGTAGTAGAAAACAAATACAGACTATATCATGCACTCTTAACTATTGATATTTCAAAATACAGACTTATGGATATAAAATATGGATCTTAAAATGTCACCACTTGGACAACTGTCAGATACTAAAAGACTGAGTCAGGTTTATCAATACTCTTTTTAGTCCTGAAGAGGATATCTCACAAAGGCAGACTGTTGACCTAATTTCTAATATTCGAATAGAAGAGAAATCTAATTTTGATAATATTTTTAGAGTTCTTTTTTTCTGATTGGATAATTGAAAAAATTTTTTTCTTTTTCTTTTTTTAATCTCTCCCTAGCCTCCAATTTAGTAGACTATGCTTTTGCAAATTGAAATCTATAAAAAAAAAAAAACAAAACATTTTCTAAACGTTAATTCAGCCTCCATGAGGCTTTGAATTCAGGAACAAATACTTTCCCAAGTCTCTTAGCCTTTTTTTTTTTTTTTTTATGGCAATGATAATTAACTTTACCAGTTCAATAAGAATTTGTCCTCCTCGTGACATGAGAGACTCTCAAAGAATAAGAACAAACTGAGGGGAGAGGGGGGTGTGGGAGGGGGGAGTGTGGGTGATGCTCACAGAGGAGGGCACTTGTTGGGTTGAGCACTGGGTGTTGTATGGAAACCAATTTGACAATAAGTTATTATTAAAAAAAGAAAGAAATGTTAAAAAATAAATAAAGAAAAAAAGAATCTGTCCTCCTTTTTACCAAGACACAATTAGATAAATTGATTATTCAACCAAGACCATACCTGGATGTGTCATACTATATGAGAATAAATCTCATTTCATCAGTTCTGACAAGCCCACCATGAAGGAATAAAGGTTCTATTTCACAGGTGAAACCGAGAACCATAAAACAGTTCCAAGAAATTGGTCCGATATGCGTTCCAGAGCTTACAGGCTGTAAATAACATCTCTCCATCTCTCCGTGGCAGTCCAGAAATCTCCTTGTATTTTAGGGACTTTGAGGAGAGAAGAATTTATCCAGATTTATATATTCTACTGGTAAGCTTTGTTGAAACGAATTTCTTAGGGGCACCTGGGTGGCTCAGCTGGTTGAGCATCTGGCTTCAGCTCAGGTTATGATCCCCTAGTCTGTGGGTTCAAGCCCCACATCAGGCTCTGTGCTGACAGCTCAGAGCTTTCTGCTTCAGATTCTGTGTCTCCCTCTCTCTCTGCCCCTCCCCTGCTCATGCTTTGTTTCTCTCTCTCTCTGTCAAAAATAAACATTAAAAAAATTTTGAAATGAATTTCTTAGATTTAGTTTCTTGGTCTCAGAATAAAACAGCAAATAAGAGCAATTCAAAAACTATGTCTGGAATAATAGAGGTTATTGAAAATGCAATCTGAGATGCTTTAAGAAATTTACACTGAATTTCCTCCAGATGAGCTGACCTCAGCAAGGAGGCTTTTGTAGTTAATTAACACCTCTTGTGATACCCACATGTCAAGATAAAATGAGACCAGCCTTCTCTTGTTTCCAACAATTATCTTTGGGGATTATTTGTGTGGTGTTTGTATATTTGTGAGTCCAAGTGAATTGGAAAATATTTTATGCATACTGTAGAGGAAAAATTTTTTGATCTGTATTAGTAATTTTTGGTATTTCTGCCACTGGACCCAGATTTAACATCTTGTTTCCCTAATTAATAAGCTAAATACATTTTTGGCCCATGTTGATTCTACATTTGTGTTAGTGTTTTCAACTTTTTCAAAATGACACCTTATCAAAAATATAATTAAGTCCATTTTAGGTTTCACATCTAACTTTTTATAATTTTATTGTGATTGATCATTTTTAACTTTGGAATTTTACTCTGACGTAAAGATTGTTTAACTTTTTAAACCATTAACTTTTAAAGTCCTAAAGGAAAACATATATTTAATAATTGCCTTGGTCTCAGTCCTGGAAATTTCTGTGATGTTAAATGAGAGGAAAAGATTATATTTCTCTAAGTCAACTGATTTAGATTATCACTGTTTTTTAATTTAAAAATCATCATATCTATTTCTTGGAAATTTATTGTTTCCTTACTTGTATTAAGTTTGCAACAGTATTTTCCAATGAGTAAATTCATTGCTAACTTTGAGATTTATACTTACAGACATTTTTACATTAAAGAAACTGCTTTCTAATTATGAGGTGCTACCATTTAGGAGGAACTGTAATTGGGTAAGTGAGAGCTGGTACTAGAAGAAGAGAAGTAATTATCAATGGTTGAGTAAAGATATAATCATTAGGAGCAATAGACAGTGATATTAGCAGTAAGAAAAAAATTTTTTTTAATTTTTCACATGGGTCTCCTGGGTGGCTCAATCAGTTAAGCATCGGACTCTTGATTTGAGCTCAAGTCATGATCTCACAGTTCGTGAGATTGATTGTGCCTAGGATTCCACACCAAGAGCACAGAGCCTGCTCGGGATTCTTTCTCTCCCTCCCTCTCAGCCCCTCTCCCACTCACATGTGCTCTCTCTCTCTCTTGCTCTCTCTGTCTCAAAAGAAACAAATGACTTTAAAAATAAACTTTTACTGAATTTTTAGTAAACTGCACATGGAAAAAAACAATAAATATGAATGTATCTTGCTTTACCTTTGGCTTCTTTCATTTTGATGTACAGATAAAACCAATAACAGTATTTTAAATGACTTGAATACCTACATTATATCGTATTTTGTCAAATGCCATGTCAGTTGTTCTTTCCTATCTTATTCTGGGGAAAGATTTTATAAGATGGATAGAATAATTGGTCTTAATTAGTCAACAAGTCTTCATGACCGTCAGTTTCCCAGTAAATCTTAGACACCAGTCTATAATTTAAATAAATACTATGGCATTAGCTTAATTGCTTAGGGAGAAACTTTTCCAAGTTACTGACAAACAAAAACAATAACAGGATATAGCTCCTTATTTTTATTTCAAAACTAGCAATTAAATTCAGCAAATGACAGGTTAATTTCTTTTATTACATGATCAGTGCAAAAACTGAGACCCTGTTACAGATGACATTGAACTAGTATTTCCCATATAAACAGAGAGTTAAAGTAAGAAATTGCCATTAAATTAAAACAAGATATCTTACATTGTTTTCAAAGAAAATCTTTTCATTCAGGAATATTACATTTATTAAGGGATATACTGATACATAATTTTTACCTGAAGGCAGCTGATTATATATTTGGTTTGTGTTCCATTTGGAAACACTTTGAGGTGTCATTTCCTACTTTGGATATTGGTTGACTGCATGTTGAATATGGGAGAAAGTATATCCTGAATTCCTTCAGAACCATGAGAGAAGAAAGTAGACTAACTTATGAGGATACCTTTTTTTCTACATACATATTTTTGTATAGAATGCACTCCTGATTGTTTTGAGAGACAATATTTCCGTTGTTATAAGAGATTATTTTTCTTTTCTACATAGGTTTTGTTAGAAGGGTAGACTAGAGACCCTGGACAGGGTTGTAATTCTATCCTGTCCCTATAATGGTCAGTGTGAAATAATAAGTGGAAAATTATTTTCTTTCAGTTTAGACAGTTTCTTTCTAGTTAAAAACAATTTGATTAGGTAAACATTTGGTCAATTTTTAAAAAAAACAACTCTATATCAGGACTATTTGTCCTGCACCTGTCCCCTTTATAAGAGGGAATTTAGGGGCACCTGGGTGGCTCAGTTGGTTAAGTGTCTGACTCTTGATTTTGGCTCAGATCATGATCTTAGAGTTCCTGAGATCAGACCTGTGTCAGGCTCTGCGTTGACAGTGCAGGGCCTGCTTGAGATTCTTTGTCTTTCTCTCTGCCTCTCCCCTGGTTGTATGCACGCATTCTCTCTCAAAATAAATAACATTTTTTTAACAAAAAGGAATCTGGATGAAGGGAAAGCTTAGGTCTTCACTGGAGAGGTAGAGTGCCTCATGATGGTCTTAGTGTTGTTCTGGCTGTTGGATTTACAATGGTCGATGACTGATATGCCTTTCTTCCTTCCCAATATCACCTTTCCTGGAAGAGAAAGATTTTCTGCTCCTTCTTTTCTGAAAGAAACTCGCTGATGCCAGATCATGGATCTCCTCTTTTCTATCGTCTATAATAAAACCTTGCCAACCAATTTGCTCAACCTTGATCTTCACGTATTAACAGGAGCTAAAGTTTTTTGCAAAATGTTTTTTCTTAACAAATGTTGATACTCAGTCTATCGACTAGCTGAAAAATTACACTTTGGTTTTCAAAAGCTTAACATTTTCCTGTTTTTTAGATTGCTACTTTAATCATCATAACTATCCTGGAGGCAAATGGATGCCTCCAGACCATTTGTTTATTCTTTCATACAGCAAAAAATTATTGATCATACGTTATATGCTCAGGACAGTTTCAGGTGCTTCTATGCTAGTGGCAGAGGTGAACATTAAATGAGATAAGCAAGGTATTAGAAAGTGATAAATGCTGTGGAGAAGAATGAAGCAGAGAAGGATAAGTGTACGTGTTGGGAGGGGAAGTTGTGCTTTCTCCATAGTGAGGGAAAGGCCTCATTGAGAAAGTGACTCTTGAGAATTATCTGAAAGAATGGAAGGAGTTGGTCATTTGATATCTGGGGGAAACCATTTCAGACAGTGAAAAATAGCAAGTTCAGAGGCTTGAGGACAGGTAGTGTGTCTGCTTGGAACAAGAACGGGGTAGGAGATGACGTCAGAGAGATAAAGAGCAGTTAGAACACACGGGGCCTCGTAAGTCAGAGGTGGGCTTTGAGTTTACTTAGAGTGGGTCAGGAAGCCACTGGGGACTTCTAGATGAGGAATGATCATGATCTGAAGCAAGTTTTCGCAGTCTGTAGGAGAGTAAGCAAGATGAGGAGATCTTCGGAAGTTATTACAGTAATACAGATGAGGGATGATGGTGGTTTAAACCAAGCCCCTAGCTGTGAAGAAGTAGCTAAATTCTGGCTATATTTTGAAATTAGAAACATCGGAATTTTATTTTTTAAAAAAAAGACATAGGAAGTAAGAAAAATAAACAAATAAAGGATAGAACTAAGATTTTGACCCTGAAACTTGAAAAATGGAATTGTACTCAACTAAAAAGTAAAATGAGCACATTTGAAATAAGGGAGTGTGTTATCAGGAGCCTAATTTTGGACCTATGTTTGAAATGTCTATTAGACATCCATGTGAAGATGTTAAGTTGTCAGCAGTTAGCACTGTAGGTCAGGCATCCAAGGGAGAAGCTGGGATAGAGACGTACATTTTTTACATCATTACCATACAGTCTTAATTTCTTACCTAAGAGTAATAAAAGTTTGCCTTACTTGACAGGAAAGAAACAAAAACACTAAATTAAAAGAAGCTAATGGAATGCCTGAAAACCAAAGCAAAAGTTCTAACTAATCATAGATTTTAATGAACACTTAAAATCCCTCTCCAACTAGAGATGTTAAAGTAAAAAGATTAGAGAAGGAACTCATTCAACAATTCTTTCATTTATTTATTTTTATTTATTTGTTTGTTTATTGTTATTTAAAAAAATTTAAATCCAGGTTAGTTAACATATAGCATAATAATATTTTCAGGAATAGAACTTAGTGATTCATCATTTACACGTAACACCCAGTGCTCATCCCAACAAGTGTCCTCCTTAATGCCCTTCACCCCTTTAGCCTTTCTACCCACCTGACACCCCGCCAGCAACCCTGTTTGTTCTCTGTATTTAAGAGTCTCTTATTGTTTGTCTCCCTCTCTGTTTTTATATTATTTTTGTTTCTCTTCCCTTATGGTCATCTATTTTGTATCTTAAATTCCACATACGAGTAAATTGCATATTTGTCTTTCTCAGACTGACTCTTTTTGCTTAGCATAATACACTCTAGTTCCATCCACATTGTTGCAAATGGCAAAAGTTCACTCTTTTTGATCACTGAGTAATATTCCATTGTATTTATATACCACATCTTCTCTACCCATTTATTGGTCAATGCGCATTTGGACTTTTTCCATAATTTGGCTATTGTTGACAGTGCTGCTATAAAGATTGGGGTGCATGTGCCCCTTTGAATCAGCACTCCTGTATCCTTTGGATAGATACCTAGTAGTGCAATTGCTGGGTCATAGGGTAGTTCTATTTTTAATTTTTTGAGGAACCCTCATACTGTTTTCCAGAGTGGCTGCACCAGTTTGCATTCCCACCAGCAGTGCAAAATGGTTCCTCTTTCTTTGCATCCTCACCGACTTCTGTTGTTGCCTGAGTTGTTAATTTTAGCCATTCTGACAGGTGTGAAGTGGTATCTCATTATGGTTTTGATTTGTATTTCCCTGATGAATGAGTGATGTTGAGCATTTTTTCATGTGTCTGTTGCCATCTGGATGTCTTCTTTGGGAAAGTATCTATTCATGTCTTTTGCCCATTTATTCGCTGGATTATTAGTTTATTGGGTGTTGAGTTTGGAAAGTTCTTTATAGATTTTGGACACTAACCTTTTATCTCATAGGCCATTTGGAAATATCGTCTCCCATTTCATCAGTTGCCTTTTAGTTTTGCTTATTGTTTTCTTCACTGTGTAGAAGCTTCTTATCTTGATGAGGTCCCAATAGTTCATTTTTGCTTTTGTTTCCCTTGACTCCAGAAACATGTCAAGTAAGAAGTTGCTGGGGCCAACGTCAAAGAGGTTTTTGTCTGCTTTCTCTGTTAGGATTTTGATGGCTTCCTGTCTTACATTTAGGTCTTTCATCCATTTTGAGTTTATTTTTGTGTATGGTGTAAGATAGTGGCCCAGTGTCATTCTTCTGTATGTCATTGTCCAGTTTTCCCAACATCATTTGCTGAAGAGAGTCTCTTTTTTCACTGGATCTTCTTTCCTGCTTTGCTAAAAACTAGTTGGCCGTAAGTTTGTGGGTTCATTTCTGGGTTCTCTATTCTGTTCCACTGATCTATGTGCCTGTTTTTGTGCCTGTACCATACTGACTTGATGATTACAGATTTGTAATACAGCTTGAAGTCGGGAATTGTGATGCCTCCAGCTTTGGTTTTCTTTTTCAGGATTGCTTTGTTTATTTGGGGTCTTTTCTTGTTCCATACAAATTTCAGGTTTGTACGTTCACCTCTGTGAAGAATTCTGGTGTTATTTTGATAGGGATTACATTGTATATGTAGATTGCTCTAGGTAGTATCGGCATTTTAACAATATTTGTTCTTCCTATCTATAAGCATGGAATGTTTTTTTTTTCATTTTTTTGTGTCTTCGTCAATTTCTTTCATAAGCTTTCTATAGTTTTTAGTGTATAGATTTTTCACCTCTTGGGTTAGGTTTATTCCTAGGTATGTTATGTTTTTTTGTGCAGTTGTGAATGGGATCAATTCCTTGATCTGTCTTTCTGCTGCGTCATTATTGGTGTACAGAAATGCAACTGATTTCTGTACATTGATTTTGTATCCTATGACTTTGCTGAATTCATGTGTCAGTTCTAGCAGTTATTGGGTGGGATCTTTTCTGTTTTCCACATAGAGTATCATGTCACCTATGAAGAGTGAAAGTTTGACTTCCCCCTTGTAATTTGGATGCCTTTTATTTCTTTGTGTTGTCTGATTGCTAAGACTAGACTTCCAACACTATGTTGAATAACAGTGGTGAGAGTGGACATCCTTGTTGTGTTCCTGATCTTAAGGGGAAAGCTCTCAGTTTTTCCCCATTGAGGAAAATATCAGCAGTAGGTCTTTCATATATGGCCTTTATGATCTTGAGGATTTTTATCAAGAAAGGATGCTTTGGGGTGCCTGGGTGGCTCAGTCGTTTAAGCGGCCGACTTCAGCTCAGGTCATGATCTCACGGTCTGTGAGATCGAGCCCTGCATCAGGCTCTGTACTGATGGCTCGGAGCCTGGAGCCTGCTTCAGATTCTGCGTCCGCCTCTCTCTCTCTGCCCTTCCCCTGTTCACGCTCTGTCTCTCAAAAATAAATAAGAGTTAAAAAAAATTAAAAAAAAAAAAGAAAGGATGCTTTATTTTGTCAAATGCCTTTTCTACATCTATTGAGAGTATCATGTGGTTTTTATCCTTAATTAATTAATGTGATATGTCACATTGATTGATTTGCAGATATTGAAACAGTCCTGCATCCCAGGAATAAATCCCAGTTGATTGTGGTGAATAATTCTTTCAATGTATTGTTGGATGTGGTTTGCTAGTATCTTATTGAAAATTTTGCATCCATTTTCATCAGGGAAATTGGTCTGTAGTTCTCCTTTTTAGTGGGTCATTTTCTGGTTTTAGAGTGAAGGTCGCTGGCCTCATAGAATGCATTTGGAAGTTTTCCTTCCATTTCTATTTTTTGGAACAGCTTCTAAAGAATAGGTATTAATTCTTCTCTAAATGTTTGGTAGAATTCCTCTGGAAAGCCATCCAGCACTGGACTCTGGTGTGTTGGGAGATTTTTGATTATTGATTCAATTTTTTAGTGATTATGGGTATGGGTCTCTTCAAATCTTCTATTTCTTCCTGTTTCAATTTTGGTAGTTTATATGTTTCTAGGAATTTGTCCATTTCTTCCAGATTGTCCTATTTGTTGGCATTCAATTGCTCATAATATTCTCTTATTATTGTTAGTATTTCTGAGGTGTTGGTTATGATCTCTCCTCTTTCATTCTTGATTTTATTTATTTGGGTCCTTTCCTTTTTCTTTTTGATCAGTCTGGCTAGGGGTTTATCAATATTGTTAATTCTTTCAAAGAACCAGCTCCCTGTTTCATTGATCTGTTCTATTGTTTTGTTTTATCTATCTATCTATTTATTTATTTATTTATTTTTGATAGCATTGATTTCTGCTCTAATCTTTATTATTTCCTTTCTGCTGGTTTTGAGCTTTGTTTGCTGTCCTTTTTCCAGCTGTTTTAGGTTTAAGATTAGGCTGTGTATTTGAGACCTTTCTTCCTTCTTTAGGAAGGCCTAGATGGCTATATACTTTTCTCTTTTGAACACCACTAATTGATTCCTCCACCAACTTCTTTTATTCCTCTTTTCCTAACTTTGTCTGCTGAGATCATGCTCCTAAATTATCCACTTACACTTACAAGAAGTCTTCGCCACAGGCTCTACTTTATGGAGAATTCAGGAAAATAAGTTTTTTTTTTCTTCTTCTGCCACCTCAGTTGCCCAAAGGTAGTTGATACATCCTAAGCATCCAGAAGATTGTCTGGCACCTGACGGCTCTCAACATATATGTACTGAATTGAACTGAAAGTAATTTGGCTCTCTCTAAATCAGGTAGGGATTAGGAAGTTGTGATTTCAATGCCAAAGTGCAACTATCAAAATGATATATTACCTAATAGTCATTGAACTAGACCATAGGGGAATTCAAAAAGGTATGACAATAGAGAGTAGGTGTTAAAGGGCCTGTGTTTATGAGGCATACTGCTTGGGATGTGTGTACCTGCTATATGTGTAAATTTGGAAAATTATTTAACCTCTCTGTGTTGTGATTTCCTCATTTCTAAAATGGGGATAATAATTATCTCTAGTTCAAAGGGTTGTGAGGATTAAATGAGTTAATATACATAGAACATACATGCCTTGCAGTAACTTGTTTGAATATATACAACATAATGTCTGCAATGTTATTGCTGTTCTTGCCGTTATTGATTTCTACCACACACAGTATGGAGACCCAGTATCAAATTAAAATAAGTGGACATTCCTAGACTTCAAGTCAATCTAACCAAAGTTTTCCCACCATTTTCTTATATTTTGCTTGTTTTTAGTTACAATAACTATTTATTTACTCTAATAAACATCTAAGCCATATAAAAATATATAAAATTCCACAATAGGTTCCATTTTATTCATGTTTCATTTTATTCAAGTGTAACTTTGTTTGCTAATAATATCAGCCCAATTTATAAATGAATTAACCAATTCTCGATAAATATTATCATTGGAATAAATACTATACACTAGTCTCTCCTTGGGCCCCCATGCAAGGTTCAGACAACTTATTTTGCTACCGCGAAGCTTGTGGACAAAACATCAAGCTAAATCTAAGAATCCTGAAATGTTGTCATTTGTGAAATGGAGTTTGCCGTGCTTACCCCATCATGTTTGAGGGAGAATTAAATGTCACAGTGTTCATGAAGCGACCTGGCGCAGACTCTGGCATGTCGTTGAAGATCAATAGCACTAATTGGAATGAATGCTAATTTGAATAGCACTAATTGGAATCCCATCCATACCCCATACTTCTCTGAACTTGTTGTGCTGTGATTTTCTTAAAAAAAAAAATTCAAACGCAAATGTCTCATTAGTACTTGTTGAACAGAACTCACTTTCATGAAAATAAATGTTCCAGTGATGAATGTTAGAGACTGAAACCTTTTCATTAACCATAACAGAACGAATTCCGGAGTTATTTCAGCTGCATTTCAATTTGTCGTTTAATTTAGTAAGTCACAATGAGAACTACTAAAAAGCAACCTAATCCGAGTTCTTTAAATTCTTTTAACTTGGCGTTATATGCTGAGCAAATGGGTTTATTAAGGAAGCTGCTTGTGAGGCATGATACCTTGAGTCAGTTGCTAACCTGTGATTTACAAAGTTTAAACTTTTAATACATACCGAGTGTGATTTTTTTTAAATCTTTTTAATGTATGTTTATTTTAGAGACAAAGCACAGTGCAAGCGGTGGATGGGAAGAGAGAGAGGGAGACACAGAATCTGAAGCAGGCTCCAGGCTCTGAGCTGTCAGCACAGGGCCCGATGCAGGGTTCAAACTCACTGTGAGATCATGACCTGAGCTAAAGTCGGATGCTTAACCGACTGAGCCATCCAGGCACCCCTCTGAGTAAGATAATAGAGATAAGGTAATGAATGGAACACTAGCCTTTGTGTTAAAAAATTAATCTCTAACTGGATGACCTTGGTTTAATCTTTAATTTTTAAGTCTATAAAATATGTGGTTATGGGAATGTAAGAGGAGATTGTAACAAAAATCTCCGATTTTTTTTTGGGGGGGGGAGCAAAAAAAACTCTACAAGGAAGATCTTATATACCAAGACATTATTACTTTAGCAGTTGGGAACCTTAAGTGAGATTCCCACTAACCAAGTACTTGACAAATATGAAGGAGGAAAGAGGACGAGGACAGTGTACTTTCATTGCAGCCAGCTACCAACAGTCTTTTTCTAGTATAAGGTGACTTATGAATATCATTATATACTCAGCCTAGCACTTTTACTGCTTTTAGGTTAAGTGCCATAAACTCATGGGATCTGTAACCTCACATATAATAAAATTTAAAAAAGATGAGAAAAACATAATTTGCAATTATATTCAGTCCTCTAGTATGAATTTATTTACAATCACTTTGACTCCTGAAAGGAGTTAGTCCTAATCACAGGTGAGATAATTTAGGGTAATCAGATTACACCTTTTTACATCAGTGCTGATTAAGTGTCTGGGGCAGAGCCAGTACCAAATTAAATACTGTACTAAATTCCAGTGACTTCATTTAGGGGGAAATGAGTATCTCGAAAGTAAACGAAAATGCTGGGAGAAAACATATGACATTTTTCAAAGGGGTTTCTGGTGTTTGAAACCAACTAGGATTTGATTTTAAATAATACTGAATAATTACTGAAAACATTCGTGTCTGTATAAATGCTTTCACTGAAAGCATTTTCAGAATAATTCTTCAAATATATGATCCTAGGATCTAATTATCCCTTACTGCAAACTTAAGAATGTATTTAGATGATTTAAGGCTACAATGTTAAAATCTAAATGACCCCAAATCCCAGAAACGGAGATGAAAGTACTGTATTAAGTCTAAACTGTTTGGGATTATCATTTTTCAAAGGTGTTTCCTGCCCGGTTTTAAATGCCAGGTGCCAAAAATGATAAGCAAACAATTCTGTCAATAGACCACTTATGTTCCTAACTCTGTTCTTCTCAAAGTAACAAAGTGCCTTGATTCCAGCAGCGATTCCCCAGTCTGCTTTCGCCTTGGGTTTCCATTGTGACCATTAACTGCTGAAACTGAGCCGAGAGCCCATGATCACAAGATCTGAACGTCGCAAGGGATCCTAGAGGTAAATTAACTCATTCCTCTGCCTCTAGGAAGGGCGAACTGCACGCAGATATTTCCAGAGGAATAATTTTGCATCCTAATGAGAGTGAAAGACTTAGAAGTGGGAATTTCCTTCAGAAACACGTCTGCATACTTTTGGACTATTTCTATGCTAATGCCAATGCAGCAGCAAGTAAAGGTTCTGAAGTGCACATGGGTGGTGCCTCCCCACACAGTCAGATTAGCGCATGACTCGGATTAGGCATCTCGCTGTTACAGATTCATTACTTCGCCTGAGAAATTTCCTTTTATGTATCAAACAACCCCTTGGAATATAACCGTTTTTATACATCTTGTTTTACATGACCAAATGTTTCTACTGTCAGTATTTTTCCATCTCTCCCCTCAGCCTCCCTCTCCATTTTTTCCTTCCACCTCTTTCATGTGGTCCTCTCTCTCCCTGGCCTGCTTTCTACCCTCCACCCTGGGTAATGACACCACTAAGCTTGAAGTTGAGCTCACTACCTTGGCACCATCTTTCCCCTGACCTTTTCTATTCTGTTGGATGCCAAATTCTGTAATTAATGCTTTAAAAATGACTCGCGGATCAGTCCCTCTTTTCTATTCTGTTGCTGCTATCTCACTTTGGGCTTTTATTATGTTTTGTTTGGGTATAAATTAACTCTCCTACTCTTCTTGCTTCGGTTTCTCTCCAGCTGCCAAGTATATCGTATGCACTGCTGTCACAGTGGTCAGCATGAAGCATAGCTTGGACTTAATCTTGTGTCGAAACCTTCACTGCTTCCACATTATCTGCCAAGGCATCAACCCCTTTGGCTGGCTCTTATACCCCTGTTCCAGCCCCGCCCCCCACTGCCAACACTCGTCTTATGACCCAGAATACTGACTTCCTAGTATTACCACTCACTTTTTCCCTTTCACTTGGGTGATAGTCTTCCTAAACGATATAAAATTTCCTGAACGACTCTAAATTTTCTTTCTTTTTCTTTTTTTAATGTTTATTTTATCTGTTTTAGAGAGAGAATGAGAGAGAACACAATCAAGGGAGGGGCAGAGAGAGAGACACACAGAATCCAAAGCAGGCTCCAGGCTCTGAGCTGTCAGCACAAAGCCTGATGCGGGGCTCGAACTCATGAACTATGAAATCATAACCTGAACCAAAGTCAGACGTCTAACCAACTGGGCCACCCAGGTACCCCTTACATATTTTTCTCTAATTCCATGTTTTTGTGATCCTGTTTCCTTCATCTACGATTTTATTCTTCCAGTATTCATATATTGAAATCTGACTCCTCCTTCAATTCCTTATCAACCAACCAAAAAACCAATTAACTAAATAATAACAGCAGCTACACTTTATTATGCCCTCCTAACTTGTCAGGACTATATTGAACATTTTGAATACATGGTCCCTGATCCTCACCCAAACAGTTACTAGGAGGATATTATTATAACCATTTCACAGGTAAAGAAACTGCCATACAGAAATGTTAGTTGATTTTTATCCTAGGCTGCATAATTCATAAGTGGGATGTTGGCACATCTTATTAGTTACTAAACTAATACTCTTTCCTCTTTTTTTTTTTTTCTTTAGCAGAACCCTAATTTTTATTTTTCGGAAGGGGCATAACAGTGTGACCAGCTGAAACAAAAAGAACACAGAAACTACATATCTTAATCTCCCTGAATACAAGCGATTAGCCTTTTTTTTTTTAATTTTTTAATGTTTGTTTATCTTCCAAAGACAGAGATAGAGCATGAGCGGGGGAGGGGCAGAGAGGGAGGGAGACAGAATCAGAAGCAAGCTCCAGGGTCTGAGCTGTCAGCACAGAGATCATTGTGGGGCTTGAACTTACAGACCCTGAGATCATGACCTGAGCTCAAGTCAGGCACTTAACCAACTGAGCCACCCAGGCGCCCCAGATGAGCCTTTTGACATACGTCTAGCCAAGGAGACCTAAGTGGTGGTTTTGGCAACATTTTCTTGTCTCTTCCATGTCTCTTTCTTCCTCTTTATCCTTTAGGAAGCAAGAGCTGAGATGCCTGGTGAAGCAGGAATCATCCTGGAACTATCAGGTGAGATTTGGAACAGTAAGGAAGGTGGGGAGAAAAGACGACTGAGCCTGGGGTGTTGACAGTACCGAGAGCTGCTGCACTGTCACCTGTCCAGAAATTCTTGTTGGGTAAAAAGACTAAAGTTTAATTTGGTTCACTTCCATTGAGTTTTCTGTTGCTTATACCTAAGCCCAATTCCCAACTGGTGCATGAGGTAAGTGGTTTTCACACCTATATTGTGTCTCCTGGATTCTTCTTTGGATGACATCATCCTTGCCCCCTTCATGATGCAAATTAAACCTTACCTGAATCCCCATCTCAGAAATAACATTTTCTTCCTTGGGTATGCCCATTAAATTCTGAGCTACTTTTAAGGTCTTTATTAATTCTTCATTTTATTTGGAATTTTGTATTATAGATTGTAAATTTCTGAAGAACACAGTCTATAATTTCCTTCCATATACATAAAAAAAAACACTGAATGAATGTTTACTGTGTTGGATTAAATCCATAAAATTCACTGTATAGTTTTCTGTTACTGGAGTTTCCTATGCAATGTATAAACAGTGTTCATGGATAAAAAGAAAGCTCAAGAGATATGTCTTCAAAGAGAAATTATTTAGGAATTAAGATGGAATATGAAGTTCGTAGCCTCAGTATATTTCAAAGGAATATATCCATTTTGCCCTTGAAAGGAACTATCTTCTCTCTTCCTCTGTGTTTTCTTATTCAATGCTAGCAGAAAGCCTCTGAATACAAAGCCTGCTTGTTCCTCTCATAGTAACTGCCACTGCCTCCTGCTAGTCTTTCATTTAGCGGAAGAGGGGGGGTCAAATGAGTCTTGATTAATAGATTCTCATTTCTCTCCTTCCCACCTCTTTCAAGCTCTGCTGTCATAAAATTAATGTTAAACTTATATCTATACTATCTTAAATAGCTCAGATCTAATGAGATGAAATTTAGTTGGTTAAATGCAAATACTGTTTCCCCTGTCACACATCCCAAATACTACTATAAAATACACAGTAAATATAGGAGAGATATATTAAGTTATTAATAGAAATATTCTTATTTTTGACACTTCTGTTTTTTTTTCTAAAATAAGCAGCTATATCTTTATTTTTTTAAGATTTTATTTTTTAAGTAATCTCTACACCCAACGTGGGGCTCAAACTCACAACCGTGAGATCAAGAGTCATAGGCTCTACGGACTGAGCCAGCCAGGTGCCCCAGTAGCCTATCTTTATAATAAAAGTCAACATTATTTAAACTTATTTTGAAAGTTCATGGTAGGTAAAGTATCTTCCCCATATTTCCTGCCTCTTTATGTCAATATTGTAACTAGTGGGCTCTGATTTTTGCCAATGTGTTCTACTCCATCAGCTCCATGAATATTCTATCATTCAGCAACTAGCCAGGAAAACAGAAGCCACCCTCACCCTTTCAGATACAGGGAATTGTCTCCCAGGTGATGGAAAACAGAAGCTAAACAGGGTTCGTTAAGGCAACCCAGAGAAATTCTAATCACTCTCAGTTGGAAAGGACAACATATGAATATGTGGTTGCCCAAAACCAGAAGCTGGACTCAGGATGAAGCTAGTACCATGATGAGGGGGCCAGTGACTTCTGGGGCCAAGAGCTGGAGCCATGGAGGAGCCATGGGCACTGTCAAAGATTCCTTAAGACACAAGAAAAGAAAAAATATCCTCACTTTCTTCCTGTAAGGAAAATTGTTAGGAAAACAAAATATTGCTTGTGTCTTTCAAAGGATTCTGTGTTTTGAATCTGAGGACAGGAATCAGCCATGAGCTAAACTAAATTTTATTCAATAGCAACAATCTACAAGGTCAGAGTCAATAAATAGAAAGACTGATTCATAATATTTATTGGTGGGATAAATAAGGTTGTTTTTTTTATCCTTTTTTTTACATTATAATGTAAAATTTAATGCTTTTATGCAAATTCTGAAAAACTTTTATTTATGTCCTCTCTTTTATCATCCTGTAGTATAGAGACATATTTTATTCTCTTATTAATGTTTGTATTTCTGTGGTGTTTATATGTATTAATGTTTTTATTTGTGAAAACAACCTCATGAGATAAGCAGTATAATTAACCCATTTTGTGGAAGAGGAAATTGAAGCACAGAGAGATTAGCTAATAGGCATGTTTTATATATAGATGACACAATTGTATGTTAGGGTATTAGAAGTGGCCTTTGTAGTCAGTTATGCTATGTTATTATTGCCACAAAAAAGGTCCTCAGATTTACTCTTCTAAAGTGGAACACTTTTCTTGTAGACATTGCTCAAATGCCAACCCCTTAAAGCAAGCCACCATCTTCTCTTACCTATACCACTACAATGGACTCTGGACTCATCTCGTCCTTTCCATTCTTATCCTCTTCGGTCCATAGTCTGCAGGGCAGCCAGAATAACTTTTTAAAAACACAGCTTTTCTTCTCAAAGCCTTTCAGCAGGTTGTCCATTGTTAGTTAAGTTCAACATTACTTAAAAATACCTTACCATGGGTTTTATGTATAACCCAGTATGTTTGAAGTGCTGTTGGTTTCCTGGTGTGACTGGGCAGTCATCTACCTACCCATCTGCACTTGAAAGGGCATTGTCTTTACCTCTCTTATACTCAGAAGCCATTGGCAGGCTCTGTAAATGAATCAGAAAATTCATCCTGAGATTATCCTTACCTTCTGCCAATGAGAAGAGCATTGATCTTTGGGCAACAGAGTTCCAGAAAGTCTGGAGACTTGAATATTAGACTCAACTCATCGCTAGAGACCCCCTGAGGGCTTGTGAGTCTGCTGGAGCTTCTGGCAAAGTGACAACCATTTTGTAATGTCTCTCAATGGTGCTATTTGTTTTGGCCTTTCCTGGGTAAGTTTGGTGAGCAGCCAGGGCAACAAAGGGCACTCCTGAGACTAGTGTTGGAAGAGGCAGCTAGGGTGAATCTCTAAGTAGTAGAGGGATGTAGGGCAAAGGAAACTGGCTAAGGCATAGGTAAGCTAAAATTCACAAAGTACTTGCTTATATTTGAATAAACAGCAAAAGCTAAAAGAACGCTACAACGGGCCTTCACATGCTGGGAGAAATACTTGGTCTCTGGGGTGCTCTACATTTCATCCCTTGGGGCAACGAACCATGCCGGTATTTCAACCTCAGTGCTGCTCTGGACTAGCAAAGTATCTTAGGTGTTTCATATTGTGTGATTAATGAATAAGAGACAGAATAAAAGCTTGACACTGTCTTTGGCCTGTCTAGTTGCGTTCATATATCTGAGAAATAAGAAAGAAGATTACATGGTATTTAAATTAAAAAAACTTTTTTTTAACATTTATTCACTTTTGAGAGACAGAGAGAGAGACAGAGTGTGAGTGGGGCAGGGGCAGAGAGAGGGAGACACAGAATCCGAAGGAGGCTCCAGGCTCTGAGCTGTCAGCGCAGAGCTCAATACAGGGCTGGAACCCAAGAACCACAATATCATGACCAGAGCCGAAGTTGGATCCTTAACCGACTGAGCCACCCAGGCGCCCCTACTTGGTATTTAAATATAAAGAATATTGAACTGGATGATAAATAAAGGACTGACAAAATATCTTTGGCAAAAATTTTGCTCTCGTAGACTAGTTGCAGCTGTTCAGAATTACTAGAATAACTCAATAAAAGGTTTTTGTTTGATTTTCATTGCTTCGTGAAGTTGGCAAAGATGGATTGTGCATGATGACTACGACTGGAATAATGTTATTACTAGTTGTCATATTTTAATCTAAATAAATGGCCATAATTCTGTCCAAGACTTTACTGCTTATGATATATTAAGTCCTATGGGTTCTATAAAATAACTTTGAAACCTCTTTTGTTGCTTTAGACTTTATGCAGCCAAAATAATTACTGAAGACATTTCAGCCTGCAGTTTTTTCAATTCAGAGGTCATTCACACTGACTTTTCTTGCTTTGACTTCATGCAAGACACCATTAATCAAATGTGCTATTAAAATGTTAACTCTCCCTTTAAATACCTCATTAATGTACATGTGTATTTAACTATAACTTTTAAAATCTGAATCAATGAAAACTACCTCTTGAGTGAAGAAAAAAACTCATTTGTTTTATTGCACCTTACATTGCAAGACATTACAATCTAGTACCTTGTAAATAGTTTTCCCTCTTAAATCATTGCCTGGAAAATAAGGTTGTCTCACTTTTTCCATAAAGCTAAAGTTGTAGAGGTCAAATTTTGTAAATGATACAAAAGAGTTTCCTCCATGAATAATCACAAGCTCCTGTTGTTGGAAGGGTCTTCAAGAAATGACACAGTTCAGCCTGAAGCCAGATGTGCCCACTACATACATACAGTTATTCTATTATTCAGATGTCCTGAGATAGACTATCCCGACCTTCTTGCTATGGTAGCCTGTCTCATATTAAATCATCATTTTTTATTGTTGTTTGTTTTACAAACCTTTATCAGATGCCTATTTTTTTGTTTCTTTTTTTAAATATTCCAGTTAATTAACATACAGTGTTATATTAGTTTGAGGTATGTAATATAGTGATTCAACACTTCCATATATCACCTGGTACTTCTTATGACAAGTGCACTTCTTAATCCCCATCACCTATTTAACCCATCCCACCACGTATCTCCACTCTGGTAACCATCAGATTATTCTCTATAATTACGAGTTTGTTTCTTGGGTTTCTCTCTCTCTCACTCTTATTTATTTATTTTTTTTTGCCTTTGCTTGTTTTCTTTCTTAAATTCCACATATGAGTGAAATCATCTGGCATTTGTCTTACTTTGACTGATTTATTATGTTTAGCATTATACCTTCTAGCTGTATCCATGTCATTGCAAATGACAAGATTTCATTCTTTTGTATGGCTAAATAGTATTCCATTGTATATGGAATATAGATATACATGGAGTATATATATATATATATATATATACTGCATCTTCTGTGCCCATTCAAGAGTCAGTGGACATTTTGACTGCTTCTATATCTTAGCTATTGTAAATAATTCTGCTATAAACATCAGGGTGCATATATTCCTTTGAATTGGTGTTCTTGTATTCTTTGGGTTAATACCCAGTAAGTGCAATTGTTGGATCATAAGGTGGTTCTATTTTTAACTTTTTGAGGAAACTCCATTCTGTTGTCCACAGTGGCTACACCAGTTTACATTCCCACTAATAGTGCAAGAGAGTTCCCCTTTGTTCACATTCTCACTAACACCTGTTGTTTCTTGTGTTGTTGATTTTAGCCATTCTGACAGGTGTGAAGTGATATCTCATCGTAGTTTTGATTTGCATCTCCCTGATGACTGGTGATGATGAGCATCTTGTCATGTATTGGTTGGCCATCTGGATGTCTTCTTTGGAGAAATGTCCATTCATGTCTTCTGCCCATTTTTTAATTGGATCATTTATTTTTTGGGTGTTGAGTTTTATAAGTTCTTTATATATTTTGGATACTAACCCTTTGTCAGATATGTCATTTGCAAATATCTTCTCCCATTTCATAGGTTGCCTTTTAGTTTTGTTGATTGTTTCCTTCACATGTAGAAGCTTTTTATTTTGATGTAGTCTCAATAGTTTATTTTTGCTCTTGTTTCCCTTGCCTCAAGAGATATATCTTTAAAGAAGTTAGTTTCCTGGACACCTGGGTAGCTCAGTCAGTTAAGTGTTTGACTCTTGATCTTGGCTCAGTGAGTTCGACCCACACGTTGGGCTCTGCACGGATAGTGTGGAGCCAGCTTGGGATTCTCTCTCTCTCTCTCTCTCTCTCTCTTTCTCTCCCTCTGGCCCTCCTCCACTCTCGCATGTGCTCTGTTAAACTAAGTAAACTTTTGGGACGCCTGGGTGGCTCAGTCGGTTGAGCGTCCAACTTTGGCTTAGGTCATGATCTCACAGTCTGTGAGTTCGAGCCTCGCGTCGGGCTCTGTGCTGACAGCTCAGAGCCTGGAGCCTGCTTCACATTCTGTGTCTCCCTCTCTCTCTGCCGCTCTCCCACTCATGCTCTGTCTCTCTCTGTCTCAAAAATAAATAAACCTTAAAAAAACTAAAAAAATAAATAAATAAACTTTTAAGAAAAAAAAGGGGTTGCTTTGGCCAATGTCAAAGAAGTTTTCTTCTAGGATTCTGACAACTTCGGGTCTCACATTTAGGTATTTAATTGAATTTTGAATTCAATTTTGAATTTATTTTGAATTCAAATTTTGAATTTATTTTTGTGTGTGGTATAAGAAAGTGGTCCATTTTTACCTGAATATTGCTGTCCAGTTTTCCCAACACATTTTGTTTAATAGACTGCCTTTTATCCTTTGGATATTCTTTCCCACTTTGTTGAAGATTAATTGACCATATAATTGTGGGTTTATTTCTGGATTTTCTATTCTTTTCCATTGATCTATGTGTCTGTTTTTGTACCAGTACCATATTGTTTTGATTACTACGGCTTTGTAATATAGGCTAAGTCTTGAATTGTGATGCCCCCAGCTTTGCTTTGCTTTTTTAAGATTGCTTTGGCTATTCAGAGTCTTTTGTGGTTTCATATTTATTTTAGGATCGTTTATTTTAGTTTTGTGAAAAACTGTTGGTATTTTGATAGAGATTGCATAAAAGGTGTAGATTGCTTCAGGTAGTATAGATATTATAACAATATTTGTTCTTCCAATCCATGAGCATGGAATGTCTCTCCATTTTTTTTTTTTTTTGGTGTCATCTTGAATTTCATTTGTATTTTATAGTTTTCAGAGTACAGGTATTTAGTTATTTGGTTAGGTTTATTCTTAGGTATATTTTAATTTTGGGTGCAGTTGTAAATGGGATTATATTCTTAATTTCTCCTCTGTTGCTTCGTTATTGGTGTATAGAAGTGCAGCAGGTTTCTGTATATTAATTTTGTATCCTGTGACTTTACTGAACTCATTCAGTTCTAGCAGTTTTTTTGGTGGAGTCTTTAGGGTTTTCTATATATAGTATCATGTCATCTGCAGGTAGTGAAAAATTTACCTCTTCCTTACCAATTTGGATTCCTTTTACTTCTTTTTGTTGTCTGACTGCTGTGGCTCGGACTTCCAGTACTACATTGAATAAAAGTAGTGGGAGTGGGCATCCTTGTCTTGTTTCTGACCTCAGGGGAAAAGCTCTCCTTTTTTTCCCCCTTAAGGATGATCTTAGCTGCAGTTTTCACAGATGACCTTTATTATCTTGAGGTATGTTCCCTGTAAACCTATTTTGTTGAGGGTTTTTATCATGAATGGATGTTGCACTGTGTCAAATGCTTTTTTCTTCATCTATTGAAAGGATCATATGATACTTATCGTTTCTCTTATTGATGTAATGTATCACAATGATTGATTTGCAGACACTGAGCCACACTTCCAATCCACTTCCAATAAATCCCTCTTGGTTGTGGTGAATGATTTTTTTAAGTGTATTGACTTTGATTTGCTAGTATTTTGTTGAGACTTTTTACATCTATGTTCATCAGGGATTTTGACTCATAATTCTCTTTTTTAGTGTTTTTTTTTAATCTGGCTTTGGTATCAGGGTAATGTCAGCCTCATAGAATTAATTTGGAAGTTTTCTTTTTTTTCCCCTATTTTTTGGAATAGTTTAAGATGAATAGGTATTAACTCTTGTTGAAATGTTGGGTAGAATTTGCCTGTGAAGCTACCTGTCCCTGAATCTTTGTTGGGAGTTGTTTGTTGTTGTTGTTGTTGTTGTCATTGTTGTTGTTATTGACTCCATTTCTTTGCTGATTATTGGTCTGTTCAAATTTTTTATTTCTTCCTGTTACGGTTTTGGTAGTTTATGTTTCTGGGAATTTATCCATTTTTTTCTAGGTTGTCCAATTTTGTTGGCATATAGTTTTTCACAATATTCTCTTATGAATGTTTGTATTTCTGTGGTGTTTATTGTTATTTCTCCTCTTTTATTTGTGATTTTATTTATTTGAGTCTTTTTTCTTGATAAGTCTGGCTAGAGGTTTATCAATTTTATTGATTTTTTTCAAAGAACCGGTTCCTGGTTTCATTGATTTCTTCTAGTTCTTTTAAGTTTCTATATCATTTATTTCTGCTCTCATCTTCATTGTTTCCTTTCTTCTGATCATTTAAGGTTTTGTTTATTGTTCTTTTTCTAGTTTTTTAGGTGCAACATTAGGTTATTTATTTGAGATTTTCTTGCTTCTTGAAATAGGCCTATATTGCAATAAACTTCCCTCTTAGAACAACTTTTTCTGTGATGCTTAGTTTTTGTTGCTAAGAATTAAACCCATTCTTGCTATGGTTTTGCTCTTGGAAGACAGAACAGCTACACAGGAAAAAAAAAAAAACAAGCTATGATAGTGATTACTGAGTGAAAATTGAGTGGGAGCTATACTTTGGTGATAGAATGCTATTACAGATGTTTTAGTGCTTTTGAATGTTGATATAAAGATGTTTAATATATTTGAAAAAACTTTAAGGAAAAAATAATTGTGGAACCTCTCCTGCAAATGACTGTATTTCTTACATCAACACTGAGCCATCTTTTATATGGTGTTGATATGAGAACACAACTTTTTTTCAGTAAAAGTACTCAATTTCTTAAATTAGCTCCATTAATGTCTGCATATTTTCCAGTGGATTAAGGCAAGTTCGCATTTGAAGTGTGAGGACCCTGAAATTGAAGTCAAATGTGCCCAACAGTCAATGAAGCACTTTCCAAACTACAGACTTTCTTTAGAACTGTGACATTGAACACAGTGACTAAATATTTGAAATGATGTGAGATTATAACAATACATGTAAATCTCAAAGACAAATTATTACATTATTATATTAATGTTTGCATTTACGGGAGACAAATATGAAATTCTTGTACTTTTGTTTAATGTTCAATATGTTCATGCGAGTAGATGTTCCTTTTATTAATTAGGGAGTTTTGCATGTAAATATGAATTTTGAATTTCTATATGTAATATAAGCACCAGAAAGCTTGTCTCAGCTGGTTAATCATTGTGAAATATCTTGCCTAAACAATTAATGAACACAAAGTGAAATAAAAGCTATTTTCAACCGTAAAACATCATTTATTTAGCAAATATGAGTTGTGTTCCAGTATCAGACCATCTCCTAGGTGGAGGAAGCATAGCTTGGGATTTTCAATATAAATAACCATACTGTAAAATTTTTTTTATGGGCTAGAGTGGATGTACTGGGAAATCAATATAAATTATGTGAGCTTACATACTTTAAGAAATTTTATTATTTTCTTTGATTATATTGGCTATATTGTATTTAAAATGTATCATTATAAAAATAGAATATTCTTTTGACAGTAATCTCAAGAATATAGACAAGAAAAAAAGAAGGACGTTTCAACATAAATATAATATTTGGTTTATTTCCTTCCAGATTTTTTTTAATGTTTATTTTTGAGAGAGAGAGAGAGACAGAGTGTGAGTGGGGCAGGGGCAGAGAAAGAGGGAGACACAGAATCCGAAGCAGGCTCCAGGATCTGAGCTGTCAGCACAGAGCCCCATGTGGGGCTTGAGCTTGTGAACTGAGAGATCATAACCTGAGCCAAAGTCAGACACTTAACAGACCGAGCCACCCAGGTGCCCCAAGATTTTTATATAGTTTAAAAATGTTTATGATGTATTATATTCATAATTGACAAAAATTATGAAATTAATTTTTATTAATTATTAATTATTTATTAATTATTATTGAAAAAAATAAAATTAAGGTGAATTTATTCACCATAAAAATATGTCATTAATATGACTTTGATATATTTGAATATATGTTTGTAACATGAAAAACTTTAAGGATATAATATTAAGTGAAAAATTCAAAATATAAAATTATATATACATATTTATATTTAAATGTTACATCATAAAATGGAAAACCAAAAGCCAATTGTTTGCAATGGCTTTTGGAACTGATCATATTTCTGAAACATGGTATAAAGGAAAATAATCCATAGTATTTGGGAGCAAAGATACAAGTCAAAAGATTGTATTCTGTCTACTTTTTAGATAAATTAAATCTACTTCCTTTGTTCTTTGCATTTTATACTAAACACACACACCCCTAATTTTTTATTCTTAATGGTATGAAAATTAGAAGTTTCACCTAAGAAAGTATACACTGTAAAAAAATTAGTGGGGGAATAATTACATTTCTAAAGTTTTTTGGATAGTACTGAGGTATAAATTTTGGCAAATCCAGAGTGTTCAGTTTTGCCTAATTCAGGGGATTGACTGTAATTAAATGTTTTTATAGTATGGGCTCTTAGGTCAAATCCTCCAGAAGCTGACCCTGAGATAAAGATTCCTATATAAACATTCAGAATTTATTAAGGAAGTGCTCTCAGGAGAAGCAGGTAAGGGAGTGTAGTAAGCAGGGTTGGAAAGGGGTAAGGAAATGAGCAAGAGAGAAATTTCAAGTGATTTCTCAGCCTCAGACTGATTCCACTGGGTACTCAAGAACATAAATTAGACATGTCCCACTTTGAGGCAAAGTCTGGGCTGTCAAACTCTCACACAAGTCCGTACTTGGCTACGGGTTTTTCCCAGGAATATAGTGCCTCTCAAGCACTTATGGTTTTCTGTACAAAGAACAGAAGCAAAAGGGGCTCTGAGAGTTCAAGGTCAGTTCTCTGAAGGGAGGATCCAAGGGGCCGGGTGGTCCCCAGGGGTGTTTGCTACCCATGACCATCACAGATCTTCATTTAAGTTGGGAAATGTGATTCTCCCTGTTTTGCTGGGCCAAAGTGTCTGTGATAAGGGTTCGACTGTGAGGCAGAGTTTACAAGTCCAAGGATACCTTTAGAGCTTGGGCATTTTCATGGAAACTGGGGTTGGAAGTTAGAGGGGAGAGTGGTGGTGGGAGCCTTTAGGTGTATGTGATAAGGAGTAGAAAAAAGAGAATGATAAAGGGTCTTTGAAAATTTGAAGCAAAGGAAGCAGAGGAAAGACGTAAAATAATTATAAGATATGTGGAGCATATTCGTTAAGGGAGGATGTTTAGATCAGGTAAACTGCCATAGCCCAGACTCCAGAGGAATGTTGGCCAGAAAATTCTCAGCTCGCATCTGGAGCTGCCAGAACATTTTCCGTGTGAGTACAGAGAACGTGACTTAGGCCCCAGACTGGAAAGGAACCTGGCTCTCTGGAGGCTTAGGAAATCTGTAGGAGTAAAACTCAAGGGAGCCTGAGGGGATGGTTTGCCCCACAAAAAAAAAGGACAGCGACCCTGAGTCAAGGCCAAAGGCGGGCCAGCTGCCTTTGAGAGAATACAAGGGAAGCCATCCAAGAACAGACTTTATTAAGGCTTTAAACCTGGGCCACGTTAACCGAGGAATGTGTGATTGTGTACTTGCAAATTACCTCAGAACTATATAATTTGTATTCGGAAATTTTCTCACACTGTATCAGAGATTCAGATCTTTTTCAAATGTTTCAGTCTATGGATCTGTGTATGTTAATACATCCTGAGGACGTTGTGTTTCTGGGGACAGCACAAGGTTGGGTATAACTGGGAAGAAAAGTGGGAAAAGAAAAAGACTGTGATCTTCTCTGTGTGATCTTGAGGGCAGCTGTCCTGCTTCGTGAATACCCAGAAGCGTATTCAAGGCAAGTGTTGGAGGGAACCCATTGAGGAGAGACTTCTATTCATGCCTTATTTTAAGTACCTCATTTGGAAGCTCTACGTCTTTTAGTTGATTTGAATATTGGCAAACTGTTTATTAAGTAAGTCTTCAACATAGAGGAGAAGCTTACTTAGTCTGTATTCTAGTGAACTGTTTTTTAACATTAAAAAAGAAATACTAGAGAGCTAAGAAAGAGAATATCTGATGATGGTATTTTCACTTCTACTCATTTCTGCACACAAGAAAATAAGTATCTTTAATAAGTATCATTTGAATTCCTAAGAGCTATCTCCATTGTCTTATACTATTCTTTAAGTTGGATACACATGTTTCCTCAAGGATAACATTTCCTTCACAAGGACCAGAAGATTATAAGCTTACACATTATTTTTTAATGCTCAAAAAATAGTTCAGAAGGTTCAAGCTATACAATTTCTTTTGTGTGGGCCTGGAAAGATATTTGTGATTAGGTTCATTCCCTCTTCTTCCTTTACGGGGGCTACTCCAAGAGTGTTCAGTCTTTTTTAAGATTTTTTTTTCAAAAATTTTTAACATTTATTTTATTTTTTGAAAGACAGAGACAGAGCGTGAGCAGGGGAGAGACAGAGAGAGAGGGAGACATAGAATCCAAAGCGGGTTCCAGGCTCTGAGCCGTCAGCACAGAGCCCAATGTGGGGCTCGAACCCATGAACGAGAGATCATAACCTGAACCGAAGTCGGATGTTCAACCAACTCAGCCACCCAGGTGCCCCATTTTTAAGATATTTTTGTTGTGGAAAATGTCAAACACATACAAAAGGAGAGATTAAAATAATAAATGCCCATGTCACTGTCACCCATTTATACAAAAATTATCACATTTGGACAATCTCGTTTCAGTTATACCTTCATCTACTTCTATTTTTACCTGACAGATTGTTTTGAAAGCAAATCTCAGATGTTATTTCACCCATAAATAGTGTATCTGTAAACAAAGAAGTACGTTAGAAACTGAAGTACCGTTAGTTTCTGTTAATCAGTTTTCTCTCTCTTTCCCCCTCCTCCCTTTCGTTCCCTCCTTCTCTCCCTCTGGTTTTTATTTTTACAATTTGTGAAGAAACTAAGTCCTTTGCTTTGTAGAATTTTCCGTAGTCTGAATCTTGCCAATTGCATTCCAATGATATCATTTAATAGGTTTCTCTGTCTTTTTCTTTTCTAAAAATTAGAAGTTAGATTTAGAGGCTTGATAATCCAGATTCGCTTATATTTTTAGTTGTTTTTTTTTTTTTACTATTAGATAGGTGGGATTGTGGTTTTCCACTGGTGATCAACAATACTAGGTTATCTCTTTTTGTAATGTTAGCACTATTGATGATCGCTGCTTACAGTTATTCATTCATTAGCGGTCATAAAATGGTGATATTTTAATTCTATCATTCCCTTTTCATTTATTATTTGGAATACTTTAATAAAAAGAAACTTTTTCACACTGATTCTTTGGTTATCCAGTAATATAGGTTGTAAAGGAAAGACTACAAAAATGCTTGACTTCCTCCTTGCTTATTAGTTTTTAAATAATACATTAATTCTTCCCAGTCCTCCAAAGATGATACATGAGTTTTTGTTTGTTTTTTCTTTAACATATACAGGATTTATTTATTTACTTATTTATTTTTTAATATTTTTGTTTGTTTCAAGTATTTCCTTAAATTCTAGTTAACATATAGTGTAATATTGGTTTCAGGAGTAGAATTTAGCGATTCATCACTTACATATAACACCCAGTGCTCATCATATGTGCCCTTCTTAATACCCATCACCCACTTAACCCACTGCCCTGCCCACCTCCCCTCTGGCAACCCTTAGTTTGTTCTCTGTAGTTAAGAGGCTGTGATGGTTTGCCTTCCCTCTTTTTCTTTCTCTCCCTTCCCTTATGTTCATCTGTTTTGTTTCTTAAATTTCATATGAGTGAAATCATATGGTATTTGTCTTTCTCTGACTGACTTACTTTGCTTAGCATAATATACTTTTGCTTCATCCATGTCATTGCAAATAACAGGATTTAATTCTTTTTTTTATGGCTGAGTAATAGTCCATTACATATAATATATACACACATACATACCACATCTTCTTTATCTATTCATCAGTCAGTGGACACTTGGGCTCTTTCCCTAATTCGGCTATTATCAATAATGCTGCTATAAACATTGGGGTGCATGTGTCCCTTTGAATCAGTATTTTTGTATCGTTTGGGTTAAGTACCTAGTGATACATTTGCTGGATCTTAGGTAGTTCTATTTTTAACTTTTTGAGGAACCTCCATATTGTTTTCCAGAGTGGCTGCATGAGTTTCCATCAACGGTGCAATAGAGTTCCCCTTTCTTCACATCCTTGCCAACATCTCTTATTTTCTGTTATTAATTTTAGCCATTCAGACAGGTGTGAGATGGTATCACATTGTAGTTTCAATTTGTATTTCCCTGATAATGAGTGATGTTGAGCATCTTTTCATGTGTCTATTAGCCATCTGGATGTCTTCTTTGGAAAAATGGCTATTCATGTCTTCTGCCCATTTTTTAACTGGATTATTTGGGGTGCTTTAGGTGTCGTATTTGATAAGTTCTTTACAGATTTTGGATGCTAACCATTTATCAGATATGTCGTTTGCAAATGTCTTCTCCCATTCTGTAGTTTGCCTTTTAGTTTTGTTGATTATTTCCTTTGTTGTGAAGAAGATTTTTTACTTTATAAAGTCCCAATAGTTCACTTTTGCTTTTGTTTGCCCTGCCTAAGGCAATGTATCTAGTACGAAGTTGCTATGGCCCATGTCAAAGAGGTTGCTGCCTATTTTCTCCTCCAGGATTTTGATGGTTTTCTGTCTCACATTTAGGTCATTCAGATATTTTGAATTTATTTTTGTGTATGATATAAGAAAGTGGTCTAGTTTCATTCTTCTGCATGTTACTGTCCAGTTTTCCCAATACTGTTTGTTGAAGACTGTCTTTTTTCCATTGGGTATTCTTTCCTGCTTCATCAAAGATTAGTTGGTGATATAGTTTGGGTTCATTTCTGAGTTTTCAATTCTGTTTCACTAATCTATATGTCTCTTTTTGTGCCAACACCATAGTGTCTTGATGACTACAGTTTTGTAATATAGCTTGAAATCTGGAATTGTGATTCTTCCAGCTTTGCTTTTCTTTTTCAAGATTGCTTTGGCTATTTGGAGTCTTTTGTGGTTCCATACAAATTGTAGAATTGTTTGTTCTAGCTATGTGAAAAATGCTGTTGGTGTTTTGATAGAAATTGCATTTAAATGTGTCGATTGCTTTGGATGGTATAGACATTTTAACAATATTTGTCTTTCAGACTATGAGCATGGAACAATATTTGTCTTTCAGACTATCCATTTCTTTGTGTCGTCTTCAATTTTTTTCATAAGTGTTCTATAGTTTTTAGAGTATAGCTCTTTCACCTGTTTAGTTAGGTTTATTCCTAGGTATCTTATGGTTTTTGTTGCAATTGTAAAAGGGATCAATTCCTTGATTTCTCTTTCTGCTGCTTCATTATTGCTGTATAGAAATGCAACAGATAGCACAAAAACAGACACGTAGACTAATGGAATAGAATGGAAAACTCAGAAATGGACCTGCAAGCATGTGGCCAACTAATCTTTGACAAAGTAGGAAAGAATATCTAATGGAAAAAAGACAGCCTCTTTAATAAATGGTGCTGGGAGAACTGGACAGCAATATGCAGAAGAATGAAACTAGACCACTTCCTTATACCACTCATGAAAATAAACTAAATGGATGAAGGACCTGAATGTGAGACAGGAAACCATCAAAATCCTACAGGAGAAAGCAGGAAAAGACCTCTTTGACCTGAGCTGCAGCAATTTCCTACGTGATATCTCCAAAGGCAAGGGAATTAAAAGCAAAAATGAAATGTTGGGACCTCATCAAGATAAAATGCTTCTGCACGACAAAGGAAACAACCAACAAAACTAATAGGCAACCAACGGAATGGGAAAAGATAATTGCAAATGACATATCAGAAATTCTGTATTTCTAAAAAGCTCCCAGGTAATATCAAAGCTGCTGATCCATAAACCATACTTCTCAAGGGAAGGCACTATAACCACCTCCTAGCTCTTAATCACCAGTGGATGCTGTACATTTGTGAACCCCACTATGGGCTTAATGCATTTGTCTTTATCTTCTCTGTGATTGGGCTCTATTCTGCTTTTATGGAACTTCTTCCAATCAAAGAGGGGCAATTAAATAACTTATGGATCTATTCATCACAATTATTAAACAATCTCTTTCTCATAAGTGGAAAAACAAGAATGGTGGCCAGAAGGAAGAGAATGAGAACCGTTTCTGCATGTTGGTCAGCAATGGCAGCAATAATTTCCACGTTGACCTAATGGTAGAATGAGCGAAGTTGCTGAAGAATTGCTCTGATCCCCTGTGAGCTCCCGTCCTGCAGTGGGACCTGATCCCGTGGTGCTTTGGTGCTGTTGCATAACTCCTTTATCATCTCCAGGTTGTCCTCCCTTCCCTTTCTTAACCTCCCATCAAAAGCAGCTCTCGTGGTTCAATTCATAAAATTTTTGAACAACTGTTTTGTACAAGGTAGTCTAAGTACTGAAAAGAAATAAAAAGAGTGCTAGTGTTAATCCGTTTAATATTTATTTAGAAAAAAACTTAAAAGAGATGCAAAAATAAATAATGAAGCAGTTCCAGAAGAGCTCTGTATTTAACTCATCAGAGGACACAAGGCAGCACCTACAAGCTCAACATTAGAGGAGACCTTGAAGAGAAGATCATCAAGTTCAATTATTATTCAGCAATGAACTGCCCCGATGACATTGTGGGCAATTGTTTTTCCAACCTCCAAGTTGTCTCAGGCACAGAAGGCTCACTAAGTCCCAGAACAGCCCATGCCAACATTAGTGAACTGTAAATATTAGAAAGTTCTTATTTACACTAGATCGTTCCTTCTATTAGCATCGGATATATACCCTTTGTCTTGGAGTAGAAGAAAAGCTATGGTCTGCCGGAGAAGGCCAGGAAGACTTTTCAGAAGAGGAGGCGTTTGGGCAAAATCTGAGGTTCTGCTGGAATTTAGGGAGGTGGAGAGAAGAGCGGAGGACAGCATTCTCATGAGCTACCCTTAAAATTTAGAGCTACTCTTCCTAATTGTTATTCTGGATCCTTTAATTTATGCCTCAGTGTTAAGGAATGACTCTGTTATAAATACTGAAAAGCCATCAACAATATGTCACATGCCTTGGTATCATTTCATAGAAGGTATTTGAGAAAATGAGTAGAGAAACTTTTCAGATTTTCCTCACTTATAAAGCAGATGATTATCCACCCACCACTGCCAGGCCTGCTCTAATGTAATTCTGAAAGGCCAGATTTATCCAGAGTGCAAAGGAAGTGGGCAGACACAGCTGTTGTTTGGAGAATAGTACTGGTGTTGAGGTGAAAAATTACAATGGCTGGAGACACGAAGTAGAGGCCTTCGGGGGGAACAACTTTAAGTCATGTGGGTTAGCTTTGTTGGGAAACCATAGTGGTCAACCTTCTGTTACCCATTTGGATAGAACAGCTCCTATTTAAAGCTATGAACCCACATTTGAATTTTATGCAAGGCAGAAGTCTTCTGGGCTTCTCTTTTTATGGAGAGCAAGTCACCAGAAATGCAATTCAGAGTATAAATCACAGGGTACATGTATGTAAGGAAATGTCTACTTTAAAAGGTCAGATTGTCTTCTAGAATAAAGAGCTTCTCCCACTGTGTTTATCCAATCAAGCAGCCCCTTCTATAAAACCCAAGGTTTTCTAAGCCTTATTTTTCTAAATGCTTAAAGGTAATTTCCTTCCCTTGTCTACTTTTACAGATTTTTAAATAAATCTGAATTCATTTTAAAATGCACTGGGACAGAGCACATAAAACCCAAGGTCATATTACTCAACTTCCAGCTTATCTACATTTTGTACAGGGAGGAACAATAGTTAAAAGTTGTAACTTGGAAAATTCTTTTTAAGACTTTACAAGAATGCAAACTTGTGTAAGAAAAGTCAGAAGTCACCCAAAGACTGCCATTCTGGGATAAGGTAATTTTTCTTTTTTTTCTTTTTTTTTTTTGATACTTAACTATTTTCTCCTTCAGAACATAAAGATTAAAGAACAATGTTGTTTTGCAATGGGACCTGACTCTAAGAAGCCTGGGCTGGGTTTGTTTTTCTGGAATTGGCCTTGTCCTCTGGCAAAACAAAATTTAAAAATGATAAATACACAGCTGCCACTGTGTCTTGGATATAAACATTTCCAAAGCCTTTCAAACTTAAAACTGCAAACTGATATGTTGCCCAAAGTGTTGTTCTTAAAATTTGCCTGTGTGTTTCTAAATAACCTCTTGGTTTCAGTGCTCTATACAATTACTGAGCTGTCTGCTGAGATTAGGCAAGGTGATAATTGTACCTAAATCATAAACATATTCAGTTTAAAGTTTTTGACACTTAGTTTTTTTCTTGTTTTGTTTTGATTTTAGTAATAATATTAAATAAAGGGGTTAATGTAAGTTTCGATGGGTTATAAATTGGAGTTAAATATGTATAAATTAGATAAATTCAAATAAATATCAGGCATTCTAAATGAGTAAAAAAATGAGTATACACCGGCGAAAAAAGAAAACTAAATATGACATGATCTTAGGTCTTAAGGAGCTTATAATTAAGAAAGATAGAAGTAAATGTTTAGTTAGTAGTCAAAATAAGTGAAAATATATGTGCTGATTGGTATTTACTTGAAGAGTCCTTTTATGACTATCCCAAATAATTTCTCTGAAGGTTCTGTGCATAATAAAGCATAACAAGAAACCCAACTCAATTATTTAAACCACCTTGTTAGATGAATGACTACATCACATTAAAATGCTACTTTACTTCATAATGACAATCATGATAGCTGAAAAAAATCCAATGAAATAATACGCATGGCTATTGGCACAAATAACCTTTTTCCCTTTTACGCCATCAATCTCACTTCAAATACTTGTGTTTACTATATTCAAGTCTCCTTGCCATGAGATATGAACAAGAAAAAGAAGCTTTAAAGCATACTGTTGGTCCTCAAGGAGCTTGCAGTCTGGTTACACACAGAGGGAGGCTTTCTTCAGACCACATAAGTACAAGAATGACAGAATTCCAAAGGAGGAAGAACTGTCTTGCAGCTAGAGTTGTCAGGTGTAGCACAGGGAGAAGATGGAAGAACTGATAGAATTTTGATGAGAGGGAGGGGTTGGATATTCAGGCGAGAGAATGCCAAGAATTTAGGGGCAACGGCAAAAGTGGCAAAGAGCAATTTTAGTGTAAAGGAATGTGTTATTTATGTTAGAGTCCCTTCCTGTAGTTCCTGGAAGATAAGACCAGAATGCCATGTTGAGGCCACGTTATGAAAGTTTTGAATACAGCTGGAGTTTGGATTTTGTACTTTATTTTTAAGCACAGGAGTTTCATGGAAAGATTTTGAGCAAGCAAGTGGTGTTATCAAACACAAGTTTAATAATGTCCGTTTAATAAGATGATTCTCAGAGTGATACCCAAATCACCTTTAATGGAGAAGAGACCACAAGCAAAATACTTAGGTAAGAGGCTGTGGCATTAGTCGAGTGTGAGTTGGTAAAGATCAGAATCCAGAACCAGGTGGAAGTTAGAAATGGACAGATTGGGGGCATCTGGATGACTCAGTCGGTTAAGCGTCCAACTTCAGCTCATGTCATGATATTGCAGTTTGTGAGTTCAAACCCCACATTGGGCTCTGTGCTGACAGCTCGGGGCCTGGAGCCCGCTTCGGATTCTCTCTCTCTCTCTCTCTCTCTCTCTCTGCACTCCCCTGTTCGTGCTCTTTCTCTCTCAAAAATAAATAAACACTAAAAAAAAAAACTAAAAAAAAAAAGAAATGGACAGATTAAATCTGTGTGTGTTTTCATAGAGCACTTAGCATATTATTATAAATGAATATAATATAACTAAATATAATATTTACTCCAAGTACTATAAATATATAATATAATAAAAACTCCAAAACTAAATTTATCAATAATCTTCATTGTGGATGAGCGAACATTAGTGGAATGATTATTAAAAGTGTCCTATACAACACAACTACAGGAATTCTTTATCTGCACGATGTTATTATGAGTCCAGCCCAGTTATACTCATGTTCCCTATGTAATTTTCCAAGTAAGACATTCCATTGAGAGTTTAGTCCTAGGAAAACTTGGACTTTTAAGGAACTGGAATATTTCCTTCCTTCTTTTTTTCCTATGAAGCTCAGACAATCTTCTCTGAATGCCTGTAGGCTCCAAACCAGGCTTTCAGCTTAACCACTGCAGCTGTGTTGACTTTAGACTGTAATCTCTGTTTTCTTCTTTGTTGTTAACTCTCCTCCCCTCTCCTGTCATTACTCTTCACTAATCTTATAGACTTGATTTCTCCTCTTCCCTCTGTAAGCTTCTTTCTCTAAATGATTTTTCAAAGACAAAGGAGAAGGACATTTAATATGTGCCAGTAGCTCTCCTCGCTCTGTCTCTAGCCTCAGTTTTCTCCCTGAGCTCCCACACAGCATTTTACATCTTGCTTTTAGTTTGCCCAGCCTCTAAACAGATGGCACCATCTAGCATCTCTCTCGTGTCCTACCTCCGACGATATTCAAATATGATCTTTGAACCAACAGCAGCAGTGCCACCTGGGAACTTTTCAGAAGTGCAAAATCTCGGACCTCACCCCAGAGCACTGAATCAGAACCTCTGGAGGTGGGTCCCAGCAATCTGAACCTTGCAAGGGGTTCAGACATGTTCAAGTTTGAGAACTATTGCTCCAGAGAATGTGCTCTTTTCTCTCTCCCAGTCGATGTGGTTCCCTAACTCATGGTGTCTCTCATCCATTCTGCATGTTTGCTCGGTTATCTGGGCAAATTCTTTATATACTTTTCAGATAATTATAAAATCCTAAAGAAGCTTATCTGATTGGTGTAGCTAATTATTACCTCCACCGCAGTCCGTATTTATGAGCAGCCCACCTCAAGATCACTGGCTGGCCCAGGTCCTGTTAGTGGCCAGCTCAGCTAAAAAAACAAGACAAAGCAGAACCCAAACCAGACTCACACTGCTTTCCTGAGAAGACAGGCAGCAGATAAGCCAGAAAGAGGCCTGCTTCTGTCTAATAAGTTAATCTCTAATTAAACTGATGTACGCAGTATGTCTTCAGCAGAGGACTAGTGGGGATTTTCTTAGTTGGATAACCTGGATTTCTGGGTCATTTTAGGAAAGCCAAGAGGCAACTATTACAGCTTGACACCATTGGAAATAGAGGCCAGGAGGTGTCCCTGCTCTGATATTTGAAGATGGTTCCAGTTAGGGTTGAGATGAAAGGTCCTATTATAAATTGTGACAAGGACAAGGATGAATTCACAAATCATACAAGTGCCATCCAATCTGTACCCTTAAAGGAAATGTATTACTAAATGCTTACATTAGTGTATACATATATTATTCCCTTTTTTTATTTCTTAAATGAAGAAGCACTTTATAATTCCAATTGTAGCTATAACCTTAGAAATTGGTTTGAAGTCCTTGAGTTGCTTTGTTAGGGGCAATAAGTAGCAAAGAGAGAATGAGTTTCAGTAGAAATCTCTTATTAAATTGAGGCAGAAAATAGAAGTGGGGAAGGTTCTCAAAGTTTTGCATGGTAGCAAAATAAAGGAACGGACAAGTATTCTTGCAAAATAGATGTGAGTTTCTAAGATTTATTCTATCATAATTTGAAAGATATAGCGGGGTGCCTGGGTGGCTCAGTTGGTTAAGCAGCCGACTTTGGCTCAAATCATGAGCTCATGGTTCACGAGTTAGAGCCCCACGTAGGTCTCTGTGCTGACAACTCAGAGCCTGGAGCCTGCTTCAGATTCTGTCTCTGTCTCTCTCTGCCCCTCTCCTGCTCATGCTCCATCGCTCTCTCTCTCTCTCTCTCTCAAAAATAAATGAAAAGAAAACATTAAAAAAATTTAAAAAAAAGATGTAGCTAATAACTGGGTCCAAGGCAATTTTGTTCTACATTTGATTAGGAATAAAAATCAAAACAAAACAAAACAAAAACCAGAAAGAAATATTAATTAGGCATTAATGCAATACTCAGTTCCTACCCAGAGGGTTTCTTTTTTTTAACCTACTTGAAGAATCAAGGTTAATTTAAGTTTTGGTATTTGAAGCAATACCCAAACTACAGGATAATAGATGGTTAAGTGTTAAATTACATTATCCTTGATGCGCTTCTCTTTGTACACTCTTGGAATCTCATCTCTTCTGACTTTATCTAATAACTATGTAGGTCAGTGTTTCTCAGTCTTGAGTAATACAGAGATAGACTGCTGTGAAAATTCCTTACATTCCCTCGGTATGGAATCAAAGTATTTTTATTTTTAATTTTACCAAAACACCTATCAATCTAAAACAGGCACACACCACTTAACCTTACAATTCTTAAACAACTATAAAAAACAAATCGATAAATCAAATACAGAAAAGCTATACAGCCAACATCATTTAAACTAATTGAGGGACACGGATAATGTTTTGTTGAAGCAAAAATCCCACTCGGAGCCTGAGCATGGTTTTGCCTCAAGTACAGCTTTCTTTGCTCTCCACAGGTCTGTCTTACTATGAGTCACATGGTGACTCAGCTCTCACCTCTTTGTTCCAACTACTGTGAAACTGTCCTTTATACACTTCCTGTGGGGTTGTTTTGTTGTTTTGTTTTGTTTTGTTTTGTTTTACCGTGATTTGTACAAACACATCGTGTATTAATTCTGCTTGTGATATTTTCTGCGTGGCGACAGTTAATAAAGTGCCATGGATTGTTTACTTGGAATACAAATGAAAAGGTGAGATTTTCATTTGGGGTGATTTGATGTAGGGTAGCCAAATTTTGTTTGGCTACTTTTAAAAGATTGCCATAGATTCAAAGATGTGAAATCCTCACAAAAAGATTTTTAAAAATCCTCATTAAATACTGAGGGCAGCTGTGGGGGACACAGCTGTGCCCACCAGTTTCCCAACAAGGAAGCATGTGGTGCCCCGGGCACCAAAAGACAGCAAGCTCTCAGTTCCTGTAGGGTTTGTTCAGCTGCAAAGAGCTGCTTAGTCCAAGGGCTCTTCCTCCCCGGATGCCCACATTTGAGGACCGATGGAGGCAGTGGTATTACAACTCGGCTATTTCATGTGAACAGGGACAGCTCTTGAAGGGCCACATATGCTCCAGTTTCGCCATGGACTTGAGCGAGGCTTTGCTGGCCTGCACTGCAGTTCCAATTTGCCCTCCTGATGCTGCTTTCCTCATCTCTTCCGTTGGTGATGATCCTTAATAAATACCCTGCCTGCCAAACTCCATCTTAGTGTCTGTTCAGGAGAATCCAGTCAGTCAGCGAGCATTCTTGAGAAGCTCCCTGAGGATCCCAGAGGAGTGAGATCACCTCTTCTGTAGACCCGATTCTTGCAAGGGTCCAGTCTCTAATTTCAGTTTTCAGTTGTATACTCCCACCAGTACTTGAAATCAACGAGTCCAAAGCTGACACGTAACTGATCTCTTGGTCTTGTGCCTCAGAGCAATTTGCAGCCTCCCCCTCCCCCACCCCCCGCTGTTTTATAATCTATATAATGGTACTACCATTGTATTCCCACAGGATCAAAACTTGAGAGGTAATTTTTATTCCTCACACATCGTGCTCTGTACAGTCTATTATTCATGCTTCTTAACGCGGGAAGAACTTTCCTCAGCTCTCCAGGGATTCACTTCCCTCTAAACAAGGGAGCTGTTGAAATTATAATGGAGACGTTCACTTTGCTCTGGGGATATCTATTCCCTTTAATAGTTTTCACTTTCCCTTCTCTTCGATTCTGTAAACTTTAAAATACACAACCATTTTTTTCTCAGAAAGGATACGAACGCAAAACTTCAACCCGCATTTATCTAGGTATTTTGGAATGCAATATGTTGGCTCACCCTTCGAGTATGAGAATGATGCTTTCGAGAGGATGGCAGCAAGTGCCAAAGCCTCCGCTTTTCCTCCCGCAATTCAGATAAGTGCGGCGGAGTCATTAAAATTTTTTTATTTTGTTTAAAATAAAACAATAAAATAATAAAATACAGTTTTCTTTTCTTCTTTTTATCTTTTATATTGGCCTAAAGAGTAAAGAAAACCAAGTCTTGATAAATGCCAAAATGATAATTTTATAATATACAGACTAAAAACATGTGCGAAGGCTACATAGTTTAGAAGTCTATAAAAACATACATACTTTTTAAAGTAGTTAACTCATTGAAAGGTACTGATGTTTATAACTGAAGATTGTGTTGTCAGTTGAAAATGAGAAACTGAGATGTTTACGAGGGAGAAATTGTCAGGAAAGCAGTAGAACATTTCCTGCCCGTGGGTGCAATCTTGAGGATTTGTGATGGCCATGACGAACCCAACAACCATCACCACAGCACCGACAGGAAGCATGACACCGGCCATAATCTTATCTGAGTGTGTCCTCGGTTCTTCAGACAGTTTCAGATAACATGCTGATGGAAGGATAAAAATTAGTGGAGCTGCACAGAGCACACCCTGCATGTTGAAAACAAGAAATAACAGTATGTTACCAAATGGAGCATTCCTTGGACAGTTTTTAAAACACATTTACAAAATGTATTTGTCACTGTACATATTAGGTTTAATAAGCTTAGTTGAATCAAACAAAGGAAAGAAAAATAATCCAAGAAAGACTTAGGAATAGGTTTTCCCCTTTCTGCTGATATATTTACAAATGAGAACAGTAAAATAATATAATAGTATATCAGACTAAGAAAAAAATGATCAAAAAATAATAATTTAGAAAATAAAGCAGATGGTAAGACCAATTTCTGGCAAACTCTTGAAACATCCCATATTTTCAGTCACATCATATTTCCCTATAGTTATTATTTCAAATTACTGAGTACTTGCTATGCTGTTCAAATACGAGAGGTCTGTTTGTCATTTGTGTACAAGAGGGGACTATTGGGAGGCGTGTAGGGGAAATTATCTTTCCTCTTTTCTGACTTTGTATGAAAGTAGGTGCCCCTCAGTATGAAAAAAGATAACTGTCACCCCCAGGGCACTTAACATGAAATAGCATTTCTAAATTCTCTTTCAAGTAAAACCAAACACGTTAATTACTCTAGAAAATTGATAGAACTAAATGACTGTCTCATTCACTCTCTCCCACATTAGCTTATGGGTAAGTCCGACCTGAGGGGGCATGTCAGATTGACAATTATGGGGAGTAATGTTGTCTATTATAAAAATACCAAGAGTTATTGACTTAAAAGAAAAGATAATTTCCCCTTGAGGCTAAATTTGCACGAGACACTTTATAAATGAAATAATGTTAAAATGTAATGCATTTTAGGCAATATAGACTTTTTAAATTATATTAAATGTGAATTATATATTAAACAAAATATAACACTTATTACTATATAACAAATATAATTGCATAACAAATGATATTTTGTTTAAAAAATTTTTTTAATGTTTATTTTTGAGAGAGAGTATGAATGTGGGCGGGCGGAAAGAGAGGGAGACACAGAAACCAAAGCAGGCTCCAGGCTCTGAGCGGTCAGCACAGAGCCCAAGGCGGGGCTCGAACCCACGAAACATTGAGATCATGATGTGAGCTGAAGTCTGATGCTTAACCGACTGAGCCTTCCAGGTGCCCCACAAATGATATTCTCTTAAGTGATAAAACATAACTTTTTAAAAACAGACAATAGCAAATGTGATATTGGTTTAGAATTAAAAGCTAGCTTTCCTTAAAATATGTTTTACTAGATTTGAAAAAGTTATAATGGAAATGTGTAAATATACAGAAAAGTAGAAAGAATAGTATAATGAAACCATATACACCTATCACCTATGGTTTGAAAGCTTTTTGACCTATGATTTTGGCAGCTTTTCCCCAGGGAAAAAATCACAGAAAACTGATTTTGAAGCTGGATGATGTAAAAACAGATAATACTTTAAAATAGTTTTAGAAGAAATATTTTCTCAATATTATCATTTACTAAAATTACTGTGTTATACTAAGTACTATCCTCACACCAGAAATATTACAAATATGATTCCAAAAATATAATGTTTTTATCTTTTACAAAAAACGTTAAGTCCAGAGAAATGAAATGAGACTAGTCAGGCAGTATCTAAATACCTGGAGAATAAGAGGGACCACACTTCATGGAAAATATGTCTACAGTCAGAGAGGTATAAGAATGAGAAAGGAGTGCCAAATTGTATTTTTTTTTAATGTTTCTATATTTATTCTGAGGGAGAGAACAGAGAGAGAGACCAAGCGCAAGCTGGGGAGGGGCAAAGGGAGTGAGAGAGAGAGAGAGAGAGAATCCCAAGCAGACTCCACACTCAGCACAGAGCCCAAGGCGGGGTGCGATCTCACAAACCGTGAGATTGTGACCTGAGCCGAAAGCAAGAATTGGATGCTCAACCAGCTGAGCCACCCAGGTGCCACCCCTCCAACTGTATTCTGATTTAAAATATAGGGACAATGTAATTTTGTCATTCATAGCACCTGCATAAAAATAAGTACCTAGGAAGGTAGATAGATATAAAGAATTAGTTTTCGTACGGTAAGAATTGAATGAATCATGGATTCCTTAGGCTGTATCATACCACTTCAAACTGACAATGTTTTTTAAGTTATGAAAAATACTGTAGAACCCAGTCTGTTTATGATAATTACCCTTCTTTGATTTCTTTGAAATAACTTTGCAAACAATGAAAAAGTAATTAAGATATAAATATATGTATGTGGGTATGGGGATGTGTATGTGTATAGAGTCTCTTTTCTTTACTGGAACAAAGATGTGACGCTAATTCATCTGGAACTTCAGAGTGTTGAGAGTACTATCAGGATGAAAACTGCCACCAGCTGCTGCTAAGAAGCTGTCATCAGTCAGCATTTTGGGACTCTTCCAAACCTAACTTGCTGGGCAGTCCAAAGCAATGGGTGTTCTGTTTATGCTGTAATTCTTAAGCGTTGAGAAAGTAGCAATTAGTGGGAAAACTGTATAGATGATGTTTGTACTGGAAGAAGTCCAGTTGGATATCTTATCTATATAGCAGTTACTTTCTTAATATTTGAAAGCTCGGTCTTGCTAGAGGTTGTCGTTAGGACCCAAGATCATCAGTAGAATGATAGAGCAGTTCCATCTGCTCTATTCCCTGAAAATTTGTCCTGCTTATTTGATCTATTTAATATAGCTTTGTGTGAGATATACCCCACTGGCTTTGGAATAATTTTTGGAACTGCTTGACAGGATGTAAATATCATAACTGTTCATTAAAGGGACAATAAGGGGCACCTGGATGGCTCAGTTGGTTACACGTCCGACTTTGGTTTCGGCTCAGGTCATGATCTCATGGTTAGTGAGTCCCGCGTTGGGCTCTGTGCTGATAGCACAGAACCTGCTTGGGATTCTGTCTGTCTGTCTCTCTTTCTCTGCCCCTCTCCTGCTGGTGCTTGCTCTCTCTCTCTCTCAACATAAATAAATAAACATAAAACAATTTTTAAGGAACAATAAAATAAAGCCTTATTTATACAGGTAGGGCAGCACTATCCTTTGATAATAACACTATTGACGCTAGGGCATTCTGCAGTTTGCTATAAGGAAATGACAGAAGGTGTTGGAAGATTTTTATTGGCAATTCAAATTGGAAAGGTATCTGAATTCTCCTATCAGAATAGAAACCTCTCAAATGATGCAAGGAAGCTGAAAACGAAACAAAAGAATGCTTATACATCTTCTGAATTTCTACTTCAAAATCCATTTGGACTCATGAAATGTATTCCTATACCTTAAAGAGAAATTCTTTCTAGCTCAGGAGGTCTTTGGCAGCTTGGACTATGCCTTGTTCACCCTGAAGACTGCATCTCTCCATGTTGGCTCTCACTGGGTAATTGGCTTGCTTTCTTCTTCGACTTTAAGCTGTACGCAATGCTTGTTGGGCTGGTTACTCTGGCCACAGGCCCCAGCTGCTTCATCTTTCTCTTTGTACTGCTGCAGGTAGAAACCCACAGGGCCCAATTACTGCAGATACCTCTTTTCTCTAATAGCAACATCAGTGCCAAGATGCTGGATTCTTATTACCAAGAATGGGACTTATATTTATTTTATTTGCTTTTAAAATGAATCTGTTAAAACTGAGGGTGCATTTCCTTTGGAAAATACATCATTATTGTCTACTGCCATAAAAACAATGTAATAAAAGGGAAGCTAAGCTCAAATAGGGTTTTGTTTTTTTTTATTAAATAACTAATATAACCCCAAATAGTCTATCCTCTATTATTTTAGTTACAGTAGTATCATTTCCCTAACTTTGCAAACCGAAGGTCTGATTCTATTACGTATCTCATCAGTGAAGATCATTAGTGTATTTAGTGATGATTCAGAAGCCACAGTAGAAAAGAAGTCTTAAAGCACAACAATTATTAACTAACATAAAAGCTATTAGCTAAAAATTAATTTAGATGAAAAACTTTCAGCTCCATTTTATTTCATCCCCCGGTGTTAATTCTAACCCATTATTAAAGTCTAACCATATATATATTATGGATTATTCTTAACCTCACTTACAGGAAAATTCAATGCATAGGTTTTCAATTTAAAAATGGATAGAGAAATGAACTTACTGATTTTACATAATTTAAAGGCTTCTACTTAGGAAACCTTAGGCTAGCACAATGATTTAAAATGTGGGTTACTGGGGTGCCTGGGTAGCTTAGTTGGTTAGGTGTCCAACTTTGGCTCACGTCATGATCTTGTGGTTCATGAGTTCGAGCCTGTCTTGGGTTTTGTGCTGACAGCTCAGAGCCTGGAGCCTGCTTCAGATTCTGTGTCTCTGTGTCTCTCTGCCCCTCCCCTACTCGCTCTTGCGTGCACATCGCACACGCTCTCTCTCAAAAATAAACACTAAAAAAATGTTTTTTTAAATGTGGGCTACAGGGTCTGAAAGGCTGTGTTCAAATCTAGATTCTGCCACTTACAACTAGTGTGAACTATTTAAAAAAACTTTTATATAAAATATTTATTTTTGAGAGAGAGAGACAACAGAGTGTGAGCGGGGTGGGGGAGGGAGGTGTGTGTGCAGAGAGAAAGGGAGACACAGAATCGAGGCAGTTTCTGGACTCTGAGCTGTCAGCACAGAGCCCAACGCCAGGCTCAAAGTCACGGACTATGAGACCACTACCTGAGCTGATGTCGGATGCCTAACTGACTGAGCAACCCAGGCGCCCCTGAACTATTTACTCACTCTATTTAATCACTCTGCGCCTCAGTTTCTTCAACTGTAAAACTAATACAGATCAAAGAAGGTAATGCATGCAAAACACTGGGCATGGAGTAAATAATCAGTACATGTTAGCTCACACTGTCATTTGTAAGTGGAACACAGCATGCTTTAGGTCCTTCTAAATGTAGGCATGATCCAGCCTACATTAATTATTGAGAGAAATAATGCCTCATCTGACTCTATTAAACATGACAAATGTCCTCACAGAAGGGAGTTAAGACCTGAGTGTGTTCTGCACGCCAAAAGACTTTTGTTGATTGAAAAAAACATATGTTCAGGTGATCTGTAAAAGAATGGAGACCCTCGATTTTATTACATTCTCACAAAATGTTTTATTTATTTATTTTTGTCCATCTCAGCTTTTCTTTCTGTTTTATAACTTTTTATTTAAAATTCAGTTAACAGAGTGTGAATTAGTTTCGGGTGTACAATATAGTGATTCACCACTTCCATACATCACAGGTGCTCATCACAATAAGTGCCCTCCTTAATCCCCATCTCCTATTGACCCAATTCCCTGCCTGCATCTCCTGCGGTAACCATCCGTGTGTTCTCTATAGTTAAGAGTCTGTTTCTTGGTTTGCCTCCCTCTCTTTTTTCCCCCTTTGCTTGTTTGTTTTGTTTCTTAAATTCCACATAGGAGTGAAATCATATGGTAGCTGTCTTTCTCTGACTTGTTTCACTTAGCATTCTACTTTCTAGCTGCATCCATGTCGTTGCTAATGGCAAGATTTCATTCTTTTTTATGGATACATAATATTCCATTGTATATGCATGCCACATCATCTCTATCCATTCATCAGTCGATGGACACTTGGGCTATTTCCATAATTTGGCTATTGTAGATAATGCTGCTATAAACATCGAGGTGCATGAATCCCTTTGATTAAGTGTTTTGTATTTTTTGAGTCAATACCTAGTAGTGTAATTGCTGGATCATAGGATAGTTGTATTCTTAATGTTTTGAGGAACCTCCATACTCTTTTCCAGAGTGGCTGCACCAGTTTCCACAGTGCAAGAGGGTTCCCTTTCTCCACATTCTCACCGACACCTGTTGTTTCCTGTGCTGTTAATCTTAGCCATTCTAACAGGTGTGAGGTGATATCTCATTGTAGTTTTGATTTGTATTTCCCTGATGATCAGTGATGTTGAGCATCTTTTCATGTGTCTGTTGGCCATCATTTCTATGTATTCTGCCGATTTTTTAAATAGGATTATTCATTTTTGGGGTGTTGAGTTTTATAAGTTCTTTATATCATGTCGGATACGAACCCTTTATTAGATATGTTCTTTGCAAATATCTTCTCCCATTCTGTAGGTTGCCTTTTAGTTTTGTTGATTGTTCCCTTTGTTGTGTAGAAGCACTTTATTTTGATGTAGTCCCAATGGTTTGTTTTTGCTTTTTTTTCCCCTTGCCTCAGGAGACATATTTAGAAAGAAGTTGCTATGGGCAATGTCAAATAGGTTACTACCTGTGTTCTCCTCTAGGATTTTTATGGTTTCGAGTCTCACATTTAGGTCTTTAATCCAATATGAATTTATTTTGTGTTTGGTATAAGACAGTGGTCCAGTTTCATTCTTCTGCATGTTATTGTCCAGTTTTCCCAACAGCACTCATTGAAGAGACTGTCCTTTTCCCATTGGATATTCTTTCCTGCTTTGTCAAAGATTAATTGACCATATAGTGTAGGTTCATTTCTTTAAAACCAGTGTAATTGTTTTCAGTTATTACATCATAACAGACACCTTAGCACTCTTCTTTGTCTTTTTATGAATAACTATATGACTAGGTTTTAAAAAATCTAAAGATCTAGAATCATACTTTAAATTTTTAAAAAGTTTTCCACAACCAGCTCAGATCTTGACTTTATAATAGACATTCACCCAACATTCTTCTCTGATTATTCTACAATACTAGAATTCTGTCTTAACTGCAAAAATTTTTCAACGTAAGTACAGTAGGGACTCTTTAATGTAATTAAGTGCTTACAATTTTATTGTGCAAGTGTCAGGGAGATAATTAACAGAAAGTTATGGTCAAATTTATAAGAATATACCATTACTAAAAAATAATTAATATGTATGTGCTTGCTTAACTTAAAGGGAACAGTTAGGCTATGTAGTGAGTGATCAGGCAGCTGATAAACATATTTTTCATATCAAAATCCAACAATGTTAAAAAAGTCCACATACAACCAAATATGAACTCAAATGAGATATCTAAAAAAGTAAGAAATAACAGAGCTGGGGATCGTCATATTGATCATATCCTCGGCACAGATGAAAGATACTATCACTGTCAATACCATCATTTTTTGGTAACGCTTAATATCGTGGTGCTATCCTAACAAATATCTCTTATGTTCAGGAACGTTTGAGAAATTGTTCCTGGTCTGTGGTCCCAAGGGGCAATAGCCCATGCAGTAATTTGAGCACCGTGTTCTCAGCACTATGCCACATACTGTGGAGGATGGATGAGATAGCTAAGTATCATTCTTGTCTTCAAAGAACTTACTCTCTGGTAGGGAAGACAAGCTTACTGACAGTTCAAACAATACATGATACATAATAACAATACACAAATCAAGATAGTGTATTAAGGTAGTAGTCACTCACTTACATAGATCAAGGTTGGAACATGAAATGATTTTGAATGAACCTGCAAGCCTTTGGTCTATGCAAAATTGGGAAGTAGGTAAAAGTTATCTTTGATATTTGTGTATCTCTCCTATGAGCTTTCTTTCCATTGCTGGTGGAATAGATGATTCCCCAGGCCCTGTGGTTTCGAGAAGCTGCCTGCTCCCTACTTTTCATATATTCTTCTACGAGAACATCCCCAGTATTGTATTACTGACTGAATCCTCCACTGCTTTTCTCTGGAACTTCAAATCCAAATGGAATTTGGAGGGAACAGTGTCTTGCACACAGACAATAATGCTTTCATCTACCCCTCAGCTATCAATAGAGTGAGTAAATAATGTTCTGGGATTCCGTCTGTAAAAGTCTGCCCTCCTTGTGGTGCATAATTAATAAATGCCAAGTTGTGGGATTCTGAGCAGAAATTCCATAAAGATTGTAGAAGAGGAAGATTAATGACTCTAAAGTGGTAGATCCGTTTCTATTCATTTCTCATCAGGCATCATTGTCCCAGCTCCACAAAGGAGAACCAAGGAGTTATTCTTGATGTGTCCCTCTGTCTCTCTTTGTCACCAAATCCTGTCAATCTTTTCTCATAAATGTTTCCTGGGTATCCATCTACTTTCCTTTCTCTTCTTCATGACTTCTATATTAGCTGAACTTTTCATGTTTAACTGTGAGATTGTATGCTCTATGAAATCACGAATCCTCTCTGATTTCGTCCCATCAGTGTATTTCAATTATATAGGAATAATATCTATTTGACCAACAAATACGTGAGTTAGAAGTTGCAGTAGACCTTAAATCTTTGTAAGATTTGGACAGAAATGAAAGGAAAATAATAATTATAGGAAAGAATAAATATAAGCTGAAGGATAAAAGGAAGAATTAATATGGCTTACTCAGAGGCCAAAAATAAGATTGACTAGACCTAAGGGTAGATTTGGGGAAGTAAGTGGTAAATAACTTTCCACAGAAGGAATGGGGTCAGACTATAGAGGCAACAGAGTTGCTCTGGTTGGAAAGTAGAGATTTTTAAACATTATTGTGATACGCTGGAAGCAGAACTTAAATATGTGCTGGTTGAAGCAAAAAACCGTATTAATTCAGATGTGGTATGACAAGCATCTAGATTTGAGAGACATCAGTACAGATTACAAGGGAAAGGTCTAGATAAGGAAAAAAAAATATGTTAAAGAAAAAGAACCTGGGCTGTGGTAAGTGAATGTGGGTTATAACTCTCTTCATTCACACATATTTGATGAATCTCTCTAGACCTACTTTTACTTAACAAGGGAATTTCCAGATTCAGTTAATATATATCTATTTTTAGTAATATTTTAAAATGCTTACTTATTTATTTTTAAGAGAGAGAGAGAGAGAGAGAGAATGTGAGAGAGCAAACAAGGGGTAGAGAGAGAGTGGGAGAGAGAGAATCCCAAGCAGGGTCTGCACTGTCAGTGCAGAGCCTAACGTGGGGCTCGAACTCACGAACCATGAGATCATGACCTGAACCAAATTGAGACACTCAACCGATTGAGCCACCCGGGTGCCCCTAGTAATATTTATGTATTATAGAAAATAAAATATGAGGAGCACCTGGGTGGCTCAGTTGGTTAAGCATCTGATTCTTGATATTGGTTCAGGTCATGATCTCACTGCCGTGGGATTGAGCCCTGTGTCAGGGCTCTGTGTGGAGCCTGTTTGGGTTCTCTCTCTCTCTCTCTCTCTCTCTCTCTGTCTCTCTATCTCTGTCTCTGTCTCTGTCTCTATCTTTGCCCTGCTTGTTCTCTCTCCCTCCCTCTCTCTCTCAAAATAAATACATAAACATTAAAAAAGAAAAGAAAAGAAAATATGAAAAGTGCTCCAAATCAGGGTGTCTCAGCCTCAGGACTATCGACATTTTGGATTAGGTAATTCTTTATGATGAGGGCCGTCTTGTGCATTGTGGAGTCTTTAGCACCATCCCTAGACTTTGCCCAAGAGATGCCAGCGGCACCCACATACCCAACTGTGACAACCAAAAATGTCTGCTGGGTGAAGCAAAATTTTCCCCGCTGGAGAACCACTGCACTAAAAGCATATAGTCCTATAGGGGCACCTGGATGGCTCTGTCAATTAAGCATCTGATTCTTGATTTGAAGAATCAAGGTCATGATTTCATGATTTGTGAGTTCAAGCCCCACATCGGGCTCTGTGCCGGCAGTGTGGAGTCTGTTTGGGATTCTCTCTCCTTCTCTCTCTGCCCTTCCCCCACTCTCTCCCTCTCTCTCTCAAAAAAAAAAAAAAACTAAATAAGCATTTAAAAAAGTATATAGTTCTATAAACTATACAATATCATCACTGCAATATTTATTATAACATAACAAACACATTTTCATTCCATTTCAGAAAGTGATACCTTTGTAAGGAAAATATAACCTTTGTTAAATGTCAACATTATTTTTAAAGAGCTTTTTTATTTTTAGGATAGAAGGTATAAGTTTTAATTGTACTTACATTGAGCTCTAAAACCTTTCCCAGGCAATCAATCAGCAATGACACCAGCATGGCTATGGTAATGATAACCACTGTTACAATAATGTGGGAGACCAATGAGAGATTCCCACCAAAAAACACATTGGCAATTACCTGCCAAATAAACACATTATTTAGAGAGGGATTCTCAGAGGCATGCAGGACTTATTAAGAAAGTATATCATATTATAGCACTTAGGACTATATAAAACACTACTAATAAGGGAATCAATCAAATCTTAAGCCATATGAATGTCCTATATTTTCCAAACTACTTATACACATACACATACACATTTCAATAACAAATATTCTTTGTTGAATTATAACAGGCAGTAGGTTATATTAAAGACTCAGAACATGGTATAATAACATATGAAAATCCTACTTCTTAAGTGTAAGAATGATCTTGGGAAGTTACCTTAAAAGGTAACTGCCACTAATAGAAACTACAGATGCTATTTAAATTATCTGAATGAAAGGAGATTGGAGAGATTCAACCAATCTAATAAAGCAAATAGCGATCAATTTATGACTGTATAAAAAAAATCAAATAGAATTTAGAACTGGAAAGAGCTTTAGTTACCTAGATCCATTTTTCTTAGAGTAATTGTCTCTACAGCAATCCTGAAATATGCTTGTCCGACCTTGGCTTGAGATAGGGCTTGAAACATGGGTGGGGTTTAGAGCAGAATTACAGACTGAGGCAACAGTGTGAAAAGAGCAAAAGAGGTCAGAAGAGCAGGAAAGACACCTATGGAAGACAAGGAGGAGGGTAGGGTCTGAACAGGGTTGACTCGGTGCAAGGGAACCCCTCAGACAAGAGTTGAAAATGGTAAAAGGTCAGATGCTAGAAATTCTTAATGGAACCAATCCTCCAAGCTGTACTAAGTAATATTTCTAGGTAAGTAACATTCCCCACAGACTGGATACTGCCATCACTCTGCTAATAATTAATGGGGATACTAATAACTTTTACTTATTTATAGTCTTACAATTGGCAATGTTTTTCCAAATATTTAAAATTTATTCTTGTAGATGCCTCTGACATAAGGTTGTAAGAGTAGAAAGCCCCAGAGTGCAGCAGGTTAGTGAGAGACATTTATTAGGGGTTTGGGCAGGCTTTCTGGCACCATTTTATGTGACTGCTACTTTACCTGTGAATAGAAATAGTTTTGATTATGTTTATGCTGTGTGTGTGTGTGTGTGTGTGTGTGTGTGTGTGTGTGTGTGGATAGGGGAGACAGAAAAAGGAAGTGAATGAGTAAAGTATATTTGAGGTTTCTCTGCCTAGTATTTGCTACCACGGCAGAGATCTTGATTTAGTTCTGTCTTCCTGTCATGGCAGCTAGAGAGGAAACACAAGTTTCAAGTACTGAAGACATAAGCTGTGCAGGTGGAGTGACTCAGATGGCCCATAAGCAGTTCACCAGAAACCGCACGAGAATGCACCATCTGTTACTGCTGATCTAGAGATCAGATTTGAACCCAAAGTACTGGGCAGAAGCTAAACTAAAACCATTTCCTGCATCCAACAACAGCAAATACTTTACCAGTTCTTAGATTTAAAAAATCTTCATAAAAGTAAAGTTCAGTCTACTTCTCTCTATTTTTGAGGTGCAGAACTGGCCTGTGATTTACACATTTGTCAGTGAGGACAAGCGCTAACTGTAAAGGACACACATAGGGCTGAAATTTCCTTACTCCATTTTGCAGAGCGGTTCCTTACCCCAGAATAGGCGTACGGTAAGCACTGGTCTTCCTCTAGAAGCTAGCCTATTAGTTAGTGCGTTTAAAGCCCTGTGGCCTTGTGGGCATTTCACTTCACACATTAGACCCATTCACATGGCGCACTGTGTCAACAGCCTCTAGGAATAGATCCTAAAACTAAGCCCTTTTCAGTGTGATTGCTGAAAGAACCACTGTGAAGCAGGATCATGTTTTTCTGCTGACTGCTACGGTGGATTTTTCGCTGACTGTATAAGGGATTCCCAACAAGCCGTGTTATCCAACTTTACACAAAAAGACTGAGTTCTTTTTCACTTAATCATCCTTCGCAAATCTATATGTATATAGCACAAATATATCACAAATACATATATATGTAATATATCATCTCTATTATTTTACATAACGTAAAAATAGAGACAAATATATTTGTGTAAATATATAAATGAAATGTATCTGCAAAACTAATGGTTTAAATTGATTTTGGTTTTCCATGTACAGTAAGATATTTTAGTTTTTTAAAACTAACAAAATTGATCAAAATCTGTTCCAAGGTGCCTTTAATAATGTTGACTTCTAAAACAATCTTAGCAAAAGGACAATTTTGTAAAACAGGTTTTAAATCTCAGTACTTAATTTCTTTGTAAGAATGTTTTTAAGAAAAAACGACTTAGTTTGGCTCTATTGAAGGCTGGCATTCATTTTGGAATGCAGTTGTATAAATATTTATACTTATGCTAATATAAACTAAACCACTAAACGTGATCTTCAAATCCAACTTTTGAAAAAAATAACTTGTAAACATATGAATATGAATTTTTCTTTATACTGGTTGTAAAGGAAAATTTTATAACTTCTATTCCTCGTCGTGCACTTGGGAATTTGCAGAATTAAATTATTTACAAATATTCCTGAATAAATGCGGTAGAGGGATCAAGTAGATAAAGTGTTGGAAAGGAACTGTGCTTACCTCTCTAGTCACAAAGCATTCAATTGGGTACGTTAAAATGACAGTAACTCCGTAACAGAACCTTCCAAATGTTACCAGGTCATCATCCCTGCAATAGTTTTCGAATAAGTCTCCTAAAGAATAATATAAAATAGATTTATTTCAACTGAATATTTGAGATAAACACCTAACGAATCAGATATTATATATTTATTATCTAAGTGAAGCTACAGAAACTTCATTTAATCAGTGGAACAGACTGCCAAGTCTAAATACAGCGTTTCTGCATTCAATAACTCTATAATCGTTGAATGATATTAAAACTAGTACCTGTGCCAACTTGAAGATGAATTTATCACTAATAGTTTTTCCTTTACTCTCATTGTTTTAGTAGATCTGCTTAAATTTGTATCAACTTCTGAAAAATACTTTTATCCATTGTCTTCTGACACCTGAATCAACTCCCTAAATTCTTGTACACTGATTTTATAAACTTGCTTCTGGTCTTTGTTCTGGTAAATAAGTGACTTCGTTATTATAAAAAAAAAAAAAGTCTGTTAAAATAAACAAATTTCCTTTTGAAATGTTATTCTTAGATCAAGGGCATTCCTGAAAGGAAGAGTAGACCAGTACATCTGGGGAGCTGAGTTTCCTGTAGATCGCACTATAGGGTTCAATCACAAACCCCCCGCCACAGCAAGAATTTACCTTTCTTGGTATCTAATGAACCCCAGTGTAAGTGCACTGATTTAAAACTGTAAAAACATGGTTATTTCTGAGGAAAAGCATTATATTTAATTAGTTCCACACTAATGGAACTAAACAATGGACCATGTACACCTTGAACCAATTCTTTCTTTTTAAAATTTTTAATGTTTATTTTTGTGAGAGAAAGAGAGAGAGAGGGAGAGAGAGTGTGCACGGGGGAAGGGGCAGAGAGAAAGGGAGACACAGACAGAGCTGTCAGCACAGAGCCCAATACGGGGCTTGGACTCACGAATTCTGAGATCATGACCTGAGCTGAAGTCGGATGCTTAACCAACGGATCCACCCAGGCACCCCAAACAAATTCTTGTTTAGAGACTGTATTTTCTCACACATCTATGAAGAAACAGAGGGATCTAATGAGGGCCCAGAAATCATGGGGACAAAAAGCTTCCCAGTACCGAAACAAACAATATTTGGGCCTGTTTATTTCCTAAATATAACATGCCTACATTTTAAAATTTTGGTCACATTTTCCAATTAGACTGAATAGGAAATCAGATCAAAGTCACACACTACTATACTATTTAAAAACAAAATAAAACTATATTTCAGTCCTTTTTTTAAAAAAAAAAAAAGCTAAATGACCTGGCTCTGCCAAGACTCTAATGACTCTTCACCCTTCCTCCTATCAATTAAGACAAATACACATTACTTTCTAGTGTCCCTTTGGGCAGAAGGGATTAAACCACAAAGCAGTCATGGCAGAGACCTGTTTCAAGGTTGACTGAAAAGGCTCTACCATTCTGAGAAAAGAGGACTGAAGGTCCCTGCTCACTAACCTTCGCTAAAATATGGGCCCTGCACCTTTTCAAAAGTGCCTGGGAATGTCAAGAACAACCTGGAGTTACTGCCTCACAAGCTGAAGTTTATCTACTAAAAGAGAAAAGAAAAGAAGCATGCAGTGTGCACAGATAAGACCAGATTTGCCTAAAACGAAACAGCCTGAAGGAACAATGTCAGCTTATTCCAGCTCGAGTATTAAGTATATTTTTGGGAATTATAGCTAGGTTAAAAAAACACAAAAACCCAAACCCAAACCAACCTGTCAGCTCTATTATCTAAAGATTTAATTATTTCTAGGCAATTACCACTGATAACAACATGAAGAAGGTGTGACTAAGAAAAAGGATTTATGTCTTACAGAGAAGGCATTTAAAAACCAAGGTTTTGTACAGACTGGAGCCTACAGGTCCTTCACCCTGGCAAATGATGTAGCAATAGTGATATATGGCAGTGTTCTGAGACACAGTTTTTTCCAAGATGTTCAAGATCACTTTGTTACTGCACCTTTATTTATTTATTCTTTTAGTATTTATTTATTTTTGAGAGACAGAGAGAGACAGAGCATGAGTGGGGGAGAAGCAGAGAGAGCGAGAGACACAGAATCTGAAGCAGGCTCCAGGCTCCGAACTGTTAGCACGCAGCTCGACGTGGTGGGGCTCGAACTCACGAACTGTGAGGTCATGACCTGGGCCGAAGTTGGATGCTTAACCGACTGGGCCACCCAGGCGCCGCTGTTACTGCACTCTAATGGCATATGCATATATTGCATTTTTTTATGGCACTGGAATTATGCTAACACTTTGTTTTGAAGGCATTTTTACTGTTTTCTTTATTTGAAAAATCTCTGCCTATAACCACAGTCACCAGTAACCTCTATTTGAAACAATGCACCCTTCACTCAAGACTACCTAGTGTCATCTGACAACTAAGTGAAGAGGGGCTGGAGGATAAGAGACAGCTTTTAATGGGTCACACTTGACCAAAACGGGGTAGACAGCAAGAGAGAATGGAAAGAAAATTGGACTGGGAGTCAGGAGACTTGTTTTCTACTTTGTCACCATCCAGCTTGGGCAAGTTCCTTCACCTCTTTGTGTTCTAAGCAGGGGGTAAAACTAGTTATTCCACTTACCTTCATAGGGTTGTCTCAAGGTCAAATGAGATAATAGACCTGCAAAAGCTGTGACATCTTTGAATCACAGCATTTAGCAGGCTGTCAGATTACCCTGGATATTACACTACCCGGAGGAGTGAGTGCACAGGTCAAAGGAAGCAGAAGAGAGAGCCATTCAGTTGTTGGGCCCGGGGGGAACAGGGAAAAGAGAAGTAAATTCAGTGCAGAGTGGTGCCGTGGGGGAGGAGGGAAGGAAGGGAGGGAGGGGCTGGTTTGGTGGGGAAGATGATGTTTTGTGTTTAAGGTAAGAATGGGACAACTAAGTAGGTATGTCCTGCAGGCAAGAGACTAGAAATGAAAAGGTCTGGACTAGAGTTTAAAACAAGGACAATCTCCAGAGAATTTGTTAAGAGAAAAGAAGGCAACTTGCCTGAGTCAGTTAAGGAGATGGGTGGGGGGGGGAGAAGGGGAAAGAAGGTAGGAGAAAGCAGAGAGCAATCACTCCAGGAGTTAAAAAAAAAAAAAAAAAAAAAGATGAACAGAGTGAATGTTGATATGCTGGTGCTCCTTCTCCTCTGGGAGAAAAGACAGGATGTTTGGGACTGTTAAGTGATTCGCAGAGGTGCATGAGAATCAGAATCAAGATTATTCATTTTGAAGAGCCAGAAGATACTGGTATTTCTGAAAGTGAAGTTGCAGGGAACAGTGCGGAGGGAAGCCAGAATTCAAGTGCTTTTAAGTGAAGGCATGGAAGAAGAGAGAGAATGAACTACAGAAATAAGTTTAGCAGTTTAAAAGGGAGAAAATCACAAAACAGAAACAGCAGAGGCAGGAAGGTAGAGGAGAGAATGGGTAGAAGAGATTAGTGATACTTTGAAGAAGAACATTAGGTGTGATTGTACCCAAAATGAGAAGTGACAAAACTACTCCCTGTGAATAACAAAATATGCTGAGACTGAATCTCTCATTTTACCTTGGGTGTAGCCAGTAAATGTCAAGTATCCACATGTAGCAAAGAGAATACTGATAAATACAGAAGTCAAGGTGGACACGTGGATGATGCGGGACCACTTAGCTACTGTGGGGTCTTCCAAAGAACCATAAACTAAGAAGCAGTTATGGTGGCAAATAAATGCTGCAAAACAAAAAACAAAACAAAACAAAAAAAGAGCATCCTTAAAGCAAACACTAAAGTTCTCTTTTTCTTCTAAAAGTTTGGAGATGTAGATGACTTTGGAATGCTACTGAAGTTCAAATACATTAATTTACTAGCTATGTCAGAACATAACTTTTCTAACAGTTTTAGGAATGAGAAATTTCACTCACATTAGGCTTATGTCACTCTTGATATAAACCAGGCCTATCCAACTTTTCTCTCCTTTTTTCCATTTCCTACGGGCCTTCCAGTTTTAAGGAATATCTAAACACTGTGTTTCCAGTCCATGGCTTCTTTTCCAATCTGGGATATAACAGAGTGGCTTTAGACATCCAGCCAATTTGTAATACTTTGTGTGCAAGGTTTTGAAGAAACACATAACACTTGCTAGATTTTCAAGTCAAGAAGCAAGATGACTTAATGAGTTTTCTGTATGAGGAAAAGACTTGTCCAACTTAAATCAAATTTTAGTGATGAATGAGAAAAATTTGTGCCTAATTTTATGTTGGCACAAACTAGATAATATGCTGCTAATAGGAAGTCTAAAACTTAGGACATCTGTTCTCCAGACACAAATATGAAACTTTTTCATTATACAGAAGACTCCATGTTGAGAAAGGGCCTTTGAAACCATATACTCACCAAAGGACATAACACCCACAGCCTGAATGGCGTTGGGCTTTGCAAATACCCAGGCGTCTTCTGTTTTTGGTCTAGAAGATAAATCAGGTATTGAATGAATGATCATACAAACACAAGCCTAAGCTTATCCAAGAACACAGAACAATAAAAACTGAGGCAGAAATTAATAGGGGGCTCCCATTACTCTTCCTTAATTGTAAATAATTTCTCAGGAACATGAATGTAATGGTAACCTCGGTCCTCTAAAATGTATGTTAAATGCTTGAAAAGACTATTTTTACATATATAAAATATCCACTGGCTACTTATTTTCATGACTTTATTTACTCATCAGTTTAACAAGAAACAGTGATTATGCACTCATCATTTAAGATACTCACTGAGGGAAATACAAAAATTTATAATGTGATGTTCTTCCTCAGTTAATCAATACTTCCCCTCTCCCCTTTAACTCATTTTCCAGGCTCATCCTACCCAAGGGAAATTCATAGTTGGCACTACAGTTTACTGAAGAAGGTGCACGTGAACTAATATTAACTGAGGATGTACTTAACCGTTTTCTGGGAACTATCTTATGATACCTCAATCTTCATAATAACATTTAGAGTTATTGTCACCATTTAACAAATTAGGAAAGTTAAGCTCTGCGTGGTGGTATAACTTGTCAAGCTTTCACAGATAGTAAGTGAAGAAGTTAACATATCCCCCAATAATGGTGAAGAGCCTGGGTTCCAAGGTCAGAGAGCTGGTGTTAGTCTTCTACCTACTAGTTGTGTGACCTTAGGCAAGTTATTAACCTTTCTGTGCTTCAGCTTTGATATCTTTAAAATGTGGGTAATAATAGTAGTAACTAATCCATTGAGTTGTTGTGTGAATTAAATGAGATAAAATATGTAAGTCTTCTAGAAGAGAGCCTTCCATATAGCAAGTGTTGAATTAAGTGGTCACTAGTATTATCAGCTTATTATTATTATTCATTGTCATTTAATAAAATGTAGGCAAATGTTCAAAGATGTCCTGCTTTCCTGGAAAGGAAAGGCTTGAGTGAAACCAAAAAAAAAAAAAAAAAAAATACACCTGAACAGAAGAGGGGAAAAGGGTCATAGAAAGCATAAAGGCAATAGGTGTAAACACACCTAGTTCATAAATTTGTTATTCATCCTCTATGTAAAATAGGCACACACAAAAAGTCTCATTTGCTTTGTCAAAGTTAGTGGGATTTATGGATTATACCGATTTCCCCCCATATTTGAAATGAGCAGTTACACAAAAGAATTAACTGGCCTACAAAGGAGGCCTCAGGCTGTTACCAGGCCTCTGCGATTCCCAGTTTTTTGAGTGGGAGCTGCTGCCACCTGCTGCCTCCACTATTCTTACTGCAGTGAACATTAACTGGGAACAGCGTACCTGTCAAATTCCAGTGTTAACATGGAAAAGTGCATAGTTTGTCCATGGTCTTTAAAAAAATGATGTGGAAAAGCAGCACTAAAAATCACAGAAACTTGGGGGCACCTGGGTGGCTTGGTTGGTTAAGCATCTGACTTTAGCTCAGGTCATGATCTCATGGTTCATGAGGTCAAGGCCCCGTGGGGCTCTGTGCTGACAGCTCGGAGCCTGGAGCCTGCTTCAGATTCTGTGTTTCCCTCTCTCTCTGCCCCTTCCCTGCTCATGCTCTGTCTCTCTCTTTCAAAAACAAACATTAAAAAAAATTTTTTTTAATAAAAAAAGTTACAGAAACTTGGAAGATTTTAAACTTTTTAATCTTTTAAAATATCTACTTTCTCTGTCACTGTATTTGCACATGGATAATACAACTTATTTTCCCTTCAGTATAAATTATAGTAGTGTTCTACTTTTTAATTTTTTATTAGTAATAAAAAGGTAGGAGTTTGATTTTCATTCTTCTTCCTCCACTTAAGTTTTTAAAATCTTGCCTGGTCCATATGTTTCATTGAATATATTCACAGATAAGATGGAGTGTGAAACAGTACAAAGAGATAATTTTGAATTTTTGTATTCAACTTAGTGATGTCGATTTTATAAGATGGAAAATACCAAAAAAGATGTTACTGATAGGAAAGAATAAGTGTCCAAATCTAGGTAAAGAGAAAGAAAGAGAAAGTAAATATAGCTTTCTAATATTTTATAGAAGAGCCTGAAGTTAGTTCCAGAATCAACCAGCTATACACACATGTACACACAAGTGAAAGGCAGGGAGAAGGAGAGGACATTTCTTGCTATATTTTGAGATTTCTGAAAACTTGATACCCATCGTGGTTGAGAAAATGAAGTTATAAACTGTTCTGATTTTAGACTAGAGATGCTTAAATACAAAATGAAATATTATCAAATGCAACAAGCAATGTATAAGAAAAAATCCTTGAGTAGGAAGAGTTTTTCAAATAAATGCAAGGGTTGTTCAGTAATAGAAAAATCTATTAATGTAACTCATCTCATCAAGAGATTAATGGAGGAAAAAGCTTATGAACATTTCAGAATATGTAGGAAAGCCTACAATCCAGTATTTCATTTGAAAAATATGCTAAGCAAACTATTAATAAAATAGAACCTCCTTAACCTGATAGCAATACTTACCAAAATCTATACAAATGACAACATTTAAAAGTGAAAATTTAGAAATATTGTAACTAAAGGTGAAAACCAGATAAAGATCCTTACTATCACTGCTTCTAGACTATATTCCTAGTATTTCTATCTAAGGCAATAAAATAAGAAGTCATAAGATATGTGATCATTGGAAACGGATAAATTATTTGTACCCAATAGAACTGTGTATACAGAAAACTCAGGGGAGTTTACAGACAAGGTATTGGAATTAATAAAAGCATTCAGCAAGGTTACTGGATATAAGCTTGATACACAGAAAGCAATGGGTTGATGTACATAAATAACAAATTAAAATATTTTTTAAATGGACGGGCCAATAAAAACACTACATATTTAGAAGATATACATAATCTTAATGGCATGATATAATTTTATGGAAAGATACAAATAAATGGAGAGAGAAACTGTATCCATAACTATGAATAAGAGGACTCAGTCATGTAGATGTCAATTCTCCCCCAAATTAATATTTAAATTTAAAGACTAAAATATGATATTCAAGGAGGAAATAAATTTTTTAAAACCCATAAAATCAACATAAAGATTGATAAACATGATAGTGTTTGCATAATAAAATAATCCATATACAAAATTAAAATATAAAGATAAGCTAAAAACTTGGAAATGAGATATATCGTGTATTGAACAACAGTCAACTGACAGAGAAGGAAATGAGAATAATTATGCTACACGTTGCTCCCTTTCCTTAATAATCAAAGAAACTCAAATAAAACCCACAGAAACAGGCAGTTCACACTTAACTCAACCATAGAAATGTCGATAAATTGCTGGGAAAGGACAGCTTGCAATTATTATGGAGAGAACTGTAAACTGTAAAACACTTTGGAGAAGAGTTTGATAATATCCAGTAAAGCTGAAGGCACTCACAACTTGTAAGCAATTACATGTCTACATATATGACCTAGGCTAGGAAAGTGCACACGTGTACACAAAAATATCGACAAGGATGTTCACTACTGCATTGTTTATATTACCAAACTTTGGAAACTACCTCAATATCAAGCAATAGAATTGATAAATAAATCCATAAGTAAAATGTGACATAAACAAAATTGTGTGGTAAAAGAGCAATTAAAGAGAGTCACTCAGTATTAATTGTATCAGAATGGAAATATATGAAATATAATACTGAAGGAAAAATCATGAGTTATTCAAGAGAACGTGCATTTTTTTTACCATAGTGGTTATTTATATATATTTTTACAAACACACTAATTAATACTAGATATTATTGTCAATACATAAATGCATAGTACAAGTATAAAAGCATAAATAGGAATGACTTAAAGCAACTTAAGAATAATAGCTATCTCTAGGAAAAGAGAAATGAATTGACTTTTTAATATGATAGTCTATTGCTGGCAAATATTGGAAGTAAATATAGAAAATTATTTCAAACAAATCTAGCCCAGTTTCCTGCTTCCTGAACTTTATATAATTATACAATATTTTCTGCATAAAACATTTGTGGATCTGAACCTAATTTTTTAACTATAAATTTCCATAAATATTCTACAACTGAAACTACATTCATCCTGCTTTCCAATCACTTATTCAATTCATTCAATTTTCTTTCTTTTTAATTTTTTTAACATTTTTATTTATTTTTGAGAGACATAGAGACAGAGCATGAGCAAGGGAAGGGCAGAGAGAGAGGGAGATACAGAATCTGAAGCAGGCTCCAGGCTCTGAGCCGTCAGCACAGAGCCCGACGCAGGGCTCGAACTCACAGACCGTGAGATCATGACCTGAGCTGAGCCGCTTAACCAACTGAGCCACCCAGGCGCCCCCAATTCATTCAATTTTCAACAAATATTTGTTGGCCACTACCTATATACAATCACTGTTATAAATCGCTGGGGATCATATAGAAAAACAAAGACAAATGAAAGAAGTCAACTATCTTGGTCTATACTCTGTAACATAATTTAGAACAGCATTATATAATGGGGCTTTCTGTGATGATGGAAATGTTCTGTATCTATGCTGTCCAATATGGTTACCACTAACCACATGTGGCTACTGAACCCTTGAAATTATGGCTAGTATGACAGAGGAATTAGTTTTTAATTTTATTTAATTTTATGCAATTTAAATGAAAGCTACATGTGGCCAGTTGCTACTATATTTGATAATACAGATCCTGAAGGAGTCATAGAGATAACTTTTGTTCGGACACTTAATTATTTTCTAATGTCTAAAAGAGTTAAAAGGATTACCTAAAGAGGTTTAATTTTTCCTATAGTGTAGCTTATGCTATAAATTTAGCTATTATTTACCACTTGGATTTCTGAAGGACAAGTAGAAGAATGGAAGAGTTGTATATAATAATAAACAGAAAGAATACTTTATTAACTTATAAAGAATCATAGATATCAGAGAGTCTTCAAAATAAAGCAAAAAGCAAAACAAAGAAACAAAAAACAAAAAAAACACAAAAAATTAACAAAGAAAGAAAGAAACAAATTAAAATTGTTATCATGAATACAGACATGGCAGAAAAGACCTGGTACATTGTAGTCGTGTTGAAATACTATAAAATATGAATCAATGAAGTGAAATTTAATTTGTTATTACAAAGTGATTAAATTACAGGACTCCTTTTTCTTTTTTTAAATTTTAAAGTATAATTCATGATAAATTACCTGTAACCCGGAAATGGCTTTCAAATGATCATTCAAATTCAAACATATTAATTAACATACAACTCGTCTGGAATATATATTTTGTACAAAAGGAGGCAAGTCTTCTGAAGAAATCCTCAAATAAGAACTACTCTCCAATTACTCTTTGTATTAGATTCTTCTATTGCTGCTGTTGAAGTTTGTTTCCCTGAGGAACTGAAACCAACTGCATTCACTGGTGTGTGTCTAGAGTTTGCAATGGAAGCCAATAGTTCTGAAATTAGTCCACTGAGGTCGATAGCGTTTCTTCAGCAAGTGTTATTGTTACCTGCTGATGAATGATTAGACTAGCTTTTTACCTCTACTTGGCTCCTGCCTGCTTCTTTTATTTACTGTGATGATTTTCTGGCTACAGACCAAACTGTGGTTAATACCAGTAAAGGACAACTAAAACAATAATGAACTTAATTTCCTCTATGAAGGACAACCTTACTCACAACTGAGAAAAACCATATGGAATACAGAAAGCTGTAATGGAAAAAAATACGAGCTTTGAGGTCGGACAGACTTGGATTTAAATCTTAGCATTATGATATACTAGCAGAGTGCCTTGGGGCAGATTACCTAATGACACTGGTCTCCATTTCCTCTGCTGAACAGAAACAATATTAATAATTCTATTTACGTTATCTGGCGCAGGGTTAAATAAGAAAATGAATGAGTGTGTTATATAGTGGACAATCAGTGTTGGATGAGACCTCCTTCCCACTCTGTCTCCCTTTCCTTACATTAATCATTAAAGTAACAATGCATGTCTTAGTCTGGCTGTAAGAACCTGCAAGTACATGAAATGCAATCTTCATCATGGTATTCATAGTTCCTTTAGAGGATAAAGGGACCTTGGGGAAGTTGAGCTATTTTATTTAAAATAAACGAATGATTAATCTTGAGAAGAGACACATATGCTACCAAATGGGCAGCCATTTGATTGATTAGGATGCAAAAGATGAAATGACTCACTTATGCTTTGGATATTCACAGTAAATATTCAGTATTCTATCCCACATACTGATTTTCTGCACGACAGGGTCTGTCCAGCTGCACAAGGCCATTTCAGACAACCTCGGGGTACATGGAGCTGCTCACCTCACTCCAGGGTTTATATCTTAGCCCAGCCATCAGTCTCTCCAGCTGAGCTGGAGCTCTGTGTTGATATGATAAACTTTGCTACAGTGGTGTGGAGACGACCACGATGGAAGATAATTAAATGTTTGAATAAAAGAGGGCATTCATTAAACCTGAAGATATCTGACATCTAAGATGAATAGAGAGGCAAACCTTGCCTGATTATTTAATCACTGGATAATATCTTAGACTAATCGCTTAAAAGAAAAAAACAGTTTAAAATTAACCTTTTGCATTTTAAAGCTTCCACATACATGCACGCGTGAACACATACACAGATTAAGGATTATTCTTATTAGTTTTTATTAGATCGATTTCAAATTATAGAAAGGGTTTTATTCTGTCTGTATTACTAAAAGTTCTTCTTTTGTATTTTACCACAAAGAAAGATTATGAAAGAAGATAGGTATATTTTATCATTGGCATTGATAAAATAGAAGTACAGTGATGCTGAAGTTTATTTCTGGAACACTTACCACTACTTTCTGAGAGAAGTCAGAGGCTACCTACCTGAGGAGGAAACAAGAGTTTCACTTTGCAGAATTACCTAGGGGAACTGCATTTTGTTTTATTTTTTTAAATTTTTTTTTGTTTGTTTATTTACTTTTGACAGAGAGACAGAGTGTGAGCAGGGAGAGGAAGAGAAAGAGGGAGACACAGAATCTGAAGCAGGCTCCAGGCCCTGAGCTGTCAGCACAGAGCCTGGTGCGGGGCTTGAACTCACAAACCGTGAGATCATGACCTGAGCCGAAGTCGGTGCTTAACTGACTGAGCCACCCAGGCGCCTCAGCATTTTGTTTTAATAAGGTGAAGTGGCCTTATATATATTATAAACTCTCGAGGCATGTGTGTGTGTGTTTTAATAGTTTTTGGAAGCAACAGGAAACAGATCCCTCACAATGTTTACCATATTGAAGACACAGTAACTTTGACTGAATGCATAAATGACAGGCAGAAATAATCAATCAATCAATCAAAAATCAATTTGCTGGGATAAAGAAATACCCAGCAAAACAAGATAAAATCTTAGTTTAGTCATTAATTTTCACAGATATCTCTTCCCAAAGCTCTAAATTAAGTGCCAATACATATGGTAGTTGTTCTTTCTTTTATTTCCTAATCTCTTGATCAGGTAATAGCGTAATAGAGGCTATAAACTTAGAGATAGGGAAGGGGATTAGATAATCTAGTAATTGGATAAATTTCGAGATAGAATTTTCTAACCATTCGCTACCTGTACACCTGTATGGTAAGGTCTACTCCCTTCATGGCATAGTTGGAAGCCCCACAAAAAAGGAAATATACCTTCTTTCTCTCCTCAGCCCTTACGAAAATGATATTAAAGGAATTTAAGATGGGAATAAATCCATGGGGGAGGGGATAATGGAAAAGAGACATCAGTGGAGAAGATATTTTGGGAACAAAAGCAGATGCTCACATGGTTAACTGCTGAGAATAGAAGAAGTAAAAACCACAGAGAGAGAGAGAGAGCTACTGATGAAAAAGAACTGATTCCTTTCGCAAAACTCATGTGTATTTAAGACTCAGAGACAACAGAAAGCTACATGGGATGCCCTGGAAAATGGAAAAAGGAAAGAAAACTGAAAGCTACTAGATCTTGGATATAAGGCATCTAACACAAAGCAGACGATGACAGTAAGGCAGCAAACAGAAATTGGTCCATTCAGAAAGGAGTAAGGGGGTAGAAGGCTAGAAGGCTCTGGGTGAGAGGTCTCCAGGAAAAAAAAAATCAGTAGATTATCTAACATGTTTGAGCATTTGTAGAAGGAATAACAAAAATGATCAAAATCAAAAGCTAAACTAGGAGAAAATATTTGCAAAAGACACATCTCATGGAATACTGTTATCCAAAACACACAAAGACCACTTAAAACTCCAAAATAAAAACACAAACAATCCAGTTAAAAATGAGCCATAGAGCTTAACAGACACCTCACCAAAGAATATATACAGATGGTAAATAAGTATATGAAAAGATGACCACATCATATAGCATTGAGGAAATGCAAATTAAAACCATAATGAGACACCACTACACACTCATCAGAATGGCCCAAATCCCGAACACTGACAAACCAAATGCTGGTGAGGATATGGAGCGACAGGGATTCGTTTGTTGCTGGAGGGAATGCAAAATCAGATAGCCACCAGGGAAGACAGTTTGATGGTTTCTTACAAAACTAACATACTCTAACCATACAATCCAGCAATTGCGTTACTTACTATTTACCCAAAGGATTTGAAAACTCTGTTCACACAAAAACCTGCACATGATGTTTATACCAGCTTTACTCATAACTGTCACAACTTGGAAGCAACCAGGATGTCCTTCAGTAGATGAGCAAATAAATTGTGGAAAATCCAAACAATGGAATATTACTCAGTGCTAAAAAGAAATGAGCTACCAAGCCATGAAAAGACATGGAGAAACCTAAAATGCATATTGCTAAGTGAAAGAAGCCAATCTGAAAAGGCTATATACATATTGTGTGATTCAAACTATATTTCATTATGGAAAAGGCAAAACTATGGAGACAGAAAAAAGATCAGTGATGTCCTGGTGTTGGAAGGTTGGGAGAAGGGGTGAGTAGCTGGAGCACAGAAGATTCGGGGGGCAGTGAGAACACTCTGCACGATAATATGATGGATACATGAGATTATACACTTGTACAAACCCAGAGTGTACACCAAAAGTGAACTCTGATAGAATCTATAGGCCTTGACGATTATGATGTACTAACCTGGGTCCATCAGTTGTAACCAATGTACCACTCTGGTGGGGGATGTGGACAAAGGGAGAGGCTACCCATGTGGGTGGGAGTGGGTATATAGAAAGTCTCTGTACCTTCCTCTTAACTTGGCTGTGAGCCTAAAACTGTTTCAAAAAACTCAAAGTCTTACCAAAGGAAAAAAAAAAAAAGCTAAATTGGACATCCAGCTAAATCTGGTTAGAAACACAATGAAAAGCAAGTATTTAATTCTAGGAAATAAGTGTACAAGAATAGAAATATAACTGATTTTGAACATAGTGTTAGATATCCATGTATTAGGATATGGTCAAAAGGAAAAATAATTTGAGAGTGATAAATCTTCATCTTCTATATAAGAAAACAGTGAGAATCCAGAAATAACAGTTACGAGCACATTATACAGAGGTAAAGATGTAAATGTCAAAAGATACAGATGAAACAGAAAAGGATTTGGTAAAAGGTTTCTCTATTTCCTTAAAAGCCATTTGTAATATTTGATTTTGTAAAAATATGTGAATGTATTCTTTTGAGAAAAAATAAACCCAAATAAAAACAATGCTGGGAAGAAGCAGGATCCTATAAAATGTCTTACAGAGTTTAAAATGGATCGTGGCAATATAATGGAGGCTTACCACAAGGTTCAGATGATTTAAGGCGTAATGCTTCAAGTATTTTAATATATTTTACTATTAATACAAATAGAGACTGGCTTATAGCCATTTGCAACCTTGGCACAGCAAATTACTTTCAAAACCATGACTGCTTCTCTCACTCAAAAAAAAAACTTAGTCAGATGCTTAATTATATTCGTTTTAGAAACCTTTTGTATGTGTGAAGGGGAATGGGAGTGGAGAGGTTTAGGGGTACATATATTCACTTCGCAAAATTATTTCAGTTTGGATTCTTGGATTGAGACATTTCATCCTATTTTGGAAGGCAAGCTCCACCTTATCCTCACAACAGCTGAGTAGTAATAAGGCAAAGCAGCAGAAAGCAGGTCCTCTCAAATATATCTTTAGTCTTCACAGACTTATGGAAACAAGCTTCAAGGGGATTGCTTCTGATCCTGAGCACATCAGACCACTCTGATCGAGAGGATCAAACGTCAAACCTCTCTGTGGTACCTGCCCAAACTCTTTTCAGCTACACATAGGCACCTCCTGGATCATACAATCTCAGCAGAGGCTGCGTTTTTGTTAAGAGATCCTTACATGTTAAGCCCGTCAACCAGACACATCTGAGAGTTAAGTGCTCTGACAGGCACACAAACAAAGGGTCCACATTTCCTGTCACACCATGAGCTAGTAAAATGACACAGGCAGGTCTGCCCATTCCCCCAGCCTGGGGATCAGCTGACAGCTCTCTGCCACCTCCTTGCTCCCAGCTCACCTTTCTTCTGATTCTCTTCTATAAACAATTGTGGTTTATGCGAACACATGAAGCTGTTCAGGAAAGTTCTTGGGAATCACTCTAAACATCAAAGCTGATCCTTTTATAAAATACAAATTTTACACAAAGCTAATCTTGAATTAAAATTTACATAAAACGTTATCCTGATTTTTTTGCCAAAATATAATTTTGTGTTTTTATATGAATCATATAAAAGTTTGCACAACTTGGTACCATTAACATCATAAATACTTCCTGTTTTCCATTTGGGACACCAAACCACTTTTGATTCTTATTCTGTTACCTTCTTTTTTCCCACTGTCGGCTCCAATTCTTCTGTGAACTCTTTAAAAGATGGTGTTAACTGTTTTTGTGAGTTGGGATTGAAAAGGCAGAGAGTGGGAAGGGAGGGCAGACTTAACTTTTGAGTAAAATGAAAACTTGTTAGAATTAGAAGTATTGTTTTGGTTCTCTACTGTGTTTTTCACAAAATATTATTAAAATATAATGTGGGTTTATATTAAAATAAATGTAATTTCAGATGTGAGCTACAGATAATTATTTTCCAGTGAGTTCCACCTGGGTTACTCCATTCTTCACCTTACACATTGTTCCTGTACAATCTTTGCCATACTAGATTTTCCCTAAACCCAACTTGCATTTCCAAAAACACTGACTGACTTATGCTCCTTCATTTTCTTCCCCATTCCAAGAGCTACTCAAAATCAAGATACTAAAATATTAAACATTTACTATGATTTTCCTAGACCTGCTTCTTCTCTTAGTTAACAACTTAAAAGAAGCATGGGCCATTCTTCTGTGCTTCCATAGCTCCATGCTCATAATTCTATGAAATAGTCTATTGATGTTATCTTTTACGTATTTATCTCCCCTACCTCACTCCCCAATGAGTTGTATGAGACCTGCAGAAAGGGACTGTGCTATATTGATCTTCACAGAACCAGATCCTGACCAAGTAAGCAAATGCTTACTGACTGAACTGACTCTCCCATTTTCTCCTTTTGGTGGTGAGTTCTGGGCCATCTAACAGTCTGATTGTCCAAGCAGGACACCCTGACATCAATCTCCTCTTCTTCCTTTTCTTTCCTTCTACCAGCCTTGTGCTTATACTGTTCAGTTGTCTTTTGCCTGGATGCTTGCTATAGATAGACTCCTTCCAAGTCTTTGAACCTCTAATCTATACTCACCTCTGCAGTAAGATTAGTCCATTGATATGGAGACTTGCTCCAGTTGCTCTCCTGCTGAAGAACCTCTAATGTCCCGTCAACTAAAGAACAAATTCAAATTTCTGAGCACTATACATGAAGCTTTCCTTCCCTGTTGGTCTCTGCCATCCTGTCTATGGTCATTTATTTGCACAGCCTAGGCAAACTCTCAGCTCAATTACCAAAGTCTAGGGGCGCCTGGGTGGCTCAGTCGGTTAAGCGGCCGACTTCAGCTCAGGTCATGATCTCACAATCTGTGAGTTCGAGCCCGGCGTCGGACTCTGCTGACGGCTCAGAGCCTGGAGCCTGCTTCAGATTCTGTGTCCCCCGCTCTCTCTCTGCCCCTCTCCCGCTCATGCTTTGTCTCTCCTGCTCTCAAAAATAAATAAAAACATAAAAAAATTTAAAAAATAATAAAAAAATAATAAAAAAAAAAGAATTACCAAAGTCTAGTTATTTCCTAAACATGAAGACTACATAGGTGGTGGTGATGGGAGGATGGGGGTCAGTGGATTAGGAAAGCACCATCTTCAGCAGTTTTTCAAATGAGGTAACATGGAGACATGACTGTTGTTAAAACTATGATAAAATATATTTTTGAGGAGTGATTTAAAGCAAGATAGAGTGAGAAAATTCTCAAGGGCAACACTTTATTTTCCTTCGATAGTTCGGAACCAGGGCAATGGCAGTATCCCCCCTCTCCAGGTCCCTCCCAGTGTTACAACCTTGAACTGCTTCTGCCCTTCTACACATCACATGTTAGAGACATCACATGTCTGGGCCTCACACACTGCTGCCAATAGCTTCCAACCTCTACCCATTTTCCTTTTTGACCCAACCAACGTTGGTACATTTTTTCAAGCAGCCAACTACATATTCTCTTATTTGAAATATTATTACCTGCTTGCCCAGGTTGGGGTAAGGGCCCCTTTCTCTGTTTCTAAGCCCTTTCCCATAATTCTGTTAATTATTATATTGCAATTGAGTTTCAAATGTCTGTTCTTGCCATCCATAAACTATAGGTATTTAAGGTCGGGGACTGTGCTTTTTTTATCTTCATAGTTTGAATATCTAGATGAGAAACTGACATTAGCTAGACTCTTCATAAATGCTTGTCAACTGAAAGAACAGGCTACTCTTTTTTACTCTTTGTTTGTGAATCTACACCACATACCAGTCTGGCTTCTCGCTGGAAATAACAGACAGGTGCAAATCTCCCTATGGCAGCCATTAAAAAAAATAATTGATGATGAGTAGAATACGTTCTTAACACGGAGTAACCTAAGCTGTTCCTCTAGCCCCACTAACACAGTGACTGGACAAATCTTCTCTGAGAATATATTGTCTTGCAGCTGTTTTTTTCTATTTTCATGTAGACTCAAGTCAAATGATGGTTCTACTTGTTGCTTCATGTGAGCAATCCAACTGGTAAAATGTACCACCAATTCTAACAGTTCTGCAGAACTTGGAGTCAATTGGTATTTTAGTAAATCAGTTAGCTAATTTTGCTAGCATGCAAATAGGGTTAGGAAATTTTCCTTTGACAGAAAATGTTTTTGCATGAAATTTCTATTGTCCCTGAATAATTTTTATTGTCTCATTACTTCAAAATCACAGTCAGTTAATATCCAAATTGAAGCAATTAAAAGCAGAAGGCACAAAAGTTCATTCATTTATTCAACTGATCGACACTTTTTTGCTGCAATTCTAATTCTGTGTTAGATTCTCTGCTGAGTCATGGCTATATGATGTGGAAAAGCTAATGCAACCCTGTTTTCATGGAGCTTACAATTGTGGGAAAGGGAAAAAATACACAAGAAAACATATAGAATGTGAATAAAGATAATTTAACATATTGTGTGATTATTTCATTCCTATGCACGGGTCCCTTCTTACTTCCTGTGACAAAACTTCTAAATATAACCAACTAATATATTCAGGTTCTGAACATACCTTGTCTACCACACTTTCAGATAATAATCTCATCTCTGAAAATATATGGGCATGAACATCAAATGCCCTTCACTGGACTTCAGAATGTATCCATATTTTACTCTCCGTACTTGATCTTAGTGTTTCAAGAGGAAGAAGCATCCCAGTTCCTTGTCAGGGATTACTCTATATTATAAATTCCAACTTTTTGAGATCTCCTGGGGGACTTGGTTCCATCTTTTGGCTTGACCTATAACATGCTCAATATCTTCCATTGTAAAAAAAAAATGTATTTCTTAGGAGTTCTTACTGTCTCAGGCTACTGTTTTGTCATGTGACTTTCATTCATTGATGCTCTTAAAAAAACAAAAAGAGGTGGGCATATATTTGTCCAATTCACTTCCCTACTATTCACTTTCATCTTACTTCTCTCTAACTTGACATCCACTCATATCATTTGACTGATATTCCTAACGGTTTTCAGTAACCTCCTGTCACCTGAGGTGGACATCTGTAGCTTGTACTATACAGTGGCTACCCCCTCTTCTCCTGGCATCATTGCCTTGACTTCCTTTGGAACCACCTTTTCCTCTACTCTAAGTCCATGTGCTTTAGTGAGACTGACCCTATTCTTAGCATCAAGGGTAGGCATGTAACATAACTACTAGCAAGTCAACACAGGCTACAATGACAGAGTTGGGATCATGACGAGTCCCCATGAAAGCCAATCAGAACTAACAGTGGAAGTAGGTTGGAAGTAAACTAAAAGAGAAACCTCATTCTCTTTTCATGGACTGGGACTTGAATGGATGTAGGCTGGTTCTGCCACTGCCATCTTGTCACAATGAGGAGAGAGCCTTTCAGAAACTGGAGCCAAAACAGGAAGCAAAGCCAAGAAGTGGAAAAAGAGAAACTAGGTCTGATTTCATTGATTAAACTGCTAAATACAATAAATTCTAATAACAGGAATACCTCTGAACTTTGTAGTTATGTGAGACAATAAATTTTCTTTTGCTTCAAGCAGTTAGGGTTCTATGGTTGCTGTCATTTGCAAAAAAAAAGGGCAATAATTTAGTCATAAAAAATTGATGGCTCATATTTGACTGAACTAATCATTCCCTTTTTCAAATACACACTATTCCTCTGTCTTTACCCTTTTCTAATCCTTCCTTTAATCCCCTCTAGGTCCTCTTTAAATATACCATCAAATTATAGAATTTCAAGGTTAGAATGGATAAGGGGTAAAGAAACTAATACGTATTGAGATCCTTGAGGAAGGCACATTTCATATGCATAAAAGCCTGTTGAAAGTATGGACACACTTTTTGGAATTATGTTTGGAACACCACACTAATGGTTAAACTGCTATAAAAGAGATGTTATATGAAGAGAAAATAGTTGTAAACTTAGACTGCATGTTATCATTTCCATTCTGAATGTAAAGAATGGAATATTAATGAGGCACAGAAGGTTTTCATAGTGATAATGCCTCCAATGATAGTTTGAAAAAAAAAAAAGAACCGTCATTGCATTTTGATACTAGCACGCTTTCTAGAAAGCAATTAAATTGCCTTGCCACCTCAGTTTTTAGAAAGCAGAAGGTTAGAAAATACAATAAAAATGAGCATTATTTCCAAAGAGAACTGAAAGTCATTGGACTATAAGATATTTGAAATCATATCAAAAAGCAGAATTTATGGCCTTATGAGTTATGGAAAAGGAAATTGAATCGTGTTTTATTTTAAAAACACAATGACTAAAAAGGTGTTTCCATAGAAACAAGGTCAATACCAGTAGCCATTACAGACCTTCCTCTTTTCTGATAGTGGGTTTAAAGATCTTTTCCAAATACCATTTTAAAAGCCCTATGAAAAAGTACAGCTTTTCTGATCATTCCTCTGAACCAAAAATGAGGAAAAACACACATGGGGTATTGAGTTTCTCATGTTTTATGGATTATAAGCATTCATGGTTGTCATATTTTCAGAAAGAAGCCTGCCTGACTAGCTATTATGCCAGCCTTCGAACATGGGATTTGATTAGCCTGATTGTAAATCTGGACAAACAGAAGTTGTTTGCAGTAGTATTCAAACAGAAATAAAAGGCAGCACAATATTAAAAAAAAATGCTTTTTAACATCTAAATATTGAAAGAGTTAAGTAAATAATCCCTGTTATTAGAAAAATTGCAAAGGCTCAGATGAAGTATGATATCACCACGAGAGGAAGGTTAGAAAGATACAGACCACATTTTGTTTACAACAGAAATAAATAGCTCTTTGGCCATAAAATCAATTCATTTAGCGCCACCAGGAAACGGCCTCTACTTCCTCTTTGCTTTGTATCAAGATACACTTGCCCATATGACAGTCATTTGTGCTGCCTTATCTTCCCCAATAACTGCGAGCCCCTTGAGAGTAGAGATATTTTCTCTTTGTATTCACAATAGTATCTCACAAATGTTTTGTATTTTAAAATACACTTTTATTACTTATTAAAAAATAAGTAGAGAATGAATTGTGAAAAATAATGGCACAACAGTGCCTAAAGTAACACAAATTCTATGGTGTATTTTTAGAAATGACATGTCAGTAAAAACGTATACTTGTGATATAAATCTCTAAACCAAGAGGCTCTAGATCCTTGCTCACAGACTCAAAACTGTTAAATAATGAATTGTTTCCTAGACCAAATCCCTCAGAGCCTCTGCAGCTGGGGCCCTGGCATCAGTATTTCTGACAGCTACTCCGGTAAACCTAAAATGATACTAGAGCTGAAAATCATTGCTTTAAACTGTCCTCTTGGGGCTCAATTAATGATTAATTTATTTACCTCCAACTTTGAGCTACTTGTTTTTTTTCCTCAATATTGCCTCATAGCGCTTTATTTGCCAAATCTATAAGAATTTTTTTTTTTTTTGAGGGAGAGAGCGAGCACAGGCACGAGTGAGCAGGGAGAGAGAGAGAGGGAGAGAGAGAGGGAGAGAGAGGGAGAGAGAGAGAGAGAGACAGAGAGAGAGAGAGACAGAGAGAGAGAGAATCTTAAGCAGGCTGTAAGTTCAGCGCAGAGTCTGACACAGGGCTCAATCCCATGACCCTGGGATTATGACCTGAATCGAAATCAAGAGACCAACACTCTACTGACTAAGCCACCCAGGCAACCCTATAAGGTGTTTTTTTATAAGCTAATAATTTATTCTCTAGAATCACTTTTCGTAATAAAAGCTCCAATTAAAAAAGTTCTGTCTTACACAATTAAAAATGCTAACCAACAATTATCTATTGTGTTCAATATACTTATTAGCTTTTCATTGCTGGAAATTCAGCTTTTGAAAAGCAGAGATGAATACAGTACAATACAGTAATACTAATAAATGCCAGTAGAATTTAATATATGCTTTTGCGCTTTTATGCTTATCTTTCCTGGGCCTGGAATGCCTTATATACTTTTATCTATCTGAAGAAATTCAGACTTATCTTTCAAAACACCCAGATCATATTCTTCTTCCTCCAGGAAGCCCTTCCTGATTCAGACAAACTATTAAGCCCTCTCTTCTTTGACACTGTAACCCCATTTATGCATGTATTTTGCACTTCTCCTACTATACTGCCTTTTCTTTTTCTTCGTTTGTTTTTAAAATAAGTCCGTTTTCACTACTTGATTGTGAACAACTTGCAGCAGGTGCTGATTTATGCCTTTCTGCTCTTTTACTCTCAGGGTGCAGCAAAATAGCTAGAAACAACAGGTACTTAATAAATGTTTACTAAATGAAAGAATGAATGTGCACATTGAAGTGAACTGGGTGCATTTCAAAACCACTATTTCTGGGGTGCCTGGGTGGCTCAGTCGGTTGAGCGTCCGACTTCAGCTCAGGTCATGATCTCACGGTCTTTGAGTTCGAGCCCCGCGTCGGGCTCTGGGTGACAGCTCAGAGCCTGGAGCCTGCTTCGGATTCTGTGTTTCCCTCTCTCTATGCCCCTCCCCGACTCATGCTCTGTCTCTCTCTGTCTCGAAAATAAATAAACATTAAAAAAATTAAAAACAAAAAAACAAAAAAAAACCCAAAAAAACCCCACTATTTCTGAGGACTAAATTGGGTCTCCTCCAAAAATTCACATACCTCATGTGACGGTACCTGGAGATAGGGACTTTGGGACATAATTAGGCTTAGAGGAGGTCATGAGGGCAGGGCTTTCTTGATGGGATTAGTGTCCTTATAATGAGATACCAGAGAGCTTGCTCTCTCTCTCTCTCTCCCTCTCTGCCCTGTGAGGACGCAGCAGGAAGGCAGTGTTCTGCAACCAGGAAGAGATCTCTCATCTAAACCTGGCCATACTGGCAGCTTCCAGAACTATGAGAAAATAAATTTCTGTTGTTTAAGACCCCCAGTCTACAGCATTTTGTTCTGGCACCTCAAGCTAATACGACTATGAACTGGGATTAAGTTATTTGATACGAATATTAATATTAATATAAGCATGATCGATACTTATGCTTTTTAATTTTAATCTTTTAAAAAGTACATGTTTTTTTCCCCAAAGTAAAGGCTGTATCAAATGCAATTAGACTAAATGTTTCATAATTCCTCCCAAATAAATTAGAGGCATAAGTTTTGGTATTTTCCTGGCAGACAAAGTTGAAAATGATGTGATCTTTCAGAACAATTCATCAATAGGAAAGAATAACTTATCATGGGGACCACGTTATCAAACATAGTTATTTATCGGGATTCCTTTTTTTCCCCCTCACAGGTTACATTCATTAAAGACCTAGTATGTTCTTTGCACTGTGCTAGACACTGTCTTTTGTTTATTTTATTTTGTCTTCAGGCCAATTTAAGCTTATTTCATTCCAGCATTCTCTTGGGACTCTGGATAATAAACTCCCCAGTCCTTATCTGGAGAATCTATTCTGTAATCAAGGCATAAAAATGGCATAGTTTGAATTGGCAGTATCCACACCTTGTTTTGTAGATAAGTAGTATTTTTAAAATTTGGGGAACCCATACTAAGTTATCAACATTTTATTTGCCCAAATAATAACATTCAAAACAATTGAATGCCACTATCAGCAATTAACATCAGTTCACAAGTGACAAAGGATTTTAACACAAATTAATTAAAGAACATAATCTTAGTACAGAATAAAAGGTGGTTTTCAAAGTGACTACATTTCCTATAACGGGGAAAACATCTACTCTATTCTTTATTCTTCTCATTTCAGTCTATCTTGGTGAAACTTCCTTAAGAACAGATTCCTCTCTGCGATAGACAAAAAGTTTCTGCCGTTTAACATTTTTCCTCCTGAGTGCTCTACTTTGTTCCTATTTCTTACTATTGAAAATCCTTCCTTACTCTAATTCCTAGGATTGGCCATTAACATAAAAAGTAAACTCAGTTTAATCTCATCAGCCATGCAGGGTCCAAATGAAAAATGCCTGTCTACTCAGATGTAATTATTTTCTCTCATTTTGTCAAATACTAAAGATAAATGATGCTTCCAGTGCCTTGATTCCTTTATACTTCAGTATTTACAATATGTCATGTAAATATCTGTTGAAGGCTATAAATTAAAAACTAACCAAGATAGCAATAAAACTTACATGTATGGACTCAGAGAGACTACCCTTGCTATTACAATTCCAAGAATCAGAGTTGTTAAAACTGTAGAAAGAAGAGAGATCTGCAAGAGAAAATGTAAAGATAGCGTCAGTTTGTAAGAAAGATTATTATATTGAAAATATTAGGTGTCTCTCTTTTTACTTGAGTAAACATATATACAGTTTTTGTTTACACAGTCCTATAGTAGTTTATTCTTACAGACTGATGTTGATAATCTCAGGCATGTAACGGGGGGACAACTATCATATATGAGTACTCTAATCTTGCAACATGGCTTTAAATGTTTTTAGTGGCTTACTGTATAGAATACAAAATGGTGATTTTCATTTATGAAAGTGAAAGGGAAGTTGTTTTCTTTTTTCTTCAGGTCCTATTTTGGTGTTGACTTGGGCTTTTTTTTTTTTTTTTTCTATCTATAATTGCTTCTTCTGCTTCTGTCTCTACCTTACTCTCTCCCTTTCAACATAGGACCCCCACACACACATACTCACTTACACACATTTTGGGGGTTCCTCTCCCTTTTCCTTTCTATTCTCTAGCTCTGTTAGTCTATTTTTCCTATTTGGTTTTGCCCTTTGGTCTGTTTCTAAAGTCTGCTTTTTCCCCCTCTCTTCTGTCACTATTTCAGCTGGTTAAAATATAAACTGGTCTGTGTGTATATGTGTTCTGTGCACTTATTATTAAATCTGTGTTTCTGCCCTTAATTTTTAATGGATAAGCACACTTTAGACTTCTTTCTCTAATAAGAGCAACATAATATGAAATTGATTTTATTTCATTCTATTGTCATTAACCTTGTTTCCTGTGTTGCTAGTTTTTAAGTAGAAAGAAGATTGTATTATGAGTCCTCTGATATACTGAGGAACAGGGATTTTAAGTAACATTCCCAAGGTCACACAGCTAGAAGACAGCGGGAGGGAGAATTCAAATGCAAACATCCTGACTCCAGATCAGGGCTCCTAATTCCTCTGCTTTGCTCACTGGGAAGTTTATTTAGATATCTCGATATGAAGTTTTTAAAGAACATTTAGGGGAAAATGTCCAGGTATTAATAATATGATAGAATATTAGCATTCTTTTCATGAATGCTCGGCCTTCTGCTCTCAGAAAATAACATTTATGTCTACGACATGTGAAATGGAAAATTGTTCAGCCGTTTCAAATAATTTACAAAAAAGCTCTTGTTTATTTCTGGAAGTCTGTTAGGGAAACGAAGGCAGAGTGGTCAGGATACTTTGGAATATCATCTCCACTTTCAGTTCCATCTGGAAGGACCATAGCTAAAAGGACCCATGATGGGACGCTTAAGGAAGGACCCATAACGATGGATACACATGAAACATCACAGTGAAAAGTAAAATTCACTCGCTGTTGAACTTTTCAAATTGGAACATAAAAATATATAAATAACTCTCTTTTAAAATGATTCATCGGAATGCTTGCAAATATAGCTACAACGCCAATAATATTTTGCATAAAATATAAACACTCCTTGAGGGTAATGAAATAAAAATACAAGTAGATAAAGGCTAACCCATGCAGATGAGCATATATGGTGAGATGAATAACAATTTATGTGGTTTCACTAGAAATAAATCATCTCTTTAGCAATAATAATCGTACACAATGGCCAAATTCCCATGAATCAATCAACACACCGACATTTAAATTCACTGAAACACGCTGTAGTTTACTAAAACGTTTTGAGCCAGTGAAGTGATTCATCTTTACTTCTTAAACTTAGTCTAACTTTAAATTATTTAAACTACTATCTATGAAAATGATAGAACATTTTTTTCAGTAAATTAGGCTTATGTAAGTATAATTGTTTTTATTTTCTAAATTGAAAGTATGCTGTCTGACTTCAGAGTATCTACCTTAAAAAAAGGAAAGGAAAGGACATATTTATTTCACACTCATCAACTATTTAACCATCAGTTCCCACAAATAATGTAAAAATTCAAGCACAGTTTTTTTCTAGTATAATTTTAAGTAAACTAAAAGAAACTAAGATAAATACTATAAGAACTTCGCCATAGAGAACACAGTTTGACAAAATTAGTACAGGTAACAAAGTACATTTCTGCACCTTTTTAAAAAAATTTTTTAAATATAATTTATTGTCAAATTGGCTAACATACAGCGTGTACAGTGTGCTCTTGGTTTTTGGGGTAGATTCCCGTGGTTCATAGCTTACATACAACACCCAGTCTGCACCTTTTTAAAATATAAAAGTTACCTTTCCAAGCTTCGCTATATCGCGGTACAAGGACAAAGGCAGAGTAAAGGCAGCTGTGGAAAGCACGATAATGAAGCGACGACCAATAAACAAGTTTGCAGGGTCAACTAAAACACAGTAAATATTATGAAGTCTTTATAGGTATGAGTTATACACCAGTGATACAAGGAAATAGTCAAATACTTAATTGCAAAAATAACTTAAATGACATTAAATGTTACCTAAATGACAAAGATTTTGAGGAAATACCATAAATTCATGTAAAAATAGAAATAATTCATATAAATACAAAATAACTTAAGAATGAACCTGTATTTCAAATAATCTTTTAAAAAATTTTTAATGTCTATTTTTGAGAGAGAGAGTGTACGTAACAGAGTGGGGGAGGGGCAGAGAAAGAGGGAGACAGAATCTGAAGCAGGCTGTCAGCACAGAGCCTGGCGCGGGGCTTGAACTCATGAGCCGTGAGATCACGACCTGAGCTAAAGTCGGACACTCAACCAACTGAGCCACCCAGGTGCCCCTAGTTCAAGTAGTCTTATAATATTTTTCATTCAAATCATTTTAATAGCCTTCGAATCAGTTTTCCTGCTCTACCTGTCCTTTGTCCCCTTAGAGTATACTTTTAACACAGAAAATACAGAGATCCTCCCCAAAGGTTAAACACATGATGTCACTCTTGGTCCAAAACTCTCTAATGGCAAACCCCTTCAATAGGAGCTACATGAGGACAGGGCATGTTCTGAGGCTTTTTCTTTTCTTTTTTTTTAACTTCCATGTTCTAGAGAGATGTGAACAGTAAAACTTAAAATTTCAAAAATCAAGCTTTAGATAAAATATTCTATTTCTTTTTTTTTAATGTTTATTTATTTTTGAGACAGAGAGAGACAGAGCATGAGTGGGGGAGGGGCAGAGAGAGAGGGAGACACAGAATCAGAAGCAGGCTCCAGGCTCTGAGCTGTCAGCACAGAGCCCGACGCGGGGCTCAAACTCACTGACCGTGAGATCATGACCTGAGCCGAAGTTGGACGCTCAACCAACTGAGCCACCCAGGCGCCCCAAAATATTCTATTTCTATACTTTTGTTGAGAACCAGTGGTCTCCCTGAAGAAAAGCAGACAGAAACAACTTGTGGAGGGAAGTCCTTGGGAAGCTTGCAGAAACCAGTATACATGGTAGACCCTTGGCTATCATAATGAATAAATAATTGTGGGGGTGGGGACATTGCACATTGAGTGCCTATCATCAAATACAAGCAAAATTTGTAAACATAAAATAAAACAAGGATTTATATCATTTTAAAGCTGTGCTAAGCATAGTATGAACTTCAGGATCTATATATCTATTCCGAGTGAGACACCACTGCTTAAATATTTGAGCTCATATTGAATTCCTTCAGAGATCCCATCATTAGGTTTTTGAAATGTCCTCAGAGGTACCAAGTCTTTGTTCATGAATTTCTGCAAAGTCTAAAGTCTATAGAATAAGTGAGTGAGTGTGGTTAAAAAAAAAAAAAAGCTATTACTGGGAAAAGTGAGACTCAATTCTAATTTTTTCATATGGCTAATAAACTAACTTACAGGTAAGTTCCCAGATGCAATTTCAAAGCAGTATAAATGTGACACACACAAACACACACACATAAAAAATAATCAGGAATATTTGTTTAACTCAGACATAACTAAACAATTATCATAAAGTTGTGAATCAAAACACTAAACCAGGAAGTTTAAGTTCCTGAAACTCTGAGTTCAACTATTTACATATTTCTGGTGAACATAATTTGAATCAAATTATTTGCATATCTGTTTCTGTTTACCCTTTCAAATTGTTTGCTCTACTAATATGTTTGGTAGAAAGTATAGGTTCTCTTCACTGGAAATTTCAAGTCCTAGAAAAACACTGAAATAGAATCCTATGAATAGCAGCGATGAACCTAGTAACAAAGGCTCTCTATATCCATAAAGGACATTTTTTAATAAGGATCTAATGATGAGATCTATTATTTATACTGATCTTCTAACAAAAATACACTTGAATAAGCATTTTAAGTGTTTAAACTATACTAAGATTTTTTAAAATCTATTTATTTTGAGAGAGAGCGAGCATGAGCAAGGGAGGGGCAGATAGAGAGCGAGAGAGAATCCCAAGCAGGCTCAGTCCATATGATGGGACACTCCTCAACAATTAAAAAAGAGGAAACTATTGATACACCACAAAACTTGGATGAATCTCAAATGCAACATATTAAATAAAGAAGGCCAGACTTGAAAGGCTACCTCTATATGATGCCGTTTATCTGGCATTCTGGCAAAAGCTAAATTAGGGAGAGAAATCAGATAGTGGCTACCAGGAGCTGTAGATGAGGGAGGGGTTGACTACATAGGAAAATAAGGAAAAATTTTTTGGGAGGGTGGAATTGTTCTGTATTTGGACTGTGATTGTGGATATATGACTATATGAATTTGTCAAAACTCACAGAACTATACATTAAAAAGGGTTAATTTTACTATATGAAATTATATCTTAATGCAAATAATGGGGGGAAGTCAGCTTGCTTATTCAAGAAACGACAGAGTAAAAACAGTATATGAAAAATGTTACTACAGAGAGTTGGTGATATGTAGCATAAAATTTTTTAAATACAAAGTATTCTAAGTATATGAATAGCAATCATATCCTTTAAACAGCTAAATAAGAACTAAACTATCTATAAAGGTAGAATAATACTTTAGGATCAGAATGGATCATGGATATTGCCAGATATTTGAAGTCATCCAACTCTTCCATTTGTAAATATTTTGCTTGTAAATTATTATGAACCACATTAACTATGAACAATACATAATAAATACATTGACTCACCTCCTGGGACTCTTTGGAAAACTTTACTCAATGTATCTCCAGTTATTATGTTGTAACTTATCATAGCTAAAAACATAATTAAAACAATAGTTACCGATAAGCCATCACATATTTCATCTTGAATATTTTTACTTTTTTGTATTAAACACTTTTTTCTCTAAGTTTTTATTTAAATTCCAGCTAGTTGATGTATAGTGTAAGAGTAGTTTCAGGTCTAGAATTTAGTGATTCATCACTTATATACAACACTCGGCGCTCATCACAAGTGCCTTTCTTAATACCCATTGCCAGTTTTGAAAGTAATCAGTTATTCCCAAATATTGGCATACTCCTACTTCTTTCAAATATAAATCATGATTACGAATATATACAAGTTCAAAAATAAGTAGATAACAGATTTATGGGAAACTATAAATTGATATTACAAAAACATTTTCACCTTATGAACTGATTCTTTTCCAGAACACCTTTAAATAATAGTGAATTTTGGTAGTCACTTAAAATGTGATTTGTTTTGTTACTCAAGTTCAGATTCCGAACATGTTTTCAGGAACACATGCATTGTTCAAAGTGAGGAACAATAATAGAAAATTGTGAAGGCTCCCAAATACCCCCTCATTTGAAAAAGTAAGATTTTGGGGAAATAATAGTCAGCCTTCTGTGGAGACATAAGGAGCTACTGGTTTGAACAGTCCCTATATTACTGATTTTAAAAATGAAGTTAATTAGACCATTGGTAAACATTAACAATGCACCTGAGAAGTGCTAGGTGACATGTTCACCATTATGGCACAAATTTTAAATTGTATTTTGGCCTTATTTGTACATGGCTTCCTCAAGCCCTTTGGTTTTCAAAGAACATGTTTCAGCTTTAGAAGCAATCTATTATTTCACCTATTCACTTTTTAAAAATTATCTTGTTAAATGTTTATTTTTGAGACAAAGACAGTGTGTGAGGAAGGAGGGGCACAGAGGGAGAGAATAGAAGATCCGAAGCAGGCTCTGTGCTGAGCCTGATGTGGGCTCGAACTCATGAACTGCAGGGCTTGAACTGACACAAACCGTGAGATCATAACCTGAGTTGATGTCGGACACTTAACTGATTGAGCCCCCAAGGCTTCCCTCATCTATTCACTTTTAATCTACGAGAAAACAACCTTCTTCAGAAATGTTGTATGTTTATGAAATAATTCCAATATTCATTGCCACCTTATCTATAAGGATATACCTATAAAAGGATACAACTTACCTATAAAAGGATACAGAAACTGAAGAACAGAGAGGAGGAGATATCCCGGAAAGCCGAAGGTTTTATTGACCAAAGACTGGTAAGTGTCTGTTCCAGAGAGGGTGCCTCCTTTTATCAATAAAACAAGGGAAAAGTCTGCGGCAAAAATAGCAATTAAATAAATTTCAGATTACATTTATTACAAAAGTTTTTTTTTTTAATATTTTGTCTTCAAGACTTCAAAGAAACTCTTTAACGAGTTTAATTTAATGCTATAGTAGCTTGGCATGGCAAGGCTCCCTTTCTTCTCATAAAACATTACCTTTCATGAAACAGTACTATTTCCAGTCATATATTTTTCAATTGAGATGCAAATATACTTACCATATCTGTGCAACGAACTGGACAGAAGAGAGTATGCAGACTAGAGACAAAGCATCAGTTTTTCATTTTACTTTCCTAACCTAACCAATGTAACGACTGTTAACAGGATGTGGCTCACCTGTCCAAGCAATAGAATGTAGGTAATCAAATTATTTCATAGACATTCAGTGTGTGAAAACCGAGAATGAAAAATGATGTAAGCACTCAGAAAAAAAAAAATAGATTGAGGAGAAACAGATCATTTTTTTATAACAAAGTACAACTGGTAACCTTATTTTACAGTTACTATGGTTAAGAGAGAACTCCAAGAATGTTTTTTTGTAATTTATATTTTAAAGGTTTCAGCTCTCATTTTCGAGTTTGAAATGAAGACACGAATATATAGAAATTATATAATTAAAAGTTAATCTCTCTCTCCTTTTCCCCTCCACTTAATTCAGTGTTCTTTGAACACTAAATGAACGACACTGGAGTTGTATTGGGTACACAGCTGTGCACAGGGTGCAATTCTTGCTTTTTCTCTTCTCTTGCTCATGCTTCCATCACAGGTGATTTTTTTTATCCTTTAAGTAATTTGGAAATGCATTAAAATACAAAGGAGAAAACAGAAATTATTTCTATATGCTTTCTATCTTGATTCCCTCCAACATCCTTGAATCTTCTTTGAACAAATTCACCAATGAGCTCCAAGTTGATAAATCCAACTGACATGTGCTAACTCTTAATCTAATTTGCTATTTCAGTAGCAATTTCTTTCTTTTATTAAATTTTTTTTAATGTTTATTTTTGAGGGAGAGAGAAAGAGACAGAGCTTGAGTAGAGGAGGGGCAGAAAGAAAGGGAGACAGAATCCAAAGCAGGCTCCAGGCTCTGAGGTGTCAGCACAAAGTGGGACATGGGGCTTGGACTCATGAACTGTGAGATCATGAGCTAAGCCAAAGTTGGACACTTAGCCAACTGAGCCACCCAGGGGCCCCAGCAATAGTTTTCTGTTTACCATTCTCCTCTTCCTCGACCACCCTTCTTTGGCCTTTTTTGACCTCACTTTCTTTTGGATTTTCTCCTACTCTTTTGTTTGTTGTTTGTTTTTTGTTTTTTTGGACAGAACAATAAGCATGACCGAAGATAGGAAGGAGGAAGATTTATTTGCCTTTCCGAGCTTTGATTTTCCTCAGGTAGAACTCTAGCTCCTTGTCCCCTAGCTCATAGCCACTGGTCTGGTCTTGAAGTGACGCATGCAAGAAGCTTGCCCTGCTGGAACCGCTCCTTCAGAAGACTGCTGATTTTGGCATTCTTTTTCCTTACATCGTATTTCTTCTGAGTTTTCTTTGATCGTTTTTTGTTTAAAATCTTCCTCTTCAGGAGTCAGGTTGGCCTCCTTCTTGCAGCACAGGGGCAGTGTGTAGGGGGACTCCTACCACTGTTGTAGGGTGTGCTGTCAATGAGCATGACACAGCTATTCACCAGGGTTTCGGTGTGGACCAGTTTGTTGTTGGATACATTATAGACATCGATAATTCTTGTATTGTGCATACAACATTCAGAGCCTCAGGGGAAGATCCCCATGGCCAGCCTCAAGGTATGGTATTGCCTCCCCCAACGCGGATTGTGTGTATGTGGCGGGGCCAGTCTTGAGGTTCACAGCGGGGCATCCCAGCTCATACTTGTGCTTCTTGTAGGGCTTTCTCTTGTCCCCTGTCTTGTGGCGCTTGCGCCACTTGTCCCCAGAGATGCCCATTGCTCTGAGCACTGGCTGCAAAGAGAGGATTTCCTCCTACCTTTTGACCAATCATACATACAGTTTTGTTTTTGTTTTTACCAGTTTCTTCTACTTTGTTTAAAACCTGGATTCTTGGGACTTTTTTTCTCACTCCTCAAAATGTCCTACTGTGATCTTATTCATGCCTGTGCCTTTAATTTTCATACAGATTAAACACCATTATTATATCTCCAAACCAGTCTCCTCCAAATACAGATTTCTATATCTAGCCATCTAATAAACATTTTACTTTGGAGATCTTATAGGAATCTTTATGTTTTTAAATATCCAAACGCTAATTTATAGATTTGTTCTGGAACTTGCTTCTTCATCTATATTTCTCCAAATCGTGAGCAATATTAATGGAAATTTGAGAATTACTGTAGACTTCTCATTACCCATCACTTGCTACATTCTTTTGGTCACCAAGTCCATCAACTACTGCATCATAAATTCAAAATATCCCCTCATTTCTAATCTCTAATTTGCTTTATTTGAGGGCTTATGCTTTTATCATTTCTTGCCTTGATTATTGTAAAAACTTCTAATAGTTCTCCCATCCACCAATCTGGCCCCTCTTCAAGATACTTTTGACATGCCTTCTCTACCAAAATTTTCCTTGACATATCCCCTCTACGAGATGGACCTGACTACAGCATAAATATGATCATGTCTTCTGCTTAAAATCCTCCAGGGGAATCCTCTAATGCTATTGGACTAAAAAATCCTTTTCATGAGGCAGAAAAAATTATTTATTAGCTATGTGATCTTGGGTGAAAGACTTGATTCTCTTGAGTCTCAGCTGTAAAGTAAGACAATACACCAAACCTTAAAGAGTCTCTGAGGATTATGATACTGAAATGTCCACCACAATGCCTAGCATGCTATACAGGCTGGATGAATGAGACCTTGTGCTACAATTAGTTATCTTCTATAGGCTGCATGTGATGGTGGAAAAAGCTCTGTCTTTGGAGTCTGATAAAAATAATGATAACAATCACAAAGATACTAGCAAATACTTTCACAGCAACTTTTGTCTGTGCCAGGCTTTTTCCTAAATGCTTTATGCATATTAACTTTACTCCTCATAACAACTCTAAGTAGGTGCAATTATTACCCACCCCTTTTAATAGATGAGAAGAGTGAGCCACAGATGGTTAAGCAAATCACTGAACTTCACAGGGCTAGAAAGGAAGAGTCAGGACTCAGATCCTGGTAGTCTGGCTCCAGACGTAGTCAAAGTTACAATTTTGTTCTCAATAACTGCTAACCTTGGGCAAGTCTTTTAACCTACCAAAGGTTCAATTTCCTTCTTTATAAGGGCAGAACATACTCCATGAAGTAGAACATCTACTTAAGAAGGATTTAGAACAGTGGCTGCATTATGCTTAGCATCCAGCCAGTCCTCCGGAAGCAGTAATGATGATCGTTACAGGGGAGGCTTCATAAATGCCTCTGCAAACCTCTAACTTCATCTCTCTCCACTTCGAACATCAGCCCTATGCTTTAGCCAGATGGAATCACTTACAGTTTCCTTTTGCACTTCCACATTTCCATCTGCTTAGAGTACCCTTCCATTTTCTTTGCTCACTCATAAACAGTCAGTGGAGGTGTCTCTTCATTCCCAAAATATGCCTGCTCCTTTGAGACTGGGTTAAATGCCAGTATCCCTATCATAATGCACATATTTACATATTTTTATTATGGTATTTTTCATAAAGTATTATAATTCTATGTTTTTGTCTACCTGACACAACACTGTGAGCTTCATACAGGCGGGAATAATGTTCTTCATTGCTATAATGGCAGCAGTTATTTCTTTTGTTTTTTTTTTTTTTTGTTTATTTATTTTTGAGAGACATAGAGGCACAGCGTGAACAGGGGAAGGGCAGAGAGAGAGAGGGAGACACAGAATCGAAGCAGGCTCCAGGCTCTGAGCCATCAGCACAGAGCCCGACGCGGGGCTCGAACTCACAGACCGCGAGATCATGACCTGAGCTGAAGTCGGCCGCCCAACCGACTGAGCCACCCAGGCGCCCCTATTTCTAAATATTTGTCGAATGAATTAATATAGCAGGATTGTGAGATGTCTACATAATTGATCAAAGTTCAATGCAATAAATGGCCTAATGAGTGTATTTAAAAATATTCTGCAAGCACAAAAGACATAGCAATTAATTATATCGCTTGTTTAAAACCAGGAAAAACTTCACCGAGGAGTTGAGTAAGCCTCGGAGGATATATAGGATTTCACCAGCAAGAGAAGAAAAAGAATGTCAAGCAGGGAGACTATCCGTGGGAAGGCAGCATGAGAGCACATTTTGCAGAGAATGGAATAGTCCAGAATGGCTAACACCTAACTTCTATGCATGGCGATGTTTGAGACTATGTGAAAGAGATGTTAGCTTAGTTGGAGATGAAACTAAAAATTCAGATTCTGGTTGAGCTATGAAGGAATTTGAATGCAATATTTTTTTTTCTGTTGTCTTTATGTACTCTTGCAATGCCTTGACTGGGGAAGTAAGAGAGACCAGGCTGAGGTTTTATAAACGTAATTCTGCAGCAGTATGGAAGACTGATCAGGAAGTGGACAGATACTAAAGGTAGGAAAACTTGACAGCAACCTATTGACCAAGGAAGAGAATGAATGAGGACTTCGGTAACAGAGAGGGGGGGAATGTTTCATAGATGTTGGAAGTTTTGGCGAAGAACTGTATGCTTGGGATGAGAATGCTGAGTTTTATAATAGTCCAAAATATATTGCTTAAAGTTAACAATTTGCTAAGAATTTAGTCAATAAAAAAATGTGTTTATCTACCTGTAAAATATAAGCTATAAATATATATCTTAAAAGCTTTAGGAGTCTTAAGTATCAATCACCGTAACATTGTGATCTCACTTTGAATATATTGCATGCAAATTTTAGATAAATCCATGAATGAGTCTATGTTACTCAACATAAAAATTTTCTTTTAAATCAGTATGTATGTTTGTAAAATAAAAATTATCACACTCTAATAGACAAATATAAAAATCTTAAAAGCAAATTAAAATAAAACATTTGTTATAAATATTTACAATTTGTTCTTATTCCCCAACATTTCACAAACATGAAAGCAGAAAAACTATCTGATGAGCTGGGCATATCTCATTAGAGGCCTTGAAAGACAAATGAATAATTATAGAGAAAAACAATTGTGTAACTGTCAATTTGTTTTTTTAAGTTTATTTATTTTATGTTTATTTTTGAGAAAGAGAGAGGGAGAGAGGAGGAGAGAGAGAGAGAGAGAGAGAACACGTGGGGAAGGGGTAGAGAGAGAGGGAGACACAGAATCTGAAGCAGGCTCCAGTCTCCAAGCGGTCAGCACAGAGCGGGCTCGAACTCACGAACTGCGAGATCATGACCTGAGCCGAAGTTGGATGCTTAACTGACTGAGCCACCCAGGTGCCCCTTATAGTGTCAATTTAAAGAAGAAATTCAGTATTATACCCTACTTGTAGAATTTCCTCTTTAAGGCCTAATTAAGAAATAAAATGAATCACAGTCTATACAATTTTTTGCTTCTGTGTGGTCATTGTTTACTCGTCAAAGTTATTTAAATATTTTGATCATAGAACTGAACTAACAAGAGTCATTTCTACTGATTAGTAACTTTGCAATAAATGACTTTGCAAAGGGCTATTCACAGTCATTGCTACAAGTTTATGCATGGGATTAGTTGAGAAAGTTATTCACATTATGATTTATTTATGTATAGTGTGGTTTGGCTTTCGTAAACTCTTAAGTCTCCTCAAGTATTTAATTCTTAGGTGTTACATATTTTTTAATTTTTTCTATCTACTGGCTCATAGTGTGTGTAAATGTTTACAGTGCACTTAAATAATCCATGGTTAATATGCCTGGATGGAAATTAATTATTTGTCAGTGCTGACTGACTGGGAAACAGGAAATTAAAAACAACAAGGGTAATCCTTGAATGGGATTTTTTAGTGTGATGGATGTTCTCATGAATAGAATGCAATTTTTAAACACCAGCAACTCTGAATAAGTACAATGTTATGGGTCCCATGTTACCAAGTTATGGGTCTTGAGCTACAAAATAAGAGCTTAGAAGCTCAAAGCAGCTTAGGTTTGGGGAGAGCAGGTGGTGAGAAGGAAGCAGGGAGGAAAGCAGCCCAGCCCTCCTGCAGCTCTGATTATGGTATCTACCACATGCTTTATACTCCCTTTTCCTCAGCCCAAGGGAAAAAACTGCAGACTTCAAGGCTGGTCTTGGACACCGGAGATTTTGTGAGGGGATGGCATCTTGGTTCGGGTCTCCAGAAGCAGAGCTGACTCAGAGATTCTCGGGCACGGGATGTGAGGGAGTGCTCTCAAGAGTAGGGGAGGGACAGCACAGGGAAGGGAAACAGCTCAGCCAGGGCGTGGTCTCAGGTGAAGACTAGCTGGAGCCCAGCCCTGTGGTGGAGGCCCTCTGCAGCTCCACCTGCAAAACACACCGGTCTCTCCTGAAGGCTGGGAGGTCAACTTTTGTGTTCCTACCAGTCAGTCATTGGCTGAAGTCTGCGAAGGAAATGGTGGCTGGGCATCATAACCTCACAGGAAGGTGACGTCACTGAGAGCCAGGTCAACTGAAGAAACAGACAGCTGAGGTGTTCTGCATTCCCTGGTGAAAGGCATCCAAGTGACCACACACAGCGGCCACCATACCAACAACCACTGCAGGCGGTATCTGTTTTCGATCACTGCCTCTTTCACAGTGATCCTAAGGTAGAGTAAGGACCTTGTGGTTGTCATGAGGTAAGTTGGGGGTGGGGGGAGTAAAAGGGCAGGGATGAGAACAACAGGAAGAGGAAGTGAGTTGTAAAGCCTGCACTTGGAAGAATGGCAAAACGCGAGTGTGAATGAATGTGTTACTGGAAAAGGGGAAGCAGAAGAGAAGTGATAGAGAAGCACCTGATTGCTGCCCTCTAAGACAGTGGTAGGCAGGGAGCCTGGACAGGCACGGTGGGGAGGGGGCGGTGAACACCCTGAAAGGTGCTGGTGGAGCAGCAGGCCTTTCAGTCCTACCTGCACAAGAAGAGCTAGAGAATAATCGCTCATTCATGTGCATCTGCTTAAGGGGTTTGCGGGAAAGCAAGGCCTGATGTCTACACTTTCAGAGCAGTCTCTCCCAGCCTTATCTGCCTTTAAAATGACACCCCATCTACCGTTCTCTGCATAAAGTGAAAAAAGGCACATGAAAAGGATTTAGGCTTGGTGATATATAATGCTTTTCTAATCCGTTCAGAGGATTAGGAGGCAAAATAAATCTCCTCAGACATAAATGTCTAAATTCTTTAGGATTATTTGATGCACTTCTTAATTAGTAAATTCAATTATTGTGTGTGTGTGTGTGTGTCTGTGTGTGTGTGTAATCGGCATTGCACAATTTAAGTTGCAGGAAAAACCAATAACATAGTATTTTACCTGTAACATATGAAACCCAGAATAAAAGCAATATTCCTAGAGGAAAGCCAGCTTGCTTCATCGAATAAGGTAAACCTGGAAAAATATAAAATGCCCCACCCATCACATTAATAAAGTATAAAAATTTAGAAGTTTTCCCCTAATTCCTATATATAACAAGCTCAGTAAGGTGACATATTTAGAGGACACGGTTGTAAAAACAGTGCATATGGCTACTCGAAATTAAATGTTAGTATATTAATATTATTTCAGAATAAAATGGAAGCTAAGGACACGTCAAGAGAGCAAATTTATGAGGTGATGGAATAAGAATAAGAAAGCAGCAAATGAAAAACAGATGCCAGTTCACACAAATAATGTTCACTTCAGGGTGAGGGGACTATGACCTTGAATTCGTGGAAAGTAATGACCTAAAACTTTCCTTACGTGCTAGCTGGGAACGCAGTGAAGGTAATAAGGGTACAAAAGGATTATGGGACATGAGGAAAGACTGATGCCAGAATCAAAATGGGTAACCATGTAGGAAAAGGAGAGAAAAATGAGAAGGCAAAAGTATTGTCTATAAGGCTGAAGGGTTATATACACGTTTTTCTTATGAATTTTTTGGGAAATGATCAATTTTAGATTATGGGCAATACATATTTAAGGTAAATTGTACTTAAAATATTTCCATCAAGAATTTCTATTCCCCGAAGAATTTTTCCTTACAAAATCTGCTGTACATAATTAAGAGGGACTTTTTAATGTTGCTGACAAGGATCAGCTTAAAGTGTTCACATCAGGAATGAACTCTGGAATTCTGCCAGGCGGAGCTGCCCACACCTCTCTGGGTAATGGGGACAGAATTTCAAACTTGATTACTTTGCCTCACATATGTCTATTCTATGCACTATCAAAAAGAATTGTCTCTTTATGGAAACAAGTAAAATCAAGACACACATTGGCTTGCAACAGGTGAAAAAAGTAACTCAATCCAGATAAATGTTCTATAACAACTATAACTAAAATGTCAAAACTTTACAGGAAAAAGTAGTATTCTCAAGGATTTTGTCCTTGCTTCTATTTAAATAGGATGTTTCCAAGAACAAGTAGAATAATAAGCACTGAACACAATAATTGCCTTAATTACTATAATGCAACGCACTTACTTTTGTCAGAATTTTTCCTTTGCTTCAAATTGGGAAAATATGAGTTGCTCATTTCTTTCAATTCTGATTATTTGGCTCCTTCGTTAAAAAAAAAATCTATGTATTTTCATTTAACCAATACTACTTATTGATTAAATGATACTTAAAATTAATATATCATGTTTGTACTTTAAAATTAACATGATATAGATAGGCAAGGAAATACTGTATGATTTAATTATTCACAAGCTTATTATGTTTTCACATGAAACCTATGTACCTTCAACACTTCCAAATATCTGGAGATTTACATTCTAGAAGGTCATAGAAAGGTGGTTCAAGTAATGGTGGACACTTCAGGAAGATGGAAAAGGTTTATTGGGTAGCATTATCAATTGACCATATAGCCCATAAGCATAAATTCAGGAGATCCCATAGGCAGCTCCACCTATGTCTACCACATATGGAAGATCCTCTCAAATGAGGTAAAAGTGTGAATCACAACCTCATCTTTGGCATAAAAGTCACTGTTGTGATGCACATTGTTAATGTGATGCACTGGGAAAAAAGGAGGTGATTTTATGGGAAAAAATTTTTATGGGAAAAAATTACCAATTTTATTACTTAATATTTTGCCCTTAAAAATAACCAATGAATACTAGCAACAGAGTAAGAGTCTTAAATTTTGTCTTTTCACTGAAAGTTTAAAACAAAATAAAATCAACACTTACCTATTATACCAGATCCTATAATCGAGTTGACAACATTAAAAACAGCTGTGTACTGACGACAAGTTTTCCCTTTGAGCTTATGTTCGGAAACGAGGGTTTCTCTGTCATCGAGATTGTTCTATTTTAATATATAAAACGGCAATTAAATATTTACTACTAATATTTTATTTTCAAAAAATTAGAAAAGTGTCAGATAAATACGCAATGTAGGATGCTAACACACAGTAACGATAAGAAAATAATGTATGGATAATAATAATAAAGAGCTAGAAACAGAGCACTGTAAACAAATTCCATCCTAACATGTCCCAACTACAGCTACACCAAGTTCACGGACTGCAGCATGGAAGCCCAGAATACAGGCTCAGTTAGGGAGCCGATGATGCGATTTGGTGAGATTAAAGGGGTATATTGAAAAAGCCTGCCAAGTAAAAAAAAAAAAGCTGAAGGCAAAACTTTTTCTCCCGGAGGTCTTTCTGCAGTGCCAAACCAAGCCGACCTCGGTTGCAGGGTGAAGGAAACTAGAAGGGACCTGTCTTCAGAAGCTGCCCCAGTCCCCAGCTTTACCTGAGGCAGGACGGCGGGCCCCTGCGCCTGGTAGCCCATGGCTGCAACAGAGTCCTTAGCGCGAGGAAAGCTTGAGGGCCTGGAAGCCCACCACGGCTCGCCCAGCGTCCTCTGCGACCCCGCACATCCGGGGTCACGCACGGCGGGAGAAGGGAGCGAGCGGTCCCGCGGCCGCCCCTGGCCCCACCTCCGCAGCTCAGCTGGTGCGCCGGTCGCAGCCCAGAGCGCTCTTGGCTGTAGCCTCCCCGGGCGGTTTCCTCCGGGAGCTCGCAGGAGGGAAGGAATGCACCTTCCTTCTCAGGCGGGAAGCTGCACGATGTTTCTAATCCGGGCCGCCCTCTCTCCCCTCACCAGTCTTTTTCTCCCCACGCGCGCCCCACCTCCAGTTGGAAAGTACAGTTTGCTCCGCCCCGTGCTGCCCTGCCCAGATTGTTCCAAGAGTTACGATGGCTTCCTTTTAGTCCCCTCCAAAGTTAGCTGCTCTTTGGCTGGAGTCTGATGCCCAGGTAAGAACTCGGTAACACCCCTGGTCCCATGGAGCATCTTTTCCATTACCACCTCCTCCTCCTACCTACACATCTTCTCTGTTAGAGATGACAGATGAAAATGTAGGACTTTTATTTTAAATGGGCAACAACCAACCAAACAAACAAAAAAAATTTTTTTTCTAGAATTTAAGCAAACTTGATTACTAAGCAGGCTTTGGTCAATTGTTTCCTGATGATTTTTTGGAAAAGGAGACTTCAGGAGTGGAAAAGATGGATTCATGATGGATTCTGGTAGTGAATCTTAAACACAGGGAGGTGGGAGGTGTAAGAAGGATGAGAAAGAGAAAACCCTTAGAATTTATGAGATAGAGAGAATCTTCATGATCACCTATCCACGCTTACATTACAGATGAGGAAACTGGCCCAGGGAATATTCAATCACAAAAAGAATTGAATAGGGAAGGGTTTGTAGGACAGTAAGTGGTAATAGAATACAAGTACTTATCATATGCTTATTAAAGAAGTTCTTTTACTTAAAATTATGAAACATTTTCAAAACATGAAAAACCTAAAGAGAATTATCAAATAAGTTCTATGTCAAATTAATGTTAGCATTTTGTCATATGTTCTTCTACAAAAATATTTAGTATTGCAATAGAAATCCCTTCACCCATCCATGGCATTCCTTTCTCTTCATCCTCCATGTCATCTAATTCATGAAATTAGTGTGTATCTTTCTATCCATGCTTTATATTTTAATTCATTCACCTGTAGTCATAAATAATACATAACATTGATTTGTGTGTTTTCAAGATTTACAAAAGATGGCCCCATATTGTACATGTTATTTTCCCACTAGCATTAGTGTTTGTTTACCCAGTATACAGTTTTCAAGATGTATTATGTACGTATGAGCAGGTTTATTTATTTTATCTCCTCACAGTTCAGTTAGCCATGCTCCTACTGAAAGACAGATGTTAAGGTTGTTATAATTAATTAAGATTTTAAAGTTCTAATTTTACACCCTTCTGGTGCCTATTAAATGACAGATTTCCTAGCAGTTAAATTGTTAGGGACTAAGTCATGCATATTTTTACTTTACAAAATATTCCCATATTTCATTGTTTTCATTGCTCTACAAATTGGTTGTGGCAATTACACTTCTACCAGCAGAGGTGGAACTCCTATTTTTCTGCACTGTCTACAACACTAGGACTTTGTTGTCTTCTTTTTTTAAGTTTTGTTTTTCGGATGGGTTTTAAAATGGTATATAAATATTGTATAAATGTGTATTGTCCCAATCTATAGTGCAGTTGAGAATCTTTTATAATATTTGATGAATGTACTTAAATATTTAGGTTATCCTCTTTGTGAATTTCATTTTGTATCTTCTGCCCTTTTGATTTTGGTTGTTAGTCTTTTTAACTTACTGATTTCTTAGAGTTATTTATATATTTGGCTTCCAAATCTCTGTCAGTTACATATTTTGCACATATCTTCTCCCAGCCTCTTATTTTTAAACTGTTTGTGGCATTTTTTTTATTAAGCAAAATTTGTAATTTTGACACACTCAAAATTAGCAATCTCAATCCTAATACAATTCATTAAGAGGAAGAAAATTCCAGCATTATTTTACTAAAAAATATAGGTTCAAAAATTCCAAATAAAATATTAGCAAATTGACACTGACAGTGTATGAAAAATTAACAATATTATGACCAACCTAGGTACACCCCAAGTATACAAGGATGGCTTAACTAAAAAAAAACCTGTAAATGCAATTTAGAACATTATCAGATTATAAGAGAAAACCATGTAATTATTTTACATATCAATATGTGATGTTTTTTCCTCTTTAGCCTGTTGTGATGGATTACATTAATTGATTTCTGAATTTTGAACTAGCCTCACATACGTGGGATAAATCACACTTGGCCATAGTGTATAATTCTTTTTGTACACTATTGGAATCAATTTGATCGAAATTGAAGAAAATTTAATTGAACAATATTGAAATGATTCATGATTTCTTTGAGGATGTTTGAATCTATGTTCCTGAGAGATAGTGACCTGTAGTTTTCTTTTCTTGTTATGTCTTTGTCTGGTTTGGTAGTCGGTCAATGCTGGCTTTGAATGAATTAGGAATGTAGTTCCTTTGATTCTATTTTTTGAAAGCAATTGTAGAGAACAGGTATAATTTCCACCTTAAATCTTTGATAGAATTTGCCAGTGAATCTATCTGGGCTTGGTGGTTTTTGTTTGGGAAACTTATTTATTGTTGATTCAATTTGTTTAATAGATACAGCCCTATTCACATTGTCTATTTCATTGGTAAGTTTTGGCAGATTGCATTTTTGAAGGAATTGGTCCATCTCATTTAGATTTTTAAATTTGTGGGCGTTGAGTTGCTCATAGTATTCCTTTATCATCATTTTAATGCCCATGGGACTTATAGTGATGTCTGAAATTACTAATTTCATTTCTGAAATTACTAATTTGTACCCTCTCTCTTTTCTTAGTTAACCAATCTATAGGCTTATTGATTTTATCATTGTTTTCAAGAACCAGCTTTTGGTTTCATTGATTTTCTCTATTGATTTTCTCTTTTCAATTTCATTTCTCTTTTAATCTTTTAATTATTTTTTTGCTAACTTTGGATTTAATTTGCACTTGTTTTTCTAGTTTTCTAAGGTAGAAACTTAGATGTTTGATTTTAGCTTTTTTTTCTTTTCTAATATATGTATTCAGTGCTATAATTTTCCCTGTAATCACTGTTTCTACGACATCTTATAGATTTTCATAAATTATATTTTAATTTTAAACATTTTGAACTTTTTCTTGAAATTTTTTGTTTGACCCATGTGTTATTTAGAAGTGTGTTGTTTAATCTCCAAATATTTGGGATGTTCTAGCTATTCGTCTGTCATTGATTTCTAGTTTAATTCCGTTTGAGTCTGTAAGCAGACCTTGTATGATTTCTATTCTTTTAAAGTTGTTAAGGTGTGTTTTATAGTCCAGAAGGTCATCCATCTTGATGAACGTTCCATGTGTGCTCTGGAGGAGCATGTATTCTGCTGTTGTTGGGTATAGTCTATAGATGTCAACAATATACAGTGGATTGATTGTATTTTTTTATTCAACTATGTACTTAACTTGCTTTTGCCTGATGGTTGTATCAATTTCTGATATAGCTAAAATCTTCAACTATATAAGAGTATATTTATCTGTTTTTCTTATAGTTCTGTCTACTTTGCCTCAAAATTCTAATGCTCCATTGTTAGGCAAATACATGTTAAAGATTGTTATGAGTTCTTGGAGAGAAGACCCCTTTATCATTATGCAATTCTCTTCTATCCCTGATAACTTTCCTTGTTCTGAAGACTACTCTGTTGGAAATTAATGTAACTACTCCTGCTTTCTTTTGCTTAATGTTAGTATAGTCTATTGCCATTCATTTACTTTTTTAAAAAAAATATTTTATTTAACATTTATTTTTTATTTTTGAGACAGAGAAACAGAGCATGAGTGAGATAGGGGCAGAGACAGAAAGAGACATAGAATCTGAAGCAGGCTCCAGGCTCTGAGCTGTCAGCACAGAGCCCGGCTTGGGGCTTGAACTTGTGAACCACAAGATCATGATCTGAGCCAAAGGTGGGTGCTTAACTGACTGAGCCACCCAGGTGCCCGAACCATTCATTTACTGTGGGTCTATATACATGTATTTATACAGAAAATAGGTTTCCTGTATACGAAATGTAATTGAGTCTTTTTTTTTATTCACTCTGATAATCTGTCTTTTCACTGAATTTTAAAGTGATTATTGATATAGTTGTTTTAATATCTACCACATTTATTTACCATTTTTTTGTTTGTTGCTCTTGTTCTTTATTCTTATTTTTTGTCTTCCACACTTTTGCTGTCTTTTATGGTTTATTTGAGCATTTTGTATGATTCCCTTTTCTCTCCTTTCTTAGTATATCAGTTGTACTTATTTTTTTACTTTTTTTAAGTGGTTACCATAGAATTTACAAAATACACTTACACCTAATCCAAGTCCACTTTAAAAAACACTATACTGATTTATAGGTAGTCCAAAACCTTATAATAACGTAACATCTTAATTTCTTTCTCCCATCCTTTATATCATTTCTGTCATTCATTCACTTATACATTAGCATACATACATATATTACACACATAAGCATATATGATTGGATACATTGTTGCTCTTATTTGAACAAATTATTATCTGGTAGATCAATTAAGAATAAGAAAAATAGGGGCGCCTGGGTGGCTCAGTCAGTTGAGCGTCCAACTTCAGCTCAGGTCATGATCTCACTCATGGATTCGAGCCCCGCGTCAGGCTCTGTGCTAACAGCTCAGATCCTGGAGCCTGCTTCAGATTCTGTGTCTCTCTCTCTCTGCCCCTCCCCTACTCACACTCTGTCTCTTTCTCTCAAAAATAAATAAACATAGGGGCGCCTGGGTGGCTCAGTCGGTTAAGTGTCCGACTTCGGCTCAGGTCATGATCTCACGGTCTGTGAGTTCGAGCCCCGCGTCAGGTTCTGTGCTGACAGCTCAGAGCCTGGAGCCTGCTTCAGATTCTGTGTCTCCCTCTCTCTCTCCGCCCTTACCCCGCTCATGCTTTGTCTCTCCTGCTCTCAAAAATAAATAAAACATAAAAAATAATAATAAAAAAAATAAACATAAAAAATTTAAAAAAAAGAATAAGAAAAATAAACTTTCTAAAGTTTATTTTGAAGGGAGAGAAGGGAATAGAGAGAGGGAGAGCAGAGAGAGAGGGAGAGAGAGAAAATCCCAAGCAGGCTCTGTGCTGTCAAGTGTGGAGTACCATGCAGGGCTCCAACCCATAAACCTGTGAGATCATGACCTGAGCTGAAATCAAGAGTCAGATGCTTAACCAACTGAACCACCCAGGTGCCCAGAAAAATAAGTTTTTATTTTACTTTCACTTTACTTCTCCTCTGATGTTTTTCTCTTGTTTATGTAGATCCACATTTCTGACATACCATTTTCTTCTCTCTAAATAACCTATTTTAACATTTTTTGCAAGGCAGATCTACTGGTAACAAACTCTCTCAATTTTGTATTTCTCTTTCACTTTTGAAGGATTTTTTGCAGGGTACAGAATTCTAGATTGGTGAGGGTTTTTTTTTTGTTTTTTTTGGTTTTTTTTTTTTTTTTTTTTTTCTCACAATACTTTAAAGATTTCACTCTGCTTTCTTCTTGCTTGTGTAGTTTCGAAGGAGAAGTTTGGTATAGTTCTTATCTTTGTTCCTCTGTAGGTGAGACGTTCTCTCCCCCTGGCTTTTTTCAAAACTTTTTCCTTATCTTTGATTTTCTATAGTTCGAAAATGATATTCCTAGCAATTTTTTCTTTTCTTTCTTTCTTTTTTTTTTTTTGCATTTGTCTTGCTTGGTGTTCTCTGTGCTTGCTGGATCTTTGGTTTGATGTCAGATATTAATTTGGGGGAAATTCTCAGTCCTTGTTTCAGTATTTCTTCTGTTCCTCTCTTTCTTTTCCTTCTGGTATTACTGGTATGTGTATGTTACACCTTTCGTAGTTGTCCCACAGTTCGTAGATATTGTGATCAGGGTTCTTTTTGTCTTTTTTCTGTTTGCTTTTCAATTTTGGAGGTTTCTATGTAGATATTCTCAATGTCAGAGATTGTTTCCTCAGCCACATCTGGTCTACTAATAAGCCCATTAAAGATATTTGTTTCTGTTACAGAGGGTTTTCTTTTTTTATTACTAGAATTTCATTTTGATTCCATTTCTCTGCTTACATGGCCCATTGATTCTTGCATGTCATCTACTTTATCCACTATAACAGTTAGCATTTTAATTATAGTCGTTTTAAATTCCTTATCTGAGAATCCCAACATCCCTCCTGTATCAGAGTCTGATTTCAGTGCTTTATCTGTCTCTTCAGAATGTGTTTTTTGCCTTTTGGAATGTCTTATAATTTTTGGCTTGGTAGCTGGGCATGATTTCCCAGATAAAAGGAACTGCTATGAATAGACCTTTAGTGATGTGATGGTGAAGAGGGGGAAGGGGAAGCATTCTCTAATTCTATAAGTGGGTCTATGTCTTTAGTGAGCCTGTACCTCTGGATTACAAACTCCACATGTGTTTCTAAGGACTCACCGCCCCCCCTCACTTAGATGGGATAGAATGGTTAGAGTAGGTGGAGTTATTTATTTTCTTTCCCCTAGGTTAGTTAGGCTCAGATAAAACCACTGCAGGCTAGGCTCGGGTTAAATAGCTTTTCCTGAGAGCAGGCCTTGTTAAGAAGAACAGAATGGTCTAAGTATTTAGAAATTATTCCTTTCCCCTCCTGCAGTAAACAAAAGGAGATTTTTCTCCAGTGTTTATTGTGAGACCCTGGTTGAGCTCCTGGAGGTAAAATTCACCAAAGTAGAGGGGCCCTGATGACTGGGTCCCCTGGACTTTTTATCTCTCAGACATGTAAGGCTAAGCCTCCAGCCATCCATCTATTATAGGTTAGGTTTCCCTACCTTGGCACTGGTTCCCACGGGAGTTAGTGATTCTCTGTATTTGTCTGTTGGTCTGTCTAATTTTGGGGGGTAGTTTGCCCTATGACCTTACTTCTTTGAAGGATCAAAAAAGAGTTGTTGATTTTTCAGTTCGGTCAACCTTTTACTTGTTTTTAAGATGGAATTGCTTATTACAGCTTTTTATATGCTAGACCAGTTTTCTTTTCTTTTTTTAAAATATAATTTATTGTCAAATTGGATAACATACAGTGTGTAAAGTGTGCTCTTGGTTTTTGGGGTACATTCCCGTGGTTCACTGCTTACACACAACACCCAGTGCTCATCCCAACAAGTGCCCTCCTCAGTGCTCATCACCCATTTTCCTCTCTCCTCCACCTCCCCATAAACCCTCAGATTGTTCTCTGTATTCAAGAGTCTCGCATGGTTTGCCTCCCTCTCTCTCTGTTTGTAACTATTTTTTCCCCTTCCCCTCCTCCATGGACTTCTGTTAAGTTTCTCAAGATCCACATATGAGTGAAAACATATGATATCGGTCTTCTCTTACTGACTTATTTCATTCTCCCTAACACCTTCCAGTTCCATACATGTTGCTGCAAATGGTATGATTCATTCTTTCTCATTGCCAGCTAATATTCCATTGAATATATAAACCACATCTTCTTTATCCATTCATCCGTCGATGGACATTTGGGATCTTTCCATACTTTGGCTATTGTCAATAGCACTGCTATAAACATTGGGGTGCATGTGCCCCTATGCATCAGAACTCCTGTATCCTTTAGATAAATTCCTAGTAGTGCTATTGCTGGGTTGCAGGGTAGTTCTATTTTTAATTTTTTGAAGAACCTCCATACTGTTTTCCAGAGTGGCTGCACCAGTTTGCCTTCCCACCAGCAGTGCAAGAGGGTTCCTTCTTCTCCACATCCTCGTCAGCATCTGTTGTTTCCTGATTTGTTCATTTTAGCCACTCTGATCAGTGTGAGGTAGTATCTCAGTGTGGTTTTGATTTGTATTTCCCTGGTGATGAGTGATGTTGAGCATCTTTTCATGTGTCTGTTGGCCATCTGGATGCCTTCTTTGGAAAAGTGTCTATTCATGGCTAGACCAGTTTTCTTAAGAAACTGGAAATTCTTTATTCATATTTTAATGTTTATTCATTTTTTTTGAGAGAGAGAGAGAGAGACGGTGAGTGGGGAGGGGGCAGAGAGAGAGGGAGACACAGAATCTGAAGCAGGCTCCAGGCTCTGAGCTGTTAGCCCAGAGCCCAAAGTGGGGCTCAAACTCATGAACCATGAGATCATGACCTGAGCCAAAGTCAGGTACTCAACCGATTGAGCCACCCAGGCACTCCTATTCATATTTTAACGATCTTCCTTAAATACCTTTTTTTTCTAATTTCAAAAGTATTATTTGTTTAATATAATTTCAAAAGTACCATATTCTCAATGAGAAGACATGAAGACAGTAGAACCCAGAATGATTGGAAATCCTCCCATGTAGAGGTAAACACAGTGTTTGAGAACCCTGCAGTTTACTCAGATTATACAATGTTTGACGTACATGGTAAGTACATATTCACATGCACATAAACAGTTTTGTTAAGTCTCTCTTAGCCCCAGATAAAAGCCACAGGAGCCAGACTTTCAATAATGTAGAGAGCTTAATTTGAGCTTTTTATCAGATTGTGTAATTATGTAATAGTATACTATGCTTGTGTAGGATTATTACTTTTCTTCATTATTTGGTCAGAGTCAAACTAGATGACCTCCAAGAGCATCTAGCTCTCTTAGAAATAATCAGAGAAGCCTCTGTCTGGGAAGAATTCCAAATTTACAGAGTTCTTTCTGATGACTAACCTGACTCCTTTCTGACATTGTGAAGATTCAAGTTTGTATGAGACTAGAGGTAACAATTTTCAATCCACATTATTGGGAAAGTTCCTTTTTCCTCGACCTTGGAAAGGGGTCTAGAAGAAAAGCAATTTCATCTTTTTGTAAAAATGTATGCTTGATATTCTCCATCTTATTAGGTTATTGGATTAGTCACTATAACAGTTAGCGCCTTAATATACAGAGTCTCAAACGAGGTAGACCTTTCTTTCTCTCTCGCTTAACGTTCCAGAGATGGAGGTCTTCAGTCTTTAGAGGTCTGGAAGGACTTCTCAACTACTTTTGGCTAAATAATCCAGATGTATTCTTTCTTTTTACAGATTAATCATCTTACAAAAATCATTTATAACTATCTTTTATGACCTACATATTGCTCCTAATCAAGAAATATTTTTGTGGTGCCATGTTATTATTGTTGCATAGTTAAGGTGTTTTTGATGTTTTATAACTGTTATTATTAGAATTAGGTAAAATCACTATATTGTCATTTCTGGTCCGGAGTCAGCGGGAGGGTGCACTGAAGAATGAGTTTAAAAATGTGTGACTGTAAGACCTGGTTTTCCCAAGACAGTGCTGGCTTCGGCTTCTTGTTCCAGTAAAATTATGAATGGCATCTTTTTCATTCTCAGAAGTGTCCCAGTTTGGAAGATAGGCTGCAATATCATGCTACAAGTGCACTTGGGGGGCAATAAAACCATCTAATATCTGCGTAGCACTAAACAGTATTCTCCTGTGATGTCCAAACTGACATGAAATGAAAGATCCCAAAACACAAGTATTTCTTAATTCTTTAATTAGTATAGCAGATCAAGAGTTTGGGCTGTGGAATCAGAAGAACCTAGGTTTGAACCAAAGCTCAAGGGATCTTGGCAAGTTGCTTAATTTTTCGAGACTTAATTTCTTTACTTGTACAAAGGGGAAGGAAAACAGTACCTCCTTCATAGCAGTAGTTGTGGGAATTAAATGAGATAACCTGTCTGTATTAGTTTCCTATAGCTGCTGTAACAAAGTACCATAAACTGGGTGACTTAAAACAACATAAATTTATTCTTGCAGTTCTGTAAGCTAATAGTCGGAAATCAAAGTGTCAACAGGGCCATGCCTCCCTCTGAAACCCATAGGGGAGAATCCTTTCTTGCCTCTTCCTAACTCCAGGTAGTTTGCCAGCAATCTTTGATGATTTTTGGCTTGTAGTTGCATCACTCCAACATTTCATCTTCACATGACATTCTCTCCGTGTGCCTTCACAGACTCTTCCTTCCGTGCATGTCTGTGTCTTTGTCCAAGTTCCCCTTAGGAAAAAAAAAATTTTTTTTTAATTTTAGAGAGAGACAGAGCAAAGACAAGTGAGGGAGAGGGACTGAGGGAGAGGGAGGGAATCTCAAGCAGGCTTCACGTTCGATGTGGAGCCCGAAGCAGGGCTCCATACCATGACCCTGGGATCATGACCTGAGCTGAAATCAAGAGTCGCTAAACCGACTGAGTCACTCAGGCATCCCCCCCAGGTTTTCCTTTTTATAAGGACATCAGTCATATTGGATTGGGACCCACCCTAATGACCTCGTATTAACTTGACTATACCAGTGGAGAGCCTATTTTCAAGTAAAGTCATATTCTGAGGTACTGAGTCCAGTCACATTCTGAGTCCATATTTGAGATTAAGACTCAACATATCTTATTAGGGGACACAATTCAATCCATAATGACATTTCAAAATACTTTGTTAGTGCAAAATTGCATAAGGCAGAGAGGGTTTAGGTTTTTATATCAGAAACTGCCATTTGGCCCTAAACAGCTGTTGTCCCTTCTTCCACCATGATAGAGCCTCTTATTTTCGTCTGGGCCAGGGCCACCTGGAAAGAGGAATAAAATTCACATCTTCAGTTACAGCTGGTTGTGGCTAAGTTCTGACCAGAAGGATATAGGTGGGATGAGTGTCCTTAAAGAGAAGAACACTATTTTTACCTCTCTTTTGCTTCTTCATATTGGATGGAGTGCAGAGACATGATGACTGAAGCTGGATCCTTACCCTGGAACAGCCACCTGTTGGGACACAGTGAAGATGGCTGAGTAACAAGACAAAGGGGCCTGGGTTCCTGCTGGATATGTCAATCTGGATTGTTCAGGTAACGTAAGAAGGAAATGGACTTCAGTCTTGTTTGAACTGCTGTTATTTGAGGTTTTTCTGTCATTTACAGACAAATCTAATCCTTATTAATTATCGCGCCTCCTCTGGGTGCCAAAACTGTGATTGCAATCATCAAATAAGATTCATCCAGTTCAGATATTTATGTACAATAGCACCTAAAGACGTTCTTTAGTGGACGCCCTTGTGGAATAAGAGGGTTCATTGTGCTTAAACTCTATATTAATAACTGTAGGCAGTTTACTATTTATTCATATGTAATAAACTAGAAGTTGTTAGATTCTGATGTTTTTAGTTTTGCCTCACTACAAACTGACAAGAACCTTGGCTAACATACTCTCTCTGTCAGTATGTTGTAGGCTCCCTCTGTGTCCCGTGTTAGTCCCATTTTAGATACTTAGGTGTCTGGTCAGCTCTGGGTGCCCATGTCTTGCTTCAGGGTCTGCTTCGCTCACCACAGAGAATTATTGGTCTTTGATTATTAACCTGAGGATTGACCTAGAAAAACTATAGCTCTGCCTCTGACTTGAGGGCACTTTCAGTATCCTCTGCCCTAGAGCCGATGTTCTCTGCATATGTGATACAAGATGCAACTTTAAGTCTCCATAGAGAAAATATTTCTACTGGGAGTAAAAACTCAAATTTGACCGTTCACACTTGCAGCTGAGAATATTTACTTTGTAAGATCAGAACCATTTCCCAAGCTCCAGAAGCTGGAAGCTGTAGCGGCTCTTATAAGTTGGTCACTTCATGCCCACTGTAAGGTGAACACAAGACAAGACAATAGGTGGCCAAGCTGTGATTGATCCTCAGATAGTACCAGTTTTTATTGCCCATTGATAAATATTCCCAAGCACCCCTAAAGTGACAGAGGTGAAGAAATGAAGTTGGCTGCTGTGTACTCTTTAGTCATTTTAGTCAAGGTAATCTATGACAGTTACCCTAGAGTAAGAGCTCATTTTCCTATTTTGATCTTTCTATGTCTTTTGTTTTAATAAAGTTGCATTTGCCATATTTTATGCCTGCATCAGTTGAAATAAACTGTAAGTAAGGATATTGATTGTGTACCCCTCGGACAGGCTGGCTAGGAAGATCAGAGATTTGGAAAGATAGCACTCTTGATTCTGTCAGCTGGAGGAGAATTGGAGCAGAATGGCGGAACCATGACGGGGGACGTGTTAGGGACAGCTGTGGCCATGCGTCCTCTTCTAGCTGGAACACTGCTTTCTTCTGTGTGGTGTGCGCCAGCAATAGACTTTGTCACGAAAAATGGCTAGTGGGGTTAAAATTAGGAAATGGGAGGAAAGGGACCAAAAAGAACTCGGTGAGTAGAGCCAGAATTGTCCACAATGTAGAAATATGGGTCTGACAAACTTCTTCCACATCTCCTAACCTGGCTATGTCTTTTTCTTTCTGGTCTTGGGTAATTTTGTTTGTTCTTAAAAGGCAATTCCTATCCCTTTACTTTGTGCTATATATAATTGTGGACTGTCTGTGGGAATGGTAGACTATTTGAGGGTACGGATTACATTTATAGTATCCTTATTGTTGGTGTTATTTTTTCTTCATTGAGCCTAGATAGGGATTCGTACAATTACTGCTGCTCATTATAAATGTACCCAACAGAAGAAATAATCTCTAGAGGAATCAGCTAGTAAAAAGCCTTGTTAAGTGAGAATAAGTTTAATGTGGCTAGAAATAAGGGCTGTCAGGAGAACATTTCAGTAATGAGATTATGATGTTCATTTGCCTTTAGGGCTTCTGAGAAACTGAGAAAGGGCTGGCTCATCTCCATTTATTAATGCAATCACAATATTTAAAAAATAATACTGATATTGATATTAAATGTTATATATTGAAATTATAAAAACTGGTGACACATAGTTGTCACACAGTTTTAAATGTTTTCATTTAACAGATTAATGCTTTGATTTTAATCCCCAAATATAGTGTGATACCATTCTGCTGCTCAGATGGTAACTATAGGATATATTAAAATATATTTATCCATGACATGTAACAGTGGGGTGGTGTTTTAACGGGACATGCGTTTAAAATTGTTCGAGTGACATGATTTAATCTCTTTAGTGTATCTCTGTAACTGTATGTATAACTTCATTTAGAGTTAAGGTCTAAATCTGAGACTCTCCAAGCCAAATTGAAGATTCAAGCCAAATGACCCTGTCCACCTGTGATAGGCACTGCCTGTCTTACAAATGTTTATTAGAAATGTCTGAAAAAGATGTCAAGAATACCCCAAATACTAAAAGTTGAAGGTATATATTAGCCAGTCATGTTTCAAGAGGATTGCCCACTCACCCTGTGTAAAGAGGGGAAAGATTGTACTAGGCTACACTGCATAGGTCCACTCTAGTCATACAAGGAAGCTCACAAGTACTGACTGGAAAACAATATATGATCCACCGAATATACTTTTTTTCATTGTTTGTTTGTTACTTTATTATAAGTAAAGTCTTTGTGTATAGCACTCTATAGATTATGAGAACAAGGTGCGTCAGCTCTATACTTTCGAGCCAACCTTCATTAAAAAAGAAGAATAACTTGATTAGGTAGTATAAGTGGTGCACCAGATGAGTGAAACAGATCTATATGCCAGAGCAATTCAGAGGATCGAGTGATCACAAAGACTGGGGCTGGTGGTGAGGGACATTTAGTGGGAGACTGGAAGCTGATAAAGTTTAGCCTAGCAAAGACTTAAATGTAAATCGTCCACCTAAATCCTAACTTTGGATCTAAAAAATGAACTACATGTGTATAAGATGGGAACATGTGGGTTATTTGAAACTCTTTTCAAAACGAGCTAGGGGTTGTAATTAACAATGAGTTTAAAGTGATTCAACCATGTCATTGAAGAAAGTCTACTTCAGTCTCAGGCAACAGTACTTGAAATGTGTTACACAGAACAAGGAAAGTGGTAGTTTAGACAATCTATGTCGGTTACATCACTCCTGGAGTATTACTTTCAGCTACAGAAGCCACGGTTTGGAGAATTTACAGATTAACTATGACAATTTCAAAAGGGAGGAATCATAATGATGAGAGGTTTCGTGAAGCTTGAAACAGCTAGAGAATATGATGGGGGATTAAGGATTTACTCGATATAAGAAATAATGTTATAATCTAATTGCCTAGAAATGTATTGGGATAACTTGAGTGATAATTTCTACTGGAGATCTTTAAATGTTGGCATGGCTAAGGGGCAGGAACTATGAGTGTTGTAGGGGATGGTGAAGGATAGAAGGGTGCTACATATATTTTGCTTGTAAGTAACAGAAACTTAACTTGTGCTTTCTTAGGAATGGGGAGGGGTAGTTGTTAGAAGAATTTATATACTGAATCCAAGACTAGAAAACCTGGCAGGGTTCCAGATATCCCTGCATGTTTCCTTTCTGTATCATGGCCAGCTTATCTTTATCTCATGGAATTCTGGCCTCTCTCTGTGGATTTATCCATTCTTCTCTTGCAACTGACCAGCTAGCCACTTAATTCTCCTAGGTAGATTCTGGAGGAAGTGAATCTGACATGCTCAACTTAATGCTTTGAATTCTTGTGCACAGCCTTTTTAAATTTTTTTTTCATGTATATTTATTTATTTGAGAGAGAGAGAGCACAAGCAGGGGAGGAGCAAAGAGAGAGGGAGAGAGAATCCGAAGCAGGCTCCTTACTGCCAGCACAGAACCAAACACAAGGCTTGATCCCATGAACCATAAGATCATGACCTGAGCTGAAATCTACAGTTGGACACTTAACCAACTGAGCCACCCAGGCGCCCTTTGTGCACAGCCCTTTGAACCACACCTTCTCTTGGGATGCTGCCAGCCAAGGGATGTGCTCTCCTGAGTTGAGTTCCAGTCCCTCATCCAATCAATAGTCTGATTATTGGACCAGCTACTATGGTTTCCCTACCAAGTATGGGGGAATAGGGTTGAGGAAAGTGGTTTGAGCTAACAGTGGGCTTGGGCAGTGGCCTGAACCAAGACCAGTATATATGGAAACATGAAGAAATTTTAAGTTTCTGAAACTTGTAACTCCCCAATTCCATGATGCTACATAGGATTTGAGTTGGACCTTGATGATTGAAAGTAAGATAAGGGGAGGTTATAGTAATTTCTAATATTAGGAATAAAGCAGAAACATGTATTACTGAGCTAAATAAAATAAGAAAAGAGGGGCACCTGGGTGGCTCAGTCGGTTAAGCATCCGACTTCAGCACAGGTCATGATCTTACAGTTGGTGAGTTCAAGCCCTGTATTGGGCTCTTTGCTGTCAGCCCCCAGCCCCTTTAGGGTCCTCTGTCCTCCTCTCTCTTTGTCCCTCCCCTGTTCTCTCTTTCTCAAAAATAAATAAACATCAAAAAAGAAAATAAGAGAGAGAGAATGAGTTGTTTAGAAATAGATAAGATAGATTCCAGTTAGTTTCATTATTATTTCTTACTACTTTTTAGTTTGTAATAGTGCCTTTTACTACATACTTTCTTCCTGTTAACTGTGAAGGTACCTGTAGGTACCATACAATACCATGTATTACTAGACAGAAAGTAGAAACAGTGCTCAATTTGCAAAGACGTAAATTCTTTTTAAATATAAAGCACTGAGAGTGTTTCATGAAATTAAAAATGATATGTTGTAATAAGTGGTTTCATTCTTATTGGTGGCTGATTTCTCTCTATAGAAAACCGCATGGGAAAATGAAGTGAAAGCAAGAATGAAGCACGCATTTTTTTTACTTGATTCTTTTTTTCTTTTTTTAAAAGACACTGTTTTTCATTTCAGTTCATTTTGCTTTCATTTTCCCTTCCTTGACTAAGTTCCTTTCTCACGGCTTTGTGAACCTCTCTTGTTCTCAGTACAAGACTCTACATTTAAGGTATTTTCTAGAAAAATGTCAGTGTGAGCAAAGTGGCCTCTTGCCACACAGCCACTGAGGAACTCAGCCTTATTGTAAAAAGTTGTTTTTGAATAGTGTGAGCAAGAATGATAAGAATCCATGTGTGTTTGTTCTAAATACTCCTACCTTCTTCAGCCTCATGTCCAAAATGACCTGCATTCCCCTAAGGACTAGGAAGGAGCAAGGTGGACAACAGCCGCATTCTCATGACCTCGCTTTGCAGGGACCTGGCCCACATGTGGTGGGAAGCACAGTGCAGCAAAGCCCTACTGAGCCTTTGCCTGCATGACCTTGGCTTGACCTTAAATGTCTCCACTGCAAAAGGCAGAAAAATGGTAATTAAATAATACAAAACATATTGCAATTAAAATGTAAATTATCTAAAAGGAAGAGGCCAAGGGCTTAAGGATTGGAAATGTAGAATAGTAGCAACAACTAGTAAATAAACCATAAGAAGATTCTGGGTGCTTTGTTGTGTGTGTGTGTGTGTGTGTGTGTGTTTTAAAATTTAAACTGTTTGATGTGAAGTATATCCCATGTAAAAGCCTGTAGAATTTCCCCCTGGGTAATGATGGGGAAAAAATAAGAGCAGTCTGATTAGTTTAATACATACTTCCCATCATGAGCACATGCGTGTGTGCACACACAGACACACACACACACACACACACAAACACACCCCCCCCAAACTAAACGCAGTTGGAGAGTGAAAATAAATCATGTATACTTTTTCCTTTTAACTTAAATAGCCAGTGCTATACTTGTTTTATATGTATAAAACTCTCTCTTGTTATTTTCTCTCTTGTTATTTACTCCCCAAATACATGGGGAAAGGTAAATTTTAAAATAATGTAAAAATGAAACAAAACTTAACAGACTCTGAAATCATTAATATTCCACAATCCTTGTAGATTCTGTGTTGGTTCAGCTTATTGGTCATTTTTCTGGTACGCTGTTATGTGAAATCCTTTTCTGTGTGATGTGTCAGCTGATAAGATTCAATGACAGCAATTTAACTGCTTCACTGGTTTCAGTGATTATGAAAATATTCACAGTCAGAGAAGCATAGTTCTTAGTAGTTAAATGATTCACAATTCATTTTGCAAGATCAGGTGAACTGGTCCTTAAAGAAGTAGAAAGCTCGGGTCCTGGGATCGATATTGTGGGGAGCTCAGATCTTCCAGGTGGTCCCTTTGGCTATACAGTATCTCTGGAGAGATGTGTTTGGGGTCCAGAGTGTGGTGCAAACATTAAAAAATTGTTTTCATCATGTCACTAGCCAGCCCAAATAAAGTCTACCTCAGATAGGAATGTGTTGTTTCCCTTTTTTCCTTGGTTTCATCCTTTTCTTTTTTCTTTTCCCTCCCCTCCCCTTCCCCTTCCCCCTCCCCTCCCCTCTCTTCTCTTCCTTTTCTTTTCTTTTCTACCTCTTTTCTCCACCAATTTCCTTAATCTTTTCTTCCTTCCTCATCTTTTCCCAGAGACTAGATTCTATTCAGGTGGGACTTGTATCATCAAGTCTTTACTATTTCTCAGTAAAGAACCTAAGTCCTTCTCATTGTACTTTAAGTACAGTGGAAAAAGAAAAGGTGAATTCTTTGTAACGCTATTAGTTGCTACCTACAGCCTAACTCATGTGCACAGTTCCCATTTGCTGTTTACTCCCTCAGAAGCTCCTGGCAATCTGGCCATCCACTTTTGAAGTCTATGCTCTATGAGTTTTGGAAAAGATAGACATCCTATAACCTCTTGCCAATTAAGATATAGAATATTCCCATCAGTCTCGATGGGAATTCCCTTGAATTCTCTTGTGCACCTTTACAGTCGGTGGTCCTGCATCCCTAAGTCCAGGCAACCGTTAATATGCTTTCTGTCATATAGATGAGATTTTCCTGTTATAAAATTTCATGCAAATGAAATGATATAGTGTGTGATTATTTGTGTCTGGCTTCATTAACTTAGGATAATGATTTTGAGATACACTGATATCAATGAGTGTATTATTAGTTCATTAATTTTTGTTGTTAAAGAGTATTCCATTCAACCAATATTGCACAATTTGCTTATTGATTTGCTTTTATAGTGGAGCTGTTTTCAGTATTCAGCTATTATGAAAAGCTGGGAACATTCATGGACAAGTCTTTGTCTGGACAGTTGTTTATTCTTAGTAAATACTTGGTAATTCGGGGTAATAGGGTAAATGTATGTTTAGCCTTATAAAATGCTGCAACATTTTACTCTCCCATCAGCATTGTGTGAGTGTTTCAGGTGCTCTACCTCCTTTCCAATACTTGATATTGACAGCTTTTTAAATATTAGACAATCTAGTGAATATAAGCGATATCTCATTTTGATTTGAATTTATACTTAAAGACATTTTTTAGGGTTATGTATTTATTTTTGAGAGAGAGAGAGAGAGAGAGAACATGAGCAGGATAGGGGCAGAGAGATAAAGGGAAGAGAGAATCCCGAGCAGGCCCCACAAGGCGTCAGTGCAAAGCGATGCATGGTTTGAACTCACAAACTGTGAGATCATGACTTGAGCCAAAATCAAAAGTCTGACGCTTAACTGACTAAGCAGCCCAGGCGCCCCTTAATTTGTATTTTACTGATGATTTATGGTACTGAACATCATATATCTTCTTTTATGAGGTATCTTAAAATATTTTCCCAGCTATAGTATTCACAATATAAAAGACCCAGAATTTAAAGAAAAAATGAAATAAAAAGACTATTTCAGTATAAGTAAACTAACCAAGATTATATAATATGTATTTAGTTAAACTGATAGACCCAGATTCGACTAATTCAGAAATTCATACTCTGTCCAATAGACCATGCAAAAATTTACAAAATATCTCATGAAAAGAGACATTTAACAATTGCCATATCCACAAGAATTTAGAATTTATATCAATGTCAACAAATATTTGCTGAACTTATACAAATTGTATACAGACAATATAATTCATAAAGAATTTGAGTTAAGTTTAAATAATTCCCTCATATTTATGAGTTGCTGAGCAAATTGTCAAAGGGGAGAATTAAAAACTAATTCTCAAGAAATTAAAAGAATTGTTTTCTCTCATGTTTTCCAAATATGATTCCAGGCAATTTGCTCAAGGTGACATTAGTAGTTAGTGGCAGAGCAAAGATTAGAAACCACACGTTCTCATTCTCAATTTACTTCTCTTTCATTTAAATCTGGATAAATTTAAAACATGATTTTTCTTTATCATTTTATTGGATTTATGTTTTATTCAGTTACTGTTTTGTCACAATTATTTCTTCCTCTTTATCATTGCAAACTTCAGCTCTGTGATGAAAATAATCATCATTCAAAATTTATTTCCCTTTGTGAAAAAGTTCCAGATAACTTATTGAAAAAAATGAACCTTGAAGCAAGTATATTTTGGGAGACTTGCATATTAGGTAGTATCCTTGTTTCCTACTTTGTTATTAATAATTTTATAAACAGTGAAGGGTTAACCAATTCAGAGGTGAATTGCTTAAAAGAGAAGTGTTCTGTGTATTAGCTTTGAATCTTGTAATTGCATTTAACCCTGACACAAATGAGCTGTAGGTGTGCGGTGTGCAGCTAACAGACCGACTCGGACACCCCATTGCACAACCCAGGGCATCCGTACCGTTTCGGTGCTTTGTTAGGATCAAGTAGCCAGTGAGAAACAATTCAATAAGAGTCTCTGGTTTCTACACACAGAAGTTCAGATTAAAAAGTTGCCTGAAGCAAGATTCTGTTTCAGCAAGGGGATACAGGAAATAGGGCATTAAAATAAGGCTTAGATGTCAAGAACAGGAAGCTCCTGTAAGCATCATTGATTTGGCCATTTTGATTAAATTATTTATCCAAAAAAAAAGAAACCCCAAACCTCCCCTTTAGTATTTCTAACAGAAGAACAGGGGGAAAAGGCCCTTGAGGCACATTTTAATTATTATCATCTCTAACACGGCACATCACATTGACAGCTCATTTTAAGTCTGAATTTTTCTTATTCCTAAGTACTTGTTTTGTGTACTTTCTTTTCATGAATTATAGTGGACAATGAGGAGTGGACTCTCAAATCACTAGATAGGATATGTGATCATCAGTTTAATTTTAAGTCAGTGTTCATTATTCCTCTAAGATTCTTCACTTGAGTAGTTTAATCACAACTTTTAACAACTGACTCGAAATTTAGAGAGAAAAACAATATCTGGTTTTGGTATCCTTAGTCACAAAAATAGTTGTGACAAGCTGTAGACTAAGATAGATGAGCAAAATCTCAAATATCCTATTTTATATGTGTTGAAGAAAGTTTCTTAAAATGTTCCTTTCTCCCTGTACATTTATTAGATATTTGGGTTGAGGTAAGGTTAAGTAAGGGTTAGTTAGCAAATACTTGATTTCTGGTAGGCGCTTTACCTATATAACTTTATTGTTGCATCATGGACACTTTTCTCAGCATGAGTTATTAACTTATTCAATGTAATTGAATAACCTCATTGATTGTTTACAGTGTCTTTTAAAGGTAATTAATACTGTTCCCAATTTAGAAATGCTGATGATGAAGCTCTTCAATTTAAGTAGATAAATTATCCAGGGTTAATACAATATGTGCTTAGTTAAGCTGGCGTCAGGGATGGAAATATTTTCCTGGACTTTAGGATTCTTGGCCGGGTCAGAAAATTAAAGCGATAAGGACATATTAACAGGAGGAAAACATACATATTTTATGAATTTTTACATGTACATGAAGACCTGAAGTGAGCAGAGTAGGAAGATTTTATTCCTTTTAGACAAGCTATTTGTGAGGAATTGACAAGACAGGGATTTGGGTTAAGGGTAGTAAGTGGTGAAGAAGTAACTAGGAAGTTAAGGGTTAGTTTAACAAGGTTCATTTGTACAGATTTCTCAGCCCCAAACTATCCATCTCTAGTGATAAGAATGCCTTTCTTCCTCCTTGTATGGGGAAGATACCTTACACACCTTACACGTGGAAGTTTTATGATCTGTTTCAGGGAAGAAGGGTGAGGTGGGGGGGAGATCTAAGTGACCTTCCTGCTTCTGCCATTTTCTCAAATTCCTTCAGCTTAAGATATTCAGTATGCCAAGGTGCCATATTTTGGGGTAGTGTGTCCTGAACCCCATCATTGGTAAGCCCACCAGAATTAGCTTGGCTAATTCTGAAGCCCATGCTCTGTCCAATACAATTTTTTTTTTTTTTTGGAAAAAATTTACAAAATAGCTCATGAAAGGAAACATTCAACAATTGGGAAATTCACAAGAATTTATGATTTAATATTTATGAAGACCTCTGAAAATTCATAAGTATAAAAGATTTTTAGTTACTAACACCCTATATAATTGTATTTTGTAAAAGTAATAATTCTCAAATATTTACCCAGTTTTCAAAGAATTAAAATTAGGTTGTTAAAATTTATTTGGCTAACGTTAATCACCTTTGATATTTAATTAAAGCGTAGGCTAGTGATGTTTTTATATTTCAGATCAGGAACCTATACATTGGAAGACTAAAACCACAACAAATATTAAATATTTTCTGCTATTTGGTAAAAGAGATATCATTTACACATATTCTATAAGTGTAAAATACATATAATTAAATCATAATCCTTAATTCACAGAGTTTGAATGTTTTATATTTGAGTAAATGCAATTTTTTTGATATTTGGGGCAGAGCATCAGAAAACGTGTCAGAAGTCAAGCACACACCTACTTCCTCTAAATATGATCTTCCTCGTTCTTTGTTGCTGTGCTTTCTAAGTATTATGGGATTCTAGAGAAGGGATGTTCACTTCAGTTTGCATAAAAGTCATGAGTGAATAAATTCCACAATGTGCTTAAAATACTCTATTTTAGGGGAAAACTCTATAACCCTCAAGGATTTACTAAGGGATTTTTAAAGTATTAATAAGATAATAATGTGGAACTACTTTAAATCTTTTTTGAAACAAGGTGGGAGTATCAATAAATAATCCAAGTAACATGGTAATTTTGCACTTTAGGTAAAAGGACTGGCAAGCATATGATCCTTCTTTCAGGTCTGGTTGTCCTGAAGTAATCCTATCCACACATGAAAACAAATCAAAGCATTTGAATGAGCTAGCTAAAATCACACGGTTTTGGTGTAAATAAGGCTCAGTTAATTTATTCTTTAGTCATGTTGTCTGTTAGCTTCTAGTTCTTGGATTCCTTAAGATTAAAGTCTTTTTTTATTATTTTTTTAAATGTTTTTTTTTTTTTTTAATTTTGAGATAGAGGAAGGGCACAAGGGAGGGGCAGAGAGAGAGAGAGAGAGAATCCCAAGCAGGCTCCGCTTTGTCAGTGTGCTCTGGTTGTGGGGCTCGATCCCTCGAACCAGGAAATCATGACCTGAGCCAAAATCAAGAGTCAGATGCCTCACCAACTGAGCCATCCAGATGCCCCTCAGATTAAATTCTAATGAATAATTTATCTTCATTTGATTGACAAAGAGACCAACACCTTCTACAAAATAGAACTTTTCCTTTTTAAGAAATAATATGTATAGTAATATATGTTATTAATATGTTAATCATATATAGTAAATCTTTCTTCTAGTTGCTCAGAACTGATATATTGGAACTAATCAGGAACTAATGTGGTAGGGCAGCTACTGCCTAGAGAATCACAAGTCTAATGTGGGGAAGACAGAAGACTGGTGGATTTCTCAACCGTTAAATACTCCTAGTGGAGAAGTGGCTTCTTGCTTCTCATCACTGATTGGCAAGGACTAGCCCCACCCAACCAAAGGGCAGAGGAAATTCAGTCCTACCGTATGGATGCAAGGGGGCAGGAAGGGGCAGGAAGTAGTTTCTCTACTGTATGTGTTCATATTACCAAAGAGTTCAGGTTATTCCTTTTATAGATTATTCTGAATTTGGATTTGTCTGATTATTTCTTAAAGGTTACATTTAGACAAAATATTTGGGGCAAGATTACTACATAGATGATGATGTAGCTTTCTAATATAGACTTCTACAGTTTTAAATTTTAATATGGCCTTTCTTCTAAGAAATGCTGTTATCTAGAGACACTGGAATGCTGATGCATAGGGGCACGTGTACCCCAATGTTCATAGCAGCACTTTCAACAATAGCCAAATCATGGAAGCAGACCAAGTGCCCATCAACTGGCGAATGGATAAAGAAGTTGTGGCACATATATACAATGGACTACTACATGGCAATGAGAAAAAATGAAATCTGGCCATGTGTAGCAACATGGATGGAACTGGAGGGTATTATGTTAAGTGAAATAAGTCAGTCAGAAAAAGACAGATACCATATGTTTCCACGAATAGGTGGACTTTGTGAGACGACGCAAAAACCAGGGGGAGGGCTAGAGGGGAAAGGAAAAAAAGACACAGAGAGGGAGGGAGATAAAACATAAGAGACTCTCAAAGACTAAGAACAATCTGAGGGTGAGGGAGGTGAGGGAGATGAGGAAGGGGGGAGAGGGGGTGATGGGCATGAAAGAGGGCACGTGTTGGGATGAACACTGGGTGTTATATGTAAACCAATTTGAAAATAAACTATTATAATAAAAAAAAAGAAATGCTGTTATCTTTTGGCTGGTACTCAATGAAATATGAACATACTTTTGTTTTTACTCGAATTTATTCTAATTTATGCAAATTTTGAATGTTTTCCCCTGATTTTTTTTAGTTTATTTGCCTGTATATAGGATAACAAAATTCTATTCCTATTCATAAGAAAAGAAAGGCAAGGCCTCTGATGTAGCTGAAATTGCCTTCAGTTACTCATCTCTTTTACTGCACTTTGAGGTGTAATATTAATTTCCTCTCTTTAATCCTATTATCTATATTCTTCTGACACAAATCCACTGACATAAATTGTTGAAAACAACTTACTTAAGATGTAAACTACTTAAAATTTCATTTTATTTTATACACCTAGAAAAATAACCTTAAATTAAAAAAAAATCAGTGTTTTTCTTGGACTCTTTGTAGAAAGTTCAAACCTACCATCACATCTTTCCCCAAAGTGACTTCTCTCAACAAGTTCTAATGGAATTTTGCCTTCCTTTGTATTGCTGAAACAGAATTGTTTCTCTCTCTCCTTCTCCTTCTCCTTCTTCCTTTTTACACACTTGATCTTTCTTCCACTCACCCCTAAACCAGCAGCCATTGGTTGCATGGCTAATGACTGGGGGCCAGGGTTTCTCTCATCCCTAAGAAGCTTCCTGAAAAATATTCCCCCATAATTGCAAATTTGTAAAGAAACCCGTTCTATCTATTTAACCTTTTTCTCTTTATCTTTCAGGTTTTCTTCAGTTCAAATTAATTGATAAGTGTCTTTAACCCAAAACTTTGAATTGTATTTTCTTTGGCTTCTGTTGCACGTTATTTCATTAGTTCAATGCATGTTACATTTCTATGGATAAGGGAAGTGAACTAGTAGTCATATTTGAAGCACTGTTGAAGTATCAATTTCACTTATGTTGCTTTCTAAATGAGCTTTAAAACATGGATATTCTAAAGGAAAGACATTGGTTTTCCACTTGCATTCTCTCTAATGCCTACCCTTCCTTGATTCACTCCTTCCATCTCTCTTACCCTCTCTCCCTCCCTTCTAGCATTAGCTTTAAAGAGGAATGGTAACAGAAGAAAACAGATCTCTAGCCGACTTGTATCTCTTGTTTCTAAACCACTACTAGCAGCAGTATTAGTCATCACTCCCCCAGCTGCCCACCATACTATTTAAGTATCCCTCTTCAGGTATATTTTTTCCTGTGTTTCCTTTTCTGCTCAGTAGTCATGACTGTAGAGGAAACGCTCTAGGCAACGCCTCCCACACATGACCACATAAATATTTATTAGTTTTTTTATTTGTATATCTCTGTTCTGTAATACCTGTACAGCCTTATTTATCAATTATTTCAAATTAAAGAATGGTATGATCATTGCCACTGTTTGGATGGTGGAGAGCGAAAGCCATCACAGGTCATTGAGAATGGGTGCTTTCTTTTAAAACACTTAAGAGACCTAGCTTTTGCAGGTGTCCTTTCTTTAACATGTTCAGTGACCCATATTTTATCGGAAATTTTTTAAAACTACTTTAAATCAGTTTCTCTTTCAGTTTGTATTAGTCCAAAGCATATTTTCTTGAGTGTTTTCTGGGCACCAAATACTGAATCATACACTGGGAATGAATGTGAAATGGGCCCAGCTACCACACGCTTCATAATGTGGCTTAAATTAAACAAAGAATGGTTTCGCAATAAATAGTAGATCCTAATAAAAGCACACTGTGTTCTGGGACTTAAAAGCTTTCTGCATTTAGGTAAATGGTTTAATCTCTCTGGACCTCATTTCCTCTGTGTAAAATGGAAAGGTTGAGTGAAATGATATTTCACATTATAACACTATAAAATTATTTTATCAGAGGGTGTTCTGATCCTGGGCCTGATAGCCCTCCGACCTGTCCTTTGCTCCTCTCCTGCTCTGCCCTGTACTACACGGGTGCAGATGATCCCCTGCAGATTGACCCTAGCAGGCTTAGTAGCAGCAGGATTAAGTCAATTTTGGGAGACCGGAAGGCAAGGGAAGGGAGAGGGGGAAATCAAGACATTCTCTTCTCCTCTCAGCGCCTCTAGTGACTTTACTGCCTCTGTGGCTCCAGCTTCACTGGATCCCAACGGACCGAGCTTCCATAAGGCTGTACTGGCCTCTTGGTTCTAGCACTTGCCTGCTTTCCCAGTGTCCCTACAGCTTAAAGATGATAAAGACTTCATGCTATTGCCAATGTCCACAGTTATTTTGCAGTCCCCTGTGTAACTCTTAGCCTCTCCATTCCCCGTGGGCCACCTGTGCTTTCCATTCCTTCTGCGAACACTGGAGATGGTTTCTGTGTTCCTAGCTAGACTATGACTAATCCACAGTGTTTACTTCCTATTTGCTCAAGAGCATTGAAAGGGCTTTAAACAATTGAGAAAGAAAAACATAAGCATGGATACATTAACCGAACTGGCCAAAGTTGTTCCTACAGTGGACATTGGCATCAAAAGAAATGTTTGTTTTATATCCCTCCGGGTCCAATATTGAGGGACATACAGAACGCACTTTTTCATTGAAGCTGCCTTGTTGAATCTCTTGACAGTTATGGCCCATGTAAATCAAGGTGGGGGGAATCTTTAGTGAAGAACCGCATAGTTCAATTGGGAACAATTGGCTTTATTATAGCCTCTACATCTATCAAATGCCTTTGCTTTTCCACCAAGAGTATTAATTAAAAATAAAATTATGGTGGAAAATATATTAGCAACTTAAAGTTTTGGTAAGAGAACAAGATGTACAGAACTCTTTTTAAATTTTTCAATGTTTATTTATTTTGAGGGTGCATACATATGTGTACATGCATGCAAGCAAGCAGGGGAGGGGCAGAGAGACAGGGCAAAGAGCCTGATGTGAGGCTCAATCCCATGAACCATGAGATCATGACCTGAGCCGAAATCAAGAGTCAGATGCTTAACTGAATGAGCCATATGCCCCCAGAACCCTTTTATAAATACTCAGCTTAGGCATTGTGTTTTTCTGACATATCTTTTATGTCCATTGCCTGTAAGTTGCTAAGATGCATTCTTCATTTTTAGCAGTTTCATTGGGACAGGACAGGAATACAAACTGAGGTAATTTTACTTTAAAAGGGTATGTGGTTAATAAATTAAATACAAGAATATCTCCAGAAGAGAAGTGCCACCACTCTTCTGGAGATATTCTTTTATTTATTTCCCTCAAAAGGAGATGAGATAAAAATTGACTCTTTCCTCCCTTTTCCCCATTTTGGAAAAATGACGGAGAGAGTTCATAGTGATTGGGTGACAATGAAAATAATGGTACCGTTGCTGATACATTGAGAGTCCCAGAGAGGAACTAGGTGGATGTAATGAGAATGTCAGCATACTAGTTCCTGCGGCAGGTGATTTAAAACACACCCTTGATGGCTTAAAACAACACAAATCTATTCACGCACAGTTCTGGAGGCCAAAAGTATGAAATCACTATCACTGGACTGAAATCAAGGTGTCAGCAGGGCCACGCTCCTTCTGGAGGTTCTAGGGTAGAATTTATTCTTGGTGTCTTCTGGCTTCTGGTGACTTGCGTTCTTTGGCTCACGGCCACACCATTTCAATCTCTGCCTCTTCTGTCATATTGCTTTCTCTTCTGTAGTAAAATTTCCTTCTGCCTTCTCCTTATAAGAACACTTGTAGACTAAGTGTCCATCAGCTGATGAATGGATAAAGATGTGGTATATATATACAATGAAATACTACGTGGCAATGAGAAAGAATGAAATCTGGCCATGTGTGGCAACATGGATGGAACTGGAGGGTATTATGCTGAATGAATAGGTCAGGCAGAGAAAGACAGATGCCATATGTTCCAATGCATAGGTAGGGTTTGGGAGACCTAACAGAAAACCAGGGGGGAGGGGAAGAGGGGAAGGGAAGAAAAAAAAAGCCACAGAGAGGAAGGAAGACATAAGAGACCCTCAAAGACTAAGAAGAAACTGAGGGGTGAGGGGGATGTGGGAGGGGGGAGAGGGGGTGATGGGCACAGAGGAGGGCACTTGTTGGGATGAACACTGGGTGTTGTGTGGAAACCAATTTGACAATAAATTATTCACACACACACAAAAAAAAGAACACTTGTGATCGCATTTAGGGCCCACCTGGACAATCCATGATAAACTCCTCATGTCATATTTGCCTAGTCCCTTTCGCCATAGAGGGTAATATTTATGGGTTTAGGAATTAGGATTGGGTCATATTTGGAGGACTTCACTCAGCCTAGTACAGTCAGGTAAAGTGTGTAGAGAGGCTGATGTGGGTTTTATTTGTATATCTCTCCTGGTTAAGCATTGGAGAATATTGATTACTTCTTAACCCCCTGGGTTGCACTTTAGATCTGGAAAGAATATACCCTTTGGAGTGGTTGAGTTAAAATGCTACTTTATCAAAACTGATAAAAATTTTAATATTTGTTCTGTGGATGTTGTAGAAAAGTGTATATTCTCTGTATAAATGTAAAGCTTGATCATGTCTTTGAATGATATTTTATAGTTTTTCTTACAATTTTTATAATTCTTTGGAAATTCTGTTTCATGTCCTTGATATAACTGTTAGAGTCATGTTAAATATTAAGTGAAGTTTTCCTTTCTTTCTTAATAGTTTATATTGTATGCATTCCTCTGCTATATGGATTGTTCGTAATTATATTTGCATTGTACATTGTAACTTTTATACATTTATAAAATACTACATATAGTATAGGTATACATCTATGTGTTTTCATATTTTTTGCCATAATATATGATACTTTGATTCCAATTTCTACCTCTCTGCTCCTCTGATGTTTTAATATTCATTTTGACTAGAGTAACTTTCTGAACCCCTTTAATTTCCAACATTTCTTTGTCAATTTGTTTATATGTATTCTTCTTTTAATAAGTAGTGACTTTGGTTTCTCTTATGATGCAATCTGATGGTATTTTCCTTTTAAGTCATTTACATCTACCATAAAAAGTGACATGTGATCATATTTTGCCATTTTATTTTATAATTTATGGTTTACACTTATTATTTTCTTCTCCCCTATGTATTATATGTCATTGAAGATTTTCTTTTTTCCTTTTAGTTATTTTTTTCCTACAAGCATTTGTAGAATGTACATTACATTTGTCTCATTTAAGTTCTACAGTGTTTAGCTTTAATATATGCATAGTTAAAATACATATTATATGTACACATATTATATACATGTATAACAATACATACACAGATTGATATACAAAATATCTAACTTTTTATTGAAGTATAATTGATATACAATGTTGCATTAGTTTCATGTATATATGTAATTTTAACCAATGACAATAATACGAGATTTCTACTGATTCTCCTGTATCACATGAGAGTCCTGATACTTACTTTCATCTTTTCTCCTAACATGTATTAATTAATTACTTTGGCTTTATTTAAATTCTTTGACATTAAGGCTTTCTTTTTTCATACTGTGTGTGTTCTTTCCCAAGAAATATTTTTGATAGATTACTTGTATAACATAGCTGTGTTGAAAACTACCAATTAAAATTTAATGCTAATTTTAATTTATTTTTTTTAATTTTTTCTTTTTTTAATGTTAATTTATTTTTGAGAGAGAGAGAGAGAGACAGAGTGAGAGCAGGGAAGGGACAGAGAGAGAGAGACACAGAATCCGTAGCAGGCTCCAGGCTCTAAACTGTTAGCACAGAGCCTGAGACGGGGCTTGAACTCACAAACCTGTCCTGAGCCAAAATTGGCCCCTTAACCAACTGAGCCACCCAGCCACCCTTAAAGTTTAGTGCTAATTTTAATGGGTACATTACACATTACCAATTTTTTAGTACCGTATCACCTCTTGAGATTTTGTAATTTTTATTTAATCTTTTTATCAGCTGTAGATCAGCTATAGTATTTTTTCAGAAAGGATCTATGAGGCTTCACACTTTCTGATTCCTTCTTACTTTAACAAAAGTTTGGCAAGGTTAAGACTTTTTTTTATAAGTAGACTTAACGCTCAATGCAGTGCCCAACACAAGCCTTGAACTTATGACCCTGAGATCAAGACCTGAGCTGAGATTAAGAGTCAGATGCTTCACTGACTGAGCCACCCATACGACCCTAGGTTAATATTTTATGACCAAATTTTTTTCTCTGCATAACTCAGTGGACCATTCTGACTCAAATAATGTGATTCTTGGGCCATCTGCCTCAGAATCTATGGAGGTAAGGTCCAGACCTATGTACTTTAAACAAGCTTTTGAGTAACTTCACATTTTGAGAACTATTTGTATAGAGATCACTCTAATCACTACTAAGATTTAGTATTATAAAAAGAACATGTCATTTTAACTCCCAAGTATTTTTGCTTTTGTATATTATTTGTAGTTTCTGCCTATAAGGCTTTGTATTATTCTTGAAAACCAAAGATATTTCAAAGATATTTGTGGCTGTGGGTTCTACTATATTGATTTTGCTTGATTGGCCCTTTCAAAATAGGAACAAATATTTCTTTGTCTTAGCATATTGTTTTTCTATTCCTTCTTGACTATTACTTTCTTTCCCTTCTTCCTTCTATATGTATATTGGATCTTTTCCCTTTAGTGAACATGTCTTTTTTTTTTTTTTTGAAATCATTCTAGATTCACAGGGTATTGCAAAAATAGTACAGAGAAATGTCCTGTGTGCTTCATCTATATGCCTTCGATGTTTATTCCTTACATAACTGTATTACAGTATCAAACGAGGGTGTATGCATAGTTCCATGCCATTCTGTCCCATGCATAGATTTGTGTAATCACCACCACCATTAAGATACAGAGCTATTCTACATACACAAACATCTTCCTCTCTTTATAGTCGTGCCCCTGAACCCTTACTATCCTTAGCCTCTGGCAACCACTAACCTGTTCTCGACTGATATAATTTTGTAATTTGAGAATATTATATAAGTGGAGTCAAATACTATGTGACTTTGAGATTGGCTTATTTCACTCATCATAATGCCTTTGAGATCCACCTGAGTTGTGGAAGGTATTAACAGCTCATTCCCTTCTATTGCTGAGTAGTATTCCCACGTATGGATGTACCACAGTTTAGCAAAGCTCTTAACTTCTTTATTATCTTCAACTACATTCTCTATCCTTTTAGTTCTCAAAGAATTTCTCAAGTCGATTTTATAAATTATCCACCCACACCCTTTTTCTTTTAAAGGAGTTGACTTACTGTTCATTGTTTCTGTTAGCTTTCTGAATTTGATATACACGTGTTTGTCTTTATGAAGTTAATCTTAATGATTTAGATTTTTCTTTTTAAAAAGGTTTAGTGATTCTTAAATCTTTTTAATATAATAATTGTAATTAATATTAATATGTTGTTGACAATAGAAATTATTTTTTAAAAGTATTTTTGTGTCTCACGGAGGCAATATAATAGAGTGGCTTAGAAGCATAGGTCTGGACTCCCACCGCTCCGGACAAATCCGAACTGCCATGTTAAAACTGGAGCACCTTCTGATGAGAGCCGGCTGTGAACATATTTGCTGCTAGGTGGATTAACAAGGCTGAGGTTCATTAGATAGAAGACAGATGGCTAGTCAGTGAGGTGAGTAAATATAAACACCAGGTGGGCAAGTGATCACCAGCTAGGTTATTTAAGACTCTGCTGCTCTTCTTTTGTTATCTGAAGGTTTGGTAAACCATCTTCAGTCTGTACCAGGTGGAATTAACTGAAACTATCATCCACCACTGGAATGAGTATATTTGAAATAGGAACCAGGATTATGCCAGTGTGAATGGGCTGTTTGAGTAGATGAGTACTTTGTATTATAATAAGAAAATATTATAATACCTTCTGCTTTGGGAAGGAAAGATACACACTTATACCAGGATGAGTGATACAGCACCAGAGTAATGTTTTTCCCCAGGTTTTCTTTTTATTGTAAAATACATATAACAAAAATGTTTTTCCCCAGTTTTTTTTTTTTTGGTTGTAAAATACATATAACATAAAACTTAGCATCTTATTTATGTGGTCAGGAAAGTAAGTACATTCATGTTATTTTACCACCATTACCACCATCCATCTCCAGAACTCTTTACATCTTTCAAAACTGAAACTCTTTACCGTTTAAAAAATAACTCCCCAGTTTTCCTCCAGCCTCTAGCAACCACCACTCCGCTTTCTGGCTTTGCAATTTTAACTACTGTACATTACTCAGATAGGTGGAATTATATATTTGTCTTTTTGTGATTGGCTTATTTCATGCATGTTGAATCATGTGTCAGAATTTTCTTTCTTTTTGGGTTGAGTAGTATTCCTTTGTATGTATATACCATATTTTATTTATTCATTCATCTATTGATGGACATTTGTTGCTTTCACCTTTTAGCTATTATGAATAATGCTTCTATGATAGAGTCATTTAAAAATGTGTGCTGAGCATTTTTTTCCTGAAATGTGCTAAGATAAATTAACCATTGCAAGAGAGCATAATCATGAATGTGTATAAGTGAGACAGAACCTGAAGGCCTAAGCTGAAATCACGATTTGTAGAAGCTTATGGAATTAAATAATAACCCATATTTATTTGCCAGAGTGTCAAATACCAATAGGATGAATTTATGATGTAGAAACACCAAATGTTTAGCTATAAAATATATTATCATCATGACTTGGAAGAGTAAGACTTTGGTAACATCTCCCACAGACTTTCAGGATTCCTGAATCAGTCCTTGATTAAGATGTCAGCTTCATATTGTACATATCCGGAACATGAAGCTACACAAGGCCCAAGTGAACACTTGCAAATCTGAAAAAAAAAAAATACTGGGAGTGAGAAAAGAGATTCATGGTTCAAGCAGAGACTTCTCAAATGTAGCATACAATGGGAGAATCCAATGACTTTAAGAGAAACAACAAAGACAATTATAGCCTGTATATAGGGAGACTGCTGGTGCCAATTTCAAGACTGCATCAATACTGGGCTACACTGAAGGTCTCAGGGTCATCATGCAATTTCTGCTCCTGGGTTTCAGAACTGAAACTAAGAATAGATCCGTGGCTGACTTTGTTTAATGCAATTTTTCCCCCCTTATATTATTTAATGCCAAGGTTTCCCTTCAAATTATACCACCAAGACTTAGCTGGAACCTTAGTTACTAGGTGCACGCTGCCACATGTTTCTGCTTTAACATAGCATTAGTTCAGTGTTATATGGGTGAGTTCAGGCAGAAGTGGGCAAGTCTGCATCTACTCTGGACAGTGAAAGGATAGTCTTGCTATGTTTTAAACATCTGCTCCTACCCCAAATGAAAGTTGCTATTGATATCCTAAAGGAGAAAAGAGATGCAGTGATATTTGTATTATTAAACATCCCTTAGATCTTAGGGGACTAATTGGGCTGATTTTCTTAGGCAGTTTTTGTGAGGGGAGCTGTCATTGTGGAGAATTGTGAGTTTAATCTTCATTAATAATAAAAATGGAGAAAGTTTAGTTGAGAACAGTGTTGAATTTTTAACTTCTTTGTGGAGAGAGCATTTGCCCGTTAACTTTCCATTAGATAAATCCCTATTTTAGGGACATGGTGAGAAAAAAATTTCTCCAAGTGCTTAAGCCTAGGAAACTTCAGAGAAGGGAAATACAAAATGTGGCCATATGAACTATGGCTTATATACGAGGGGAGAAGTGAGAACCAAAGGAAAGCTCTTGGTGAGTAGACAGCTGGGAATTGAAAAGAAGCGATCAGAAAGAAATGCAAAAGACTGACCAGAATAAAACTGCCAAAAAGAAAAAAAAAAAAGATTTCAAGGAAAAGGAGGACATTAGTAGAGTTGAATATTGATTCAAATCAACTGAGATGAAGATGGAGGAAAGGTTGTTGGACTCTGCACAAATTTCAAATGAATTGTTGGAGCAGAATAGAGGGATTAAGGGAATTGCAGAAATTGAGGAAGGACACATGAAGTGTCATTATCTTTGCACGTGAGGAGATCAGTGGGGACAAGGTAATTTGAGACAGTGTCAAGAAACCATCTGAAGTTGGCTAGTAGAGACTTGGACGTGTTTCTAGGAACAGATTATATTAAGAATAAAAAAATAGAGGAGAAAGAAAAATATATTAGAGCTGATAATACATAATATAAATTAGAATTTTCCTAGCAAATGTTAAATTATGCATTATATAATGCTTATTTTCTTTTTGCCATTTTTTTTCTTACAGGGTAAATCCATCAAAACTTCCTTTTTTTTAATGTTATTTATTATTTTTGAGAGACAGTGAGAGACAGAGAGAGCCCGAGATGGGGAGAGGCAGAGAGAGTGGAAGACACAGAATCTGAAGGAGGATCTGGCTCTGAGCTGTTAGCACGTGGGGCTTGAACTCATGAACCATGAGATCATGACCTAAGCCAAAGTTGGATGCTTAACCAACTGAGCCACCCAGGGGCCCCATTCCTTTTTTTTTTTTAAGTTTATTTTGAGAGAAAGAGTGCATATGTACAAGTCAAGGAGGGGCAGAGAGAGAATCCCAAGCAGGCTTTGCCCTGCCAGCATGGAACCCAACAGAGGGCTCTAACGCATGAACTAAACCATGAGATCATAACCTGAGACAAAACCAAGAGTTGGATGCTTAACCAACTGAGCCACCCAGGCACCCCCCAAAGCTTCCTTTTGATTTGTGATGGAAATTGAGTTGCAAATTTTCTAAGGTTAGAATAAGGACAAACAAAATTCCTTGATAGAAATTTTGTTAGACTAGGACACCATTTTCTGGAAGAATCCAGCCACTTAACCCTCTCTGTAATCCTGATAAGTCTCTTGGAGAAATATTTGTCGTCTGTAAGTGAAATTTGGTTTTCATGAAGTTCATATTCCTACATATTAAATATATATATATATATATATATATATGTTTAATAGAGTAGTATATTTGCTTTATAAATAGAATCAATGCTTTATTTTTTAAAATTCTGTACTATAGGAAGATTTATGCAGAACATGGACAGTTAAAAATAAATTGTCTTTAGTGTTGAAATAGAACATACTAATTTGCCATACATAAAAGGAAATTCTCCTTCATAATTATATCTTGCTCATGCTTAGTCTGTTGTGCATTTAATTATACAACAACTGATGATAATGATGTAGCCATAGTAGACGGCTAGGGGACATCAGTCCAGGTGCCCTAGGAAATGCTAAAATGTGGGATTACTTTTTCCTCTGGGTCAGATCTGGTTTATTACAATGGAAGGAAAATTCCAGTACACTGAGAGATAGAGACTTTACAAAGGGTTGCAGTTTCCCCTTCTCTCCTGCAACATTGTGTCATACTCAGATATTTTGTGCACTATTTCTGCCTTCTGTGTGAAGATAAGAGTCACCAATTATCTAAGTAGTCTGGGTTCTTATCTCATACTGGCTTAGTACACTCCATCTTTTGAGACCATCATACTCAGTTCTGAAAGCTCAAATAGGATGGGAACCTTCTCTGCAACTAGCCCTATATGAAACCCTCAGCTTCTGTTGAAATGAGATTTAAGGCAGGGGAAACAGAAAAGCTAGTTTGCTACCCAGAGGGAGGTTGATGTGTTCAGTTTGCAGATAGAAAGATTTAGATGTTTTGTAGGACACTAGAGGTATTGGAACTAGGTTTGGGTTAGGTTTGGGAAATCAGTTGGGTGGTCACAAGTATAAATTGTCAGTTGGCCTTAGGAGATAGGATCAGGAGGCCAAAGGAAAGTAAGTAGACGGGTGTTGGGACTGAAGATTGAGTCTTGCAAGCAAGAAGAGGAAGAGGAATTGATGAAAGAGATGTAGAAACCAGGTAGAGAGAAGCCTGTCACTGTCCTAACACCATGGACACTCATAGTCACACATCGCTTCAAGTTTAGACTTTTGATATGCTCTTCAAGTGAGACCACATCACTATATTTTGTGAGTATGTATTAAAGTTTTAATTTAGTAACAGTACACATTTAAAACATACCAAGATCTTTGGATTCTTTAAAAAAATGTAAGTGTCTTGGACTTCCACTAACAAATGATAATCTTGGGAGGCAAATCAGAAGGAGACAGGTTTAGGAATGGGTAATCGAAAAATATCAGAAATGTCAGAAGTTGAAGAAAGGCCAAAGAGAATAAGCACTAAAAAAAGATCCTGGTATTGACCAAGAAGACCACTGGAGTTCTTTATGGAGAAAGTCTGAATGTTGTGATAAGTGAGGTCAAAGAGTTAGTACATGATAAAACGACACTGGTCTCAAACATCCTTTAGGAGAGTTTGGCAGTTAGAACCACACATGTGTCTGTGTGTTTTGTATGTGTGAGTACACAGGCCATTTTCCCTTAGTTGCTTCATTTTTGCCTCTTATTCCTACCTCTTCAACTACCTGTTGTTCTCTAGGGAAATGGAACCCTGGCTGAAAAGCAGGCCTGTCATCCAGTTGTCACCATACCCAAAGAGAGCACCACTGTAAGTTTCTTATTCACACTATGGCCCTGGGAGGGAGGGGGATAGGAAAAATTGTCCTGAAGTCTATCATGTTACCTATAATCAAGTTACCTATAAAGAGCTCTTCAGAAAACAGAGTCGAGGTACACAGTTTAAAGGCATGAGATCAAAGAGCAGAAAGCTTTGAGCAACTCGCCGTGGAGGAGACAAGTGGAGCTTGTCTGGAGGAGTCTCTGGGCAAGTATAAATACCTACTGCATACGTTTACATTTTTTCATCTCGCTCCTTCGAGAGAAAGCAAAGAGCATTTAAAGGGTCTGAACCAAGTCGTCATCTAATATTATTGTGTTATTACATTTCAACCACAAACATCGCCCAACCATCCCCAGCCGCCACTCACAGAGCACCTGAATCTGAAATAGTGACTGAACCAGAACCAGGACCCCAAGGACTGACTAATTCTGTAGTGCCTACAGGACCCATTGTTTTTGACATTTCTGCCCAGCTCCAAGGAAGCATTGACTCGTGTGTTTAGTTCTATGACCCACTGAACAGTGTTTTCTGAGGCTGGTGGGGTGAGGAACCTGTTCCAACTTTCTCAAGTTTTCTTCTCTCCTTCTTTTGTGCTCACATGTCTGTGTAATCCTTATAGGTCCTACACAAGGAGCAGGCGGAGGTAGGGTATCCATTCCTGATGGCAGCAGAGTACAGAAGTAGTTCCCAGGCTTGATTTGGAGCCATTCTTGCCTTCCTGATATCTTTATTAGTTGTATGCTGTGGCCTCTGAGCCACTTAAGTGAGCTTTGTGGGTGTATTTGTAATTGCACAATGAGTAGTATTTCTTTCTCTCCTTTAAATAAAGGTGATTACTTTACCGCCTATCACATATCCATCTGTCTATTCATTCTTCACTTCCCATTCATTCGTTCATTCAGACATTTATGAAGCACACTTTACATACCATGCCCATCTCAAGGGCCAGAAAGGAACTAAAAATATTGCTTGCCAACAGGAAACAAGACCTGAACAAATGTAGAACCAAGGCTATTGGAATTCCGAGCAGGAAAAGAACACGTGTGACTAGTGGCAAGAAGAGGTCGATTCTAATAAACGTCCTACTGAACAGTTAGTTTAAATGAATGTGCTTTCACTAGATGGTAAGGGTAGGATCAGGAATCAAGGTTTCTGGATTTTAGGCCAAATTTTAAATTCCTTAGAGGAAAATTTGCATAAATGCAGAGTCATGGTGGTAGAGTATGAGGCCCCATTTTGAAACACTTTAATCTGCTCTGATTTAGAATTTCATTTCTTGAAGGGTTTACTTTTATCTTATCAAGGTGCTCTAGTCCTTTTAATTGCAAACCCATTTAAAACCTGAATACTGAATATCACTCTCGGCCTAGGCCTTGGCTGCTGTTGAAAAACGTGAAGAAACATGCAAATTTTCAGTTTTGCTCATTGGACACTAGAGGGTAGTATTTTACTTCTTTTAAGATTGAATGTCCAGCGGTACACAATGCCGAGCTGTAGCTGGAGGGCTTTGTGGGTGTGGAAAATCTTTAGATACTGCAGTGAAACCCACCATCCCCTGACTGATCTTCAAAGAGCAGAAGAAATGATTCCATGTGACTCACCAATCCTTAGGCAGAGAATTTGACCAAGCTGTTAGTCTTCATGGTTGAGAAGTTTTTAGGACATTGAAAAATTAAATTTATCACTTACAGAGCCTTTCCTGAAGGTTTGCTTTTTACATAAATTTTTGATGCACTTTTTTTCTGGCCTCCATTATCACCTTCTCGGTGGGGACACTTCTAACATGCTCCGCACACAAATGTGTGTATATCACAAAACCTTTGGCAACAACACCAATATGGGCCCCATTTCCCTTTCACCAGGATCTGCCCGTGGACCCGGCCTGCTCCATATCTGTCCATCTTACTGACTTGGCCTACTTTCTGTTACCATTTATTTTTGTAGCTTCTCATTTAGTATATTTTCATGGCTGTTTACCTTAATGTGTTAACTCTGCAATTAGAATGTAGACTCCTGAGGACAGGGGCTATATTTTATGTTCCTTTCCATACCCTCCAGTGCTCACAGTAGGGCATAGAAGATATATTCAACAGAAACTTCCTCAGTCAAATGAAGCAGGAGGTGATACCAGCAGGGCAAGCACAGAGTTAGTAGTAAATTTCCTGAGGGCGTCTTTGGGGAGATCTTGTATCTAGGTATGTGGAATCCTGATTTCCATTCCTAGAACCTGTTCTTGCTACTCTATGTCTCTATTCCAATTTTCCTGCTTTGCATCTCATTTTATCAGGACCCCAGTGAGGGCACTAGTGGAGAGACTAGTCCTGAAACATACCTGCATGATTTCCTGTAAATTACTTGACACACTGTCTTCTCTCTACTTCCTTTGCCCTTATAAATAGCCAATCCTAACGATGAGGATTTTTTGGCTAAAATTTCTGTTGAGTTCACAAGGGAGATATTTCAGGTAACGTTGTTTCTTAGAAAACTGATGCTTTCAGGGGAAGTTCATGGGGAGGAAAATGGATATATTTTTCTCTTTCCTGAATTTTTTAACCTCTTGTTCATTGTCATTAAACACTACATTTAACTTGATACTGTACTTTTATATTCTAATACAGCCCTTTTGATAGAATTGTGGAGGATACATTGGATGGTTTGTGAAAGGAAGGCAGAGACTAGTTAAAAAATTACTATTGAATTTCCCCATGCAAGATCTAAGAGTCTAACCAAGGAGAGAAGAAGAATGGAGGGATATTAAGGCAAAACCATCAGGATCTTGTGATCAATTGGATATGGAAGGTGAAAAGGAGGGAAGAGACTAGGATCACTTCTAGAATCCTGAATGGCTTAAGGAGTCATTGTGAGTACAGGAAATGAAGACGGAATAACAGATCCAGGGCAAAGTGAAAGTGTCTGGGTTTCTCACGAGCTGTCTGTAAGACATCCAAGTCATGTCAGGAGAATGTAGGAGTTCAGAATGTGGAGTATGGAGAGAGATCTCGGCCCACATATAAGGATTTGGAATGCATCTGAGCTTGATGGTCGACTCTAAGTGGATATGAGATGCCCCACATTAAATGACCAATTATGAAACTTTGGGAAGAGCTATTTATAGGGTAAAGAGAGTAAGATGAACCAGGAAAGCAAAGTGTCCAGGACTGTGGTTTTAAATGCCAAGGGAGAAGATAGATAAAAGGAAGGCATGCTCAAAAGAGCTTGGTTAACATCAAGTCTGAGAGGAAAGGTAACATTTGAATAATGTAACTAGAAGGCCAGCTTCCAAAGAGCCATGGAACATGTCTTGTGGTGAGCTGAGAATAAACGTGCTGTGGGGGCCACCTGCGTGGCTTAGTTGGTTAAGCATCCAGCTCTTGATTTTGGTTCAAGACATGAGCTCACAGTCTCTGAGCATGGAGCCTGCTTAAGATTCTCTCTTCCCCTCCTTCTGCCCCTCCCCTGCTCTCTCGCTCTCTCTCTCTCTCAAATAAAACAAAAACAAAACAAAACAAAACATGCTTTTTGATTCCCACAGAGCTGGGTACAGTGTTAAGTACATGGGATGGACACAATGAATGCTCTACTTGTTTTTTGTAATTTTTTTTTGAGTTTATTTATTTTAGAGAGACAGAGACAGTATGAGACGAGGAGCAGAGAGAGAGGGAAACAGAGAATCCCAAGCAAGCTCTGTGCTGCCAGCTCAGAGCCCGATGCGGGGCTCAAACACCCAAAATCATGAGATTATGACCCGAGCCAAAACCAAGAGTCGGCCGCTTAACCAACCAAGCTGCCCAGGTGCCCCAGTGTTCAACTGAACTGAGTCCCATGACAGTGATCATAAAACCTATTTATTCTTAAACAGGGAAAAGAAAAAGATCTGTTCCCTAGAACTGGGGAATACTTTTCAAACTGCACAGAATCCTCACTCATTCTGATTCAGACCTCTAGGACCCTCACAAGACTTTCTCCCAGATGGGAATTGTTCTGTGTAGTAAGAGATGATATGGCAGTGGGGGGGGGGGGGGCGCGGTTTGAACTATGACTATTATGTACATAGGGAAAGAAGAGATAGGAACATAAAGACACAGAGATAGAACCATAAAGGGTTAATTGTGTATATGTTTAATTGTGTCAATTTTTGTATGTATGCCTTAGATCTTTTATAACTGGTGTGTTATTTGCAAATAAATATGCGGGGACTCACTTTCAAATATTTCAGTGTTTCTCGTGGGCCCCATTGTACCAAAATTCAACACATAGCCCTTTGCTAAGAGAGACAGAAGAGCATGCATCCATGGTTGGATTCAATAATTAAATATTGAGCTTTAATGAAGTACCAATTAGACATTGTGATTCATTTTAAAAAAAATAAGCCAGTCTCATAAATAAATAAGAGACTTCTTGACTTGCCTGGAAGACTTGTTCCCTACTTTTATAAGGCTGACTTCTCAACCCTAATAGATGAAATGTCATTTTCCCAGAGTGGACATTTCTGACTTCCTAATCTATGGAAAGAAACCCCTCCTCATTATTTTATTTCATAGCATACTGTTCACAGTTTCTAATTGTATACGTAATCACCTGTTTGTTCATTTGATTGATGTCTGACTTGCTCCTGATCATGAGATCCTTGAAAGCCAGCCTCAAATCTGTTCTGCGGCATGCTCAGAATGTAGGGGAGTATCTGGGAAGTAGGAGGCTTTTAATAAATATCTGTGGAGTACATGGATCTATTTCTTGTTCCGTATGTGAAAACAGTTTGTTTTGTAAATCAGCTAAATTCTACTGTTATTATTATTTTTTGTCAAACAAATATTATGATGCCATATCCATTAGTGGCTAGGCCCTTAGGGACAACCAAATCGTTTGTCAAAAGTAAATTCGTTGGTAGAATATTGGTTTTGTCTAGTGTAAGATTTTCAGGTAAAATATTTGAACTCTTTTAAAGGTATAATGAGTCAGCATATTTAAACTTTAAGAAGGGCCGATGTTTCTTTTTTTTTTTTTTAAGTTTTTAAATGTTCATTTATTTTTGAAAGAGAAAGAGAGACAGACCGCAAGTGGGGGAGAAACAGAGAGAGGGAGACACAGAATCTACAGCAGGCTCCAGGCTCTGAGCTGTCAGCACAGAGCCTGATGCGGGGCTTGAACTCACAAACTGTGAGATCATGACCTGAGCCGAAGTTGGACGCTTAACTGACTGAGCTACCCAGGCACCCCAGGGCTGTATTTCTCAGGTTCCAACAGATGTTTATAGCTGCATGACTGGTATCTGTTCAGCTTGGGTGGGTGTCAAATGGCTGATTGTTCAGTTTTTATTTTTATCAGTATAAATACTACTACAATAAACATGACTATAGAATACCACTGCAATCATGCTTTTTGTTGTTGTTGTTGTTAACTGTGTTAAATATAAAGTAGGATTCCTCGTCAAAAGTGTGTGATGTTTTCATTTTAATAGATAATTTTTATTTCTTTCTAAAATGTGGTAATTTAGACTCCCAGCTTGGATACAAATAGTATTTATTTTGTTGCATCCTTATCAGCACTGGGGTTACTTTTTTTTTTTTTTTTTTGATAATTGCTAATCTGAAGGTCACATGCTGTTTTGCTTATATTTGTATATGTGATATATTCCAGTTATGAAGAATACTTTTATTTCTAATAGAAATTCTACTTTATCATCATATTAGTCTTTTAAACAGACTGCTGAGTTCACTTGTTACTGCTTCATTTATAGTTTTGCATCCATATTTATAAGAACCATTGATCTACACATTTGCAAACTATTTTATCAGGATTTTACAGTTCAGATGATCATATCTTCATCTTTTTCTTTTGAATGGAATAGTTTAATAGTCAGATTATCTGATCTTTAAGATTTCAAAATGCAATTTATTTTAATATAATTGTTTTAATGTGCTAAAAAGAATGTGAACGGATATTACATTTGCTAGAATTGAAATTTTTTTTCAAATTTCATTTCTGCCCTATAAAAACAAGTAGGGCATAACTGAACAGAGGCCTGTTTACTTCCCCTCCAAAAGTACTAAGCCTCAGACAATTTCCACAAAGCAATTTTGTAGGAAACATGAATAAGAGCAAACCAAATAAAGACAATTCATGCCACCATAATTTTCTTTACAGAAACAAAATCTTTAAAATGAACCAAGGAAATGAAACTTAAAGGGAACATTTTAGGATGTTTGAATATGGGGGGTAAATACATACAATTTCATGATAAGCGTAGAGTTGTTGAGATTCATGCTTCATTTGGGATAAGAGTAGAGAGTGAAAGTCGTTCCTGTTTAGCTCCATTCCGCTGAGATTGATAAGAAGTTATTTATTTATGAAATATCTACATCATTGACCATAAAAAAATGACCTGATCACAATTGGCTCATTCTCTAAGATCAAAACATATGTCAGCATAAATGTACACTTTGAATCCTTTCTCTTATTCGCCCAGTTTGGTTTCAATAGCATTTCTTTTGCTTTCTGTTTAATTGAAAATTAATTATCTGACAAGCAAGTCCCAAGACTCCTATCCAGAAAATGCCGCTCATTTATTTTTTTCTTTGCCTTGACCAATTAAAACTTCGAGAATCCACTGAGATTTTTATATGATGAAGTTAATTATTCTGCATAATCTGGGAGCAAAATCTATTCTGGTAACAACTCTTTCAAAGTTATCTCCTGAATTATTACAATCATTCTGTAAGAGTTCTGCAGTTCTAATAACAAATGTTTCAGTCAATAGTGTCTATCTCTTCGATATTGTACAGCAAAAAATTTTGTGAAGTAAAGACATTAACATAGACAAAAGGCAATTTAAAGTCTGAACAATCAGCATAAGGGAAAGTTAGCTATTCCATGGAGACTCTTCATAATTGCTCTGAAGCGTATATCCCAATGGAATGTGCATGGATACACTTTTGAGAAAAATTTATGAGCAAGCGATAAAGGAGTTTGTACCTGTCGATTTTTTCAGGGAGAAAGACCGTGTATCCTCATGTATCCTACTTTGTTTAGACAAGTGATGAAATTAATTATGTAGTAGAATTACAGATATTAGCAGAGTTCTCGACCACCCTCCATGCACCTACTTTTGAGTTTTTGGGGACTGGAAATATTGGAAATTAAAATTTTAAACAGAGAGATATGTGAAAATATGTTTGTTGTAGGTCATGAACACAGAATGAGACAAAAACAGGTGCAGATATGGGAGGCTTGAGAGTGTGGAAGTGATGGCAAGTTTCAGAGAAAAAGAAGACGTTTTAAGAGCAAGATTAAGATACCAAAGGAAGAGACTATAATTATTGAAACTAAAAACTTATTAGGCTATAAGAAATATCTTTTTCTGTATTCTGAAAGGCACTGAAAATGCTGAGATACTTCTAAACACATTTTTTTCTATTATTATTTAGTTTGTAATCTTATTTTGAATTATTAAACATGTCCGTAGGTAAGTTTTCTGTTATTGTAGAAAATGAAGCAGGTTATTACTGAAGACAACTGTATTTCCTTTTTTTTTAAATATTTATTTATTTTTTTAAGAAAGAGAGACAGAGTCCAGGTGGGGGAGGGCAGAGAGAGAGGGAGACAGAAACTTAAGCAGGCTCCAGGCTCTTGAGCTGTCGTGACCGCACAGGGCCAGATGCAGGGCTCGAACTCACAGACCGCAAGATCATGACCTGAACTGATGTCGGACGATTAACCAACTGAGCCACCCAGGCGCCCCTGTATTTTCTTAATTTTAACTGTAACATGGAGGTAAAATGTGCTGAGCATGATGTGGTACACTTATGTTACACAGAGGAATTCAGCTTTTATCATGATTATGATTTCTATTTCTGTATTATTAATTCTGTATTATTTATATCATATTTACCAAATTGACAACATTGTCTATTAATGAGTAGCTTTTTCAGCACTTGACTATTTAAGGTGCTTTCACATTTCTATAATTCTATCATGATATTTACAAAGCTGCATGCATATTCAGCAAGAAATTATATAAACCATATAAACCGACTCCCTTAATTGCACACTAATGAATTTAGCTTCTTTTGAAGAAAGCTTTTGTGTTTTGATCAGGACTGTGAAGGTGCTTAAAAAAAGGAGATGTTAAAAAAAAAACCTCTACAAATAGGGAAAGATTGAGGCTTGCTAATATGGAACCCAGTTCTAGTTGCTTAAAAAAGAAAAGTATGTAGGAAGAGCCTATAATTTTCACTACTATCTTTGGGCTTGGAAAAATGCCCAGGTTAGTGACAAAGGGAACTTTGGGGGAAGACTCTAAATCTACCACACTGTAAGAAAGAAAATGGAAAATCAGATGGATAGTTTCATTAAAAACATAAGCCATGTAAAAATCTTCGAGAGTCAAAAGAATAATAGCAGGATTTCTATTGATTTTTTTTCCAAATCGAAATATTACTATGATTTAACAATTTAAATTATTTTGAAAATAAGTAGTGATGCAGCTGTAAGCCATTAACTGTAGTCAACGTCATTATGAATTTGTTCTTGGGGCCAGGTTTCATATACTCCCTGAGACCCAATCTTGAAACCTTACTGTCTTCTCTAACTTTACTTTGAAATAGAATTTTTTCCTGCATCCATCTCTTCTTTTTCAGATGGTATTTTATGATGCCAAAGGCACTGTTTCTCATACTTTAATGTACACATAAATTTCCTGAAGATTTTATTAAAATGCAGACTCTGACTCTATAGATATTCTGGGAGCCTACATTGTAACAAGTTCCTGGTGATTCTGGTGAGGCTAATGCTGTTGGCTTAGGGCCCCTACTTTGACTAAGAAGGGACTCTAGATACTGCAACATCCTGTAAATGGTTATCACTTGATTGATCTTTCTATAATACTGTTTTAATAAGTCTTCCTTTGCTGGAAAACATTCAGGGATCTACCAAATCTGGTTTAGGGCCCAAATCAAATCATTCGCTGCCTTCGTAATTTTGAAATAACTTTCTAGCTTTATCTTCCAGTACTTCCTTTCAAGAATTCTGAGTTTTAGTCAAATCCATCAAGTGACCTTTCTCTGCTGGAGCTCAGATCTGCCCAAGAGGCAGACCTAGTAGGACTGCTGGCTCTTCCCCTCCCCCTTCTCAAATCCACCCCAGAAGAACAAGGAAGAGAAAAATGGAGGAAACCGTGAGAAACTCCTCTGAGTTGAGGGAGGAGAGAAAGAGAGCGGTTTGAACCCACGTGGAATGGTATCACTGGCCTGGGGCCGGAGGCAGGTCAGCCTGGTCGTAGGAGGCTAAAATAAAAACTTCTCCCTTGGGGTGCCTGGGTGGCTCAGTCAGTTAAGGTTCTGACTTCAGCTCAGGTCACGATCTCAGTTCTGGGATTCAAGCCCTACATCAGGCTCTGTGCTGACAGCTCACAGCCTGGAGCCTGCTTTGGATTCTGTGTCTCCCTCTCTCTCTGCCCCTCCCCTGCTCTCTCTCTCTCTCTCTCTCTCTCTCTCTCTCACCTCTCTCTCCCTCTCAAAAATAAATAAAACATTAAAAAACAAAAAAACAAAATCCAAAAAACGTCTCCCTTCATTTCCTTTGGAATTTGCAGTGCCAGGCTGGCCCTGTGCCTACAGCAAGTGAAGCCTGCTTCAGGGATCACCAGCAGGGCAAATGAGGGCAGTGCAGATACCCAGTGCTTGCGGGCAACTCACCTCAGGGCTCTCCATCACTAATCCCTTCCGAGCCTTGGGGCTGGGAAAGAACAATGTCTAATGTCTTATGTTTGTAGTGGTGAGGAATTCAAGTGTGCTTTTCTGGTATCATCTTCATTAGGTTTAATTAGCAATGTTCTTCTTGCTTTCTAAAAAAAAAAAAAAGTTTAGAAATATTCTTTCTTTTTCTGTGTTCTGGAATAATTTAAGCATAATTAGATTATCCAGTATTTGTAGGTTTGGTAGAACTCTCTCGTGAAGACATCTGGGCCTGTTGCCTTTTTAAAGAGGTGGGTTTTTATAATTTTTCTAATTTTTTTTTCCTATAGAAATTAGTTTACTTAAGCCACCTATATTTAAGGGGATCAATTTTGATCAATTAAACTTGCTGGGAAATTAGTATTTCATCTCTGTATTATTTGCATAGAACTGTACAAAATAGTCTCTTTAGTGTTTTAACTACTTCTCTTTCAGTGATTATTTCTTACTGTGTACATTATGCTTCCCCCGACCCTTTTTAGCCCTAAATAAGTTACCAAGTGATTTCCACTCCTAAGAACCAGCATTTTAACTTATTAATTCTAATATTTTTAATAATTAACTTCTGCCTTGTTTTTACCATTTCCTTTCTTGTGGTTTCCAATGTTGGTGTGTTTGTTTTTCCTAAGGACTTCAGGTTGGGATTTTAATTCATTTCTTTTTATTCTTTTATTTTCATTGATTAAGTGTTTAAAGCTACGAATTCCTTTTTTAGTCATAGCCTTAATCATATCCCATACATTCTGTTTTTATTATCGTTATTTTTGAAAGAAATTCTGAAGTTTAATTTAGCATTTTCCTTTTACCAAAGAGTCGTTCAGTAGAAAGTTTTACTTTTTCAGCTAGAAAAGACACTTTAGAAATGTTCTTATTAATTTCTATTAATGTTATACTCTAATCAGACAATGTTATTTGAATTATTTCTATATTATGAAAATGAGGATTTCTATGTGATATAATATGGGCTTAACTTATGTGAATCTTCCCTATGCCTTTGAGAAGAAGGTATGTAAATTGCTATTGGTGATAAAATTCAACACAGATTCATAAGATCACCTTTATTCATGGTGTGAAAGTGTTTTACATCCTGCCTCGATTTTTGTCCACTCGGTTTTCTTGGTCTGGGGTCGATACGTTAAAGTCTTATATTATTATTTTGTTTTTGACTGTTTCTCCTAGCATTTCCTGGACTTTCTGTTTTGTAAATGTGGTGGTGGTGTCCATGGCTATTTAAAAATATTATCTTTGTTATGAAGTATGACCTTCATCATTTTAACATGTCCTTCCTTGTTTCATTTAATACTTTCTGTGATGTTTTATACCTCAGTATCAAGATGTCAACCCTGCATTTATTTATTTATTTTTAATTTTTTTTTTTTTACTTGTTGCAACTAGTGCACCTGAGATCTACAGATAAAAACTACTCAGCAGGGGTCTGTAACCTTTTCAGCTCCACTCTGTTAGAGCCATATCCTCTATCGTCTTCAGGATCTAGGGTAACTGGTTATTTTCGTTATTTTGTGTCATCCACAGTATTAGAAAAACAAGGCATTGTATTAGTTTAAATGAAATGCACTGCTGGCAGCCAAATCCAGTCCCTTATAATCCATATTTTTTCCTTAGCTCTTCTGCTTTGTTGATGTAAGCTTTAATGGCATCTTCCTGGGAAGTCCCTTTTAGCTGGTTCCAGGCATCCCACTTGGCCTTGCCTCGAGATCCATAGCCCAGGCCACACTGTTTGTGTCCTCCACAGTTGCTGGTTTTTCGCGGCTGTGGGGGAACGGCATCTCGTCATCTGCTGACTTGGTCTGGGGGCGTATGGCTTCCTCACCAGCTTGGTCCAACTCAGCCTGAGACATGCCGGCGGGGTTACAAGGATCCCAGGGCATTTTTATTATTTATATTTGCCTGAGAAAACTTTATCCAACTCTTTATTTTTAACATTCCAGAACCTCTTTAAGTATGTTGATAGTGTGTAGCATAGAGTTGGGCTTTACTTTGTGAGTTGATCTGAAAATCTCTTTAATAAGTAAATTAAGCTCATTTACACATTAATATGACTAATATGTTCATGTCAGTTATCAACTCCTATTTTTTTTTATATTTATATATTGTTATAGTTACTATGTTTCACCATGTGGTCTGTTTCCTTGCCTTTCTTTTTTCAGGGGTCTGGAGTAGACAGAGTATTTAATTCAGTTTAGGAAAATTTGTATTTTTTTCCTAATGATTACCTTTCTTACCTCAGTCCCTTTGATTCCTTTTTTAGGCTTCTACTAACTGATTTGTTTGCTTAAAATGATATCCTTTTTTCAAAACAGTAGTCAGTAAGTGTGTTTCATTTTTTTTCCTTTTTTTCCCCTTTTTTTCTCCTCCCATTTCTTTAGTTATATTTTTAAATTCTGGCAGAATATATAACAGGTACATACTATTCTTTCATCTTTTCTCTCATCTTTATTGTAGTCCTAAATCTGCAATTAAATATAGACATTAAATATCTTCAGTGCTCACCAAAGTTTCTTTTGCTGAAGTTTCTCAACTCATATCTGGCTGGATGAAGCTCACCCTCTAGTAGATTCCTAAGGGAAGGCTCTTGAGGCCGGCGAATTGTTACAGGTTTAAAGTTATTTTGTATCACCTTGATCCCCCTGCGCAGGTGAGAGATTTGAGCCATTCACTGGTTTTGAGAATGCCTTCTTCTGTTGGACAGAAAGTACGATTTTCTCTCTACGGAGAAGCAAGTTGGTATGTCTTCTGGTCCTGATTGTCTTTGGTTTCTTAGTTTTCCTTAATTTTAACACTTGCTGCTACTTTCCCTTTACCACCTGACCTCCAAAGGATGCCCCCGGGGCGGGGAGGGGCAAGTGCTCTCCCTTCCCCCCAGAGGCCATACATTTTCCAGGACTGCTGCGTCAGCTCCTGTGCACTCTTCCGCCCCTTCCCTTCAGTTCTCCAGGAGCCAGCACTCTGACCCAGCAGGTCTTATCTCTGTTCTGGCATGTTTTCCAGGCCTGCTGCAACTTTCTTTTTCTGAGAGTGATGTTACATCTTGATGGGTTCTGTTGCTTCTGTCTCCCAGACTCCTCTCCTTGTTTTTGCTCTGGCTTCAGCCTTGGAGTGGTTCTCCAGCTTTGGATGCTTCTACCCTACTTACATATAAATTGAAATTAGTTGCAATCTCTGTCTCCCAGTTATGCTGTAGGCATGGGTGTTGGATGGTTTTATTTGCTCCCTTTTGGATCTGGGTAGTTTTTGGAGAAAGTGAGCAGAGATTTGAATTTAGGCAGTCACCTTCATCCTATGGGAACTCAAAGAGCAACAGATACCACTTTTTAATTTTAGTAATTTGAGCTTAGTTGTATTGTAAGAGCTTACCCACCCTTGAGGGCACACCTAACACATTATCAGGCATATAGTAAGTGATAAGCAAGGGTCTGTTGGAGGAATGTAACAACAGATATTATAACTCACTTTACTTTAGCAAAAGAGACTATGGAGGAACTCTTCCAATATTTATGGTAAAAAGATCATGTCTAAATTGTATTAGTTGCTGACTCAGTGGGTTAGTTGTTGCCAGTCTACTAAGTGATATAATATTATGGAAATTAAATACAGAAATTGTTTGATACATGTGGATACAGTTCTGAGAGACAAGGTGAGGTGAGCACTATCAAGATAGACAACATGGTAAAGGTGATTTTTTCCTAATAACGCGTGACGTTAGATGAAACTTTTGGGTAAAGAAACGATAAGCTGTGCATTGCATTTTCTTTGATAAAAAAAGAATTACATATATTAAGCTCTCTACTTCTAGCTACTTGGAAGGATGTCATGTAAGGAAAAAAAAATCCACGGAATCTTGCCAATGATTTTGATCAGGGAATGCTGGCAGACTGAACGAAATGTCTGATAAAGTAAATGTTGCCAAATAATTTCAATGTTTATAGTAGATGGTTTCTTAAACTTAATTGTGTAGCTCTGCGATGGCACAGAAATAGAGGAAATCAGAAAAGATGCATCACTACCACTTTCAGGGGACAGGACTGATGGTAGCTCCTGTCTTTCTCTGGAGCAGAAGGTTTTATGGTGGCGAGCATGTTCCGTACGTGTGCTGTCGGTGGCTACTAGCCACATGTAGTGAATGGACCAAGGAACTCAATTTTTAAATTGCTTATTTTAATTAATTTACGTGGCCACTTGTGGTTCATGGCTACTAGATCGGACACGGCAGGTATCTGGAGAGACATTCATGAACTCAGCCTTGCAGTGATCCCGTTTCGGGGGAGAGAAAAAGCACAGAAGAGAAAGTTGGGTGGCATGAGCAAGCGAGGATCACCTGTGTGTTATCCGTTTGTCTTCTACCTAGCAATCCATCTATCTCTATCAGAGAAAGAGCAAGTGACTCCTTTTCCATGGGGGAAAAAAAGGAAACGTTCTTTTCGACTCTTGGGTGAGCCCAGGACTGCTTATTTTAAAGTTGTGAGTCTTCTCGGGGCGCCTGCCTGGGTGGCTTAGTCAATTACGTGTCTGATTTTGGCTCAGGTCATGATCTCGCAGTTTGTGGGCTCAAGCCCCACGTCAGGGTCTGGGCTGACAGCTCAGAGCCTGGAGCCTACTTCAGATTCTGTGTCTCCCTCTCTCTCTCTGCCTCTCCCCTGCTCACGTTCTGTCTCTCTCTCAAAAAATAAACATAAAAAAAATCTTTTTGTCATCTCAATTGTTGCCTCTGCTGCTTTATATCAGACTATGATATACACCTTTATGCTTAATTCTTTGAACTCTTTCATATTAGTGAAATCCATACAGAGACTATCACTTGGTGAGTTGAATATTTTGAAAGTAAGTTAAGGATTATATTTATACACTCACAGTAAACACACCCTGAATCCATCCCCATATTTGTCCTGCTATTAAACCAAGAGCTACACAGAAATTTATTAGCCAGACCTGTGGTTTACTATTTTTTCGGATTGCTTAAGCCTTTAGTTTCTCGGATTCACGACTTGGCTGCCTGAGTTTCAATTCTGGATCCTCCATTTATTAGATGTATGACTCTTGGAGACATTCTTATCTTTTGCATTGGTTTCCCCATTGGGTGGTTACAAAGATTAAATGAACTCATGGTTGTAAAGTATACAGAATAGTACTTTACACTGCTTATTGCACAAATTAAATTAAAATTTAAGTAAAGATTAGATGCTACCAGTAATAATGACATTTTCTCATCCAACTTTCTCATTCTGAGCTCATGAAAGTATCTGTCCCAGGGTAGACATCAGAAACTCCATTAGGTGACCTGGCCAGGTTGGTACTGATTTAGTAGGCTTCCTATCTGAAGGACTCCATGTCCAGGGTCTCAAGACGGTAGCACAATCTCTGTTGTTTTGTGCTTACAGGCAACTCACAGAGGAAATGTTGAGGCTTTTAGGGAGATGCCTATTTGCAAATAGGACAAACATGTCGGATTTTGCCATGAAATACCTTCCAGTTTAGCAATTCTGAGACAGATCTGTTTGCAAAATGTGAGTAGGTACCTGGGTTAGGCTGATAGAATACTCAATATTCTGTTGCTAAGGTTCTAAGCCTATTCATGGTATTCTGTTTTTGGAGTGGACAAGAATGACTCAGAGGCCTATGATTAATTATTAATGATGATGAAATAACACTGTTGGATGATAAAATGTAGAAAGTTTTAATAACAGCTGCTTTGAGGATTACTTTTAACAAATTCAGAAAAGAATTTTTGAAGTTATAGTTTACCTCTTTGGAACATTTCTTGTTTAGAAGTAATTTTCTCTTAAACGGCTATGGTTTAGTCTTATCTTGAAAAGAAAAGACTATGGCAATGAAAAGCTCCGAAAAGATTAATTATAGCTCTTTATTTATTAGCATGCAAACTAAATTCCTAGAATTTGTGAATGTCTAACAGCCTATCAGATTAAAATAAAACTTTCTTTTTCAGTTTGGTGTCTCTTTTAGTGTCTATAATAATTAGTGATATTGATCATTTACTACACCCTGGTTCTGTTCGCAATGGATTACGTACGTGAGAAAACTCAAGGGTAGAAAAGTTAAACACCTGGTCAAGATCATATAGTTAGTAAGGATGGACTTGATCTTGAGCAACCCGACTCAAGAGTCTGCACTCTTGACACTGATTTCTTTTCTAGTTTACATAAAGGACCCACCATATCTCACTAAACAAGGACATGGGAAGATTTCATCCTGTATGGATTTTATTCTTCCGTTTCTTACTGTAGCCATTCATTTGTTTAACAGATACTGAACACACACTAAGGTAATAATGGATACGCTTTATTGGCTAATGGTTTAAATGTATCACCCTTGTAGCTATCCCATGATGCAGCTTAGAGGCCTTAAATGGCAGTGTCTCATGGTGAACATGGAGGCACAAATTGAATGCAGGCTCCCTGACTCCAGGGCTAATGCCCTCAGCAAGTGGCAGGCAGTGGATTGTGCTTAGTGCCGTAGAACATTGCTTAAATCACAGATCCTTCCTTTGAAGAACTTGAAATGCAGGTTTGCTGATAAGGTATGCATGCAAATAACTGATACACACGGGAGACTGTATTGCTGTAAGGGATACAGATACTTTCCTCTGAAGCTCAGCAGAGACAGCAATCACTTTTGACAAAAAAGGAGAGATTCAGGAGATAAAGTTTAGATAGTGAAAGCCACCAGTAGTAATCTGTAGTGATTTTGAAAAAAGAAAAACACTACAGTTTTGTTATTAATAGGCCTGTTTTCATTTTTAAACCACAGCACAAGAGTTTTCTTAATTTATTTAATAAGGATAGGTCGAGTGCCTATTGGGTATCAGATATTGCTGATGCAGGCATTGAAGATAGGCAATGTTCTCAGAGAGAAAATATTTCTTGCTCTCTTGGGGCTTATGGTCTAGTGGGGAGAGGCTGACAATAAAAAAAACATAAGCAAGTGAGGTTTGTCGTCTGTGTAAGTATGATAGTGCCACCATCAGACTCCAAGCAGGACAGGGAGTGGGGAGTCAAAGGCAGGTGTAAGACAGCTTGCTACTTCAAATAGGGTGATAACAGATCTCACCAAAGAGGTGACATTTGATAAGAACCTGAAGGAGGTAAAAGAGCAAGTGTAAAGACCCCATGTTAGTACGTGTAGCTTTTAGAACTTCATACCTGAGGGCATGTGCCCGATAGCTTGCTTTTAGTCACCACGCCTCACCCCTCAAGATCTACTCTCTATCCATCCCCACCCTTCTGTTTCTGTGCAAGGACAGTCTGTGTGGAGCATATCACCAGGTAACTTTGCACTCTGGCTTACAGTCAGGTTCAGCTGCTAAGTGGTATGGCATGAGGTCAGAGAGAGAAGAGTGAGGCCTGGGTATTTATTCCCTCCATCTCCAAGTGGAGCCTTGAGTAATAGGGGGCATAAAGAAATCAGCATTAACTGTGTTTTAGGAAGTAAAAATTTAAGGCAATAAAAGATGCAATGTTTAGGGGTGCCTGGGTGGCTCAGAGGGTTAAGCGTCCAACTTCAGCTCAGGTCATGATCTCACGGTTTGTGAATTCAAGCCCCGCATCAGGCTCTGTGCTGACAGCTCAGAGCCTGGAGCCTGCTTCAGATTCTGTGTCTCCCTCTCTCTCTCTGCTCTTCCCTTGTTCATGCTCTGTATCCCTCTCTCTCAAAAATAAACATTAAAAAAATTAAAAAAAAAGATGCAATGATTAACGGAAACTACAGGTATCTAACCTTTTGGCTCATAAGTTGCCTACAGAGAGATAGTACTTCTCTTTACAGATCGCTGTAAGCACCGATGACATTTATTGATGCTATATAAGAATGTGAGAACCCGAGAATAGAGGTCCACATGTGTGCATAGGGACACACACATAGTTGCTTGCATTTCAAGGGGCTAACAAATTGCATGAAGCTCTTCTGCTACTGATGCATGGGTCCATAAGACCCTTGGCTTCATGGACATGAGAGAGGCCTCCTATCTTTGGGTGATCTGTTACATAGACTCTCCCAACAGCTAACATTTAACAGTGTTTAATTTTGTGGTCTCAGTGAAAAGAGTAAAATAAATATTTTCCACTGTATATTTGGAGCCTAAGTGAGACATTTACATCTAGTCATACAAGAAAGCCATGCAATGCTCTGTACGGATTATATATCTTTATTAGGAGTTATAATCTTTTATTTGAAGATATAATATATCTTTGAATTATGTCTCTAAATAATATATTCCAAGTGGACCTGTATTATTGAAACAATGGCACATAGAATATTTCTATTCAGAAAAAATTACATATTACTTATTGGTGATAAGAGGATATGAAGAGCTCATCTTTCTATATTTAACAACACCTAGAGGAGGCTTTCATTTACAATATTATAAGAACAATGAGAGAATTTGTTGAGATGGACAGAACCCACAATTGTGAGAACTTTAGGTATTCTATACAGTAAACTTAGGCACACACACGATAAAAAACACGACTTCCATGAAAATCTTTAGCGACATTTATAATCCACTGAGCCCGTGCTCATTTGTGATACCAGCAAGAGGAAACTGGTATGTTTACCTAAAAGTAAACCATGAAAAGACTTATCAGAGTCGTTTAAAGAGTAAGACAAACATATTCACGTAATTCTGTGTTTGCTCTTTGACCTTTTTTTTTTTTTAAAGCTGTGTATGGAATTGATACAGAAGGAGAATAAAACAGTTTGGGGTAAATGATGTAATTGTCTCGTGAGCCCACATCACTCTGACCGCTGGTTCTGCTGGTACATCACCTTCCCTGGCTCCGACCCTCCCACCTTGCTCTTCTAAGGGCCCTTGTCGATATATTGGAACCACCAGGATAATCTTTATCTCAAAATGTTTGCTTTAATCTCATTAGCAAAGTCCCTTTTATCATATAAGTTACCACAGTCACAGATTCCAGGAATTAGGATGTGGGCATCTTTGGAAGGCCATCATTATGCCTACCACACTGTAAGAATGACCTTCCTCCTTCAGGTCCTATTGCCTTTTGAGCCAGGACATAGATACCTTGGAACAGGGCCGTAATTTTTTTTTTTTATGTTTATTTTACTTTTTTAATGTTTATTTAATTTTTGAGAGGCAGAGCATGAGTGCGGGAGGAGCAGAGAGAGAGGGAGACAGAATCAGGCTCCAGGCTCTGAGCTGTCCACACAGAGCCCGATGCGGGGCTCGAACCCATGAACTGTGAGATCATGACCTGAGCCAAAGTCAGACACTTAATCGACTGAGCCACCCGGGTGTCCCTATGTTTATTTTTGAGAGAGAGATAGAGCACAATCAGAGGAGGGGCAGAGGGAGAGGGAGACACAGAATCCAAAGCAGGCTTCAGGCTCTGAGCTGTCAGCTATCAGCCCTGATACAGGGCTCAAACTCAGAGACCGCGAGATCATGACCTGAGCCAGTCAGATGCCCAGCTGACTGAACCATCCAGGCGTCCCGCAGGGCCTTAATTTCTAACCACATAATTACTAATCCTAGTTTTTGCTTAAATATTTATTAATGAATATATGAATAGGGTTTAGCTTTTTATTGATTCATGATTCATTCTAATCCTCATGTAATTAATAAACTGTATTTATTTGAGAGTGTTGGTTTTTTCCCAAGAAATTATGTAAAATGTTAGCTGATTATTTTCCACAGAAATTGCTATAAGTAGCAAGGGTGAAATAATTGTAATTGTTACTAGAGTCTTTATTTAACAATAAGGGCATCTCCCTCTCCCTCTCCCTCATTTTTTCTTTGTGGGAGTAGTTTAATGCCTAGAGTCTGATCTAAAAGCAGATTTTTCATATTCGATGGTATATGAGACTATCTATGTAACCATTCATCATCAAACACTGCCTCACACTGCAAGCAGTTGAAGAGTATTATGGTTTAGTCACTTCATATTCTAAAGGTGGTAGGAGGCTTTCCCCAGGAAGGACGATGTGGCTCACAGAAAATGAAAACATCACTCAGCACTTTTTTTGCTTCCATAGTAAATGCAAAGAAAAGACTATAAATTGTAAGATCATCACTCTGTGCTAGCAATCTCTGTACTCTTAAAATGCCTCTTCATCCATAATCAGCCTCACTCTCAAAAAGATGTTTATAGAATTCTCTAACTAGAAGAAAAATGAGAGATTATTTGGTCTATTTACTTTTCTTGTACAAATGAAGACCCTGTGACCCAAAGGGGAAGTGACCTGCCCAAAGTCAAACAATTAGGGCACTAGACTCACCTTAATTTTTCTGACTCTCTGAAGTGGCTTCCTTAGAGCATTGGAATATGCTTTGAACATTCTCGTGGAAATGTTACTGAGTTTTAGCGTGATGCTGTAGCAGAAGTGACTTCTTGAAGACCCCTTAGCTTGTTTCCTGTTTTCTTTTCTGTATGACCATTGCAAAATATTGCGTGTGTGTGTGTGTGTGTGTAATGCAAAAGGTACTCTCCTACTTTCTCCTAGATGTAACTACCAGTGGAAACATGGTACCATGAGAAGGCATGGGTAAAGCCATGAGAAATTCAACTGCAAAATGAGTAGTTCATGGAAAGAACCAAATGAGCATTACACAGCTTCTCTACGAGAGTCATCAGTGTAAGATGTGGAGGAAATAAGAGAACTGAAACTTAATCATTGAAGATATGTCATGATGGAAGTGGCAACAGCTCAGGGAAGCCAGGATGTGTAAAGAAAGGAGTTTGGAAGACAGGGCCAGAGGAGTGAAGAGACTTGGATGAGCATACAGCTAAGCTAAGGCTGGGTCCTCTATTATGACCTGGTTCTAACTCTTAACATCCAGCACCTCTTCAGTATCCTTTCTTGTAGCGCACTAAAAATGTTCAAGTGGAGAAGGGACATTATTGACATAGCTCTTTGTGATATGTAATTTGCCAAACGGTGCTGAATGGTATGCAGTAGAAACTGTTCAATGCAGGGTGACCAGTTTGGAGGTTAACCAAGAAGTCTAAACCCAGAATATTAAAGGCTGTGGGAACTGCCATGCACAGAATCTGTGAGACCCCCATCATCTGCACCCTCCTCTCCTAGGCAACAATAGAACTCTTCCTACTCTGATCAAAGGCCAACCTCTCTTGTATTCTCCATGCCACTCATTCTCACTTCCTCAAGAATCTTACATTTTCTATCTTTTCTCTCTCCTCTGCCATTACTTTCTCCATCATTATTGGCCCCTTTCTCTCAGTATTCTCAAATGTATCCCGTCTTAAAAACAAACGTTTTTCTCACCTATAGTCCAGCATCTTTTTTTCTGTACCACTAATCTTTTTCAAAGAAGTATCTAGGCTTACTGTTTACCCCCCCCAACAATTATATAAAATTAAACATGCCACTTTGCATTTTAAAATTTTTCAATAAATTAACAAATAACTCCAGTCTGGTTTTGACACACTTCTACTTGCTAAGATCACCCTGCTCTCCAAATCAATGGGTCAGATCATTTTCTGTTCTAATTTGCTTGACCTCAGAACAACTTTCAGCATGGTTTCCTGTTCATCCAGTTTTGAGACATTTTCTTATGGCTTCTAGACCACCATATTCTCCCTACTTTTCTCATTCTTTTTTTAAATTTTAATGTTTACTTTTTTTGAGACAGAGAGAGACAGAGCATGAGCAGGGGGAGGGGCAGAGAGAGAGAGAGAGAGAGGAGACACACAGAATCTGAAGCAGGCTCCAGGCTCCAAACTGTTAGCACAGAGCCCGATGTGAGGCTTGAACTCATGGACCGTGAGATCATGACCTGAGCTGAAGCCGGACATTTAACCGACTGAGCCACCCAGGCGCCCTGCTCATTCTTGAGTACTAGTCCTTTTGTTTTTCTTTTTTAATCTAGCCTTGCTTCCCTATACAATCATATTCTTTCTAACCACTTCAATTACCATCTCCATCCACAGCAATAGGTTCCAAATTTTTACCTCAGTCAGAAGCCGTTCATTTGAGCACATTCACAGCCATTTACTTAAGCAATAAATCTACATCAGTGTCTTGTAGGACTTCAAACATATGTTCAAAACTGAACTCGTGATCTTTTCCTGAAATTTTTTCCTCCCAAATACATCAGTATACAGAGCCACCATATGCCTCTCTTTTCATGTTAGAAACCCCAGGCAGTCACAGGTCTCTCTTGACACTGTACCCTCTACTCCCTGACATCCAATCAATCACTGAATCAGCTGATTTTGGTTCCTCAGTATCTCAGATGTGCCCCCCTTACCTCCATTTCTGCCGCTGCCACTTTAAAAAAACTTCATCTCTCAGGGTGCGTAACCGGGTCAGTAGGTAGAGCGTATAAAGCTTGATCTCCAGGTCATGAGTTTGAGCCCCACATTAGTGTAGAGATTACTTTTTAAAAAGGTTAAAAAAAACCTTTCATCTCTCATTTGAGCTATTGCAATTGCCTCCTCCTGATCTGCTAACTAAAGAACCTTTCAACCACCTATAATCCAATTTCCACATAGCAGTTGGAGTGTTACTGTAAAAGTACCTGACAACCCACTAGTAATTAAGAGAAACTAGATATAATGTGGTTTGCGATCGGTTGGTATTCTCCATCCTTCCCCCGTTCCCAAACAGGAGGCTAAAGGTTTCATCTTTGGGGGCACTTGAATGGCTCAGTGAGTTGAGCAGCTGACTCTTGATTTCAGCTCAGGTTATGATCTCATTGTTCATGGGATCAAGCTCTGTGTTGGGCTCTGCACTCATAGCATGGAGCCTACTGGGGATTCTCTTTGCCCTCCCCTACTCTTTCTCCCTCCCCTCTCTCTCTCTCTCTCTCTTTCTCTCAAAATAAATAAACTTTAAAAAAATGAAGTTCTCATCTTTTGATGGAGAGCCCCAAAGAGAGGAAGGTAATGCTCATTGAGGAAATATCAGGGGTTCATATCTTGGGAAGTGGATGAGGAACTTCCTTCATTCCCCTGGTTTTTTTTTCAGTTCAATTTCTCTAGATAGTATCAGCAAAATGAGAGATTCTTGATATTGCTACTAGTATCTTGGAAATCCAAGCTTAGCACTCAGAATCATCCTGACCAATATTTAACCTAGACTGAACAACTGCCACAGGTGGTTGCTGAATGAGGCTGGGAGCCAGGCCCTGACTTAGAGGAATTTGGACAGCACTTCTGGACTCCATGACTGAACTCCTACTACTGTCCTAGTAGGCTCATCCAGGTCACTTCATTAACCTAACCATTAAAAAAAACACGTTTGATGGCAGTGAAAATTTTGGACTACACTTACTGTGTTATGGAAATGTTCTAGTGTATTTTATAAGCTCAAATAAGAATGTGTCACTTCCCTGGTTAAATCTATCTCACAGCTTTCTTTGCTCTTAGGATAAAATCTCTAATCACATGTGCTGTAAGACCCAGTTTCAATCTCGAATTTCGAATCTCGAATATGGAATAGGCAGTTGGCATGAATCTATGATTCACCTGCTGAAAAAAGCTATAAATATGCCAAAGGGGGATTAAAAAAAAACAAAAATCCTTTCAACTGGCACTCTACTCTGGCACTTCATCATCTTGCCCTCTTCTCTCCTCTACCCACGTTGCAAATAGCTCCTTCCTACCTCAGAGGAGAACAGACCATTCCCTCAGCCTGGAAGGCTTTTCTCCTTCTTTTTACTTGACTAACAATTTCTTATCTTATAAACATTAGCTTAAAAATCACATCATGAAGGCATATCCCTGTCGTACCCCTACTTTGAATTAGATTCCATCTCCCTGTCATAGCATACCTATCCTCCTAAGTTTGTTCTGGTTTTTGTTTTGTTTTGTTTTTTGTTTTCAAAATTATGGTTGTCTAATATCTTTTTTCTCCCAATCCATCTATCAACCAATCCATCCATCAAAAATCCATCTGTGGATCTGTTAAAAAAAATTTTTTTTACGTTTTTATTTTATTTTTGAGAGACATAGAGACAGAGCGTGAGCAAGGGAAGGGCAGAGAGAGGGGGAGATACAGAATCTGAAGCAAGCTCCAGGCTCCGAGCCGACAGCACAGAGCCCAACGCGGGGCTTGAACTCACAGACCATGAGATCATGACCTGAGCTGAAGTTGGCTGCTTAACCAACTGAGCCACCCAGGCGCCCCTATCTGTGGATCTTTATTAAGCATCTCCTTTTCACCAGGAATCTCCAGCCAGTGGTACAAAACCCCGTGGCAGAACTCCTAGCATCGACAGGTTGGAAAACGAATATAGAGGAAAGGGGAAAAGGATTAAAAAATAACTTTTTGGTGTTAAGCCTGTAAAGATGATAAGAAAACCCAAAATATAGGAAAATCAGTATGAAAAAAGGTTTGGGAGAGGAAGGAATTATCCTTTTAATTTGAGTGGAGGTGAAACATTCGGAGATTAATTTCTAGTATATGAGAGAAGCTGAGGAGCCATTTGCAAACCATCTGCAGAGGAATGATATATGAAGGTATAGGAATACTTACAATCTCTAAGGCACAGACTAGAAATAAAGAAGAAAAGATTGGCATATTTGAAAGCCGCTCTATAAAAGTTAGCTCAAAACATAGAAATTTTCTTTCACATTTTGTATGTCATACAACTTGCCAAAAGCAGGTTATTTTTAAAGGAAATACATGTATTTAGCTTTAGTAAGATAAGAAAGCTAGATGAAGTCCTCGATGTATACCATTCCACTAGCAAGGAATGGCATATCACTTCTCAGGTGGGGGAAAAAAAAAAAGCCCAGTAAAGTTTAGTTCTTGGCTGAGCAATAATTGTTCTGTGATCGTACAAGCTGGAACTTTAATTAGCCAATTAAGTCTTGCTTTCTTATTCATATTATTTAAATATACATTTTGAGCTGTCTTTGGATATTGGAAAAATTCTCCTCTCTTTGAAACAAATCCTGAAAATACTAGTCAATAGAAACCCATCTGCACAGCGATTGAGTCACAACGAATCCAGATTCCTGGAATCTGTGAGAAAAGGTTGTGCTCATCACCTCGTCCCTCCTTTCCCGAAGTTCTTTGGCTTGGCAGGTTTGTTCTCAGACAGGGTTTACTGTGCTGCTATGTTCTGTCAACTCACATGGGGGCAGCAGAGAGGCAGCGTAGCCGCCAGCTCTGAAGAGCAAATCCGAGAAGCCTGGAGCTCTAATTTTGGGCGTAGTGTTTTCAGAACACTCCTTCAAAAATTAAATGTTTTATCTATTGAAACAATCATAGCCAAATGGCATGCCTACTTTAATCCTCTGAAAGAAAAATAAGACCCGCATCTAGGAATAGTAAGTCCATGTGAATACAGACATTTGCAAGGGTAGTATCTGGATTGCTCGGAAAACATTCCTATTTTTTCTTGGGTATTTACAATCTGACAAAAGATTTACTAGTACATACTCTATTACACTGTCCTATACCCTTAAGAATAATTATTTTGAGTGTATTCCAAGCCCTGTCTCCTGTTTGGAAACATATGGAAACATATTCTGAATAAAAGCAATTGGAGTAAGAGACTGGTGAAATACAACAGTTTTTTGTAATAGATTTGTGAATGCTTTTGGTTGTATGCTGGGTTGCAATAAAAATTTATTGAGTCAATTTGACTCACAACTAAAAACTTAGAAATACTGAAGTATAAGGACATGAAGGTAGGGTAACATACTCCCCCTCAGGATCCCTGTCTCTGGTTGCCTTTGTTCTCTCGGCAAGATGTCTTCTCCCCACCTCCATTCCACCGCGCTTTCTAGCCACTCCCACCCTTTCGCCCCACTAACTTCTGCAGGCTCTTTAGGCCTCATGGTAGAGTCATTCTCCCCAGGCCGCCTGCCCCAACCGCTTCTCCTACTTCCTCCCTCGGAGTCCTAGAAGTTCCCACAGGAACTATGTCTTGTTCCTAATTTTATCTCCAGCACCTAGCACTGTGTACTTACTAGGGCCCAATTAAAACAACAAAAAAAGAATATTTAAAATCTTTATCAAGGAGGTGGAAGTGAAGGGTAAAAGGAACAGAGGACTAGTCACACTGTGAAGGAGAGGTTAAAAGAGGATTTGCCACCCTGCCCAGGATAGGGTGGGGCTGGTGGGTGTAACAGTCGAGGCCATGGCAAAGATAATGAAGTTCATTCAGTTCTTTTCAGTACACATTTGGCAGTCAGGTAAGCCCAGGAAGACCTGAGGCCTGTGGTTACTTAGATAGTTAGTCAGGTGCCTCAATACTGATGACAGTCGGGGGCTTAACTGAAGTAAAAGCGTGTTTGTGAAAATGCTTTGTATCATGCGAAGCACAGAAGCATGAATGCTGTGGGATTTGCTTTAAAACAAAAGAAGCTTAGACCTCGTAGCGATCCTAACAAAACTCTGCTCCGGTAGCTTTCTGGTTGTTAAGGTGGTTCTCTCAAGGGCACTGGTCTGTGCTAGAGGTCATTGCGGTGCAGTGAGGAGAGAGAGGGAGCTCTTAGCTCTCCAGCTTGCCTTCTTAGCATCTTGTTGCTAGGCAATGGCTCCTCCAGTGAAAGCTCATCTCCCTCTTGAAAGATGGAGTAGGTCTTGTTGAGGGGAATGCAGTTTAGATAAACCGGACCATAGGCAACAGGATTTTGCTCTAATCCTCAAAATTGCCTTATTCTATAAGGAAGACAAATAATTCCTCCTTAAAATCCTGTTACTTGGCAACCAGACACTATACATCCTCTCTTTTTGTTACAAAGCAATATACTTCCTTTTTAATCTTGTTGATTTATTTTTACCTTTCCACCCATATGCCTTTCCAAATTGATTTAATGAGATTCAGTAGGGCATTGTTTTGTGGTAGTATTTCCCTAGATTGCTGAATTAATTTCCATCTGAAAAATTGCTTTGGATCAGCAGCTCCTAGCCAGCACCTCACATATCGCTCTTAGTGCATACTCCATAATGATAAAATGTAATGGGTTGTCAGTTTGATGGGCCAATACTTAAATAATATATTTTTTAAAGGAAGTGTAGACAGATCAGTGCTATTTGAATATATCTGAAAATCCTAACAAGGTTTCTAAACTCTAAAATTTAAAAAATCAATGTAGAATAATTATCTTTTTCAAAACTGCAAAATATCCATCAGAGTCTAAGAGCCTTTGAGACGCTTTTTAAAAAAATGTTTATTTATTTTTGAGAGAGAAAGAGAGAGAGAGTAGGGGAAGGACAGGGAGAGAGGGGGACTGAGGATCTGGAGGGGATTCTGTGCTGACAGCAGCAAGCTAGAACGCACAAGAACTGACATCATGACCTGATCCAAAGTTGGACACTCAACTGACTGAGACATCCAGGTACCCCTAAGAGCCTTTTGTTTTAACCTTTCAATATTTTAAAATGTCAGTCAATTTAGAGAGCAAAACTTGCAATTTATCTTTATTCTTTTCTCATAATAATGTCACAAACTTTTGGAAATTAGTGGCCAAGTTAGCATAACCACATAATATTAGTCTTTTTTTTTATTATGGAAGATTTCTGAATTTATAAATAGAGAAGTTTTAACTTAAAACCAAGGAGTTTTAGAATTCTTTTCTAAATAGAATAATTTTCTAATTTTTGTATGATTTATATAGTAGATTTTTGCCTTCATTATAAAGATTTTTATATTTCACCCTGGATATTTGACACCTGATTGCTACATAACACTAATAATTCTGACGAGAAGTTTGAAAACTTGCATACTGAGTGTGTTTAGCAAGGTTGAAAGGATTTCCTGTGACATTTGACTTGACTTTTTAATTTTCTTTCTCTCCCTCCCTCCCTCCTTCATCTATCAGCTACCTCACATTTGGTGATTTTTTTTTCTCTGTTAGTTAGCATTTTGGGGTCATGATAAAACTCCAGTTGAACCAGCCAAAAAAAAAAAAAAAAAAAAAGGTGTGTTCATTGTACACATGAATAACCACAAACCAGGGTCTACAGTGCCCCAGGACGCTTTTTCTCCCTTTCTCATTTCTGCTTCTGTGATCATGCTTCATCCTCTTAATGTCTGTGTCTGTACCCCTGACTTTCAGTAGCTTCCCAGCCCACATCTTCCTAGTTTAAACAGAAAGGAAAGTGTTCTAATTTACTAATATTTATATCTCGGGAAAAGTAATCTTAGGTCACATACTTCCTCAAAAACCAAATCCTGTGTCTGCGAAAGTAGAAAATGAAAGAAAGCAGTTCGGGAACTGTAGGGGAATGGTGGTGCGGTTGATTTCAAGGAGAGGAATACTAAGCAAATAAACCTAAAAGTAACTACTACCCCATCATTTGCTGTGTACTTTGAGAAAAAAAGATGGGTTAGACATATTCTGGGCCCATAAGAAGGTCAACATCTAATGAAACAGCAAATTTATAAACCGATACCTTTAATACAGTGTACTACTTGTACAACCATTAAAGTTTTCATGTAACATCTGGGATCTTAGAGAAGGTGAACCAGCTGTGCTATGAATAGGGAGATAGGAAGTGTACCTGGGGGGATGGGAGGGTTGTTGCCAAGAAGCCTTTTCTGTTTACATTGAATCTTGAAAAATACATAGAAAAATGCCAGGTCAATGAAGGAGCAGGGCATTTAGGCAAATGGAACAGCAAAGACAAAAAGAGCATGGTATGTTTATGAAATGTTAGAGGTTTGGTAGTGGTTAAGCAAGGGCTAAATGCTGGGTCTGGCTGCAGGTGTCTGCAAAGGGAAGAGGAATGGGCCAGGAAGGGACTTTTGGGCCATGATAAGGAGTTTCAATTTCTCTTATATGTGGGAAGGCATCCTGAGAGATTTTAAGTCTAATATAAAAAACCTGGTTGGGCATTTGTGTTGGTAAGTAAACATTATTGGAGATCAGTATTTAAAATGAGGAGCGCTGGGTGGCTCAGTCGGTTAAGCGTCTGGCTTTGGCTCAGGTCATGATCTCACCGTCTGTGAGTTCGAGCCCTGCATCAGCTCAGAGCCTGGAGCCTGCTTCAGATTCTGTGTCTCCCTCTCTCTCTGCCCCCCCCGCCCACTCATGCTCTGTCTCTCTCTCTCTCAAAAATAAAATAAAAACAAAAAAATTTTTTAAATGAAAATGGAAGATATACTAGAGTCTACATTTTAAATCTGCTTGGTGATCTCCTGCCAGTGCACCCCATAGTCCAAACTCCTGATGATTATTAGTTTAACGTAGTGCTTACAATTTTTTCAAGATGCTACACAGGGAAAAATAATATTTTTACAGCAAACTGGGAAGGCCTGAAGAGAGTGTTGATAGCCAGAGGTCACCAGCACAGGGGTCCTGGCTACTCTGAGTTCCTGCTGTCAGTCATGAGGGGTGAAAGAGATGGATCCCTTCCCAGACCAGAAGCGGTTTGCTTCACACTCGTTGAGAGTCTCTAGTGTAGAGATCTGAATTATGGTGAGGACATGCCATCTGTGGAGGGGCAGTCACCTGTTTTGATAGGGAGTACAAGTAATGTTAAGAATTGTTGATGGCAGTGGTTTAGATGGGAAACGTTTGACCCCTTGAAGATCTTCCAGGATTTCACATCGTGTATGTGCTTCTTAACTAATAGGAAATTTTTATAGAGAAAAACTTGCATGCCGGTGACATGTGTTTTAACATGTACATGTACATGTTTTGTCATTACTCCGGTTTGACCAGGCCAACAGTTCAGGAGACAGTTGTTATTGAAAGGATAGTTACTCAGTTTCCAAGAGAAGAGGGCTCATGGGGATGAAGTCTTGGGGTCAGTCAGGAGGCAGAAGGAGCAGAGGAAAATGTGGGCAAGAACCTTTATTTTAGTTTCTGTGGGACAGAATGGGTGAGGCAGGGTATACAGGCTGAGGAGGGGTTAGCTTGAACAATTTCAGGGGGCTTTGAAGTGTAGAGGCTGTATCTAGTTGTCTGGTGCTGGGCCCGGTGGGGTCAGTGACCCAGAATGCAAAAGCAAATCAGAGGAGGTGGCAGGGGTGCGGACTCTGGGTGCACTGGTTTGCATATGAAGGCATGTCCCCAGCAAGTTGTTTGCTTTCTCTAGGAATTAGCTAACCCTAAGTAATCAGGCCTTTCCGTGTCAGCAAGATGTCAAAGCATTAGAAATACAGAAAACAAAAATCCATGATTAATACAACAATGTAATACTCTTGTACTTATCTTCAACAATTTTTATATTTTCCATTTTGCTAAAATTTCTTAGTAGAATGAAGGTAAAAAATTCAAATTCGATCATATTCTAGAGGAGATGTTAACAGAAAGTATGAAAAAGATTTTGATAGAAGGCACATTTATACAATAGTAATAAAATTGTACAAACTGTAAAATTTCTTCTTTTTTGTTATGTCATGGTGAAAATAACCTTCATTTGCTGATAAAATGAGCCACTAATGAGCCAGATATTACGTGAAATTAATGTTTGACATCTCCATAAGCAGTTGTCTTAAAATAGAAATATTACCTATTCTTAGAGAAATATATAATTTGAAAGAGTAGTAAATAACTCAAAAATACTTTGGATGTACTTTATGAATTTTTTGGCAGTTCTCTTTTTCCAATAATGCTCTGCTTAGGTAAATTTTATTTTATTTTATTTTTATTTTTATTTTTTAATTTTATTTAAATCCAAGTTAGTTAACATATAGTGTAATGATGATTTCAGGAGTAGAATTTAGTGATTTATCACTTGCATTTAATACCCAATTCTCATTCCAACAAGTGTCCTCCTTAATGTACTTCACCCACTTAGCTCATCCCCCTGCCCAACACCCATCCAGCATCTCTCAGTTTGTTCTCTGTAGTTGAGTCTCTTATGGTTTGTCTCTCTCTCTCTCTTTTTATCTTGTTTTTCCATTCCTTCCCCTACGTTCATCCGTTGTGTTTCTTAAATTCTGCATATGAGTAACATCACATACTTATCTTTCTCTGACTGATTTCTTTTGCTTAGCATAATACATTCTAGTTCCATCCACATTGTTGCAAATGGCAAGATTTCATCTCTTTTGATCATTGAGTAATATTCCATTGTGTATATATATACACAATATATGTATGCATATGTTCACACACACACATACCACATCTTCTTTATTCATTTGTCAGTCAATGGACATTTGGGCTCTTTCCATAATTTGGCTATTGTTGATAGTCCTGCTATAAACATTGGGATGCATTGCCCCTTCAAATCAGCATTTTTGTATTCTTTGGATAAATACTTAGAGTGCAATTGCTGGATCATAAGATAGTTCAATTTTTATTTTTTGAGGAATGGTAGTTCAATTTTTATTTTTTGAGGAATGGTAGTTCAATTTTTATTTTTTGAGGAACCTGCATACTGTTTTCCAGAGTGGCTGCACCAGTTTGTATTCCTACCAGCAGTGCAAAGGGCTTACCCTTTCTCTGCATCCCTGCCAACATCTGTTGATTCCTGAGTTAATTTTAGCCATTCTGATGGGTGTGAGGTGGTATCTCATTGTGGTTTTGATTTGTATTTCCCTGATGATGAGTGATGTTGAGCATCTTTTTATGTGTCTGTTAGCCATCTAGATGTCTTCTTTGGAAAAGTGTCTGTTCATGTCTTTTGCCCATTTCTTCACTGGATTATTTGTTTTTTGGGTGTTGAGTTTGATAAGTTCTTAACAGATTTTGGATACCAACGCTTTATCCAATATGTCATTTGCAAGTGTATTCTCCCATCCCATCAGTTGCCTTTTAGTTTTGCTTATTGTTTCCTTCACTGTGCAGAAGCTTTTTATCTTGATGAGATCTCAATAGTTCACTTTTGCTTTTGTTTCCCTTGCCTCTGGAGACATGTCTAGTAAGAAGTTGCTGCAGCTGAGGTCAAAGAGGTTGTTGTCTGTTTTTTTCTCTAGGATTTTGATGGTTTTCTTTCTTACATTTAGATCTTTCCTCCATTTTGAGTTTATTTTTGTATATGGTGTAAGGAAGTGGTCCAGTTTTTTTCTTCTGCATGTCACTGTCCAATTTTCCCAACATGCTTAGGTGAATTTTAAAATCAACTTTTATTTCCCAAGAACCCACCATCTGGGCAGTAGAGGTAGATAAACGAGGAGCATGTTGGGTAGGAGTGGGAAGCTTATCTTCAGCTTACAATAGCACAGGAGTCACTGATTTCATCTCTTTATAAATGATTAGTTCATCATATAAAGGACTTTAAAACATTGCAAAACATTTAGGAGATTTAAAAACCTTATGCAGATCCAGGGGCGCCTGAGTGGCTCAGTCAGTTGAGCGGCCAACTTCAGCTCAGGTCATGATCTCACCCGCTGTGAGTTCGAGTCCCGTGTCAGGCTCTGTGCTGACAGCTCAGAGCCTGTAGCCTGCTTTGGATTCTGTGTCTCTCTCTCTCTGCCCTTCCCCTGCTCACTCTTTGTCTCTCAAAAATAAATAAACGTTAAAAAAAACTTATGCAGATCCATATATATATATATATATATATGTATCTTGGACGATATATATATGTATAAAATAATATATGTGATTAATAGTAGTGCATTATTGTAATGGGAACTTTTTGTATAGTCTTGCATATTATAATTCATAGTTTAAGCATGTATTGTAATTATCTCCCTGCAGTGATTTTATTTTTCATTTTGTCAGATTTTCTAGATGGTGCACACATCCCACTTATCAAATAGTCAGAAAAATGACCCAGACGAGTAGGGTCTTTGAACTAAACTCAGACATTTGCATTGTATATCCTGTTTGAAATTTATTTCTTCAGTCTCCTAGGCTTAGCATAATGATACACATACAAAATTTGTCAATTTTCTAAAGTGTAGCTAGGAAAATTCTGAATTTATGATGTTCACAGTATTTTTACTGGCAACAGATATGCATCGGTAAGCATATTACAAAAAGCACTTGAATTTTTGTTCTATTTATTATTGGAAATATTATAGCTGTACTGACCACAATTAACCTATGGGCTTTTCTCTGTGCTCCTTTTCTTTGAAAAAACAAATCTATTTACCAATCAATTTAGTTAAAAGAAAAGAGAATTAAAGCCTTTATCATAGACTTATTATCTTGATTTATTTTGTATTTGTGGTTTACTTGGATCTCAATTAATGGAAACCTCTTGTTAGTGATATGAAAAGTTGGAGAAAGGTCTCACGAGGAAGGTATACGTAAGAATGGTATTACAAAGTACACATCTTTAAATAATGCACCTTGATTCTCAGAATTTAAACATATTCTCAAGAAAAGGAGATTTCATAAGAGGATCATTAGGATGGCAGTGTTCTAGGTACAGCTGAATTAGGAAAAAGAACAGTATTTTGGAAGTAGCACTTAGGCTAAATTGTAGAGACTGTAAAGGAAATTACAGTGGTTAATAGCACAGTGCATCCAACTATGATGAACCTTTATACTGAATTTGTTTTGGAATCCACATGCATAATGTTGCTAATGCAAATATTTTATTTGTGATGGCAGAGATGGAAATGTCCTGTTAGATCATCTCCTGCCAATGCAAAATAGACTCCTGAGGTCTGCTTATGATGGCTTTGTCCATCCAGGACTGCTTTAACCTTGTTGGGGCAAATTTAATCATGTTGGAAAAAGTATTTTAATGTAGAAGGTAGTTATTCTAATGTGACCATTCTATTAAAAACAGCAGTAGAGTCAAGTATCACCATTGTAATTTTCAAATAACCCAATTACATGTTAGGTGACTCAGCAGAGGTGTCAAAACCCAAAGTAGTCCTGCTATGTCTGATAAACTGCCTGTACAGCACTCAGAACTACTTCACAAATCTTTGATGCTATTTAGGTTGATATGCAAATTATCTAGCCCAGCATGTTCAAAGAATCACTATGCATCCCCATCAAAGATCAAAAGTAACGTGAGTTGTTATTCTACTGAACTTCAAAGACTAATAAAAAATCATGAAGAAAGTTAAATGAAAAATATTTTATATTTAATACCAGGAGCTCTTGAAAAATAGAAGGTGTAAAGTCTTTGCTGAACTAGAGCTGTTCTTGTTTAAAAGTTCTCTAGTTAGTCTTCTCTATAGACTCTCCTGACTCTCAGACCCTTTGAAGGTGCAGATGACAAGGAATCTGAAAATGCAAACACAGTATAAAACACAAACATAACCTATTGCCAAAATCTGAGAGGAATGTTCCGTCACTGGAAGAACAGTAAAAAGAGATTTTATTTTTTATTTTTATTTTTTTTAAGTTTATTTATTAATTTTGAGAGAGAGAGAGAGCATGTAGGTGGGGCAGAGAGAGAGGAGAGAGAGAGAATCGCAAGCAGGCTCCGCAGTGTCAGCGCAGAGCCCAACAGGGGGCTCAGTCTTAGGAACCCTGAGATCATGACCTGAGCCAAAATCAAGAGTAGGATGCTTAACCAACAGAGTCAACCAGGCATCCCAAAAAGGGATTTTAAAGTGCAGGAAATGTTCTTCCTAATTTTATGATGTTTTACTCTGATTTTATACCCTTGAAAAAGGTAGAAAAATGATATATGTTTTCTTCTTCAGATCACCTTGTCACTTTTTCCCTCCAGACACAGTCACTTCAGAGGATCTGAACCAACGAAAGCCTGAAGCAGTACTAAACTGCTCTTCTTGTCTAGTCTTCCCCAAGTCCCATACACTTGGTAGAGGTAGTCGAAGGGCTATGGGTGGTGGTGTACTGTACTTACTGCCAATTTCATGTTGTGTTCTAGCTACCACGTTCTATACAAGTCAGGTCATGTAGACAGAATGCGTGGAGCCGCGGTATCAGTCCCTTCTGCGACTTGTAGTGTCATGACTCCATTGTGAAGAGGATGGGAGAGCCAGTGAATGTGACTGGTAGTAGTAGAAGGTTCCACTTCAGTGCAGAGGGACCTCACTAGATTAAAAGCTGCTAGTATCTTGAGAGTGGGCCTAAGAACATGTTTATTGACTTGCGGTAACATTATAGATCATAGAGAGAGATTAGGACAAAGCTGAGAGCGGGGCAGGGGTTAATTTGCTCATTTGCCATCACTAAATACTTTCTATCAATAAATGTTGAGAGTCTAGACAGGCATGAATTACTCAGTGTTGAATAACTGAAAACAAAACAAAACAAATCTGCCTTAGAGATTATGAAAAATTACTTGGGAAATAAAGACCTCGGACAAAAAATTAGTAGTCTTAAGAATTAAGAATTAGATTTTGGAAAAATTATTGGCATCCCTGGTGTGATGCCAAAAGATACCTCTATCTCTCTATCTATCTATCTACCTACCTACCTACCCACCCATCTATATATATACCCATATCTAAGTCTAATTCAGTATCTGTATTAAAATTCATACTAGAGACAGTAAAAGACAGATTTGACACTGCAGAAAATTGAATTAGTAACATGAACAATGAGTAGCTCTCTCAGAATGTACAGAAAAAGGCAGAATAGTAAAAAAGATGAGGAGAGCGATAATAGGTCTGAAAAGCCAAAAAAGGAAAGTCAATCTCAAAATTATGCACGTTCTGAAGAAGAGACTAGCATAATTGGATCAGAAGCACCAATCAAAGATAATTGTTGAAAAATGTCCGTGTTGATAATGGCGGTTAAAAGGTTCTCTATGTCCCAGGCAAAAATCAATACAAAGGAATCTATAGGTAGGCACATCTTGGCAATACTTAGAAACATTCCAACAGAGTTATAAAATATTTCCAAATCACTGAGATCGTAAAAAGCAGCTTTTTTGTAACAATAAAAATCATGACTCCTCTGCTATATATTGGTAGAAAGATAATGAAACAACTAACTTGTTCTAATTTTCTATGCAATTTAGAGGGGAAAATATTTAATTCAAAAATTTTATAGAAAACTAATTTTTCTATAATAAAGACAGGAAAAATTATTTTTACATGAGCAAATTCTCAGAAAATACATTACCAGTATATTTTCAAAATAACATGAAAATATACATCAGAGAACCAAAAGACAAGTCAAAATTAAGAATTCAAAAGTGATAATGTTCATGAAAAGAATATAGGGTCCAGTCCTTAATCTTTTCAGCCCCCAAATATGTTAATACGATGGAATTTAGTGTTTACAGGTGACTTTGGAGTCCAGGTTACCATGGTAACTTCTCCATATGTCCCCCAGTTCTTCGGATCCCTTTGAGGTACCAGGACATCTGAAGTGCCGACCATATTCAGAAGGGCCATCTTTACAGCACAGCTTAACAACACTGAAGCCATACTGTCTTGGTTCAGTCCAGTTGCTGAAAATCTGATTACATGAGAAAATTGTTTAACTTATCTGTGCCTTAGTTTCCTTATCTGTAAGATGGGAGTATTAGCAGTACCTATCTCATAGAGTTAATAAGAAGTATATAAATCAACATACATTGGCATTAGTTACTGTTATTTCAGATTTTGAGATAACACTTTATATTATATATTTTACATGTGTAAATTAGAGAAGTGAATTAAAAACCTAATAGTCTTCTCTGATAGGAAGAGATAATAAACTTTTTATACTATGTAATACAGACCAGGCACAGAGAATCCTGTCTCTGCCACTTTTTAGTAGTGTGAATTTGCACGTTACTGACTCTCTCTGAGCCTCAATTTTTTCATCTGTAGAATGGGGTAAATAATATTTAATATATAGCTCATCCTGCTTTGCTCTGGATATATTCAGATTTTGCACCTAAAGATTCACATCATAAAAATCTCTCACTGCAGAAATACTGGGACCACTGGCCACTCTACTATAGGGTTGTTAAGAAGATCTGACAAGGACTTAGAGTGGAATCTTAAAATCTATGTGTTCAATAAATGTTTTCATTATTTATATTCATTTTTGTAATAAGTCTTCAAAATCCAGTGTGCATCTTATACTTTTGGCACGTAATTTGTATTCACCACATTTTAAGAACTCAGTCTTCACAAATGGCTAGTGTGTTGAACAGCAGAACAGTAGACCAGTGCTAAGTTTAAGAGTAGATGGGTACCTCCCTAAATTGGTTCTTTTCCAAGAAGACATTGATAGTTTTTCACCTTTCTTATTCTACATACTCATTAAAAATTTCCAAATTCATGAGTTCTTTTGTGAACTCATGATATCGTGTTAGATGATGCAGTAAAAGGATGTTAGTTTATCTTATATTTGGGGTTATCCACAACATCGATCAACAACTTGGTGTATATGTAAGGTTTTATTCAACCACTTTCCTGAGAGAAACCAAGCCGAAATGCACAGAGCTAGGAAAGCCTGTGGCATATTTTATAGCTCGCTTGTTTTTAAATGGTTTGAACATAGCCTATATTTACAAATTATTCTGGGCTAGAGAACAATCTTGAATCTTGGTCATCCCTTTTTTTTTTTTTTGGTCTGAGAGATTAATATCACAAGAAATACAAAATGGTGGCAGCTAAAGTTTAATGTTTTCAAGTGTTTGAAGTTGTCTTCCCCAGATGACTATGATTAGGTCATAGAGATATTTGTTTCGTGAGCCTAATGGGTATCAGAAACTTGTCAAGCTTTTCCATATCCATTGCTAAATTTTAGACATTCTGCCTTAGGCTTATGGACCTTACATGTTACATAGTCAATAACAGTATCATTAAAGAAGGAAATGAAGGCAAATTGGATCTTATCTTCCTCCAATACTGAGTTCTGGTTATAAAATGGAAAGAAGATAGCTCTTGTTTAAATTTCTTAATATCCTACAACCTCTAATTATACCCATTTAATGAAACCAAGAGAACCAGCTCAAATTAGGCTTAGTTTTGTTTGTTTGTTTTTTTTCCTGCTTATATCTGGATTTGCTCAGTGGTTTTAGAAAAGGTTCTGAAATCTATTCTCTAGTTATTTTAGATTAAAGGTAGGAGGTAGCTGTTGAGACCATCTGGCCTAGGGTAGCAAGTTGCATCTCAGATGCCAACCCTAATTGATTATTAGTGGTTATATGTAAGGCTCTGCTAAGGAGAACTGTGAAGCCTGGTACAGTTCTCCGTAAAAGATGGACTAAAGATGTCGGCCTCGGCTGTGGGCGGTGGGAGCACATATGCACATTGTTACCTCTCATTAACAGCAATCTTCACAGAGAGGGAGCTCCTCGCCGAGTAGGGGAAAGGTGATAGAGGTGCGATCATTATTTCAGCAGACCGTCTGGAGCTGCAGGCAGTATTGTGTGAAAAACTGGGTCAGCAGGATGCTAAGCCTAAAGGAAAATTTGCTGTTGGAATTCTGCAAAAAGAGTTCTAATCCTGGCACAAATGCTCACGGGGGCCATTCCCAGGGAAACAGCCTGCCCGGGCATTCTGTAAGTGCCAGCATGTTTGTTTACGTTGCCACCAGTGGGCATTAGCAGCGTGTGGAACGATTTACCAAAGAAGGTCAATTTTAAGAAGTGGAAATCTCTTACCATGTCATACATACGTGTAAGGCAATATTGAAGTATTCTAAAATTAATTTTATTGGCGTTTTAATGGAGAGTAGTTTATATTTGGGTCTTCTTACCAGAAGATTATCTTCGAGATGCAGTCATAGACTATAAGGACTAGAAGTAATTTTGCGTAATCCGTCTGCATTATTAGCAAATAGACGAGTGGTCTGAGGAAGATGGGTGAACTCCAAGATCCAGGAGTTTATGTGTATCAGAACGGTGTCCAGAATAAAGTCTCCTGGTTCTGACAGTGTTTGATTTCTGTAAGGGATCACGATCTGAGTATCAAAGGTCCGCTAGGACCCCTTAAAGGTTATTTATTTCATTTTACTTCCTATTGATAGAAGTTTCCTAAGAGTATTTTTGACAGGTAGCATTTTATTGTCTTTCAAGAGCCCTAGGGTATTCTGTTGTTTTTGTCACTTAAGTATAAAAGGGAAATAATTTTCTTTATCTCTTACCTACCTTTGGCTTCACTACTTGAACCACTTATTTTAGAGAATGGAATTCATTAGCATTTTTCATATATTACCTCATCTTGTTAAGTACGTAAATAGTTTCAAAGGAGTCATATATTTTAGGTAAGATAAATCTATAACTAGTAAGATTGTGTATTTGAAATTTATAATTTAGAGCCCTCTTTATTCTATTGCATCTTAGTGTCTTAGTGTCTAGTGACTGGATGACTCAGTGGAAAAAACCATTAATCATAATTATCTATAAAGCTCAGTTTGGGAGTGCAATAATGTGTCTCTGTTTTAGCCAAAAGATTATGTATTCATTCATTAAGCATTTTGAGTACCATGTGGTAGTTACTAGGTACAGTGAAAACTTGAACATGAAATACACATAAAATACTCATACTTTGAGGGCAGAAATGCACAACTAAAACTTAAAATGCTATATTTCATACAAATAACATGGATAAAATGCTATGTAATGCAGAAAATATAGAATGAGAAGACTGTATGGATGAGATGCCATTTGAAACTTGTAGATAATTTCCAAGAGAAGGAGCAGAAGCAGAAGTGAGGATATATAATGCTATGTGCCATTTTTAAGGAACAGCGAATAGCTTGGTATGACATATGTGCAGGGTATATGGGATGAAGTGCCAGAAGATGATTCTAGAAAAGTGTATTGTACACTGGGATATTTTCCTTAAGATATGGACAGTCATCATACTTTTTTAAACAGAGAAGTAGTGTAATAGGATTTGTATTTGCAAAGATAACATTAGTGGTAGCATGGAGGCTAGATTGAAGAGGAGAGAGAGGCTGCAGAAAACCAAAGCTGGGCATGGCTCAGGGGCTTCAGAGTCTCTTATATTTGCTTCATTCTTTCTTGTTCTTTTTCTACTGATTCCTTTTATTTATACATTGCTCCAATTCCTTAAGACAGATTACAAGGTTGGTCATGATCTGGCCCCTACCTGCCTTCAAGGCTTGGCCCACCGACTCTTCCCATTCCTCACTAGGCTCCAGCCTGCTGCTCTTCCATTTTACTCATGTTGCAAACTCCTTCCTATCTCGGGGCTTTTATACATCTGATGTCTCCTGCCGAAACTATTTATTGTCTCCCCCTTTGCGTGGCCAACTAATTATTTTTTAAGTTGCAGCTTGGAGTTACTTCTTAGAGGGATCCCTTCTCTAGCGTTCCTTCGCTCAAAACACACAGACACAAATGCAAAACATACACCATTTCCAGCCCTTTTACACCCCTTCTTAGTCTTCTCTTTTGTGCAAGGCGTTATAAAAGGAGAGTCTAGTCTAGATTTTGAAATAATTACTCATGCAATTGTTTACTTATTATCCCCTTCCTTCCCCAGTAAAGCATTTGGACTGTGCATGTGTTGTTTATTGCTTTATGTGCTTAGTAAATCTTTTTGAATAAATGAATATGGTTATCAGCCTAGGGGCTATATGACGTTATTGCCCAGGACTACCTGACCGTAGTCTTCATATGTGTGACACAGAGGGAGAGAGGAGAGGAAAGTTCTGATTTGGTTACTCTTGCATCATGTTTTCTTATCTGAGGATGGAGATGTCAGGGTTATGGGGTGTGATGCTTACTCAGCAGGAGTGGTAATCACTTAGAAGATTTAGTGACATTGGGAATGGCATGGCAGATACCCTAAAGTATACTTAACATGTTGGTAACCAGATAGGAGGAACTGAGAAACTCACAGATAGATGTGTAGCAGACATTTAAGAACAAAAAGCAAAGTATACAGACTGAGAATGACTGACCATGCAAAAACAAGGTCTCAGAATTATTTGGATTCTTTTTTAAAAAAATTTTTATTGTTTTTATTTATTTTCGAGAGCAGGAGAGACAAAGCATGAGTGGGGGAGGGTCAGAGAGAGAGGGAGACACAGTATCTGAAGCAGGCTCCAGGCTCTGAGCTGTCGGCACAGAGCCCAACGCGGGGCTCAAACTCACAGACTGTGAGATCATGACCTGAGCCGAAGTTGGACACTCAACCGACTGAACCACCCAGGCGCCCCAAAATTATTTGGATTCTATTCAGTGACTAGCTGTGAGTCAATGGTATGTTTCTGCCATTTGAAATTTCAGTGACTCAAACATGTTAATAGAAGGATAGTATGTAATTACTTCCCATGGTTGTCGTTTACAATAATGCATCTGTTCTAGGCTCCTCTCCTTATCATCAAATGGTAAAAGAGAAAAAGATTGATGTAGAGATGAAGAATAGAAATTAATACTGTGAAAACTGTACTTAGAATAATGCAAAGAAGAATATTTAGGAAAGATGTAATCCTTAAATTTGATTTGACTTAAAAAAAAAAGTTACTCAGCATAGAATATCAGCCCAACAGTTGTAATTACCACTAAGGAACAAGAGGAAATAGGGTAAATTATCACAGTTGTTAACAAGGTCGTAAACATGTGGGTAAGGACCATACTGTGTGTTCACTATTATTGCTTCAATGCCTAACATCGTTTTTGGCGACTAGGAAATGCTGAATTAATGTAAGTTGAATAAATGAGAGTAGCTGCTGGTTATTTAATGCCTATATGCATGTACTTCTATAGAAATAATACCAATCAAAATCATTGATATTTGAGTGTTTATAACGTGAGGCACTGTCCTAAGATGTTTATATGAATTGAATATAATACATCATTGAATATTTGTAACAACTTAAAATGTGGGTTTTATTATTATTCAGGTATGATGAAGCCAACAGATTAGACGACTGTCATTGTTAGGCTAACTTGTTACTCAGAGTTCCCAGGAGGAGGGAGCATACGATGCCATATGAGGCAGCAGGTCAGGGTCAGTCAGGAGGCAGAGGGGTGAGGGGAAAGCATGGACAACAGCCTTTATTGTGGTTTTCACAGTAAGGAATGAGTGAGGCAAGGTAAAGCAGGCTAAGCAGGTTTAGGATTGATAGTCTGAATAATTTCTATAATTCCAGGCGATACAGGTGATTCCTAGTTGTCCAGTACCTGGCCCTGTGGTGATTTAGGGCAGGCAGACAGTATCCTGGACTGCAGGAGTCTGATCAAGAGGTATGGATTTGTGCTTTGCTGGTTTGCATATCAAAGTTGTGCTCACAGGCAAGTGGTTTGCTATGTCTAAGAATTAACTAACCCTAGGTGAGTCAGTCCCTTCCTGGGTCCACAAGGTCCCAAGATGCCAAAGTATTATAAAATACAGAAAATGGTTTTTTAAATTTTTATTTATTTTTTTAAACAGTTGATTTTTTTTCATGTTTATTTTTTGAGAGAGAGAGAGGGAGAGAGAGAGAGAGAGAGAGAGAGAGAGAGAGTGTGTGTGTGTGTGTGTGTGTGTGTGTGTGTGTGTGTGTGAGCGGGGGAGGGGCAGAGAGAGAGAGGGAGACACAAAATCAGAAGCAGGCTCCAGGCTCTGAGCTGTCAGCACAGAGCCCGATGCAGGGCTCGAACTCACGAACTGAGAGATCGTGACTTGAGGTGAAGTCAGACCCTTAACCAACGGAGCCACCCAGGTGCCCCAGAAAATGTTTTTTAAAACACAATTAATACACAACCTCATGAGGTAGAAATTATTATTATACAAACTTTTAGATGAGCGTGGATTCATGGAAAGGCTAAGTAATTTTCCTAAGGGAACACAATTAGTAGATGATGAAGCTGGGTTTCAAACCAGATAGGGAGGCTTCAGAGAGTCATTTCTTAACTGCCATGCTGTATTTCCCATGTGCACAGTGAGCAATGATTAAATAAGACCAAGAAACCTAGATAGTAAAAATATACATGGAACCAAACAACCAAAAGCTGAATTAATAAAATCACGAGTATAAATGTATTTATTGATTAAAATCTCGGTGAGACATGAATGGGTCGTTAGATTAGGGACAACTTTACTTCCTTTTTTTAAATGAGGAGGACTTTATAGATGATGTTATTTTTTTGTTTTTGTTTTTGTTTTCTAGAATGAGAAGAAAGATGGATATCTTTGGGACACAATAAAGGCTATATTTATATCTTCTAAAGTATTGCAACTTTTTTTTACATGAGTTTCCCACATTAGACACTGGCCACGTATGACAGAGAATATCTTATTTACCTTAGTATCTACCTAATACCTGCTATATAATAGGCATTGTCTGGAATGTGTCAAATATGGAAACTCTGGTGATAGAGTAGTTCTATGGATAGATGGTGACATGGGATAGAAATGTATATATATGCCAATCGATATGAGGTGCAGGGCTTTTGAAGACAGTGGCCTGGCCTGGATTGCTCTGAACTTCATGTTCTAAACCTAAATTGCTTCCTTATATAATAGTCCAGAAAGTACTATTGGAAGGGAATAGGTACTTAGAGAGCCTGAGACTATTTCTTTTATTCAGCAGCCCAACATACTCCCGAGATCATTGTTCCCATGGTCTTTACTCATTAGGTATACAACTGGGAGCTCTTAGAGTGGCTCAGCTGTCCTGAGGCCAAGCTCAAAGAACTTGGAGGGATCGTGATGGGAGACAGTTAAATATTTAAAGATAATACAAGGAGCGAGGATTAGTGTTGCAATAAAATGCCATTATACATAAAAAAAATCAAATCAGCATATTTCCGGGTAGGGTTGGTGGTTCATTTCACATTCCTTAATCTGTAGGATGATATTTGTTTCTCATGAGAGAACACGTCACCAAACATATTAGAGTTAATTGCATTTAGCTATTTTAGATTGTGAAATGAATGCGCATCGAATATTAGACTGTTCCTACCACAGTGTTTTGCAGAAAAGTGCAAAGCAAAAGGGCATATTTCCACATGTTTATTTAAATTTTAATTGCATTTTGAAGAAACTCAGAAGCCTGTAGAAGATTTGCAGATAGGAGAATCTGGGTCATCATAGTAGTGCCCAGACCCTATCACTAGGGCTTTGTGCATCAGTGCTTATGAGAAATGATTTAAATAGTTTTTTCTCCTATGGCTTAACAAGTCAATAAAAATACTTCAGAGAATTATTATGCTAGATAACATGGATTAATCATGCTTATCAAATTCTATGGATTATTTCTTTTTGGTGTCTGCTCTGATTCAGGTGGTTCAAATGCAGGTTTCATGAATAATTGCTGGAACTATTAATTGAAAATGTAGACTTTGGAGTCATTTCCTTATATGACCTTGCAGAAGGCTATAGCTTTTATCTCCCTGCTTTACTTCAAGCCGACCCAGTTTGACTGACCATCTTTTTCTTTTATTAATATCTGTGGGGCAAGAAGAGAGCAAAGTCAAAGAAATTTCTTTCTTTTTCTGATCAATTTCAGACCAAACTGGACATGGCCTGTTATTTTTTATCATTTATTAGTTTTTTTAGTATTTCTTCCTTGTTTTTATTTATTCTTATGTGAGTGCCACAGCAGTGGCAGGAGGACAGGAATTTGTCTGCGCCCCCTGTTTACTAGATAATTTTTAGCAGGTGGCCTGCTAAAACAAAGTTGTACTATCAGTTATTATGTATTTAAATTATTTGAACTTTTATACCTCTTTTAAAAGAAAATTTCAATAAGGAGCAGGGCATAATAAATTAGATAGCTAGATATACTTTTAAAGGACCTTTCAAAAATGTTTCTAATATATACTGTTAATTTAATTCAATTCAATTAAATAATTTTTTGAGTACCCACTATGTGACAGCCGTGGGCCAACACTAGGATTACTAATATGAATAACACATAAGGCTTGCTTCTAAGGAAAGATTGAGTCATTAATTTTATTTTTAGTCATTGAATTTTATACATGTGAAATAGGAGCTTGGTATAAACTAATGACTATAAAACTTTGAAAATTTTAGTTGGGCTATAGTCCTAGATCTTATATTTGAATGTTTTTGTTTAACTGCTTAATACTCCTATTTCTAGAATATAATAGAAATATCATGTAAGGAAGAGTTTTGTAAAAATAACTTCATTTCTAGAGTTTCTTTTTCTGGTCACACCTCCTGACCCGATAAGCTTTTCATTGTCCTTGAAGGTGGATCTAACTTAAGGTAAAAGAGAAAGCATTTTTGAGCTGTATGCTGGGGCCAGATTTTAAAGAAGTCTCATCATATCCTTTGTTGATCAAAGTCATCAAAAGCTGTCTTTGAACAGCAGAAACATAATCTTGATATTTTGGGTGAAGATTTACAACCTCCCACTCTTAAGATCAATGACAGCAAACTTTCGACAAGCAATTCCTTAACTCTGCACTGAGTCCTTTATAACCGTTAGCATGTTTAATCCTCAGTACATCCCTAGGAGTTAAACTGCACAGTTTAGAAATTATAAGCGTACCCTCTGGAGCCAGTTGGTCTGGGTTTGAATCTACTGGGATGTCCCAATAATATCCCACATATGACATTTCATGACTGGAACCTATTGCTTTCGCCCACCGACATGCCCCCATACCTATATTTGCTATCTTAAACATTGCGACTGCCATTTTTATCCACTCTCCAACTCTGAAATCTGAAACTCATCTTCAAGCCTGCATTTCTTTTCCTCCTAAGTTCTAATAATATTTATTCACAAGTCACCCTTGTCCATTGCATTCATTGCAGCATAGAGCATTTTTATGGAGGCCCTTCCACTAACCTCTTCTTTTGTCTTTTGGTCTTACCATGCTCCAATCTATGACCACAGGACATCCCACAAATCTGATTGTGTCAGACGCAGCTCAAAGTCCTTGGATTTCCCCTTTGCCTTCAGTTTATTTATAGAAAACTTTAGGCAAGGACTTCTGTCTACCAGATATTAAGTTAGATGTTAGACCATTCACACACACATCCATAGTTTACTATGGTAGACATATAAACAATTATAACAATAAAACATAAGTGTAATAAAAGGTATGAATAACATATACAGGTGCCATATGGCTTATCTGTGAAACCAGTACACAATGTGAAGATTTTGAGCTGGGTTTCAAAGATTAGCTGGAGTTTGCCAAGAGTATGGGTCAGGGAACCCTTTCAAGTATATTTTGGGCAAATGTACTAGAAGGTGCAAATATAATTTAGACCTTATTAATAGCATTCAGAATTCTTCCATCCTAATGATCTCCCAACTTATTCAACAATTGGTCTTCCATATAGATAGAATGAACCACGTTTTCTCATACTTTCATTTTCTTAAGACTCTTTTTTTTTGAAGGGGGTGGAGGGAGAGAGAGGCAGAAGGAGATGGAGAGAATCTCAAGCAGGCTCCTCAGCCAGCACAGACACAGGGCTCAAACTGACAATGGTGAAATCATGACCTGAGCATCAAAAGTCAAGATACTTAACCAATGGAGCCACTCAGGCATCCCTCAACACTTTTTTTTTTTTTTTAATATCATGAACCACCTAATGAACTACTACTCAACCACTAGTATTTCTAAACTCAGTCACTTTACTAACCAAGTCCTGCCTCCCCTGCCCCAGCGTCTACTCCCAAGGTTAAGTTGTTTGCGACTCCTCTCTGTGTATTGATTTTTGTTCCTAGGTCTAGTTCTGATCTTAAAGTGGTTACTTTGCATTTAGATATAATACCCAGATACAACTAGGTCTTCCACATGAACTTGTAATAGCTGTGCTTTGTACAATCTGTCCTTGTCCACTCAAATAAGAGAATCAGCATCTCTTTCCTGGAAATGGGATATTTTGAACTATGAGAAGCAGAGGCTGCCGGCTCCAAGGGAGATCCACATGCTTCTGCTCATCACTAGGATATTCTGGTTTCTCTACTTTCTGAAGCTTGCTTGTTCAACAGTTTTTAATTTTATGAGCTACTTCATTATGCTTCTAATCAATTTCCTTTTTTTTTTGTTTCCGCTTAAGCTATCTAAACTTGATTGCCATTTTCTGCAACTAAAAACAGAAATGAAAACACTCTTAGGGGTGCCCAGGTGGTTTAGTCAGTTGAGCATCCGACTTTGGCTCAGTTCATGATCTCTTGGTTCATGAGGTTGAGCCCTACATGGGGCTGTCAGTGCAGACTCCACTTCGGATCCTCTATTCCCCTCTTTCTCTGCCCCTCCCCTTTTTATGCTCTCTCTCTCAAAAACAAACAAACAAACAAACAAACAAAATAAAACATTAAAAAAACTTCAAATATGACATTCAAACTACATTACATAAAATGATTAATTCTCATGTATGTGTTCCTTATTCACCTATGAATTCATTGAAGGCAGTGATTGGCATGTAATAGGCCCTCAATATTTGCTGAATGAACAAAGGAGTGAATAATGGAATCCACTATTTAGGGTTCAATTCCAATTTTCTGGGGACACATTATTCACATTATTTAAAATTAAGAACCAAAAGCACCAACAACTTAAGATGTATTTATTACTTGGGACTACACAGTGATAGATGCCATATCATGTCTCCTGCAACACAGACTTGTCATTCTCTGGCCAGTCAAATTACTAGCAGCTGGGTAGCACCTGCTCTCTGCCAATACTCCCTTTGAGAGGCCCTGGACTGACTGTATGCTGAAGGCAAAGGAGAGCTTGTGTTATTGTGGATACAACTGCAGAGTCAGGGCGGGGAAATTAGGCTCTGGAGAAATGGCTAAGGAAAGATAATTTACCTGGGACCAAAGTGGGGCCCATAAAGAAAGAAAAAAGATAAAAAATGAAAAATGGTGACAGAATATTTTTGACAAAATAGTAAACTTTTGGCCATTTTTGAAATAATTTATGTGATTGTGTACTTCCATGTTATTTTTATTTTTTGGTGTAGTGTTTATAGAGCTGTAAATGCATTTTTAAATGTTATATGTCATTTTAACTAAGTGTATTTACATTAAATCTATTCATATTTTAGCTCTGATGATTTAGTCTTATATCTACCTTTTTTTTTTAATTGTTTATTTTTGAAAGAGAGAGAAAGAGAGACAAAGCTCGATTGGGGAAGGGGCAGAGAGAGAGAGAGAGAGAGGGAGGGAGACAGAATCCGAAGCAGGCTCCAGGCTTCAAGCAGTCAGCACAGAGCCTGATGCGGGGCTCCAACTCACAGACTGTGAGATCATGACCTGAGCCGAAGTCTAATGCATAACCGACTGAGCCACCCCGGCGCCCCTTATATCTACCTTCTTATGTCTTCTTATACCATCTCTCTCTTACAGCCATTACTCCAGTGAATCAAGAATTGACTATATTACTTTTTTTTTGAGACAGACTTTAATTTCAAAATGTAGCAATTTTATTTACATTAAAAGTAATATTTTTAATGAGGAAAGCTACTCTTTGAGATTTTTTTATTTCAGGTGTTACTTCCTTAGGTAATCAGAGCTATGTCATTGTTGGATCTATTTAACGTTCCCAGGGAACCAAATTCAATTTCCAGTGTCTGTGTATGTACTTGTGGGAAAGTAGATATGAAGGGAGAAAGGGTGAATACTTACAGTGAGCTCAAAGAAATATCAAGGTTATAGACAGTAACTTTTTTTGTAATTAATATACAGTTAATTTTGAGCACAAATTTAGTCAGTGCTTTCTTAAACTCTTTTTTAAATTCATATGGCTTTTGACCTAAAGCCTTAGGGTCTTTAAGTAAGTACACATTTGAAACAGAGTACATGATGTAGTCCTGAGAATTTTTAAGGAGCATAAAATATTTAAAGGTATGTCATTCCCCGTATCCGTGAATGTATCATTAGTGAGAAATGTTCGTTCCTTGCCAGAATGAGTAAGAAAAGGTATTTAAAATATGTTATTTTATCATTTGGGAAACAGTTGACACTCTTCATACAACCAGAAGAAAAATGTTTTGATAGCATTTCCTATAAGCTCCCTAGAGAAGACAGACAGAACTCTAGTAGTATTTGAATTAGCATGCACGCATGCATTTGTATTAATATAACTGGCACATACACATGAAGTGTTAATTCTCTTCTCCCTGATTCACATTGAACTAGATACTGTATCTGTTCACTATGGCAACACTATCTTGATGAAATGCTGCAGGCTCCTTATCAAAATGAGTCATGCTTCTGGTAGTGACAATATGACTCTCTTCCCAGAGCACTGCAGCAACTGATTCTTGTGTTAGGAAGAGAGCGAATGTTTCATGAGCGTGTGGGCTGTAAACAGAACAAAGGGGTTATCTATAATTCAGACTAAAAATAAATTTCAAGGTTAGCAACAGCATTTTCACCAAGGGCTCTGCTCCAGAAAAGGTTTAGATGAAAATTTGTGTTTGAAATTTTTCTGAAGAAGAATCCAAGCATAACACAGAATTGTACCTTTTCTTTAAAAAACGGTTTTTTAATGTTTATTTACTTTTGAGAGAGAGACAGAGCATGAACGGGGGAGGGGCAGAGAGAGAGGGACACACAGAATCCGAAGCAGGCTCCAGGCTCTGAGCTGTCAGCACAGAGCCCAGTGCGGGGCTCGAACTCACAAACCGTGAGATCATGAGCTGAGCCAAAGTCAGACGCTTAACTGACTGAGCCTCCCAGACACCCTTGAATTACACCTTTTCTAATATCTTTCCCTAATTATTTTTCTCCCCAAACATTCTATCACTGGTAGTCTTACTTTAGCCATTCACATAATAATAAGATTCTAAAAATGTCATAACGATGTAGTTATAGAGCATTAAGTGTCTGAACCCAGGGAATAAATAGTAAATCTCCTCTCCAGGCGGCACTAACAGTGACATGTTTCAGGAGACATGCTGTCAACCCAAGAATGACATTGCTATAAATGTGAGGTAGAGGTTTATTATCTAGTTTTCTTGCTCAGTAACAATAGGACGTAACAAAAGATAAAATTTCTACGTTAACATCTGATAACAAGTCCATGACATAATGTTGTATGTTTCTGAGTATAAACTGTGAAGTCTTTGTCTATAATTAGTATAAAGAGCTTATCAGCAATAAATAGCATTGTAAACAATTAAAAAAGCACTACGATAGGTGTGCCTCTGAAATATGACCATCAGACCATTCTACATTGAATACACTTGTAATTTCTCTTATATGCCATCTGCAGGTGATTTTTAATAGATCTGTTCCTGATTCTTGGCCTATTTCTTTGCTGCCTGGGCCATATGATCTCTCACCTCATAATGAATGTGTAATCAGATCAATGCGTGTGTGGCAGGTGAAGTGGTGTTTTATTTTAGAGGAGTGGCTCTCAAAGGTTTTAATCTCAGGACTCCTTTATACTCAGAAATTATTGAAAACTCCAATGTGTTTTTACTTATACGGGTTATGTAAGTATTACTATTTACTAGATTAGAAGTTAAAACTAAGAAGGGCACATCAATGGCTCAGTCAGTTAAGCATCCAACTCTTGATTTCAGCTCAGGTCATGATCTCACAGTTTGTGAGATTAAGCCACAGGTCGGGCTCCGCACTGACAGCACAGAGCCTGCTTGGGATTCTCTCTCCCATTCTCTCTGCCCCCCCAAAAAATAATAAAAATAAATTTAAAAAAGGGAAGTTAAAACTAAGAATTTTTTTATAATTATTTTCAAATTGGTTTACATATAACACCCAGTGTTCATCCCAACATGTGCCCTCTTTAATGCCCGTCACCCCCTCTCCTCCCTCCCTCACCCCTCTCACCCTGAGTTTGTTCTTAGTCTTTGAGAGTCTCTTATGTTTTATCTCCCTCCCTCTCTGTGCCTTTTTTTCCTTTCCCCTCTTCCCCTCCTCCTGGTTTTTGCTTGGTCTCACAAAGTCCACCTATTCGTGGAAACATATGGTATCTGTCTTTTTCTGACTGACTTATTTCGCTTAACATAATACTCTCCAGTTCCATCCATGTTGCTACACATGGCCAGATTTCATTTTTTCTCATTGCCACATAGTAGTCCATTGTATATATGTACCACATCTTCTTTATCCATTCTACAGTTGATGGGCACTTGGTCTCTTTCCATGATTTGGCTATTGTCGAAAGTGCTGCTATGAACATTGGGGTACACGTGCTCCTATGCATCAGCACTCCTGTGTCTCTTGGATAGATTCCTAGCAGTGCTATTGCTGGGTCATAGGGTAGCTCTATTTTCATTTTTTTGAGGAACCTCCACACCATTTTCCAGAGCGGCTGCACCAGTTTGCATTCCCACCAACAGTAGAAGGGTGCCTGCTTCTCCACATCCCCGCCAGCATCCATAGTTTCCGGATTTATTCATTTTAGCCACTCGAACCGGTGTAAGGTGGTATCTCAGTGTGGTTTTGATTTGTATTTCCCTGATGATGAGTGACTTTGAGCATCGTTTCATGTGTCTGTTGGCCATCTGAATGTCCTCTTTGGAGAAGTGTCTATTCATATCTTCCGCCCATTTCTTTACTGGGTTGTTTGTTTTTCGGGTGTGGAGTTTGGTAAGTTCTTTATAAATTTTAGATATTAGTCCTTTATCCGATATGTCATTTGCGATTATCTTTTCCCATTCCGTTGGTTGCCTATCAGTTTTGTTGGTTGTTTCTTTTGCTGTGCAGAAGCTTTTTATCTTGATGAGGTCCCAATAGTTCATCTTTGCTTTTAATTCCCTTGCCTTTGGAGACGTGTCAAGTAAGAAATTGGTGCGTCTTAGGTCAGAGAGATTTTTTCCTGCTTTCTCCTCTAGGATTTTGATGGTTTCCTGTCTCACATTCAGATCTTTTATCCATTTAGAGTTTATTTTTGTGAGTGGTGTAAGAAAGTGGTCTAGTTTCATTCTTTTGCATGTTGCTGTCCAGTTCTCTTAAAAAAGATGTCATGCACACATAAAACTGTTACATGGTAACATAAATTGTGTGTGTGTGTGTGTGTGTGTGTGTGTAAAAACAATTGTATTTTCCAAAATGAAGGATATTCAGTTAGAAGATACTTTAAACTTTCGTAAATCTTTTTCATGCCTGACTTAATAGAAGAGAGCTAAATTCCTGTATTTGCTTCTACATTCAATCTATAGCAGTCTTTTGTTTTGGTTGGAGGGTATTAAGAGTACAGCCTCACAGAGGTAAATTGGAAAAGGAAGGAGCATTTTAATAGCTCTTCAGGTGATTGTGGATATTGTTCTTTGATATTATATTAAAAGTCAACAAGTGAGTATTTCTTTTCTTTTTTAATTTTTTAAAATACACAAGTTGGGGAGGGGCAGAGAGGGAGACACACACAGAATCTGAAGCAGGCTCCAGGCTCTGAGCTGTCAGCACAGAGCCCGATGCGGGGCTCCAACCCACGGACCGTGAGATCATGACCCAAATCGAAGTCAGACGCTCAACCGACTGAGCCACCCAGGTGCCCCAACAAGTGGATATTTCTTATGGACTTTTATATGGACTCTGAAAACAAATCAGCAAATTTTGGACCCTATCTGACATTTAAAAATTTATTAAACTATCTTGTACTTTGAATGGATCTTAACTCTTATGTGCCTTTTTTTGCTGTCATGGATTGGTCAGTTGGAAAATGTTGTTTCACTGAATTAGGCAGAACTTCCAATGTTAATATTTCATTATTCAATACAGAAAAATTGCATTTCCTAATAGCATCACTGAACTCATCAGAAAACTTTACAAATATTGTGAACCTGTCAAGTTCACTGTGACAGATACAAGTTTTTTGAATTTTTTCCATTGCTTGGAAGTTTGAATTTTATCAGTAGCAAAAATAGTGTCAGTTGTTTGACGTGAAGTGACAAGCTTATTTCATTTATTTCCAAGAAAATGCCTGTCAAATACCCAAGTCTGAACAGCCATAGCTTGTCTGTCAGTTGTTCTTTCAGGTAAAAATGGTATTCCATAACAAAGGCGGCTAGTTCATCTCCATGCTCAATCACCAATTGCTTTTTGTCAAGATGGCAGGCGTAAGGCAGGGAACTTCTGTGTACTCCCATTTTGTCACACGATACTCAAAATGCATATGTACGATGGTCAAGACTCTATAAAATTAGTAATTTTTACAGCTTCATCTAGCACATTTTAAAGTAAACTTGAATTTTAAAAAAAGTTGCATGGCTGAGTAAAAACATAATGCCTATCCATATCGTTTGGTGTCACTGCCTTGATTCAGGCTAAGACATCCCCAGTTTCATCTACCAACGCTTTGGCACCATCAGTGCAAATGTCAACATAGTGAAAAAGGCAAATGCCATCTTGTATTATTGGATGACTTAGAATTCTTATGAAAATAGTGGGTCCCCTGCTGAGGTCTCGTGTGCTACTGTCTAAATCTACCACTTAATAACAGTGTTCTTATTATATCTATCGCCATGTAGAAAATCACCTAAAAATTAGTGGGTTAAAACAACAATTTATCATTTTCCCTCATAATTTCGTGAGTCAATTCAGTTCAGAAGGGAGGTTTTTACTTAAGTTTCTAAAATAGTTGAGGTCATCAGCCAGGGCAGAGTCATGTAAAGACTTCCTCTCTGTGTTAGTCAGGATTCTCCAGGGAAACAGTACCAGTAGGATATGTATAGATATACATAGGAAGAGATTTGTCATAAGAATTGGCTCCCATGTTATGGAGGCTGAGAAGTCCCACAGTCTGCCACCTGTGAGCTGGAGAACAGGGAAAGCCAGTGTTGAAATTCAGTTGGAATCTGTGAAAATCAGGGGTCTGATGGTATAAGTCCTGTAATGAGTTTGAAAGGCCAAAAATGAGGAACATTGATGGCTCTCTCAGCTCAAGTAGAGAGAGAATGCACCTTTCCTCTGCCTTTTTGCTCTGTTTAAGCCCTGAATGGATTGGAGGATACCCACTCGGATTAGTGAGGAGAACTTCTTTACTCAGTCTGCTGATTCCACCACTAATCCATTCCAGAGACATTCTCACAGACACACTGAGAAATAATGTTTTACCAGCTATTTGGCCATCCTTTAGCCCTGTCAAGTTGACATAAAATTAACCATCACACTCCCTCATATGTCTACTTGAGGTGATTAGACTAGAACAGCTAGAGACTATTGAGCATACTGCTATCAATGTGGCCTTTCCACGTGAGCTTGGGCTTCCTACAGCAAACTGGTCTTGGGGTGGTTGATTTTCCTACATGGTGGCTGGCTTTCCCCAAGGAGTTTTCTAAGAGGTAGGAATGAAGGCCCCAGTTCAAAACTTGGCACAGCATCACTTCTTCTGTGATCTACTGAACAGAGCAATTGCAGAACCCATACAGATTCATAGACCCACTTTTCAATGGGAAGAGTGAAAGGAATTTATCTCCATCTTTTGCCTGCCACAAGCAGTGTGATCTTGGAGAAGTCACTTTTTAGATTTCTCCAAATCTCATTTTTCTTATCTGTAAAATGGAGATCACAATTGCTCCTACCCTGTGGTGTAGATTAAACGACCCAATTATACAAGCCTTAATGTCGTGGTCCCCAAGTAGTAGAGTTCATTAAGTGTTAGATATTATAGTCATTTTTACTGTTACTATTTTTATGCCGTTATTTCACAATAGGCAACAATTAACTAATATTCTCCTTGGTCTCAATTCAGTTTATCCTTTTAAAACTTCACCAGCTCCAGCTTTTTGGAATTAAACATTTTCTTCCTTTGCTTGCCTCTCAGAGTCTATATCATCAGTTTTCTACACCAGTTACTCCAGCGGAGATACAGAGGAGAGCTGGAATCCAGAACAGGCTTCTCTCCAGGTTGCACTCACTGTTGGTGACCTTGTATTAACATTTAAATAGCTAGTGGGTCTCTGTCCAAGAAACTGCTGCCTGGGTCAGATTTCATATCGTGAACTCTGCTGTACATTTGTAGACGAGCAAGCTAGAGCTTGCGTATGATGCCTCTTGCCCTCCTGGACAACCCTCCCAAGAATGCCCTTATCATTATATTTTTTAATCCTAATTTTTACTTAACAGCATGCTATTTCACAATGTGATCCTAACATACCACAACTCAGAAGCCTTTTTCTGCTCTTTAACCTTTCCTATGAGTTCCAAAATCAAGTGAGGAAGAAGTCTTGCACCATATGTGAATGACAAATCAGAATTGATAAAAAATCTTCCAAAACTGAAAAACATAGCAAACACCACCATTTAAACATCCTCTGCTAGACAAGTCACTTTTACTATTTTAGTTCTTATATTTGAGTACTTCATGTCTACGTACAGTTACGTTGGTACTTTTTGTTCGTGAAGAGACAAAAGCAGGATATAAACGTTGGCAAAACGTTCAAAACAGAATTTGTGATTCATAAGCAAATAAGAAACTACATAGAATAAAAGCATACCCTTTAAAAATATGTCTCAGTGTATCTTAACTAACCTTGGTCTAAATGGTAGGGATGAGTGTGGCTTAACACGCACCATCCCCTCCAGCTCTCATTTAAGACTTAATTCCAAGGCTAAAATGTTTGGCTTCTTGCCAACTGGCAAGACAGCACCCAGCCTTTACTTTAAAATTTCCTTTCCTGGAATAGAATTTTAATGGCAATGTCATTTGTATGTATTAGTAGTAGTAATTCTCATTTTCAAATTTGTCCTTATTTAGGTAGCGAAAAACAACCACAATTATTAGGAAAACTTCCCATCAGTTAAAGCAACTTTTAAAAATGTTTCCAGAATGTATAATCTTGGTTTCCTTTCTAATAGTTTCATCAGTATGACAGTCTTCTGCTCTTTGAAAAATAGCTAATAAATCTTTTTCTATTTAGATGTCAACCTTTGGACATTCTCAAATAGTCAGAAACCATCTGTAGGCATGCATTCCATTTCTGTCGTCATCTTGCATTCTTGGGTACATTACTAAGAAATCCTTCACATTTGGGAAGTCGCTAATTAGGATAATAGGGGTAACGAACTTGATCAAATGAAAGAATGCTCTTAGAAGATTGGTTCTACATCCCTAGTAGCTTGTGCATGGATTTAACTATCTTCTAAGAATATGGTTTGATTTCAGTTTAAAATATAACAGAACTTGGGGCGCCTGGGTGGCTCAGTCGATTAAGTGCCTGACTTCGGCTCAGGTCATGATCTCACGGCTCATGGGTTTGCACCCCAATTCGGGCTCTGTGCTAACAGCTCAGAGCCTGGAGCCTGCTTAAGATTCTGTGTCTCCCTGTGTCTTCCCCTCCCCCATTCACACTCTGTCTTTCTCTCTCTCTGTCTCAAAAATAAATGAACATTAAAAATATTAAACTACAACAGAACTTGGATGACAGTTTCTAAGACTAGACTAGGCACTTGCAAGCAATCAAATGAAAATCTTGTTTGACTGGTATACTAACCTCATAGATACACACTGTACGGAGAGGGCGAACCTGATCAAATTGACTTAATCATTATTTAAGTCTTTAAAAATACTAATTTTTATCTTATATTCCCTTTAATTAGCATTATCTAAAATACATTCATTAAGATGCAGAGATAAAAGCAGACGTTATCTTAGATGGCATAAACTGTGCACTTCAAAGCACGATTTGTTTTACTTTATATCTTGTCGAATTAATTTTATAGCATTATGATAAAACTGAAAGATAGAGATTAGTCTGGTGGTTAAACCCATGGGCTCAGGAGTCACTTAGCTCTAAATGCCTGCCCTCTATTGGTTATGTGACCCTGGTTCTATTTCTAAACTTAAGCCTCAGTCTGCACATCAGTGAAATGGGGATAAAAATATTGCCTCTACCACGTGATTGCTGTGAGAATTAACTGATATAATTCATGCAGAGCACCAAGTATATGGTCTTGGGACCTACGTGTTAGCTGTGCATACTTACAAAAATTAAAACAGCAAGGTAATTTTGAAGTTGAAGGTGAAATATCTCCATTTCTATGCACTTTTCAGGGGTAGTTTTTCCTTTTTTGTATACAATTATAATAATCATTGTCAGAACAGGAAACATTTATGTTATTTAATATAACTGAAACTTTAAACTTAAGGACTCTGAGTATATTTCTTCTTCAGCAGATTGTTCATCATGATTCATCTGTATCAGTATGTATATTTGAATATGTATTCTGTGTGCATTTGTGTTTTGAGGAGCCTCATTATAGGAACTTTTTTTAAAAATCAAAAAATGAAATAAGCATGAAAAAAATAAATAACCATTATAAACCTGTAGGTGCTAATAGTATCAGTTTCCTTTAAACCCTTAACCATAAATATTCTCGTGTGCATGTATATTTGTGCTTATGAATGTTTCTACACACAAAGCCATAAATTATCTGTGCATTTGTTTGCCAGACTCTGATCATAAAGTAATATTATTTTATAACCTGTTTTTTTTATTCAATAATATATACTCTCAGGAATTTATCCTACAGATATCCTGCAAAAGAGCGCCATTACATATGTACAAGATTAATCATTGTAGCACTGTCGGTAATAGAAAAGATAGCTAATTATTGTGAATTTAAAATATCAAAAGTAGATTTAAAACATAATCTTTTAGGACCCTCTTCTCAAAGATAAGCTCTTTTACTGGCGTATCCCTCTTTCTTTGGTTGAATTCAAGATTATCTCTCTCTTCCTGTATTTGGCCAGTTTGGTAAGTCACAAATGTCTACTTTTGGCCAGGAATCTGTGCCAGGCCCTGTTGTGTTGTAAGGTTTGTTCCTTCATGTGGCTTATAGCCTTGCACCCAGCTAACTCCTTTTAATCCCTCAGGTTCACTCACATATCCCTTGATACAGGAAACTGCTGAAGACTGTCTTAAGCGTCCACTTCTGTGTTCACATGGTACCATCTCATCTCCCTTTACCCAGCTTCCTCGAACAGCACCGACATTGCTTGTTTGTCTCTGTGCCCCCTGCTTGTCATTTACCTCCAAGAGAGCAGGGACTATATATTCTTGGCTACTTCATCAGCATTTAGCACTGTGCTGGCCACAGCACAGCAATACGTATGTTAACTGAATCATGCAATATATATATTATGCAATATGTTACCTGGACACATGCAATATGTATGTTAGTCAAATCAGTGATCATCTTGCCTGAATTTTGCTTTGATCTGTCCACTGTTCGTATTTATATTTTTGGTTCATTTTCTAGTGCCTGTGTTTAATTATTTCTTTTGTGTGTATGTCCATGCCGCCTGACCCTAATTGAGTATGACGTTGTCTATTTAATCCATCTTTTCCCATGTCCAAAACAGAACAATCACCTGATCAAGCTTTTTAATTTAGATCAACTTGTTTTGAAATTAAATTATTGTTGGCTCAAGGACAGAACTATAGTTTTCTATTCTCTCACATTTGCCAATTCCCTACATACAGTATATTCAATAAATATTAAGTAATGTAAAATGCAATGTCAGAGAAAATGTTGACTAAAGATATTGGTGGAACAGCTAACATGTCTCATAGGCTACATATTAAACAGAGCTTGATTTGGCACAGGCTTGGCATCAATCAGTCTGAATTTGAATGTTGGTGCTGCTATTGACTTTGTGATCCTGAGCCTCAGTTTTCTCCATCTTTAAAATAAGATTAATAAAACTCGCTCATTGAGGTCTTATGAGGAATACATAGGATAAAATTTCATAAACATGAAGCACATAGTACAGTGGTCTCTAACAGTTGTTTTTGCCATTTTCTTTCTGACCAATGTATAGTTTTTATTAATATAAAAGAGGAGATTCTTCACATGTATGTATTATGCCTACGTATTTACTGGTTTATTTTCTTCTACAAAAAGAGATATTAAATAAATGTAAAAGCCTCCAGGTTTTTAAAATTCTGGGCACAGAGGAGTACATGCAATAAACAAATGAGTTTTATGTTGCAGCTTCCATAGATGGAGAAATCTGGAGACCAGACTAGAATGTCAGGAGGATACAACTCTGCGAATAGCCCATTTTCAGTCTGCTGGCCACTAAGAGGTTCCAATTCCAAAATGAGTTGCAGCCTATTTAAGTTAGAGTCAGACACTTTACACTGGAATGTGGGATATGTCATTTTATGTTAAAGGAAAGAATTGCTTTAATCACAGTTTTCAAAGCACAATATTTAAAGTTGAAAATGAAGTCTGTTGAAATATGTACTTTATTTTTTAAAAAACAGTCCTGAAATCATGTTATTTGGAATGGAAACCTAGAGTTGGAGATGAATTTCTTTAAACTGTACTTCTTGAGCCTTATCATTATATCCTCATGGAAATGAGGAAATTAGACCTCAAAGTGATTTTGTGCATATTGCACACACGCGCGCGCACACGCACACACACACACACACACACACACAAAATAAAACAAAGCAGCAACAAAAAAAACCCTAGCTTAATTTTAGTGTTCAGATTTCTCTAGCATTCTCTGTTTCAGTATTAATTACAAATAGAATCTAAGAGAGTTGGTTAAGTTCTACTGTTCTGTTCCCCATATGATAACTACAGATTGAAAAATCATTAAATATTTGAAGCTGGGTTAACTTCATAAAGTACAATTTGAAAGTAAAGAGAGGGAAAATCACACACACACACACACACACACACACACAGACATTTGAATTTTGGGGGCCAGGTTTCCTCTCCTCAATCACAGACACAGCTGGACAGTTGTAGCTCTTCTTGGCTGGAGCAAAGCCAGCCCACAAGGGTTACTGTAGCTCATGGCAAATCTGACCATCTCTCTGTAGGCAGGAAGACCCAGAAATAGAGACCAGAAGGTGGACATAACATTTTCATGGTTTCTTCTCTTAAACCCCTATCAAGTAGCTCAGTTTTCTCTCAGACGAAGTAAAGAGGTGGACAGAGCCAGGAAATACTCCTCCTGTATTTTTCCCTCCTGTGAAAACATGAGAAGCTCGTGTGTGTTTGTGTGTGTGTTATATTGCCTAACACTATTGTGTAATACATATTTTTGTTTAATCTCTATATATACATATTATATACATATACATATGTATGAGTATACATACATGCATGCATTTTCTCTTTAATGTTTATATAAATATGTTTAGATATATGCATATACACACATAATCCTTATGAGAAAAAAAGGAGGACAAAAGGAATAAACAGAAAATAGAAGGAAAATTTGCAATTGTTTCAAGCTTCCAAGTAAAGAGTTAGGATAGTTAGACGAGTCCAGGAACATCAGCTAATTTGCTGAAGATAAGTTGCCGTCATCGTTTCGATTTCCCTTGATTTTTTATTGTTATGATTAGCATTATGGTCATAGTATGCCACCAAAGTCATGAAGAACTTAAATGTTGATCATGACATCATTTTTTAGAAAGTAGGCAAGTATGAGTTCCCCTAAGAAGTGCATTTTGCCTTTTCATATAGCGCAAGATCCATTTTTATGTAACATTTATTCATTTCTGGTTTGTTTTCCATGTTTTATTCCAGAAAGAATCAGAATGGCATTATGTTATAAATTCTTCTATTTACATGCCTGATTGTGCTCCTAGAATCCAGAGGCATGAAGTCTCCAGTGAATAGCTTTCTGTTTCCTTAGTTAAAGGTCAAAAATTCCATTTGTATTCTCCATCATGTAAATGTTTGAAAAACTACATTGGTAACTTTAGTGTTGTATATAGCTCATGAAAATTATATAAACCAAGGTATTCACAACATTTTTATATGAAGACTTAAAAAATCCAGGAATGTGATTTTGTTAATTCTCTTTTGGATTTTTTCTCGAGAAGTACCTTGCAATAATAGTTTACATGTAAATTTTTTGTTTATTATTAACTTTTTCATTTGCATACCTTTTCCATGTTTTCATTTCTGCTAAAGGACACAGGATGTCACATAAATTGAAGATGTGACTATACATTTTTTTAGACAAAGTATCTGTGCTTTGTGTTTCATAAGACTACAGAATAAAAGAAGAAATCTTGTTTTTGCTCATCCACACAATCGAAATCCAAAGAATGCTATTAAATATGACTGACTCACATTTTCACTTTTAATTACCTTCTGAATTCTAGTTGAAAGAATTTGCTGTTTTATGAGACAAATAGGGCAATCCCACAATAGAAGAGGTTCTTTATAAATATCGACAGATTCCATAATTCTATTTATGCATGTTTTAGTCATTTTTAATTTTAAGAAATTTGTTAACTTGTGCTTATCTTTCTGTACACGTTGCTGGTATTTAATGAAAGATTTCTATAACTAAAATGGTATACAACTTTCTTGAAGAATTTGCATGTATTATAACGTTATTTGTTTATTCTTATTTCCAGTAACTATTGTTATTATATAGAAAGATTGCATTATACTGAAATAGTAATAGGTTTGCCTTCATGGAACCTTAGAAGAAATACTTTTCTAAAGACAGCTTTTGATCTATTTAAATTTTAGCTAAGTAAATAGGTGGTCAAAGAGTACCCTTATTGTCTCTAATATCATTGTGTTGGATATGTGTGTTGGGGGTAGGTCGGAGTGTGGAATTTGTATTCTTTTTCCTTTCTCTCTTTCAATAGATTAGGCCATTGCCTTGATGTCCACTGCAGTCAGCAAAAGGGCTCACCACTGTGTTCCCTTGCTCATGCAACCAGCCTTGCTGCTTGTGCTCCAGGGCAGAGGAGGAAGCCTCTTCTGTCTCCATGACAACCGTGTGTCCTCCGGGAAGCTGCTTGTAGCTAAAGACCTTCGGAGAGCTGGGGGAGGGGCTGTTTCCGAGGAAATTCTCACCTCATTTTCTCTCTTTCCAGCGTAATTTGCTTAATTGTGTCTCTTTTTTAATTGTTTTTCTACATAATGCTGATACCCAAAAGCCACACACCCAAAACCTTATTTTATAAAACAAAAATGCCCACATAACAAGGATTTTTCTAGCATCTGCTACATAGTTTCACATCCCCTCACTCCTTTGTGTTAACTTTAGCATTGTCTCTATTTTCTCCAATTCCCTGAAATGATTTAAATGCTAATGATCATTGGAAAGCCAAACACTGCCTGAACCTGGGAATATTGTTGCTCTTAAACATTATGAATATTCGAAAGGAAAAAAATGTTTCTTTCTTTGCCTTTTGTTTAAACAGCCTTACTAGCATAATTGCAAATTGTAGCTCCCCCTATGAAAATCACCTGTTTCATCATAAGAAAACATAGACCTACGTCTTATACATTATACAAACCTAAATTTCCCAAATTAATTCATTAGGAAGTGTGTATTTGATTTACATTTGCTGCAAATTCTCAGCAACACTTTATATATATATTTATTCTTTAAAAAAGGTCAGTTTCTCGAAAATAAGATTCTTTGGTTTTGTGGGGGTTTTTTGTTTCTGTTTTTGTTTTTTGACCTGTGGTATAGCTGGTAGTAATAGTGGGCTGGTACCATTATTTTTCCTCTGTTCTTTATACTTGGTCTCTAAATAGTCTCTTATAGTTTTGTGGTTTTCAACTAGCATATTGAATCAAATGAATTACAATAGTATCATAATTGTCCTGGACCCTTCCTTAGTAGGGTGTAGTGGCTTTTTGCAGAATAAATTTATTTAAACAGGAACTACGTTTCCCAGAATTCCCATTTTCGCATGGCTTTGGCTCATCACCGCGCACGCGCAAAATGGAAGACTGCCATATTATTTTGCTCTGAGGGTGCTGTGTGGCGTGGAGCAAGGGGCCGAATTGTGCCTGTGGCCCATCGTCTTTTGGGCGCAGAGTAGCACTGGGGCTGTGTCTCCTTCGGTCCCTGGCAGGTCTCTTTCTTCACCTTTTCCAGGCCCTGGACCAGGCCGATTGTGCATCTCTGTGTAGCAGGGCTCCTGCTTCTCCCACACCTCACCCACTGTCTGGAGCCTCTCTTCTGGCTGTCCCGAATCCTGGTCCAGGTGCGTGTGCAGGAGAAATTTGACCAAATTTAAAAGAGAAGTAGACAAATCCATAATTGAATAGGAGAGTTTAACACAATTTTCGCCATAACTAATAGAATAAGCAATTGTAAACTCTGTAAAAACAGAGACTATTAAACAATCTGTAGATCACTATCTCATAAGAGCAGAATCAACAATAGTGGAATAGATCTTGTTTTCAAGCATCTATAGAATTTTACCAAAAAAGACTATAGTTGGCCCTAGAACAACTCAAGGTTTTCGGTCATTCCCCTCTCCCCCAGTCCAATCTGTGTGTAACTTTCACTCTCCCCAAATTTAACTACCTATAGCCTGCTGTTGACTGGAAGCCTTACTGATCACACAAACCGCTCATTAATACGTATTTATGTGTTATATGTATTATGGGCTGTATTTGTATAATTAAGTTAGAAAAATGGCGTTAAGAAAATCTAAGGAAGAGAAATGCATTTATATATAGTACTGTGCTGTATTTATGGAGAAAACAACCTATATAAGTGGACTCCCATAGCTCAAACCTGTGTTCAAGGGTCAACTGTATATGCCATTTATAAAGTAAGGCTCAACCATGCTTTATTTTATTTATTTAAGAATTTATATTTTATTATGCTGAGAATACTTAATATGATATTTGTGTCCTTAACAAGTTTTTAAATGTACGATACATTATGGTTGTCTATAGGTACAGTGTTGTACGGCAGATCTCTAAGCTTCTTCTAGTTGAACTGAAACCATGCCTGTTTGCTATTAACTCCTCATTTCCCGTGACCCTCAGATCCTGGCAACCACCATTCCAATCTTTGAATCTATGAATTTGATTATTTTCATGTACCTCATATAAGTGGAATTATGCAGTATCTGTCTTTCTGTGACTGGTGCTATTTCACTTAGCACGATGTGCTCAAGGTTCGTCCATGGTGTCTCATATTGCAGAACTTCATTCCTGAATAGTATACCTTTGCATGTACGTAGCACATTTTCTCTGTCCATTCATCTGTTGATGGACATTTGAGTTGTTTGCACGATTTGGCTATATTGAATAGTGCTGCAGTGAAAATGACAGTGCTAATATCTTTAAGCTCTTGGTTTAATTTCTTTGGGTAAATTGGCAGAAGTGGGATTGATGGATCATATGTTAGTTCTACTTTTAATATTCTGAGGACTCTTCATACTGTTTTCCATAGCAGCTGCTCCATTTTGCATTCCCACCAACATTGTGCAGGAGTCCCAGTGTCTCTCTGTTCACCAATACTTGTCTTTTGGATATGTATAGATTAATGTTTTTCATCAAATTTGAGAAGTTTCCAGCCATTGTTTCTTTAAATACTCTTTCTTTCTTTTTCTATTTCCTCTCTCCTTTTGCACTGCCATTACACATATGTTGCTGTGCTTAATGATGTCTCACATTTTTTTTTCTCTCTCTCTGTTCTTTGGTTTATGCAATTGCTATTGATTTTTCACCAATTTTGCTGACTTTTTTGTTCTACCAATTCAAATTCACTGCTGAACCCTCAAATAAATTTTTCAGTGTGGTTATTATGCCTTTCAACTCTAGAATTTCTGGCCCCTCCTGCTCCTTGAGCATGTTGTTATTGTTTGTTTGGTTGCTTGTTTTTTAATTTTTAAAAATTTGTCATTAGGCTGAATGAGTTTTGTAAAGTCTGTTGCCTCTGTAGTGTGCAGTCTCTGAAATTCCTGCTTAGATTGTCTTCCCTTATTTTTCTCTCTTAGCCCGGATACCTTGGTGTTGCCCTTGGGTCAGCATTAACCGCTTATTAGTCAAAGATTGTAAGTAAGCCCCCGTATCCAATTAGATTTTTACTATTTGCCATTGAATGTATATGTGGCTTGGGCGCTGCTGTCCCAGTTCAGGGAGTGTGGGGTTTTGGCCTCTTGTTCAAACAGGGTCTAGTAGCATGGAGTTGTCCTCTCTGCTCTTGAGGGAGTACAACCTTGGACATGCAAACAGTCTTTCATCTGCCAGGAATGATTCTGAATTTATTTTTAATCTTGACGTCCTAAAAGTTGCCTTTGCGTTAGAATAGCTTATTGTTCAGTATTTGGTCAGAGGTTGTATTTAAAAACCCTTAATCAAGTGAGCCTTCTATCCTGTGTTGATGAGATTGTGTGCATTTTGGAGAGTTCTTTAATGTGTGTCTCATGTCTTGTTCTGTTTTCTCCTGAATGGCTGAAAACTTGTGCATGCATATAGCCTTCTTGACCCACAGAATAGGCTGTGACCTCAAGAGCGTTCTTTTCAGCTGTCTCTTTCCTTGATTTATGCTATTAAATTCTGGCTGTTCTGTTTTGTTTGTGACATGGAGCTACTAACATCCCCTTAATAAATGTACACTAAGTTATCATGATATATATATATATATATATATATATATATATATATATATGTGTGTGTGTGTGTATACACACATATATATATATATATATAGCTTTCTATAACATTCTTAGACATGGAGTTCTGCACATTTTGTTCCAAATAAAGTCAGTCCCCTCAGGAATGTTCTAGAGCTCTTTGTGTCCTATGTCCTGCCTTCTCCTCTGGACAGAACTCCCACACCACTGCAACTGAATTGGAAGCAGAGTCCTGCTTTTCCCATGGTGACACTCCTCTTGAGGAGTGGGCACTCTATGGTGAGTGGCAGCCCCTGGAATAGACTTGCCCCTCCTGGAGACGAAACTCTGCCCTATGGATAAGCTGTAGTGGGGGCAGTGGGATGCCAGTATTTTTGGCCTGTGACACGTGGAGTAGCACTTCTACTCTGCAGATGGGGCTGGGTTGGGGAATAGTTATCCAGTCCTTTCGGTTAGGCCTATTTGCAATAGAATTTCTGCAGTATGTGGCTGGGACTGGGAACGGGGATTAGGATGAGAAATGAAGGCAACTTGTTCCTTCTCTGACTGGGCACTGGGGCAGAGGGAGTCCTGCATTCTTGGAGTGCCCAGGATAAATCGTTTGTAACAAGAAACTGTGGCTTACGTGCCACAGACCCTCACTTTTCTTACTGATATTTAGTGGTTCTTCTTGAAAAACTGTTTCTCCATTCGCTATATACTCTTAAGACAATTTCCAGAACTTAAATAATTGTTCTGAATAATTTTCGCCACTCAAATAGTTGTTCTGCTTCTGAGAGGGTCTTCCGAGTTTCTTACTCTGACATTCTAAAAGATGGATCTATTTTACATTTTTAATATACTGCTGGACTTATGTTAAGAGTACAATTGACCAGTAATTTTTCTTTCTGCTACTGTCCTTGTATAGGTTTGGTATCAAGTTTTAGTTTGCCTTCTAGGATGGGTTTGGGCATGTTTTTTTTCTTTTTCTAATCTGTGGAAGAGTTTGTATATGATTATCTTTAAACTATGGGGCGCCTGGGTGGCTCAGTCAGTTGAGAGTCCTACTTCGGCTCAGGTCATGATCTCCCAGTTTGTGATTTCGAGCCCCGCATCAGGCTCTGTGCTGACAGCTCGGAGCCTGGAGCCTCCTTCAGATTCTGTGTCTCCCCGTCTCTCTGCCCCTCCCCTGCTCATGCTCTGTCTCTCTGTTTCTCAATAATAAATTAAAATGTTAAAAAAAATGGATTTTTATGTTTCAAACAAAACTGAAATTTGTTTACGATTTGAACCATATGTGTCTAGTTTCTTGTATGTTGAGGGAGGGCATCCTTTTAACTATTAAACAGATTTCTTAAAAATTATAAGTTTTATAAAAATTTTTGTTACTTTTTTTCAATATTGGCATGCTAATTTTGTTAGAATGCATTTATTTTGCCTATTAAAAAAACTTTTTGATGTAAAACAGTCTATTGCATTCTATTCTATTATTATTTTTAATCTCAGCAATACCCGTAATTTTATATCCCTCATATTGTTTACCTTCTCGGCCAATCTATCAGAGGTTTGAAATATACTGTAGGGACACCTGGGTGGCTCAGTCAGTTGAGCGTCCGACTTTGGCTCAGGTCATGATCTCGCGGTCTGTGAGTTCGAGCCCCATGTCGGGATCTGTGCTGACAACTCAGAGCCTGGAGCCTGCTTTGGATTCTGTGTCTCCCTCTCTCTCTGCCCCTCCCCCACTGATACTCTGTCTCTCTCTCTGTTTCAAAAATAAATAAACATTAAAAAAATTTTAAATATACTGTAAATAGATTGATAAAAAAACTTAATGAAATATTAAAAAAAACATAATAGAATGAACAAAGGAGGCAAGAATATGCAATGGGAAAAAGACAGTCTGCAACAAATGGTGCTGGGAAAATGGACAGTTATATGCAGAAGAAAGAAAGTGGACCACCTTCTTACACTATACACAAAAATAAACTCAAAATGGATTAAAGACCTAAATATGACACCTGAAACCATAAAAATCCTAGAAGAGAGCATAGGCAGTAATTTCTCTGACATTGGTCATAGCAACATTATAATAGGTATGTCTCCTAAGGCAAGGGAAATAAAAGGAAAAATAAACTGTTGTAACTACATCAAAATAAAAAGCTTTTGCACAGCAAAGAAAACAATCAACAAAACTAAAAGACAACCTACTGAATAGGAGAATATATTTTTAAGTGATATATCCAATAAGGGGTTAATATCCAAAATATATAAAGAATTTATACAACTCAACACCAAAAAAGCAAATAATTCAATTAAAAAATGGGTAGAAGAAATGAACAGACATTTCTTCAAAGAAGATACACAGATGGCTAAAAGACACATGAAGAGATGCTCAACATCACTAATCCTCAGGGAAATGCAAATCAGAAATACGATGACCTACCACCTCACACCTGTCAGAATGGCTAAAATTAACAACTCAGGCAACAACAGATGTTGGCGAGGATGTAGGGAAAGAGGAATCCTCATTTTATTTCTTTTAATATTCTTACGTTATAAAGAAATGTATTTTCAGATTTAGTTCATTTCTCTTGATCTTCAAGTTCCTTGTCATTTTCTTCTAACATTTTTAATATCCTAGATTAGATTACTATATCCGATATTATATTTTTCAATTCTCAAATTTTATTTTAATTCATTTTATAGTTTCTGTTTTTTTCTTCTGATATTTCCTCTGTTTCTTCATGATGAGCATATATTCTCTTATAATCCTTGAATATAACTAAATCACTTTGGAATTCTTGTCTGTTGAATCTAACATTTGGGGCTCTATTGTTTGCCTTTTGTTTTGAATATTGTTAAAGAGATCTTGAAGATTTTCCACCTTCTCTTCTGTTCCTCTGAAAAACATTGGTTGAACTTAAATCCAGACTCTATATTCTTGCAGTGGATCTTTAAGCCTTAGCAATGACTACTTTAAATCTACCCCACACATGCAAAGTTCAAGAATCAGCCAAAGAATTCAGTTTATATGCTAAATTCGGGGCTTCCCATCTGTGGTTCTATAACTCTTCAGCTGCTATGATTGTTTTAAACTCTGTCCTTGGGTTTCTCAACAAGTATAACTGCAGATTTTTTTTTTTTTTAATATGAATTTCAGCTCAGTACTGACTGGTCCTGAACTCAGACAGAAGCCATAATAAACAGGAAGCTTATCTAGTTTTTTCCAGTTTTCTGACTTTTGGAGGTTACTATTTAGTACCTAAAGATAATTGTATTTTGCTTAGGATTTATAGTTGTTATCTATAAAAGCGTTGGTCTGATATTAGCTCCCTCACCATTTCCAGGACAGGAAACTAGAAGTACATTTTTAAGCCCCAAAACATTCCAAAAGTTAGATTCCTAATTTAATTGCATGCCAGTTACAGAACATAGTGTTCTCTGTTTGATTCCAATTCTATGAAATTTTGACACTTTCCTTTTGGCCTTTCATTTAATGCATTTTAATAAATGTGACATGTACATTTGAAAAAAATCATGAGACTCTTTCAAAATTGCAGAGTTTTTGTGTGTGTGTGTGTCTAATAGTGAAGCTATTAATTATAATCAAAGTTTACATATTCTTTTAGGTTTTTCTATCCACTTGAGCTGTCAGTTATTCAGGGAAGTATGTTAAAATCTTTCCTGTGTGGTAGATTTGTCTATTTATCTTTGTGATTGAATAGATTTTTGCCATGTGTATTTTAATGATAAGTTTAATAGATGTATCCAGTTTAAAATAGTTGTATCTTGGAGTTTTAAACCTATTTTGACTCTAATAATAAAAATATATTAGTATTCATTTTGTTGTTAGTATTTTATATTTTTCCAATCCTGTTACTTTTTAACTTTTTTGGATTTTTATGTTTCAGGTTTATTTATTTTAAATAGCTGTGTTATAAAAATCAACACTTATTTGTCTTTAACTGAACAGTTCAATGTATTTGCTAGTAATTATTGACATATCATTGGTATATTTTTATGGGTACACTAATGCCATGGTGTTACATTGGATTCTATGTTGGAGTTGTTCTCCAAAATGTACTGTTTTTGGAATACAGTACGATTTTTCCTGTAGAGTTGGGCAATATAGTCATTCTAGATGTCAAGTACTATGATGCCATGATTAAAAGATTGTATCTAGAACCAGATTTCCTAGATTAATATCCCTATTCTTGTTCTTCCTAGCAATGCATCCTTGGGCAAGTTAAGAATATTCCATGTCTCAATTTCTTCATAGTGCTTATCTTAATAGGAATATTGTGAGGGTTATCATGTAAGGTATTTGAAAAATGATTAGAACATAAGAAACATTCATAACAGGCTATTATTAATTTGTACCAGGTTATTTTGTACTTTTCTTTTCTTTTCCTATTTTCCCCTTTCTTCTTATATTTTGAGTTTATTACATGTCAAGTAATTTCATTTTTCTTCTGTACAGTTTTAATCATTTTATTCTATTTCTTGTCCTTCTATGGATACCCTTGAAATTTTAGTAAGCACTCTAAGCAAAGGTGAAAGTTCCTATCTTTATCATGCTCCTGAACAATACAATTAGAATCTTGAACTCCCAGCAAAAAATGTTTTCATTTCTTTTTTTATTCTTAAAGATATTTTTTCCTGGGTATAGAATATTAGTTTTAACAGGGCACCTGGGTGGCTCAGTCAGTTAAGCTTTTCACTCTTTTTTTTTTTTAATTTTTTTAATGTTTATTTATTTTTGAGAGACATAGAGACAGAGCATGAGCAGGGGACGGGCAGAGAGAGAGGGAGATACAGAATCTGAAGCAGGATCCAGGCTCTGAGCCATCTGCATAGAGCCTGACGTGGAGCTCGAACTCACAGACCATGAGATCATGACCTGAGCTGAAGTTGGCCGCTTAACCGACTGAGCCACCCAGGCGCCCCAAGCTTTTCACTCTTGATTTCAGCTCAGGTCATGATCTCATGGTTCATGAGATCAAGCCCTGTGTCAAGCTGTCAGCACAGAGCCTGTTTGGGATTCTCTTCCTCTCTCTCTCTCTACCTCCCTCTGCTTATGATCTCTCTCTCTCAAAATAAATAAACTTTAAAAAATCTATAACACTATGAAGAAGAAATAATAGCCATCCTCTCAGTTATTTAAAGAATCCTTCAGTTTGTGGTATAAAATCTTTGAGGACAAGAAAACTTTTTTTCTTAATGGGGCTAAAGTGAAGGCCAAATGTGTTTCTGTCTATTTAAGGTTAACTGAGTAATATTTTAAAAGGTTTATTAGCAATTCATATTTTACTCATTATTACCTATATAGAAAAAATTACTCAATTTGAATAGGCAATTTGATTTTGAACACAGAATTTTAAAATTAAAGACCTACTATGAGAGGCAACAGAGGAGGAATCTGAGGGGCCAGAATTTGATCTGTCTGAATTATATTGCTAATTTGATACCAGAAATGATACTAAAAGGAAAGTGTTAGAACTCTTGGTCCAGTCTTTTTAGTATTTTTCATTTCTGCAAAAATGGTCAGTAAGAACATTCTTTATGATTACTATTGAGTTGTTTGAAATCCACAAGAATGATTTTTATGTTATTTGACTGTATTCTAGTTATTTGAAAACTAGTAAATACATGCATTTACATAACCATTATCTTTTGCCTGTAATATTTGTAAACTGGCATACCCATTTTTTTTCTCCATACAAATGTTCTTCCCTTACTAAAGGGCAGCTATTGGTGAGTTTAAATTTCCTTAATTTCATAGTTTAATATCTGTGTCTAAGTTGACTACTTCTAGTATATTATTTTAAACAGAATTCTGCAACGAAGCTCAATAACAGAATGATTTTTCTTGTGGAATTAGTTATTTTAAAAAAAAACATTAACTCTATTAACTGCTCTATCTTCTGAGCAGTATTTTCAGAATAACCTTTAGCTAGATAGGTATATTTTTAAAAGTTTTTTATTTTGTTTTATTTTATTTCAACTGAGGGCTCTTGTGACTATTTTGGAAGATGATCATTTAGATATAATGCATGTCAATTAATAGAATACTTGGTAAGATTCTATGATGTGAAACCCTTAGCATAAAAAGGCTAAGGGTTTGGCAAAGTAACACCTGACTTCTTGTGGTATTGGTGAGATCTGAAAATTGACTTTGGCAGAAAGGAGCCCATAAATTTCAACGAAGTCAGCTTATATAATTTCTGTTGAGGAAATTATGAAATGCATATTTAAATCCACATCATCTTCAAATAAATACGCCTTCCAACTGGGGTTTTCCACTGAGACTAAACATTTGGTTTTGACACGACATAACTCCAAGGGCCCTGAAAAAAACAGTTAACATAAATTCTCAATCATTAATGCTATAATTAATACTATATGTGTAAATAGGAATTCATAAAACACGTTTAAATAACGTATGTAACCTTCGTTAGCTACCAAGAAGTTTGGAGACGGTGTAAGTAACACTGAGAGGAGTTGAGATTAAAATGCTTACAACCAAGGGAAGTCATGGGAATTGACAACTATGATCGATGATGACTATTATTGTTATAGAAACTGTAATTTGGACCACATAGATTCGATCCTTTGCACACAAAAAGTTCACAAAAACTGCTTTCATAGCTTTTATTCTGTAGTACTGTTTGGTAGACCACGTATTAGGTTGTTGTAAAATTCATGTGAACTTTTATGTATAGAAGTGTCACACCATTATATAATTTTATATATCATATAAAATATATATAATTATATATATATTTTAAACTTCCATCAATAAAAAAACAGAGGCCAAGATATTAAATATAATAAAAAATGAAATATTTATTCTTTTGGCTCAATAATAACGTAGCTCACCATTCTTTTTAGTAATAGCAATTCCCTGCATGCAGTTCATCAGTACACTACAAGTAAATAGTTTTGTAAAAGGTTAACATTAAACTTTTGGTTTGTGCAAAAAACAAAATTTATATCATGATAAGTAATTGCACAACTTTGCCACTTTGTTCATGGCTAAAAAGGACAGAGCCCGTGTTATTTCTCTAATAGCTATAGTGTAGCAAGAATTAAAAAAATAAGACTAGTCTGCATAAGCAAATACTACAAAAGTTTGAGTAAAAAAAAGAAAAACCTTCCATGAATAACGGGTAATATTGAGGCAACCGTAGTTGGTAAAAAATGATCCAGGTTTGAATTTTTGACAATGTCTCTCCTATTGGAATGGTAGAAAATATATTATAACAAAGAAATCCACAAAACCCATTGTCTAACTTTTATTTTAGGAAATTATCCATTGAAAAGTCTTATGGATTCAAAAGTTTGGAGTTGTGATTAAAAATAAAAAGCAAAAGCATAAAGTAAAATAAATTGCCGTGTCATCAACCTGAAAATAATTTTCTTATGTACAAAATGCGACAAATAAAATTGATCGTAATTTTACATTATTTATATTTAAACAAGTTTTAGACAGATTTTTAGGAAAATATGAAGTATAGGTTTTGACAATAGGCAGTACGCAGTGTGTTTCCTTGAAATATAGAGAGACACCATATGACAGTCAAGTTGAATTTAAAATGCGAAAGTAAAGGTACTTTTAAATAACTGCAAGCTATTTTGCTTGACGTACTAGATAGAGCTGTTTGAATTCACTCTACCAACATGTGACTTCTAACCAAGGCTTGTGAAGGATGGATTGAGTAAAATAGAGCAGCATAGGCAATATTAACATGCATTAGTGATAGTCTTCAAACTATTTATGTTTAATGAATGGTACAGGATATATCCCTGTTGGAAGCTCGCAAAAGACATATACTCTGTGGTACATATTTGACTTAATAGAAGTTGTTGATCTGGATATATGTATCTATATGTGTATATATATATATATATATATATATACACACATTATATATACATATACATATATATCTCTGCCCAGACATGCACCACAGGATAAAATAACTATTTACATAACAGGGGGTGTTGAATTGACATAAAATGTCAGCGTTGCTGAGAGTAGAAGATGGCAAAGCAATACTGCAGCAGAAAGTGGGGCAACTATTCTCGAGTGACACTTTAGTTATACTTTCCTAGATTTTTGTTGTTTTGATTTCAGAAAGCATTTAACCAAATTAAACCTAGAGCTCTGGAACTTAGAATAAAATTTGCACTTGCTGAAACAATATCTGCATAAAAATAATCCTTTAAAAATTAGAAGAGACTTTACAGGCACATAATTGTTCAGATATAAACAAATGTAACAAACTAAAACACTTTTAAAATTAAAGCCTTCTAGAAAATGGAAGTACCTGAACTTATTGACATTAGAATATTTTTTTTCTGGTTTTAAGAAGAATTTTATCTCTCAAAACACTTTTGCTGATTATTTAAGAGATTTATGGAGGAGGAACACAGGGCTCTTATATACTTTTTTCTCAACGTAAACTGCATTTACAAAAATAGTAACGTAGTATTATGAATAAACTATGAATCAGGGAGCAAGGAAATCCACTAGAACAAATTTTGTAAAAATATGGCAGATATGGATGTTAAAAATAGAGTGGATGCAAGTACTGTACTAAAGGTGTTTGGTGTAGTTACAACGATCACTTTGCACAATTATCCCTACAGTCTAGGTAGCCATTGAGTTTCTCTTCAGCAGTGTCAGCTGGTAATGGAAACAGCAACCTCTTGTCAATCTTGTTGATACCCTGACTCACAGAGTTGTAGTGATGGTGAGGTCACTGTCTTGTTATAGGCACTGACCATGAGTATTTGTTAAAACAGTCAGTTTGGCGTAGACCTCCCCTGGGAGTCCAGTTGACACATAGACTTTACCATCGTAGGCTGTAAACAATTGATCACAAAGATACCTCTTTGTTTCTTTTTTACTTTTGATTTTCCCTGACCTCTTTTCCTTTGCTTTCTTTTTCTGGTTTGTCTTTCTCAAACTTTTCTTTGTCTGGCTTTGTTACACTGTCATAGGAAGGAGGAGATGTGGTAGAGGAGCTTCCATCTGTTTTCTCTGGGGTGGAGTTTCCATTTAATCTGTCAATAATCATGTCTTCTTTTATAGGTAAGTCAATCCTTCCTTTAATTGCCTCTTTGTTATATTCACTTGATACCTTTTTTAACCTTTGCCTTAAAAGATAACATCTGAAATTACGCTGAATGATAGCAGCAGACACCTCCTCTTGTTTGCGTTTCAGAGTGGTCGTGATGGGTTCGTAGGAGACTTTGGAGGGGTTAGATGCCATGAACCGGTCTTCCATCTGTATTCGAAGGGCATCCATCTCTCCGCTCTCACCCAAAACACGCTTTGTAAAGGCAAATAAAATGTCGAGGCAGTGGATCCGGTCCCCACTGACCATGGGCAGGTCCATGGCAATGAGCTGGACTTTGTTTGGTTTTGCTATGAGGAGAGGAGGATCCAGGGCAGCTGCAAAGTCAGAGAGCTTGGAGAACTCTATGAACTGGGTGGCATCGGGATCGAACTTCTCCCAAACCTCATAGAACATCTCAAAGTCATCCTCACTCAGGGGCTCTGCACTTTCCTCAGTAGCGACACTGAAGTTCTCCAGGATGACAGCGATGTACATGTTCACCACCACTAGAAACGATATGATGATGTAACTGACAAAAAAGAAAATCCCCACAGATGGGTTCCCGCAGTCTCCCTTAACTGAGCTGCCAGGGTGAATTGTGTCAGGATCACAGTCAGGCGGCGCACTGTTGAGAATAGGTGCTAGCAATCCGTCCCAGCCCGCAGAGGTGGTGATTTGGAACAGGCAGATCATGCTGTTGCCGAAGGTCTCAAAGTTGAACATGTCATCAATTCCAGCTTCCTTTTTAACGTAGGCGAAGTTGGACATTCCAAAGATGGCGTAGATGAACATGACCAGGAAGAGCAGGAGGCCGATGTTAAACAAGGCGGGGAGGGACATCATCAGAGCAAAGAGCAGCGTGCGGATCCCCTTGGCTCCTTTGATCAGACGCAAGATGCGACCAATCCTGGCGAGACGGATCACTCGGAACAGGGTAGGGGACACGAAGTATTTTTCTATCAGCTCGGCCAGAAACATGCCTATGGAAAAATATACAAATAAGCTAAACAGTGAATATTTTATGCTTTTATGAATGCTTTATCTTTGCAAGGTTTAGGAAAACAGCAAGATTGTGTATAAACTTTTACTAAATATTTGGGCCCACTCCCTAATATTAGCAATTAAAGTTATAGAATTTTATTCAATCATTCTATAATGTCATAAGCCAATATAGATTTTTGGAAAATCAACAAATTAAATAATCTCAGTGTCATGGCAATTTAACATTATATATACTCAGTTACTATGAAGAGTTATCGCACACCTAAAGTGTGCTAATTACAAAGATTATTTCTGAAATCTCCAAATATATTGTTTTTTATTTTTGAATACCAACATTCTTCAGTTAGAGGAAAATGAATAGCATTGGTAAACTTTAGATTATACACATTCTCAGATCTAATTTCCATGTTACACAGCTGTCAGACCATAGGGAGCTTTACCTACAACTCTACCTCTCTGTAGTTAAACCACTCTTACCTACAATGGAGAGAATCACTACCACAAAGTCAAAAATGTTCCAGCCTATGGTGAAGTAGTAGTATCTGAGAGAGACGAGCTTCAGCACAAATTCTCCAGTGAACAGGATAATGAACACAAGGTTGATCCGGGACAAAACTAGAGTCATATATTTGCTCTGGTCGTCAGTTTCCACCATCATGGTGACCATGTTGAGGCAGATGAGAATCATGATGCCGATATCAAAGACTTGCCTGGTTACAAAATCAAAGACCATTCCCTGGAATTTGTTCTAGAAAGAGAGAAGAAGAGAGGTTAAGATGTATATCTCACAAATAGTGATCCATTAAAATTGCAGGTGAAGTCCTTCTGTATGTGGCCACGAGATACACACTCTTTTCATATTACTCCAAACAATTCTTGAGGTTCCATTTCCCTTTCTGTTAAAATATAAGAAGGAAATGAAAAAAGTCATATGATGAGAAAAAAACATACTTGTTTTATTTAAGTTCCATGGGAAAACAAAACTCAGTAAAAGATAAATTGGTGACAATTTGCTGTTAATATGCATGGGCTTTGCTTGATTTCAAATAACTATGATAATTTATAAAAAAAATTATGACAACTAATAATGAAGATTTACAGAGTAAGCTGGTACAGATTTTTAGATGGATGAATACCCTAATTCATTTACAATACTTCAGAAATTTTGGTTTATATCTGATATCCTTCTCTCCCTCCTTAAAAATATGTCATTCATTTTGTATTTAGTTCTCCCTCTTCTAACTATGTGTGTCTGTGTGTTCTTTATCACTTTCTTCATCTGCTCTTTATGCTTCAACAAAAATGTACGTTTTTTTTTGTCTTATTAACAATCATCTCAGATGTCACATACTTTTAAGGGTGACTGTACTCATATGGCCATTAAATATAGTTCTATTAGGGAAATAAATTTTTAATAATTTGAATAAAAACACAAAATTTCACAGCCTACTGAAAATCAATTTCATGAATTGACCAAGTTTCTACTTTTAAATGTAATATTTAAATGAGCTTCAGTAAAGTAGGTTTATGCCCTTTCGTGTATCCTGCCTACATCCCCTCTTCACTGTCCCAACCTCAACTCCAAAACTTTTAAAAATGTGGTAATGTGAAGTCATTTACAGGAATCATGAGGCCTTGTCAAGTCCCAGTTCTGGCAATTACAAGCTTATGACTTTGGGTATGATATTTTACTTTTCCGGGGCCCCAGTTTCCTTATTCCCTACCTATCTAAGTAGATAGATATGTTAGAGTGCAGCTCTTGAACATGATCCAGCATTATTATTATTATTATTATGAAGCCATACAGAACATACATTCTAAATAAGTCTTTTTCCCCTTTGTGTATTTGGTGAATGAACTATTTTGATGACACTCTTTTCCTTTCTAAAAAGGTTAAGAATATTTTCTAGTCATACAAATGGAGAGAACAAATAGCATAGAGGAAAGTGATAGGGCAGGGTGGAGTTTTCCAGACTTCATATTTAAAAAAATTTTTTTAATGTTTTTATTTATTTTTGAGGGGAGGAAGTGGCAGAGAGAGACAGAGACACAGAATCCAGAGCAGGCTCCAGGCTCTGAGCTGTCAGCACAGAGCCCAGTGTGGGGCCTGAACTCACTAACCGTGAGATCATGACCTGAGCCAAAGTCGGACGCTTAACTGACTGAGCCCCCAGGTACCCCTCCAGACTCCATATTTAAATGGCAAGAAATGCCATATAACAAGATTGGGTGCATTCCTGACAGCAGTAGGTGGCAGCAGGAGTATGAAGTCTGCTTTGGAAGCAGTTATTGGAACCTCCAACTTGGATGTTTTCAATTGACAAACTGTGAAGAACATTATATCCTTTTTAAGAACTTAGTAATTTTTATTGAGTGTAGTGATTGTGAACTGTGTTAAACAATATGAACTTTACAATGAGGGCATATTATATATTAGTGATTATCTCCCAATATGTTCTCAACCCAAGCACCGCCAATTTCATCATATGGAATTAAGTCTTTAGAATATTAAAGAAGGTTAGTAGTTCTTACTGCTGGCCGAGGTATGGGCTTCTGTGGTTTCTTGGATCCAAGTTTCTTCATTGCATTGTAATATTTTTTCTGTTCCTCTGTCATAAAGATATCTTGACCTCCAAAGTAAAGATACAGTATAAAACTGGTTACAATCCCAACATGTGTTACAATAGCACTTGTATATTTCTGAGTCTTTCTTTTAGTCTTTTCTGAAATTTTAAATGGAAATTATCCTGAGATACACACACACACACACACACACACACACACACATGTTTTTCTCATTTAGATAAATTCTGAGTACTTTATTATTATATAAAACCTCTAATCACATAAATCTCTGATTAGTACAAGATCCTAATATGATTATATTATGTTTTGAAGGAGGCTCAGGGATCTCAAATACATTTTCATGAAAGAAAAAATGTTTTCTTAATCCATTCCACTGTTGACAGTTTTCATTTATTCAATAATTTTAAGTTCTTTCTGTATGCTAGAAAATGTACCTGGTATCAGAATTGCATAGGTAGATGAGACACAATGTCTTGTTGCCATGAGGAGTAGGGAAATGAAAACAGGTGGAAAATGCATAAGGCTATGAAAAAAAAAGTATTGTAGAGATCAAAATAAACTGTTAAGACTCAGAAACAGGCTTTATATATGCAGGTACCATTAAGCTAGGCCTTAAAAGATGATTAGAGTTGTACTAGGCAAAGCATTCCGGGATAAGAAAATACCGTATGTGAAGTCATGGAAGTACAAGAGCATGGCTTAGGCAGGAAGGGCAGAACATCCATATAGCTGTGTGTAGCGCGTGATAGTAGTGATGGTAGGTGTTGACAGAGGAGTAGGGAAGCAGATAGAGAAATGTGGTGTTGCGAGAGAATATGAAGCTGGAGAACTGAGTGGAAATAATTCCTGAAAAATCTCTAAGTAAGGGTAAAGCAGTGGTGACATTTATTGTCACAAAGACACTACAGCAACTCTGCAGGGGATGAACCTGGAGAGCAGCCACCCTCTGGAGGCTGGAAACCCTGCAGCTGCACTGACCAGATAGTGAACTGAAAAGAATATAAAAATGATCCAAGTCTGTCCTGACTACGAGTATCCTGATTACTTGGATGTACCACAGACAAAACCTCAGAGTGGAGAAAGTCGAGAGCTGAGGAATACTTATCTTCTTTTTCTGTTGGTTGAAGTTATCTATGATTACACCAATGAACAGATTCAGAGTGAAGAATGATCCAAAGATGATAAAGATGACAAAGTATAAATACATATATAGATTTTCTTCATATACAGGCTGAAGTTTTACCTAAATAGTATTGAAAAAATATTAAATAATAAAAAAACATAATAATTTAAATAAATTAACAGTTTAGCGAGTGTCATTACTTAATATAAAACTATTTTTGCCTTGCCCTGAGATACTCTTCTGCAAAAAAAAGTTCTTTATTCAAACTAGTATGAAAAACTAGTTCTTTATTCAAACTAGTATGGTAATGAAAGCTGTAATGTTTATGATTGTTCCTGAATCTCTCTTTCCATTACGGCTTACCTCTACCTGTTTTTTTGAGTAAATAACAGTGATATAACAAGAAACATTTTGAACCTATTATTAGTCTTATAATCTTTTTTGCAGCATTTTAAATTTGGGTTTGGAGATGCTGGTTCTTAAAGATATGGCTTAATAATAGAACATCAACTTCTAAGAGGAAAATGCAGCATAAACAGATATGCTCTGAGGAATTTTTTTTTTAATTTCTATTCTCAAAATCGAGTTCTCTGAAATTTGCTTGCTTTTTTTCATGATATTTTTGGAAGCTGCTTCACAAACTCTGCTTTATCATACTCTCCAGGGAGAGGGAGAGACAAGTTACTTTCCCATGAGCAATGTTTCTAATCTTGAGCCTTATTTATGAACCAGTCTAATGTCTTCTGATCCACGTATATTAGATATATATATATGTATATATATATATATATATCAGACATATATTAACTAAAATATCATCTTTATTTAAGTACTTTAGCTTAAGAGGATCATTTCTGTATGCAATTATAAATGTTTTGATTGCATCTAGTGTAAAATTCTGGTTATTCACTTAAAGAATTGCAAATGTTCATGTAGAAGAATCTAGTAACTATAAATAGTATTTTAGTGATACTTACATCTCGTGAATCAACGGCTGCGTACATAATATCCATCCAGCCTTTAAATGTGGCCTGTGAAGAATACATATTTGAATTTTGCATTAAAACCTAATCTAAGAATATGGTGTTTCACCATATGAAAATCTGATAGTGTTAGTATGAGTAACTCTTTGTATAATATAAGATTTTATATAAGGAGGTTGACATATTAATAAAATTTTTAAAAAGGGGCGCCTGAGTAGCTCAGTCATCCGCCTTCGACTCAGGTCATGATCTCACAGCCCATGGGTTCAAGTGCCTCATCGGGCTCTGTGCTGACAGCTCAGAGGCTGGAGCCTGCTTCAGATTCTGTGTCTCCCTTTCTCCTTGCCTCCCCCTACCCTACTCTCTCTCAAAAATAAATAAACATTAAAAAATTAAAAAAAAGAGAGATTGAAGTGAATTGATGAAATGAAATTGAAATAGAATATGATTGTATTTAGAGTCTGGAACTCATTTTCTTTATTTCTCTTGGAAGATACTGTATTTTTTTTTCTACACTAAAATTTAACTGTAGCTTGATTCATAAAATTCCCATCTTAGTCTCAAGTCTTTTTTATACCAAAATGTAAGCTCTGTGATTCAAACCTATGGGGAGTTTAAGCACAGCTCAATGGTTTTCTGTAGTGAATCACTGATTAGTTAATATATGGTCAATTAAGTCAAAATTATTAAACATTGTACATTTTGAAATCTACCTATAAGATTTGTATTTCCATAAATACGAGAACCATCCTCTGTAGATGTTGGTACAATAAATTTCCTGGCTAATAATTAATTTATCACTAAAATATATTTAATTCGTCACTAAATACATACATTGTTATTTTAACATATAACATTGCTCCTTTGGCAATGACTGCTAAAGATAACTAAAATGGTATAGTGCATAGCACTCAATAATATAATAAGAAAAAACCCGGGGGGTGAGGGAAGGATGCCTGAGTGGCTCAGTTGGTTAAGCAACCAAGTCTTGATTTTGGCTCAAGTCATGATCTCAGAGCTCGTGAGTTGGAGCCCCGCATTGGGCTCTGTACTCAAAACACAGAGCCTGCTTCAGATTCTCTGTCTCCCTCTCACTGCCCCTCTCTCCTCTCTCTCTCAAAAATAAACAAATATTAAAAAAATTAAAAAAGAAAAGAAAAAACCTAGGAAACAGAAGTATAAGCCATATTAAAACATACTAAAAACTGAACACTGGTGAAAATACAAAATAAAGTAACTGCAAAACATCTTAAAGTCAAGTTAAGCTGATAATATAGGTATTATCACCAACTACTTTTGTACTGTCAGACAATTTATTCAATCAAAGAACATCAGAGAATGATCTTTTGTGAAACATTTTGAAAATGTTTTCAGAACTCATACAGTGGCAACTTACCACTTGAAGCAACGCAAGATAGCCCGCGCCAACATTATCGAAGTTTACTTTGACGTTTTTCCATCGAGCTTGCTTGCCAAGAGCCTGACAGTCGCTCAGATTGTTGACTTCACTAACTTCAAACATGTTACCCGTTGTCGTGTTAACACAGTGGTAGAACTTGCCAGCAAATAAATTCACACCCATAATGCTAAAGATCAGCCAGAAGATGAGGCAAACCAAGAGTACATTCATGATGGAGGGAATTGCTCCAACAAGAGCATTCACAACAACCTAGAAGAGGAAATGAGGATAAGACAGCTGACAAATTGTTAAAATGGAAACCATTCCTTTACTTATTTAATATTAAAATGGGTGTGAAAAGAGTTAAAAATCTAGGTGAATAAGTTGTTTCTTGAATGTTTTCTAAGACATATTTGATAAGGGAAAACAAACAGTGACACAGCTAAAGAGCTAAAGGATTGAAGGAAAGCAAAATATGCCAAAGTGTGAAAAGAAATAAAAACCTGATATAGTAAGATGGAGTCAGAAAATGTTTGTATGCTGGGGAGAAAAGAAAAAAAAATGCATTAAATACCAACAGAAGAAGTAATCGTCATTCAGCAAAGCATTTTAATTTTCAAAAGTGTTAATGAATGACTGATGATTTGAAAACAAGGTTAAACAAATCCTTTACAAATAAAGTATCAATAATGCCTTAAATCTGCATCCTCAGATCAAGTCAACTTTTTATGACCATGAAGAATCAGGTTAGGAATTTACAATCTTCTTTTTTTTCTCTATTGGTAAATCCCAATTTAAAAAAGTATATTAAATGAGATAGAATTTATCCCTGGTCATAAAAGTACTGGATATTATTATTCTAAATCTCGCAAATATTCACTTTGGGGTAATATTGCTTCATCAGCCTACACTGACCTGTTTCATTAAGGAGAAATCAAGTTCCCCTTCCTTTTGTTAAATTCAAAAGAGCTTAAGTTGTATTTTGAAATCTCTAGGGAGGTTGACAATATCTTTTCTTGTCTAATTTAATCTGATTCATATTGGACTATTTTGTTAAGCATTTGTATTAAATGAAACTATTGTTTTATTTTAAAATGCTGTGAATGTGGGGTCACCTGGGTGGCTCAGTTGGTTAAGTGTCTGACTTCGGCTCAGGTCATGATCTCACGTTTTGTGGGTTCAAGCCCCATGTGAGGCTCCATGTTGACAGCTCAGAGCCTGGAGCCCGCTTCGGATTCTGTGTCTCTCTCTCATCCTGCCCCTTCCCCACTTGCACTCTGTCTCTCTCTCAAAAATAAATAAATGTTAAAAAAAATTTGTCTTTAAATACAGCGTGTGGTTATGTTAGAAATCAACACCAAAAATTTTTAAATTGATCAAAACCTAAAATTCAAAATTGTAAAAATTTCATATGCTACTTAAATTTTATTTCTTTTAGAAATTAAGTCATATATATTATACTTGCCACATTTATTTGCTACTAAAATTTGTGTAAAATGACCGTCCACAAATTTTCTTATCAAATCAATGCATAATGCATTTTACCCTATTTGATAGCTGGAATATTAATTCTGCCATAGATTGAATTAAAAATGCCAAAAATATTTTTTTCAGATTGGGGCAAATTTATAAGTTTCTTATTTTGTTCAATTGCTATCTCCCCTCAAAAAGAAATTGTTAATATGAAACCATTGAAGCAAGATGAGGGCTTAAATATGTCAATAATGGCAAAGATTCGTTTGAAAAGAACTTGAAATTGCATAATTTTTAATAATTTTATCTTGTTCTGTGACTTTTTTTTATCAGATAGCAGTGAAATGAAACTAGAATGTAAAACCAAATATTTCTTTGCTTATAGTGGTTCTGGAAAATCTGGAGAGTGGTTTCATTCTCCCTGATGAGTGAATCTCAAAGTCATGGCTGAAGTGTTTTTATTCCTCCAGACAAACCCTCTAACATAAAAGCCCTATGGGCAAGGAGAAATTTAATATGCATGTGCATTTTCATGCTGGATTAAACAAAGCCGGCCTTTGCTAAATAGTATTTTGAGGTGCATGACAAGTGGTTGTGTACCTAAATAAGTGTGTACTTTATGTGTAGATGCATAAAATATACACTAAAGAAAAGAGCTGGAGAGGACAATACACATGCTATGGAAAAAGAGAACCTCATTCAGAACACTCACTTAAAAGTGCAGTCTTTAAAACAAACCCCAGGGGTTGCCTGAAATGCTTAGTTTATTATTCTATCCCCCTATTTGGGTTGCTTAGGATGTATAGATTTCATCAGAGGCTACAATTTAGTGTTGTTTTCTTGTACAACAAGTATTTTTGTTACTCCTTTCAATTGAAGAAGTAAAGCACACGAAAACCATTTACCTTTCATTCATTACCAGTGATTTTTGAGGAGTCCAACTGCCTATTGGGAGGAATAAAAAACCCCTACTAGGAAGAATGTCAGTAGTAAATAATCATTTAAAAATATACAAGCAAGGAAAAGAAATAAATGACAGCACACATCTTTTAGATGTTGTGGAAACATCCTTGAACTATTATCAGAAGACTTGACTTCTAGTCCGTTCTGCCACAATTTCTGAGGACCTGCTTACATAAACCTCAGTTTCAGGAGGCGGGCCTTAGTGATCGCTGATTCCTGCTCTGAAATTCTGTAACTCTACGAAGTAAGTATCAGAAGATGGTACCCCTCTGTATCTAAATGATTACCTACATTTAGTTCTGACATGAATCATCAGAGAGCTTTTATTCTTACCCTCATGCCTTCAAACCGGGATAATGCTCTTAGAGGTCTTAAAGCTCTTAGTGTCCGTAGGGATTTAATGGCACCAAGTTCTGAATAGCCAAGGGCATTGGCTACCAAGCTAACCAAGGAAACCTACAAAAAAAAAAAAAAAAAAAGAATTAATCAGTCCACCAAGAAATAAACTGTTGATTAAAGGCATAGGATATGACGTCTCTTCTTTAGTACCAACTACATAAAATTCAGACCTACGAAGGCAGCCTTCACCTTCCACATAGTGGAATCATCTTACACTGCCAGCCTCATCTGAGGTCATTGCTTTTCTTACCAATGAAAACAGTCTTTGCTCATTTTTATAAACATCTATAAACCCTTCAAGTTAGATATTTCACCCTATGGAACCCCTTTCAACTTGTGTATGTATAACTGATGATTCAGTTTTGATTCAAAAGCCTAATTCTCCATGGATCTGAGTTTAATATCGTTGATTGGAAATTGTGTTTCTCTCCTGAATTTATGTAGCATCTTGGTTATGTGTACTGGAGCCATTTACCATTTAATAGTCAATTGCTTAGATATCTTCTTTTCCCTTTCCAGGCAGGTCACATAAACTTTTTATGGACTGGGATGAAACATTCTTCTCTTATGGTGCCTAATGCTGTCTGGTTGAATATGTGTTGTAATAAATAAATAAATAAATAATGGGATAATTTTACCTGAGGAAAAAATTTTATCAGACCATGTTGTAGTTTCATAATAATGAAGAAATATTTTTCCAAATTTCTGGACTTATAATTTAGTGAAATACATCTTCTGATATTTACACATAACTAAATTTCATTAAATATATGAAAGGTTAAAGAAGACATGTCCTTTTTTGAGAGGAAGAGAGTTTATTTGCTTAGATTTTCTTTCAATATAATAACATATTGAACATTTACTATATGTAAAGTATGTTCTCAATGCCTTATGCATATATAGATCTCAAGATGTAGATGCTATTACTATTGCCTTTTCACTTGTGAGGAAGTTGAGCTCCCCACTTCCCCAAAAGAAAAGAGACACATAGGTAATAAGAGGTGGAGTTGGGGCTTGAACTCAAGTGATCTGACTTCAAAACCGTATCTTATCCTTTTGCACATGTTATCAAGAATTTTTTGTCATTTTGTCACACCAAGAGCTTTAAGACCTCCAAGAAGATATTTGTTTGTCATCTGAACCACGAAATACAGAAAAAATGGTTTGAGTGACTATCATCTCAGTTCTTTCAAGGACTGTACACATGCTTTCCTTGATGCATGGGAGGGAGGGAGGAGTTAATTCATTACATCCCCTGGATGCTTTAAAGGCATGCGGACTTAATTTCTCGCGAGAAGGGCTGAAAACAGATCTGAAAACAGATCTAAATGAATCCTCTGTAACAGTCTTACGAGGTAGGATGGAAACGGTCATCAGCCCAAGAACACATGGTACAGAGGGGGGCACAAAACCCAGAACTGAGCCTTTAAAGGCAAATGGAGCCGCTGTTCCCTCGTTGTTTAATTTAGAATACATCTCACAGAATTTAACAGAAAATAAATGACTAGTGGCAAGATAATTTATTGAGCTATTCATTTCTGTCTAGTGTTTACTGCTACAGAAGAGTGGAAAGATGGGAAAGGTTATTAGAGAACATGCAGTCTTCTATATTCTGGGCTTTTTTGCCTCAGGAAGCATTCACAGTTTCTTTAGGCTTCTTTAGGCTTCTGCTTTCAGAAGACTTCCCTCATGCTCTCCAAGTCCTTTATTTGAGAACTAGGAGTTTAAAGGGAAGTGGCTGCAAATTCCTCAAGACCTGAAGTAAGGAAGCTTATGCTTTGAAAAGAAAAGAAAGGTCATGGCCAAAATCAGAGAGTACCGGATGGATAGAAAATTCTGGGTTCAAAGACTGGGAGGGACCACTTGCATATAACTACCCCACATTGGGCTTGACTCCGTGAGTTCCTAGAGAAGTGGGGCACAAGTAATTGTGCTTCCTTTAATGGGCCTCATACCATTTACTGTAGGACAAAAACTCATTTATTGAGTTAACAATGTGAAAAACTTCATATACTTAAAAGGCAATTTTGAAATAAATAATTTTCAAGGTTTGCCATGCACTTAAAATTTGAAGATTATGTCCTATATTGGTAGCATGCTTTACAACTTAATTCTTTTTTTACTTATTATCCCTGTCTGAGAGTGGTCAAATGACTAGTCCATGAAAAGGTAGCAAGGGGGGCAAGCCCATAGTGGGAATTTAGGCCTTCCGTTTTCAAGTTCAGTGTGTTTTCCACCTCAGCAAATATGTCCCCAACCTTTCAATGTATATTATTTTTGTTTTCATCTCTTTCGTGCTAAATACATAAGGCACTCCTGCTAATAATATGTACAAAGTGTAACAAAAGCCCTGTGACAAAAACTGAATTTTTAGTATAAATTTACATGAATCTAGGTACCTCACAATACAGCAAATTGTGAAACTGTTTGTGTTAGAAGTTTCAGGGGGTTGGTTTAGTTGTCATCATACCTTTCCACATTTCTGTATCAATGAGTCTGAGAAAGAGAAATAATGCAGGAAGGGTTTGATGATTTTTAGTCAGACCCTGAGAGTTCTGTGATTGGTTAATGAACCACATAATATGAATGTATCTCCCTTTAAAATGGCTAAAGCTAATTTATTAAGTTCAGTATGAGCAAGGTGAACTAAAAGCCACCGTCACCTCCATGCATTCCAATGATATATTTCAATCCAAATACTTGCAGGACTTTTGACGGCAAAATCCAGAAGCGTTCTCATTAAAGTGGGCTAAAAGAATATGCCCACTAGCAACATTTTTTTAACATTTTCTGGAAGAAGAAATAAGAACTATATGCATTAGAAAAGTAGTAGAATTCGTTATTTGCTGATATGTAATTGTTGACCTCAACAAAACAAGGGAATAAGATGAGAACTATTATAAGCAATAATATAATTATTTTAGGTGCTACTAAATTTTTTTCATGTATTTTTTAAAGAGTTGCTTAGGAGTCTTTTGGAACTATATAAACTTTAAAATATTAACATGAGAAAGTATAATTTAAAATATTATTGTTTTAAGAAGAACAGAGAGTACTAACCCCACCAGATGTTAAAACCAATTATAAATCTGCAGTAACTCAAGTTGTCATATTAGTAGACAAAGAAATGAATGAAACAAAATAAAGTCCAAATCAGACCTAAGACATGCTGGGATTTACCACATAGTTAAAGGTAGCATTTCAAAGGAGAGGTAAAAGAAAATGAGAAACCATTTTGAAAAAATAATGTTGGATCATAACCTCACACGTTACACCAAAATAAAAATTAAATGGATGAAGAAACAAGCAAAATTCAATGTATAAAACTGGGGAACAAAACGTGAAAAAGCGTTTTAATAATCTTGACATGAAAGGGTCTTCAGAAGCATAAACAAACCAAAAAGAGGAAAAAATAAGACTGATCAGTTTGATCAAATCAATAGGAAACATTTCTACATGGCAAGAAAAACAAAGTCAAGAAACAAAACCCCAAATAGGCAAAACAATCATACCATATGTGACAAAAGATCTTATTTTTATTTTTTATTTATTTATGTATATTTTAAATGTTTTACTTTAGTTTTGAGAGAGAGAGAGACAGTATGAGCAGGCGAGGGGCAGAGAGAGAGGGAGACACATAATCGGAAGCAGGCTCCAGGCTCTGAGCCGTCAGCACAGGGCTCAACGCAGGGCTCAAACTCATGGACCGCAAGATCATGACCTGAGCCCAAGTCGGAGGCTTAACCAACTGAGCCACGTAGGAGCCCCCAAATATATCATTGTTAGATTTTATTTGTTTATATCTTTCCTGTTTGTTCCTTCCTCCCTAAGAGTGTAAGCTCTAACAGAGCTTGATCTATCAGTTCGTGTTCACACTTATTTTGTTTAAAATGGCTTGTGGCCTGTTTTAGGTGCTCAACACACTTATTGCATAAATGCATGAAAGTTAGGAAATTGGATAGGTAACCCCCTGCAGTCTACATTTACTTTTAGGTAGGGAATTGAAGAGACCACATTCTTTACACAGATACATTTTTCAAGGTTTGAAAGCATATTCCTTCTGGTTTGAAATACTTCACTTACACCTCAGATTTTTCTTTTTTTAACTTTCTGTGGCTGTTTAGTTTTTTTTTTTTTACAGCAATTTACCTGATGGACTGTGAAGCCCTTTTCAGTATGTTTTACTTGTACTTTCAAGAACAGATTTATCTCTATGTTTACTCTAGCTTAGTGGACCCCATGGTCTGAGAACAAGTTGTTAACTTGTTATATTAATTCAAATATTTCAGTCCCAGCTTTGTAAAGGATAGACCCATTTAAGATAGCATAATTTGTCCAAAAGTAGAAGGCTTTAATCACCCGGTTCCAGTCTACTAATTGAGACTCAGTAAAAGGGAAGTCATCTTTTGGGGCAGCATTCTTTGAAATTAAATTTATTCATTTAGGCATTATTCAATAGATACTAAAGTATCTATATTAGGTGTCTCTAAGGATACCAACATGATACAAAACCCCTGCTCTTGAGAGATTTTTACATCTTATTCATATTTACTATGGGGCAAATATGTGGAAATACTTGAAGTACAATGTGATATTTTAGTAAATGTAACTATTTCAGTAAATTTCAGAATTCTCTGGAGAAGTTCTATCACATTTGTAAATGATCTTCATGCATGACAAAATCTTCCTGAACCGGAGAGGGTTCTTAAATGTAGTTAGTGTTCCATCATTTCAGGAAGAAGCTGGAGATTACAATAAATGCTAAACCCCAAGGCCAGTCTGAAAAGACAGTATTACATTTATAACAGATAGGAAACTCATGGGGTAAAGGAGAACTGAAGTGAGAATTAGGAAATCTGGACACTAATCTCAGCTTTGTTACTAAGTATTTGTATTATCTTAGGAAAATTATTTAAATGGAGGCTTCAGTTTCCTAATGGCTAGAATAAAGCCTAGATATTCTGAGGCCCATTCCACTGCAGATCATAAGAATATTAAACTTCCCTTTATGGATAGCTTTTCTCATTCGCATTGAGATTCATCTCTCTTGTCTATTAATGGCCAACTGTGGAAATTAGAAATGATTTCTAGTCTATTAAAGTGACTTGGTAGCAGATTTCTTATCAACTCAAAGAGTTAAACACATATGAGTTATACTATTATAAGTATGTATGCGTGGGAAAAAGGGGAGTAGAATTTAGATAGGCCCACGCTCGTCAAAATGATAGAAAGAATGAATGCACACATACAGCAATTATTGATTCATATTGACAAGTGTTAGGGCGAAAAAGTGCTTTCTGATTGCTAGGGAACCTAGTGCTTGAAGTACCTTGTTTTGTTGGGAGGCTGTGAAGCTTTATGCAATGGAATATCACAGACTACAAAGAACCAGATGACTGTCGTTTTGCCCCAGTGCTTCTTCATTGCTTGAAATAAGAATAGGTTGCAAGTCAGACAGATCCTATAATTGGTGATGTTTTTATGACTACTTACCCCAGGGTAATCAGATTCAGAGCAGGCTCCTACACCTAACTCTTTGCATGGTATATGTCTGAAGAGCTACTGGGGTATCTACTCGCTGATTTAAGAATGGAAATGTATTTTGTTGTCTTTCTGGATATGTGGCTGAATGAATACAATAAATGGGTTATTTTAGCATTATTTAGTAACAGCTACCCTAGAAAGGGATTAAAATGCAACCTCACAACCCCTGGCCCCAAATCTGTCTTCATTTTACCTTCTGGAGATTTTTTTTTAAATTGTTAATAAGCTAAGTGCTTAGATCTGTCAACTAATAGATTTTTAGCTATTCCTTACCTCGAGGTCCTTAACTTTCGGAAAAAGAGCTGTCTGCTTGTGGCATAGGACGCTCACTTGTTTTCTTTACCACCATCCACATTTTTCAGGACCTCTTCTACTGTTTTCCATGAAACTTTCCTGATTTTTACATTTATTGTATTTTTTTTAACTGCATAGTTGTGTCAGCATGAGGGAAACTAGGTTCTCAAAACTCAAGGTTTTAATCACAGAAATATGTGAAATGTCAAATTTGCCTTTTTAAAAATAATTTCAGGGGCACCTGGGTGGCTCAGTCAGTTAAGCATCTGACTTCGGCTTGGGGAATGATCTCACGGCTCGTGAGTTCAAGCCCCACATCGGGCTCTGTGCTGACAGCTTAGAGCCTGGAGCCTGCTTCAGATTCTATGTCCCTCTCTCTCTGCCCCTCCCCTGCTTGCACTCTGTGTCTCTCTGTCTCTCAAAAGTAAATAAAAACATTAAAAAGATAAAAATATATAAAAATTTCATAAAAATCACTCAGGATACTTACATCGACAATCAAGAAATCTAGCCAGCACCAGGCATTGGTGAAATATGTTTGAAATCCATAAGCTACCCATTTGAGGAGCATTTCCAGAATGAATATATAAGTGAAGACCTTGTCGGCATATTCTAGCATGGTTTTGATAGTCTTTCGCTGTTCAATGTATATATCTTCAAAAGCCTGTGAATCGAGAATACTTTTATTTTACTTGAATGACTTGCCTCCCTCAAATACTTGATAAAATTGCTTAGTATAATATTGGACACAAAGCAGTAATTTGACATATATGGGCTGATATCTGACAAACAGACAAATTCTAGAGACTAAAACTATCAGAAAATGTTGGCAACGAAATGTCAATATCTTTACTAATTTAGTATGCTCTTTCTTTCCTGCCTTTCAACCTCAAATCTCTATCTCAATTACTGCCGTAAAAATATGCTTTTAGAGAAGTAATATGAACTCAGTAAATAACTAGAAGTTCTGTTAATGAGCGATAGACTTGGCCTATTCCAACATTACTTTCAATGATTCCCTGAATGATCTGGCTTATTTTGAAAGAATAAATTGATTATACATAAAGAAAACACAGTACACTTTTAGTCCATAAATGTTAATGTAATTATTAGGGAGAACTGGACGGTATTTGACATAGAAGTTAACGTAGTTACAGAATGTCTCTGTAAGTGGTTGTCTCAGTGAGGAAAACATCTATTAGATAAACACCAGATGAGAAATTCCATCTGGCTGTTCGTAGTTCTGATTATTCTGTACTGAGTTTTGCATAGTTAAACCCTGGGTGCCAGGCTCAACAAGGCATAGATGTACCTCTCCTCTTTTGCTTCTTAAACTCAATGTATGTTTGTGGTATTTTCAGAGAATTAGCTATTTCACTAGAACCTGATTCTTACCATTTTGCATTTTACTTACCAAAGCACCACTACTGAGAAGAATCATGAAGACAATGAAAGTCTCAAACCAGTTGTGTTCAACAATGCTGTAGCAGGTTTTCCGAAGATTCCACCAGACCTTTCCTTTGCCCTCTTCTATACTTACTTGACAGAATGGAAACTTTTTAATACATCCTAAAAGATAACATTAAATATAATAAATTAGAAATATACGTGTATTTTGTACAACATATTGATTCAACAATCCCACACATTACTGAGTGCTCACCATGATAAGTTTAGTCACCGTCTGTCACATACAAAGTTATTACAATATTACTGACTGTATTCTCAATGCTATACTTTTCATCTCCACGATTTACTTATTTTGTAACTGGAAGTTTGTACCTATTAATCCCCTTTTGCTCATCTATTTTGCCTGTCTATTTTGCCCATCCCCTTAACCACCTTCTTTGCTTTCGTACCCATCTCCATCATTCCTAGAAACTATATTTTAATCTTAAATAGGAAGAAATTACACTTTGTTGCTTTCTCCCCATGCCTGTCTCAGATCATCATTTACAGGGGAACTGGCTACTTCATTCCCTAGTTATCTTCAGCATCTTTCCTATAAAATGAATCATTCTCAGACTTATATATTCAGCCAGCCACCTAAAAGGCAAGAAATTAATTTATCAAGAGTTGCATGAGTATAAATGCTTTCATTTTTAACACAAATTAGACTCTCTCTTTGCCCCAAGGCCATTGATGGAAATAGGCATCCAAGAACACCTCTCAAGTTTGTGGAAACACTGCACGTTCAAATTATTTATAATTTTTTGATGTGATCCTAAATTTTTTTCTTTCCTTCTTTTCATGTATAGAAAAGCACCCTGTCTTCCTAGGTATCAGCCCCTGTCCATTTCCCCAAGCTAATTTATTTTCATCCTCAGTGCTTTTCTTAGTTACACCTATGACTCATCTTGTCAGTTAGTATCTGTGTTCCTTTGTCCTCCCCCTCCTAATTTTCATGTTATTTCTAATTCTCATCCATTCTTCTGCTCTCTGGGCTAGTACTCATTGGATTAAATCCAATCACGTTGAATCAGCAAATCTTTATTGATTTGGGTGCAGGACACTGTACTAGTCTCTGTGAGAACAACTACTGTTTTCCCTGTCAAAATTCTACAATATTGCCGCATCCCCAAACAGCTCTGCTCACAGCACAAATTAACCACATTTGAAACTGTGAGGGTTGGAGTATGATTATTGTAGCATCTATAAATCAAATCACAACATTGCCAATGAGGACTGAAGGGACTGCAGTCCGTTATCAATGAGATGACATTCCAGAACGCTATTTATCTAATAGGGTTAGCTTCTCAACATCCTTGAGAATGAAACAAAAAACAAACAAAAAAAGACATGTCAAATCATCTTAATTGTCCAGACACAGTCACTGCTATTATGTAACCTGGAAATATAGATAAATTAACTTTTCAGAAGAAAAGAGAAAAGCAAAGATAAACATGCCTTCACCATTTCTTTGAAATTGTTCCCTCAAGTGGGGTGTTTTCAGTTACTGTAAGAAAGGGGGAATTGCATTTTAATCCTATTACAACTTGTTTACCTTCAGTAAAACAAGCTTCCGGTTTAAGGTCTTCCTCAGGCTCAATTTCAGCTTGTTCACCTTCTCTTGGAGGAGCAACATCCACTGTGCTTCCTTCAGATGAGCTGGTTGCATTTAATTTCTGGAAACAAAACCCCATTGCAAATTGTGATTTTTCTCCCCTTTTATTCAGCTAATTTGGAAACTGTTTGTCATAGTGTGAAAAAATGATGGCGTTTGCATCTGACTCTATGAACATTACTGATATTCTATACTAATAATTTAACATAATTAAAGACCTACTATTTAAAACAATGTAACTGCTGACCTGATTCAGACAGAAAAAAGTTAGACAGCATTCAGCATGGGTGATTTGGAAATGATGGATCATACTGATTGTTTTATGATCTCCATTTGTATATGGGTGCCATATGAAAATAGTTTAATGCATTAATACTCAGACCAAATCAAAAATAGTTTGATGTAAGCGCAGTATGCTGATATCCACTACTGATTATATTAGTTAAAATGCATCAAATTAAATTATAATTTCCACCTCTTCTGATGAAATTTTTCAGAGCAAAGAACATTACCAGTTGTCTCTAACTACTGTCCATGTTTCTGTAATTTTAGAAAGGAAGAGCAGCACAGTAAAATTAGTCACAGTCATTATATTTCGACTTTGAGCTATATTTTTCCTTTGGCTTACATAATCTTCTTATTTTACTAGCAGAAAGATGATGGATCTCTCTCTATCTCTCTGTCTCTCTCTTTTTGAACTGCTTAAGTGAATTTAATACTTGCCGAAGAATTCCAAATGAAATGGAAATTTCTTTTGAATGACATTGGGCAGAATCTGTATAGACTTTTATTAGGAGCCCATTTTAAATTCAACATGTTACCAAGTTGTGGATTTTTCCTTTAAATAAATCATTGTGACATGCCACATGGCTAGGAAGAGCCACTTTAATGTTATGAGAATAAATATATAAGTACTTTGAGATCACTTGGGAAAACATTATGGATTTGCAGTGTTTTATGAAAACTGATGCAAAGACATGACATACAACACAACCTAGCCAATGTAAAGCTTTTAGGATGAAAAAAACAGCACGTGGACATGGTAATGGTTCCCAAGCCTCCATTAACTTCAGTAGCTAAGTGGTAGGGGTCGCTCTGCCCTAGCCTTCTGAAAGAGTTAATGTGTTACTGAAAAATCCCCAAACATTGGTCATATTGGAGGAAATTTGGCTCAAGATTCTTGATTTACCGAAATCATAATGCAAATGTGGTTTAATATTTTATAATGTGAACTAATGAAAAATATTATCCAGATGATACTTTCTGTGATGTTACTTCAAAGGCAAGGTTAATCATGTCCAACTAAATATATTATGAAAATTAAATATATTATGAAAAATACTTTAAATCAAAGTGTAAGTCTATAAAATACCTCCTCGTCTGGAATAGGCCTACAAGAGAAGATAGGCCATCATTTTCAACTCATGGTTCTTAGGGTCATTACAGTACAAGAATTTTTACTATTAAATTTCTCTACTTTTTGGAGACCTGAAAGACTGAGCCATAATTTCTTCCCCCAAGACTTTTCTGCTTCTTATAGCCAGAATATCTTTATTTTTTTAAGAAAATCCCAGGAAAGCTACTGATAGAATTGCAACAGCTTCTGATATAACAAAGAAAATTCTTGAATTATCCAGTATCCAGTAATTATATTTGATTTCAACAACTAACTCTTCCCTTCCAATTTCATTTGTGGTTTATGGGTTGAACACTATGATATTTGATAAGTGGCAGTGATAATATCCACTGTGTAAATAAAACCAGTAAGAAACCAAATTAGTTTGAGATTAGTTATAAAACATTTCATATTTCTTCTTCCTATTGGCCAAACCAAGTTCACCAGTTTCTTCTGAGCTTAGTCATGGTCCACCTCTTCCATGAAGCCTTTCTTTCTTGTATGATTCCTTTATGCTAAATTTTATAGAATGTTAAGCCATTATACTTGATTGCTTTGATCAGATATTCTCATGAATATGTTTAAATTATGTATGTACATAAAGTTATACATAGGTACAAATAATATATTTATGTATAGATACATAAACATGTATACCAAAAATACACACACACATATATGTACCAAAAGACCCAAGCACAGAATAAACACTAAATATTTATATCAAATTTAGAGAGAGCGAATAAATGAATGATTGAATGCATTTTGTATTATATTTATAGAGAGAATTATTGTGTTTAGGTAATTTTATCTCTCCACTTTGATATATAACTCAATAACGGCCTTGATAGAAGTCTATTTAATTGTATTAGAAAATACATTTCAAATGAGTAGGAATTGTTTAACTAATAATATTTTTAAAATAAAAACACATGAAATTACCAAAATTTTTTTCTAAAATATTGGCAGACACTCCATAAAGGAAGAAAGTAATCATCATATGTGTATATATACACAAATACATGTGTACTTTCCCATTTGAAAACTCTAGAAAACATACTTTTTTAATTTTACCACTGTTAATTGTGAGATATTTGATTTTTCACATCATAATTGTCTGCCATATAGTCTTATATTAAAATACACATACTATACACACTTAAACCCAAATGGCACAAGTAATGGTAGCCACTAGTCTGAATGACAGCTGAATCTACCGTTACCAAGTATTGACCTCTGGATGTATTTTTGTTATTAGTACTGTCTTTAGATTATAAACATTTTTGTGAATGTGGTTAACATGTTTGGGTATAAATACTTTCAATTTTCTAAATAGTTATGGAGGTGATGCATTTATACATTGTAAAGATTGTCAAATAGAGGGTCAGTAGTGAGTTAGTTTGTCTCTATCTGCCTGGTATTATTATTTTAAAACATAGGTTTTAAAAACAGACAAACCACCCTTCCAAAGTCCCGCATATATTCTACTCTTTTCAAACAAGCAGAACCCATTTTACCTAGACAATTGCTTTACTGTTAGGAATTTTTCTGATTTTAAGGATAAGCTTTTGAAACTTATCCCTTGGCTGTGTCTCCCTCTCTCTCTGCCCCTCCCCCACTCATGCTCTGTCTTTCTCTGTCTCAAAAATAAATAAACATTAAAAAAATTTAAAAAAAATGAAGGGGCGCCTGGGTGGCTCAGTTGGTTGAGCATCCAACTTCGGCTCAGGTCATGATCTCACTGTTGGTGAGTTCAAGCCCCGCGTCGGGCTCTGTGCTGACAGCCTAGAGCCTGGAGCCTGCTTCGGATTCTGTTTCTCCCTCTCTCTCTGCCCCTCCCCCACTTGTGCTCTGTCTTCCTCTGTCTCAAAAATAAATAAACAGTAAAAAAAATTTAAACTTATACCTTGGAAAGCTTCTTAAAGAATATTCAGTCTTGTAGACCCTCATGCACCAAAGCTGAAAAGGTATTTGGTAGGCTAGTGTTCATTTCACTAAGAAGTGTTTTGTGGGACGCTCCTTTTCCTCTGGGAATTGACATAAGGTAATTCTTCTTAACCTGGAGAATCAGGCTTATTCTGTTTTAATCTTCATACGCCACTTTTTTTTTTGTCATAGGAAAGTACATACATTTTATTGTATGAAGTTCAAAACTCTTGTGTCAACCACATAAAATTTCAGAAATTGCGAATTTACTTATTTATAAAGTAAAGCTTTTAGAATGTGTTCTTATTAAGTTACAACAATTTACTAATTATGATATACTTCCTGATATGTTTTCGTTGCTATATACATAAAGAATTTTTCTGATGTCTTTTTAAAGAATTAATTTATACCCTAGAACCTTAAATTCTAAAAATTTAAAATCCTGTATGTTACTATAATTCCATCTATGCAATCTAAACAATTTCTAATTAATTTCAATATTTGGCACTCATACTCTGAGAGAGCATAGTTTGTGATACATTTTATCATAGCCGTACCAAAATGACTTCCAAGTTTATTTAAAAGCATGTAACTGATTTAAAAGCAAATGATTGATGATAAACACAAAGAATAACTTACTTTCTTTCTATTGCCATAGCTGTGATACTACAGTGGTATATAAAAAAAAAAAAAGGCAAAGAAACCTGAAATGAAATTTTCTGTATTAAGGAACTCAATACTATACTAAATAATAAAATTAATACTTTTTCAGAAGTACGTAGAAAAATATAAATAGGTATATAGGCATAACTATAGAAAGCTTCCATATAAAACTGTATAGTACAAGTTCAAACTTGTGTTCTTGTACTATTTTCTCTTACCCCTCCAATATTTTATGGCGCTTAAAAGTTCAACTCTTCCATCCCTTGTAGAAACTACTGAATCTACAGAGGGATGATGGCTTATGCTCTACAAATGCACACTGGAAAGCAGGTTTTAAGATGCAACATTCTCCAGGCCTAAATCAGCCACAGAAAACATGCCTGGCTGTAGCAGAAGCCTGGCGCAATACTGTGGAAGCCGCACGCTGATCCAAGAACCATGTTCTCAAAGGCATGGTCCCTGAATATGAAGTTTTCAAGAAGGTTGACTGCAAATACCATTCATAAGAAATGACAGGATCAGCACCCATAAAGGCCATGAGACCGTTTTTCCCCTCTAATAACATGAACTTATATAGAAATTCTCCTTTGTGACGAGTATTGCTCTCGATTTTTATCCAATTAAATAATGAAATTTAACTTTCAAGAGAGAAGAGAATGTTAGCAACTGGCCTACTTCCACTGAAATGCGCTTACATTTCATTTATTTTCAGTCAGCTATCAAATGTTTGACTCTTGCAAACTGCTATATGACTCAAGAGGCAAAAATAAAAGATTCAGCCATTACAGATTGCCTTTAAAATCTAGTCATTTCTCTCATAACTTCTGAATTTTGTCTTACAAGTAGAAGAGGAAAATTTTGGGGTCACACATACTATCAGGGCCTTAGTCTGATCTTTTGGATATGCATATCCATATCTTGACTTATGATATTGCACTTGAAGACACACCAGGAGGCCATTGGGCTGCTTGTCCAAGGCAGGAAGAACAAGATGAAAATCAATAGTTCTGTTTTCTAGACAACATATTGAATGGCTAAAAATATAAACCACCTGTATGGGGCTTTGCCTCAACATATTTTAAAACTGCGACAGCCCTGGTGCTACTTTAATTTCAAAACAATCTTAATAAGAACATATATTTGAAAATGAAAATAATTATCTGGTAGTTGAAAAGTAAGGTAAAAGGGCATCAAAAAACCAAAATAAGAAGCTGGTTTATCTTGACAAGATATACAAAAATTTCCATCTAAACTAGCCTTAATTGGGTTTTATTTCAACAGAAGTACACTAATGCACCAAAACAGTTCTCTAAAGGTCAAGATGGGTTTCAAATGGCTATTCACATACCCATCTGTGCCTCTGGAAGAGTTGCCTCACATTCAATTTCACATAGAGAGTGTTTGGAAGACACTGAGAGCAAGACAGAGAAAGCCCAGAGGTACTTCTATTGCTCTCCAAATTCTGAAAACAGGGCACAGTGCCTTTTCCAGAAGGGCACGTACTTGGGATCTTAAGTATCTATTTTCAGTTTCCATGAAGGCTTAGAAAAGGAGGGAATACTGTTATAAACATGATTTAAAAAATAATTTTTCAGTAGCATTTAACTCTGATTCTGCTTATGAAGAAAAAACAAATCAGATTCTTTTCACTGGCTAATGTTGGTTTACACCCCAAAATTAATAGTCATTGCTAAGTAAAAATTGCATAAATCAGCAGGGACCTGTATTTTTTTCCTACTTTTCACTAATAAGTTTATTTTCGAATTGATTGCAGTCTCCAACTAAATCTCAGTTACCCCTAAGGAAGAAGAGAGTAGGTGTAAATTAAACCTAGAGACAACTCCGAACTCTAGTTAGATACTTTTTCTCACCAAAAGTATTGAAACTGCCAATACTCAAGAACTTTCTACTTTTGCTTTGTAATTTCCCTCCCAGAACCCCCCCACTCTGGCTGAGATTCCAGTAAGCACTGATATCAACAAGAGAAAGTTGAATGAAGAGAATAAACTAAAGGCTTAGTTAATGTACAAACCTATGGTAATCTTGGGAGATCCCCTTCACTCCTCATAAAACTATAATTAATAAAAAATAGGACATTTTCTACGTCTCTTTTTTACTTGCTCAGTTTTGGGTAGAAAGAACATTTAGGGAAAATTAATATAGATTAAAGAAATTTTTTTAAAAAATGGATACCCTGGACCAATTATTTAATGATCAAAACGCAGTGAGCTTTTCCTATCCCACATCATGACACTTTCCTTCTTTTACCTACTTTCCAATGAACACTTAACGGTTTTGCAGACATATGACTCAACAACTTCCCTAAACTACATGAAAATCCAAGATATGTGGTGCCCAAATACATACAGACTATGGCCCTTCATATCCAAACACTTGTGATCACCTTGCTTTTATTTTTCACAGAGCCTTAAAAACAACATGAAAGCAAACATTTCCATCTGGAGCAAATGAATTATAAGGGTTGAAAATTATATTCATGAATCTGAATATAATGATCTGAAAATGGCACTATCAAAAAAATCCTGTGAGACTCATTTTGGTAATACGATTTACTTATAAGGGCTGAATCAGCAACAACCAAAAGTTGTGGTCTTATTTTAATGAAATAAAAGCGGAGAAATAAAAAAAAAAATGCATGCTCTCTTAAATTCTTGACTATATTGAACTTTAAACATTCCTATCATATTTTAAAATAGATATAAATCCTATAGAGCATGCAATGATTGCTTTTAAAAGTTTAAAAGGCTACACTGGAAAACTCATTAGCAGAATCAAATATGACGTGGGGCTGCCCGTGTCTCCTGACCATGCTGCGATGTGTCACACGATTCAGCAGAGAGCAGCTGGGCACATCTAGCACTTCCTTGCCATGGCAGGGGAAGGAACAGAGCTGAGTAGCATGCAGGCCAGTCAAAATTTACTTAGAAAGTGATTGTACATGTACAACTTGCTTGGGTAACCTGGGTAAAAGTGGTGGCACGAGCCTCTGGCTGGTTAAAAAACACCAGAGCTGCACTCTTGATGGCTCCAGCTTGGTTTTACCCCTGTGAGAAGTAAGAATGGTAAGCAGTGAAGGTCAGAGTATGATATTGCTAGATTGTGCTTTGGAATTCAACTTCAAATATGATTCTTAAGAGCATTTATTCTATATCCCCACCTAGGAAGACAACGAAACCTTTTAAAAACAAAATTATAAAATTTCAGTTATATAAATATTCCAAGAAATCATGATTACATGAACTTTAAAGATATAAAAACAAAATTCTACATTACATCTTGTCACAAGATTTGTATGATTCCAAGTTCATCCTAGATAAAAATATCACTATTGTGAAATCTATACCTTTAATTCTCTTATATTTTTTCATGCAAAGCTTTATATTTGTTTCCATCCCATCCCATTTATGTTAGTGATCCATATATATGGATATAATGGATATAGCTATAGATGGATAAATATATATGTTACAAGAATAATAAGAGCAATTCACATCTTTATCTCTAACAACTATTTTAGGGATGATTTCTCCCAGTTGTACTATAGCTAGCTATACAGTATGACAAATATGAATGTAAGGAGTAGAGTGACGACAGTTTTCAAATATATCTATGTTAATGATTAATTTATTGCCTCTTCTTAAAGCAGAAATATATTGCAGGGTTTTTTGGTTTTGGTTTTGGTTTTGTTTCTTTGTTTTTTAGTGAGAAATGTATTACTTTTTTGGTTAGGTCATATGATTTCTTACTTTGTCAGCAAAAAGAAAGGATATTCTGTGCTCTTCAAAGCATAGCTCAATGTTCTTTTTCTACTTGTGGTCAAAAACCTAAGAAGCATGAACCAAAATGTCACTTTCTGGATGTGTGTGTGTGTGTGTGTATGTGTATGTGTGCAGTGAGTTATTAAGAAAGAATAACCCAGCCAACATAAATATGTATGTGAAACATGACCTATGTTCAGTGTCAGAAGTTTTAAAAAATTTCAGGTTAAAACTGAACTTTGTTGGAATTTAAACCCACTGTATAATGTTAGAGCATGCTAATTTTTTGCTTTTATTTTTAAAAGCAATGTACGTTTAATCTTTGTGTGAGCATATATGCGAATTCCCTTATACTTTTTTAGAGGGTTTTTAGTTCTAATTTAAAAAATCATACATATAAAATTTATTGTTGAATTTATTTCTACTGTTTGAAATAATCTGGGATTTTATCCTACCTTTATAAAAAAATTTATTTTTCTATTTAGTTTGATGATTTTTTCCACTGTTATTTTAAACAATTTTAATTTCATTACATTCTTTTATTGGTTTCCATGTATCCAAAATTTAGCTTGGAAGAGGATAGAATGGTTATAAAAAGCGTCACCCAAAAAGGAATTTTCTTTCAGATGATAAAATGTTTTCCAGAACTTGATAATGAAGTCATTGTGTCTCCACATACCAAATGTATGATTTTCTAGCAATTAAAAAGATATGACAATGAGGTGGTGTTCTAAGCAATCATTTGAAATATCTGTGGGCATTATAGAGTTTTTGAAATATTCTGGAAATCAACTTTTTGGTAGAAAAAAATTAAGATATTTAATTTACATAAATTCAGTTTGATAAAACCTATGACATTAATGTAGCAAAAGTTTCTCTTCCTCTTTGTTTTTTGTTTTGTTCTATTTTGTTTTGTTTTTTACCTCTTCTTGACCCCAAGCTAGTTTTGTCTCTAATCTTCCTTTATTTTCTCTTTATAATAAATTCTTTGGTAAGTTCCTCTATTTTCAGGGTATTAGATAATTATGAATACTGCATTATAAAATCTGTTTTTAAACCCTGATTTCTCCCCCAGGGTCTTACTCCCAATACTGTCACTTCTAATTCAGTATATTCCAATTGAATTCTTCCTCTTCCTATTTAAACCTGGTAACCTTCCTAAGAAGACTATTTCAGAGAGTGGCATTATTGTTTTTCCAATTTCCCAGAGTCTTTCTTTACTAGTTTGTTAAATTGCCAGATCTCAGCACCCATATTTATTACCTTAGCCCAGAATTTCATCACTTCATTGCTATCAAATTCCCGTTGACAAATTCATTGATACCAAACAAACCTGCCTAAGACATCACTTTCCTATTGCCTTTTTCCTGCTTCAGAATCAATAGCTCCTTATTGACTATATAACCAATTCTAAGCTTTTCCACTTACCTCAAAGACTTTACATTCTGAAAACACCTTATTCACCCAAACATATTTTCCACTATCTTCTCAACCAGTACTTTATTCATGCTGATTGTTCCACTGCTGCACCTTATTACCAAGCCCATTCTCAACTGTGAGTTGCCTTTGGTAGGGTTTTGCTTTGGCTTTCTGATCATATATTTGACCCAAATTTGGAGGCCTATTTCAATTTTATCTCTTCCATTTAGCAGCTTGCTATGTTCTTGCTGTTCTCAATATCTATAATTTTTATATTCAGGCCTGCAGGATAAAACTCTTTAATAGGTCTTGAATGATTTTGAGAAGTAGCGTTAGCTTCCTCAAAGATGTTAAGATTTCCCAAAGGGGGTTATAGTATAGAGTTCTCCTTTAACTCCTCCTTACTCTTATGAGCCCAGCAGAGTGCTGAATTCACAAAAAGTGTTCAATAAATGCTTATTGATTAATTGATGTTTTTTCCTTAAATAGATCTGTTTTAGGTGTTGAAAAATAAACTTAGAATTGAATTCTTATTTTATCAGAATTAGCAATATATAAATTAGAATTGCTCTCATTAAGCAGACTTTGAGTGGAATTCCATATTATGCCTCATTTTGTATGTATTTTTACCTTTTACAAAATATTTTCAAATTTACTGTTATATCTCAGCAGTGCTGAAATGCCTGAAAGATAGGATCAGGAGCTATGAGTTATGACATTGTCAACTACTTATTACTTATACAAATTCTGTTGATACCATTTTTAAGAAGAGGAGTTTTTGAAATATGCTCACAAAATCAGACATCATTGGTCTGATTCCTGTGGTGCTAAATATCACACCCTCAAGCTAAAATCTGTCTTTTATAACTCCGTGCTGGACTTACTTCCTACTGGGATATTAGAAGTCCACAAATAAGTAGTAGTAAAGATTTTAATGTTTTTCCCAACGCAAAACTGCAGAATCAATACCATTAAGCGGCTATTATGGGATCCTATTAATTCTAATCACACAGTGGGAACAATTCCCTTCTTTGTTTTATTTTGAGCAACTAGTAATGTGACAATAAGAATACATTTTCAACTTTTACCTCTTTACTGTAATCCTCAAGTGGAGATTCTCTAAGCAGGTCTTAGCATTTTTCAAGTTAATCTGGAATACCTTATAGATTTGCTCACCCTTGACTGGGCAGAATGTAATCAGCACCTCGTGTATTTTCTTAACATGTGTAATACTTTCATAAACGAATAACACTCTATCATAGTCAATAAGCCTTCAGAGGTGAACAAAAGCTACACAAAACTTTCACATTAAAAAAGTCATAGCAAAACCTAATATAGAAAGTAAAGAAATGACACTTTCACAATGATCAATAAAATACAGTTCATCGATTTGTCTATAGAACATATGTCGTGTAGAATAGAATGTGTTAAATAAGGTTGATTTTTTTGACAGGCCACAATTTTTAGCCAGATTTTCAAACTGTCAAGAAGATGAATAGACTAATTACTCAAGATGATGATTTCCTGTGGAAAGTTGGAATTTCTATGAATGGATTTCCCGATAAAGAACATCTCATAATTTTCCAACATTGTCATATATATATTACTCTCAATATACTTTTTAATAATGCATATAAACACAGTAAGAATACTAAATAACCATAATGCATGGTTATTATAGGAAATGTAACAAAAACTTTAATAGCATACTTACCTCTTTGCTTTCTTCTAGTTCTGACTCACTGCTAAACTCTTCAGTATTTAAGTTTTCGAAGTCAGACTCTCCAACGGCAATTGGCACTGTTACAGTGAGGCTGGGATTGTTTATAAATGACATATAATCATTTTCATCGATTACATATTTTTCAACACTGCTTCCGGTACCTACACCACTGGTGGTTCCATTCCCATCTTTAAGATAATTAAGTTCTTTGCTTATTTCTATTCCAGTATTATTGGAGATGCAGCTGTCTATTTTGTTGCCTTCATGGATCTCTATAACTTTTGGCTTTCTAAAAAAGGTTTTTCTGAAACACTCCCGTATCTTATTTTTCACATAATCAATTCCTTTTTGCATCCTTCCTACTGCAATCTGGAGATTGTTCATTTCGTTATCATCATCAGTAGCAGCAAGATTGTCTGAGCTAAATGAACTCAACAATAAGGCCAGAAAGAGGTTCAGAACCTAAAAGAAAACAAGAAAATTTGCTACATTAATATGAAGAATTCATAAATTAATAACTTAAACAGGGAATTCATAGATCTTTACTAAAATTAAGTCAACAAATGCTTATTGTATTTCAGACACACGTCTTAATCACACACTATTTAAAGAGCCTGAAATCTTCTACCTGCCATTAGGGTGAAATGATAGAACAAGTGCCTTTTCTTTTGTAAAGAAGGACAATAAGAAAACTTCTAAGACTTTAATTGTCTACTCAGGGCTGTCAGTGAAGAGACATCTTACTTTTATGGTTTGGCCAATGAGAAAAAAAAATCATTTTAGTAATTTTACTTCATTTTATTAGTTAGTCTAGGGAATGTCTAGCTTCACGTGTATAAAAATGAATTTATTTGATAACCTGGTTTTATGTGTTAAAGCAGTATACTTTTAATATAAATTCCTTCGTCCAATGGCCACAAGTTAATAACAGCAGAAATTTCTAAATGCAAATTATATAAGGTTAATACATTTCCCATCAAAGCAAGAACCCTAGTTCGTTTCCTTATTTCTGTATCAGATTTTCTTCATAATCTAGAATTTCTTAATATATTATTCTGAAAAAAATGCATATCTACAGTAATTCCACAAACATTCTTTAAAATTTTTTAAATGTTTATTTATTTTTGAGAGAGAGAGACAGAGCATAAGAAGGGGAGGGGCTGAGAGAGAGGGAGACACAGAATTTGAAGCAGGCTCCAGTCCTGTCAGCACGGAGCCTGATGCGGGCCTTGAACCCACAGATCATGAGATCATGGCATGAACCAAAGTCAGATGCTTAACCGACTGAGCCACCCAGGCGCCCCTCCACAAACATTCTTTTAAGCAGTCTCACTTGAAATGCACCTCTCAAAGGAAAGGTTCAGTACGATGTCATAAAGAACACTTTGTCCACAAATAATTGAGAAACTTCTGCATTAAAACACATAAATATGCAAATGTGCTTTTATAGTTGTGCTTTTTAGTCAGAACTGAAAGTAAGCTTTTAAAATCTTGTCAGTGTCCATACATATGAAAACTAAAACTGCAATAACTTATTTTCTTTTAATAAAGCAAATTAACTAAAACTGCAATAACTATTTTCTTTAAATAAAGCAAATTCAGGGAAGGATATATTTAGACTCTTTCCAAGTCATTTGAATAATTGCATACATAGCTACAATATAATAGCCTATTTTATTGAAATTTATCTTTAAAATTCAGTAATATGCAACTTACACCTCTGAGTAAGCCAACAATATGAACTATGAATGTGTAAAGATCAATTTCAATATAAAATAGTTATATTTTTGGATTTACTGGAGATCATTTTTTTCTCAAAGTAAAAATAGGGTAAAAATAATTCAAGCCATAGCAGTAATATTGGGATTAAATTAGTCTTCATAGAACATTTCTTTGAAAAAGAAAAACAAACAAACAAAAAAAACTAATATTTTTGCTCCCAAACTTCCACAAATGTACCTTCAGTGAATCCTCACACCAACCTTAAGATTTCAGCTTTGTTATTTCAGTGTCATAGTTGGGGAACTTGAGGCTCAGAGAAGCAAAGTAACTCCCCCAAGCTCAGAGTGCTAGTCCTGGGATTTGAGTCTAGGTTATTGAAGATCAAACTAGAACTGTCTATTGCATCAGGCCACCTCCCTAGCTACAGTTTGATCTTTTTCTTAAATATGAGCATTTGTAATACATACGTACCACAAGGTTTCCAATGACCATGACCAACATGAAAACAATAAGGCACATGGTTTGGCCAGCGACCTCCATGCAGTCCCACATGGTTTCTATCCACTCTCCACATAGCACGCGGAACACAATCAGAAAGGAGTGAAAGAAGTCATTCATGTGCCAGCGTGGAAGTTGACAGTCACTGGAGATCTTGCAGACACATTCTTTGTAGCTTTTACCAAACAGCTGCATGCCGACCACAGCAAAAATGAAGACAATGATGGCCAACACCAAGGTGAGATTACCTAGAGCCCCCACAGAATTGCCAATGATCTTTATCAGCATATTCAGGGTGGGCCAGGATTTTGCCAACTTGAAAACTCGTAGCTGTAATTAAGTGAAAAGATACTCTCAGTATAATCACAGTATAATTTTAGAAGTTAGTTAGACATTGTTTTATTTATTAGTATACCATATTATAGACCTACCTCTGAGGAGTATAAAATCTCAAACCGTACTAAAATTCAAATCCAGAAAAAGAAGTTAACAATACTAGAATCGTAAATCAAGTCATATCATTTAAAATATAAAAATAAAAGAGAGAAAATATTTCACAATAAATAAAACATTCTGATTAATCAACAGATATATCCCTAGAAACATGTTAATATTTGATTACAGTCATTTAAACTGAATTGAATTTAGTAAACTAATGTCACACTCAGACAATAAAGTTAAAAGAAATATTGAAAATCTGAATTATATATTTTAATGGATATTTATAAAACTAAAATAAACTAATTTGATTAAAAAACTTACATGAAGGCTTCCTTTCAATTTGAAAAAAATACACATTTTTCTTAATTTTTAAAAAATTTTACATATTTTGAAAGAAATATTTTTGCCAAATTTAAAAAAAGTTTGTTATACCATTGTTTTAAATGCTAATGGTATCAGATTTTTCCTGCATGTTCCTTTAAAGTAGTTCCCACTAACAAAAGTAAGGTTGATAAAAAGCTAAGATTAGGGGCACCTAGGTAGCTCAGTTGGTTAAGCATCTGACTCTTGATGTCAGCTCAGATCATTATTTCACATTTCGTGAGATCAAGCCCCACATTGGATTCTCTACTGACAGTGCAGAGCCTGTTTGGGATTCTCTCTTTATCTCTGCCTCTCCCCCACTCATGCTCTATCTCTTTCTCAAAATAAACATTAAAAAAAAAGAAAATTCACATATCTTAAAAAAAAAGCTAAGATTAATTGAGGCCTGAAGTTTTTATTTGCATTTCTTTATAGAGTTGAAGCAAAAAAATGTTAAGTGAAATTAAAACATAATTTTAGAGGCACATGTGTGTTTTTAAATGTCTCCTACCAATCATTATGAAATGCTTCAACCATTTTTATCATTCTTAGTTTGAAGAGAATGTTTATATATTTTCTTAGAGTATCATGCATATTGATGTAGATTTAAAATATTATTAAAAGTACATTATAAGATACACATGGATTCCTTTTCAAAATGAATTTTATGCCGGTGATATAATATAAACATAGTCAAAGTAGATACCAATCTGAATGATCTCAGTACAGACAATCCCTCCACATTTGCCAGGCCAAGCTCCATCAAACTAAGGCTGACAATAATTCCATCAAAAATATTCCAGCCCTCTTGGAAATAATAATACGGATCCATGGCAATAATCTTGAGAACCATTTCTGCTGTGAAGATCCCGGTGAAGACCTAAAGTGAAATAGAGATGACAAACATTGAAAAACTTTTGACCCTGGAAGAATCTGTAAAGATAATGAAATAGTCATGAGTAAAACTATTTAAAATGGATAAATGTGCTAAACTGATATAAGTTCAGCATTTTTTTTCCAGGGGAGTCTTTGTTTATTTAACAAATCTGCTAGATTTAACAAATCTGCTAGATAGCCAAGAAAATGCTGATTTGAAAACATTTCCTCATTCACATCTTAAATCTGATACTAAGTAGTTAACTACTGAATTCCACCCCTTTTTGGTACACCATACTTGTCACATAATCACAATGAATTCTGCTTTTAGTATTATTGCATTAAGAACAAATCTATGTATTATTTGAAGTTACTGTGTCTATTTTAAATTTGGTAAAGAGCATATTTTGTTCTTGATTTTTGTGATTTTTTTTTCAGGGACATATTTATAATTTTGTAAATATTCCTGAAATAAGAGTGAGGTTGCCACAAATGTTTTGTAATGATAAGCTCTGGATGCATGCCTCAGAATTAAGGTTGATGGATTAACAGAGCAAGGAGCTGCAGACCTAATTGAAAGCAGCAGGAGAACATTCTCAGTGACATACACTTACAGTTAAAATTAATAAATTATTTGAGTGGTTGGATGAATGTCTGTTTGACAATAGAAAACGAAACACACTCAAAAAAATTTTTTAACTCAAAACCACAGGCTAAGAGACCCAGGGGCATGAAGAGTTATGAAATTACTCTTGCAAAAAATCTTTTAAAGCAATTATCTTAATTAAATATAGGTAATAGCTGCATTTTATGACTGTAAAGTCAAGCTTACCATTTACAAGGTAAATCAGCCTTTACCTTGAAGGAAGTCTGTCAAAATAACAGTATCCAAAATTATTTGTTTTCCTAAAACATCAGGTTAATTAAAAGAAATGTTGATCTACTCTTAGAAATGTATAAATGCAGCTAACATATTATTTTCCTAAACGCAGAAAGACCTATGGGAAATACCCCTCCCAGAAAAAAATAGCTTCACTTCAGTTCATCATTCATTCAATCGAGTAGAAATAAAATGTATTTCAAGTAATCTTAATGTATAAAAATCCAGATATATGGTGGAATGCACACTGAAAATTATTTCTTTTCTGTTTTATAGAATGCCTCACCATAAGATATTTTTCCCTGGTGAATATAAAATAAATTTCGGTTTAGAGAAATTTTATTTCTTATACAAAGTCTCAGGAGTAGCTAACTGTTTGAATTAGCAGCCTGATTATAGAAATAGATTAAACTGAGGTAGAAACTATCCAGGTAAATCATCTACAAATGTTTCTTTCTACAGAAAAATCATAAGGTGATCTTTTCAGCTCTTCTGAAATGACTGGATCTCCTGCATTAAAAAAGCTTATACCTTAGGGGCATGTGGGTGGTCAGTTGGCCAAGTACTCGACTCTCAATTTGGACTCATAGTTCGTGAGATCAAGCCCCATGTCGGGCTCCGAACTGACATTGTGGAACCTGCTTGGGATTCTCTCTCTCCCTCTCTGCCCTCTCCTGCGCTCTTTCTAAATAAATAAATAAATAAATAAATAAATAAATAAATAAATAAATATTTTTTTAAAGCCCTATACCTTAAACATACATTCTTTCACCTAAAATGTAACCCCAACATGACACTCCTTTCATTTTAATTATAATTTGCAGTTTAAAATTGTATTTATTTATATCTTTAAACGTTTTCAATTTAAGCCCTAAAGGTCATTTGTATTGTTTTTTGGTACATTTTAGTCTAGTTTAGCATTGTCAGTGATTAGGAATTCTTAAAAATTGCTTCTCATTCTAACAACGGTCAATCTAGCATACTGATTTAATGCCTATGCTGACACGATTTTAAAACTCCATCAGAAAATTCTAAGAACAAAAATAACTGGCAACCTCTGAATCTGTATTAGATTATGTAAATAATGCCCATGTTTATAAGCAAGGTTAATGTGTGGTTTATAAATATACATTCAGCGGCTTTTGAATTTTTTATATCACAAAGAATTTTTAAGACTCAAAACAATTAATAAAAACATACTGAATGTTTATTATTTGATCTTAGCCTAATTCTGTCTTGTTTTCTGCAGAAACTTTTTGTCTTTTGACACTTTGGATTGTATGCTTCTGTAGCCACTCATTCATCCAGAAAAAACTGCTAAACACCTACTAAATGGTAGATATTTTGCTGGGCTTTGAAAATATAGTAGAAATTAAGATATAAAAACCTGAGGCTGCATAAACCTAGGTCATTTAGGATGATACATTTCCCTTTTTTTTAATGTTTATTTATTTATTTTGAGAGAGAGCATGAGCAGGGGAGAGGTTCAGAGGGGGAAGGAGGGAGAGAGAGAGAGAGAAAAAAAAAGAGAAAGAGAGAGAGAGAGAATCCCAAGCAGGCTCTACACTGTCAGTGCAGAGCCCAACGTGGGGTTCTATCTCACAAACCATGAGATATAACCTGAGCCGAAATCAAGAGGTGGGCACTTAGCCCACTGGGCCACCCAGGTGCCCCTAGGCTGATACATTTCTTACAGATAATGAATTTATAGGCTTCTGAATCCAGCTTCTTTAATGAGGAGATAAGTTCAGTAAAAAGTTCCTAACCTATTGTAGGTGATGACACATGATAACTAGTAAAAGTATAAGTGCTAAGGATGGAGATGAGAATCAGCCTGGGAGTCTAAACCAAGAGTGAAGAAATTTGGAGCATTTTGAGTTGTTTTGGGGGACACCACACTTAGGATGACCAAATTTTAGAGTTTAAGGTCTTATTTCAGGATAGGAAGGCTTCCTTACTGAGTAAGTACTTAAAGAGGAAAGTTACGTTGATGTACGTTAAAAAGAGAAATGTTCATCCTAAAGGCTGAAGTTTGCATATCGATCAGTTTGCTTTCAGAGAGTCTACTTGCCCAGACTGATGTTCCATTTTTTTTTTTTTTTTTGTAGTGGATTTGATGTAACCGTGGCCTACTTTTGCTCTATTATTATTAGCCTCTTACTTTAATGGTTTTAGTTTTTATTATTCCCATGCCTTTTGGATATACTTCTTTAAATATTTGTTGTTGATGCTATTGTTGATTAGTGGGAGAGGTGAAACTGAAATATAGTTAAAGAAAAATTATGGGAAATCATTTAACATTTATGGTGTTCTTTTCCCTCATCTGTCAAATGAGGATATTCATTGAGATGCCTCGTCAGGTCTATATCTAAAATTCTTGAATTTCTGTCAGCATTGTATTGCCTACCAAATTTTATTCAGAAATTGGTGACAATAATTATTACACAAGAGCCTCATTATAAATTGTTAGTTTGGAGATGAGATAGCTTTGTATTATATCAGGAAAGGAGTTAAATGGCCTGATAGCACCTTCATTGATGTAAGATGTCTCCCAGGTATGTGTTAGGATTCAGCCCCCAAGTGTTTTATCTTTCAATAAGCAAAAGTCATTTTTTTTCCTTCAAAGAGTCATCATGTCCTTTTCCTGAGATTTTAAATTTATACCCTATTCCACACCATTTAATTGAAATAATTTAGCTAATTGTGTTTCCTTAGGCTTTTATATGCAAATAACCTGTGAGATCCTTGGTATAAGTACCATGTTCCGAGCTCCCTTCAGCGTCCAGCAGAATAAAGGGATTTCATGGACTCTTAATCACTGGTTATAATGAGAGTTATAGTAGAAAATTAATCAGTATAGGAGCTACAAATCTCTATCTGTATTCCTTGAAGGAAGAGTTATGGGTTAGTTGGGAATGTTTTTATGATGAACATGTTGTCTAATCTGCTATGATTGATGAAAGGTTTTTTGCTTATAAAATCTCTAAGGTGGGTACATGGGTTTTATAATGGTTAAAACAAAAAAATAGAACATCTTAGAGAAACTCAGCAGATATTCGGTGTGTCTTGATACTCAAGTTTGATCTATACAATCTGTAGAGAAAATGATGTATACTTTTTACATGCTCCAAAAACAGGATACAAATGGGGCGCGCTGATCTAAATAAAGCTGAAAGTTCCATAAGTCTTTTATAGTACGTTCCTTTGTTAACAATTCAACCAGAACCTAGATGTCCTTGTTTGTAAGGTATTATGCAATCATTTGAGCAGTAATAACTCTCCATAGAAACTAAATTTATTTGAGTGAGTGAACTATAAACTCCACGAAATATACAGTGCAACCATGCATGGTATAAAATATAGTCCAAAGTCAACTAAGTACCCAAGATATAAGGAATAAATATTCTCTCTTTCTCTCCCTCCCTCTCTCTTCCTCTCTCTGTCTCTCTATCTCTGTCTCTTTCTTGAACCTAGATTGTTCTACATATTATTTACATATAATTAAAAATATATATAATTTTTCGTATATAAATATTTATTATAGTTTGTTATGGGTATCAGATAAGATACAATATGAGAAACTATAAAACTTATACATATGATATTATTGTTAATAATAACAAGGAGCTTTCAGCTAATAGAAATAGTCAGTTTACAAATTCTCCTACTTTTATGATTGGAAATAGTTAACTCAGGTCTGTTTCCTATCATGTGCACTCTATCTTGGTGAGCCTTGTTTCCCCAGTGCTAACCTCAGCTTACCACTGGTTCTACCACAATCTACCAGTCGTCAGTCTTCTACCCCACTTCTATACCTCATTATCTCCATTGCTACTCATTAAGTTACGAAGTTTTAGAACTGGAAGGAACATGAAAAAACATCAGTCCGATATATTCTACTCATTAGAAAAAAGACCCAAAGATCTAAATGACCTTTTCTTTTTTTTTTTTTAAGTTTATTTATTTTTGAGACAGAGAGAGACAGAGCATGAGTGGGGGAGAGGCAGAGAGAGAGACACACACAGAATCCAAAGCAAGCTCCAGGCTCTGAGCTGTCAGCACAGAGCCCAACACGGGGCTTGAACTCACAGACTGCGAGATCATGACCTGAGCCGAAGTCAGATGCTCAACCAACTGACCCACCCAAGTGCCCCCTAAATGACCTTTTCAAGAGCACCCAATTATTTAGCATGGACAATTGGTAGCTTGAACCCAGATTTGGTGCTTTAGTCTAGTGTTTTTCCATTCAATCACCCTATAATCCAACCTGTCTTATCCTGTGCTTCCAAACTAGTGCTTCAACATTGGAATCCATAAAACCTCAATTTCCTGTTTCACTCTGGAAAATTTCCAAAATTTCTTCCTAACTGTTCAACTTCCCTAACTGTCCAGTATATTAGGAAAAATACAGGAGCTAAAGCAGAACTGTTTTCCATCAGTATTTCAGAGAAGGGTTAATAGCATATATTAAGGAAGGAAATTGTTTATTGAGCACATGCTAGATGCCAGGCATAGTATTGTTTTTACATTACCTCATTCGGCCTTCACAACAACTCCAGGAGATGGGTATTAGTATATCCGTTTCAAAATAGAAAACAAAGACTCAGATTTTTTATCAGACTTGTCCAGATGCTACATAATTAGTAAGCATTGGCAATGAGGTCAAACCCACTTCCACCCAACTCCAAAGCCCATGTTCTTTCATGAAAACATGCTACTCAGTTGAAGCAGCCCATTTGGTTAGGAAACAACCAGTTGGTTTTTTATTGAGCTGCAACCATCTAAACACTATAGGAGATACAAAAGAAAAATGGGACATAACCTTGAAGAATATGAAGAATTGAGATGAGATGATTTGAGTCAGAACACTCTAGATGTGAATGTAGAGAACAGTGAAACAGTTTCCCATATGTAAGCATATAAAGATGTTGTGTTTGTGTAGTATAGTGACATGGCTATTCTGATGGGCCAGTAGTGGCTGATTTGGGAAACAGTGGACAATAAGATGGCATAGAAAGGATGGGATAAGATGGGGAGTTTTGAAAACCAAATAGGACTGTGGAACCACAAATACAGATAATACTTTAGCAAAGTGCAAGTATACTGAGTGCAGCGTGTTAATATTATTTTAATAGTAGTTACAGGATTAAAAAAGAGATACCTTGAAAGGAGAAATATGTCTTCATGTCAACTTGTATATAAGAAATAAAGGAAAGTAAGTCAAAATGGCTATCAGATTTCTATCTTTGAAGTTAGAAGGCTCTTTAAAACTGGGAGGCTACCACTGGAGGTAACCCAAGACTAAATCGAGATTGTTAGAACTTTCAATAAAGCTGTGAGAAAGATGATCTTTCAGCTGTCACATACTCGTTTAAAGCTATCTTTGAACAACCATCTATAACAGTTGGAAATACAGGACCTAGACACAGCTTACACCACAAGAGTAGATAATTCCTATAGTTGTCGAGTGCATAAAAACATTGAGTGGAAAACATAGCCGTAGTAGACATAAGAAGTCCAGAAAAGAAGGCAGAGATAGAGTGATCGGAAAGATCAAGGAACAGTCATTTTAAAAAAAATCAATATCACAGATGTCAAGGATGAAGAAAAACTCAAGAATTAGATGGATGTTTTACTAAGTCAAATAATGCAATTAAGTTGAGGCCACTTACTGGGTAGACTTTTATGAAATCGTCTGCCCAGTATTCCCTTTTCAACTTCTTTTGGGAATTGCTCCTCCACCTGTATGATTCCTCAGGTCTTTCATGTTTTCACATGGCTCCACCCTGTGCCTCTGATCAAGCCAGAGGCGAGCATCTGACTCAAGCTGTACCAAACAAGAGTCCTATCATGAGAACTTTGAAGTGGAACTGAAAAAGAGATCCAGTCTTTTTGTAGTGCAGAAATTACAAGATGTAAAACCAATGAGGTATAGGCAAACATGTTCCCTGACCCAAAGACAAAAGATAAAGTGAACGCTTGGGCTACATCCAAGCCCTTGGTTAAAGCATTTCCTGAAGCCAAACTGCAAAATTACCCTTTATGTGGTTTGGTAGTTCATTTTTTTTCTTTCCATTTTAGGGGTCACTCTTTTATTTTCCTCTTAAGGTAGTTTAGGTTCATTTCTGTCTTGTGGCCAAAAGGAAGCTCTTGATTAATCCTTTCCTTACTTGTTTATCCATTTCAATTTTCTCATATAGGTTAAGGAGGATATATACATGTCAGCGCATACATATACAGATGGCTGCTCAAATATTTTGAACCACAAGTATGACTAAATTACAAATGCATTTTTACTATTTCTTTGCTTATGTGAATACTACTAAAGCATTTTATTAGGTTATTCAATTTGAATTAACTATGTTCTCTTTTGTACAGAAATCAGTCTTTATTCCCTTCAATGGGCATGATTTCTTCAGAGGCTTTGTGTATTAAAACTACATTTTTGTGGAGTTGGAATTAGATATCATGGTTTTTCTAGACCTATACTTTAGCAAGAATAACAGTAAAGATTTAACAAGTTTACACGTGGTAAGACACCATGGTCCATCAGCATGGACATCGATCTGATCAATCAGCATTCATACTAGTTGAATTTTAGATCTTATCACTGAGATTCCCTACACAGCACAAATGGATTTTTTTCCTTTAGTCTGTATCCCCCAACCTTGCCAAAGGAAACAAGTAAACTTCAAATGAACTTACCAAGTTTCCTACAGTTAATACGCTACTGAATTGACCGGTCATTGGGTAGTGCTCCATAGCCATAAAGAGGGTGTTTAAGACAATGCAAATAGTGATGGCAAGATCAACAAATGGGTCCATAACAATTAGATTCACAAGATGCTTTACTTTTAACCATGCATCGCAGCAGTCCCATATCAAAAACACATTGGCAAATCTGTACCAGCATGGAGGACATTTCTGTCTAGATTCTTCAAGTTCTAGGGGAACAATAAAAAAGAAGAGTAGTAAATAACAATAAAAATGAATTATTGTTGCCATAGATTATACATTATTTGATAAAATCAGTGCTTCCACCTAGGGATGAAAATTCATATTACTTAGCTTAAGAAACCTGAGAAGGCAATCCCATTAAATATGTTCACAAAATGTTCATTAAAAATTTCATATAAACATATAGACATCGTTTCTTTCTCCTTTAATTAAATACAGAAAATAAATACCTTCAACTTAATGTTTTGCCTCAGCTTTATTTCCTAATAACTTGGTAATTATTGATTAAATTGCTATGTTATTTTTATGAAAACAATTATTTTTTAAATGTCAGTAGTGGAATGATCCACCCTCTTTACTTGCAAAGGGTGAACAGAAGGCTAATATATTTCTCTGGGACATTTTCAAAGAGTTAACTTCACCTTAAGAAGAAACTGAATAAAAATAAATGTCCACTTACAAAACAATTTTTAAATAATCTTTACAGAAATATTAAATGTATCAAACACTTATTATTTCTTTTGAAAGTGCCTTTATTGGAACAATGTCTAAAGCTATGATTCTTATCAATGCATGTGACCATTCCACTCCTCTGTCTCCACATCGGCATCAATGAGAATGTAGTGTGCCCTTTTTAGTATAGATTCAAACCCAAATTTATTTATGTTATTAATATTTACTCATATCTTTCAGAACTTTAGCCTAAAATATTTTAAAAAGTTGCTAATAATTTTAATGGGTGAAACCTGCCATAATTATTATGTGACTGTTCAGATATCATACACACCAACAGGACAAGATATGAAATGTAATTGATATTTTCTAAACACATGTTAAATACTATATACTTTACATAAGTATACAAAAGACTTATAAAATTGCAAAACTCATGTAATATCCCTCCAGCCTTCATGAACTGGAGACTTATTTAATAAATAAGCAGAAGAGTAATAGTTGCTGCCTACTGCCATGTGTCAAAATTAACAAACAATTGTGTGAGCTCTCCTTTGGAGGAATGTAATGGTTTCTGTATATGTAGAAGATGGAGTACAGATCTTCTTTTAGGGTCAGTGTTAAACACAGGTTTTCATTTATCCAATCCATTCATATGCCTCCTCCACCACATCACTAGCTGCCTGACTGGAGAACAGACTAAAGCTTGAAAGAGGTGTTTTCTTGTTCTTTTACATACCAAGACTTAAGAGGAGAGTGTTTATTTTAATTGTTTAAGGATAATGTAACATAAAGATAAATCCCCACTGACATAATATCAAGTGGAGAAATACCACTCTGCAGATGAGATAACATGTTAAAAAGAAAAAGAGACAGTATTAGTTTTTGTAACCAGTGTGATAATACTGTATTTTACAATGTTAAAACTATAGGATATAGAAGAAATAGTTCCACAAAGCATATAATCATGTAAAGCTGACTATCTCATGACTTGCTTACCCTCCATTGTATTGGTCAGGATGCTGGCTATGCTCATGGCTCTTTGCCTTCCAGAAGAATCCTCTAGCATCTCCATTGAAATCTGGTAAGAACTTAACCTTCTCTTTCTGACTTCCGTTTCAGTGGTGGTGCCCTGCAAACCAAATACTGATGGTTCAAACCACCCTTTCAATGAATAATACATACCACAGAGCATTTCTTTGGAAAATCATGCTACATGCAATTTTTTCTAGGTAATAGTTTTCAAGTAATCATATAATATTAAATGTATTATTAAATTAAAAACACTTTTTAAAAATTATCACAAGCAATAGCATTTAATAAGAATTCACCATTTGAATGCAACTGTATAGGGCAATTTTGTTGCAGGCATATTTTAATTAACCTGTTGGAATTTTCAGAGAAATATCGTAAGCATGCTAAAGTCATATATTGTTTTATTTCATTCAAATATAGATTATTTTCAGCTTATCTCAATGATTAATAATCAGATCAATCTTCTCCCCCCAAAATGATAGGATTATAATGTTGCAAGGCGGAATTATTTTCTTTGAAGCTATATTGACGATATTGACATATATGGGCCAATTTTTTTCCATGCACAAACACAGATGTACAATGAAATGTGTGTGCTTTCCTGAGATTTCTTTGATTGTATCTATATGCCATCCTATAAGAAATCAAAACATTTTGGAGTTATTTCAATAGACATTAAAACATTTGAGCATCCCTGAAATATTGATATTTGTATGGAAACTGCCTATTATCAATGTATTGGTCTATAATATTTAATTTTAAGTATATGAAATTTCCAGAATATGAATAAATAATTATATAATTCTGTGTGAACATACATTTACAGTAACAATTTGGTTGTCACAGTGCCCATTATTTCATGTTGGTATGTCTACTGAATTTGCAGATGTTTCTTCTCAGACTCTAAAAACTCTAAAGCATTTGAAAGCTAGCGTTCTTACACAATTCAGTTCTAAAGATTCTATTGTTTTACATTCAATAAATCATATATTATTTTTGAGGCATTTCATTTTGGGGAACCAGGATGGTATAACAGGCTAAACTGCCCAGGCTTTGATTATTTCAAATAGGTTTATAATGTCAGAGGTAGCTAACTTATCTATTATCACCTCTGGCAGAAGTTGTCCAGTAGGTGAGGTTAGAGCTGACGGTCCACCCACCAAGGAAACCACACCATTGCAATCCACAGTGCTGTGCATCTTCCCATTTGCTGGAAGCCCTGGCACCATCCTGGATGACATACTGGCCTGACTAACGTTACTGTTGCGTCGCTCTCCATGTCTGTGCGGCACAAACAGTGAGTCTCTCCTGCTCTCGCTGTCTTCAAATGTACTGTGCTCATCATCAGCAAAGTCATTTTCAGAACCGACATCCTTTGCCCGACCTCTGAAGCTGAAAATGCTTGTTTTGCTATTGCGTCGTGGGGAAAACAGGGAGCCACGGATACTTAACAGAGACTGAGGAGAGAGCAAGAGAGAAAGGAATTGGGAGTGGGGGGAGGAACACAGTTACTTAACGAAAGTCTTAATGTTGCAGAATCTATTTGCATTTGGATTAGAATAGTCCTGCTGTTAAACACAGGTAATCAAGTTCATAGAGAACACATGTGTTTCGATATTTTTATTAAAGACCACAATGCAAATTTGGGCATAAAGGGTGTTCTTCTGATTAAGAATTGTGATTTATAATTTACTAAGTGAATGACCATTTCATTTTATCTTAACTCTAATACTAGGAGGTGGATTTTGTTATCATAATGTTATACATGTGGAACCGATGCTAGAAAGGACAAATGCTTCTTTTTGGAGGAAGTGGTGGTTAAACAAAAAGATGGCTTTCACTAGGAAATGCTATGATCTGAAGGGCATGCAACTTGGAAAATAAGTTATGGCTCAAGAGAGACTGTTGGCTCAAACTTAAAATATGCGTGCTAAATGTGTTACTTCTAGATAATGATTCAAAAACAAAACTATTATCTCTCTGTTCTCTTTTTTTGGATTCCAAAAGGAAATTAGTTTAGTTTCTTTCTGGATCTGTTTCTCTCTGTCCATGTGGGAATAAAAGTCACGAAACTTACCTATGATGCTGTCTTCCAAATTTGCTAATAGTTTCCCAAATATAGCTACTAGTGATTCACCTTGAGAGAATATATGTCATAGAAAACACAACAGAGAGAGTTCCTAAACTGCCGTATAAATTCTATTACTTAAAATTCAACACTAGCTTAAAAAAGCAAGACATATATACATGACTTTACCAAGGAGGATGATGTAGAAGATAGCTTATCCTTCTGATCTCACTTCAATTTTATTAAAAGGAACTGGATGATTCAGAACTTTTTTATTACATATGTTCTCAAATAAATTGGGTAAATGGTACTGGAAAATGAAGATTTAATGTGAAATCCCTTTTTTCACCCTTTTGAATGAATTTTAAGCTAGCAGCACCAAATATCTCTATTCTAGCCTTGGCAATAGTTTTCAGAAACATCTCTATTCAGTCCGTAGATTCTTTGTTTATTTTCCTCATCATTAACAATGACATTCCCAGGAGTGCCTGGGTGGCTCGGTCCATTAAATGGCTGACTCTTCATCTCATCTCAGGTCATGAGCTCATGGTCAAGTCCTGTGTTGGGCTCTGTGCTGACAGTGAGGAGCCAGCTTGGGATTCTCTCTCTCCCTCTCTTTCTGCCCTTCCCTCGCTCGTGCTCTCTCTCTCAAAACAAATAAATAAACTTAAAAAAATGGCATTTCCCATTGCTCCCCCTGCTTAGACTCTCATAATTCTCCCTACCTGTCTTCATAGCCAGGGTTTTATGTGTACGGATATGTATCCATATCCATATGCCTGCAGTAGACATGCCTGGACCTTCCTGTTTTTCCTCCAAACTTCAGTGTAAAGCCAAATAAAATAATTTTAGTGGGAAAAAACATAGGAAAGACAGACTGCATCAAATTTATTTTTGGTTCCTCTGCCTAATTAGGTCATGCCGATTTTCTTAGGCCCCATTTTTAGCTTTATTTTTATGGCTTTTCCCAGACTGCAAAGCACCAGAAAATCGTTGTTGCCCTCTGTCATAGTGATGTTCTGGAAAGATATTTTTCATTAAGAAATGTGCTCTTGCTTTGGGCTTACTCAGAATATCCACAGGGACTATTAGCCATCCAGCTTGAGACTGTGCCTTTGTGACACTCAGTTCACACACAGTTGGCTACCCAATGCCAGACAGTAGTTAGACTGATTTTCTAATCAATCGAAGTGATCAAGAAATCAGATACTCTAAGGACATAAACTCAGCCTCCAGTGATAAAAAATGTTGATGTTTTAATCTCTTTAGACTCAATTTTCATTAGCAATATAATAGTGGTTATTATCAGACTTGTGTTTTGAAACTTCAGTGTGTATTTTTAGGTTCCAGTTTTGTTTTTTGACTGTTTTTGTTTTTTGATTCAGTAAGTAGGAGATAGGACTCTGGAATACGAATATCCAATACATATTCTAGGTGATTCTAATGCAAGTATTAGAAGAATGCTAACTTTTTCTTACATTAATCCCTAGGATGGCTCAGTGTGATCATCTTAATATACCTAGGTATATTCCCAACTGTCTTTGGGAACTGAAAATTGGTCTACAGGATATTGGTTGGGAGTATGTGGCATGTGTGTACATTTATAATGTATCTGGCACATTCCTTTCATTTGCATGATTTTATGTTGGGGTGTTTTCAAAGGCTTTCCAGAATTTTGAGTTTATTTGAAATTTCTATTCACTCTTTGGAAAGTATAATAACGGGTGTGAGCAGAGCTTTCAAGGCAACAGAGACTGAAAAAGAAGATAACAAAAATAGTATTCAGAGAAAATAAACCAAAAATAACACACTGGAAGATGCAGCAAAGTAGAGGGAATACCCACAGCTGTGGCAGCCCTTTCTCTAAGGAAAACAAGCTTTTATACTTTAAGGCCCAAAAGGCCAGTTTTCTTTGCCTCAGACACAGCACAACATGAGTCCTATGTATCTTCTTTATTATTTTTTGCTTGTTCCAAGAAAGTAAATATGAAATTTGTCTCTTAGAATATTCAATAACAAAAGGGAAAGTAGAAGACATTAGGTCTGTAAAAGACAATCCTGCATGTAGGGATTGAACTTGAAGTCAGTTGGGAAAAGTCAAGACGGAAGACGATGCAGAGAATTTAAAGATGTTCTAGTGAAAACATGTAAAGTAAGTGTTGGAAATACTTAATTGCATTTCAAATCCAGTATATGTACCTGTCAATGTTTTCAATAAATCAACAACTATATTTGGTTACAACTACAAACCTGGTTTAAAATAAATTATTTTATTGTGTCCAAACAACACAGCTAAAATATTTGAGGGGATTCACTTTCCATTGTACATCCTTAAGTACCTTTTCATGTTATACTCTGAATGTGATTTATCTCTTTGAAAATAAAATAATGACTGAATATAAAATAACACTTAAAATTTATGTTAGTAGAGGCCAGGGTGTCCATAATTAATGGCTTCTCTGTCTCGGCATTTTTAGAAGATAAATTTGTTTCGAACAGTATGCCACTTCCAGCTTATGCTTCCTATTCCCTCTACCTTCACTAATTCTCTTTACTATCAGAGAATCCTTTTTTGTTTATATAGCCAGAAATTGGAAACGGCTTCTGGTATATTTTTGCTTGTGAGTTTTGTTCATGCTCCCTGTCTGTCTTTACTGGGATATGTAAATTATCAAGGTTAATAGGATCTTTCTTTTACTTTTGAAATCTCTCCTGTCTATCTATCCATTTATCTACCTACCTACTATCTCTCTATCTATAAATACTGGAAAGTGAACTAACATATAACATATGTACATACTGATTCCGTTTTGAATGTTAAAACTCTGGCTGTCCTGCAACTTTCTTCTGCTATTGCCTTTCCGCGGTTCACTCAACACAGGCCTCACAGATGCTTCTTGAGCATTCAGACATACCACTGTGCCAGGGCCTTACACTCGGCTCTCCCAAGAGTCCGGGATGCCCTTCAGTGAGGTAGTCCCTTTCCTTGCCTCCTTAAAATCTTTGCTGAAATATCTCCTTTACAGTAAGGGCTTCTCAAACCACCCTATTTAAAATTTTTACATCCAGTTAGTGCTGCTGATCCCTTTTTGTGATTTACTTTTTTCCCCATAGCACTTATCACCTTCTAAGGTAGTCTATAACTTATTTATCTCATATATTCTCTGTCTTCTTCTTTAGCATAAATTTCCATGAGGTCAGTGAATTGTATCCGTTCACTGAAGTATTTTCATTACCTAGAACTATTTCCGCCACATAATAGGTGGTCAATAAATACTTGCTGGTTGGCTGAATGAACTAATCCACAGTTTCTCTTTGAGCACAGTGATGAAACTGATGGAAACAATACTGTTTTCAAAAACATATAAATATGCTCACGTAAATATTGCTACTATGCATACACATTTGTGATTATAGAAACTACTCAAAAGTTTTTAGTTTCCCTCATTTAGAATAATTCACCAACCTAATAAGCGCTTTACTATTTGTCACATAAGGTTTCTATATGTTGCTTAATCTCACACAACTCTTTAAGGTAGACATTCATTACCCCCTTTTATAGAAATTGAACATAGTACTAGTGACTTGAAAGGTCACAGGACTCACCTGGAGTTGAGATATGAACACAAGCTTCTGTGATGTCATCATTATGTTATAGTGTCAAATACTCCTAATCCTAATGACTCCTGATAGTCTTAATAATGCAAAAATACCAAGGGTGACAGTTTAAGCCAAAAAAACCTGGTCAGAGAAACTAACTTGCCAAACAGAGCTCCCAGTTAATCCCAAATGTGTTGTGCTGATGTAAAACCATACTTTACATTTGTATTATGCAAGATAATGATTGAATCTCTTGGTATTGGCATTATCTGAAAGGAAATGATTTTTATCTTTTAACTTTCTGTGTGCACACATCTATTGGTTCTACTAAGAGAATTCAAGTTATTAATATAGAGTTTATTATAGATCTATTTTTTTAATTTTTACATATTCAATATGAATTATAAAATAAATACCCATCAATAACTTGCATATGCCCTTTCCTCTCAGCCAGTAACTAAACACTGTACCGAATTTTGTGTTTATCATTCCAATTTTTAGAAAAGTTTTGTTCTTTATAAGAAAGATGTCATACCTCTTGGTCGATATACAGTTTTTTGCTTTATCTCAATTATATAGTTTCCCTTAAAGAATTATTTTTAGGGTATAGTTCTGACCCAGATTAATATGATTATAAGAGTTAATAATTCATGGAACATGAAATTCTAGGGGAATTTGAACATTATCAAACATTATTTGAACATTTTTGAACATTATTTGAATAAATAATATTCAAAGCCATAACTGTACTTATCACAGATTTCATGATTATTTACTCTCTGCATTATGCAATCCATAAGATGTATTAACAAAGATTTAAAATGACTTTCCCTCATTGACTTGAAGATATGCTGAAGAATTGTGTAGTTCACAGTTAATCAGAGCAAACATATACTGTCTTCAATTTAGGTCTCGTCCAAGAGCATTCACGTCATCAGTTCATTCTAATGTTTCATAGAGCAACACCATGTCAGCATAATGGAGACTTCTGACAGCACGGTTCTCATATCAAAAGATCAAGGCAAAAAAATCCAGAGCCATTTCTTTTCAAAATTCATACATATGTTGCAGTGAGAACCTCAGAACATAAAGGCAGACACCCATATGCAAAGATAGTAAGTTCATTTGAGGTCTCAAAACGAAAAAGGTAAACAAGAGATTGCAAAACTCTCACTGAAGAGAGAAATCTGATGGGTGGATTTCATACCCTCATCCCCCAAAAAGAGATTAAGAAACATGGTTTCAAAATAGTGGATGTTTATAGCTGATTACCTTAAAAATTATTAATGGTTTAATAAAAGTCTCTTTTAAAGACAACTTATGATGCAAATTAAGTAACCGTATTAAATGTTAGGTCCCTGTCCCTCATTTGTATGCGATATTATAAAAATATGCCAAGACCAAATACAGCATATATAAAGCAATAGCAATGACAAAACCAACTGGAACTCTTCATAGAAAACCATACCTGATGAGGGGAGTAGAATTTCTTGTCGCTAGTCAGTCGATTTCCATCCATGGAGAAAAGGAAGCTTCTTCTTTTGACGCTGTCCTCAGATTCTGATTTGGGAAACCTGTCTCCCTCTCCTTTGTTGTTTCCTTCAAGATGTTCTCTCTGTCTTCTTTTCTTCCTTCGATTCCTCCACTCTTTAGCACTTTTTGAACTTAACTTCGATGCTTCTGAAGAACTTTCCAGGAGCTCTCCTAACCCACCTATTCCACTGAAATCTCTTGAAGCAGCTGATGCTGCTGCAACTGCCTGTTTGAGACAAAGCCGGGCACTGTTTACCACAAGTCATTTTGGAAACAGTTGATTGTGGTGCACGCATTACCATGTAAGACTATTAGATATATGTAAACATTCTGGTCATTTCATTGTGTCTTACCACAAGAGCACTTACTTAATAGTGACAGTTTAAAACAATACAAAGCAGCATGCTAACTTATGCATTAAGGCAAGAAAAGTCTGGTTTGGCACATCTCTTGGAGAGTCTTTAAAAAAAAACACACAACTCTGTTGAGATTAGCTTCATTTCAAGGGAAAATTGCTCTCTTAAAAATATCTTCTACATTTTAAAAGCAAATGTTCTCTTCGCGGTGGTTGCTGATCTGATTACTATTCCAATTCCATCCACAAACTTGTTCTTCCCACATGTGACTATGAACAACTGAGTGATATTTTTTTCCTTCTAAATCTAGGACCAAGACCTTTTCTTTTCCTTTGGTGGTGAACTCAAATCATTTGAAGGGTCTACTGCTTGTTACCACCAGATCGAAGTAGTGGTAATATATTGACTAGTTTGACCTCTTTCTTCATTTGAATTATATTCAGTGCTATAGTTCACATCCGTGGGGTCATGTTAATCTGAGATTAACCTGATTAATTTATTATATAACACTTTCAGTTTTAAATTTTTTAATGTTTATACATTTTTATTATTATTATAAATAATAACAAGTGATTAACATTAAGGTTAACATTTTTATTATTATTATAAATAATAACAAGTCATTAACATTAAGTTCCTGACATGATCATTCAAGGGATTATGAGTCCTCAGATATTTTCTTTTTATGTTTCAGCACTAAGAATACTTTGTCGTTTTGAATTTCTGAATATACTAAAGAAACAACCAGCTCTACGTTGAGACATGACAAATGTGTTGTAATTTCATTTATATGAATAGTATTTTAAGACTAGAAATGATTTAGCCATGACTAGAGAGGATATGGAATAGCGATTTAGTGCATATCAAAGCTGAGTTCTCATTAAGTGTATTCCTGTTTTTAAATATAATCATGGAAGTGGAAATGATTAAATTATGAGAATGTTGGTTCAACTCTTTACATATGTCATTACTAAATACAAACAACTCTAATTTAGCCACCCATTTTGTTCTATCTTCTCCACTAGATAAATGCTAGATAAGAATTTGGTCCTAGGTCCTATGTGTTTGTGCACATTGCCTAGTATGGCACCTGACATAAAAAGTGTTCAGCAAATGTTTGGTGAATGAAGATGAAAAGGGCATTAAGCTGTCAATTGTCTCAGACACTGGGGTGAGGGTGGAGGAAGAACAACACATATTTAGACTTGGATTTTCAAGATCTCCTGAAAGTCTATGTGTCAGAATGCTCTGTATAATGGAAACATATTTTAGGAAAGAAGATAAAATGATTTATAATGAGTTTGACAACACATGCTTTTTGTTTTTTCCTTCCTGAGGAGAAGCAAACTCTCCAAAATAGCTTCTATTTCTGAATATCATCTCAACTGTAATTAAAAAGAAAAAAAAGGTTTAAAACTAAAGGTGCTATAATACAAATTTTCTAGGATTATCATGATCCCAGGGATAGGAATTGTAGTACTCCATATTAAATATGTGTGTTGGGCTAAGCAATGTAAAATGTATGTAAAATGTAGAACAGATATTTGTTTATATTGAATACTATATTCATTATGGAAACCTAGGTCTAAGACTCAGTATACGTCATTGTCTAGCAATTAAATAGAACAGTAAGTCAGAATTTTTGTATTTATAAAATTACACAGTGTCAGAGCCAGATTTTTTTTACTGAATTCTTGATTGTTAGTATCACTTCTAATATCATTACTAATGGAAGATGAGAACTATTAAGGGCTCTTTGTAAATATTAATGAGTCCAGTGTAAATATATACAAAATAAAGGGAATAAATGAAGCACTTATTTGTAGCAAGTTAAATACAGTTGCTTAGTACTTGATATATAGGAAGAACATAATATATAGCATTTGCTGATGAATGAATATACAAATTTTTATTTTTATCCAAATAAAGGCTTTAATTCTCCTTTCCACTTTGCATACACAGTAACACAGAGCAACACACAGTGTTAATCAGTTATTGACTTGTTTGCAGTTAGAAACAAAGGAAGTAGTGGTAATAATTCCTTTGTCATAATCCTGAAACTCATGTTCATTTAAATCACTTCCAGAATTTGTTTTGCATACACATGATTTCCCTACCTATTCTGGATAACAGTTAAAAAAACTCAAAACTAAAGCATTTCTAAGGCAACAACAGTAACCTCCCGACACAACACATTTTCTGTGTCACTCATCAACTCGAATCTGTCACTTGTTCCACTGCCAGTGATTTGCCTATTCCCTCAAAGGCAGATGTTTCCTGTCACCACTCATGTCTGTGTACCTGTTTCTACCCATCTTTGTGACAAGACCAATGTCCTGCTCACTTAGACTAAGAGTATTGCACTGATGAATTCCTCTTGTAACAAAAAGCAAATATATGCTTAATATTTACTCAAGGAGTAACATTTAGTTCTTATAACCTTTCTGTGTGATTCGACATATATAACTCACTGTATCTGTATGTCCTTAAAAAATAAAGCCGCTTGACTACTTGTAATTATACTTCACTTTAAACATAAATCCAGTTTTGGGGTGCCTGGATGGCTCAGTCAGTTAAGTGTCCAACTCTTGATGTAGGCTCAGATGGTCTTGCTGTTCATGAGTTTAAGCCCCACATCAGAGAATCTTGGGATTCTCTCTCTACCCCTCCCTGCCTCTCTTTCTCTCTCTCTCTCTCAAAATAGATAAGTAAACTTAAAAAGTTAAAAAAAAAACATAAATCCAGTTTTAAAAACCCATTAAAAATACAAGACATTAACTATATTTGTTTCAATTTTACCTCTAATTGTATAGGATCTCTTAAATACCACTATTTCTAATTTCGCCCCAAACCTTAGTATTAAATTTGTCCTGTCAGGCCAATATACACTGTTATGGGATATGTTATGTTAGGCACTATTAGACATTTAAAGATCACAAATTAAATGCCAAACACAGTTATGGTGACTTAGGATAAATCTTTTTGTTTTTGTTGGGTTTTTGTCTTTCATCATCCTTTAAAGTTACACTTGATTTGTGAGTTCACTGAGCTTACTACATTACTTTTTCATATCTAAACAATGACTAGCACTAGGAGGTCCTTCAACAGATACTGAATGAAAATGGAAGTGATGTTAGGCTTCATGAAGTCATTGCTAAATGGTAAATTTGAAGAGTCCCAGGTGGTTAGCAAGATTCAAGTTACACTGGAGCACCAACGATCTCATGGGTAGACTATGTCTCCCATAGTGTCTGCCTCCAACCCCTTCCTCTGTTTCAACATTGGCTATTATCTGGGCATTGTTACCTCTACTCTCAATAAGGTGGTAAAATTGGATTGGTATTGTGCCAATAAAATTAAAATCTGGGATTAGTTACCTTAGACTCAGATTAAATTTTTGTAGGTATGAAGCTATCAACTCATCATTTGTTCACTGGAATCTAATAACTGACACTTAAGTGAAAGAATGGACGTTTTTAGCTGACCTAATTAGGATGTAGATAATTAGGTTCTTTACACTTCTAATAGACATTATGCACTTTTACTTCTAACTTTAAAATATTATACTCTTTTAATTGATGCTGTATTTTACCCTAAAGTGGTAAAATTTCAGATTGCATTCTGACTCCTGTACTATATATCTGTGTAGTATTTTCAGACACATTGCTTTATCTGTTTTTATAAATGATACTAAAATAATCCAATTCTTTAAAATACATTTATATACAATCTACAAATATTATTCTTATAATATTTATTTAAACCTTGAGATAAATAATTTTCCCTGTAAATAGCTAATGTATTTCATCTTACAAATGGGTTTTATTTATAATAATCTGAAATAAGCTCTTAAGTGCTTGAAATGTAGTAGAATTTTCTGCCAATCATGAGGTATATCTTATAAGATTTTTAGGTATCACCAGACTTGTTTATAACTTTTCTTATAAAATCCTTAAAATATAACGATGATACTACTCTGTACCCAACGGTAAGATGAAAATAGTAAAGCTAGCATGTTCAACAAATGCTAAGAAAATGGTCGGTCTGGGTAACCAGCTAAACAATTCATTGTCAAAACCGTGTCCCACCAAAAAAATGCCTCAAAAAAGGACTTAGTTCTATATGTTGTGCTTCTTCAAAGTAGCTCAGAATTATTAAGAACTTAAATTTTGAATCTACGAATTCACAGATATGCTGTCATTCAAATAATGCTTTAAATACCTAGAACTATCCATCTGAAAAAAATCACTACATATCAAAAAATCATTATGTATGAAAGTTATTTGGATTTCTGCTTCTGGCTAAGATATAGTAACAGGGATTTGCTCTCCCTCCAGAAACAACTACTAAAACAGACAAAATATATGTAACAGTGGTTTTGAAAGACACTGCATTAATGGGGCATTGGGTAGTGTTTCAAAGGATCTTCACTCAATGGTAGGGAATAGTTCGCCTTAGACTAGATGCTCCACCAGTTCTACCTAATAACTTCAAATGTTTCAAGATGCAAAAGAATCAAACTGCTTATAAGTAATGTAACTAATGTCCCCAAATAGAGATCAAGAATTTTTTTAGGAATACAAAAATATCCAGCATCCAAAAAATGTAAAGTTAAAAGTGTCTGGAATTAAATTGAAAATTGTTAAGAATGCAAAAAAATCAGGAATATATGAACAGTAATGAAGAAAAAAATTAATTAAAACCAACTAAGATCTGACACGGATATTAGAATTAGCTGACAAGGACTTTAAATAGTTATTATAACTATATTGTGTATGTTCAAAATGTTAGAGACATGGGAAGTATGAAAGAAATGCAGATCAAGGTTTTAGAGATGAAAACAACATAAACTGAGTCAAAAAAGGCACTGGACAGGATTAATGGCATATCAAACCTTACAGAACAAAAGATGATGAACTTGAAGACATAGCAATAGAAATTAATGGAACCGAAATTGACAAAGTGATTCTAAAACCCATATGAAGTTACAAAGGACTTAGAATAGTTAAAACAGCTATGAAAAAGAGAATATTAGAGAGCTATAAATATCTGATTTCAAGACCTATTAAATAACTATAGTAATAAAAATGTGTATTGGTTAAAGAGCAACAAATCAATTGAATAGAACAGAATCCAGAAATAGACCCATTCACATCTGGACAACTGATTTTTGACAAAGATTCAAAGGCAATTTAGTGAAGAAAGATATTTTGTTCAACAAATAGTGCTGTAGTAATTAGATATCCATATCCAAAAGAAAAAATCTCAACATATAAATTACACCTTACACAAAAATTAACTTAAGATGGATCATTGACCTAAATATAGAAAATGAAACTATAAAGCTTCCTGAAGAAAAAATAGAGAATCTTTTTGATGTTAATTTGGCAAATATGTCCTAGATACAATACCAAAAGCATGGCAAAACAAACAAAAAGCTTCATAAATTATATTTCATCAAAATTTAACTTTTATCCTAAAAATATTACTAGAAGAATGAAAATGAAATTACAGACTAGGAGAAAATATTTGCAAAACATATATATTGTTGAAGACTAAAGGACTTATTTTAAGGATATATAAAGACTACTTAAAACTCAAGAAAACAAAAAATCCTGTTTAAAAAACAATGGGGCAAAAGATTTAAACATCCACTTCATAATAAAAGCTACATGATATAAAATAACATGAAAATATGTTCAACATCATTAGTCATTAAGAAAATGCAGAATAAAACAGTGAGGGACTTAGTAGAATGGCTAGTAAGACTGACCACACCAAATATTGGCAAAGATGTAGAGGAACTGTAACTTTCACGGGACTGAATCAGATTTTACTGTCTTCCTATCATTTTCTTTTAAGCCAATACTGTCTTGTCTCTTCCCTCAAGACATGAATACTCCATTCACCATGCCCTGAGCCCAAATAGCCTTTTAGTATTAACAAGAATTTAAAGTTGGAATCTAATGCAGATGCTTTCATGATATCCTGATAGAGGCTGTAACAAACGCCTTTTAAGCTACAGAAACCCCAAAGAATGGTTAAAAGTAGGTATACATAAAGTTCTCTTGTTAACATTTGAGATCAATTAACTTCAGAATAAAACCTCAAAAGTTATAATTAGGGGTGAAACATGAATAGTTGGAAATACCAGTTATATATCTTTTCATATTAAACTAAATATCAAATTTCTTCTCTCAGGTTTCATGAGACACTTTCATAGTTAACTTTATCCCAACTGTGTTTTCTACTCCAAGCTAATTTCTTTATATATAATGTCGAAGTTCCTTTGATTCCAACCTGAGGAACAATTTTAGATTTGAATAGCTTTCTCTCTTTTTAAAAAAGAAAAAATGTTTATTTTTTAAGAGTGAGAGAGATAGAGCATAAGCAGGGGATGGGCAGAGAGAGAGGGAGACACAGAATCCAAAGCAGACTCCAGGCTCTGAACTGTCAGCACAGAATCCAACAAGGGGCTTGAACTCATGGAACTTGAGATCTTGACCTGAGCCAAAACTGGATGCTTAATCAATTGAGCCACCCAGGCATCCCAACTTTCTCCTTTCTAATGACACTTGCTTGTATACCGAATGAAAAGCCAGTTCCAGTTTAACCTCTATGCAACAACAACATTCCTTCTTAAAATTTACAAGAAAAATAACAACAGTAACAGTTAAACTTTGCTTATTATCACTTAGTACCTGAGCTTCTTCCTGTTGCTTTTTAAGTTGTTCAAGCATTTGCTGAAATTCAGCCTCTTTTTGTTCTGCCTCTTCCAAGGTGGCCTGATTCTGTTCCTCATAGGCCATGGCCACCACAGCCAGGATCAAATTCACCAGATAAAAAGATCCCAAGAAAATCACCAGGACAAAAAATATCATGTAGGTTTTTCCAGCAGCACGTAATGTCTAGGGGGAAAAAAAGATAATTTCATTAATATTTTATATAATGTCCCTGGGTAAAGATTTATTTCCATAATTAGATAGTGAGGAGATGAATACTTTTTATCATCTTGTATTTTTATTAATTGGTTTGGTTTAAAACGGACAGTGATTCTGTTGTGTTTCTTAAATTCCATATATGAATGAAATCATATGATATTTATCTTTCAGTATAGGGAAAAGGAAGAAATATAGGATGAAAACAGAGGGGGAGACAAACCATGAAAGACTCTTAAATACAGAGAACAAACTGAGGGTTGCTGGAGGGGAGGTGGGCATGGGCAGGAGCATGGGCTAAATGGGTGATGGGCATTGAGGAGGGCACTTGTTGCGATGAGGACTGGGTGTTATATGTAAATGATGAATCATGGTTCTACTTCTGAAATAAATACTACACTGCATGTTAACTAGTTTGATTTTTTCCCCCAAGGCTAAATGCCTTTATTAGTTTTTAGTGAATCCTTTGAAATATGCAAAATTACATATATGTATTTCTATCTTTCTCTTTTTTGTTTTTGTTTTTAACACAAACAGATCACTATATAGAGTTATTTACATTGCTTTTTGTTTTGTTTGATGTATTTGGGGGATCATTCCTTAACTGCAAGGTAAATGTACCTTTTGTTTTCAACAATTTGTTGTCAAATTGGTTTATGGTGGGCGGAGAGTGGGTGACAGGCACTGAGGAGGGTATTTGTTGGGATGAGCACTGGGTACTGTATGGTAACTTGGATTTAAATAAATAAATAAGAAAAAAGTGAACATTGATTTTTAAAAATATTTTCATATGCTCTTTTTATATCTACAACAGATTATGAACTCAAAGCCATGAACATTCTTTGTATCTTCTATAGTTCCTAGCCAAATGTCCTTCATATAAAAAGTCCTTACCGTACATGTACTAACTGAATGAACAATTGGGATTCTAGGCAAACTTGCTGTACTGAACCCTCCTCTGTATTCTAGAGTGTTACTAACAAGTATTGATATTTTCTAGTTCATATATGTTCATAAAATTAATATCTTGCACATGTTAATTTGAACCTTACTGCTATGGCCTGAATGGTTATGTCCCCCCAAAATTCCTAAGTTGAAATCCTAATGTCCAAGGTGATAATATTAGAAGGTGGGGGCCTTTAGAAGGTGGTTAGATTATTAGGGTAGAGCTATCATGAATGGGATTAGTGCCTGAAAAAAGAGCCTCCAGAGAGATTTCTAACTCCTTCTACCCAGGTGATGACAATGTGAGAAGGTATCAGCTTATGAACCAGAAAAGGGCTCTTGCCAGGATGGAGCCATGCTGGTGTCTTGATCTTAAACTTCCCAGCCTCCAGAACTGTGAGCAATCAACTTCTGTTGTTTATAAGCTATCCAGTCTGTGGTATATTGTTGCAGCAGCCCCAAAGGGGTAAGACACTTACCAACTGGTAAAGGTTCTCCCAGTAGTCTTGAGTCATGAGTCGAAATAGAGACAAGAAAGCCCAACTAAAGGTATCAAAGCTTGTGTATCCATAGTTGGGGTTTCGACCAGCCTTCACACAGATGTATCCTTCTGGACACTGGCTATAAGAGAGAGATTTGGAGCTAAAGTCAGCACAGCAATTATAGCTATTTCAATTGATGATGATATACAGGAATTGTCAAAACCCAGAGTTGCTGTCCGTGATGAATTTTCTTGCCTGCGTTTGTAGAGAATTTTCAGCAATTGCTTACAGTGATGTTGTTATTATATGAAATCTATTAGGAAAACCAATAGAAAATTGGGATGCAAGGAGTCAGATTTATATGCATTTTAGAATGGCAAAGAGGCAGCAACCACACACTTTTGCCTCTGACATCCTCAGATGTCTGCTCTTTCCAAAGTGGCAAGAATCGATGATTTAAAATGAAAGGCCAGAAGACAAAGGGTAAGGAACCACTTAATGAGCTGCTTCATTAGCCACTTCTATAGAAGTTTATAAAATCAAACTTATATTTTAGAATAACTTGAGATTTACAGAACAATTACAAAGAGGAAACAGTGACTTCCCAAATATGCCCAGTTTCCACTATTAATATGTTAGTATGGTACATTTCAACTAATACCGATACATTATTATTAACCAAAGCCCATACTTCATTCAGGTTTTCTCTGTTTTTTTTCTCTAATATCCTTTTTATGTTCCAAGATCCCATTCAGGATACCACATTCTATTTAGTCATCAGGTCACTTTGGGCTCCTCATGACTTTCTTTGTTTCTGATTACCTTGATGGTTTTGAGGAATACTTTTGAGTATTTTGAAGAATGTCTTTCAATTGGGATTTGTGGGATGTTGTTCTCATGATTAGATTGGGGTTATGGATTTTGAGAAAGAAGACCACAGAGGTAAAATATTATTATTGTCTTGTCATATCAAGGGTACAGACTGTCAATATGACTTATCATTGTTGATATTAACTTTTCATCACCTGACAGGAGGTAGTGTTTGTCAAGTTTCTCCACTGTAAATTTACTCTTTTTTTTCCCCATAGTACACTCTTTGTAATGAAGTCACGCATAAGGAACAGGGAGTTATGATCCACATTCTTAAAAGCAGAGTATGTACATAAATTATTTGGAATTCTTCTGCATGGGGAATTTGTCTATTATCTCTCATTTATGTATGTATTCAATAATTTCATTTTTTTAATTTTCAAGTTTTTATTTAAATTCTCATTAGTTAACCTATAGTATAATTTTAGTTTCAGAAGTAGATATTTAGTGATTCATCACTTACATACAACACTCAGTGCTCATCTATTATAAGTGCCCTCCTTAATACCCACCACCCTTTTAACCCATCCTCTGGCCACCTCCCACCAGCAACCCTGTTTGTTCCCTGTAGTTAAAAGTCTGTTTCATGGTTTGCCTCTCTCTTTTTCCCCCTTATGTTCATCTGTTTCATTTCTTAAATTCCACATATAAGTGAAATTATATGGGATTTGTCTTTTTCTGACTGACTTATTTTGCTCAGCATAATACAGTCTAACTCCATTCACGTTGTTCGAACCAACCATAGTAATTTCTTACTAGATTCATCTCCAGAGGCAAGTTAAACAAACAAAAATGTACTATTGGGACTTCATCAAGATAAAAAGCTTCTTCACAGTGACAGAAACAACAAAACTGAAAGGCAACCTATGGAATGGGAGAAGATACTGGCAAATGACCTATCTGATAAAGGGATAGTAACCAAAATCCATGAGGAACTTTTCAAACTCAATACTCAAAAAACAAATAACACAGTTGAGAAATGGGCAGAAGACATGAATAGACATTTTTCCAAGGAAGACATCCAGATGGCTAACAGTCACATGAAAAGATGTCCAACGTCACTCATCATCAGGGAAATACAAATCAAAATTCCAATGAGATACTATCTCACTCCTGTTAGAATGGCTAACATTGACAACACAGGGAACAATAGTTGTTGATGAGGATGCGGAGAAAAAGGAACCCTCTTACACTGTTGATGAGAATGCAAACTAGCGTAGCCACTGTGTAAAACAATATGGAAGTTCCTCAAAAAGTTATAAAAGAACAACCCTACAATCCACCAATTGCACTACTATGTATTTACCCAAAGGATATAAAAATTCTGATTCGAAGAGACACATGCACCCCAATGTTTATAGCAGCATTATCTACAAGAGCCAAATTATATAAAAAGCCCAAATATCCATTGACTGATGAATAGTTATGCAATCACTTGTTTATGTGAATATTTACTCATGATATTCATTTTATACTTTGAATTTTAATTTAATTACCTTATATAATTTGTAGCTTAAATTGTTCCAGTTTTGGTCATTGGAAGCTTTTTCATTGTCTCCTGTATCTCTTTGATGTAACCTCATACATAGTTCTGTGTGTCTTGTTTTTCTTCGTTTTTTAAAACTTTCTAACTTTGTGGCACTACAAGATGTCACAGACTCATATTTCCTGCTCTAGAATTGGTCATTTCTCCAAGAAGACCTTGTTCTTTTATTGGGGAATAGTCCAGAAACCAGGACAAATGTGTGTGTGTGTATACACATTTCTTTGCTCTGTCAACTGAGGGCCTAGAAGCAATGACACTGCCTTAGCAATAAACGTCGCACCCATATTTCGTTTCTAATAACATGTATATGTATATGTATATGTATATGTATATGTATATGTATCTGTCACCATCTGTGCCTTGATTAAGCTAAACAGGAGGTCATAGTAATGTCTACAAACCTATTTCATGACCAGAGGATATCATTCTAGACTCCTACCTTTGCTTATTGTAACTTCTCACTCCAAAAATGGCTGACTCTCAGCAAAAAGGGAAATCAAGGAATGGATCCCATTTACAATTGCACCAAAACCATTAGATACCTGGGAATAAACCTAACCAAAGAGATAAAAAATCTGTACATTGAAAACTATAGAAAGTTTATGAAAGAAATTGGAGAAGACACAAAGACATGGAAAAATTGTTTATGCTCATAGATTAGAAGAACAAATATTGTGAAAATGTGTATACTACCCAAAGCAGTCTACACATTCAAAATGTGTAGATTCTCAAAATAACACCAGCATTCTTCACAGAGCTAGAACAAACAATCCTAAAATTTGTTTGGAACCAGAAAAGACTGCAAAAAAACAAAGTGATGTTAAAAAGAAAACCAAAGCTGGAAGCATCACAAATCCAGACCTTAAGTTGTATTACAAAGCTGTAATCATCAAGTTAGTAATGGTACTGGCACAAAAACAGACACATAGATCAATGGAACAGAATAAAGAACCCAGAAGTGAATCCACAAACGTATAGCCAATTAATCTTTGACAAAGTAATAGTCATCCATTGGAAAAAAGACAGCCTCTTCAGAAAATGGTGCTAGGAAAACTGGACAACGGCATGCAGAAGTATGAAACTGGACCGCTATCTTACACCTTACACAAACATAAATTCAAAACAAATGAAAGACCTAACTGTGATACAGGAAACCAACAAAATCCTACAGGAGAAAGCAGGCAGCAACCTCTTTGTTCTCAGTTGCAGCAACTTCTTTACTAGACATGTCTCTAGAGGCAAGGGAAATAAAAGTAAAAATGAACTATTGGGACCTCATCAAGATAAAAAGCTTCTGCACATCAAAAGAAACAATCAACAAAACTAAAAGGCAATCAACAGAATGGGAGAAAATATTTGCAAATGACATATTGATAAAGGTCTAGTACCCAAAATCTATAATGAACTTATCAAACTCAACACCCAAAAAACAAATAGTCCAGTGAAGAAATGGGCAGAAGACAGGGGTAGACATTTTCTAAACAAGACATCCAGATGGCTAACAGACACATGAAAAGATGCTCAACATCACTCATCATCAGGGAACTATAAGTCAAAACCACAATGAGATACCACTTCACACCTGTCAGAATGGCTAAAATTAACAACTCAGGCAACAAGAGATATTGGTGAATATTCAGAGAAAGGGAAGACCTTTTGCACTGGTGGTAGGAATGAAACTGGCACAGCTACTCTGGAAAAGAGTATGGAATTTCCTCAAAAATTTAAAATAGAACTACCCTACAACCCAGCAATTGGACTACTAGTTATTTATCCAAAGGATACAAAAATGCTGATTTGAAGGGGAACATGCAACCCAATGTTTATAGCAGTGCTATCAAGAATAGCCAAATTATGGAAAGAGTCCAAATGTCCATCGATTGATGAATGGATAAAGAAGATGTGGTACATATACACAATGGATTACTACTCAGCGATCAAAAACAGTGAAATCTTACCATTTGCAAAAATGTGGATGGAACTAGAGGGTATTATGCTAAGCAAAATAAGTCAGTCAGAGAAAGACGAACATATGATTTCACTCATATCTGGAACTTAAGAAACACAACATATGAACATGGGGAAGGGAAGGAAAAATAAAATAAAAACAAAGGGAGGCAAATCATAAGAGACTCTTAAATACAGGGAACGAACTGGTGATTTCTAGAGGGGAGGTGGATGAGGGGGATGGAATAAATGGGTGATGGCATTGAGGAAGACACTTGTTGGGATGAGCACTGGGTGTGATATGTAAGTGATGAATCACTGGGTTCTACTCCTGAAACAAATACTACACTATATGTTAATTAACTTGAATTTAAATAAATAGAAAGATATTAAAAAAAGGCTGTTTCCATCATCTGCTATATATTGCTTAATTGTTCAATACCAGTATACATACAAAGTTATTTCAGGAATCTTAATCCATACTAACATGGGAAATAACTTTATTAACTAGATTACAGGGTTTTTTGGCCTTTTCTTACAGACTCCACTCATTTCCAAAGTTGCTTAGGTCAGTACTTATTCTCACTCTGCTTCCTTGAGTTTTTTTTATACATTTTAAATATATTTATATCCCTTTGTCACATTCTGTATTACAACCTGAGATATTCCAACCTCACAAATATTTTTTTTTTATTTGCATACGATGTTAACTCGTGCTGTAAAGTTCTGTGGGTTTTGACAGATGCTTTGTGTTACAGAATCATAAAGTTTCTCCACCCTAAAAAAATTCTGCTTGTTACACCCAGTCAACCCTCTACCCCAAACCCTTGAAAAACTGATCTTTTTATCATTTCTATTGTTTATCTTTTTCAGAATGTCAGTAATTGGAATCAGACAAATATAGCTTTTTTATATGGCTTGTTTAAATGTAATAATATGCATTTAAGGTTCATCAATGTCTTTTTGTGGCTTGATTGCTCATTTTCTTTTTATCACTGAATAATATTTCATTCGATGAATACAGCACAGTTATCCATTCTCCTGTTAAAGGACATCTTATTGCTTTTGTTTTTTTTTTTTTTTTAAGTTTATTTATTTTGCAAGAGACAGCATGCATGCATGCATGTGACAGGGCAGGGGCAGAGAAAGAGGGAGAGAGAGAATCCCAAGCAGGCTCCGTGCAGCCTGGAACCCGATGTGGGACTCAATGTCATGAACTGTGAGATCATGACCGGAGTCAAAATCAAAAGTTGGATGCTTAACCGACTGAACCACCCAGGCGCCCCAGTTTCTTGTGATTATGAATACAACTGTTATAAATATTCACATGAATGTTTGTGTGTAGATATAAATTTCAAGTTAATTGGCTAAATATCTAACAGGGCAATTGCTGGATCATATGGTTAGACTGTGTTTATTTTGTAAGAAACTGCCAGATTGTCTTCCAAAGTGGCTGTACTGTTTTGCATTCCCACCAGCGACGAATAAGAATTCTGGTTGTTCTGCATCATCACCAGCAGTTTGTGTTGCCAGTTTTTTTTTGAATTTTTAACTATTCTAGTAGGTATATAATATATAGTAGTAACTCATTTTTGTTTTAATTTTCAATTCCCTAATGACAAATGATGTTTAGCATCTTTATATATCCTTATTAGCAATTTGTATATATTCTTTTTAGGGTGTCCAGATTTTGCCTGTTTTTAAATTGAGCTATTTCTGGGTTCTTTGTTGAGTTTTAAGAGTGCTTTGTATATCTTGGATACAAGTCCTTTTTCATATACATGTTTTGCAAATATTTTCTCCAAATTATGGCTTGTGTTTTCATTCCCTTTATAGTGTTTCTTTGGGGCAGAAATTTTTAATTTTAATTAAGTCCAACTTAATCAATGTGTTCTTTCATAGATTTGTCATTGGTGTTTAAAACTTACCACCAAACCCGAAGTCATGTAGATTTTATTCTATGCTTTCTTTTTTTAAAATTTTTTAACATTTATTTATTTTTAAGAGACATAGAGACAGAGCGTGAGCAGGGGAGGGGAAGAGAGAGAGGGAGACACAGAATCAGAAGCAGGCTCCAGGCTCTGAGCCCTCAGCAAAGAGCCTGATGCGGAGCTCGAACTCACAGACCATGAGATCATGACCTGAGCTGAAGCTGGACACTTAACTGACTGAGCCACCCAGGCGCCCCTATTCTATGCTTTCTTATAGAAGTTTTATGGTTTTGTATTTTACATTTAGCTCTATGATTTATTTTGAGTTCTTGAGTAAGGTATGAAATCTGTATCTAGGTTCATTTCTTTGCATATGCATTTCCAATTGTTCCAGCACCATTTGTCAAAAAAAAACTTTCCTGTCTCCATTAAATTGCATCTCCTCTTTGTCAAAAATTAGTTGACTACATTTGTGTGTGGGGGGGTGCTGTCTCTGTTCTGTTTCAGTGATCTATATATGTATTCTTTCCCAGGTACCATACTGTCTTGATTAGGAATCAAGCCTTATAGGAATTCTTGAAATTAAGTAGATTTCTTTAGAATTTTATTTGACAATTAACAAGAGTGGCTAATATGTACTAATCACCTAATGCATGCTAAGTACCCAATAAAGAAACGTGATTATTATGGCTTAATAGGGATAAAGTATGTATCATCCAACCTTATATAAAATTTTATCCAGGCTTTTATATTAACCATAATAATAAAAAATAATACCTAAAATGCAACAAATGCTTATGATAGACCAGGTGCTAATTTAAGTGCTTTACATGTATTACTTAATTAATCACAATAACAACCCTAAGAGACAATATTACTTTCTAAATTTTAGAAATACATAAACTCAGATACAGAGAGCTTAGAACACTTTTCCAAAGTCAGAGTTTGTTTGTTTGTTTGTTTTGTTTTGTTTTTTAATTTTTTTAGTGTTTTTATTTTATTTTTTGAGAGACATAGAGACAGAGCGTGAGCAAGGGAAAGGCAGAGAGAAAGGGGGACACAGAATCCGAAGTAGGCTCCAGGCTCTGAGCCATCAGCACAGAACCCGACGCGAGGCTCGAACTCACAGACCCTGAGATCATGACCTGAGCTGAAATCAGCCGCTCAACCGACTGAGCCACCCAGGCGCCCCCAAAGTCAGGGTTTGTAAATGATAGAGTTAGGGTTTGACTCTGAGCATATATGAACTCTAGAATTCATGCTCTGATTTACTACATTCTCCTAAAAAAAATTGGGAAAAATATCAGGAAAACAATTCTCCCCCTGCCAACACCATCTCTAGGATGGATATACTTTTTCAATAATACGCTTAGGTATTTATGGCCATACAAGTTTCCCATTTTCTGGGATGACTCAAAATATGCTCTGTGTAAATTCTGTGGTTTCAGAGTCACTTAATGTTGCTATCCTTGGCTTCTAAAAAAATATATATATATACCCTGACCTAAAATCACTTTATAATCCTCTTGAGAAAATATATTAAGTATGAAAAAAACAGGACGACTAAGATATTAATGTGTCTCTTATTGTAGACTGTGACCAAAAGAACTGTAAGGTATGCAGACTCAAACTTGGACATGCCTTTGACATATATCTGTCCCTTGGCTTTTTTGCACAGGCTACTTTTCATGCTACTTCAAAATTACCTAACTCTCATCACTTCTCGGACTTTTGCCTAAGATCAAGTGCAAAAATACCTAACTCTCTCAAAACCATTTTCCCAACTGAGCTTGTACCCTGAAGATCATGTTATGTCCTGGATCTTTTCCGGCTGCAGCAAAGCTCATCACATCAACACATACCCATTATCAATCAAAACGTGCCCATACTGTGTTTTCTTCCCTATATTTATTAAACAGCTCTGATGGGCCTACAGAAAAAATAGACTATGGGTCTTCACACTTTGGGGTAATAATCAGGTACATATTAACTATAGAATTCTAAAAAAAAGGTCTTCACCCATAGGGGTGATTTTAATGGCTGTAAATCTAGAATTGATAGCACACAGTAACACAGAGAAGGTACTTCCTGTAGGTAGTGCTACTCTTTATTACATACATGTAAGAATACCCTTATATTTTTTCCTATCTGCTTTTTCTCAAAGTGTTCGATATTTTTTTATATTGTTTCTTACCCTGCATCTGAGCCATTTCCACAGAGTAAAGGGTCCTTTTGTCCATCCAAAACATAAAAGTGACCTGTTAATATAAAGAATAAGCTAATTCATTTCATATCAATTCTACTGACATAAGGAATAAATGCAAGTTTGACTATCAGTTATTTTCAAAACGGACACAATAAAGTATATTCACAAAGAGGGCTTTAAGCCCACAGCCTCAACTATTTATAGTTGAAAAGTCATCCAGCAACACTGAACTAAGGTTAACAATGTAGCAATATTTCTTACTGTCATCTTCAATATAATCCTTCCAGTTAAATGTACTCATTGTTACATTAACAAATATCCCATTTGAATCCATTGTGCCATTAAAGTAGGATGTGGTGTTGGTTTCAAAAGCAGAATTGCTTGGGGGCCATTGCAAGCACTTATTCCGCAGGTTGCCCATGAACAGCTGCAGACCAATCAGAGCAAACACGCTCAGACAGAACACAGTCAAGATCATGACGTCAGAAAGCTTCTTCACGGACTGGATTAGGGCCCCCACAATGGTCTTTAAACCTGAGGAGAGACAACAATAGGTCATCCAAGGAATAGTGTCATAAGCCGCAATGTGTGTCTTCTTAGTCACACACATTCTCTTTTCCCATAAATAGTTGCGTGGGTGTTTAGACACCAGAGATTAATGGATAGCCAGATGGTTTGGGAAATGGATGAAAAGCAGGTTTTATTTATGAATAGTATGCTTTCTGGAGAGTTTAAAATGAAAGTGTAAATATCTAGGCAGGAAGTTTTATTATTTTTGTTTGTTTGTTTATTCATTTATTTTTGAGAGAGAGTGTGTGTGTGAGCAGGGGAGGACAGAGAGAGAGACAAGGAATCTGAAGCAGGCTCTGAACTGTCAGCACAGAGCCCAAAGCAGGGCTTGAACTCACAAACCATGAGGTCGTGACTTGAGCTGAAGTTGGGTGCTCAACTAAGGCACTCAGGTGCATCTAGACAGGAAGTTTTCTTGCCTGTGGTTTTACATGTTGCCATGAGCACCTAAAGATGAACTTGATTTTTGTGTTTCATGGGGCTGCCTCCCTCCAACCCATTCTTTATACCGGCCTCCAAGTAGCAATAATTCAGAGGAGAGAAGAATTGAAAATACTAAAAATCCCATGCCAGGTGCATGCTGTTCAATAATAATCTTTTCTCCTTTTTGAAAGGAGATCTGTTTTAAGAATAGACCTGCAGTGAATGGTAAAACCCATCAGTTAGTAAAGGCATGCTAGCAAAACTTTTTCCAGATTGTAAAAGAGACAACTCTACATCATAAATGCAAAAAGAAAGATAGAGACAGAGAGTTCACACATGTACTAGTTCACACTAGTACTTTTATAGACAACTCATGCAGTTCTCTGTTAAACTCAAAGGCTGACTTTATAAATAAGCATGTAATTTCTAAAATTTTAGGAACTGATCTGCGTTGAAACATCATTTGGCATTCTTGAAGTTGACAAACAAGAATAATGAACAATAAGTCTAATATCATAAGTGTGGTTTCAACCTAAATATTATTACAATGTATTTAAAGTCAGCTCCAGTGTTTAACTTAGCTCTCACCTGGAATGACCGAAATTGTTTTCAGGGCTCGGAGAACTCTGAATGTTCTCAACGCTGAGACATTGCCCAGGTCCACAAACTCTGTCACGTATCTGTAATAGGGAGTTCACACACAACACAATAACACACAAGAAAAGTTGGAGATCAAAGGAGCCTATCATCTTACACCAGTTTCTTCTTACCTGGAGTTACAGAAATAGTTTTCAGAGCTCTCAAGACTCTGAAAGTTCGAAGGGCTGAAACATTGCCTAGGCTTACAAATTCTGTTACATACCTGTAGAATTAAATTGGAGTTACTGATAATTTTGGCAAAGTTTATTCTAAATAAAGAATGAAAGCTGGGTTTGGCATATAGAACTCCTTGACTTTAACAAATGGAATTGCTACAGACCCAGAGTGCCTCAGCTTAAAGCTGATTTTAAGGAATAAAATTTTGTTTCCTTATTTCAATGTAATTTTTACTAATATGCACAAGTTTGTTTAGAAAAGTAATCAAAAGACACTTGAAGGTGTTAGAGTCAATGAATAACTTCATTTTGATGATGTGGAAGAATCTGACATGAAAGTAATTCTGTTCATTGCTTATTTACTAGATATATTTACCTTGCAATATGTATTCTAACATGTATTCTCAAAATGCGTGAGGCGTATAGTTATTTTGGCTAATAAGAAAACTCTGCAATTAAAATATGTCACAGCAGCCTGGTTTATGCTACAACTATTTTCATTCCTTCAAGTTTAACAGCTTTTCAGAAATACTCACGCCATCACAATGACACTGAAATCCAGCCAGTTCCATGGATCACGAAGGAATGTAAAATCTTCTAAGCAAAACCCTCTTGCCAAGATTTTTATAAGTGACTCAAAGGTGTAGATTCCAGTGAAGGTGTACCTAGGAAAAGCATCCAAACGAAAATTAACAGTTTCATCTGAGCTGTTAATGTACATATTTTCAACATGGCAAATCTTATGCTTTTGTGGTTTTTTTTTAATTTGCTAAAATCTTGTTTCTTATTTCCGTTTACAAAGACTTGACTAGTTTAGTTAATCTCACAAGCCTGAATAAAGGGTTAAACTGAAAAGATAATATCTTCCCCTAAAGAATCTGAGGTTGTTTAACTATTTAGATTTTTAGAATAATAGCTTCATGTGTTTTATGGATTATGATCGAGCTTGGCCCTCTAGAGCAACACTGTTTAGTTAAAATATAATACATGCTATATACATAGCTTGGGAATTTTCAGTGGTCGAATAAAAAAGTAAGAAAAAAAAGGTGAATTTAATTTTCATCTTATATTTTCTTTAAACCAATATATCTGAAATACTATTATTTCAACAATTAACACTCAACAAATTTCAGGTTTCACATGTGCCTAGTGTTTCCCTCATTAGACAATACAGCTCTAGAGGTAAAATTTCTTGGATTTATTTATTTATAAAATATTTCATTCAAATTTATTAATGAGTAGTATTATTTTTAGGAATATGTCACGTGTCTAATCTAGAAAATATGCTTCCCCTTTTTAAGGGTCAGGCATAGAGGTTTAAAACTGCTTCTCTATGTATATATATATAAATACATATATATCTTGTTTGTGTATATGTATACAAACAAGAAAATTTTCAATTTATTAGTATTTTATGTGTGTGCATTTACACAATTACCAGAATTCAGAGATAAACAAAATTTCTGATTCTAACCTTGCATCAGCTACTATTTCTATACAGTTGGGCAAATCATTTAAACATGCTCAAATTCGAATTTCAGCCTCCTAAATGGTGAAAGATTTTCCATTTACTATTTCATATAGTGCATTTTTAGCTCTCTCTCCTTTGAGTGTTGACAATATTAAGTTATTTCTGTTTCTTCCAAAAATAGTTGGGATCTCAAGAGTACTTGTTTTTCAATATTTTGTTCTTTTAAAAAGTATAATTTAAGATTATCCTTCAGATCACTTCACCCAAGTCACAAAGATTTGACTTACTTTTATTAAAAACAATTATAGTTGCCTGCCTACTAGTATTTTATATGTGAATAAAGTTATGGGAGTCATTTTTGCATTGTTTTCTGCAGAAATTTCCCTCAGATAAGGGAACAAAGAAATAAGAGGAAAATGTATGCAGAAATCTTCACATCAGGTTTTCCTACGAATTTTCCTCCTCCCTTTTAAAATAATTCAGCTGATCTTTTGAGGAATAAGTATAGTTGCTATCTCTACTTATTATGAAGTAGCTGACCTTATTAGGAAAAAGTATACTTTCCAATGCCAAGCTTATATTTACTTGTGTTTTAGTTTGGATCTTTGCACATTACACGTAACCACCATGACATTTCTGTTTGAAGTTAGCTGCCCTGTGAAAAGCCATGAGAGACAGCTCAATGTGTGCTTTATTGATCACATTAATGGCGAATGCCATATGGCCTACGCTAGGCAATTCTAAGTTATCTACAGATTTACTAGGGGTAAGATGAAAGCCCCTACTCCTATCCCTGCTTTTGGAAAAGTAAGAAAATTTGTGGCATTTGGAGTATATAGTGAGTGTTGATAGCTTATTCAAGGAAGAGTGTCCCAGAGCTTAACATCTGAGATAGAGCTTTGCACAGAACAGGTGTTCAGAAGTACCTATTAGCAAACTAGATTGAACAGGTAGATGAGAATCTAGAGTACCTTGATCTTTCTTGGCTGTGACCCCACTAGACTCTAATCATGCTGTTGATTCTGTCCATATCACCGAGCTTTTCTCCCATAATTATGACGTCTACAGACCTGCCTCCCTTTCATAACATGACCCTTACTATACAGTATGGTCCTCAGCTTATTCTGTGTGTGTCATCTCTTTGTACAGGGATTGTTTATGCTACCAATGACCTGTTTTCATGTCAGAATTGAGTTATCTTCTCTCTTCTTTGGACTCTGTTAGCTTTGTTTTGTTGGCCGTAACCACTGATTTTTCTTGTTTTCCTGCCTCTTTGCTGTCAAGTGAGGAGGGATAAATGATCACGAAACCTGTGCAAAGTTTTCCTACTGACTGATGAAGTCAAAACCTTTTGTCAGGGTAAGACTAGTTTCATAAAGGAGATAGTCATCTCTAAAAAAAATGACTGTAAAAAGAGAGACCTGCATAGTCAATTAATAATATATTCAAGTGCCCTCTTTACCTATCTTTTAATAATGTTATACAAATAAATGCGATTTATACAAGTTTAAATGCTTCAGTAATTTCTGCTAGGAAAAGTACATACAGAATAGTTTTATATATGTGTGCCCATTTGTTAACTCACAGATGATAAGTGATAACTAAGAATTCTGCTAAATTTCTTGCTCAACATAAGAAGTGGTTCTTTTCCCAAAGTGATTTCTAGGGAGCATTTCCAAGCTACTCCCAAGGGAAAAAAATCTTTAATGTGTTAAATAACTGACAAATGATGACTTAGAATAGTGCATTAAGTCCTCAAAGAAGCCTATTAAAGCAGAAATAGAAGTAGCAAGGTTTGTGATAATAATTTATCTCCTATTGGATATTGCTTTAAAAAAATATGACAATGAAAAACACATACTAAAAACTTCTTTTTCACTAAATCTGATCATTGTATTATACTACACATTAATAGCTTACATATCCTAAACACCTTCTTTTTCACTAATTATTATGTTTCTTTGCCATGAATAATCTCATATGTGACTGATAACTTAGGGAATAATGTCGTTATTATAATGCAAAAATTGCATTAGTTAATGCAAAATTTTCCTCATATTGATATTTTGAATCAGTTAGTGGTGTTTTTTTCCTCGTACTTAAATAGAACATCCTTAGCATTAACGGAAGACGTTAATGCTAACTCAGAAAATTGACCTCAGAGCCTTCTTTAGGGCAAGCAGGGGCTAGTTTAACATGTCCCCAAACTATTGTGCTTACACCTTTCCTTTTGTATTAAAATAATGAATCAAATGTTTTATTTTGAAGACAGGATAGAAATGTCCCCAGGGTCTTCATCTTAAAGGACAAAGGACAAGACCCAGGGTCTGAAACTACGAGTATATGTTGGCTGTGACTTTTGGTACAAACATTTTTGACATTTCATTAGGCCAGTGTTTTTTTATATTGGGATTGTTACTGTTTCTATTAGTGTTCTAATTATAAAGTTTCACAAGTTTTGAGTGATCTGCTCTTAATCATGTTTTCCCCTTAAGCCCTGTTATTTTTTTGAGCTGTGATTTTGTAGAGACATTTTATTTCTTTTATGGAACACATCTATGGAGTTTTAGCACACATGCTGTGTCTAAATAAACTACATATCTGAATGTAACTAAACATCTAAGCTACTTAAGCACTTAAATGTATTTTCCTGGGGCGCCTGGGTGGCTCAGTCGGTTAAGCGGCCGACTTCGGCTTAGGTCATGATCTTACGGTCTGTGAGTTTGAGCCCCGCGTCGGGCTCTGTGCTGATGGCTCAGAGCCGGAGCCTGCTTCGGATTCTGTGTCTGCCTCTCTCTCTGCCCTTCCCCTGCTCATGCTCTGTCTCTCTGTCTCTCAAAAATAAATAAACTTAAAAAAAATGTATTTTCCTAAATATAATGATATATAACCTTAATATCTACATAATATATAATGCTAAGCACCTAAATTTGTTTTATGAAAGTATAGCAATAATAGTAATATACTAGAATTACTCAGATGGTCATTGTTTTTATCTAAAATGCATAACTATTATACTTTTATGCTGAATGATTGGTTTAGTTTACCAGCTAGTATGTACCTTTCTTAAACAGGTACTGTCATGAATTTGTTGGAAAAAAATACTTACCTCATAGAAGAAAAACTCCCCTAAGGAACTTCCCTTATCTTCTTTCACATTATGGAAATAACTGTTTCTTAGAAGATTTTAGCCTGACTCCAAAAAGTGGAAAACTTAAGTCAGACCATAATCCTAAGGAGAATGTTACAGAATTTGAGTGTGCATTTCTCATTCCAAGAAGTCATTCCTACTTACTCTACATTCTTCGTCCAGTCTGGAGGATTACTCAAGGTCATAAATACACAGTTGGTCAAAATAGTGCACATGATAAGCATGCTGAATAAAGTGGATTATAGTTAAGGAATAAATGCTAATAGATTATCGTGGCCATTTACAAACAATCCAATACAAAAAAAAAAATCAACAAAGTTACCTGTGAAATTAGTCTTACTTATTTGTTTTAAAGCAATGGCAAAAATAATAAGTAACAAAGTAATAAGAATACATAATAATACATTTTAAAGCCTGTCATAAATTATTAGTCCACTCTTTTTCATTTTTCATCATTCTCTCACAAAACTGAATTTAATAGAAAGAGATTTGTATATGAAGCAATGGGAACTTTGCACCCCAAGCAATTATGTGAAATAGAACTGCAAGGGGAAATGATTGTTCTTTAGTAAGTTAGTTCACAGTGCAAAAGTATAAAAAGTCTGAGTTTAATTATATCTGAAATTGTACTTCAGATTGTACTTCAGATATAATTTAAAACTGCCACTGCTGGACAAAATGTTAATGAATGCAATATAAAAATCCTGAGAATGTATAGCCTAGTATATTCAAAAATTATACTGATTGAGAATTCTACTATAATTATGTACTCTTAATAGTCTTACTAGTCTCATTCTTTTCGTGTTTATAACATAAGAATAAAGGAATAGATAGTTTTTTGCTGACAAGTTAATATTGTTTTCCAACTTTTTATTTCACTTTAGACTGTGGGGGAACTTCATGAGCCATCTAGTTATCTTCCTGTATCTAATCCACACCACACTGAAACTGATAAAGACTATTTTGAAAACTTCCTGAAAATTAGCTGTAATTAATTTCTCTTAAGATCTCAATCACACTTCAATCTAAGGAAGATTGTGATTATTTGCGTGTAAATCTTTTATTTAAAAATATAAATGCTTTCTAATATCAAAACCATGGAATGAAGATAATTCAAATGAACCTCAAAAAATTATCATTTCTGTATTATGCCCTGTCTTTAGGTTAATCAGTCTTTTGTCTCTCTTTTAGTTTTTAGAAGACTATTTTGATTCTGTCTATATAAAGTGCCAATTCTTGATTAAAGAGCTAAATGTGAGACAGGAAACCATTAAAATCCTAGAGAAAAACATAGGAAGTAATCTCTTTGACATCAGCTGGAGCAGCTTCTTACAAGATATGTCTCCCGAGGCAAGGGAAACACAGGCAAAACTAAACTATTGGTATTTGATAAAAACGAAACACTTCTGCATAGTGAAGGAAACAATCAACAAAACTAAGAAGCAACCTATGGAATAGGAGAATATATTTACAAATGACACATTGGATAAAGGGTTATTATCCAAAATCTATAAAGAAATTATCAAACTCAACACTCAAAACACAAATAATCCAATTTTAAAAAAATATGCAGAACACATGAATAGACATTTATCCAAAGAAGACATCAAGATGGGCTAACAGACACATGAAAAGACTCTCAACATCACTCATCATCAAAGAAATACAAATCAAAACTCCAATGAGATATCACCTCACACCTGTCAAAATGGCTAAAATTAACAATACAAGAAACAACAGGTGTTGGCAAGGATGTGGAGAAAGGGGAATCGTCTTACACTGTTGGCGGAAATGCAAACTGGTGCAGCCACTGTCAAAAACAGTATGGAGGTTCCACAAAAAGTTAAGAGTAGAACTACCCTACAATCTAGCAATTGCATTACTAAGTATTTATCCAAAGGATACTAATTTGAAGGTATACGTATACTTCAATGTTTATAGCAGCATTATATACAATAGCCAAATTATGGAAAGAGCCTAAATCTTCATCAACTGATGAATGGATATGGAAATGTATATATATAATGAAATTTTACTCAGCCATAAAAAAATGAAATCTTAACATTCGCAATAATGTGGATGGAACTAGAGAATATTCTTCTAAGTGAAATAAGTCAGTCAGAGAAAGACAAATACTATATAATTCCACTCATATGTGGAATTTAAGAAACAAACTACCATTGGGGTAAAAGAGACAAACCAAGAAACGGACTATTAACCTACAGAGAAAAACTTTTGGTTACCAGAGAGAGGTGGGTAGGGGAATGGTTTAAATAGGTGATGGAAATTAAGGCGTGCACTTGTGATGAGCACCAGGTGTTGTATGGAAGTGTTGCATCACTAAATTGTACACCTGATACTAAAATTACACTGTGTGTCAACTAACTGGAATTTAAATAAAACTTAAAGAAATAAAAATAAATGCCCATTCTTGAACATAGCCTCTGAATACCTATCTATTTTCATCATTACCTATTTGAGAATATTTTTGAAATCCACACCTATTCTGTCATTTTTTGTATACTTTTTGAGTATCATTGTAAATAGTCTTAAATTCAGTGATATTTAAATATATAATATCAGATACATCGGCACATAGTTGTTTAATAAATATTTAGTGAAGGAAGGATAGACAGACCCAGGTGCTGAAGATATAGAACCAATTAAGGCATAACAATGTGAACATTGGTAATACGGATAATAATGCTAACCAAATAGACTATGTTTCTTTAGCAATGGTTATGTATGATCTAAGTGAGATTAATAAAAGCGTGAAGTAGCTTTGCTGTTATTCCTTTTACACAGTGTGTTTCATTTACACATTTATTATCATCATTCATTTTTTTACTTCTAGAATCATTATAGTAATTCTATACTAATCTTTTTATAAATATCAGAAAATCAATGAGAACAGGTTAAATAAAAATGTCACCATTAATCTCAAAGAAACTATGTATATATACATATAACACATAAAGGGATATATATAAAACATAAATATATAAAATATATGTATAAACGACATTTAAAAAAAAATCAACCACAAGCATTCAGTCACATGAAAAGGATATGAATGTACCAAAATCTTAATAGCAATTTTCCTAACGGGGTTTAGCGGAGTTAAAATATACAAGGCAGAGGTGGCACTGAATCGGAAAATTGCCTTCCCTTTATTCAACACTATAAAAGTCTGAAAAAGAAAATATGAAAAGAAATCACTAGATTAGACATGTGGTTTATTTGAAGAGTTTACAGACATGAACTTTTTACCTGGTTTGTTCAAACTTGTTTGTTTAAACAAGTTACCATATCGTAACTATAAACACAACACGTTAGATGTTTTTCCTTTAAATTAATATATAGCTACAAATAAACATATGATTTACTATTATCTAATCTGTCTCTAAGTTTTCAACTTTCTGATACAAACTAATGATCTTACACAGAATTTTTTTTTTTAATCAAATTGTAACTTCACAGACCCCAACTTTATTTAAAGCTTACCATCTGTCTCCAGCTTTGGTAACTTTTCAGATTATTCTGTACATATTGCCACTAAAATAATCTTTTATTTTAATTATTTCAAGTCTTTGAACTCTAAAGTTTATGAAGCCTATTTTCCCTATGGGAGTTGACCCATTTTAAGATGTTCAAATAGGCTGAATAACCTGGTTTTGCTGAGTCTATACATCTGTTGGTAATACTGAGAAGGGACAGCTGCATTGAGAATTAGGCTTAAATACATCATTTCAAAGGGCATTCCATAGCTAAAATCCTATGGCTTGAAACCTATAATCATCAACTTAGCATTTAAGCTCTGCTTCCCAGTGATTACCTACCACATCTCTCTAAGATCATTTACTTTTTACCACCAAGGCATCTCTGCTCCAGCCAAATCAGTCCACTCGTCAATCCCCCTCACAGCCTGTCAGCTTCTCCCTCTGATTCTGGAAATGAGTGTCATAACATCCTAGAGGAAGGAGGTACCTGTGAGGTCATCTAATACAATCTCCCCCCATTTTGGGTCTGTAACAGGCCTGTCAGTGAGGTCCCACCCACTATTCTATCAAAGGTTCTTACTCCTGTCTGCATGTTAGAATCTCCTGAGGTGATTTTAAAATTGCCAGTATTTGGGTTCTACTCAAAACTAAATGAATCAGAATTTCTGGAGGAGGCACAGACATGGGATTTTTTTAAAGTTTCCTCAGGCAATTCTAAATCCCAGCCAGGGTTGAAAAGCCATACCCTCAGAAAATGTTCTCAGCTATCAAAGTCACCTCCTTCATCATGTCTTTCCAGATAAATCACTGCCTTCTGATCGCTCCGTAATTGTTTCCCTTTACCAGTAAGTCTTAGTATATTAATTTGCACACGTTGGCATGTTGTTTGTAATTATAGTCAAGTAGCAATTTAAATGTAGGGTTCATTCCACTGAGGACTAGGTTAGAAGTTGTTATAAACTATTGAGCATAAAAAGCCTGTAATCTACTTTTTCTCCATTTTTTCACAGTATTTAATAGTGCGGTTATACATAAACACTTGTTCTAATTAAATGCAGGCTTACCTATAAGATGCCATTTACCTTTAAGACATCTATATATCCATTTGCTTAATAATATGTTTTTACTCTTTAACTAAGAGCTGTATCCCATGCAGCCATGTTCACTGACAACATGGTAGTGTTTGAACAGGTAGAGAGAAATATTTATATTGTGAGTATAAAAGGCAAAGAAAACAATTTCCGTGTACATTGCCCTTTTGTATTCCAGACCATGGAGTCAAGCGTTACCTAACCAGCCATTTTCCATGAACTGCAATCTATAAATTTGAACGATTGTATAAGAAGGACAGGAAACTTCTTTCTAGCATTGAGATCATCCACATGGGACAGTGGACGTTGAGAAAACTGCCCTTGAAGCACAAATGCATTAAAGGATTTTCTTGAGTTTACAGGATTAGATTATTTATATTTCAAACAATCTACATCCATTTAGACATTCGATAACACGTAAAGTTCACCGTAATTTAAAGTGCATTTACTCATGCTTTTTTGAAACCATTGCCCTGAAAAAAAAAAAAAAAAACAGTTAGCATTTGTAACATTAGGAGAGGAATTTATTTTGTTTTGAAAATCAAAAACAGAGTGATGGGAATGAACTGTCCTTTTAAAAATGGAATCCTCTGCTCCCCTGAAAGGAGAGCCTTTGTGGTCCTAATGGCATTAAAAATGACATGCCAAGGGCATCTTCGCTGAGTCTACAGGTTCTGAAACAGAGCAGGCCTCAAGAACACAATTTCAGTTTATTTCTGGGGGAACGACACCTGACACAAAACCTTGAGTTCTGAGAAACGAAGAATAAAATACTATTATCGTAGATAGTGAAAAAATGACAAGGAAGACGTTTGAAATTTGGAGCTCTGATTTTATAGAGATGTACCTAAGCTGAAAATTACTTGAGTGTCAGATAATTGGAAGAGGAGTAAATAGTGTCAATTCCAAAATCTGGTGTCCAAGTAATGATAAATAGTGATTTGACTTAAAAAATTACTGCATATTGCTACTAAGGTGATGAAGGTAATAGCTGAAAGTATATCAAATCAGTTATTGTTCACTCTGTAATGCTCCTTGCTTTTTCACAGGTAAATATACATCTTGTAGGTTCACTAAAATTCTTACTACTTGAGGCAAGAGTAAGGTTTACATCTCTGAGTAGGACCACTTCAATTAGAGAATTCAAAAAGTTATACAAGCAAATTTTAATGTTATCTTTCATTTTATTAATAAATACCATATATAGCTTTGCTTAGTGCTTAAGAGCTCTGACTGCCTGGGTTCAATCCCAGAATCGACCACTTATAGTGCGTAACTTGGGCAAAGTTACTTAACCTCTCTAGAGTTAACCCATGTGGGACACTTAACACTAAGACTTAACCCATGTGTAAAATGTGGCTGATGGTACCTGACTTAGAGGTTCGTATGAATTCTGCCACTGAAAGCACCCAAACGGCACCTGGAAATCCACACCTATTCTGTTTAAGCACAAATATTAGCTATCATTATTATTACTGTCACTATTCTTAAGTTATTACCTGGCCAACTTAACTACCATTAAATACATTGTGATATGACTCATCTGATTAAATTAGGCATGCAAAACGTATTATTAATTAATGGCAACAAGCTGTTACATAATGCTTTACAGTCTTAAAATGCCTTTCACCTGCATTATTCATATAATCAACATAAACTTCATACTATATTTTTAAATTCCAGAACTTGTCCATTAGCTTTTTACATTAGCTCCTTCTATCGTAAGAAACTACCTCCTTCTTCAATAGCAGCAACTCAGTCTTCAGTTTTCTAGCTACTTCATAAAGAAAAGCAGTGCACCAACAGTAAAGATACATAGATGTCTCCCGAGATGGGTCATGGCCAGCATAAATAAATCAAGGTCCAAATCTGGTTCTCAGACAGGTAGAGAGTGAGAACTGACTTTGTTAGCATGCAGAGAACAATTCTGTTTCTTACCGGCAGACTCACATTAACCAAGCTTAAAAGCATGACATACAAAAATCAGAATGCCAATCTATTTATTTACAGTGAATGAGATGTATTTCTGTCATATCGACTGAAATAATTTAGTGGCATAACCACCATATTCTTTCCTTTCAAGCAGATCTATGGGAAGACAAATTCTAATAAGAAGGTTCTTTGCTGAGGGCGGAGTCCAAAAAGCCTACTTAATCAAATGCAGAACTTTTAATGCCTCCTCTGTTTGGTAGCCCAGTGTAGCCCCTCTACAATGAAATGGACTTGATTTGGGGAAGAAAACGCTTTCTTGGCTACTACTAAAGATCTGCCTCCCTTGAAAAATGCCAGTGTTTGTCTCTGTTATCCTCCCCACCCCTTAATCTTACCAGTTTCATTTAAGGACACTTCCTTTCTTTAAGTAGCAAATACTTTTAAGCATGTCAGAGTTAGCATTCCTCTGTCTCTTGAAGATATCTTTTCAAATATATATTTCGAATCAGCAATTTTAAGGAGAATTTTATTCTAGTTTTGGAGATGTCTCACTTATCATTGTGGGTAATGATACAGTAACTAAATTTCGAGGTTTTCTTTAGTGCTCTGTAGGTAAGTGCTGGAATAAATTACTTTTAAAAATATGTGAATCTATATTGAATGTCACCTTTCAAGAAATTAATTTCAAAGGCAAAAGAAAGGACTATGCTTAACTATTTAAATTTGTTTTATGATTTATAGAAGACATTTTAAAACTTGCTACTCAAAGTGTGGCCCATGTATTAGTAGCAAGAATCTCACTCAAGGACTTGTTAAAGATCCAGAATCTTGAGCTCCCTCCCAGACCTGTGGATTCAGAATCTGTATCTTAATAGGACCCTCAGATAATATGTATAAACATTCAAGTTTGAAAAATCCTCCTTTAGAGCAATAAGGCTAGTTCCACGATTGATTGGGTGGGTAACTGTCAGGTTGCTTAGCCATCACTGATCTTTATGTTTAAATTGCATACTGCTTAGAGAATGCAGTTTCCTTAGCCATTCCTTTTAGAAGGACTGGTTGTAACTAATAGAAGTATCTAATATCTGTTTTAATCCACAAACCTTCAATTCATGGTGATATTTATTTTTAGTTTCTACACGTACCTGTTTTTATGCTTATGAATGTGAAATATAAATTTTTCTTATAAAATGCCAAAATACACAATTACATGATGCAGAATCTATCATCTATTTAAAAATATTTACTATAAACTCTGCACAGCTGGTTTAACTGACAGAATTTTGTGGTTAGTATAGCATTGAGAAGGCATAGTCATAACTCGATTTAAATCAGATATAGATAGAGAAAACTTGAAGGTTTTCCTTTTGGCTTCTCTTCTTGACATTTTTTTCACAGACTGATGTTTTAACAATAAGTAGTAATGCTCATCAATGTATTGTCTTCCTATAGGAGGATGCTAAATAAGATCATTACTCTCTAGAATTCAAATCTATTGTGAGGAAACCTCAAGATAATTAAAAACTAAAAAATAAGAAGTACATATGCCCATAACTCGTCTTTGGCGTGGGTGTTCTTCTTTTGTCTACCAAGTGCTTAAATATGTCAGTAGTAACAGATATTTTGCTTTGTTGGTGTCAATTTTAATTTTGACTATCTCAGTACTGTGAAATCATAGAAATTGTTTATCTATCATATCTCTTCACTGTAGCCAAATCTTGACTTTATTTCTTATAAATGTTTCTGCTTATACTCTGCCTAAAAGTAAGTGGAAATAAAAAGTATAAAATCTCTAAAAGTAGAAAGCTTCTGATGCAGTATGTATATGAGTCAGAGAAAGGTATATTAAAGTATTTAATTGAAGACTTAACTTGGGAAATGTAACTTCACTTTAAGTCAATAAAATCAACACTCACTTTCTTACTGATATAGTACGGGTCCAGGTCCTCCAGAGGCTCTGACACCATCTCTGGAGGGATGTCTCCATAAATAAACGGAAGGTTCTTTCCAGCTTCCAAGTCACTATTTGGCTTTGGTTTGTTCTCGTCATCAATGTCTTGTTCTCTCTTGGGCTTTTGGGCTTTCTCTTCTGCAGCGCGTTTTTCGATAGCAGCAAGAGATTCTCTAGTAAAAAGGCGGAAGCTTTCAGGCCCCGGGGGTACCAGCAGTGCCTGTGCCATGTTTTCATCCTGCACATTTAATTACGTTTAGCTTCTTGCATAAGAATTGCCTACAAAAAAAAAAAAAATGCATGAGAGGAAAGTGAGTGAATGAGAGGGGTTGAGAAAATCAACCAAGATGTCATTTAACGTTTCTTCTAGTAACTTTTTTGCTAGTATATTAATAAATGAACTTTATTTTTAGTGAAAAGCTCTTTTCTTCTTCAATACACCGACCTCTTTTCTTTCTCAGTGTACAGCATAAACATTTTACACTGTTCCTTTGGGGATTCTTCTAGTAGCTTTTTAAAAGTATAAACCTTAAGTAGGGCTTTTAGTGCTGCACTGCAGATTTTAACCTGGAAGCATCATTATCCAATCCAAGTTTATAAGTCTATCGAAGTCCGGTCTAAGACTTTTGAGCCAAAATATAGTATACTTTCGGTGAAGGGAGTGATGTCAGTGATGCTTGTTAGTAAAACTACCTAAGGACCCACCATTAATCTCCCCGCTCCTTTTATCACATCTAACTGACTCCGAATAAAGAAACAGAGTAGTATGTCCCTGACTTAGAAAATCTCAGGATAGGAAGAGAAGTTTTGCCTAATCCAACCACTGTTCTGGTTATCCATCATTGACCATGGGCTCTCCAGACAAAGTCTGACCATCAGTGGTGACAGAGAAGTCAAAACTTTCCTTTCAAGTTTGCCTTGGATCCTTCTGAAACATCTTCTGAGGCGAGGCAGAAGGTATTTCGTTTGCCAGTCAGCTGTTATCCTATTATTCCAAGACACTTTTTCTGTCCTTTCCGAATCTTCCATTTGATGTAGTGGTTAGAAGCATGGACTATGGAGCTAGACTCTCTCTGTTCTTAACCCTGTCTCTGCCATTCATGAGCCGCATGACTTTGCCAAATGTAAACCCTCAGTTCCTCAGACTCCATTTATAAAATGGAGATACTATGAGAAATGACCTCCCGGATTATGGTAGGGAATAAATGAATTAATTTACATTAAGTGTCTAGAACTGTTTTGGGGTTAGTAAGTACTGTGTTGGTGTCAACTATCATAATCTGATTATTGTTGGTTCCTTGTAGCTGTGTCCTCTGTTGTGGTTTCAGGCATCCTCACAATTACAGCCACTTTCCCTTAAGTGAGGTCCTGATCTGGTGGAACCAAAGATGACCAGAGTGCTCCAAGAGTGGACTACGAAGTACAGGGCCATATTCACATGCCAAGCAACTGGCTGGGATCAGAAAGGAGAGAAGGCAAACATGTGGAGTGGCCCCGACCAATTTTCCACGGAAGGTTAAAAATATTCTGCTAGACATGTCACAGAACTGTGAAAAATACAAGAAATAGGCTACATAAATTTTGAAACATGAGTTAATAGTTGTTTTATTTTGCATCATGTCAAAAATCACATTTAAAAAATCTAGAAAATGAAACAATAAAAAAATACAATGAGTACATCTTTCATCTTGTAAAACAATCTACAGCCATGGCATCGGGATAATCATCAAAGCCATCTGTGACATTTTTCTTATCCCGACCACCTACCCCATTTCTGCCCCTACACTTATTCTAGTCTCCATAGTAATTTATCCCTAAATGGCTTTCCAGTTCTAAGCTGTTTGTGGCATGTATATACTGAGCTTACAGACAATAAGAAACTCTAGATCTTATAATAACATAAGAAAAATGATATAGATTAAAAATGATTATAGATTATTACATATGTTTTTTAAGTTTATATCTGAATTACTAGTGCCCTGGTTTGTTCCAATGAGTCCAGTATTTTTAATAGCTGTGTCTTTTCTTTTTTTAATGTTTATTTATTTTTGAGAGAGAGAGAGACAGACAGACAGAGCATGAGTGAGGGGAAGGGCAGAGAGAGGGGGAGACAGAATCCGAAGCAGGATCCAGGCTCTGAGCTGTCAGCACAGAGCACAACGCAGAGCTTGAACCCACAAACCATGAGATCATGGCTGAGCCAAAGTTGGACACTGAACCGATTGAGCCACTCAGGCGTCCCAATAGCTGTGTCTTTTCATTTAATTAGTGTTTATAATATGACATTGTTATATTTTCTGCTACTATGAAGTCATATTCTAAGTAAGTTATAAAATATCAGATGTTAAAAAGTTCTGCCATTTTCCCCACTAGTTCTGAAAAAGAACTTCTGATTTGTGGTGGGACTGGGCTTTTTTTTTTCATTTTGTTTTGTACTTCATCAAGTAGTATATGAATTAGAAATTTTGAAAAGAGTTATTCTATTTTAATCGAAAATTAATTGCCTGTTTATTTTGTGCCTTCTAACTTCATGATACATGGCACAAAGTTGAATTAAAGTTTTTAGCCATTTTATGTTCATTTTGATGTCCACATGGTCAGTCCAGTGCTAAGCTGTATAGGATGATCACCTTAATACTTTTGAATGTGAAAGGAGTTTGCACATTAACTGCAAGCCTTAAATACCTAGAGATGTGTAATCCACCTATCTCTCCTCACCTTTTGAACTGAATGGATAAGATTTTTACCACGTGCTAAATGAAAATGAAACAGCATGACAAAGATATCTTAAGACATTTCAATGAAACATGACTGCTTTCTTAGACAAGAAGAAAGGTTACTATTGTATTTGAGAGTTTAGTTCAACTAATTTTCATTTCTTTATTAACAATAGAATGGAACACATGCAGCAATCAGAATCTGAATTCTGGGTCTGTACTCAGCCTGACAGTTTGCTTATGACATTTAACTTTCCTAAATCTCATTTTCACTGAAACACTTTACCATATATGTGGAAACACTTTGCCATAAAGAAATAACCAATTATACTCATTCAATTGAAATTCCCTGGTTCCTAGGTTTTAAGATGAAATTAGGTTGAAAATATCTAGTGTGGAAATATTTTAATGATCTGTACAGATTACTTTGATTTCTCTGAGATGACATGGAACAAGGTACGATCACAAAATCATAAATACATATGTAACCAAATAATTCTTTACCCTCCTGCTTGCTTATGAAAGACTAGCACAAAGAGTAAGAGTCTTGGTCAAAAGAAAGTAATGAAGTATCCTTGAAACTGCCACACTATTGTTTTTAAATCCTGAGAAGGTAGACCAGTTCCAGACTCACGGCTTTTCCTCCAAGGGGAAGTAGGGTTCGCCCAATATTTGGATAGGTTGAGACATTAAAAATCATAGCGAGGGAGCTTCCTTCTCATGGCTTATCCTGCGGCTTTGCTGTTTAGAAACTTCTCATAGTTCTATGGCAGTTCAGTTTTAATTTTTTTTCCCTCTTCCCTCTTGTTCTTTGTGAGCCTATTATACAGACCTCTTACATAATTTTATATTTCCATTAGAGCAGACTTTTAAAAATTAATTCCTACTGATGCCTTGGTGTGGGACATATATTATTAATGAATATATGTGCATTATAATTTATTAAAATATATCAAATTTAATATGCCAAATTTTCTCCAGAACTGTCCTTGCAAGGACAAAAAAGAAGAAAAAGACCTAAGGGGATGATCTCTCTGACTAAAAACCAAGGTGTGTGTGCAAGAATGTATGCGAGTACACCAAATGCATCTCTGTTAATCAGTAAAAATACTGTAGTTCACAAAGTCCTATTATAGGGGTGGACCACAGAATTTTCAGCCTGGAAGGATTAGCATCATTTATGCAAGAAATATTTATTAAGGGACTACTGTGTGTCAACACTATGTTTCAACTAGGCACCCATGGTCCCTGCTTTTAAGAAGCTGACAGTCCAGTGTGAGAGATGTTTACACAAATAATTATACCATTATATACAGCTGGTTATTTTCTGAGCTCCATAAATGAGAGCAATTTATTCTGCCCAGGCAAGGGTGAGGGGTTGTATGGTTCAGGGAAGTTTTCCTGAGGAAGTTTTATAGACTAGTTGGGATTTGACCAACTGGTGTGGTGTGGTAGTTGGAGGAAAGTTGGTAGGAACACAAATCAGTGGAGACAGCATATGCCTGGGCCCAGAAATAAGAAAAAGCAGGGAGAACTTCGGGAAAACTAAGAAGTTCATTACTAAGAAGTTCGTTACTAAGAAGTTCATTACTAAGAAGTTCATTACTAAGAAGTTCATTACTAAGAAGTTCGTTACTAAGAACTAAGAAATTCATAGAGACCAACCCGCCCAAAAGGAAGTCGTTAGAGCAAGGACTGAAACACTGGCAGGATATAAATTACAAAAGGTTTTGTGTAGCATGCTGAGTAAACCATGGATGGGGAGTGACGGGATCGATTTGAAGATTAGAAAGATGGCCGCGGTAAGAAGAGCAGACAGGTGGGGGGAAATCCTAGAACAATGGTTTTCAAACGTTTTGATTTCAGGATCCTTTTATACTCCTTTACAATTTGCTTAAGTTTATTTATGTATTTATTTAGAGAGAAAGAGAGAGAGAACAAGTGGGGAAGGAACAGAGAGAGAGAGAGAATCCCAAGGAGGCTTCACACTGCCAGCTCACCGCCCAATGAGGGGCTCAAACTCACAAACCATGAGATAGTAACCTGAGTCAAAATCAAGAGTTGGAGACTTAACCCACTGAACCACCCAGGCGCTCCCTTGTAGACTCCTAAAATCATTGATGATATCAGGGCACCTGGGTGCCTCAGTTGGTTGAGCATCTAACTTCGGTTCAGGTCAAGATCTCAGGGTTGATGAGTTTGAGTTCTGTGCTGGGCTCTGTGCTGACAGCTTAGAGCCTGGAGCCTGCTTCTCCCCCTCTCTCTCTCTGTCTCTCTCTCTCTGGCCCTTCCCCACTCACACTCTGTCTCTTTCTCTCTGAAAAATAAACATTAAAAAAATTACTGATGATATCAAAGAGCTTTTCTTTATGGAGGACTTATCTATCATATTTGTCATATTAAAAAATTAAAAGATTTAAAAACTTTTATTAACTTAATAATGATAAGCCCTTGTGTGTTTACATACTAAACGTATTTTTAATAAAATAACTATGTTATCCCAAATGAAAAAATATGGTGTGAGCTAAAGGAATTTATTTTAAATTTGGGCACATCTCTTTACTGTCTGGTTTACTGGAAGACAGCCAGATTCTCCTATCTGTTTCAAGGTTCAGTCTGTTGAGATATGTTGTTTTAATTGAAGTACGTGAAGAAAATCCTCATTATATATATACATACAAGGAAGGATTATTTTAGTTGTCTTTTTAGGCCGTTGTGAATGTTCTTTGATACACGCCAAAACTCTACAAATGAGAATTACTTGAATTAATTTCAATGTGGAATCTGAAACTGTATCAAAAATTATTTACTGATCTTACCTTTTGGATGATTCTATACCTTCATGCATGGATCATTTGGAAAATATTGGCATACCATTATGCAGATTTCCCAAAATTTGGTAAATTTCATTAAATAACATTCAAAAGTCACATTTGTTAATGTCGCCATTGATCTCATGAGAAAAGTCATAATGTATTGGGAGCCTGTCTAGTTCCCAGTGGCAGGTAAAAGTTTTCCACAATTCCAATTTCCACATGAAAGCTCCAATTTTAACATTGACAACAAATGCTGTCATTTGCTTTTCCTGAAGTGACGGTCTTTTCCTTTGTTCATTTTTTAGAAAATATCTGCTAAATATCTGAGTCTGAATAACCGTGGTTTGTCACTTCTTCTTTCAAGTGAAAACGGTGTTCCATGAAAACAAGAAAAAGTGGTTTATTCAGCTCCTAACTCACACAGTCACACAAATGTCTTTCCCTGAGACAACCGTGGCACTTCAATATGCGGCAGAAATGCTCTATATATTTTTCCAATTTTATCGTTTAGAATACTAAAAACGCATGTCCCTTAGGACAAGGTTTAATAAAATTAGTAATATTTACTGCTTCATCAAAGATGTTCTTATGTGAACCAGTACTTTTTGCTTACTGAAGGTGTGTGGCAGTGAAAACATCAAAACTTCTCCTACAGTTTGATGCTGCTGCCTTGCTTCCTGCTAAGGCATTAGCACCTTCTCTCCATGACTTTTGTGCTGTCAGTGAAAAAGGCAAGGGTCATCTTAGTATTACTATAAGGAACATAGTTAGACCTCACTGTCCCCCTGAAAGGGACTGGGGAACCCCCAGTTGTCTGCAAACCACCCTTTGAGAACTGCCCTAGAAGAAAACAGATGGACACCAGGAGTCTAAAGAAGAGGGCAAAAGAATATGACCATAGCTGTATCATCTAAGGGCCTCGACATGACAGTCAGAACTGTACTCAAGGCCTGGCTCTGCTCCTTTCTAGCAGTGTGGCCTGGGGCGACTTTGTTATCGTTTATAATCTTCAGTTTCCCTATCTGCATAATAAAGATAATGATAGCAATGATAGCACATCCTTGTAGAATTAATGTGACTTTAAAGGAGAAAAAGCACCCAGAGGATGAGCACCTGCTTGGAAGATAGGAGGCCATCAAAAAGTGAGAGCGAAAACAAACCATGGCCGGAGGACTTGCAAAATTAGAAGAGAGAAAATCAATGAGATTTTATGATGTCTCGGTATGAGGCCTGAAGAAGAGCTATGAGGTTAAGCTCAATCCCAGATTGGTTTATGCCACAAGTTGTCATTAATCCAACAGAAAAGTGGAGAGCGTTTGTAGGTCCTGGTAATAAATTCTGTTTGGGATTTATTTAGTTTGAGATGCCTGTGAGACAGCTGGGTGTGGAATTAAAATATGGGTCTGAGAATCAGGAAAGCCGTCTGGGCTGAGAAAATGTTGATTAAGGAATCACCGGTTGAAACTGAAGATAAGAGTATGCATTGCGCTGTCTAGGAAAAAAGTCAGAAAGATGAAAGGTAGGACTCTTGTGACTACCAGTTTTTAAGGAGAAGAAAATTAGACAGTGAAGTCAGAATAGTTACATAGATGCCAAAAGAGGAATGTTGAAGATGCTAATTAAAAGGCGTCTATTGGATTTGATAATCAGTCAACTCCCCGCATTTAAAATAAATGAAGAACAGGCACAGAGAAGCTAAGGAACCTTCACTGAAACGTCTACTGACAACACAAACTGGTGCTCTGAGGCAAAACATTTTCCACACATTCTATTCTTGACTGACTTTTCCTATTATAGCTGACATTTTTATCTTGAATCTTACTATTGTGTGATTTGATTTTAAAGATCTAAGCTATATGTAAATAACTGCATAAAAATAGATTCATGTGGTTCAGTTCAGTTTTCCAGTCTCACATATCAGTGTGCTGTGATACTAACATAAGCTCCTGAAACTCTATGAAACCAACGAATATGAAAAAAAGCTACTACTTGTTAATGAATCAGAATCTGAGGAAAAGGGCATAGTAAACAGTTGGGATATGCTGTGGCATTATCAAGGCAGAGACAAAAGTGGTTTTTCTCCATTACTCCTATCGCCCGGGAGTTCTTGTTTTGCCTAATTTCCAGAATAGCAGTTTGGAAAATTGCGTTGGTCTATAACCTGTTAATATCAATAGTTTCTCTCTCCCTTTGAAGGGATCTTATGATTACGTTACAGACAAAAATCAATTAGTTCTGGTCTGTTCCCGTGGAGACAAAATTATGTCAGAGGCTGTAAATTTGCCATCTTCAAGGATGGAAAACTGCTCTGTGTCATACAACTTGAGAGATCAGGAAAAAAAAATTCCACTATGTATTTTCATGTCCTTGATGATGAGAGAGCAAATTGTTGGGAAAAGATTGCACCCATTGCTGAGGAAAGGATGCTGTGTTTTCTTGGTATCAGTGAGAGACTATTATAGGAAGGGCATCATCTAAAAGACGAAATGGAGCTGACTAACTACCCTTCCTCTGAATAAAGTTGTTAGCATTTTCTAAAGGGCTTTCCATTTTGGGTTAGTGATTATCTGGCATTTACTGTATTTTCAGGTAACATATGTGACAAAGAGAATAAAAATTTTTCAGAGGCACATTCAGAGCATTTGGCACATTATAAGAATAACCACTGGGCATTCTCCAAGGCAAAATTAAATGTTATGTTCCATATTTCAGAAGATATTTTAAATAACATCTGGTTGGTGTGCTTACCTAAATAGGTGGCTTTGAGAATTAAACAATAATAGACAAAACTCTGTTAATCGTTACTCTGTCTCATATACTCTGTCATATAATTTAGATACATTTACTCACTTAATCTCATGAGGTTTAATCATTTAATTTTATTTAATCTTATGCCCATTTTAGAGATCAAAAAACTAGGTCCAAGTAGGTTGGATAACTTGTCCAAGCTGTAAAAGTAGCAAGTCAAGAAGACAGGATTTTGAATCAATAGAGTTCAGGAAATAGCCTGGGCCCCAAAATGAAAGTTTTAATCCACATGTTCTGAAATGGAATTAGGATAAGTCTGCTACCTTACTGGGAGCTTACTATGTATGTAGTCCCATGTTAGGAACGGAGTGGTGCAATCTAAGATACAGAGCAATATAGCCCTCACCTTTGTTTTTAATGTAGAAGATAAACAGGAATGAATTCATAACAAACATAAAACCCACATCTAATGGATACATATTGACATACTTTAAGCACTTTAGAATTATTTGAAGATAAATTAAAGGCCTACGCTAGCTTCTTATATATCATTACCTCTTGCTCTCATTGTGGTGTCGAGGAATTATGCAGTACTCTTGGTCTGAATTAAACCTATTGAGAAAGTAACCCTATGGCAAGGATATCACTATGATATGGCCAAATATAGATGAAATTTAGACTTTCTCTGCCACTGTTCCCGTCCTGTTAGCTTAACTCATGATTGTCCACACTTAAATGCTATTTATTGATTTGCTAACTGTTTTTCATAAGAGAATCTATTTCTGTCTTTCTTTGCCTGGACTCAATGGCATACCTCTGAAAAAAAATAGCTGAGTATGAAAGTATGAACTCTTCTGTCATCAGAACAGTTTTCATCCTGGAATAATAATTAGTTTCTAGGAATTGATATTCCCAGTGACTTTGTCTTTATCAGACAGCTATAAGCACAGAGAGACAACTGCTAACTAATAACAATTAAGCCAACATTGTAATAGACAAATTGTTGGTTTTATTCACTCCTGAATTTTTGTAGTATATGTTTGCACACTGAAGAAAATTGTGTTCAACTCCCCAACATCCATTCTGCTCCACATACCTTCTCTAAGCCCCTTGCCAATCACTGGTTCAGGAACAGGCCTCAGGAATAGGTGAGGGGAAGCCTTCCAAGGGAGTGTCTATAAAAGATTTCTTCACTCCTACGAAAGAGACCAAGGAGGAGACAGAATTCTCTGTCCCCTGGACCGTACTGCATCAGGGTACGATACACGGCACTACTTCAGTCAACTTAAAACCAGAAGGGATGCCATTCTGAGGGCAAAGCTGACACACTGAGGGTGGCAGATCACAGAGACAGATCTCCCCCTGGGCTCTCGATGGATCGCTCAGCTCTCGGACCCAAACAACCTCTGCACTGCCTGTTATATTCAATAAATATCCTTGACTAAGACAGTTTTAGACAGTTTTTCTGGCTAGTTGCAGCAGATACACCAAACAAGTAAACATTCCTGGGTCGGTTCAAAAACTTGGCCAGTTCAGAAGCCAGCTTTCAACCGGATACTAACCACATACGTGTATGTCCTTTACCCCACACAAACAGGTAAGCTATGGACCCAATCACCAAATAAATATAATAAAATTCAAGTAAATACAATCCTGGGTAATTTACTAAAAAATACACAGGACAGATGTCTCTTTTAAAAGAAAAAGAAATAAAAAGCTAGGTTAGTCTCTCTTTCTTACATCAATAGCCTTTGGCATCATTTCACTCCCTGAGGTCATCTCTGCCACGTCTCTAAGTGTTTGCCTCTTTGAAGGAACATATTAGCAGGGAAGGAGATAATCACTCTTTTGCCTTGTTTTTTTGCCCTTATACAGCTGACCTTGTTAGCTAATAGATTTTAGTTTACCTTCCACAAACACAAATTTATACCACTGGTAGTTTAAGGTACCTTAGATAGTTACAGCACCTTTCTCTGGAAAAGCTTCAGGCCACTTCTGGGAATTATCTCATTTGTTCTTTTATACTATCCCTAGAAGAGATTCTGTGTTTTTATTCCCGTAAGCGACTCTGCCACAAATCCTTGACAGATATCTCATCCCTGATGAACACTGATGTGGCTTGGTGTCAGCTCTCTTGCTCCATAATCTGTATAGAAAGGGAAACAGGTGAAGTTAGTCTAGCATTTTTGGTATTTGGATTGAAATGGGTGGTGTGGGTCTGGGTCTGGGGGCCCTGGTGTGCTCAAGGCTGGATGGGGCCAGGAACCCCTGCCAGGATCCTGCGGTGGGGGTGGGGCTCTTCTTTCTTTGGCAGCCGTGATGTAATTACTCTTTCTGAAGGCATGCCAGAGCTCCAGAGCATCTTCCTGTTCTTCACTTCCTACTTCCTTCCCCACTCTCCCCTCTTTTCTTCCTCTTTGTTTCTTTTCTTCAAATACCAGAAAGACCAAAGAAATGAACCAGTGAGGCATGTGGTCCGCGTTGGTGTTATGGGTCATCATTCTAGTTCCTTTTTAGCTCCTTTTCCTCTCCACTTAAAACCCCATTTGACTGGCCAAGATAAGACCGATAAACCTTATTCAATGGCTTCTAAGGGTAAATTTTAGACAAGCAGAGATGAAAAACTAGCATGTTAAACCAAGGCATAATAGTAACCTAAGCATAACAATCTGATGTCATATTCCTTCAGCTATACCTTTAGCAATAATTTAGCCCAGTTAAACCAATAATTATTTCAAAGGGCAATATATGTAACTTTTAAATCAGCAATTGATACTTAAAACAATGTTTACATCAGTTCACTTATTCAGTGTTAATAAGCCAAACTGGAAATTGATTCTCACCAATAAATCTCCCTTTACAATTTATTATGACAAACAAAGAAAACTGTTAAATCTCACTTTTTTGTTTTATACATAGTCTTTTTAAAATATAACATATTTCCGGGGCGCCTGGGTGGCTCAGTCGGTTAAGCGGCCGACTTCGGCTCAGATCATGATCTCGGGGTCTGTGAGTTCGAGCCCCACGTCGGGCTCTGTGCTGACAGCTCGGAACCTGGAGCCTGCCTTCGGATTCTGTGTCTCCCTCTCTCTCTGCCCTCCTCCTGCTCACGCTCTGTCTCTATGTCTCAAAAATATATAAACGTTAAAAAAATAAAAATAAATACATATATAACATATTTCCTACACCCTCATTAAAATTTGTCTGTGGCCTTCAGTGACTTACAGTCACTTTAGCAAAGTATGCAGGTGCTTTTATGATCTTCCCTCAGCATCTCCTCTGTTACCTTTCATTTGGTAATGACACAGATAGTGCTAGCTATGTGACATTGAACGTGTTACCTAACCCATTCAATTTTTAGTTTCCCATCAGATAATGAAGATTACAGTGCCTGTGAAACAGGGCTGTTGTTAGAACTAAATAAGGTATATATTTCACACACACACACACACGCAAACACACCCACCTGTAAGTCTCTCATACAACAGCTGGCATAAAGTAGGTTTTCCATAAAAGCTGGAGGTTTTAGTAGTATTAGAAGTAGCAATAATCGTAATAATAGTTTTATAGTTATTATGCTACTAATAATACCCATCAGGCAGACCCATGCATCAGAGCTTGAAATATTAATTTGCAAAATAAATGTATAGCTCTTCAATAAATGTTCCCTCTACTTTACAGCCACAAGCTTAATAAACACTACTCCCCTTCCCCAGAACACAACTAACTGGGTTTAAATATCTTAATCTATCTACATCCTTACATATAATGAGTATATGTTAAAAAACCAAAATGTCAATTTAGATATATTTCTAAAATATTTGTCAACTTTACTCTGGGAACATGGAGGGGGGTAAGGTACAGAGGATGAATATCCAAGAGAAACTAAGAAGTTAAGGAGGAGCAGGAGAGTAGTTTGAGAAAGCATCCCAGAAGGTTCCGATTTGCTTGATTTCTCTCTCCTCTTCCTATTCTTGTAAAAAAAAAAAAAACAAAAAAACAAAAACACTGATTCATGGATCAGAGAAAATATATCCTATGGCCTGGGATCCAAATGGGAAAGATTTGCCAATCCCAAATAAACATTCCAATCCCAAATATACAAACATTCCCAAATCCCCAATAGTAGTGATTTCTGTGTATGGCTTCATGCTCCAATTTAGGTCTCATACTTCAAGTTGCATTCTGTCTTAATAAGAGTTCAGTCTCAGTCATCTTTAACAGCAGACCATGGCTTACAAATTAACTAAAATATAAAATTGGCATAATTGAGTTCTTTAGAGAATGGGGATTCCTAAAAGTAATTCTGAACTACAGCAAGCATGAGAATCATTTAGGCTACTTGTCAAAGATACATATTTCTGACTTCAATCTCTGGAAATTCTGAAAAAGTTGATTTGGGGCATGGCCCAGGGATCTGCATTTTAAACAAGCTCCCTAAATGAGTTTGGTACAGGTGGTACATGGATTACGGTTTGAGGAGGCTGCTCTGAGGAAATGAATAGAGGTTACTAGAAATATGAGATTGATACTTTAAATAGTCAAGGCTGGAATTTAGCTCTGATGTTCCCAATAGGTAAGAAAAAATGGAAGCACACTAGATTACATGCCTTTCTTTTGTTTTAGGAAGAAATAAAAATTCCTAAAAGCTGTGTATAAAAAGACAAAGTTTCCCCAATAACTAAATAAAGAAAATAAATTTTGCTTAGTATATAACATAAGGGACACTAGGTAACATACTTAACAGATGTCCTAAATTTAATGGCACAAAAGACCATACAAGGTTAAATCAAATAAGACTTCTACTGATGGCTAAAATTAGTTGAACTCAGTGAATTCCATTTAGAAGATGATGAAATAGGATGGTTTAGAAACTTTACTTTCAGATTATCTGATATACAAGTATTGGACCTGGAGATACCCCAAAATTTTGAAATTATATTAATAGAATTTCAGCATTTTGGAAATTAAGGGGAGGTTCTCTATGCCACAAATGAGGAAGTGATAGCTCAAAGAGCATGGTAAGGCTTTACCCTGAAAAAGGTAGGTGTCACCAGCTGAGGAATCTTGGACAAAGTTGCTTTAATTTTGTTTTTCTTAATCCATTTATATTAATGTATTAATTATAATACTAATATCAACAATTAAATTTTTTAAACATTTTAATGTTTATTTATTTATTTTGAGATAGAGAGAAAAGAAAGAGTGTAAGTAGGGCAGGGGCAGAGAGAGGGGAGAGAGAGAGAGAGAGAGAATCCCAAGCAGGCTTCACACTATCAGTACAGAGTCCATTGTAAGGCTTAGTCTTACAACCATGAGATCGTGACCTGAGCCAAAATCAAGAGTCAGACGCTCCACCGACTGAGCCACCCAGGTGCTCATCAACATTTGAATTTTATAGAGGTGAGTTTAATTGTTTATATTCACTTTTGTGGTATTTAAGATTATCCTATGTATGTGTTCTTTAAGACCGAGTCCGAGTATTTTAAAAAAATTTTGTCTTATTCCAGGTCCATTGTTTTAACCATCATTTTGCCTCTTTACTTTGTCTTATAACTGCTTTTCCCATTTATGCTATTTTCTTTTCTCTCAATACATCCTATCCTCCTTTATACTCATAATATGATATACCTGCTTTGCTTTTTTTTTTTTTTTTTCCAGATCAAAACCATTTCTGCCATGCATTAGACTATAAAATTCTGGGGACTTAGCTCTTCGTGCAAGGGCTGAAGCAGATCCAAAGCCTCTTACCGAGGAACTCACAGACTTTGCCAGCCCGTCTCTGGCAGCATTTCCCCACAGGGAAGGGGCAACCTTCCATCTGGGTGGGAATGCTGGTTGGCTCTCCAGTGTCTATAATCATTCTACCCTACCAGCTGCTCATTTGGTTTTAAGACTTTAGACCCTTATCTAGAGGACAATTCCAAATATCCAAATCACCAATGAAGTGAAATACAAGAAGTTTGTCTGGAAAGTAAACTGTGCATCCACTCCCTTGGGTGCTTCAGAGATTCTCCTGGATCATATTTGACCATCAGAAAGCTTCATGGTGATTCACATTAACCTAAAATCTGGGATTTGTTTCTCTGTATAAAATTCATTCCTGACTTCACTCTAAAAGTGTTGGGCCCAGGAGGCTCAGAGCTAAATGTGCATTCTAAAAGAGTAACTTCATTAATCCACATTCTTGGCAGGTTTCTCATCTTCATTTTCTCTATTCTCCTTCTCTTCAACTTCATATTGCACATGGATTTAAAAAAATAGTATGCCACTTTCCATCATATTTTTATAAAGAAGTGGGATATAATTAATGTCAAATATTTCTATTTATTCGTAAGCATGAGTCTATGCTACTTATAAATAAATTATTATTCTCAAAGACTATACTTAATTTTATAATGAAAATAAATGTCAAAAATTGAACTTGGGAACACAGTATCCTAAAATTGAAAAGAATCAGTCCATCTATTTTTTTTATAAAATTTATTTTTTTAGTGATTTTATTTTATTTTTGAGAGGCATAGAGACAGAGCGTGAGCAAGGGAAGGGCAGAGAGAGGGAGATACAGAATCTGAAGCAGACTCCAGGCTCTGAGCCGTCAGCACAGAGCCTGATGCGGGGCTAGAACTCACAGACCGTGAGATCATGACCTGAGCTGAAGTCGGCTGCTTAACCAACTGAGCCACCCAGGCACTTATGTTATATAGTAGTGTTTCTTCGTATTGGCATCAAAGTCACCTGTAAGGCTTTGACAGGTGCCACCCTAGAGTTACTGATTCTATAGATAGGAGTGAGGCCCCAAATTTTGCATTTCTAACAAGCATACAGATCATGCTGGTGCTTCTGGTCCAGGAATCACGCTTTGACTGTGACTGGCTTATAGAAACCATAATTTTATTTATTTTGAAGTTAGAAACATATGTGCCATTAATATTGCTCTCAATTTTAGGATTTCTCAGAGATGACAATCATAGCTTCTTCAGTCTCATTGTTCATTCACCTAATGTCCTGTGGTATAATTCCTCTGAACCCAGAGTCTTGGAATGATTTATGGCAGTATTTCACAAAAAACTGCCATAGCTTCTCTCTCCCAGCTCTCAGCCTATATTCAACAGCATTCAGGGCAGTTTGGAAAAAAATGGAAATCTAATCATGGCATTCCTCTGGCCAAAAGCCTTCAGAAGTTATCCAGAGAAAAGGCCAAAATCCTTACAATTGCCTATAAGGCCTCATGGTGTTGCCTTACGGCGACCTAGCTGAACTTATCCCCTGCTCTCCCTCTCCCTCACTGCTTGTTAGCCAGATTGGCTTCTGTCTGGCCTCTGCACCTGCCAGACACATATATACTGTTCCCTCTCTCAAGAATGCTCTTTCTCTAGATAGCTGAATGCCTAACCCCCTCATCTCCCTCAGGACTTGGCCAAATGTATGCCTTCTCACAGACACCTATGGTGCTTCCCCTCCAGCTTCTTACCCCACTTTATTGGTGTCTAAACACTATCACAGTATTATTCACTACATCATTTACTTATTTGTAATGTTTATTATTCATTTTCTTTCTCTCCCCCGCTTAGAAGATAAGCCTTGCAGAGGCTGGAATATTTGCTTTTTTGGTCTATTTTGTTCACCAACAAATCCCAAGTGCTTAGAACAGTACATGGCGCGTAGTAGGTGCTCAGGAGGCATTTTTTGAATAAATGGATTATTTAATTTTGGTTTCCCCACAAAATTTAATAACTTATATTTCAGTTTACGGAGTATAAATTCAACCTATAACTACTCTTTAGAAAGGCTTACATTCTGTTTATGGCAGCATATTTTATAATAGCAAAGTCTAGAAAAAAAAAGAAATGTCCACTAATAGAGGAACTATTAAGTTAAGTTCTAAATAAAGTAACTTAGGTTTGTATCATACAGCCATTAACGTGATAAAATGAAAAACAGCAATAAAAGCCAAATTATCTCTGGGTACTATATTTCCTAATTATGTAGTCCTATTTAATCTAGAGTAAAATGCACACATTGAAATCTTGTATACCTCAAAGGTAACTGTATAAATAGGCTAAGGGGACTAGACTCTCTTTAAACAGAGTGAAATGAAGACTGAATGCTTTACTCAAAGAGTTCTCTACTTCGATATTGCAGTGAAGGAATAATAATGATTATATAGAACATGAACTAAGCACACTATGCAGTAGGCACTGATTAACTCACTTAATCTTCACAGTAACCCTGTGAGATAAACGTGATTATGCCCTCATTTTGCAGATAAAGGAACTATAAAGTCCAGAGAGGATAAGTAAACTTGTCCAAGGTTGCATGGCTAGTGAACGGTGCCACCAAATCCAGCGTTGTTTTTTGTTTGTTTGTTTCAGAAAACGTAATCAAACTCTCTCTCTACAAATATTTTACCATCTGCTTATGCAGTTTCATCTTACATGCTTACCTACATATATCCTCTTCTCTAGCCAAACTGATCTGTTTGCCATTCCCTGAAAGTCTCCAGTCTCTGGTCTCTGGCTATGGAACATTCCTTGTGTCGAAATATCATTGACCACCAATCATTGCTTGTTAAGATCCTATCTACACTCCAAAGTCAGGAGTGATTTGCATTCATCTAATCTCCCATAGTACAGACATACTGTCTTTAAAATTCATATAATAATTATAACATTCTATCATCTGTTGTTCTTAAGGATGTGCCTTATTGCTTCTACATTTACTGTTAAATTTTTGAGGATGGAATTTTACTAACTAGCTACCACAGTAGGCAGGAAGTTATTAGATATCTGTTGAATACAATTACCTAAAATAAACTTTACAAATGCCTTGTCCAATATGGTAGCCACAAGGCAGATGTAGGAGTTGAGCACTTGAAATGTGGCTAGTGCCAAAATTTGAAATGATAATATTTAGAGCATGTTGGCTTTAAAAACATAGCATCAATAACATTAATTTCACTCGTTTATTTTACCTGTTTTTAGCATCTAAAAAATTTCAAAGTATATATAGGGGTCTCATTATATTTCTACTGAATAGTGCTGGTCTGGTATATACAATTTCCCCAACCCCCTCACCCTCCTCCAAGTGATCAAACCCATAAAAACCCAAGAATTAGAAAAGGGCACAATCCCCTATTCTGAGATGCTCAAAAAGGGAGGGGGGCCTCTCTCTAGATGGATAATTTTTCTATTTTACTTGGTCAGACTGTTGTTTTTGTTCAAAGTCATAGGATTTGGGACCAAGATACAATATAGTGAAAAAGTTACTTCGTCCATAAGCAAACATTTTGTGTGTGTGGGTGTGTGCCTGCATGCACATGTGTTTCTGGAGTGGAAACCACATTTAAATCTGAATATAACAGGATTATAGAAAGCTTTCAATTTTGAAATAAATTGGCATCATGGCAAACAGAAAACACACAACGATATAATCCTTGATCCATACTCCTACTGTAACCTCAGTGCTGCATCAGCCATTACAGAGAAACCTCCCCGTGAGTGCCCTCAGCCACGTCTCTCCTACTGCTTGCTGGTGCCGTGTGCTTTAGGCAGTTTCTTTCCAGGCAACCACAGACTGTTTACTGACTGTAATCAAAATGACAGCACACTGTTTTCACAACCGAGTGTTGAGAGTTGATTGCCTTTTTCACTTGGCAACCTGAGGGAACTTTAGAACTGGGATCCTGAGGTATAACTTGTGTTACTTAGATGCAGAAAAAGCATTTGACAAAATACGAAATCCATGCTTAATAAAAATCCTCGCCAAAGTAGGGATAGATGCAGCATACCTTAACATCATGAAGGCCACGTATGAAAGTCTCAAGCTAATATCATCCTCAATGGGGAAAACTGAGAGCCTTTCCCATAAGGCCAGTAACAAGACAGGGATGTCCACTCTCACCATTATTGTTTAACATAGTACTGGAAGCGTTAGACTCAGCAATCAGACAACAACAACAACAACAACAAAAATAAAAGGCAAGGCATCTAAATAAGCAAGGAAGAAGTCAAACTTTCACTATTTGAAGACAACATGATACCCCATGCAGAAAACCCAAATGACTTCCCCCCAAATTGCTAAAACTAATATATGAATTCAGCAAAGTTGCAGGATATAAAATCAATGTGCAAAAGTCTGTTGCATTTCTGTACAACAAAACAAAGCAGGAGAAAAAGAAATCAAGAAATTGATCCCATTTGCGATTGCACCAAAACAATAAGATACCTAGAAATAAACCTTACTAAAGAGATTAAAGATCAGCACTCTGAAAACTATAGAACACTTATAAAAGAAATTGAAGAGGACACACAAAAAAATGGAAAAGCATTTCATGCTCATGGATTAGAAGAACAAACATTGCTAAAATGCCTATACTACCCAAAGCAATCTTTGCATTTAATGCAATCCCTATCAAAATACCATCAGCACTTTTTTGCAGAGCTAGAACCTAAAATTTGTATGGAACCACAAAAGACCCTGAATAACCAAAGCAGTTCTGGAAAGGAAAAAAAAAACTGGAGGCATGACGATTCCGGATTTCAAGCTATATTACAAAGCTGTAGACATCAAGACAGTATGGTACTGGCCCAAAAACAGACACATACATCAGTGGAAGAGAATAGAAATCCAGAAATGGAGCCACAACTATACAGTCAATTAATCTTCACCAAGCAGGAAAGAATATCCGATGGGAAAAAGACAGTCTTTTCAACAAATAGTGCTGGGAAAACTGGATGGTGATGTGCAGAAGAATGAAACTGGACCACTTTCTTACACCATACACACAAAAAAAAATTAAAAATAAACGAAAGACCTGAATGTAAGACAGGAAACCGTCAAAATCCTGGAGGAGAACATAAGCAGCAACTTCTTTGACATGAGCCATAACAACTTCTTACTACATACATTTCCAAAGGCAAAGGAAACAAAAGCAAAAATGAACCATTAGGACTTCTTCAAGATAAAAACTTCTGCACAGCAAGGGAAGCAATCAACAAAACTAGAAGGCAACCTCTTGAATGGAAGAAGATATTTGCAAATGATACATCTGATAAAGGGTTAGTATCTACAGTCTTTAAAGAACTTCTCAAACTCAACACCCAAAAAACAAATAACCCACTGTAGAAATAGGAAGAAGAAATGAATAGACACTTTTCTAAGACATTCAAATGGCTAACACTCACATGAAAAGATGCTCAACATCACTCATCATCAGGTAAATACAAGTCAAAACCACAGTGAGATTCCACCTCACACCAGTCAGAATGGCTAAAATTAATAACACAAGAAACAGCAGGTGTTGACAAGGATGCAGAGAAAGGGAAACTCTCTTGCACTGTTGATGAGAATACAAACTGGTGCGGCCACTCTGGAGAACTACTGTTTCTGTAGGTTCCTCAGGAAATTAAAAATAGAATTACTCTATGATCTAGCAATTGCACTATTAGGTTTTTACCCAACGGATACAAAAATACAGATTCAAAGATGTGCATGCACCATAATATTTATAGCAGCACTATCAACAATAGCCAAACTACAGAGAGAGCCCAAATATCCATCAACAAATAATGGATAAAGAAGATATGATGTATATAAAATGGAATATTACTCAGCCATCAAAAAGAATGGAATCTTGCCATTTGCAGTGTTGTGGGTGGAGCTAGAATGTATTATGAAATACATCAATCAGAGAAAGACAAATACCATAGTATTTCACTCATATGTGGAATTTAAGAAACAAAACAGATAAACATACAGGAAGTGAGGGAAAAAGAAAAGAGAGGGAAACATACTACAAGAGGCTCTTGAAGATGGAGAATAAACTGAGGATTGATGAAGGGATGTGTGTTGGGGATGAGCTAGATGGGTGATATATATTAACATCACTTGTTGTGATGAGTGCTGGGTGTTGTACATAAGTGACGAGTCATTGAATTCTACTCCTGAAACCAATATTTCAGTATATGTTAACTAAAATTTAAATTTAAATTTTTTAATTTTATTTAATTTAATTTTTTTTAATGTTTATTCATTTTTGAGACAGAGACAGAGCATGAGCGGGGGAGGGACAGAGAGAGAGGGAGACACAGAATGTGAAGCAGGCTCCAGGCTCCGAGCTGTCAGCACAGAGCCCAATGCGGGGCTCGAACTCTCAGACTGCGAGATCATGACCTGAGCCGAAGTCGGACGCTCAACCGACTGAGCCACCCAGGCGCCCCTAATTTAATTTTAAAAATTTAAATTTAATTTTTAAAAAGTGGGAGAAGGAAAAATAATAGTCCCTTCCCTCTTTGGTAAAAGAGGACAGGCATTAAATAAAGCAATCTGAGGCACAGAAACAAAACAAAAAACAAAAACAAATCACAAAAAAAAAACAACTTGTATTACTTCGAGACGGCAGTGCTTGCTTCCCCACATGTAACCTGAATTCCTTTAAGGTTTAAAATTCTGAGGTTTAAGATTTATCTAGCCTGGAGCAGAGAGGCTGTAATCACTGCCTTCCAATCGATTCTAGTGGAGTTAGTGTTTGATTTAGATGGGGCCGAGTTTCGGCTGTCACGTGATTCTTCACCAGTGAGAACCCAGCCATGCGAGGGACCTTCTCTACTAAGCTTGCCCCCCAGATAGATGATTATATTGCCATGCACTCTGATCACCCTGACATGGTGCCACAGAAGACAATGTAACATAATGGGAAAGTGTGCCCTGCTCTCTCTTCTTAGAAAAAAAGAGTTAATGAATAGGTAACAAAGAGAGGGAGGAAAATAGAGGGAAACGGAGCCTGCCATTCAGGTAACCTGTATTTTAGGCTTGTGTTTGCCGTCAGTTGTTGTGACATATTGAACACTCAACATCTTAGGTGTTCATTGTCCACATCTGTAAACAAGAAAGAGAGGAGGAAAATTGACTAACTCATTTGTAGTGCCTTTTTTGACTCTAAAACTCTAGTTCCTGAGTCCAGACTCTGCGACTCTGTACCAGACACACTCCAACATCCACAACTTCTGGGAGTATTGAATGATGGGTACAATAATAGTCTTCCACTCTAAACAACAAGGATCATTGAATACTGGGCCAATCATGTAACTAAGCTACGCTGTGCTGTATCTGTTAGAGGCTACCTTCATTTTCAGAGTACTTTAGTAAACTAAGGACTTGCTCAGATTTAAATAACATTTTGTTTTTTACATTTTTTAAAATGTTTATTTATTTTTGAGAGACAGAGGGAGACAGAGCACAAGCAGAGGAGGGGCAGAGAGAGAGGGAGACACAGAATCCGAAGCAGGCTCAGGCTCTGAGCTGTCAGTACAGAGCCTGACGCAGGGCTCGAATCCATGAACTGCGAGATCATGACCTGAGCCAAAGTCGGAGGCTTAGCCGACTGAGCCACCCAGGAACCCCTAAATAATATATTTTTTTTGATGAATAAATACTATGAATGCCTTGACTAGAGCATAGCTGGAAGGTTGGTTGCTGAAAAGAATGATCCCTCAAATCCTTTCTAACTCTACATATTCAATTCTGTATACATGATTTCTTCATGAAATGGTAATATAAAAAGTCTTCTCATCTGGGGAATTCTATACAAATAGCAGGTGTTTTGTTTTTTTTTAACTCACAAAACGTTTTCTAGTTTTCAGTGAAATATGACAAGTCACTTGGCTAAGTCCTCAACACCCCCCGCACCTCGCCACCACCACCACCACCAAAATAGGGTCTTTTAAAGCCAAGAAAAGCTGAACATATATCTCCTAGGATCTGAGTTCAGGACCCAGAAAAGTGAGTGTTTGCTTTTTCACCTTTCCAGCCACTAAGTACATCATCGTCACCAAAATTAGAGCTAGAGCCTGTGCGCACTGCCCTGATTTAGGTGTGAGTGATGCCACTTACTGCCGCAGGAACACACAGTGGAAGGTCTCTGCATGTAAAAGCAGGAAGGATGCCATTTAATGCTCAATTCTTTCGAGGCTAAAGACAATCAGAATGCCTCAGGTAAGAAAAAATTACATGCGATGCACAATTTTATTTCAGGAAAGGATTTGCAGCAACCAGACTGCTCATGAGAGTCAAGAGTGGTGTCGCCTGTCTATCCTGGTTCTACCCAGGAAGGAAGATCTAGCAAGTAAGACCCTAGCTAACAGAGGGCAGCAATCGTGAGGAGAAATGTAAAAGTTACAGGGAAAAGATGCTAGAAAGTGCAGAACTGGCATCTGCGGTATTCCTGCCATGTTTCAAGTGTGCCGCCCCAAACATCTCCTCAAGGATTTGGGTAATTCAGGATTCTGATAAAGTTGCTTCAGCAATATTGAGCCTTAAATTCACTCCTTCTTCAAGGAAGTGGAAGTGAAATTCTTCACCTTTTAAAAATTAATAGACTCTATTCTTTGAGGTTTACAAAAAAAATTGATTGGAAAAGTACAGAGTTACCACATCAAGTGTGTCTTTTTAAGCTAAAAATACGTAGTCCTGAGAGCTTTTATTCTGGAAGAATTTAAAAGAATAAGTAGAAAATATTTTCTCATGCATAAAATTCTCTAAATTTAGCTTTCTTGAGGGTTATGGACTGTTGAAAAAATGTGTATTATTTTGTGATTAAATTAGTCTCCTGGAGTGTTGTTAGAGACGTGGCACCACTATTGTGCACTTAATGATGTTTAAAAGAGACGTGCGTTACAATGACTCAGAATAACCTTAAGACACCTAGTAAACAATATGTCTAACAAAAGTATAAGAGAGAGTTCACTTTTGTGGCTTTGGTGGTGTAGCTTAATTCTTTTGTGTTAGTTTGCAGAGAGATCTGCATCATGATTTGGATGTGCTCTGCTACTTTTTCTTTATTCCTGAGCGTTACCTTTTCCCTTTGCAATTGATCTAATTCCTTTTGAATCCTTTTGAATGACAAGTTAGAATGGCTTTCCCCAAAGAATCAGGTTAGTTATCATGTCGGTAGAGGGAACGTTTATATCAACAATAAAATTTTTACTCTTACTCACCGAATAATTTAAGGTGACCCTTCTTTGCAAAACATTTCTTCTCTGGCTCAGGCTTTAATTGTTATTAACACATTGCTGGTTTATTATTTATTTTTTTATATTCTCATTGTTGACTATCCCCAAGTATTTTGTGTATACAGGTAGGATGTCAATTATTTTTAAGTAAATGATCCAATCCCAGTTTTAGAAACCAAGCATGGTTTTACAGATATCAATCATAAATTGAGCCTCAAACTTAATGTTGTATTTCTTCTGTGTGCCATGGGAGTGCCAGCCCCCTGCCTCAAAACAGGGATATTCTCAGCCTGAGCTTTAACAGATGTTTTCTATAGGGTGATAGTTTTACTTGTGAAGCAGTGAAGAAAGCATAGGTAAGTACTAATGTTAAGTGACATTTATCCAGAGGAAAGACTTTAAGATATAATTTGACCTGGAGGACATAGAAGATTGTTTTATTAAAGGCTACCGCGGTCTCCTCCCAGCTGCAGAAAGGACTGCTGGAAACCGACATAAGAAAGCAACTGAGGTGTTAACCGAGCAAATATCTCCTTAAAGAGTTGAAGAAGCTGACTCACCTTGGTAATGGAATTCCTTTTAAGAAATGCAATTCATTATTAACTCCACTTAGCTATTAGGTTAATTCATTTCTTTCTCATAAATATCACTTTCTGAAAATACACTTTCAAATGCATTTTGGCCTTAAGAAATTTGTTGGTTTATGGATCTGCCTTCTCTCTGAATCTACCACAATTGCAGTTTCAGAAATTAGAAATCAATGTTTTGTTTCCAGTTGGATGACCTGGACATTCAAAGAGTATCTTTCAATAGAAACTCTTATTTGATTATTGAGGGCTTAATTTTCAAAGGAGCAATTTATGAGGTAGAGAGAAAGCTCTGGTTATACAAATTGCAGTTCCTGCATGCTTATTTCTGAGTGTGCACGATTGTTTGTATTGTTAGTTTGCACAATATACCATAGCCAGCTGTGGGTCAACTTTTGAATAGAGGGAAGGGTAGGAAATTATCAACCTGAAATGTAAAACTGCTTAAACATATAGAATAAATACCAGCCTTTTGAACCAAGGAAGGAATGGACGCGAATATATTTTTTGTTATTTTCTGAAGCATTTGTGTAGTCTCTTTACCGAACACACGTCCACTGACTAGAATTTTGAGAGTCATTTCTCAGCTATCTTTTACTTCACTAGCCAACCTTTCATTAGCTTCTCTTATTTTTCTGCCTTCCTTCAGTCAGCTGGTTTTCAAAGCTGGCCACATATTTGAACTATACTTGCAGAGCGTTTAAACAAACACTGATACCCAGGCTCAGCCCCAGAGAATCTAATTGAATTGATCTAAAGCGGAGCTGGCATTGCTCTTCTTCAAGCTTCTCAGGTGATTCCAGTGTGCAACCAAAGCTTATCATGTTGTACCTCTTTCTATTTTCTCTCAGAATGTTTGAGTGTCTATTTCCCTTCAACTGTTCTTTTCCTCTATCATCTTTATTAGTGAGATTTTTTAAACTCTTAATTTTTTTCAATTCTCATTTGCTTTTTTTTTTTTCCTGATTTTCCATTTACTGGCCAAGAAGTTCTCCTTCCAGGTGCATGTATCTGATTTGTGTTATTATCTAACACACCGGGATGTTTATGTCAATGAAAGAATTTGTAATATAACTATGAATTATACTTTTGTCTGTTCTTCCAATGCTGATGCAATAATGCACTTTAATTTTTGGTTTAAAGATATAAAGATTGATAGTGGACCCCAACACAGTTGTTGAAAAATAATATTGAGAATGGTTTTACTTGAACTGTAATCATTATTGACTATTATTAAAGATAATTTGATAAGATATTTTAGAACTTTGAAGCCATACGGGACTCAAGGACATGTAAATACCCTATTAATAATATTTTTACCATTTCACAACTAAAGGATCCATTTTTGAATTTTAAGACAAATTTTAATAGTTTCAAACAGGGCATAAACTATCATATCAGTAACATGATAGTGACAGTAAGGAAAGCACTAATAGCAACAAAAAAGAGGTAAGAAGGACCTATCATGATAAATAAAATTTGGTGATATAAGTATCAGTAGAAAAAACAGATATATGGGAGGTAATGTATAGAAGATTCAAGGATTTAAAATGAATATAGTAGGAAAATCACAGGCAGTTGGTAGAGGCCTGGAATAGTAGATAAGAAATGTGTTATCGTGGCTGTGCCTCAAAATGCAGTCAAGCCATTTCCTCACTATCAGGTTTATTTTCCCTCGCTGGTAAAAATACTGGTTGGATAGGCAAAAGGAAAAAAACCCAGCCAAACTCCGTTGGCCATATCCTGCCTGTAGGTATGTTTTGTTGGATCTACCTAAATAGATCTATTTCTAAGTACTTTAAAATAGGTGACAACATTTAATAAAAGGAAGAATTCTTTAAAAAAAAAATCTGGATTTTTTTAGCTTCTTTGGAGAAGTCGTCTAATTCAGCAGTCTCCTAGCCCTAACATGGAGTTTCCCCTCTTTATAAAGGGTTATGGGCTATCAGGTTCCTTACTTCTAACCTAGCTCACTTCACTCCTTTTCTCACTCACCTTGCCCATGTGGAAGTTTGGGTTTGTTTCCTCAAGAATTTATTTGTAAGGTTATTTCTAACCACGATACAAGTTCTATGAAAATAAAATGCTCAATACTTTGTTTAGGTAGAACAGAAGTAACTTACAAAGAGAAAAATAAATGTCACAAGCAAAAACACTGAGGAGACAGAGAAACTAACAAACAGGTGACTGGTCCTTAAATAGAGGCGTAGGCCCTTAAAATGCATATATATGCAAAAATAAAATATGCAAAAATATATATTTTGGATTATACATCAGAAGCACAATGTCACTTAGGAGGAACAACTGGGATTTAGTGAATTATTCCCGTCAGAGCTCTTGGGAAAGGAAAAGGACACAGTGTTCTGTACAACCCAAGTAGGAATAAAGTATAGTCTGAATATTAAGAGATTAAAATTCCCCAAAGTAAGCCTCTTGGCAGAAAATGGCCAAAGTTATTTAAAGAGTGACTTCCCATCTTTGAATTCACCCATTGAATAAAACAATATTCAACCACTGTTTAATAATTTAAGCACCATCATTTCTTTCGCTTTGTGCCAGCACAGAGCTTAATCACATGAAGGGCTCCCTATATACGGTCTCCAAAAGGACGAAACCCTAATTCAATTGTTACAGAAATAACTCCAGACTTTTAAAGTATTTCTCTGAACTGAAACAACCCTTGAGAATCACCTTCTACAAGCCACCACCTGGCATATATGTGTATGAACTGTATTTGTACATATGTATATTTAACATTGTACTCTTGCATATGAGTTACTTTGAAGTTGTTCTCTATTCACGTATCTTAGGAAGAAATATCTTTAAAATTCTTTCTATAAGATCTTTTATCACTGTAAATCCTGAAGAAAAGAGGTAGAGTATAAAAAATATCAATAAACAAATACAGCACCTTAAAACTTGTGGTATCCAAAAGGCATTCACATAAGTTTTGAAGAATTCTTCTACTGTGGTTAATTATATGTCTGGATGTAGATTCAAGTTTTAGGTACCCAAAGAGTTGATATTTGTCAGGCAGCTCATAGAACAAAGCATGTCTTTTCTTAATAGTAGAGCCACATTTTCTTTATTACCATATTATCAAGTAAAAGAAAACTAACACTAGTCTGCTCTGCAATAGGTATCTACACTTGTTCTATCCCATTAAATTGCACCACAGAATGAAAACTATCTTCAGGTAAAACGGAACTAAAAAGAAGCTTCCTCATCAAAGATAATATACATGACTTTGCAACGTGAGCAACAATACAATCGGATTTTATCCTTCCCAAATTTTATCATTACCTCAAACAACATTCTACCTCAAGAAGTAATAGTTCAGATACCAGGTTCTATAGTGAATTGTCATTAAAGTTGTTTATGGGGTAAAATTCAAGTGGAAGCAAAGAACTTTGCTTAGAATTCCTATTAATCAAAATTTAAAATAGATCCTGAAAGTGCAGAAGTGTACTCTTAATATCTTAATTTATACTTCAAGGACAGGTATGGTTTTGGAAAATTTGTAAAACAACCATCAATATTAAAGTAGAATGAACAATATGTGTTTAGATGAGAAACAAAATGCTAATTCCCAACCTTCAGTGAGTTCACAATGTTCCTACACATGAATGATAATGAGAAAAACTAATCTGTACAGCCACTCATGCAAAGAAAAGTCACTATCTAGCCACATGTGCATTCTTTAATGGGGAAAAAAAGCATTTGTCTTCATATTCTTATGTTTGTGACTGCTTTCAGTAACTTCCACCCTAAATATAAGGAATCACAAAAGCTGGAGTTACCTAGATTCAAGGAAAATGACTACCAACAAATTCCAAGCACAGCACTGTGTAATTGAAAAACCTTCCCCTTGTGTCTTTAAGCCTCCCAAACTTCTCACATCTGTCCAGTCATGAGCCCATTAAGTCGTCTTGGCTGCCATGAAGATGAAAATGACAGTGCAGTTACTTGAGTCAGTTTAAAGAGGCCCAGGGGTGGTTGAAGGGCAGGATTAGGAGGCCTGGGGTGCTGAAAGGACATCCCAGCTGTAGCTCCTGAAGATCCCAGTAGCTGATCTTGACGAGCTGTCAAGAGCACAAACTGCACATAGAGAAAACCTTTGGAGGGAAGCAGGGATTTTGCAGTATGCCCACAATTTCATCAAGCACAATTTGCCTCTCCACCTTTTACTGTATCATTAATAGGATTTAAGCAGTAGAGATTTGTGAATTGATCACAAAGCCAACACCTGTGGTCTTTTCTGGGATTTAGACTTTGTAATTTGATGGCTATAGTAGAAATTATTTGATATATAAATGTTCTTAGTGAAACCTAGATTTTCTTTGTGAATCTTCATAGAGGTCTTTTGTCTGGTAAGTATATCTGTTAAGGCACAAGTGCACTAAGCCCCCTTGGCCCTATTGTGTTAAAAAGAAAAGTCTTTGAAGTAAAGTCCATGATAATATATCATTGGGCAAAAGAATGGTCTTCTAGAAGGTATTATGAGAGTTCCTTAAACCACCAGGAAATGCCCAGGATATTAACACTAAACAATATTATTATAGGGAGCACATTTGTTATTACTGGTGTTGTTGTTGTTGTTGTTTCACCAAGAGCACTCTTCTAGGATGAGAATTATCCCTTTTCAACTACAGAATTTCTTGCCAGTTTCATTCTGTCCTTCCTGTTGTGGTGGAAGATATTATATCACCATCATTATTAATGGGGAGCAGGGGAAGAGGGGAGGGTAGGCTTCAATCATGTCCCAGGATGGATAATAAACACTGAACAGACGTTATTTATTTACACAATACACAATCCTGCAGCACAGACATCATTCCTATTTTATAGATGATGTAATAGAGGCTTAGAAAGTTTAAATACTTTGTCATTTAACAGTGGGGCTACGATTCAGTCTGCCAGCCCTTGCTCTTCTCCACTTCTCCATATTGCTTCCTGGTCATTTCCACCACAGAAGGAAGTGGCCAAGGACCTTTAAAACATCTCTATTCCCCTATTTTTCTATCTCCAGGTTTAATGCACCATTAGTGGTAATATACAACTCAGTAAAAGTTGAAGATGTATCATATTACAGTTAAGCTGAGAAATAAATTGGCAAAAATCCAGATAAATGAAGTGTCCTTACAACCCTAAAGGCAAGAAAAATGTCCTTCAGTGATACATGATGTCTTTTCTGAGGTGATAAAGCTCATTATTTGTAGCAGAGCTTAAATCAAAAACTTTACTACACAATAAATTACATTAAATTATTCTTGACTTTACAAATGAAGTCACTGTTAGATTCTTCTAAAGAATAAGATATCCAAACTTATTTGATGTATCATTTAATCAAAACAGGTTTTATTTCTAAAAATTTTCAAAGAGCAAATTTTGGTAATAACTCTGTACATTTGCCCTTCACATCACGACTACCTTTATAGACAAATAACTAAGAGATTATTGCAACTACACTGAAAAAAATTGCTTATATCAAGGGCTGAAGTGTAAGCATCCATTCAAAAATGTAAAACAGTTCAATCAAGACCAGCTCATGTGTTTACAAAGAACAAAGTTACTCGTATTCAGTCACCTGTAGAGAAGCATGGAGTATACAATACACTGAAGCCAATTAACATCCATTTCTGGGAACGCTTTTCAAAGAAACAGTTTTCTTCATATCCTATGCTAGGAGTTCTTCTGAAATACACAAGGCTGAGGGCTTTTCTCTGAGTCGACCACTATTTTATGTTTTTAGGGGGGGTATTATTGTTTATTACTCAGTGTAAAGTATTAAGTGAGAAGTCAGCATTTGGCCATATTGTTAGAAATTACAATTGGTTTTAAATACTCAAGGTCTGTTTTTAGGCCATTTTGACCAGTACTGACCGGAAACCCAGGGTAAAATCAAAGGTCTTTATTTCACGTAGGGCACACACCACTTGGAATGTTGCGGTGAAATCTTTCCATGCAAATTCCTACAAACACTTATGCCTTTATCTTTGTTCTCATATGCTACATTACACCACCTGTTGTATTAAAAAAAAAACTTTATGATATTTAAAACACTCCATTCAATTAATGACTATAGATTTTCTGCCAATAATTTCTTATTCTAGGTATGTGATTGCTAACTAAATGAAACATTTGTGGTTATGCTATAAAATATTTTAAAGGAAACTACAAAAAATATATATTATAGATAGATAAAGTAAATAATTATTCCTTTTTGGCTCAAGTGACTCTCCCTGGTAATTAATAATGATAATAACCGGCTATTAAGTCTACACAGAAAAAAATAAACAGAAATCTACTGAGCTTATAAGATAATTCATCAAGAAAAAAAACCTTAAGTCAGTAAATTAAAAATTAAATAATATAAAAATGAACATATTAAAATATAAAAGAAACAACATATTATGGAGCATAGAGGGATGATTTTATTAAAAGGTTAAATCTCTTTTTAATGGTAAGTATTGGTTATCTCCTTCCCTCCCTGAAAATACATTATTACACCTCTATATTGTTATCACTGCCTATACACATGCCCCCCCCAAAGCTGTTAGATAAAAGACTACAGCACAAGAACGATAGTTCCAATTTCACCACAGATTTATGTTTAAAAAATACTGGACACACTGGAATACTGAACACACTGGACATTTAAATAAATGATGTACAGCCACGAAATCCATTAGGTTAGCTTTGTGCAATAAAAAATATTTTCTTTGAATACAATGAATCGTAACCATCTGCATGTTTCAAAAACACGGTATCAATAATGCCTAGTCTCTACCAGAAGTCACCATTTCTAGACAGAAGCTTTATTTCCTTTGAGAGATAAAGGAATAGTAAGCAGTTTACACATCAAATGATGACTTTGGTTCCTGCAATTTACATTAAAACAGCATTAGGTTAAAAATAGCAGCATGAAGATGATTTTAAAAAAGAGAAATGATCTGGTGGCTAGGTTCTATGGTGCAGATAATTAAATGTTTTGCCAGCTTACCTGATAAAACAGAGCCTTACAGATCACAGCATAACAAAGCCCCGCATCCAAGATGGTTAGAGTATAAGGTACCTTCCTCTGCAGTTGTTCAGATTTTTGGCCACAGAGATCTACAAATTAATTACAGTGTTTTTTTCTTTGCTTTCTCTGTGGACAAGAAAACAAAGAGACCTTTCCAGAATCCTCTCTGCTTATGCCTCCGCTTCCTGTTCTGAGATTCACTCTATGGTACCCAACATATATCAGAAAACAGCTTTGGGGGGGGGGGGAAAGGCTGACAGCACTCAACATGGTACCGCCATCTACTGGCAGACACACGAAATGGAACAAGAGGAAAAACATCCTCATTTTTCTTTATCATGAGGTAAAACAGGACATCTCTCCTGCATATGGGTATGCGCAAAAAGATTCTTTCCCATACTCATTTATCTGCACCTCACCAATATTTTTTTCTAAATTTACAACGTTTATTCACTCATAAACTAGTACAATTAAAATAAAACCTACAAGTTTCTGTTTGAAAATTAGATTTTTAGATTACCTTACACCCTGCATGTAGAGTTTTGCAAAAATCTCTTTTGTGGTCTGTTCTGCTCTTCTGAAAACTTTTCCTTCCCACAGGATGGATTATTTTGCAAGTGAGTAATCTGACCCCTTAAAGGACAGTGTAATACACATTGACTGATAGGCTTTTGTATTGCTCTTGGTAAGAATGTGGAAAAGTATTCTAAACTTTACTGAGGTCTAGCTAATTTAGATCTGTGGATAATTTTTGCGTGTGTATAGGACATGAGGAACAATTAAATTCATCTTATATGAGATCATCCAAATCAATGGTTATGTATTATAATATCTAGGTCTTTAAAATACTTAAGAAAACATTGTTTATAAGAACATTGAAGCATACAATATATAAGTAAGATGAAAATGACTTTATTTATTTTGAGAAAGAGAGAGGAAGAGAGGGGCAGAGAGAGAAAGAGAGAGAGAAAGAGAGAGAGAGAGAGAGAGAGAGAGAGAGAATTCCAAGCAGGCTCTGCACTGTTGGCACAGAACCCAACGTGGGGCTCGCACCCAGGAACCACAAGACATGACCTGAGTTGAAACCAAGAGCTAGACGCCTAACCGACTGAGCCACCCAGGTGCCCCCAAATGAAAATGACTTTTATCAGTTTATTAGAAGAGATTTCTCAACTAATCAAACTGTTATTCATTTTATTGACTTTTAGTATTTACTTTAGAGCAAACAACTATAATTTTATAAGTTTATTATTAATTAAAATACATTAATATTGATGGAGCACCTTAATATATGTTAAGCACTATATTAGCTTTGAAAAGACAAAGATAAAAACATACAGTGCCTGCCATCAAGGAACTTATGTATAATGAAGAGAGACAAATAGAGCAGGTACCATATTTTCAAGCCATGTGCTCAAGGAGTGGTATTTACTTAGCTTTTCATTCCAGCCCCCATTTTGCCTAATGGCAGAATAAATTTAGTCAGTTAGAGGTAGACTGAGTCACTTGAGGCTTTCCCCAATGCTTTCAAGTTTATAGTAAGTCAATGTACGGTTTTCCTCTTTCATCTTCTCACACAAGGATCGATTTAAGTCCAGGAATGCTTACATGTTTGGAGAAAGCAGAGTATGTTCCCCAGCCTCCCACTTTACTATGTGGGCATCCAATGAAGTGTAGCATCTTTGGCACCAATGGAGTATATGATCTTGGGCACCAAACTCCCTCCACAGAGGCATCTGCCAACGTGCCCACATTCCCCTTTGGTCCCAGTAACACCAACATCCCCTTTTAGTAGGCATTAGTTACCTGGGGTTTGTCCGCTCTTCCTCTCAGGTAACTTTTGTTACTGTCCTTGGGGAAGGAAGGCAGAAACATAAGTAGCAAGTTTCCAGGGCCATGCTGGGATGTAAGTGGTTGATATAATTCCACATTTGAGGCACCCCAGACCTCTATCTCTGTTCTACTGTTTCCATCTCATGGAGCGTACGGTGCTCTGTGGGCTTCAGACAGGTGAGGTGCAATCTCTGCTACATTAGAATATTTCACCTTCTCATCTCTCTAATATGTTACCTAGTTCTGGGTGAGCAAGCTATGCAGGGGGCCCCATCGGAGACCCCCTTCAGTTGAGTTCCTTTGCTTCTTCACAAACTCCTTTTCTGGCCCCCAAAGAGTTTCGCTTCTGTGCCAGTAGTAAACTGGATCCACCAGTTTTCCTCTCAAACCCTCATGTCTTTTACCTGATGTATTAGTTGTCTAGGGCTGCTGTAACAAAATACCACACTGAGTGGCTCACACCGATGGAAATTCATTGTCTCACAGTTTGGAGGTCAGAAGTCCTAAATCAAGGTGTCAGCAGACCCATGCTCCTTCTGAAACCTGTAGGGGAAGGATGCTTTCTTATCTCTTCCAGCTTCTGTAGCCCAGACATTGCTGGGCTCGTTCCTGCAGCATAACTGCAGTCTCTATTTCCATCTTTCCGTGCCATTCTCCCTGCACCCCTTGCTATAATCTTTCCTCTGTGCATGCCTGTCTCTGTGTCCAAATTTTCCCTTTTTATAAGGACACCAGGCATTTTGGATTAGGGTCCACCCTAATGTTTTTATGTTAACTTGGTTATCTCTGTTAAATCCTATTTCTGAGGAGGGTATATTCTAAGGTACGGGGATTAGGATTTCAATATACTTTTTTTTTTTTTTTTTGGAGAAGGGGGAGACACAATTCAACTTATAACACTTAAGACTGAAACCTTGTAAATTTTTTTTATTTTTTTAAAAAAAATTTTAACGTTTATTTATTTTTGAGACATAGAGACAGAGCATGAGCAGGAGAAGGGCAGAGAGAGGGAGACACAGAAACCGAAGCATGAAACCTTTTAAATTTAAAATGCAAGAATCTGATGATTCTTTTATCTGTTTCTCATGACGATTCCATTTAGGAAATAATAGCTTTGATATCTGGCCAGAATTTGGGGGGAGAACTTCAGGTAACTGTGAGACAATTCATTAATAATAACAACAAAAACAAAAACCAACATTTATTCAGTATTCTATGTCAGATACTTCTAAGCACTTTGCCTATGTTCACTTAACCCTCACCCATAGAAAATATTATACAGATTTAACAAATGAAACAAATATGGAGGAAGTACAATACATCAGTTAGTATTTCACATATCATATCACTACACATATGACACCAATATGTACCAAGTCCTGAAGAAGCATGAAGCAAATGAGCGTTTAGTACTTTAGACCACTGCTACTCATGCACTTGATGAAAACTGATGACATTTTACTATTTTGTTGTATAAGTTTTCTGTCATAAAATATTTCAATTCTAGGAATGTTTGCCTTTTTTCTCTGGTCACAGCCAAAATATCCTTTCTCACCACTACTTTACTAAATGTTCATTAACCCTGCCAATATCTAGCACCCCATACTAATTTCTCTACTAGTAATAATACTTAGAAGTATATTCATTCTGATGCCCAATTTTGGGCATAACCCAAAAGAGTATATCCATATACTCAAAAGACTTTCCTGATAGTGTTTTCTGGGGAACTTATTCTTGCAGGTGTATAAGTGTGTGTGTGTGTGTGTGTGTGTGTGTGTGTGTATGCACACGCACATGTAATCTATTGAACTATTCTAGGGACAATGAGTTGGAATTATCATAGGATGAAATTTTCAGGAAGAAGAAGAAAATGCAGTTCTATAACAAATTTAATAGAATTATAACAAATTTAATAGACAGAACTGTTAGAAATTTAATAGAATTATATATTGTATGACAATATATGTAAACATCAATACAAATTAGAAATATAGATAATGCCAACTTTAATAGTATTACATGTTATTATGGTAATATTAGTCTCATCTGATTTACATATTCATTGCTAATATTTTAATTGCTTCGCTAGATCATCCAGTGATTAATAATTATTATTCTAAGTATCCAAGCCTAATTTAGAATTCCCTTTAAAGGTTTTCCAGATATCTCCTCTCATTTCCATCCTCACCTTACATTTTGGAATGGTGGTTCCCTCGGTCTAGTCCAAATGCAAAAATAGTATAAATGTAAGTATGAAGAATCAGGACCATGTATAGAACTAAGATAAGTATGTAAATACTATAATTCATATCCTGGAGAAATAAAAGGATATCGCATCTATGAAGTGGGAATGGGATATCTTGGGGGAATAATAAAGTTTAATAAAGAGCTTTCATAAATTATATAGACCATAGATAAAGCATAAAAAATCAATAGTTTGAAAAAAAATAAACACATCTTTTAGAAAGTTGAACTAAACACAAGGATATGAAAGTATGACAGGAAAAAAAAGAGAGCATCAATCCCCACAGTAAAAGAGAAAAAAAAGTAGATGTGTTATGGGAAAAGTTTCCAGAAATGAAAAGGCTCACCACATTCACCTGATGAAAAGGAACACACATTGAGATGCATTATAAAATTTCAAAATATAAAAAATAAGAAAACAAGAATCAGATCACCATCAGACTTACCAGACACAATAAGTGATAGTAGGAAACAAGGAAGGATTTCAAAAGGTATAGAGAACATTGTTTTATAGTTTTGTTCCCAACCAAGTTGACAAATCAAATCTTGTATGAGAACCAAATAAAGGTATTTCACATAATCTAACCAATAAATTTTTGGCTTCTCTATATGTTATCTGTGCATATACTCCAGCCCCCAACCCCCAAAGAAAAGGAAAGGGAGAAGGAAGGTAGGGAAGGAAGGAAGGGTGGGAAGGAAGGAAGAAAGGGTGGGAAGGAAGGAAGGAAGGAAAGAAAGAAAGGGGAGAGAGAAAAAAGAAAAGAAAAGAGAGAAGAAAACCAAGAAAGACAAAGACATGACATCCAGAAAAACTCAAATTCATCTATGAATTTGCCTAGCTAGAAGTAACATCCTATCTAGATTAGAATTTTTGTGGAGGCTGAAATATAATCAGTCCACTTTGTAAGATGGAAACAAAGGATATCCACAAAGGAAATCTGATGTATCAAACATAAATGGAATGATTAATTCGTTTTTGTTTCCTGTTGATGCAATGGATTGCATTAATTCATTTTTGGATATTGAACCAGTCTAGGCCACATTTTAATAACCAGTTTGAACAAAATAAGAAAAACAAATGATAATTATTGTGTCAATATACCTTATAGCAAAAAGAAAAATAAATAAATGTCAGTAAAGAGATCTTTACCCTTTTTTTGCTAAAGAAGTTCGTTTTATGTGGGCAGGATTTATCATTTTAAATGCAAAAAAGGAAGAAGGGAAGTGACCAGAAGGCTATAACTTACTATGATTCTAACATCACTGTGGTTTTATGCTCTCCTTCTGCAGATGAAATGATAGGTGATTTTCAGGTCTTCAGGAAGTGGATCCTGGGGTATAGGTAAAATAGTTATTGGTCATACGTGTAGGACTTCTAGAACCTTAGTAGTATTTGACAACCCTTTGAAAACATATCCTGCATAAATCATAGAAATTCAGAATAGAATAGAACTAACAACCTTCAGTTAGATCTTTTGAAATGGCCTCTTTAGTCTTTCAGCCTCTGGTCCTTCAAGATCTTCAAAACCTTTGTGGGTAGAGCTCTAACCCTAATGGCTCTGTTTCAATTTCATAAGATTTCATAGCAAAAAAAAATGCTTCTTTATAACATCTATAAACTTTTTAATAAAATTCCCAGACTCAGACCTCTTTTTCCTGTTTCCTAGATCATTATTTCCAAAACAGTGTTTAGAGGAACACTATTTTCCTGTTGGACCAGTGATGCACAATTATATACCTACCAGATTGATTAAATTTAAAAGACTAGTAATATTAAGTATTGGTGAGGATCTAGAGCTACAGAAACTCTCATATACCACTCATAAGAATGTAAATTAGTACAATCACTTTGAAAAACATCTCTGTACTATCAACTAAAGCTGAACCTAAATTTAGTCTGGAAGCCAATAAGTTCTACTCTTAGGTATTATACTTGACAGAAATATGTGCATATATACAAGAATGTGTAATACAAGAGTACAGCACTATTGAGAACCATTCAAACAGATAAGAACCCAATATGCTTCCACAGGAGAATGGATAAAATAATTATTATATATCCTTAGTTCATAATATCGTACACAGATGAAAGTGAAGGAACTAAAACTACTTCCTGAGACATGATGAATTTCAGAAATAGAACACTGAGCAGAAAGAAGGCAGACACACATAAAGAAGACATTGTGGTTTTTCTTATTAAATTTAAAAACAGGAAAAATGAATTATTTTTTTAACGTTTTTATTTATTTTTGAGAGACATAGAGACAGAGCATGAGCAGGGGAGGGGCAGAGACAGTGGGAGACACAGAATCCGAAGCAGGCTCCAGTCTCTGAGCCATCAGCACATAGCCTGATGCGGGGCTCGAACTCACAGACCGCAAGATCATGACCTGAGCTGAAGTCAGCCGCCCAACCGACTGAGCCACCCAGGCGCCCCGGAAAGATGAATTCTAATATTAGAAGTCAGAATAGCAAATTCTCTTGAGATAAGGTAGACTTTGCAAGAATTGGTTCAGATTGGGGCTGATCTGGGGGCTGCTATAATCTTATTTCTTCACCTGGGTGGAGAGAACACAGGGATTCACTTCATGATCATTAATTGAGTCAAACATTTATCTTTGGGGCACTTTTTTGTATGTGGATTATACTGAATTTTTTAAAAATGCACTTTAAGGCTTTAACAGTTGTCACTGCTCATGGGAGAAAGAGAATGAAGATGAAATGTATGGAAATTTCGGGATTTGCTCTGTATACTTCCATTCTGTTTGAACCTTGTGCAGTTATGTGTGTGTGTATTATTAGTGTAATTTAAAAACACTTGAGAAATTAAAAAGGAGCATGTGGGTGGTTCAGTAGGTTGAGCGTCCGACTCTTGGTTTCAGCTCAGGTCATGATCCCAGGGTCCATGGGATCGAGCCCTATTTTGGGCTCCATGCTGAGTATGGAGCCTGCTTAAGATTCTCACTCCCACTCCCTCTGCTCTTCTCCCCAGCTCTGTCTCTAAAATTTAAAACAAAAATTAAAGACATTAAACATGTACCTGTATGCCATTTGCACTTATTTATCCCCAGTTGTTCCCTTTTCAGTTGAGTCTAGAAAGGATCCCTTCTGCTGTTTGAAGAGCTCCTACAATCCGTTTTCTTCTAGAAGGTCTTATTCATGCTTATATTCAGTTTTCATGCTTCTGTCTTTAGTTACCTTGATAGCAAAGCTATGTACCACTTTGCTTGCATTTATTTTTATTATCAATTTAAGTAAACATAATTCACATTATGTTTTCTGTACTTTTATCCCTTATAGTCCATTTTAGAAATTAATCTACTGCTAATAAATACTGACACTAACACATGTTTGCCCAGTGTTTCATGTATAAGGTGTTGTAAATTACAAAAAGGAATAATGGTCTTCTCTGATAAAAGATAATACAATACTTTTACATGCATTGCATCTTTTCTGTTTATAATATCTCCAAAAGTTGACAAGTATAAATATTTTTCACATTTTTAAAGTGGTAAAAATTGGTACAGAAAAGCAATATTTAATAGTGTTAAAAATTGGTCTAACAAACAGGATAATTGTCAATTTAAAGTCTACTCAGTAGACAAAGTGATTTTATATCAAGGACTCAAATATTTCAGATATAGTAAGTGTCAAAATATTATATCATAGGTGTGCTTTGATTCGGTAACATTAAAATATTTTTACCCTTATATAAAAGAATCATGCAGCAAAAGATACTCCGTTTTCAAGTGGTTTCCAATATAGATTCCTCTCCATGTTGTTACTATACAACTATGTAATTGCAAGATTCCGAAGGTACGTTGGCCACTATTCCTTTTTAGTTGCTATTCCCTTGGTTTGAAATTTCTTTCATTGCCCTTCTCATCCCCATTTCCCTCCAGCTCCTGGCCAACTGCTATTTATTCTTAAAGACTCAGTTAGGATAATGAACTTGATATCCTGTCCTGCTCTCCTCATAAATGGTTTACAAATCCTTATCTACATTCATCTACATTCCCCAGAGCATATGGGTAGCATTATTTTATTGAGTTATATTTTATCATATTGTGTAGTAGTATTTTTCATACTACATTCTAAATATTGGCTTATCTGTCTCCAACCATCTTCTTCAACACTCTCCTATACAAGTCTGTGAGTTCCTTGAGAGCAAGTATTATACATTTATATTTCCGTTTCTTTATTAATACAATGCCTGGCACATAGTAGGTCTCAATAAATATCTGTTATGCATAGGATGGTATTGTGCGACTATAGATACCTTGGTATATTATTTGCTTCTTCCATTTAGAAAGCCAATAATGATGAAGGCCTTGTCATTTAATACCAGAGTTAGAATAAGATTTTACTCTGTTTTTAAAAGTTAGGCAAATTTATTCCATCTCACCAATAGTGTAACAAGTGTGGTAACTTATACCTAAGTGCAAAGTATTGACTTACCTAAAACTTTTCAATATTACCTTTCGTACTAATTGAAGTAAGGACGTGTCATCCATTCGAATGACTAAATATTCTCAGATGCTTGAAAATCCCCTTTGTTTACCATGGAGTTTCATTAGGAAAAGACAGATGTGAAGCAGATAAGGCCAGGAATTGGACACACACTTTCCTGCTTCTCTCAGGAAAGATCACTGGTTAATCTGTTTACCCATATGTGCACATACTCTCCACTCTAGGGCTTTGTGACTAAGCAACAGGCTTTTTTTTTTTTTCCTACACAAACTTTGTTAGCATGACACTGTCAGAGTGTCAGACCAGCTAAGCTAAAGGGAAAAATACAGTGTTGTTTTTTTCCGTGAACTCGTAGCATCTAGTGCTAATTATAAGCTAGCACTTAGAACATTCACTTATACAATTATAAGAGAATAATTATACTCATTCTGTCTTCTAAAATTTGATGCATACAAGTAACTATGACCAAATCTATAAATGATTAAGTCAATATGAGATAATTAAATTGTTAATTTAATATGGTCTTTTATTTTTTGAAAATATTTATTTGACCTTACATTAAATTTTTACTTTAGGTTTAACATTTTTCAACTTTACCACAATAAAAGAGGGAACCATACTTAGACAATATATCTTCTATCTAGAGAGTGTAACTCTTTGAAAAATTTTATTTTATGTAATATGTATTTTTATTTACATTATCAATTTTAAAAGAGGAAATTAACCAAAAACCCCTCACTATGTGATTGTTCACTTTATTGATAAAGAAATAAAAATAACTGTTTTTAATCATTTTAATCACAATTGAAATTATATATTCATATTTCAGGAAATTACTCTAGGTTTACAAAGGTAAATAGACTAATGCAGTTTTCCAATGTGCTATGGTCAGGGACGGTGGTTGTTAAGAAAAGCATGAATATAGGGGGTGGTTTGGAGGAATTGGGAGATGCTAATGAGGAGAAAGCTAGAAAGAGAGCAAGGCACTGCATTATTAAGGCACCGCATCTAATAGACAGAGGCCAAGAGGAAAGAAAGGGAGAGAAAAACATAGAATGTACCATTGTAAACCTGAGAAAGAAAATGGTATGCATAAGTTGATGGAAGTGGACATAGACAAAATATTTTGGATTAAAAAGGTATTATAGAGTTTATGTTGTATATATGATTTTCAATCTATGTTCAGGGCTGCGAAAAATATTATTGATAGTAATTTCAACTTCAGTGATTACTAGGGTACCCTCACCCATCGTATCAAAGTTCCAGAATCTTTCATAGGACTGAAGCATGAAGGTGGAGGTGAGGGGTTCAATCTTTGGTCATATATTTGCATAAGTTGCAGTAATTCATGTATTTGATTAAATATTTTTGAGTGCCTGCTGTTTCCTGGGAACTGCCTTTGGTCCTTGGAACCTGTCAATAAACAAAACAAAGATCCCTGCCTTCATGAAGCTAATTTTTAGGGTGAGGAAATGTAGACAATAAATTATAATCAGAATAAATTAATTATATATAATATGTTAGAAGATGATTAGTGCTGAGTAAAGTAATAGAAATTAAAATGTAGTGAAAGGGATTAGAATAGTTAATGGAGGGGCGACTGGCTGGATCAGTCAGTGGAGCATGTGACTCTTGATCTCAGGTTTTAAGTTCAAGTCCTGCTTTGGGTGTAGAGATTACTTAAAAATAAAATATTTTTAAAAATAGTCAATGGGGTGGGGAGATTATAATTTGAAGCTGGCTGATCATACAGAAGGGTTTATTAAGATGAGAACATTTAAGCAATGGCTTGTGTCTTTGGCAAATTTTGTCTAAATATTTTATGAAACTGAGAATCTTGGTGCCTGTGTTTACATCTTTTAGATGTAAAATTCAGCCATTCCTATTTAAGTCTTGGTCCCTCTCCAGGCTGCTACTAGAGAAGAGGGCCCGAATTTCTGTTTTTCAAATACCTACTGGTCTCAATCTAAGCATCAGCTTAAGGGATCTCTGTTGAAATCTCTCATTTTCAATTGCTCCTCTAAATTTGTCTTCATTCCTTCAAACCCTAGCCTCCTTCTTGTTCCTTCTCACTGTGCTTTTATGACTATTATTTTCCACTTAGTTTTCTAGCTTCAGTAGTTGTGACAGGTTTTGGGGTACATTTGCTGTAAACCTTGTGTGCTTTCTCAGAGTCCCTTGCAACTCTCCTTTCTCTTGCTTGATGTCTATCTAGACCAGGTTTCCCTCCTTCGGACTAGAAACAAACACTATAATATTCAAGGTAGGGACGTATACTTTCCTGAGTGCCTGTTGAGTGACTAGATGATGCAACACAGAAATGCAGGTGGTTAGCTTTCCATGGCATCAACTTTGACCAAAAATAGTAAGTCTGACTGAGTGTTCACAACCAAGGCATGAAAGAAATACCACACTTCCTTACGTTCTATTAACATATTTTATTTAGACTATGGTGCCCCATCCCACTGAAGTGACAGGAAATTCAAACTGTTACTTTTAGGATTTGTTGTCGCCCTCCCCCATCACCCAAAAGTGACATCTCCAAGGTCTTACTCAATGTCATTAGCCTTCTATTTAATCAGTTTGCTTCTTAGGTTTTCATTAATTTGACTCTCTGTCCTTCAACCTCTCTGATACTTCAGTATAAAATATATGACCATAAAAATACAATGGCTAATACTTTAAGTGGGCACAGTGACTGGCACTGGGTTAAGTGCTTCACGTGTATTATATATTTTCATTTAATCCTCACAATTCTATGTGGTAAGTGTTGGTATTGTCTTTATTTCATTTTTAAAGATGTAGAAATTGAGGCTGTAGGAGGTCAAGTAACTTGACCGAGATTACACAATTTGTCCTGGAATTTGGGATAAGAATGTCAGTAGTTACTGACATTTGATTCTTACAGTAAGGAATTTGGAAGAAGAACTAGTTTGCTCTCATTTTGCATTTATTATATATAAACATATAATAGTTAAATATTAAATTCACCTGGTAGATTGTAAGTTTCATGGGAGCATAAATATCTTGTCCTTGTAATCTCTAAATTTTCTAATGTAGTCCCCTATATGCAACAGTTCATGTTTTAAAGAATTATGGAAATGAGTGGGACAAAACCATGAAATAAATTACAATCAGGTATGTCTGAAGAGATTATTACTTCTTCGACAACAAAAGAGGTAATACATTTTGTAATGCTGCACCATTTCTCATCTGAGACGTAATTAAGGAACTTGGAAAAAAATGTTGTAAAATTGAAAACCATAGAGAGCAGGAGCGCTCATACCAGAAATTTTTAATTGCTAAGTGTGGAGACAAATAATTTAAAAAATGGAGGATACAGAGTTTACGGAAAATCGTTCTCAAAACTGACCCAGATGAAAAGGGTAGCAATGGCACAATTGTTAACAGATTACAAATCCTATAGAGTAATACTAATTGTATTAATAATGTTTAAGATGGTAGAACAGAAAGACAAAGAAGTAACTTTAAGCATAAAAAAATTGGTACTGTGGAGAGAAACTATAATTTACCATAGACCTATTCAATTCTATGGATAGTTCCAAACAATTCTTATCTCCCCCTCAATAGCTAATGCTAAATATCTTTTAAAATCTTTAGGAGGACAATTGCATATTTATTTTTCTTGCAATAGGTTATCTCTAGAAACACAAGTTTTTTTTTTTTAAATCTCTAACTGGAAAATAATAGTACCTTTGCTTCCCTTGCAAAGTGTTCCTTCAGCTAGAGACATTAATTTGCCCCAAATTGGCAATGTGTAGTCTTCTAGAAAAATCTTTCCTTCTGTTAACCAGCAAGACAGGTGGCACTGGCATTGGTCCCTGTTGCTATGGGTCACTGCACACCTGGACCCAATTGTTCAGCCTCAAGTAGAGCAGGTGGGATGAGGGTGGACTGTCCTGCAGGACATAAATGGACTTAGCACAGTGCTTTGCTCCTGTGCCAGGCAGCCTCGCTGAGTGGGTGGGCGGGCACAGGCTCTGGGAGGCTCAAGAGGGAGCCAAATAGAAGGACTGATAATGCAAACACAGACTTTAGATTCTAAAATAATTCCTGGCAGTAAGTGGGGCTTGGCAGCCGCTCACACAGTAGTTAAATGCTGGTTAACATCAAGGCAGGTGCTCTGCATAGGCTGGACAATTGTAAGCACTTGGATAAATATTAATTGTTGATTTATTCTCACTGTTTTAAGAGTGTCAGTTTCCCAGCCTTCAGGTAGATACTACTAATCTATTCCATCTAGCCTATTATTTATTTACTTACTTACTTACTTTCTTACTTACTTACTTATGCAGGTTTAAAAACACAGCAGAGGAAATAGCAGCAGATTAAAGCAAAGCTGCGGGTCTCTTGATCTGGGTAGGTCGTAAACATAAATAATAGTGTAGAGCCTGAGAAATATCTCTATTTCTTAGGGATAGATACATCAAGATAAGAATCATGTCATTCATCAGTGCTGTTTTGGTTTTTTTTAACATTTATTTATTTTTGAGACATACAGACAGAGCGTGAGCAGGAGGAGGGCAGAGAGAGAGGGAGACACAGAATCCGAAACAGGCTCCAGGCTCTGAGCTGTCAGCACAGAGCGCAACGTGGGGCTCGAACTCACAGACCGCGAGATCGTGACCTGAACTGAAGTTGGCCGCTTAACCGACTGAGCCACCCAGGCACCCTGGTTTTTATGATGGATCAGACATACGCTCAGTGTGTTTTGTGTGAAGAATTTAATATGTGATGTCACTATTAACAGGTACATTGAGATGGAGAACTTCACCTTCGAAGTTTAAGGAATCATTTGCAACAGTAATTTTGATGTTTTAAAAATATTGAAGCTTACTCAACAAGTATTTCTTGAAAGGCTAAGAATTGTCACTCGTTCTGCTTGATGGTGGAACATGAGTAAGAATAAAACCTGTCCCTGACCTCAAGGAGCTTACAGGGGAGGAGACTGATAACACAACAGTTTTAACATGATGCACATCTGAGGATGAAGGAATGCACGGGTGCTAGGGGACATCTGACTGGAACTTCTCTGCGGAGAAAAAGCATTCCTTCTTTTTTATGTTAAATATAAATGGCTTCAGAAATGGAATAGCAGGCTTTAAAATGTGTGAGTGTCCTGAAGTCAGTCACCTTATACAGAATTGTCTCTGTGAAGTGTATTAATGGATGCTTCTAGAAAACTGTGTCAAAGGAAATCAGGTGGGCTATATTGCCACCATGCGCATTTTAGAGTTCTGTGGATTAAAAGTGACAGAACCCCTATTTAAAGAAACTCAAGACAAAAGGGGCAATAACAAGGTCATGAACTAAAAATTGTAGGAGTTAGAGGTGCTTTGGGCACAGGTGGGTCCATGTCCTGAAATGATGGCATCTGGAGTCTTTCCCTCCATCTTCGTCTCAGTTTTCTTCTATGCTGCCTTTCTCCTTAGACAGGCTGTCTGCCTACAGTGTACTCCTGCAATTCCTGGCTCATATTCAACCAGATTCACGAATAGTAAGAATGAATATACTTCATTACTAAGTACACTAGCAGAAACCTCAAAATCAGCCCTGATAACTTTTGATTGAATTAAGTGCCCAACAGGACTAATCACAGGAATCCAGGAGAATATGTTGCTCCGAACTACCAAACCTGGATCACATGCCACCTTAGCAAAGGATAAAATCGGCACACCTAAATCAGGTGGACGGAGAGCAGATGACAGGTAGTTATCTGTGGGAAATTGGGGAGCTATTACTAGTAGTAATAAACCAGTAAAAGCTGGTTGCTGAGCAAAGCAACTACTAAAACCCCATAGGTTGCTTGCTTGCTTGCTTTCTCTCTCTCTCTTCCTTCCTTCCGTTCTTTCTTTCTTTCTTTCTTTCTTTCTTTCTTTCTTTCTTTCTTTCTTTCTCTTTCTCTCTCTCTTTCTGTCTTTCTCTCTCTCTTCCTACCTTCTTTTCTTTCTTTCTTTCTTTCTTTCTTTCTTTCTTTCTTTCTTTCTTTCTTTCTTTCTTTCTTTCCTTTCTTTCCTTCCTTCCTTCCTTCCTTCCTTCCTTCCTTCCTTCCTTCCTTCCTTCCTTCCTTCCTTTCTTCCTTTCTTTCTTTCTTTTTCTTTCTTTCTTTCTTTCTTTTCTTTTTTTCTTTCTAGTAGCCTTCATGCCCAGCAAGGAGTCTGATGCAAGGCTTGAACTCATGACCCTGATATCAAGACCTGAGCTGAGATCAGGAGTCTGACATTTTATGGTTGAGCCACCTAGGTGCACCCCCATAGGTTTCTTTTTAATTAAACTCTTTTTTAGACCTATGTACTTTTAAGTGTTAAATATTTTTCTCAGCTTTAAACAAATTAACATTGATGGGGTGCCTAGCTGGCTCAGTCAGTTAAGTGACCGACTTCGGCTCAGGTCATGATCTCACTGTTCCTGAGTTCGAGCCCCATGTGGGGCTCTGTGCTGACAGCTCAGAGCCTGGAGCCTGCCTTGGATTCTGTGGCTTCCTCTCTCTCTCTGCCCGTCCCCCACTTGCGCTCTCTCTCTCTCTCTCTCTCAAAAAAAAAAAAAAACATTAAAAAAGTTAATATTGATGCTCAAACTTTCTAAGCTACTCTCTTAAAACCTGACATTTTGATGTTATTAAAGGAAATTTCCAATTTGTATTTGAAATCAGCATGTCTTTCCAAACATGAAAAGAGCCCTAGATTCCATTCTTAGCTTTAATATCCAAAACTGTGGTATGAAGCATATCACTTGAGTTTTCTCAGCCTCACTGCTCTTATCTGTAAGCACAGTAATGTTTCTGGTCTTACCTCTTTCACAGGATTGTTGGCAAGATATGGGGAAAGACAATATGTTTTTTAAACTGTAAACTATATTTCTTTGCAAACTTTATTTTTCAAGCACATATATTTACTCAACTTTGTGTAAAGACATCTTTGCACTGTCTTATTTCTACCTCTTATACACATGTAGAAAATGTTAGAAAAATTAATATCTAATGTGATAATTCAGCCTCCTATTCTATCAAGAAAACTAAGATTTGGATGTTGGATTTTTATACTCCTCTAATTCCTCTAGACCCTACCGGTGGTTTTTTATTGATTATTTGTTAGTTCTACAGAAGTTAGCCATACTTAGTCCCTTGTTTAGAAGCCTTTGAAATGAGATAATCGTTCTGTTGGTAGCTAGGTGGCTACTAAAATGCCTTAAGAAATTATATGCAACAACTCTCATTCAGGGGTTTTAGGAATAAGTGTATTTATACACATAGTGACGCTGTAAATAGTAGACCATCAATACGTTTATAGAATATTCACAGCCAAATAATATATTGAATAGCCACAGTTCACAGAGTATGATACCAAAGACAACTCTATTTTTATCTTCAATGTTTTTTAAAAAAGATATAGAGTGGAAGAATTACTTCCCATGTTTATGGTTCAAATCTTGGACATGGTCAATAATTTTGGGGTCACTCTTAAGTAATTTAAAGTCTTGTAGTCTCATTTTGTAAGAAACGTATTCTCAATTCACTAACTATATGTGTCTAGACCACTTAGAAAATAAAACTTTAGACTCTATTCAAGTTTAAAAGTTTCTCCTTCTCTGGTGGAAATAAGAATGCAATCCTCTTTCCCCTCCTTATGATTCCACCCTCCTCCAGCATGCCACACTTGGGTTTTGAGCCTTGCAGGATTAAAAATGGGAGAGATGGAAAGTGGAGGGAAAGTTCTTACTTAGGTGGCCAGGCTGTAAGACTGCTTCATCATAACATCTCAGGAGTTGCCAGGAATGTGTAGAGGTGATTCTTTCTTTCAAGAGTGATTCTTTAGAGGGAATACTTGAGAATATTTGACTACCCTTCCCTTCACAAGGACAATGCATCCCCTGGAAAATGCTGCTTCCTCACCTCCTGTCTTTCTGGTGACCCACTTCATGCAGATTATTTGTCCATATCTCATTGCCTTTTTCAGATGGACAATTGAAAAGGTTTAAAACTGATTCCATATTGGGGCGCCTGGGTGGCTCAGTTGGTTAAGCGTCCGACTTCGGCTTGGGTCATGATCTCACAGTCTGTGAGTTCGAGCCCCGCGTTGGGCTCTGTGCTGATGGCTCAGAGCCTGGAGCCTGCTTCGGATTCTGTGTCTCCCTCTCTCACTGCCCCTCCCCCACTCATGCTCTGTTTCTCTCTGTCTCAAAAATAAATAAACATTAAAAAAAATTTTTAAACTGATTCCATATTGATTCTCTTCACTATGTGGAAACTTTTAACTTTTTTTTTCCTAACAATTTATGCAGATAGACACCAATCCCAGTGCAGAATCCACTTCTCATGTTGTGCAAAAGCAACATTTGCAAACAGCATTTTAGATTTTTCTGTGCACTATGCCTGATTAAATGCTGGGGACTAGTATCAACCTCCTTGACCGATTCCTTTGAAATACCTATTACTATGCTTGAAGTGAAGACAGGGTTGCCTCCGTCTTTCTCTCTTGCTGGAGGGTGTTTTGGGAACTAATCAGTAGAAGTTTAGAAGATAATTTTCTTCAAAACTCTCCTGTAATTTCCACAGACCAAATTTTGTTTCTTTGAAGTAGAGGGCTGTAAGAGTCATGAAACTTCATTCAGATATGAATGTCTGGAACCTTCTTTGCAATATAGCATTACATTTATTTCTTTGGTTGAAATTTCCATTTTTTTTTTTAATTTGAGAGAGAGAGTGCACAAGTGGGGAATGGGGTAGAGGAAGAGAGAGAGAATCCTAAGCAGCCTCTACATTCAGTGCAGAGCCAGATAAGGGGCTCAATCCTACGATCCTGGGATTAGACCTGAACTGAAATAAAAAATCTGATGCTCAAGAGACTGAGCCTCCCAGATGTCCCAGAAATTTCCAATTTAAATATTCTGATTCACCTACTTTGTTTAATCCACACTCATTTCATCTCCAAATCCTTTACACTGTGCTGTTCATCTGTAAAAAGCCCCACCATTTCACTAATTCTCCAGTATCTTCATAATCCACCAAATTTCACCAGAGAAATTGATTAGGCACTCCAACAATTCTGTCCTTGTTATGTTGCTGTGTTTGCAAAGTGTTCTTATAGATCAATTGGCCTAGCATTGTTTATATCATCACTGACAAACAGCATGACATAAATGATAATTGTCAATAATGCAGTTCATTTTTTTTAACATTTTAATTTATTATTGAGAGACGGAGAGACAGAGCATGAGCAAGGGAGGGGCAGAGAGACAGGGAGACACAGAATCTGAAGGAGGCTCCAGGCTCTGAGCTGTCAGCACAGAGCACGACACAGGGCTTGAACTCACAAACTGCGAGATCGTGACCTGAGCCGAAGTTGGAGGCTTAACCGACTGAGCCACCCAGGTGCCCCCAGTTCATTTTTTAAGATTGAGTAGCTTGAGCAATTTTTCTTCACTAGTTAGAAATTTGTCCTACAAATTCCCAAATTTTAGTAATAACTTTAATAACAGATAAAGATTAAGGAAGTATATTTTACTTCTTGAATTAGTTGATAGTTTTTAGTAATTGAGTGGTAAAGAGTATTAAGCCAAAAGTAGACAAACTCACCAGCAAGAAATAGCCAGAATCATAAATCGGAGTTCTCATCTCCAAAAGTCCCACCTCCAAACTCCAGAGTCTGACAGAACTAAAACCACAGTCAGTTAAATCAAGTAAGTTCTTGATCACCCTTCATGATCTAGACAGAAAAGATCTGCCAGGGAAAAAAGCCTATTCTGATTATGATTGGTTGGTGACATGGGGAAAGACTAATGATTCAAGTTATAGACTAACTCCGCTCACACACACACACACACACACACACACACACAATTTTAACTAGAGAGAAATAGTAAATAGCTTCTAGAAACTTTAGTCATATAATTCTATGTGTTAACACAATAACAAGCTAGCCCTAAAGAAGAAAGCATTGAAAGACTTCACTTTATAAATCATAAACATCATAAACTTGGGGGAAGTAAATGAGGTAACAAAGCAAGGTCGTCTGGCATGTCCGTTTCACAAGCTGCAGGGATTTCATTTAGGTAGCACATTCGGTCTATTGGACAATTTTCTTTCCATTTTGAATATGGAGGTTAGTTGCAGGAAGCATAGAAAATATTTTCCTAAAGGCTTAACTCACAAGGTGTGTCCTAAGCATTAGCAAAAGCAAAACCCAGTGCATGGTAAGAACAAATAAAATGAGATTGCCATTTAATAAACCAAATTTGTAATTGAGTACAAGAATTTCCAGTGCTAGAACTGAAACTACTTTCTGAGAGCTATCGTATATCTGATAATGTTTTCCCTGAGCACTTGCAAATAAAAAGGTTTCTTTAATATTGTGCTGTTCCATTTATGTGTTTTACACAGAGTTAAATCAATCACATTAATAATCAATATCATTTAGAAAGAAAAGATGTTTGGTGAGCTAGCCTCAATTTATGTTTTATTCTTACATAGAGTCCTTAGCTGACTATGAAACTGACTGCCAAGTTGTTTTGTTTTTTTTGTTTTGTTTTTGTTTTTTGTGGGTTTTGTTTTGTTTAATTTTTGTTTTGTTTTGTTTTGTTTCGTTTGCCTGCCAAAAAGCAGGCATTTTAGAAGCACTGATATAAAAACCAGTCAGGATTATTTGGCTTCAAGTGATAAAATACCCACTCATAATTGACCTAAGCAAAAAGACTTTATGGCTCAGAGAATTGGAAAGTCCAGAGGGTGGTATGGCTTGAGGCGAGCCTGCACCCAGGGGATCAATTGAAATTGCCTAGTCCCAATCTCTATTCCAGCTATCTCCTTTTCTTTCTTCACTATTGGCTTTATTCATAGATTGTAGCCTCCCCTCTTATGTCAAGATGGCCTCTAGGAGATCCGTATTTACACCCTCACAACTCCAGTCCAGTTAAAAAGGAAGTGTCCCTCTCTTCAGACAATTTCAAAATTTGATATTTCAGTCCACAGGCTCTGATTGAAATTCATGTTCAATCTTGAGCCAGTCTTGGTGTCCAGAAGAATACAGGATCTTGACAAAGTCTAAGTTATAATACCCATACCAGAGGCGAGAGGCAGTTTTAGTATTCCATGGACTACAGGTAACAAAAGTTTGGGCAATAAAGATCTCTACAGAAAAATTGGGGTGTAGGCATCAGAAGATGAGGAGATATGTCCAGAGTTGCAAGTACAGCAAGTATCCATTACAGAGTTTTCTCCTGTTGATCAATCTCAGAAGAGGATGTTCATGAAGCAAAGACAGGGTACTTTGTGGTGATATCTAAAAACCACTAAAATTACATTCACTGACTAGGGAATATGTTTGTGGCAGCTGAGCACCAAGATAAGTGGACAGTCCCTCTCCCTAGCCAAAATTCAGATAAATTTTTAACTAAACTCTTACAGTTAGGCAATATCTTCCCATGTCTTGCTATATCTTTGGTTAAAAACAGTAACTTCTATTTAGAAATCACAATTCTTAGGGTGTTTCCCCATTTGTCATTTCATCTGAAATCTTCCCTCCAGGAGTTTTCCATTTTATTAGCTAAATTAAATTTGCCCTGCATAAATACCAAAGTGATATATAGAGAGCCAAAGAAAATGCTGACTCTAATGTTTTAGTTTGAAGATTTATTCTATTTAAGCAGCCCAAATACTACATTTTTCTTTTTTAGATACAATTTTATTAAACCTGATCTGCCTCAGCCTAAAGTTAAAGTTAGGCCATTTTTGTTAGAAGACCAAAACTGTATTTTTAACTCTATTAACCATTCTGTTTTCTTTTTCTTTCTTTCTTTTTTTTTTTTTTTTGTAAGGTTTACCTCCTCATTTCCCAGCATACCGAGATATTTGAGGTCTAGTTTGTCATGCAGTAAATTCATAACTTCTACATTCTCCTCTCCCTATCTCTCTAACATCTTATCCTCCATGGCTTGGGATTAAAATGAAACTTCAATGATTTGTTCATCTTATGCCATAACTTATCCTCTCTGTTCAGGGCTTCTACCCATCCCCAATGCCAGGCTTGGGTAGCAGGCATCCTGGAATTCTTGGAGCCAGTATTAATGATCTGGTTCTAAGTTGAAGATTGTGAGTGCATATTGGGGAAATACATAGCAAGAAAGGCCTCTAAATTCTTAACATCTGGGTACAAAGTGACAGAGGAAGAGGAAGAAAGATACTAAGTTTGGGTGAGAAGAAAAGATTAAGTGTCATCTAGACGTTATGTTTGGCCTGTGTGTTCTCTCAGTCTAGGAGAGAGAGCAATCGATCACCAAGTCTGTTGGGAGCCGTTTGGGCTCACAGGTTGAGACCCCTCCCGGTGTGGAAAAGGTGTGGAAAAGGTTGAAGCAAAAGCTCGCCAGCCAAACTGGCGCCTAGTCTTACAACTACTCTCTTTGGCCTAAGGAATGTAATGCTCTTTTATTTTACCGCATTTAGATAAAAGGAAGGACCTGGAGCAGGATGCTTTGATGAATTGCATCTGAATGAGAGTAGCCTGACCACCTTAAAGTTGCATCTTGGGGATGGGTTGCATAGATTGATAGCAGTTCTGAGCTGGCTGAATATTGGTGTGATTTGTGTAAATGTTAGGCTCCTATCATGTAAATTCACGGGCAAAGGACAAGCATTGGAGATTCTGTCCTTGCCAGACGGGTTGGACCTCCCCCATTGTAATTGGAAGAATAGGCAATGACTCCTGGCCTGTTTATAGATAATTAACATAGTCAGGCCCAGGTAACTTCCTGTCCTCTCCCCCAGCCTTAGATTTATATGCTAACTAACTTGAAAACAACTTGCAAGACTCACCGCTTTACCGATATAACACATTATTGTTCAAACTATGCTTACTGATTGGCTGTCACTCATTGCTGTAATGTAACTCACTACCTTTAAATAAAGACACTGAGGCCAGCAGGGCAGAGATGCCAGAATAGACACCAGAATGGCAGAGACGCCAGAATTTCCAGGGCTGCCTGCTTGGTCATCAGATTCCATCTCACTCGTGGCTCTCTCACCTCATTTCGCCTAACCGTTCGTCCTTCGTGGACCCCTAGATTCGCCGGAACGAGGAACGACCCCGGCACAAGTCCTTGTTTAATCCTTGACCACTGAAGTTTAATTCCACCCCTACCACTCCTCGAAAACCAATTTTCCTTGGGGTAACCAGTGTCTTATAATTACCAAATGCAAGGACATACTCTTGTTCTTATGTTAACTTGATATTTCTGTAATTTTGCACTCTTGATTTTCTTTTCCATATAATTCTAGTCCCTGTTGTCTTTGGTGATAACATTTTTTTAATGACTTCTCTCCTACCTTAGTAGTTTTTGGTGTCAGTCTCTAGTCATCCAAGAGGCAGCCTAAACTTATTCGTCATATATATTCCTTTCTCATCACATTTGATTTGATTATTTTTTATAAATTTTTTAAATGTTTATTTATTTTTGAGAGACAGAGCATGAGCAGGAGAAAGGCAGAGAGAGGCAGACGCAGAATCTGAAGCAGGCTCCAGGCTCCGAGCCATCAGCACAGAGCCCGACACGGGGCTCGAACTCACAGACCACGAGATCATGACCTGAGCCAAAGTTGGCCACTTAACTGACTGAGCCACCCAGGCGCCTCTTGATTTGATTTTTAAACAATTTTATAGAGAAATAATTTTCATATGATACAATTCACTCGCTTAAAATGTACAATGTAATGGTTTTTAGCATATTCAAAGAATTATGCAACTATCATCACAATCAAAAGTGTTTTTGAACATCTTTATCACCCCATATCCAGTAGCAGTCACTTTCCATTTCCTGTAATCTCCCACTCCTGTATCTCCAGCCTTACATAACCACTAATCTGCTTTCTGTCTTTATCAATTTACCTATTCTGGATGTTTCAAATAAATGGAATCATATAGTGGTCTTTTGTGACTGACTTCTTTCACTTAGCATAATGATTCAAGATTTATCCGTCATGTAGCATGTATTAGTATTTCGTTCATTTTATTTGTCATGTAATCGTCCGTTACAGAAATATACCACGTCTTATCTGTCCATTCATCATTTCATGGACTTTTAGTTGTTTCCACTTTTGGGCTATTATGAGTAATTCTACTATTAGCATTCAGGTACAAGATTTTATGTGGAAGTATTTCTTTTTTATTCTCTGGTGTATTCAAGAATGGCTGGGTCATATGGTACACCTATGTTTAACTTTTTGAGGAACTGCCAAACTGTTTTCCAAAATGGCTGCACCATTTGACATTATCATCAGCACATAGAAGGTTCCAATTTCTCCATTTCCTCACCAACACTTGTGTGTGTGTGTGTGTGTGTGTTTTAATTGTTATTATACCTATCCTAGTAAGTGTGAAGTGGTATTTCATTGTGGTTGTGATTTGCATTTCCTTAATAATAAATGACATTGAACATCTTTTCCTGTATTTATTTATCATATACATATTTTCTTTGAAAAAATATCTGTAAAAACCCTTTACCCATTTTTAGAGTGGAGAGTTTTTTTGTTGTTGTTTGGTTGGGGTTTTTTGTTTGTTTGTTTGTTTCATTTTAAGTTTTTTTTTTTCATTTTATATATTTTATTTATTTTTAATTTAAATTTTAGTTAACTTACAGTTCAATGTTGGTTTCAGGAGTAGAATTTAGTGATTCATCACTTACATACAACATACAGTGCTCATCACAAGTGCCCTCCTTAATACACATCACCTATCTAGCCCATCTCCAACCCACCTCCCTCCATCAACCCTGTTTCCTCTCCATCATTAAGAGCCTCTTGTGGTTTGTTTCCCTCTCTCCTCTTTATTTCCTCCTTCCCATATGTTCATCCATTTTGTTTCTTGAATTCCGAACACATGAGAGAAATCAAACAGTATTTGTCTTTCTCTGATTGATTTATTTCACTTACCATAATACCTTCTAGCTCCACCCACATTGTTGTAAATGGCAAGATTCCATTCTTTTTGATGGCTGAGTAATATTCCAATATACATGCCACACCTTCTTTATCCATTCACCAGCTAATGGACATTTGACCTTTCTCCATAATTTGGCTATTGTTGATAATGTTGCTATAAACCATGAGGTGCATGTATCCTTTTGAATCTGTATTTATGTATCCTCTGAGTAAATACCTAATAGGGCAATTGCTGGATCATAAGGTAGTTCGATTTTTAGTTTTTTAGGAACCTCCATACTTTTCTCCAGAGTGGCTGCACTAGTTTGTATTCCCACCAGCAGTACAAGAGAGTTCCCCTTTCTTCACACCCTTGCCACATCTGTTGTTTCTTGTGTTGTTAGTTTTAGCCATTCTGACAAGTATGAGGTAGTATCTCATTGTGGTTTTTATTTGAATTTCCCTGATGATGAGTGATGTTGAGCATCAAGCATCTTTTCATGTGAGTGTTAGCCATCTGGATGTCTTCCTAGAAAAGTGTCTGTTCATGGCTTCTGCCCATTTCTTAACTGGGTTATTTATTTTTTGGGTCTTGAGTTTGATAAGTTCTTTATAGATTTTGGATTAACCCTTTATCAGATATGTCATTTGCAAATATCTTCTCCTATTCTGTCGGTTGCCTTTTAATTTTGTGTATTGTTTCCCTTGCTGTGCAGAAGCTTTTCATTTTGATGAAGTCCTAATAGTTTATTTTTGGTTTTGTTTCTCTTGCCTCTGGCGATGTGTCTAGTAAAATGTTTCTATGGCTTATGTCAAAGAAGTTGCTGCCTATGTTCTCCTCTAGGATTTTGATGGTTTCCTGTCTCACATTCAGGTCTTTCATCCATTTTGAATTTTTTTTCTGTGTATGGTGTAAGAAAGTGGTCAAGTTTCATTCTTTTGCATGGTGCTGTCCCGTTTTCCCAAAACCATTTGTTGAAGAGCCTGTCTTTTTTCCATTGGATATTCTTTCCTAATTTTTCAAGATTAGTTGACCATATTGTTATAGGCCCATTTCTGGGTTTTCCATTCTGTTCTGTTGCTGTATGTGCCTGTTTTTGTGCTAGTACCATACTGTCTTAATGACTACAACTTTGTGATATAGTTTGAAAGGCAGAACAGCAATGCCTCCAGTTTTGTTTTTTCTTTTTCAGAATTGCTTTGGCTATTTGGGGTCTTTTGTGTTTCCATACAAATTTTAAGATTATTTGTTCTAGCTCTGTGAAAAATTCTGGTGGTATTTTGATAGGGATTGGTATTAAATGTGTAGTTTGTTTTGGTTAATATAGACATTTTAACAATATTTTTCCAATCCATTATCATGTAAGGCCTTTCCATTTCTCTGTGTCTTCTTCAGTTTATTTCATAAGTGTTCTGTAGTTTTCAGAGTATAGACCTTTAGTTAGGTTGTTATCAAGGTATCTTATTGTTTTGGTGCTATTGCAAATGGGATTGATTCCTTGATTTCTTTTTCTGCTGTTTTGTTATTGGTATAATGAAATGTGACACATTTCTGCACGTTGACTTTATATCCTGCAACTTTGCTGAATTCATTATTAGTTCTAGCAATTTTTTGGCAGAGTCAAGTTTTTTACATGGAGTATCATGTCATCTGCAAATTGCAAAAGTTTGACTTCTTCCTTGCTGATTTGGATGCCTTTTATTTCTTTTTGTTGTCTGATTGCTAAGGCTAAGACTTCCAGTACTATTTTAAATAGTAATGATGATAGTGGACATCCTTGTCTTGCTCCTGACTGTTGGAGAAAGATGATATTCATGTATACTTCATCTATCCTTACTTTGTTGAGAGTTTTTATGAAGAATGGATGCTGTATTTTGTCAAATGCTTTTTCTGCATCTATTGACTAGATCATACGGTTCTTATCCTTTCTTTTATTAATGTGATGTATGACATTGATTGATTTGCAAATATTAAACCAGAAAGAAATCCAGCTTGATCATGGTGAATAATTCTTTTAATGCACTGTTAAATTTGATTTTCTTGTATTTACTGAGGATTTTTGCATCTGTGTTCATGAAAGGATATTGGCCTGTAATTCTCCTTTTTAGAAGGGTATTTGGTTTTGGACTCAAGGTAATGCTGGCTTCATAGAATGAGTTTGGAAGTTTTCCTTTAATTTCTATTGTTTTGGAACAGTTTGAGAAGAATAGGTATTAATTCTTCTTTAAATATCTAGTAGAATTCCCTTGGGAAGCCATCTGGCCCAAGACTCTTGTTTACTGGGAGATTTTTGATAACTGATTCAATTTCCTTGCTGGTTATGGGTCTGTTTAGACTTTCCATTTCTTCCTATTTCAGTTTTGGTAGTTTGTAAGTTTCTAGAAATATATTCATTTCTTCCAGATTGCCCAGTTTTTTGCCATATAATTTTTCATAGTATTCTCTTAAAATTGTTTGTATTTCTGTGGTATTTGTGGTGATCTCGCTTTCATTTGTGATTATTTGGGTCCTTTCTTATTTCTCTTTGATAACTCTGGCTATGGGTTTATCAATTTTGTTAATTCTTTCAAAGAACTAGCTCTTAATTTCATTGATCTATTCTACCGCTTTGTTTGTTTGCTTGCTTGCTTGTTTCGATATCATTTATTTCTGCTCGAATCTTTATTACTTCCCTTCTTCTGCTGTCTTTGGGCTTTATTTGGTGTTCCTTTTCTAGCTCCTTTAGTTGTAAGGTTAGGTTATGTATTTGAGACCTTTCTTCTTTCTTGAGATAGGCCTGTATTGCAATATACTTCTCTCTTAGGACTGCTTTTGCTGTATCCCAAAGGAGTTGAACTGTTATGTTTTCATTTTCATTTACTTCCATGTATTTTTAAAATTTCTTCCTTAATTTTCTGATTAACTCATTCATTATTTTTAATTTTTTTAATTTTCTAAAATGTTTTAAATTTATTTTAGAGAGAGAGAGAGAGAGTGCAAGTAGGGAATGGGCAGAGGGAGAAAGATAGAAATAGGAAGAGAGAGAGAGAGAGAGAGAGAGAGAGAGAGAGAATCTCAAGTAGACACCATGCTCAGCACAGAGCCCAACGTGGGGCTCAATCTCACAACCCTAGGATCATGACCTGAGCCAAAATTAAGAGTCAGACATTCTACTGACTGAGCCACCCAGGTGCACGCCATCCCCCATTCATTCTTTAGTAAGATGTTCTTTAACCTCCATGTATTTGAGGGCTTTCCAATTTTTTTCTTGTGACTGACTTCAAGTTTCATAGCATCATGATCTGAAAATATGAATGGTATGATCTCAGTCTGTGTGTACTCGTTGAGGCCTGATTATGACCCAGTATGTGATTTATCTTGGAGAATGTTCCATATACACTTGAAAAGAATGTGTATTCTGCTCCTTTAGGATGAAATGTTCTGAATATATCTGTTAAGTCCATCTGGTACAGTGTGTAACTCAAAGCCATTGTTTCTTTATTGATTTTCTGCTGTCCATTCCTATGAGTGGGGTGTTAAAATCCCCTACTATTATTGTAATATTATCAAAGAGTATTAATGTATAATATCAATTTATTTATGGTTGTTATTAATTTATATATTTGGGAGTTTCAAATTGGGGGCATAAATATTTATAATTGTTAGATCTTGATGGGTAGTTGATAAAATGATCTTAATTATGGTATAATGGCTTTCTTCATCTCTTGTTACAGTCTGTTTTAAAATCTAGTTCATCTGATATAAGTATGGCTCTCTGACTTTCTTTTGACATCCATTCACATGTAGATGGTTCTTCATCCCCTTAGTCTCCATCTGCAGATGTCTTAAGGTATAAAATGAGTCTCTTGTAGGAAGCACATAGATGGATCTTTTTTTTTTTAAATACACTCTAATACCTTGTCTTTTGATTGGAGCATTTAGTCCGTTTACATTCAAAGTGACTATTGAAAGATATGAATTTACTGCCACGGTGTTATAGAGTTGGTGTTTCTGGTGACGCTCTCTGATCCTTTTCTAGCCTTTGTTGCTTTGGGTATTTTTTTTTTTTTTACCACTCAAAGAGTACCCCCTAAATTTCTTGCAGGGCTGGTTTAGTGGTCACAAACCGTTTTAGTTTTTTGTTTGTTTGTTTGTTTTGTCTGGGAAAGTATCTCTTCTATTCTGAATGACAGCCTTACTGGATAAAGAATTCTTGGCTGCATATTTTTCCCATTCAACACATTGAATATATCCTGCCACTCCTTTCTGGCCTGCCAAACTTCTGTGGACAGATCTGCTATGAACCTGATTTATCTTCCTTCTAGGTTAAGGACTTTTTTTCCCTTGCTGCTTTCAGCATTCTTTCTTTGTCTGAGTATTTTGTGAAATTGACTATGATACACCTCGACGATGATCAGCTTTTGTTGAATTTAATGGGTGTTTTCTGTGCTTCTTAGATTTTGATGTCTGTGTCCTTCCCCAGATTAAGGAAGTTTTCAGCTGTAATTTGTTTGAATAAACTTTCTGCCCCTTTATCTCTCTGTTCATCTTCTGAGACTTCTTTGATACAAATGTTATAATGTTTTAAAAAGTTACTGAGTTCCTTAAGTTTACCTTCTTAAACCCTCTTCATAATACCTTTTTCACCCTCTTCTTTTCAGCTTCATTATTTTCCATAATTTTATCTTCTGTATCACTAATTTGCTCCTCTGACTCATCCATCTTGTTTTTTATGGCCTCCATTTGAGTTTGCATCTCAGTTATAGCATTTTAAATTTTGGCCTGACTAGATTTTAGTTCTTTTATCGCTGTAGAAAGGGATTCTCTGATGTCTTCTAAGCTTTTTCAAGGCCAGCTAATATTCTTATAATCGTTGTTTTAAATTCTAGTTCAGGCATCTGACTTATACCTGTATTAATTAAATCACTGGACATTTGTCCTACTTTCTGTTCTTTCTTTTGGGGTGAATTTCTCTGCCTCATCATTTTTTCCAGAAAAGAAAAAACAAAAAGAAAAAAGAATAACAAAAAAGTCCCCCCCCAAAAAAAAAACAAAAACCAAAGAAAAAAACAAAAAATACAAAAAAAAAAAACCTAGATCCTGGGTGTGTTTTGGTTTGCTTGTTAAAGAATCCAGATTCAGTAATGATGATGATGATGATGATGATGATGATGATGATAAAATTAAACAATAAATAAGACATATAAAATATACTCAAAATAAACAATAATAAATAATAAAAAAGGAATTGAGAAAAATAAAATAAATTGAAAAATAATTTTAAAAAGAAGAGAAGTGAAAAAAAAAACTAGATCCTTTTTCCATTTTGCTGAAGCTTTGTAGCACCCTTTGATCAGAAGACTTGGTGGGGACAAGTTGTTTGCACTGGTCTTCTGGGGAAAGGGCCTGCTGCGCTGATTTTCAGGCTGACTTGTTTCAAAGGAAATGCATCTCCAGGGCTCATGGGGCGGGGCTTAGTGTAAGCGGCTCTGGTCTCCACTAGGTGGAGCTATTCACTCCCTGAAGGCTTTTCATGATGATAGGTGGGGATTTCTAGCCCCATAGCTAGAAAATCATGCCGGACACTCTTCAAGGAACCCTCACAGAAGAGCAATCTATCATCGTCTAGTGACCCCGGTTTCCATTAGAACCCTGCATTCACCCTAGCTGTGTCTGAGCTTTCTTATCTCAGGTGCATGACTAAATTTCAAAACTCCAAATTTTAGGGATTCCCATGGCACCCACTGCACTGTTCCTCTGGGGAAGGGTCTCCCCATGCTTTTGCCAGTCAGTGCAAGCAAAATAGTCACACAACCCTGCAGTGGTTCAGAATTTATGGCAAAACAGAGGAGAAAGCCAGCACCTTGGCTCTCCACCCCCAGCTCCTATGCATGGAAGCAGTGCAGCAGCACTTGGTCCCACCGTTGCTTCTTGCGACCCAGGGGATCCCCAGACCACGTTGTCGTTACTGGGATTCACCATGCTTTGCCACCTGAGCACCTTTAAGCCAGACATGGCTTCCATGATAGCAAACTTGTAAAAGTTCAGATTTTGTGCTCCTCTGGTTATAATGCTTTGTGGTAATCTCCATAAGCAGTCTCCCTTCCCACTGCCTCACCCACAGCTATGTCTCTCCCAAGTCAACTCTTTGTACCTGCTACCTTCCTGAAGGTGGTCACTTTTCTATTTGTAGACTTGCAGTTTTTGTTCTCTCAGGCCTCCAATTGATTTTTTGGGTGCAGAATGATTTGATAACTATCTAGCTGTGTTCAAGAGAGGAGACAATCTTAGTGTCTCCCTACTTCTCCTCCATCTTATCCCCCTGCCTTGTTTTGTTTTTAATTGTCAAGTTGTTAAAGTTTTTTTTTAACGTATTTTGGATACAAGTCCCTTATCAAATGTATGATTTTTAAATATTTTCTTCCATTCTATGTTTTTTTTTTTCATTTTCCCGATAGTGTTCTTTGAAGAACAAAAAGTTTTAATTTATTTTTTTTCTTTTTATTACATGTGCTTTTAGTGTTGTAGTTAAGAAATTAATGCCTAACCCTACAAAATTTACTTCTGTGTTTTCATCTAAGGGTTTTATAATGTTAGCTCTTTAGATTTATTTAGGTTTATGATATATTTTGAGTTAATTTTTCTGTATGATGTAAGGAAGTGGCCAATTTGTGTGTGTATTTGTGTGTGGATAGCCAATAGACCCAGCACCATTTGTTGAAAGGCCAAGGAATTTTCTTGATACCCTTTTCTTAACTTGTTTTTAAATACTGTACAGTATATATTTTAACATCTCTCTTTTCTATTCTTCTTTCCTTTCTGTTGCCTCTGCTTTAGGACTAAGGTACAATGAGAACTATTAAGATAATATCTAGGGCTGCCTGGGTGGCTCAGTCAGTTAAGCGGCCGACTTCAGCTCAGGTCATGATCTCATGGTTCATGAGTTCGAGCCCCGCATCGGGCTCTGTGCTCTTTTCTTCGACCTACACAATTGCACGATCACATCCCAGCCTCTCTTTCCCTTCAGTAGGGAAAGAGCCTGGAGCTCTGCTTCGGATTCTGTGTCTCCCTCTCTCTCTGCCCTTCCCCTGCTCACGCTGTCTCTATATCTCTCAAAAATAAATAAACTTTAAAAAAAATTTTTAGAAGATATATATCTAGATAAATATAGATATATAGTGTTGTGTGTGTGTGTGTTTAACCTCATCTATATATATCACCATGTTTTTTTGGGTGGTGCCTAAATTCCTTATTCATGAAACAGACTAGTCTATAAAGATTTAAATGTTAAAAAGAAAATACTTCGAAGAGCAATTCTTCAGTTATCACACTGAATTCTTAGAAATCCCCTTTTTCATTTGTTCTTTCGGAAGCAGCTAAATGATGAGGAAAGGATCGCGTGCCTGAATGGAGAAAAGTGATCCTACTGAAGGGAAAGAGAGGCTGGGATGTGACACTGCAGTTGTGTAGGTCGAAGAAAAGTGAGGGTGTGGCAAACTTTGATTTTCCTGTATTTTGTTTTAAGGCTCAAATATTAGCCTTTTAAATAATAAACAAGTAAATGAATCTGTTAATATTTCAGAGGGGCCTTTCGGAGTGTTTAAGATAACAGTCTTACTGGAAGACTCAGGGAATTGAATGAATTTTTGAATTATTCCTAAAAATCTATTTCTTTCTCTAATTAAAAATATAATTAACATAGTGTAGCAGGATGGGTTAAGTAGGTGACGGGGATTAAGGAGTGCACTAGTTGTGAGGACCACTGGGTGTTGTATGGACAGTGTTCGATCACTATACGGTACACCTGAAACTAATATTGCACTCTGTTGACTATTTGGAACTTAAATAAAAATTTAGAATATGTGTTTAATTAATATGAATAAACCTTCTTTATCATAGTCAATGACATCATTTGTGTGGAAACTATAATGACATTTATGGAATATCTACTGTGTTCTAGGCATGCTACTTTTTTTTTTTTTTTACTTAATACTCACAACCTTACAAGATATTACAGAGAAGTATCACAGAGGAATTAACTGATACTAGAAAGATTAAGTAAAGTGTCCAGGGTCACAGAACTAGTAAATATTTGAATCAAGATTTCATCCAAGCATTTTCTTGCTCTAAAGCCCCCATTCTTTTTTTAGCCTAAGCACACGTAAAAGTGTCGACTATATACTCATTCTATTATTGTTGTAACCAATGCAAAAAATGTACTGTTTAGAGAAAAAAGACAACGTGGGCCAAGGTAGTCAGGACAGGTTCAGAAAGAGGTGACTCTCAAGCCAACTCTTTGAAGGAGATAAACAGAGAAGGTGGTGTTCTACCATCAAAGAATATCATGGCATAAGAAAGAAAGAAGTCTCTTAGAACATTCAGTTTGGACTTTATAAGAGATAGCTTTTTTGATTCAACACTTTGGGACAAATTTTCTTGCCTGATTGAATAGAAATGGTATTTTTTCTGCAGATACCTTTGAGCCATACTGTGAAATGCATAGATACTTCTTATTGGAACCAGCTCTGCCAGCATGCTTGGATAAGCAGAATTATTGCTCTAAGCTGTCTGAAATGGAGCTGAGATACCAATAAGCAAATCATAACACACAAGAATGGAAAAGACCAACATTTATTCCATCCAAATAGTGCTTACATTAATCTGATTAATTAAAGCATGAATGAAAACTATTTACTTGTGAAAGAACACCATTAAATTAGTTCTTCACCCTAGGAGACACATTGTGATTGTTGGATCTCATTCTGTTTTTAGCCTCATTGCTTCCTTCTTTAAAAGCAGTGCCTTACTACATTTTCTCATATTTCCTACTAGTTGAAGCTGGGCCAGTGCATTGCCAGAGAAGAGTTTTTGCTTGTTTCACTGATGACCAAATTCAAACAAAAGCAGGGTTTTTATATTGAAAGTAGTCATGAAATTTGTCATCAGATAAGCTTATATGCACACCACGGCAGCCACTCAAATAGAAGCAACAATATAAGGATCATGTATCTTTTTGAGTATTTTTTCCAGGGAGGTTTAGTTCCCTAGAACTAGTTCTATATAATGACTTTTAGTGATTAGGAGGTTTAGTTCCCTGTAGAACTTGGGTTCTATATAATCACTTTTTTCTAAAAACGTTTATAAGTAGCAGGTTTATTTCCATTGCATTTATATTGAGTTTCAGTGGAGATACGTTATTTTTGTTGACTCTGTTCTGAATAGAGACTTCAAGATTCCTTGAAATATATAAGAAGCTTAAGAATCTAGTCAGAATTGCTCATACAATAGCCTTTTACTTAACTGATAACTGACTTAGTTCTGACTTTGACCTTGTAATATCTGTCTGGAATGGCCTTCTTGAATATGTTAATGGGATTTAATATGATCCTCTGTGTTTCTAACTGGGTCTCCAATCTGTTCAACAGAAAGTGTTAATAGTTTCATAAATGCAGAAATGAAACTAATAGGGTATAGAAAGTTACTTAAAAATAAAATCAGCTTAAAGGGAAATTTCACTTGTAAATAATTGATTACAACATTTAATGCCATAGAAGTTATAATATTTGACTATACAAAATTCCTTGGTAAGAAAAGACATATGCAGAGTAATAGCTTAAATGTAACATTAGGTTATGTTTAAATAAATACCAAGTATATTTAAAATTCAGATGGGATGGAAGGCAAAAGAAGAAAGTGTTAACTAGTAATTCAAAATGTAGATTATAATATTTTTTCCAAATTTAGAAGAATTTCACCAAGTGATAAATTCATAGAACGTATGTGAAGGGCTGGGTCAAAAAACAAAAAAATAGGTTTACGTGGAATGTTGTATAAATACTCTAGTAAATATATTTTTGTTATTTTTTCACCTTAGAAACCTTTTTTGGTCTTCTCCTTGCTTCCAACCTCCGGTTTGTTAGCTCTGTCATCTGCTATGCATGTCTGCATTATGAAATGTATTTCTCACTCTGTGCTAATCTTGGTTTCATTTTACTTCTTACCTGTTAGAAGGTAAACTGCTTGAAGCAGAGATTTTGCTTTGTTTACCTTTGGATCCCTAGCATCTAACACAGGGTCTGATAATAACCATTTATCCAGTTGACTGGATCTACACAATGGTCTGGATCTGCTCAGACATTTGGGATTGTCTTTTTTTAAAGAGACAGGACAGGTTTGAAATATTTTGTCCTATCTTTTTAAATCCACATGACTAACACCTAGAGGTGCAAATGAGGTGGAGGAGAGCCCAGGAGCTATTTCTAGGAAGAAAGCATTTCTCTGATCCTTTGCTTCTGCCCACAGTGTTAATAACACTTTGTTCAGCACCCACACTGTCAATTTCATTCCAGCTGGGACTCTTCTGATTAGCAGCCTGCTCTTTGTGTTCCCAGAGACCGGCTAAAAGGAGGGGCTGCAATGACAAAATTAAATAAATATGATATTACATGTGACAGCATCTTACGTCAATACCAGAGAAGAAAAACAAAGAAGCTCAAAGGTTCTCTTGGGATTGTTATCCAGCGCTGCCTACTTATAATTTCAGAATAATTGCGTAGCAGTTTGTTGTTTCAGAAATAACTTCACAACTTTATTCAACTGATCTTTGTAACAACCTTGTGAATTTGGGTGATAGAGGGAGCTACAATACTGTATCCCCGGAAGGGAGAAGGGAGTGATGGATCTGCGCAGGTCCTGAGATTTCCAAAATTAGAAGGTTATCAGGCAGATGATGGAAAATAAAGAAGGTTCACAGTGGAGACAGCAATGCAAAGGAGGGAAAAGAGACATGAAAGTGTAGGCTGTGATTGGGAATATCCAGTATGAAAGCCAATGGCACATGGTAGAGGAGTGGAGATAAGCCTGAAAAGGTAAAGCAGGCGGAAATCACATCACAAAGGATTTTGCTTGCTGTCTTCAGGGGCTGGGACTTCATCCTTGGACATTAGTAAACCATCGAATGTTTTCTAGCAGGGGATCATAAATAATTAGTTCCGTGCTTAGTAAAATTTTGTTTAGGAAGCACGATTGCTCATAATTGGAACAGAGATATGCAATATTTTTCTGCTTCAAAATGTATGTTCTTTACACTTGAGATCCGATTTCATGCTTCTACCCAAGGTGAAGTACTATTACCAACCTGCCAACTATAAATCTAACTTTCTTCCCCTCTAAAGAAAGCCACTCTGAATGACAGTAACTGTGACTCATGGTATTATAGGGATAATCTCAGATACACTTTATAATGATATTAAAAATTAAAAATTTTAAATGTTACAGCATACGGAAGACAGTCAATGATATTGTAGTAACATTTTACAGTGACAGATAATAGTTATACTTGTGGTGAGCATAGCATAACATGGAGATTTGTGGGATCTCTATGTTGTACACCTGAAACTAATGTAACATTGTGTATCAACTATACTTCAATTAAAAACAAAGTAATTATTTGCATTTATGAGCCTATTACAATTATTAACAAATTAAATGTAATATTATTTATCATTAAAACACTGCATCTGGGGGCACCTGGGTGGCTCAGTTGGTTAACCATCCGACTTCAACTCAGGTCATGATCTCACAGTTCGTGAGTTCGAGCCCCACATGGGGCTCTGTGCTGACAGCTCAGAGCCTGGAGCCTGCTTCGGATTCTGTGTCTCCCTCTCTCTCTGCTCTTTCCCCACTCACGCTCTGTCTCTCTCTCTCAAAAATAAATAAACAAAAAACTTAAAAGAAAAAAACAAAACACTGCATCCAATTAGATAGAAGTGACAGTAGGAGGAAGGCAAAAGAGCAATCAGAGTGCTAGATAGAGAATCAGGAGAGAGACTTAGAATTATTGGCACATGGCGGAAAACCTGAGTTTTGTTGCTGTAACTACAACTGCCATTAAATTTGTCCCAACAGCAAAACTCCCACTCTTATATTTTAAGCCTTCTGTGCTGGTACTCTGTTCTAAACTTATAAGGCTGTATGACTCCTAACTAACAAGTGTTAAAAATACTGACTGTAGTCTGTGGATAATATTTTAATGTGTGGGTAAAGTGTTTTTCTTCTTCAAAAAGTTCAATTGAAGGAAGCCTTTTACGTTTATTTCCAAGCTCATATACAAATTTGGGAGCAGTGAGATAAGTTCTCTACAGTTATTTTTATTTTTGTTGTTTCCCTTTTGGAATCTATGGATAGAAACTGTTATATTAGGTTCTACATCATTAGTGTATTCCAGTAGAACTTTAGAAGTGAGGCTGGGGGGTTGGAATAGTGATCTCCTCCAGAGACCACTCTTTTATGCTTTCAGGGGCAGGTGAGATAGATGAGTTCCCACTTTGGCACTTATGGGAGTTTGATAAGTCAGTGTTTCTTATGGTATGTTCTATAGAACACTGACCACAGAGATGTTCCAAGGGAAATGGAGCTCTATAGTCCAGTATTATGGCAAATGCTTCTAATAAAAATCTCTTCGTTTAAGATTCACAATACACATTAGTGCTTTAAATATCTTGAGATAATCCTTTAGTAAAAAAAAATTTATTTAATATTTTTAACCCAATGTGGTAGACTGTTAGTTTTCCCCCAAAATGTATTCTCTCCTTTTCTCATAATTGAGTTTAACCTGGGAACATGGCCACCAAACCTCTTCCCTTGCAATTAGGGATGGAGATGTAATTGAGTTCTCATCAATGGAGTGTAACTGAGTAAATGTACAATTTCTGCATTATTTGCTTAGAAAAAAATTGCTTGTTCTCCACCTTCTTTATTCTTCCCATGGGACAGAACGTCGACATGAAAGTCAACCAACCTCAACCATGAAGATGAGGACAGTTCCCTAGGAGGAAGAAGAACAGCAGAATGGCCCATGATGTATGAGCCTGCCTCAGTACTGTAGATCCTTATGGGAGAGAGAATTTTCTGTCCCGCTTGAGTCAGAATATAACTTCATTATAATATCTCAGTTTATGCCTTATTTTACTCAACATTCTTTAACCCATTTTTGACTCTAGAAACTAACTTCCTCCTTTGTGTTGAAAATCTATTAACATCTTAAAAAGCTAAACTTCTAGGGAACACACTTTAGGTAATATTGGACCATGCCAAAGGATTCTTCAATTCTTATTTGTTAGTCAACACCACATGCTTTGAGGCATGACTTACTCCATGATTTTCCTTACCATTCTCTGTCTCCTTATTGGCACTACTATAATTGATGACCCAGGACTCAATTCCATATATCTAATAGCTCTTCAGAATCCTTCACTGGACCTGGCCAGGATGTAAGGAATAAAAGAGATTGTCAAGAACCACATGAAAAGATTGAAGAGCCGCCTGAAAGGGAGGCACATCATTCTTACTTGTATCCAAGTTGCAAAATCCAATAAACTGCAGGGAACTGAGAATTTGTAACTTAGTTGTGTATTAAAGAGGAGATGTAATGGTTTGGTGAACACTGAGAATCGTCTCTGCTACCCGGGAGTTTGAAAATGCCAGAGACTTACTTCCTTAATTCAACTCTTTCTAGTTGCATTCTCTTTTAGAAATATATAAAATGCTTTCACACAGAGCAAGGCGAAGCAATGAAACTGCTCTTACTGTAATTCCCACGAGAAAGTGCAAATCCTTTCCATGGAAGAGACTCTTTGATTTACTGGAAAGAAAACTGGTTGAAAGATAAGGTGGTAGGACTTCTAGTTCTCTCTCTTCAAGTGATACCTCTCTTAAGTCACCTACCTTTTCTGAGGTATAAATTCAGGGAGATATGAATCAGTTTCCTGATTTGAAAAACGAGAGAGGCATTTAGATATTTGCCTAGGTCACAATGTCTTGTTATTTAAGAAGCAAAGAGGATCATAGGAGCCTTTTATTTCTACATCAATGAGAAATCCTCAGTACAAAATCCATTTAACAGCATTTCTGCCAGGGTTCGAACTCTGGTGGAACTCAAAGAAATTCTTTTCTGCAGGATAGCTCTTTCCATTGTCACATAGCTATCACTAAGTTCTTTCTTATATTGAGCAAAAGTGTAATGATAAAAGCATGTGGAACTTAAGTTACTTGTGAATCTATTGACAACCCCTTTGCACTATTCATAATTGCTTGAATACTAAATCTCATCGTTTGGTTCTCTCATTTAGCTTGTTTGGTCCACGCCTCCAACAACTCTGTCCACTAATCCTGGAGAACATTAAAAGGCACTGCTGATTTCTTTCTCTAACAGCTTTATCCTCCTTTTGTATAGGTTCATTTTGTATCTCAAAAACATATCTTTTATTCTTGGCTTACCATCCTTATCTACTCATGTTGTTCATGATAATGTGAATTTTATTTCAGTTATTAACATAGTTTATTATCTGTCAATTTTGCCCCTTGTTTCAGCCATGTATGGAAACTTGTCCTCTTTGCTCAGCTCTTATTCTCCTTTTATCCAAGAGGGAGATAGGTTAAATATCTCCATATATGCAGAAATTTCCCCCAGGTCTTCTACAGGCCTCAACTGGTGAGAAAATAAAGATCAAAATGGGAATTTCAAGCCATCTTTGGCAGTATGACAGGAGCCTCTCATGTACATGACCGCAAAGCATATGGACAGAGCTAGATGAGGCATTCACTCTGGGAGATCTGGTCTGATCAATGTATTTTGTCATTTCTAGGGTTTTGTGGTTACTATTGATGGGTCACTAGTGGTGATCTCAAGAAAGTAAAGACTTTCCTATCTATAGTCTTTGTCTAGGACTGAAGACTTACTCACCCAAAAATCCTGTTGACTTCTCCTCTGCAAGCTGCCTTATTACTCTATCCAGCACTTTCCTTTGAGATTTTCTTCTTGAACTCAGCCTGTATCACTAACTGACCATAGCTTGTCATAAGAGCAGTTATACCTACACAGCTGTTGAGGACGTGACTGGCTTGTTCAAGGCCTCTATACTTCTCCCCCTGCCACTGTTCTCACATTATTTATTTTGGATAGTACTATGCTGGTTGTGGTGTTTCACTCATTCAAAGGAAACACTTAAACTACTACTCTTATTTCAATCCTCCTTTGTACTTTGACATCTCAGTGACTGGCTACGTGCCTAAAACAATGTTTGTCCATACAGAGGACTCTATTTCCAGTTAATTTTTAGATTAAGGAAATGCCTCCTGGAGCCAAATCCAAGGGGAAAACAAGCTGGCTCTGTACTGGATTATTTGAATCATCCAATGATGGTGGATGCTGGAAGAACACTATTTGGTGCCCAGGTAGCAAAGTTATTAATTCTGTGGTATTTCCTTTCTAGGTGTTCCCTCCATTTCTGACACCCCTTATTTTCTAAGTCAGTGATTTGCCTGGCTCAAGAAAGCACATTCTAATGAAATGCGATATGATAGAGGTAACTTTAAGTAACTGACAGGTTGATATGGGCATGGGTCAAGGGAAAGATTTGCAGTGCCACCTCTTATCTCTAGAAACTTACCAGAGAGTACTTTCCTATCTATAGTCTTTGTCTAGGACTGAAGTGACAGAGTTCCGTACTGTATGGTGAATCCAGAGACACTCAGAAATTTCTCTAGACTTCATCTTCCTCTGCCCACTTCATTAACAAAACAACTAGCATCTGTCAGGCCCCATTACTCTACGGTTTTATTTTGAGTTCACATTTCTCATTTGCCATGCTAGAATGTTCTCATGTGACTTAGGTCCCTATAACTTGCTATAGTGCAATAAATCCAATAAGACCAAAGGCTACTTCTAGTGATTAAGGCTTCTCCTGTCTGTCTTCCCAAGTTCAGCCTTCAGATTTCATATAAGTGGGGACCAGGACTGTCTGCTCCATGCAGCCCCCAGAACTAATTATCTCTGTCCTCTCCATCCCATTTCATAATCCATCCTGTGAGTTCCTCTTAAAATTCTTTGTTGTGCTGAATTAAGAGTGTAGTTGCAATTCTCTACCTTCTGTTATTTACCCCACAGAGGTGAATTTGTCAGAAAATAAATTAGGAATTTACCAAATGCAGATTTTAATCTAAAATTTTTATCTGATGACTATTACTAGTAATCATAATAATGACGAGGTTGGGAAAATGAAGCACGATGAAATGGCTGCCATAAGAACCATAAAAAAAAGAAAGAAACAAAGAAAAAGATTGGAGTTTCTGATCAGTCTTCTGCCTGTCAGGGAGATTTTTCAGACACCAAGTGACCCTACTTAGTCATAAAGTTCAGAGAGTGTCAGTGTGCCTAAGTGGTTCATCATGCTGGTTGAGTTTTTGCTTCAGGAAAAAAGCACACCTCCTGATTAGTGATGTCAGGATAACCTGATTATACTTTCCGATATCCTCAGCTGGGAGCCACCATCCAGCATTCATGAATTTCTGGAGTCATAACAGGATCGTGTGAGACTTTTAGCATGTCTGAGAACTTCTCATTTTAGTGGATCATGGAAAGCTGCACTTTCTCTCAGAGAACTATCTTCTGGCAAGAGAGGATGCTCTGGCAGAATTCCAGGAGTCCTATGCTTCTCTTCTTCACCACCCTGCCCTCTTCTCCTACTTGGCATCTCTTGACAATTTATTTTCAGTTTTAATCACTTTGGCTTCTTCTGTTTCCCTTCTTGCATTCTCTTTCTGTTTTCCTGCAGTAGTCCTTCCATTACTTGCAAACCCATCACCCACACTAAAATGCCACAGTCAAGAGCTGCAAATCTAAAGATCATCCTTCTTTTCCACATCCACATCTTGCCCTTTTGGCTCACATAATTGGTGGGGACCTGGAGTTGAGAACGAAAAGCATATAAAGTCCAAAGCTTACTAGAATATTTTCTTCAGTGTATTTATCTCCTGAGTCTGAAGTGAACTCAAATAGAACCCGAACACTGAAAGTAGAGGTCTGAGTTGGAGGTCAAGACATAAGACACAAGACATAGCTACTAAGCTGAGGGATTTTTAGCTTTATTTTCTTCATCTTTATGAGGAGAGAGAAAAAAAAAAAAACTTAGTTCGCAGGCCTGTTGTGGGAATTTAATGAGAATATCTATGCAGAGTGCCCAGCACACTGCTTGGCACATAAAAAGTACTCAATAAACATCGGCTATTGTTAAAATTATTTAACACCTCCTTTTCCAAATGACTATGGCAAATATGCTGTCATATTTTTTTATGGAAGTTGTATGCTTTTGACAGCCCAATTTTTACTACCTCTTTATTTCTTTATCCATCATTTGATAACATACTGGTAAATGCCAATTCATACTAATTGGAAATAGTGTGATAAGCTACTCTTTTTTTTTATCGGTATTAGAAGTTTTTGAACATGGTATTAAAAAAACAAAAACAAAAACAAAAAAACCTGCTGACCTTGGAAGTCTGTGATGCCCTAATGATAATGCTACAAGAAAAACATTAGATATAGAGTTCAACTTTATAAAACTGTCTTGAAGTTGGCAACCAATAATTTTAAAGAGGCTGGCATATTTCAAGGTAACTAAAACTGCACAAATTAAATTGTTCTTTTCAGTGGTTTCCTTGGTTGGATTTCTTTGATGCAGATATTTTATATTGGAGGAATTGATGCAAGAAAAATGTAAATAAATATTAGGTGCTAACTAGACTGTCTTTCTCTATTTTTTGAATTATACAGATGTTAAAAAAATTGAGAAGTGGTTAAAAGTGACAAAATTGAGTTTTGATCAAATATATGTAAATATATTAAACAATATGTTATTATCTAAAATTATTATAATCATATTAACATATAGATATATAATACATAAAATATATAATATATAATACATGTAATTATATATACATATATACATATATACATATATATATATATATATATATATATTCATCTCCTAATAGTATTCACATTGCAAACAACATGAATAGGGGAGGAGGAAAGGATTGTGACAATGTTTACAATTTACCAGCAGGACTTTGACAAGAGCATGCTAAAAATGGATGCAAAAATATATTTTATATTTTTCAAAGGTATAACCTGTTAATATTGAGCTCTATGTTTTTTGATTTGTCAAAACTGAAGTTATATGCTGGAAGGGAAAAAATGAAAAGTATTTTAGAAAATTACCTATTTGCCAAGATAAATTGATTTTATGTCACATAATTTCATGGTCCTCAAATTGAAATATTGTATCCTTAGGAGCATGTGGTGGCATGCCTGGAGGCGTCCCTAACAAAATCCCAGGATAAGTTAGACACATCTTCCTAATGTGTAAAATTTACCCTCAAAATAATGGACAAATGATTCTTATTTTAAGAAAAAATATTTAGATGCTATATTAATTATTGTAAAATTTCTATGATTTTAAAGATAAAGCAAAGCTTCAATGATATTTCATGTTTGTGGCATCTCAAGCTCTAATCTGATGAATTCAAGTTTCTTGACCATTAGCAGTGATTTGCTGGAAAATTTGAAAAGATATTATTGTGATTATTGTGCCCTGAGAATTTACAACAGTATCCTATGTTTTTGCAGAAAACTTATGAGGTGAAATAGTTGGGTGTACATATATAAGTAATGTGACCTACTATTCATGTTATTTATTTGTGCAATGTTAGTAATGTGTTTTAGAAACAATGCAAATGTATCTTAATGATATTCTAGAAATAGGAGTAAGGTGATATTTAGAGAACTAGATTTGTTCTTCTGATGTACTTATTAATTAACTCTGGACAAATTATTAAAGAGTGGGCTTGGTTAATCTCATCTATTCAATGGGGCAGTAATGGTGGCACAGTCTACCTAATATGACCTTAGCAAGAATAAAATGAAATATTAAAAAAGGATAAAAAATGTGTGACTGATAATCATATTTTTATTAAATAGATTCTTCAGCATGATGGCTTCCAGTCAACATGTATACTACATATTCTGTGAATAAAATATTGCTTAGGTATTTGGATCTTGGATACTAGTATTTATTCTGGATAAAATGTCAAATAATTCTATATCAAATATTTTATCAATTTTTTAAAATAAAACAACTAAAATTTATATTTTAAATATTTTTAGATAAAATATATATCAAATATTACAATGACAATGTTTCAGGCCAGTTTAAGATCTAGAATCTGGTATTAGTTTTCAGCACCACGGATAGCGCTACCACAACAGTGACCAATGATTAACGCTTTGGGATATCAAAAGACTTGAGCAGGGAGAATTTTAGTACATATACTTGTCCCCAAATTTGAATGGTATTGTGAAAAAGTGGAAAGAAGGCTGTCTGTTTTTTTATTTAGAAATTTAAAATGAACCATATCTTTGTAATTGACTATACAAAAATTAATTAAACAAATATACATTGAACACATAATATGCTCAGTATAATTGATGTTATTTACCAAATTCATTCTCATAATAATTTAATTTTTCTCTCATCCTGATAAGACGTAACTACACACTTGCTACAATTACCAAATTTCTAGCATGTAAGTTGACATCTGTATATTTTGAAATACCTTAGAAACATTGCGTTGTCTAAAGATTTTCTAGTTTGTCTTTTAGTAATTTTATTACCTACATTAACTTTAATCCTCCAAAATTGCCCCCAAATAACGAAAGTAACAACGTAACAAAGAATTTCTCTAGTAGCATATTGGGAGCAAAATGGCTCACAGATTGAGACACCTCCCTGTGTGGGCTCATAGGTTGAGACACCTCCCTGTGTGGAAAAGGCAGTTGAAACTAAAGCTCCCACCAGCCAAAATGGTGCCCAGTCTTACCTCTTTCTAAATAATTTTTCAGGCTTGGATATCTTGAGCTACTCTCATTGGCCTCAAGGAATGTAATGATCTTTTGTTTTATGGCATTTAGATAAAAGGGAAGGACCTGGAGCGTGATGCTTTGATGGATTACATCTGAATGAGAGTAGCCTGGCCAGAAATAATCTTCAGGTTGCATCTTGCGAATGGGTTGCACAGATTGATAGCAGTTATGAGCTGCCTGAATATTGGTGTGATTTGCGTAATCTCTGGGCTCCTATTATGTAAATTCACTTATTCACAAACAAAGGACAAGCACTGGGAATTCTGTGCACCTCCCCCATTGTTGTTGGAAGAATAGGCAGAATGACTCCTGGCCTGTTTATAGATAATCAACATAGGCAGGCCTAGGTAAAGCCCTGTTCTCTCCCCCTGCCTTAAATTTATATGCTAATTAACTTGAAAACAACTTGCAAGATTGAGGAGATCACTGCTTTGCTGATAAAAACACATTATTGTTCAAAGTATGCTTACTGATGGGATGTCACTCATTGCTGTAATGTCACTCACTACTTTTAAATAAAGACACTAAGACCAGCAGAGCAGAGATGCCAGACTAGCCAGAGATGCCTGCTTGGTGATCAGACTACATCCTGTGGCTCTATTGTTCCTTTCGCCTGACCGTCTGTCCTTTGGGGACCCCTGGACTCAGCTGGAGCTAGACTCCGGCAGTAGCAAAAACTAAACTTCTCCACAAAAATGTTCCAGTAAAGATAAGTTTGGCATCTAAAATTATTTCATAGGAGATACATGTTATCTTTTCAGGTTGAGCTGAGTAAGTCTTAAGGTAAACTTTAAGTTTGTAATGCTAAGAAAAGCTTCCATTTAGTTTAAATATAATGTAAGTAAATTTAACTAAACCCCAAAGGTAGAATTACAAATTTAAAAAAATGTGTACTCTAATGTTTCCTAAATGTTTGATTTACAATTAATTAAGGTAGTTGATTTCAAATACAGTGAAATTATGTGTATATATACTATTTAATCAAACTTGCTACATGTGGCATTGCCAAAGGATCTTGAGTGAAAATGGTTCCAGTTTTGGCCAGAAGATGGAGCTGTCATGTAAGATGTGGGCTTATATTTATTTATTTATTTATTTATTTTTCAATTTAGCATGCCGCTTTCTAACAGACAGTGGGTACCATCGAGTGAGCGTCAGAACAGAAAGCTAAGGCAGAAGCGGAGAGGATGCTGTGGTCGTCCTTTCTTGTTTTTTCTTCTTCAGTGAGGATGGAACACATCTGAGATTTTACTTTCTGCTTCAGACAAAATTCTGAAGAACTGCATTGGAGCCTATTATATTCATCATATGTATGGATTCTGTGCTATGATTTACAATTACCTTTATTTCAGGTAAGGCCACATGATTCTATATTTGATCTATCCATGAATTGTTATCTGTGTTAATGATAATTAAAATAAGATGTGTGCTTTGTAAGCTTGGGTTTAGATCTAAAAGATCGAAAAGCTCCAATTCTAGCTGCCCTGGATCTTTAAATCTTCCTGCATTGAAATGAGATTCGACTCTGACATGTTGTATTTTCATATTTCTCTGGTTTTCTGGCCTTTATTGCCCATCTGTGACTACATTTGTGTACCTTTTGAGGGTAAAGCTTTCAAAGTGAAGGATGGGTCTTCTTCTCACAAGGGAAATACTGCTCCTTAATGCAGTGAACAAATTGTAAAGATGTAATGAAGCAGATTAACATGGCAGTGGCTTTGCCAAAGCCCAGGGCTGAGCCTTGTGATAGACGCCTCAAAGGCACACCAACATTCTAAGCCCAAAGGCCTTCTGAACAATTCCTCCAGGCAATGATGGTATGGATTGTTTATTTGTTTGTTTGTTTTTTCCATTTTAGAAAAAATATGTAAGTCATTTCTCCCATGAAAGATTTGTATAATGTGTTTAATAGACTTGGAATGATAGTACAGACCCCCTCCCTCTCCTAGCATGGATTTAAGGAGTAAACTGAAAACAAATTGCTGAAAAAATGGATTTTTCTTAGATTTTGATGGATTTGTGATGATAGGACTGTGGCCTTTTAAACTAGTTGATATTGTATAAGGTGCTCACATTTTAAATATTTTTGGTCATGTAGCGTTAGCAGTGCTAAAAGATGGAATGACTCAGGAGCTGGAAATTGCATGCAACAGCCTTGCTTTTCTCTACTGCTTCTCATGATTTCTCCCCAAATCCTCTTTTCATTGTCATCAACTTCATGGGGAGAAAGCAATTTAGAAATCCTGCATTTAAAAGGCCTAATTGTCATTTATATCAATTTTAAGTGAATTTTTAAAACATTTAAGAATTATTTTTGTGAGATTGTTTTTAAGTGCCTTATTTTCTTCTCTTTGGGAAGAGTAGTGTGTGTGTACCTTAGTGTGTGTGTGATGGTGGTGGTAGAGGTGGCAGGTAGTGGGGGTGCATCAGTGTGTTTCTATCTTACTCATCGTTTTTCTATAAAGAGGTAGTTGTGCTGTGTCAGAGGTTGTGCAAGCTATGGGGAATGATTTTATAGGATGGTTTGAACCACCAAGGAAAAAAATGCATTTTTTTTGACATGTGAGGCCTATATGGAGATTTAAGTTCCACATAGTTCTATACGCATGGCAATTTTTAGAACCACAGATTTTTAGCATTTATTTATCTCATCGTTTTAAAATAACTGCGGCTGTGAGATTCAGTTTCCCATAGCCACATACTAAATTAGATTCAGAGGCAAGGCTAGAACACAAATTGACAGTTTTCAATGTCTTTCTTAGCAGTAACACAATTTACCTCTAATGTGGGCATATCCAAATGGCATATACCAGGTGTGCTGATATTGACTCTATCTGTGTGTGGCTGCTAATCCTGTGAAATAGAGTTTCTGTCAAGGTACACATTATGTTATTTAATGGCATATTATATGCTCTGCTCAGCTGTCTCAAGGTTCTTGACAAAGCACCCAAGAAAACTAAAACAACAACTATGGAGACTCTGTTTCTTAGTATTCTCCTTTCCCATTTGATGAGGTCCTTATTCTGTTCTTTGACCATAAATGATATGGATGGTAACGTACTAACTCACATCTCTATTCCTCCTACCTGATAAGAGTGAACTATACATACAGATTAGTCTTTTGACCCTTACAAAAACAACATCTCATGCTCTGGCCTTCCCCCCACCTTTTTTTTTTTTTCACTTACTGAGAGCACAGACTGTGCCCTACTTTTGCAATATCTTGAGAAAGAAAAGGGATTAGATAAAATGTGTCACTTCCACAAACAATATTTATTGAGAACCATGCATCTACCAAGATCTATCCATGGTAGAGATTGAGACATAAAGAAAGGTATGGAGTTTTCTGCATGGAATATAGCATGGAAATTGCATGTACAAATAGCACTATCAATCAAAATATTATCAACAACAAAATAAGAATGAAGAAAGGTGAGAAAGTGAATAGAACAGGTATATAAGCACCTGTCTTGTGCCAGGCACTGTGTTACATCCTGAGATTCAAAGTAAGTTAGCAGTCAAAACTTCTGTCCATGGGGAGCTTAGAACCCAGAGAAAACAATTTTAAGAGGATATGATAGTTAAATTAGATCTTTAAGATGAGTGGGTTATATGGAGCGCCTGCGTGGCTCAATTGATTAAGCATCTGATTCTTGGTTTCAGCTCAGGTCATTATCTCATGGTTCATGAGTTAGAACCCCAAGCTGGGCTCTGCCCTGAAAGTGTGGAGCCTGCTTGGGATTCTCCCGCCCTCTCTCTCTGTCCCTAACCTGCTCGCATGCATACTCTCTCTCTCAAAATAAATAAACTTTAAAAACCCAAAAAGATTGAGTGTGTTATAAAATAAATGTAGAAAGTTGTTCACTCCAGACACAATGGGGAGAGGCAGGCAAATATATAGCGATAGAGAACTATAGGACATTATACAGGGAAATTACAGAGAATGGTAAATAATCCAATCTGAATGAAGCCTCAGAGAGTTGTGTTGTTCCCCTGCCTCTCCTCTTGCCTGGTGCAGCAAAAGTAAAGATAATGAATTTGGCTTTTGATAATATGCATTTGGCCTAATAACACATACTCTAAGATAAAGATGTTCTGTAAGAGGGTAAAAACAATTTTGTTAACAGTGCGAAAATTTTATGCCCATATATCAGATTAGAAGGAAAATCGAATATATGGTGTATATGAAGCTGTGGCAAGAATTAGATCACACATAAATGAACATCAGTGGGGAATAAAAGTGAAGGAAAGAGGACTTTGGTATAACTTTAAGATTAGGTGGAGTGGAGGCACCTGCGTGGCTCAGTCAGTTGAGCATCCGATTCTTGATTTCAGCTCAGGTTATAATTTCCCAGTTTGTGGGATCGAGCCCTGTGGTGGGCTCTGTGCTAATAGCATGGCGCCTGTTTGGGATTCTCTCCTTCCCTCTCTCTCTGCCCCCACCTCTCAAAATAAATAAATGTAAAAAAGATTAGGTTGGGACACCTGGGTGGCTCAGTCAATTGAATCTCCGACTTCAGTTCAGGTCATAATTCCACGATTCCTGAGTTCAAGACCTGCATAGGGCTCACTGCTCTCAGTATGGAGCCCACTTGGGATCTTCTGTCCCCCTCTCTCTCTGCCTCCCACCGCTGCTCACACACTCTCTCTAAAAAATAAATAAACATTAAAAAAAAGAAGAGAAAAGATTAGGTGGAGTGAAAAGAGTCCAGAAAGAATATTAATTAATTGCGTGAACGTAATGGGAGAGATTGGAGGAATAACAATTTCCCAGAGAACAAAGCAAGTAAACTGACTACTAAAATCAGAATCAGAAACATTAGCAAACCCACAAAGTGGTTGATTAACAAGAGAATAGGGTTGGAGCTGATTGACTCCATTATTATTATTATTAGGTCATGCATAGATTTTAAAGAGAAGAAGTTTAGTAGATTTGCAGAGACAGGAGCTTGGACTGAGGACAAAAGGAGAAATGAGAAAGCTGAAGAGTAATTTAAAATTTTAAGACATCTACCACTGAACAGAAAGAGATAACATTTTCTATCTTGAGCGGATAGGTACTGTGGAGTGAAATTTGATTTGAGTTAGGATTAGAAAAACCTCAGCTCCTTCATAAAATAAGGATATGAAATCAGTAGAGAGAAATTGAGGAAAGAATAAACAAAAAATAAATTGAAGTCCTACAGGTGACAAAAGAGGAAAGGTTCAAGAATTTTTTTCTTTGAGATAGGAAGAAGGGATAGAAGGTGATATACAGGAAAGCTGATGTAACTTGCTTTAGGTGCCCAGTACTTGGAAATTAAAACCTTGCCTGTAAGATAAAATATCTCTTCTATTTAAATCAATTGGTTCTTCAAAAACGGCTATTTGAGAGGTATGTGGACTTTCTGGAAGAAATAATTAATTCTCAGTAGCAAAACACTTTCCAACAGAACAGTTTTGAGTTTCATTAATCCTGAAGTTGGAAACTAACACTGTTTCACATTAGGTTTGTTGTACGTACTTCAGTTACCTATTTCTCACAGAATGAACTGTTTAAAAACAGGTTCTTTTTTTATTTTTTTTAACGTTTATTTGAGAGACAGAGAGTGAGCAGGGGAAGGGCAGAGAGAGAGGCAGACACAGAATCAGAAGCAGGCTTCAGGCTCTGAGCCATCGGCACAGAGCCTGACGTGGGGCTTGAACTCACAGACCGTGAGATCATGACCTGAGCCGAAGTTGGCCGCCGACCGACTGAGCCACCCAGGCGCCCCTAAAAACAGGTTCTATTTTAAACTTTCATGGGATTAGAACAACACATATCTATTATACATATCTAATTTGATTATTTTTTATTAGGTATAATTAACATACAGTGTTATATTAGTTTCAGGTGTGCAACATATTGATTCAACAATTCCATACATTACTCAGTGCTCATCACAATAAGTGTCGTTACCATCTGTCACCATACAATGTTATTGCAATATTATTGATTCTATTTCCCTTGCTATACTTATCCATGCTTTTTTCCAGCTTGTAGAAGTCGCCCACTTTCCTCAGCCTTTGGCTGAATCATTCTGGTCTCCAACTCCATCCTCACATCTTCTTTTCTCTAATTCGATTATTATAGATGGGCTTGTTTGCTAGCATCTGAATTAATTATTCAACCTTGCGCCTTTTCCTCCCTGTTTCATTTGTGTTTCTACAAGGATATGTGTGAAGAGAAAGAAAAGAAAGTAATTACAAAGTTTCTTCCCTCAGGCGAACTAACCTCCTTTAAGAATCTTTCTCCCTTTCTTCTGACAGTTCCATCTTCTGTAGATCTCCTCTGGGCATCCCCTGCACTGACATGACATGGGATGGCAAAGTGAAGCCTGGAAAAAAGGCACAAGTATGATGAAAAATCCCATCCTTCACACAGAAAGAAGCCTTTGAAATAGCTCCTTCCTCAGTCTAGATTAATGCAGAAGTTTAATTTAGAATTGGTGGGACAGAAATATCACCTTTTTGTTTGCAGACTTGATTTTATGCCACTATATGGCAAGGCTGGCAGGTCAGTGAAAAGGGCAGGAGTAGGTGTTTTGGTGGCAGTACAGATACGAATGACTTTGCTTCCCTCAGGGCTGACCTTGGCCAACATTGTACAGGCATACTCGTCTCACCCCCACTGCAACCCCCACCCCTCAGAGTCCTCCTCTTCCTATCTTCTTTTGTGGAGGTCACCTCTAGACATTCTTATAACTAAACTCATTCAGCTGCTAAGCTTAATAAATGATTTCATCTTTATTTAGCTTCAATTCCCAGGCATTAAAATATTAAGATAGAATTTAGCTTTTACCTGTGTTCATTTTTATTCTGCTGTTATTAAGAAATTGAGGTTATTACTAACAGCTATGGAACTCTTAGTACTTGTCCATCTCAGAACACTGATGTTTACTTTTCTCCATCTTTTCTTCACTAGCAGTGCAGACCCTTTAGGGGATATGGATGGGATAGCTGATAATTTTAAATAGAAACCCTAACTCAAGTGTAATTCCATTAACAGCTGTTGTGCACCCATAGGAGGGTCATGGGCAATGCTAACCTAGGTTATCACTTCTCAGCTCAGTCTTTCACAGGGATTAAATTCTATATATGAATTTGTTGTCAATTTCCTTTGAAAATTATTTATTTTATAGTATTAGAATTTTATAATAGGTCATACAAAATACTAAAGCAGGTCTTAGAATAACATTTTTCAGATTTCTGCTCTAAACAAACATCCTAGAAAGTGTATATCAAGGTCCTCTAAAATTTCCATTGAAAAACTTTCCTAACAAACATCACAAATGCTTTCAATGTCAACTCCAAACCACTTTTGGATCCCGCCTTTAGGAAAAAAATATCCCCACTATATTCCCTGATTTTATCACTTTTGCCTTTACAAATTTTTAATGCATCTTATTCAGTGTTTTTTAAATACTGATGATAGTTGTAAACAAGTTTATATCAAAGGGAAAACCAACTTGGGAAAAGATTCAAGAGATTTAATATAGGTTTTGTATTTTTAATTCCTGTGTATTTGGATTTTGCAGACAGTTACTTCACATGTTTCTTACCTGTAGAATGCAAGTTTAGTATGCTTGTCTCTAAGTTTATTTAACTGTAATAAAAGTAAGATTTATGAAAAATATGGCTTGCTTATGTTGATGAAAAATCATTCCAGGACTCAAAAAAGAATTCATAATGCCAGTGAAGGCAAATAGATCTTTAATTATCAAACTGTAATTTCATATTATATTGATTTTAAGAAACATTCAAATGTATATACATTTTGATGATAATGGTGAATACCATTAGCAATATAATAGTGCCTATTGAAATATGATTTCCAAGTAGGAAGAGATAGCCAGCATCAAGAACATAATATGAAATCATACTGAATCTCAAATGCTGACTCACTTGTGTCCATATAATATTCATCTTTATTGCATTTGGGTTTAGAGAAACTAGAGGTAGATGGAAGCTGAGGTAGAGGTGGATTTTGCAAATCAAAAGGGTAGGGGATTTTTCCTGGTAATATTTCATTAAACTCTTAAGTCAATACATTTATTTGGAAGAAAATATAACTATACTACTACTACTACTAAAATAAAAAACTTTTGGGGGCACCTGGGCAGTTCAGTTGGTTGAGCGTCCAGCTTTGGCTCAGGTTATGATCTCGTGGTTCATGGGTTCAAGCCCTGTGTCTGGCCCTGTGCTGACAGCTCAGAGCCTGGAGCCTGCTTTGGATTCTAAAAAAAAAAAAAAAAAAAAAAAAAATTCTATCATGTGAGGAGCTTTGGTCATTTGTGAAAATTCTGGAGAAATAGTTTAAGAATCAAAGGTATTTGAATATATTTCATTTATCAGAATGTGCTAAAAGATTTTTGAGTGTAAGAATATAATTTTAGTTAACTTTGTTTCTGCTTGCTAAAATATAATTTTTTACTGGAATAAAATGATCTTAGGAAGCAGTCATCCTCAAGGAGGATTTTGAATTGTTAGAATTATTATTAGAGTTTGGAACAATTAAGTCTTGTATTGGTATCTAGGATCAGTTGGAATTAAAATATGCCTTCCTCATGAACATGTCTTGGTGGTATTAGCAAATAAGTATGCCGGTATGTAATTGCATAATTATGCCCTGTTACAGCTTGTGTTGGTTGGTAATGTATGGTAGAATGACAATGAAACAAGAAAGTTCCTATTAGGCTTTGTATAAAGAGTAGTTTGGAATATCATGAAAAATAAAAGGTTTATGACAAGATTGTGGTAAGAGAAGACTGACACTATCTCCCTTCTCTGAATAACTTCTATCAAAAGGTGAAATATGGAAGGCATGAAGTAAGCCAGCCAGAGGCCAACTGAATAGTATCTCTATCAACCCAGAATTAGGATGCTTTCCTCTTTTGGTGTCTCACCTGAATTGAGCAACAATGGTGGCCCAGAAATTGTCAGGCAACTAGGATAATGCCAGAGAAGTACTTAATGCCCAGACTTACTCTTGCTATTTCCTGCATCAAAAGTTCCAGAAGTCTGGAGAGCCTAGTTACTTAGACAGAGTGACGGTAGCGTATCATCTTAACTAGGATGTAGTCTGTTAATTTCTCAAGAACAATGTGTATATTTCAGGACTATCTCAGGCAAAGTGTTATATATGGTCATCACATTTCTAACAGTTGGAAAAGAGGAAAGTCAAAAAAAGACTATGCCATTTTTTTCTATTTGATCAGTCTACATAAATTAATGGTCCATGATTTAGGTGACTAGGTGTCAAAAGTTAAAATGTAAAATGGCCCATCAATTTAGATAAAGAGCATGAAAATGAGCTCCTAAGTTACTGGCCTTGCTAAAATCTACCAACCGAAATCTCTAATGACTCTTATTGAATACTTAGCTATATCACCAGGAATGACATAATTTTATGAATTTTGAGTCTGACTTTCTAAGGAAGTCAGTTGTTTGAAGAAACTACTGTATTAGTAAATACATCCTGTTATTACCAACCTAGACTCAGCTGAAAGTAGAGTACAGGAAACCCTTTTACACTTGATATAGCTTATTCAGTTTTTCAGGAAAAAATCTGTATGGATGGCTTCTAGCATAAGTCCTGTAGCCTCAGAATCAGAACTGCCTATATCCCCAGGAATTTTAAGGTGACATGAGAGATACTAAAATAAAAGTAATAATTTGCACAAAACCTATGAGAATGTTCAATTCTGACAAGTTGGTAGATTGAACAGACATAGAATTCATTTGCCAACATCTCGAAACTCTAGATAAACCACAATAAAAATGCTTTAAAATGCATAGTTCAGCTATAAATAAATAAAAAGAAGCCTTCAATAATCAAAAATAAAATGATAACTAAAAACCTGAGTAATAAACATGAAAGCTGACCCAGGGATCTGAGGAGTAGAAGGAGGTACATAATATCTAGAAAAAGTTCCAGATTCCCAGAGGGTTTAGTTTTAAAGTCTGTGCAAGTATAAGGCTGAAGTCTTAACTTGTAACTTTGGGAGTTGAAACTGAGAATCACTGAGTAGAACATAAAGCCTCAAAAAGTTGTATTCTTCACTGAAATGAGAATTAAAAATGTAATCAGGAATTCAAAGACACTTGCCTCTGTCCTGTCTTTCAGAGAAAAAAAAAAAAAAGTCTTTTAGAAAGAATTAAATCTCAAGACTGTCTTAAATCACTTTAGAATCTGGTCATATGCCACTCTGTGGAAAGGAATTCCTCAGTGTCTAAAGTAACATAGAAATCGGTATCAGGCCAATGATATCTTGGAATGCTTGGCAGAAGCAGTTGCAAAATTGCTAAGTCGGTGTAAATCTAAATCATTGTAAATGACTGTAAAATCATTTTTTTTCAAATCTTAGGTCTTAAAGGGGAAAAAAACAAGATAAATTCACAATAAAAAATTACATACTGTATGAGAAATAAACCTCCATAAGGGATGTTCAGCAGGCATAACCAAAATGTTATATTTCATCTCAGGATTTGAAATAATAAAATAATCTAAAATAAGCAATAAATAAGCATGTTTAAAATTATTAAAATCATTAGGGAGTAGAAACAAAACACTACAAAATAAGAATAAGTCAATATTGAGAAAAAGAAGTCAAATAGAAATTTGTAAATGAAAATGATATAAATCAGTTGCCCCAATAATTAGCATTTATAACTGAAGGAATGAATTTAACAGACTAGATACAGATTAAAAAGAATTAAAGACTTGTAGATGGATATGATGATTTACCCAGGATACATCAATGTCTTTTTTGATGTTAAAAACTATAAGTATGGGTGTCTGGGTGGCTCAGTCAGTTAAGCCTCTGAATTCAGCTCAGTTCATGATATGCGGTTTGTGGGTTCAAGCCCCGCATCAGATTGTGCTGACAGCTCAGAGCCTGGATTCTATGTCTCCCTCTCTCTCTGCCCCTCCCCAGCTCACAGTCTCTCTCTCTCTCTCTCTCTTTCTCTCTCTCTCTCTCTCAAAAATAAATAAACATTAAAAAATATATATGATAAGTAGAAATAAAACGGTCAGCAATCCAACAGATGTTCTACAGATAACTGAATTAATGGGAGAGATTTGATGTTTGTAAAGATTAAATAGAGAAAATTCCAGTACTGATAGAAGACGTGTTTTCTTGGATAGAAGAAACATGAAACAAACCATGAGACTTTCCGTCTTCCTACCTAGACATGATTCTTAATCATTAGAGATTTATTAGTATAAAAAAAAGGGATAAAGTAGGAAATGTTACTTGGGATCCAGTAAATGATATCAATAATATGAGGCAGAAATGTATGAACACATAAGCAGGCTAGATAGGGGAGAGCAATTGAAGAGCAGAAGCAGAAGGGACAGAAATAGAAGGGGCACACATGAACCAAATCGGATGGTTCCGGAACACATTACTTAAAACTACTCAAATGGTTTCACGGTTGACCAAAGACTACCTAAAGCAGTCAAGACAACGGTTCATAATTCTGGAAATATATTTATTAGATTTTATGCATTTGTTCTTTTTTAAAATTTCATCTTGACATCTTTTGTCATTAGTTCAGATTCTCAGAAGGTGCCTTTGTACTCAATACGGCCATTCCTATTACGTCCTTCTCACGTAGCAGCTATTTTGAACTTCATGCACAATCTTTATATTTGTATTTTAAAATTATAGTCCACACAACTTGCACACATGTATATGAAGCACTGTCTTACATGTTTTAAAATTTTATATAAGCGGTATCATACTGAAAGTACCTTTTCACATTTTGCTTTTTACCCTCAACATTTTGTTTTTGAGAGTCGATCATTTTGATATGGGGACGTAAGGTTCAGTAACTTCTTTTTTTAAAAATGTTTTAGTATTTATTCATTTTTGAGAGACAAAGAGAGACAGTATGTGAGTGGAGGAGGGGCAGAGAGAGGGAGACACAGAATCTGAAGCAGGCTCCAGGTTCTGAGCTGTCAGCATAGAGTCCAACATGGGGCTCGAACTCATAGACCGCAAGATCATGACCTGAGCTGAAGTTGGATGCTTAACCAACTGAGCAACCCAGGCACCCACAGGTTCAGTAACTTCTGATGTATAACTTTCCACTATAGGAACATATCACAAATTATAATTCCATAATGATGGATTTTTTAATATTATAAACACTGTTGCCATGAGCCTCTGTATGTATTTGTTTTCACCTACATGGTGAATTTGTGTAGCAGGTCAAACATCCTGCTTGACAGTTTTACACTTTTGACTATAGAACAATTTATTAGTCAATAGTACAAATTTCTACCATCAACATTATAATAGTGGTAATCAACTTTCTTTTATAGAAGGTAAACCCATTATAAAATTTTGGAGGAAAGTAAATGGAAAAATTCTTATCAACTTGATAGTATCTATCAGCATTTAAAAGATGCTTATCTTTTGATCCAACATTTTCACTTCCAGGAATTGGTCTTATAGATACGCTCACACATGGCATTGATTACAGCATTGTTTCTTAATAGCAAAAACCTGGGAATTACCTAACTACCCACTAATGGGGGCAGGTTTAATCGATTGTAATACAAATATACAACAAATATTATCTAGATATTAAAAATAATTTTAGGCCTTTATATTATATACCGATATGGAAAAATGATCAAGAAATACTGTGAATTGAAAAAAGCACATTTCGTAACACTATGTATGGTGTTATCTCATCTGTGGGGACAAAAAGGAAAAGAAAACTCTTATAATTACATATATTAACATACACGTATGTTTAGAAACATTTTGGATGAATGTACAAAGAGTCTTTAACAGTGGTTACTCTGGAGCTCTGGATTTGTATGGGGAGACTGGTATGTAGGATATTTATTTTACTTTACTTTCCTTTATTAATTTTGCACGTTTAATAGGAATCATGCTTTTCTTTTGTAGATTAAAAATACAAATAAAATGTTATCCACTATTTAGGATATGATACTATTTTTCCTTTTATGTATAAATGGTATAATTTATATCACAGTATTTTTTATTATAAATCTATGCTGCTTGCATATAGAGCATAGAGATTTTTCTGCAGGGGTTTTATTTTGTGTGTACTTTATTCTTTCTCTTTCTTTTTAGCATCACAAAACTATTCAAACTTAGAAGCAAAACCAGGACAAAGTATTGATTCAGAATATTTGTGCATTTGGATATGCGTCTTCTTAGGAATTTGCACAAATATGTATTTCTTCGAAAATAGGAATGGGCTTTAAATTCACTGGCACTATCTCCAGCCTGACTCCCCCTACCCAAAATCTTGGTAATTTCAGTTTGTGTATAGATGGCCTTTCTATACACAAACCTAAATTACCAACTTAGTTCTCTAGGTTTCTTATTCCTTTCCTCCAATGGTTGTATTCTTTATCCTTCCTCAGACACTCACCCCCATGTTTGTACCTTAAACATCTTCTTTGCCAATAACTGTGACCCGGCCATGATCTCTACCTGAAGATCCTATCTTCCAGTTCATTTCATCTTGAACCCCAATTTGAACAATCCTTTAACTCAACCAGGACACCAGTGCATTGATCTTCTCACACTTCCACTGTCCCTCACTGACTTAATGTCCTCTTTACTTTTATTGAATATATTAAATTCCCTGGTCATTCATAATAATCACTCCTTACATACACATACACACTTAACTACCCCCCCCTTTTTAGTTTCTTTATTTATTGCACACAAGTGGGAGAGAGGCAGAGAGAAAGAGAGAGAGAAAATCCCAAACGGGCTCCACACTATCAGCACAGAGTCCCACGTGGGGCCCGACTCACAAACTCAAGTGATATCAAGAGTTGGAGGCTCAACGGAGTGAGCCACCCAGATACCCCATCTCTTTTTAATTGTCTGGCAAAATCTGCATCCTAGTTATATCCAACTCTTCCCTACTCCATGCCTGCATCCATGAAGCTAGACACAAGCACAAACCTCAAATGGGCCCTTGATGCTGCCCAGCAATCATACCACAGTTCCCCAGACCTCTCACTGACCCAATTTCCTGGACTTGGATTCCACACCCTCTCTTTTCTCTTCAGATCACCATTGCCTCCTACGCCATCTTCATTCTCAGTTGAAAACTTTGTTTCCTACTTTTCTAAGAAAATCGAAACAATCAGAAGAGATTTTTCCCTTCAGACTTTTATCGCTACATGTACCTCCCTATCAAGTTCTACACCCACATAATCTGACTTCCCACCTGTTACCTTAAATCAACTATCCCTGCTTCTACCTAAAATAATCCCTTTGTCTATGCACCAGGTCTTATTTCTCTATTTCTTCTTACCTATATAAGGGCGTCACCTCAACAATTTTTTTCTTTCTCATACTTCAGTAATGTCAGCTCTTTAATGTATCATCATGCAGGCATTTTATTGTTGCACCTAGATTAAAATAGACTTTCTTCCTTCATCAACTACTTTTTTATTTCTTTCCTCCTCTTTTCAAAAATACTTGTAAGTGTTCACTGTATTCTCTGTCTCCCTTTTTCTCCCTCATTCCCCTTTAAATCCACTTCAGTCAGATTTTCATTACTACCATTTTACCAAAATGAAACAATTCTTGATGGGAATCCGGTGACCTCCACACTATTAAATTCAGTGGTGTGTTCTCAGTCTTTATCTTACTCCATCATCCAGCAGTGTCAGACACAGTGCATTACTGAATTCCCTTGATACACTTACTTCCCTTGGATTCCAGGGCAGCCTATGATCTTGGTTCTTTTCCTGTACCACTGTTCACTTCTTTACAATCATTTTACTCTTCACTCTTCCTTTCCAATCAGTAATTGAGAGTGTTCCTGGTTTAGTCCCTGATTCTCTTTCCTTCTATATCTCCCTTATTTTCCTGCGATCCCATTAATTCTCAAGGCTTTACATCGCATACAGATAATGACTTCCAAATATGTTAATCTCCAGTTTGCTGCACTAACGATTTAAGTGTCCAAATGCTTTATTTGGCCTATTGATTTGGATATTTAATACACGTCTCCACCTCCTAGCCTTCCCCATCTTACTTGTTAGGGAGGTAACAAGGGTCGCCTTTGAGTATTCTCTTTCTCTCATATCCCATATACTACTATATAATTTCTATCTCTTCTGTCAGTAATGTAACCTCCAAATGGGCAGAGATGATTATTTCCTTGCTGTACTGATATATCACAAGAGCTTGGAATGTCTTCTGACATAAAGGACTAAAACAATATTTGTTTAATAAATGAATGAATTTTGGTAACTTAACGTATATCTTTAAGCATGCTAAGAAGTACATGTTTTCTCTTTTAACTTTTTGTTGCATGTTGTAAATGATTCACATTTACAAATGCTTAGAACATTCTGACTGATTTTTCACTCAGTATTTCTGCCAGTAGTGGTGAAATGTGTATTAATATTATAAAATCTGGCCTTCCAGGAAGATATGCATATTAATACTGGCTACTGTCCTATTTCTGATTTATATAAAATTTAGTATATTTCTCAGGGGACCTTATTTGCTTATTTGTCATTGTTTGGGGTTGGGAGCTCCTCAAAGTCAGGAACTTAATCTTCCTATCTGTCTCTCAAGCACCTAGCCCAGTGCTGGCACGTAAGTTTTTTTTAAAAAAAGAAATAATAATGGTTTACCTGTAGTTATGTTTTTTAATGAAGTCTTTATCTGGTTTTGGTATCAAAGGAATGCTGGCCTCAGAATGAGTTTGGATGTTTTCCTTTCTTTTCTATTTTTTGGAATAGTAAAGAAGAGGTATTAAATCTTTAAAAATTTGGTAGAATTTGGTTGTGAACCCAACTTTTATTTGTTGTGAGGGTTTTTTTTTTATTGCTGATTCAAGTTCTTTGTATTTGATCTGTTCAAGTTTTCCATTTCTTCCTGTTTCAGGTTTGGTAGTTTATATGTTTTCTAACTTAATCATAGAATGAAAATACACTCAGTTGAATATTGATCCAGCATATGATATGTGTCCTGAGCTTTCTCTCTGTAGATTCCCTTAATTCTTACATCAGTTCTGAGGAGAGTATAGGTCTCATTTTCACAAATGTGATAAAGCTGGTCTTTCATCTAAGGCTCCGTTCTGTCTCAACCATTGCAGTATCCTCACTGTCTACTTTCTAGGGATTATATCGTGGATACTAAATCTACTTCCTTATCTAGAGATGACTGGAAAGAATGTTTACAATGCTAAATTTGGGGGGAGTGTTTTATTTTTATTTACGCCTGGAAGCAAATCTTTAGCTTTGTGAATAATGTGTAATTTTGTGCTGTTTATTTTACAGTTAAGTTGGGAAAATTGACCTTATAATTTGTGCTTTTAATTCCACAGGTGTTATAATATTATTCACTAAATTTATATAAACCCCCAGGACTTTTATCCAGCTTTATTGAGATATAATTGAAATATAATACTGTATAAGTTTAAGATATATATGTTTTTTTATTATACCTTTTTAAAATTTTTTTAAGTTTTATTTTTATTTATTTTGAGAGAAGAGGGAGGGTCAGAGAGAGAGGGAGAGAGAAGAATCCCAAGCAGGCTCTGTGCTAACAGAGCCCCAACGTGGGGCTCAAACTCCTGAACTGCGAGATCATGACCTGTGCCAAAGTCAGAGGCTTAACCGACTAAGCCACCTAGGTGCCCTGAGATATATAGCATGTTGATTTGGTATACATTGCAAAATGATTTCTGCTGTAGTGTTAGCTAATGCCTCTATCATGTCACATAATTACCATTACCTTTTTTGTGGGAAGAACATTTAAAATCTATTCTCTTAACAACGTCCAACTATATAATACTTTATTGTTAACTAAAATCACAATGTTGTACAACAAATGATCCCCAGAACTTATGCATCTTCTAAATGAAAGTTTATACCCTTTGACCAAAATCTCCACTTTTCCCCAGCCCCCCCAGGCTCTGGTAACTATCATTCTAGTCTCCATTTTTAAGGATTTGCTATTTTAGATTCCACATGTAAATTATATCATATAGTATTTGTCTTTGTCCAACCTATTTCACTTAGCACAATCCTCTAAGCCATCCATGTTGTTGCAAATGGCGGGATTTCATTCTTTCTCTGAATAATTTCAGTGAATAATATTCCTGTGTGTGTGTGTGTGTGTGTGTGTGTGTGTGTATAAAATATATATAGCACATCTTTTTCCGTTCATCCACTGATGGACACTTAGGCTGTTTCCAAGTCTTGGCTTTTGTGAATAATGCTGCAAAAAAACAAGGAAATATAAATACCTTTACGATATTCTTTTTCCATGTCTTTTGAATAAGAGGTAAGTGGAATTGCTAGATCGTATGCTAGTTCTATTTTTAGTTATTTGAGGAGCCCCTATGCTGTTTTTCATAGTGACTATGCCAACGTACATTCCTACCAAGAGTACACAAGATTTTCCTTTTTCCACATCCTCATTTGCATTTGATATGTCTTGTCTTTTTGATGATAGCCTTTTAACAGGTGTGAGATGATATCTCATTATCATTTTGCCTTGTATTCCCTTGATAATTAGTGATGTTGAGCACTTTTCATGTATTTGTCCATTTGGGTGTCTTATTTGGAAAAGTCGCTATTCATGTTTTTGCCCATTTTAAATCAGATTGCTTGTTGTTTTTTGTTGTTATCGTTATTGAGTTGTAGAAGTTCTTTCCATATTTTGGATGTTAACTCCTTATTCAATATATGGTTTAAAAATATTTTTTCCCATTCCATAGGTTGCCTTTTTATTTTGTTGATTGCCTGTTTTGCTGCACAGAAGCTTTTTGGTTAATGTAGTCCCACTTACTATTTTTTGCTTTTCCTGTTTGTGCTTTTGATGTCATAGCCAAAAAATGTTGCTGAGACCAATGTTAAGAAGATTCCCCCCTGTTTTCTTCTAGCAGTTTACAGTTTGAGGTCATACGTTTAAATCTTTAATCCATTTCAAGTTAATTTTTGTGTATGGTATAAGAGAGGAGTCTAATTTGATTCTTCTGTGTGTGATTATCCAGTTTTTTCAAGACCATTTATCAAAGAGGCTATTTTCCCCCATTCAGTATTCTTGGCTTCCTTGTCAAATATTAATTGACCGTATATATGCAGGTTTATTTCTAGGCTCTCAATTCTGTTCCAGTGGTCTATGCCATTGCCATACTGTTTTGATCTCTCTAGCTTTATAGTATACTTTGAAATCAGGACATGTGATTCCTCCAGTTTTGTTTTGTTCTTCTTTCTCAGAATTGCTTTGGCTCTTTGGACTCTTCTGTGGTTTCATACAAATTTTAGAATTGTTTACCCTATTTCTATGAAAAAATGACATTGGAATTTTGATAGGAATTGCATCAAATCTATAGATGGCTTAGGGTGCCTGGGTGGCTCAGTCAGTTAAGCGTCCAACTTCTGCTGATCTTGCTGTTTCTGAGTTTGAACCCTGAGTCAGGCTCTGTGCTGATAGCTCAGAGTCTGCACCCTGCTTCAGATTCTGTGTCTCCCACTTTCTCTGCCCCTTCTCAACTCCTTCTCTCTCTCTCTCTCTCAAAAATAAATAAACATAAAAAAATTAATCTATAGATGGCTTTAGGTAGTATGGACATTTTAGCTGTATTAATTCACCCAGCCCATGAGCATGGGTGTCTTTCCATTTGTTTATGCCTCCTTTACTTTTTTTCATCAAAGTCTTGTGTTTTTTTTTAAGTATATAAATCTTTTACCTCCTTGTTAAATTTATCTTTATGTATTTTATTGTTCTCTATGTGGATGTAAATGGGATTGCTCTCTTTATTTCTTTTTCAGATAGTTTATTGTTTGAGTATAGAATTGCAGCTGATTTGTGTATGTTGATTTTGTACTCTGTAACATTACCGAATTTGCAGATTACTTCTAACATATTATTTTTGGTTGTCTTTAGTATTTTCTCTATTTAAGATCATGTAATTTGCAAACAAAGACAATTTTACTTTCTCCTTTCTGATTGAATGCCTTTTAAATCCAAATATTTCCTGATTGCTCTGGGTAGGACTTCCAGTGCTACGTTGAGTAAGAGTGGTGAGAATTAGGAACAGAAAGACTTGTTCCTGATTACAGAAAATGTTTTTAATTTGTCACCATTGACTATGATGTTAGCTCTGGGTTTGTTGTATATGGCAGTTATACGTTGAAGTATGTTTCTTCTATACCCAATTTGTGGAGAGTTTTAATCATGAAAAGTGGTTGTATTTTGCTGAATGCTTTTTCTGCATCTATTGAGATGATCATATGATTTTTCACCTTTCATTCTATTAATGTGGTATATCACATTATTGAATCACATTATTGATTTGCAAATGCTGAACCATCCTTGTTTCCCAGGGATAAATCCTGTCTGACCATGGTGTATGATTCTTTATTGTTCTATTCAATACAGTTTTGCTAATATTTTGTTGTGAATTTTTGCATATATATTCTTCAGAGATATCGGTCTATTGTTTTCTTTTCTTGTAGTGTCTTTATCTGGCTTTGGTGTCAGGATAATGCTAGCCTTGCCAAATGAGTTTGGGAGTTTTCCCTCCTCTTCAGTTTTTTGGAAGAGTTTGAGAAAGATTGGCATTAATTCATATTTAACCATCTGGTCTTGGATTTTTCTTTGTTGGAGATTTTTGATTACTGATTCAATCTCCTTACTTGTCACTGGCTTGTTCAGATGTTTTATTCCTTCATGATTCAATCTTGGTAGTTGTATGTTTCCGGAAATTTATCAAATTATTCTAGGTTACCGAATTTGTTGGCATATTCATAGTAGTTTCTTATGATTCCATGCATTTCTGTAGTATCAGTTGTGATGTCTCTTCGTTCATTTCTTTATTTTATTTATTGGGTCTTGTCTCTTTTTTTCTTAGTCTAGCAAAAGGCTTACCAATTTTGTTTATCTTTTCCAAAAAAGTAGTTCTTAGTTTCAATGATTTTTTTATTACCTTTTTGGGTTTCTGTTTCATTTATTTATGCTCTGATCTTTGTGATTTTTTTCCTTCTGCTAACTTTGGACTTGTATTTTTGTATGTCTTGGACTTTGTCTTGTCGTTGGACTTATATTTTATATTTAGTTTTTAAAAATCTAATTCTTTGAGGTGTACAGTTAGGTTTTTTATTTGAAAAATTTTTAAATATAAGTATTTTTCACTATAAACTCCCTTCTTAGGACTACTTTTGCTGCATCCCATAAATTTTGGTGTGCTGTTTTACATTTTAATTTGTTTTAAGATTTTTTGACTTATTGATTGTTCAAAAGTCTGTTCTTTAATTTCCATATATTTGAAGATTTTCCATCTTTCATCTTGTTATTGATTTCCAGTGTCATACCCTTATGGTTGGAAAAGATAATTGGTATGACTTCAATATTCTTAAATTTGTTGAGACTTGTTTTGTGGCCTAACATAATCTGTCGTAGAGAATGTTTTGTGCACACATAAAAAGAATGTGTATTCTGTTGCTGTTTGATAGAATGTTGTATATTAGGTCCATTTGGTCTAAAGTAAGGTTCAATTCCATTGTTTTCCTTTTGATTTCTGTCTGGATAATCTGTCTGTCATTGAAGTGAAGTATTGAAATCTTCTACTATTATTGTATTACCCATTTCTCCCTTTTTGATCTGTTAGTATTTGCTTAATATAGTCAGGTGCTCTGATTACAATTGGTGTATCTTCTTAGTGAATTCACCCCTTTATCATTATATAATGACCTTTTTTGCCTCTTGTTACTGTTTTTGGCTTAAAGTCTATTTTATCTGATATAAATTTAGTGCTAACCATGCTTTTGATTTCTACTTGCATGGTTATCTTTTTCCATCCCTTCACTTTGTGTCTATGTGTATCCTTAAAGATAAGTGAGTCTCTGTTTGGCAGCATATAGTTGGGTCCCATTTTTTTTGTTTAGTTTTGTTTTCATTTTTTGTTCTTGTTTCTGTTTTTGTTTTTTATCCAGCCACTCTATGCCTTTTGATCAGGGAATTTAATCTACTTACATTTAGAGTAATTATGGTTAAGTAAGACTTACTAATGCCATTTTATTAATTGTTTTCTGGCTCTTTTGTAGTTCCCTTGTGTCTTTATTTATCTCTTGCTGCCTTCTTCTGTGAATCGGTGTCGATATGCTAAGTACATAGTGTTCATATGCTAAGATCCCTTTAATTTTTGTGAATCTATCATAGGTTTTTGCTTTTTGGTTACCATGAGGCTTACCTAAAACAATCTTTGTAACAGTCTATTTTAAGTGGGTAACACCTTAACTTCAAATGCATACAAAAACTCTACCCTTTTACTTCCCTCTTTTATAATTTTAATGTCACAGTCTATCTCTTTTTATAATGTGCATTCTTTAACAACTTATAGTAGCTATAGTTATTTTAATTTGATTATCCTTTAACTTTTATGTTATAGTTAAGTAGTTAACATACCACCACATTACAGTATTAGAGTATTCCAAATTCGACTATACATTTACTTTTACCAGTGTTTTGTGTATTTTCATATGTTTTCATGTTACTATTAAGCATTTCATTTCAGATTAAAGAACTCCTTTCAGTATTTCTTATAAGGCAGGTCTAGTGGAGAAACTATCAGCTTTTGTTTGTCTGAGAAAGTCTTTATCTCTTTTTCATTACCGAAGTATAACTTTGCTGAAAGTTCTTGATTAACATATTTTTTCTTTCAGCACTTTGAATATATCATCCCACTTTCTTTTGGCCCATAAGGTTTTTGCTGAGAAATCTGCTGATTGACTCATGGGGGTTCCTTTGTAGATTACAATTTTTCTTTCCTCTTTCTGCTTTTAGGATTTTGTCCTTGTCCGATTTTGACAGTTTTATTATGATTCTTGGAGATCATTTTAGATTGAAATTATGGGGTGACCTATTACTTTCATGGACTTGTATATCCAAATCTCTCCTCAGGTTGGGAAGTTCTCAGCCATTATTCCTTTAAATAAGCTTTCTGTCCCCCTCCTTTTTTGGAATTCCAATAAATCATACCTTATTTCTTTTTATGGTGTCTCATAGATCACATAGGCTTTCTTTACGCTTTCATTCTCTTTTCTTTATTCTCCTTTAACTGGATAATTTCAAGTTTCTTACCTTCTAACTCATAGATTCTTTCTTCTGTTTGGCTTAATTGGCCATTGATACTTTTAATTGCAGTTTTCATTTCATTTCATTGAATTCTTCAGCTCCAGAATTTCTGTTTAGTTCTTTTTTGTGTACTCCCTAGACATCTACCAAAGTTCTCTGCTACTGCTGCCTTTGGAAGCTCAAACAAGGAGCCAGCCGCAGAGTGGGGGTGGTGTGTGGGTGCGACATTCAGGACAGTCATAGAGATCCATGAGTGATGCTTTCCCAGCTGCTCATGAGTGGACTTCTTGATGGAGTCCACAATGTAGCCATCAGGGACCATGTCCCTTTAATGCTCTCTAAGTATTTTGTCTACCACTCTCCTAATCCCATCCCTCTGCCTCATCATAGAACTTCTAATTTAGTACCCTAAGGTTCTTCAAGATAGAAAGGAGACTCTTTGGAAGTGTCCCACACAGTTGGGGAAGTCAAGCAAACACTTACCTGTTCTCCCCTCTCCCTGTGGGAGAAATCATGGCTGATAATGTCTGAGCCATAAGCTGTGCCATCTTTGAGGAAGGGTGGTGCAAGCAAAGTCAAGCCGTTTCTCTTATCCACTCCAGTACATTTCAAAAAAATTTTTTTCTTCACTGGAGTGCTAGAAATTCTCTTCTGGAAACCTGGACTTCCACACATGGGCTTTCTTGTCCATGGCAGACTGCCAAGTCAGTGTTCTTCGGGTACTCCTAGGCTATGACTGACAGGGACTGGAATCAGTTCACAGGTTTCTGCAGGGACTGCAAGTGGTACAGAGGTCTCTCTGCTCTTACCTAATGCACAGGGATGGATGTCGAATTTTTGTTGTGGAAGTTGGGGAGGGAAATACTAAGAATGTCTTATGATGCTGACATCACTTCAGTAAACCATTAGGATATAATTGAAATTCAGTTTATCTCTCCTAAAATTTATTCATGCATGTCTTCTAAGTCTCAGCTTAGATATTTGTTTTTGTTAAACACCTAATGTCTTTATTACTTTATTTATAGAAAATATCCTCTAACATAAATATGCCAACTAGTTATTAGAAAATGTATCACTTTCCAATTGATCATGTACTGAAAATAACTTCCACTGAATATATTTCTGTCTTCAGTAGATTTCAAGGTTTGAGTAAAAAATTTTTAAAATATATGTGAACTTTGTCCTAATTAGATCTAACTCAAATGTCACTTCTTTTGTAATTCTCTCTCTGATGTTTTCATATGCAATGTCACATTTTCCTCTGCACTTCCACTGCATCCTGCAGCTCTCTCTCACCTGTCATAATGTGGACTAGTGAGATATGTGCTCTCATATGAAATCGTGCACTGTAAAAGAATGAACATCGTGTATTATAGTTCTACTGAGCTACCCAGTACCCTCACATATTGCCTTCCATAGGAGGTGATCAATATGTCGACTGAGCTCTAGTCATTTAAAACTTCATTTGGTATACTCTTTGATATGTCTTACTTTCACAGCATAACTATACTCTACTTCAAGTGACTTCTTAAAATATTTCTGTGCAGTTTGCTTTATTATAACTGCTTTAAATAGTTTTTAAATTTAGTGGTTTGGTAGACTGTATAGTGATGTATAAAAGGATATAGATTAAGCATATATTAAATTTTCAGAGAGAATTTAAATGATAAATATAATCGTGGGGAGGTAGCTCTCTCTGTCTCTTTCTGTCTCTCTCACACATACACATGCACATACACACACAATCTCAATTTCCAAATCTCATTCAGGATGAATTTTATTACTCAATGAGCAATTAATTTTTATAACCAATAAGAGAATCAATCAACAATAATCACACACACATGTACACACAAACAGAAAAATACCCACAGTCTATTCCTTCCAATCATTATCTATCTTCAAAAATGCAATATAATAAATAAAATGACCTAGCCTCTAGAGGAGTTAGTGAAATAGAGATTACAATACTCTTCCGACATCATGATAGCAGAGTATGTGTGTTTTGTAAGATATTTCAAATCTTTCATTGCAAAATTGTTTAAGATAACCCCTTACTTAGCCAATATATTTAATCTCTAATCCCATATTGATCATCATTTTCCCCTGAGCTTCTGGTTTCTCAGATTTCTGACCATGGCTAACTCTTCAAAAAAATTCTGCTCATTATTAAAGGCTGGAAAGAGTTATAAATGAAATAAAATATGATTTAATAAATCAATATAATACATTTTACTATTTCAAAACATTTTAAGATGTGAGTTGATTTGGGCTATATTTCAGTATATAATATTTTAGTTTTTGTGACAATATTTCTAGCAAATGAAGGGAAATGATATTTCATGACCTAATGTTCTTTACAGCAAGTAACAGAAACAGATAAGGAAAATGTTAACCAAAAAATGTCTAGGTATTGGGTAGCTCATAGACATGGCGTCAGAAAGGACATGTATGGAGATGTCCCAGGATAGAGATGGTAAGAACCAGTGGAACATTAGTGATTCCAAAATGGGGTATCAAAAAACAAAACACCACAAACTACAACAGTAATAATAATAAAAAAATCAGTGGAGGTATATTTTCACATTTAGACTTTTTTTTAAATGTTTATTTATTTTTGAGAGAGACAGAGACAGAATGTAAGTGGGTTAGGGTCAGACAGAGAGGGAGACACAGAATCCAAAGCAGGCTCCAGGCTCTGAACTGTCAGCACAGAGCCTGACGTGGGGCTTGAACTCACAGACCACAAGATCATGACCTGAGCCGAAGTCAGGTGCTTGACTGACTGAGCCACCCAGGCACCCCACATTTAGACTTTTAAAGAAAGCATGAAAACACTTTCATATCAAGAATTTAATGAAAAGTGTTGCATATGTTGATATGTTGATTATCTTCTAGCCCAGTGATTCTGTTAACTTGCATGGCATAAAGTTCTCCATGATAGTTTGGTAAATGAGAATTGATTAGAGAAGCCTTAATTCCTTTGGACTAGCCACTGATAATACCGTCCGATTCAATAGAAAGATTAACTTCTTTACTGCCTTTCTTTTGAATTATAATGTAAATAAACATATGTTAGCTTTACATGTAGTGGTTCCTGGTAGTAAAGGGACAAATTAAAAGTGGGGGGAAAAAGAGAAAGACAGAGGGAGAGGAGAGAGAGAGAGAAGGAAGGAAGGAGGAAAGGAAGGTGGTAGGGAACTTGAAGATATGTTTTTTTGTGTGCAATTTTCAATTTGTAAACTAACAACTTTCATAGCTTTTTGTAGTAGACTGTACAATGGCCCCAAAGATATCCATGCCCTAATAGTCCCTAGACTCTGAATGTTACTGTATATGGCAAAAGAGACTGTAGATGTGATTAAGGATCTATTTTTTTTTTCTAAATGTTTTCATTTATATTTGAGAGAGAGAGAGCATGCACGTGCAAATGGGGGAGAGGCAGAGAGAGAGGGAGACACAGAATCTGAAGCAGGCTCCAGGCTCCCAGCTGTCTGCACACAGCCCGACGTGGTGCTTGAACCCAGGAGCAGTGAGATCGGACTGAACCGAAGTCAGATGCTTAACCAACTGAGCCACCCAGACACCCCAAAAAGAATTTTGATATGGGGAAATTATCCTGAGTTATCTGAATGGGCCCTAAATATAATTACAAGAACTTTTATAAGAGGAAAGCAGGGAATATTTAAGTACAGAAGAAGTAGGAGACACAATGACAGGATCAAAAGGTTGAAATAATGCAAGGGAGGATTCACAGACCAGGGAGACATGATAACAGAAGCAAGAGGTCGGAATAAGGAAAGGGAGGATTCATGGAGCTAGAAAAAACTGGGAAATATATTATGCCTCTTAAGGAGTTATGGCCCTCCCAACACTTTGGTGTCAACCCAGTAAAACTCATCACTGAATTTGACCTCCAGAACTATAACGAAATATTTTTTTATTCCTTTATAGTTTAAGCCATCAAATTTGTGTTGATTTGTTATAACAGTCATAGGAAACTAGTACACTTTTTTATTAAGTATGAAATAACTAGAGCATTCAGCAAATTAGAATCCTTGATGCCAATAACCTGTGTTTTTTCTATGGGAGTCAATTTTTGATGATTTAAAGGAAGGAAATACATAATATTCCTAGTGAGCATCTATTATTTATTCTTTAAGAGCTAATTTGAGAAACATGTTGTCAATTTTATAGTCAAAGGAAAAAGACCGATTTTCAAATTTATTGATGGCTACCTGGTGAATTGAAGCATAGGTGGAATTTTTCTAATTAAACTCAAATTTCCTATCATTGTCAAGAAATTATTTGGGGTATTTGTAGTTTGGAGTAGCAAATAGACATGTTAATGAAAGGTTATAGTCATCCTTTTAAACAAAAAAGATGGTTTGAAAAATGATGATGGACTAGTAGCTGTGCTAGATATATATAATTTGTTCCTCTATTTTTTTTACACTATACTCTGAGACCTGGGATAGTCCTTGCTGGCTCTGTATCTAGAGGCACAAATGGGTGGGATGACCAAAGATGGGCACCAGTAGGTATTGGAGGGTTGGAGGGTTGGAAGAGAATGAAGTTAGGATATTTATTTCTTACATTTTTCCCTTCCAGATAGCCATGGTAGAATGTGAAGGCCATAGTTCCTGCCAATCAGCTCTTGTTCCCTCCTGATTACAATAATAATTTCTTTCTCTCACTTCTTACTGCTACTAGCCCTGGGGTAGCGTAACCTCACTAGCGCTTTGTTGGTTTCCCTGAACTCTGGCATGCATTGTGAATAGTCTTTTTGTGTTTTTATCTCTTCGATTAAATTCTTTTGTGTCATCTATTTTTCTACCAAAAATATTTATTGAAATGCAGGCACGAGTGAAACAATTGACATGAATCTGATTATTTTATTTTTACAGTGACCTTGTGAGTTAGGTACTATTCTAACCAAATTTAAAACATGAGAATATTGGGGTGCCTAGGTGGGTTGGTCGGTTAAGTATCTGACTCTTGGTTTCAGCTCAGGTCATGATCTCACAGTTTGTGAGATCAAGCCCCTTGTGGGGCTCTGCACTGAGTGTGGAGCCTGGTTGGGATTCTCTCTCTGGCCTTCCTGCTCATGCTTGCTCGATGATAGATAGATAGATAGATAGATAGATAGATAGATAGATAGATAGATAGATAGATAGACTGAAAAACATAAAGTTTAAATACCTTGATGGTCACATATCTAAGAAATGTCTAAGTCAAAAATGAAGTCCACTGAATTTGACTCCAGAAATGATCTTAGATGTGGTAGTAAATTAGCTAATATGCTTTAAAGGATAATTTAATATTTTTAGTGTCTATATAAATCTCATAGACAAGACTTGAGTCCATAAAAAAATAGAATAGAAACATGTTAGGAAAATTAAATTAATACGTAATAAAACTAACACAGAAGACATTGACCATATAATTTGGGTTTATTTCTGAGTTTTCTATTCTGCTACTCTGATGTATGTGTTTCTTTTTGTGCCAGTATCATACTGTTTTGATCACTACAACTTTGTAATATAACTTGAAGTCCAGATTTATGATACCTCCAGCTTTGCTTTGCTTTTTCAAGATGGCTTTGGCTATTCAGAGACTTTGTCGTTCCATACAAATTTTAGGATTTTTTTGTTTTGTTTTTTGTTTTTTGTTTTTTTAATCAATTTATTGTCAAATTGGTTTCCATACAACACCCAGTGCTCATCCCAACAAATGCCCTCCTTAGTGCCCGTCACCCTCTCTCCCCCCCCATATCCTTCTCAACCCTCAGTTTGTTCTTAGTATTTGACAGTCTCGTATGTTTTGTCTCCCTCCATCTCTGTGGCTCCCCCCCCCGTCTTCCCCTCCCCCATGGTTTTCTGCTAAGTCTCTCAAAATCCACCTATACGTGAAAACATATGGTATCTGTCTTTCTCTGACTGACTTATTTTACTTAGCATAGTATCCTCCAGTTCCATCCATGTTGCTACACATGGCCAGATTTCATTGTTTCTCATTGCTGTGTAGTATTCCATTGTATATATATATATACCACATCTTTATCCATTCATCAGTTGATGGACCCTTAGTCTCTTTCCATGATTTGGCTATTGTCAAAAGTGCTGCTGTCAACATCGGGGTACACGTGTCCCTATGCCTCAGCACTCCTGTATCTCTTGGGTAAATTCCTAGCAATGCTATTTCTGGGTCATAGGGTAGTTCTATTTCTATTTTTTTTTTTTTGAGGAACCTCCACACCATTCTCCAGAGCAGCTGCACCAGTTTATATTCCCACCAACAGTGTAAAAGAGTGCCTGTTTCTCCACATCCTCACCAGCATCTGTAGTTTCCAGATTTGCTCATTTTAGCCACTCTATCTCAGAGTGTGAGGTGGTTATCTCAGTGTGGTTTTGATTTGTTTTCCCTGATGATAATGACATTGAGCATTATTTCATGTGTCTGTTGGCCGTCTGTCTTGATGATTACTGCTTTGTAGTAGAGGTTAAAGTCTGGGATCATGATGCCTCCCGCCTTGGTTTTCTTCTTCAATATTTCTTTGGCTATTAGGGGTCTTTTGTGGTTCCATACAAATTTTAGGATTGTTTGCTCTAGCTTTGAGAAGAATGCTGGTGCAATTTTGATTGGGATTGCATTGAATGTGTAGATTGCTTTGGGTAGTATTGCCATCTTAACAATATTTATTCTTCCAATCCATGAGCATGGGATGTTTTTCCATTTCCTTGTGTCTTCAGTTTTCTTCATAAGTTTTGTAGAGTTTTCAGCATAGAGATCTTTTACACCTTTCGCGTTAGGTTTATTCTTAGGTATTTGATGGTTTTTGGTGCAACTGTGAATGGGATTCGCTTCTTTATTTCTCTTTCTATTGCTTCATTGTTGGTGTAAAGGAATGCAACCAATTTCTTTACATTGATTTTGTACCCTGCAACTTTGCTGAATTCATCGATCAGTTCTAGCAGACTTTTGTGGGATTCTTTCGGGTTTTCCATGTAATGTATTATGTCGCCTGCAAAAAGTGAAAGTTTGACTTTATCCTTGCCAATATTGATGCCTTTTATTTTGTTTTGTTGTCTGATTGCTGGTTCTAGGGCCTCCAACACTATGTTAAATAGCAATGGTGAGAATGGACATCACTGTCGTGTTCCTGATCTCAGGGGGAAGACTCTCAGTTCTTCCCCATTGAGGATGATATTAGCTGTGGGCTTTTCATAAACGGCTTTTATGATGTTTAAGCATGTTCCTTCTATCCCGACTTTCTTGAGGGTTTTTATTAAGAAGGGATGCTGTATTTTGTCAAATGCTTTTTCTGCATCTATTGACAGGATCATATGGTTCTTATCTTTTCTTTTGTTAATGTGATGTATCACATTGATTGATATGCGAATATTGAACCAGCCCAGCAACCCAGGGATGAATCCTTCTTGGTCATGGTGAATAATTCTTTTTATATGCTGTTGAATTCTATTTGCTAGTATCTTGTTGAAAATTTTTGCATCCATATTCATCAGGGATATTGGCCTGTAGTTCTCTTTTTTTGCTGAGACTCTATCTCGTTTGGGAATCAAATTGATGCTGGCTTCATAGAATGAGTCCAAGAGTTTTCCTTCCATTTCAATTTTTTGGAACAGCTTAAGGAGGATAGGTATTCTCTCTGTTTTAAATCTCTGGTAAAATTCCCCAGAGAAGCCATTTGCTCCAGGACTCTTATTTTTTGGGAGATTTTTGATAACTGATTCAATTTCTTCACCAGTTATCGGTCTGTTCAAATTTTCTATTTCTTTCCATTTAAGTTTTGGTAGTGTGTGGCTGTTTAGGAATTTGTCCATTTCTTCCAGGTTGTCCAATTTGATGACGTATAATTTTTCACAGTATTCCCTGATAATTGCTTGTATTTCTGATGGATTGATTGTAATCATTCCCTTTTCCTTTGTGATTTTATCTATTTGGGTTCTCTCACTTTTCTTTTGAGAAGCCTGGCTAGAGGTTTATCAATTTTGTTAATTTTTTCAAAGAACAGGCTCTTGGTTTCATTGATCTGTTCCACTACTTTTTTGGTTTCCATATTATTAATTTCTGCCCTGATTTTTGTTATTTATCTCTTTCTGCTGGGTTTGGGGTATCTTAGCTGTTCTGCTTCTAGTTCTTTTAGGTGTGCTGTTAGATTTTGTGTTAGTGATTTTTTTTTGTTTCTTGTGGTAGGCCTGGATTACAATATATTTCCCTCTCAGGACTACCTTTGCCGCATCCCAAAGCGTTTGGATTGTTGCATTTACATTTTCATTTGTTTCCATGTATTTTTTAATTTCTTCTTGGTTGACCCATTTGTTCTTTAGTAGGCTATTCTTTAATCTCCATGTTTTTAGGGGTTTTCCAGACTTTTTCCTGTGGTCGATTTCAAGTTTCCTGACATTGTGGTCTGAAAATGTGCATGGTATGATCTCGATTCTTTTATATTTATTTAGAGCTTCCTTGTGCCCCAGAATGTGGTCTATCTTGGAAAATGTACCATGTGCATTTGAGAAGAATGTAAATTCCTTTGCTCCTGGATAGAGGACCCTGAAGATGTCAGTCAGGTCCATCTGTTCAAATGTGTCATTTAGGGCCATTGTTTCTTTAGTGATTCTCTGTTTAGTTGATCTATCCAATGCTGTGAGTGGAGTGTTAAAGTCCTCTGTAATTAGCACATTTTTATCAATAAGATTGCTTATGTTTGTAATTAGTTGTTTTACAAATTTGGGTGCCTCTAAATTCGGTGGGTAGATATTTATAATTGTTAGCTCTTCCTGCTGGATAGTCCCTGTGATTATTATATAATTCCCTTCTTCATCTCTTGTTTACGTTAAAGTCTAGTTTGCGTGATATAAGTGTGGCTACTCCAGCTTTCTTTTTACTACCAGTAGTGTGGTAGATAGTTCTCCATCCCCTCACTTTCGATCTGAAGGTGTGTCCTCATCCAAAATGAGTCTCTTGAAGACAACAAATAGATGGGTCTTGTTTTTTAATCCATTCTGTTACCCTATGTCTTTTAATTGGAGCATTTAGTCCATTTACATTCAGTGTTAATATTGAAAAATATGGGCTTACAGTCCCTGTATTATCCGTAGGATTCATGCTTGTAAGTCTGTCTCTGGTACTTTGTGTTTCTTGCAACCTTTCCTTCATAGAGTCCCCCTCAGGATCTCTTGTAATGCTGGCTTATTTGTGATGAATTCCTTCGGTTTTTGTTTGTTTGGGAAAATGTTTATGTCTCCTTCATTCTGTATGACAGGCTGGCCGGATAAAGGATTCTTGGCTGCATATCTTTCCTGTTCATCACATTGAAGATATTCTGCCATTCCTTTATGGCCTGCCAAGTTTCTGTAGACAAATCTGCTACTACCCTTATGTATCTACCTTTGTATGTTAAGACCTGTTTATCCCTAGCTGCTTTCAGAATTTTCTTTGGTTCTTGTATTTTGCCAGTTTCACTATGATGTGTCATGCAGAAGGTCTATTTAATTTACGTCTGAGGGGAGTTCTCTGTGCCTTTTGGATTTCAATGCCTGTTTCCTTCCTTATGTTGGGGAAGTTCTCAGCAATGATTTGTTCAAGAACCCCTTCGACTCCTTTCTCTCTCTCTCTTTCCTCTGGAATTCCTATGATACGGATATTGTTACATTTGATTGTATCACTCAGCTCTCGAATTCTCCTTTCCTGTTCCTGAATCAGCTTCTCTCTCTTTTTCTCTGTTTCCTCTTTTTCCATAATTTTATCTTCTAATTCACCTATTCTCTCTTCTGCCTCTTCAGTCTGTACTGTGCCTGCCTCCAATTTGTTTTGCACCTCATTTAAAGCATTTTTTAATTCCTCCAGACTGTTTTTAAGGTCCTTGATCTTTGCAGGAAGGGACTCCCTGCATTCTTCTATGCTTTTCTCAAGCCCAGCCCAGTTTTATGATTATCATTCTATATTCATATTCTGTTATGTTGCTTATATCTGTTTTCATCAATTATTGAGCTGTCACTATTTCCTGTAATTTCTTTTGAGGAGAATTCTTCCATTTCATCATTTTGGCTAGGTGTGTTTTGGTTTGTTTACTGAGGTTGCCCTGGAAAGGAAAACAGACAGACAAACAGGAAACAAAAACACACAAATGTACTGACAATACAGGCAAGCAGATCACAACAGAAAAAAGAATAACAAATGACACTCTGAAGGCATATGACCTGAAATACCAGCTACACCTTAAGGCCAGGGTGTGTGCTGTGCTGATGGCTGAGCATATACAGAGAGAGTAATGACAGGAGCAGGGAGAAGGAGCAAATGAACTTTTACCAAGTAGAGAGACTAAAAGGCTTAATCCAGAAAGAGAGAAGTCAGAATAAGGAAGGAGGCGAGGAAAAAGAAATGAAGATAGATGTTTCCCAGATGAACTATGTGGCCCAGTTATTCCAGAGAGAGAGAGAGGACAGTACAGAAGGAGGTATAGAACATGCATTGAGAGAGTTGGTTAAATGTCTGTTTCAGCAAGCCAATACCCCAGGTAACTGGCTCAGGGGTGAGGAGAGATAAAAAGGAGAAAAGGTAGAGTATATCTAAAAAAGAATTGACCTGGAGTTAATCCAGGCAGTGTCTCATCGCCATTTGTGTCTCAGTGTCTATTGCTCCTGCAGAAAGGTGTGTCTCTTATGGGGAGAGGCGTGGTTTGGTGTAGGTGGGTCCCGCCTCCACTGCCAGCCGGTGGATGGAATCTTAGAGTTTGGCTTTGTGGGTATGCGGGACAACAATGGCGTCCCCCCAGTCCCCTCTTCAGGGACCCGGAGTCTCAAATCATCCCTTTGTTTCTGTCCTCGCTCTGCCTGGGATGCAGGCATAGTGCAATTTGTTGGGCGGTCGCGTGCCCCATGCTTATCTGAGTTTTTTAACTTGCTTCAACTGCTACACCCAGTTTCCCTTATGTAAATTGTGTCTCTGGGGTAGCACCAATCCAGAGGTGGCTCCGCATCTCCCCAGAATGAGGGCTGGGTGGCTGCTGCTGGCCCCAATGTGAAGAGGGTTCTGCTGTTAGCAACGGAACTTCTCTTCAAATGCCTTGTGGTTAGGGACTGGATGATAGGCTCCCTCTCCGTCCCCATCTGAGGTTTTTCTCTCGTTTAGATACCGACTGCTCTATACTTTTCCAGCTGTTCTTTTTCTTCCCTTTGTCTTTCCGCAGAAGGGGCTCCCTCCCCTCCATACCCCGTGGTTCATTTTTATCTCCCCCAGATTGCACTCATGCACTCATTTAGGTACTTTCTGGATTTTGCATTCTCTTTCTTGTAGACTCCAACTCCTTTGCTCCCAGACTCTTGGGGTTGAGAGTCCTTTGGTTTCCATCCTTCTTTGTTTGAAAGACACGGGGAATACCGGGTCCCCAAACTGCTCCTCCATGTTGGCCCTGCCCCAGGATTGTTTTTTATAAAAGTCCTGTGAACATGCTGTTGATATTTTGATAGGTATTGAATTAAATACGTAGGTTGCTTTTGGTTGTATAGACATTTTAACAATAATTGTTCTCCCAATTCATGAGCATGGGATTTCGTTCCATTTCTTTGTGTTGACTTCCATTTCTTTCACCAGTTTTTATAGTTCTCAGAGTACAGGTATTTCACTGGTTTGGTTAGGTTTATTCCTAGGTATCTTATGATTTTGGGTGCAATTATAAATGGAATTGATTCCTTAACTTCTCTTTTTGCTGCTTCATTTTTGGTATATAGAAATACAGCACATCTGTATATTGATTTTTGTATCCTGCCACTTTCCTGAATTCTTTTGTCAGTTCTAGCATTTGTTTTTGATGGGGTCTTTAGAATTTTCTGTATATAGTATCATGTCATCTGCAAGTAGTGCAAGCTTTACATCTTTTTTTTTAATGTTTACTTATTTATTTTGAGAGAGAGGCAGAGAGGGAGAGAGAGAGAGTCCCAAGCAGGGTCCACACTGATAGCAAAGCCTGACACAGAGATCAATCCCATGAACCATGAGATCATGACCTGAGCCAAAATCAAGAGTTGGATCCTTAACCAACTAAGCCACCCAGGTACACTGAAAGTTTTACTTCTTCCTTAACAATTTGGACACCTTATTTCTTTTTGTTGTCTGATTGCTGTGACTAGGTCTTCCAGTACTCTGTTGAATAAAACTAGTGAGAATGGGCATCCTTGTCTCGTTCCTAACCTTGGGGGAGAAGCTCTCAGTTTTTACCCATTAAGGATGATACTAGCTGTGGGTTTTTCACGTATGGTCTTTAGTATGCTGAAGTATGTTCCCTCTAAACTACTTGTTGAGGGGTTTTTATCATGAATGGATATTACACTTTGCCAAATGTTTTTTCTTCATCTATCAAAATGATCATTTGGTTCATATTCTTTCTCTTATCGATGTGACATATCACACTGATTGATTTGTGAATGTTGAACCACTCTTGCAAATCCAGGAATAAACCCCACTTGATCCTGGTTAATGCTTTTTTTTTTAATGTATTGATAAATTTGGTTTCCAGAGTACGTTGAGGAGTTTTGTATCTATGTTTATTAGAGTTATTGGCCTGTAGTTCTTTTTTTATGTGATGCCTTTATCTGGTTTTGGTATCTGGGTTATGCAGACCTCATAGAATGAATGTGTAAGTTTTCCTTCATTTTCTATTTTTTGGAGTAGTTTGAGAAGAATAGGTATGAACTCTTCTTTAAATGTTTGGTAGAATTCACCTGTGAAGCCATCTGGTCCTGGACTTTTGTTTGTGTATAGTTTTGTTTTTGGTTTTTTGTTTTATTATTATTAAGTCAATTTCTTTGCTTGTAATTCATCTGTTCAGATTTCTATTTCTTCCTGTTTTCAGCTTTGATAGGTTATATAGATTATATGTTTATAAGAATTTATTCATTTCTTCTAAGTGGTCCAATTTGTTGATATATAGTTTTTCATCATATTCTCTTATAACTGTTTGTATTTCTGTGGTGTTAGTTGTTATTTCTCCTCTCTTATTATGGTTTTATTTATTTGAATCCTTTCTCTCTTTTTCTTCGTAAGTCTGGGTAGAGGTTTATCAATTTTGTTATTTTTTTCAAAGAACCACCTCCTGATTTCATTGATCTATTCTATTGTTTGTTTAGTTTTTTACTTTCCATATCACTTATTTCTGCTCTAAATTTTATTATTTCCTTCGTTCTGCTGACTTTAGGTTTCATTTGTTTTTCTTTTTCTTTCTTCTTTAGGTATAAAATTTGGTTGTTTAATATTTTTCTTGCTTCTTGAGGTAGACTGCTTTTGCTGTGTCCAAAAGGTTTTGAATGGTTGTGTTTTCATTTTCATGTGTTTCTATGTACTTTTTAATTACTTCTTTTATTTCCTCTTTGACTCATTCATTGTTTTTTGGCTTTTTGTTTTTGGTTTTTTTTGTGGTTGTTTTTTTTTTTCTTTTGGTTTATTTTTGAGAGAAAAAGAGACAGAGTATGAGCAGGGGAGGGGCAGAGAGAGAGGGAGACACAGAATCTGAAGCAGGTTCCAGGCTTTGAGCTGTCAGTACAGAGCCCTATGCAGCACTCAAACTCATGAGTCATGAGATCATGACCTGAGCCAAAGTCAAACGCTTAACCGACTGGGCCACCCAGATGCCCCGATCCATTCATTGGTTAGTAGCATGTTATTTAAGCACCATGTATCTGTGGTCTTTCCAGATTTTTACTTGTGATTGACTTCTAGTTTCATAGCACTGTGATGAGAAAAGATGCATGATATGATTTTGATCAATTTGAATTTGTTGAGGCTTGTTTTGAGGCCTAATATGTGACCTATTCTAAAGAATGTCCCATGTGCGCTTGAAAAGAATGTGTATTCCACTGTTTTAAAATGGAATGTTCTAAATCTATCTGTTAAGTCCATCTGGTCCTGTGTGCCATTCAAAGCCATTTTTTCTTTGTTGATTTTGTGTTTCTATGATCTGTCTATTGATGTAAGTGAGGTGTTAAATTCCCATATTATTATTGTATTATTATCCCTTAGTTCCTTTATGCTTGCTATTAACGGTTTCTTGTATTTGGATGCTCCCATGTTGAGTACATACATATTTACAATTGTTGTATTTTCTTGTTGGATTGTTCCCTTTATTATTACATCGTATCTTCCTTTGTCTCATGTTATAGTCTTTGTTTTAAAGTCTATTTGATCAGGAATAAGTATTGCTACTCCAGCTTTCTTTTGACATCCATTTACATGATACATGATTCTCCATCCTCTCACTTTCAATCTGTAGGTGTCTTTAGGTTCAAAACGGGTCTCTTATAGGTAGCAGAGAGATAGGTATTGTTTCTTCATCGATTCTGTCACTCTGTGTCTTTTGATTGGAGTGTTTAGTCCATTTACATTCAAAATAACCAATAATATATATGTATTTATTCCCATTTTATACCTGTTTTGTGGCTGTTTATGAAGACTTTTCTGATCCTTTCTTATCTTTCTTTTATGGTTTGCTGGTTTTCTTCAGTGATATATTTGGGATTTTCTCTCTTTAAAATTTGAATATTTATTAGTGGGTTTTTTTTTTAATTTTTAACGTTTATTTATTTTTTGAGAGACAGAAACAGAACATGGGTGGGGGGAAGGACAGAGAGAGAGAGGGAAACACAGAATCTGAGGCAGGCTCAGATTGAGCTGTCAGCACGGAGTCCAATGTGGGGCTTGAACCCACAAACTGAGATCATGACCTGAGCTAAAGTTGAACGCTTAACCCACTCAGGTGCCTCATTAGTGGTTTTTGATTTGTGGCTACATTAGGTTTGTATATAACACCTTCTGCATAAAGCAGTTTATATTAAGTTATGGTCATTTAAGTTTCAACCCATCCTTTACTCCTCTCCTCCCCACGTTTTATTTCCATGTCGTCATATTTTACATCTTTTAATTTTGTGAATTCCTTGACTGATATTTTACAGGTATATTCATTTTTACTGCTTTCATGTTTCCTACCTTCATACTGTCATTTTTGGTTTTTCCTTTCCATTCAGAGTCCCCTTTTAATATTTCTTGCAGTGTCAGTTCAGTGGTCATGAATTCCTTTAGTTTTTGTCTGGGACTGCTTTTTATCTCTCTTTCTATTCTGAATGATAGTCTTGCTGAATAGAGTGTTCTTGTCTGCATTTTTTTCAGCACTTCGAATATATCATGCCACTCCCTTCTGGCTTAAAAATTTTCTGCTGAAAAATCCTGATAGCCTTATGTGTTTTTGTCTTGCTGTTTTAACATTTTTTTTTATCGCTATACTTTGACATTTTAATTAATATGTCTTGGTGTGGATCTGCTTTTATTGATTTTGTCGGGGTCTCCTGTGACTCCTGGATCTGGATATCTGTTTCCTTCCCTTGATTAGGGAAGTTTTCAGTCATTATCTCTTCAAATAAATTTCCTGTCCCTTCTTCTCTCTCCTCTTCTTCTGCGACTCCTGTAATATGAGTGTTGTTACATTTGATGGAGACACTGAGTTCCCTAAGTCTATTCTCGTTTTGTGTAATTCTTTTTTCCCTCTTTTGTTCAACTTGATTACTTTCCATTACTCTGTCTTCTAGGTCACTAATTTGTTCCTCTGTTTCTTCCAGCCTGTTATGCATTGCGTCAAGCATGTTTCTAATCTTGTTTATTGCACTTTTCATCTCTTATTGTTTCTTTTTTTATCTTTGTGTTAAGACATCACTGATGTCTTTCACTTCTTTCTCAAATCCAGTGAGTATCCTTATGATTATCGCTTTAAATGCCCAATTAGGTCTGTTGTCAATATCTGTTTCACCTACATCTCTGGCTGTGGCCTTGTCCTTTTCTTTCATTTGGGACAAATTTATCTGTCTTCTCATGTAGTCCAAATCTCTGTGCCTATTTGTGTGTGTTAAGCAAGTCAACTGCATCTCCTGTTCTTGACAGTAATGGCCTTATGAAGAAAAGGTCCTGTAGTGCCTGCTGTGTAGTATTCCCCTGTTCCCTGGTGCTTCTGGGAAGGGCTCCAATGTGTGCTTCATATGCTGTGCTATTGTGCCCTAGCTGCTTTATCCCTCAGGCCACTCATCAGCAGAAGTTTTCTTGGCCTGTTGTGGGCAGTGTTTCATTCCCGGCCTGAAAGTGGCACATCTTAACTGGGTGTGCTCTGGTCTGCTTGTGAAATGAAGCCTGTACCACTGCCACCGGGAGCAAGGCCTCACAAAACTCCCAGGTCAGGTGACATGGTGTTGGCAGGAGTTTGGGCCAGTCGTCTTGGGGAGAGGGCCCACCATGCTGGGACTGAGGCCAGGTGACTGGGAAGCTCAGTTCCACCAGAGTGCGGTGGAGATGAACCTTGGTGTAAGCAGGTTAGGTGGCAAGTGCTGCTGGTGCCTGCAGGTGGCCTTGTGCTTATGTTTGGGAGTGGGGAAGGGGAATGACACTGGTCAGTTCCTTTGTTTCTGGAGGAGTCTCTCCATGAACCTTCTCTCCTTGGGACACGCTCCAAGGTGAGCAATTAACCTCCCCAGTGTGTGCCCCAGGTGCTCTTCAGGTCATGGTTTCCAGGTTGTTTGCCCTTCCTTTTTTCCAAGAGCAGTCCCAATGTCCTCTGAGCTCTCCCAGAGCCAGGCACATTCACCTTTAATACTCCAGGCTTTAAGCCCTGCTGGTTTCAAGGACTCATGGGGCACCTGGGTGGCTCAGTGGGTTAAGCATCTGACTTCAGCTCAGGTCATGATCTCACAGCTTGTGAGTTCAAGCCCCGTGTCAGGCTCTGTGCTGACAGCTCAGAGCCTAGAGTTGCTTTGGATTCTGCGTCTCCCTCTCTCTCTGCCCCTCCCCCACTTGCATTCTCTCTCACTTTCTCTCTCTCTCTCTCAAAAATAAATAATAAAACAAACAAACAAACAAAAAAGAACTCCCAAAATTTGGGCCCTCTCGCTTTCCAAGCCAATTGCTATGGGGATTCATTTTTCCCATGTGCTCCCCTGTGTGTTAGTCTGTCTCTCACTCTTTGCAACCAGCACTCCCTCCCCACTGCAGCAGCCACAATCTGTTTCTCTCCCAAGCTGAGTCTGAGCCTCCAACCTTCTTTTCTACCTTTAGTTGTGGAATTTGTTCTTCCATTCTTCAGTTTGATTTCTGGAATATTAAAGATGATTTGATATTTATCTAGTCGTTCTCATGGGACAAGGTGACCCTAGGGTCCTCCTACTCTGCTATTATCTTCCTGTCCCCTATTTTTCAATTCTTCTACTAATCAGTGTTTCCTCTATATCTAATCAGTGCTTTCTCCTAATTACATTGGCAGATTTTCCTGTAAATTTAATAATGAGAATGTTTAGTTTTTCCTAACTTCGATATAAATATTTATAATATTTCATATCTAAAATACATTTACATCGGTACTCATAGTGACATAATTGTATCAAAGTATATTTTATTTTAGACAGATAGACTTTATCATGTAAGGAGATTTATTTCTCTTTACAGAAAGCCATTTATAGTAACTTGTAAATAAATTTAAGACCTATTAAATGCTTTTTCACACCTGGATATAATTCATATTCTTTATTAAGCCATTGACAAAATCTATTTCATGAATATATTTTCTAATATTGCCTCATTTTTAAATTACTATTTTGGGTGGTTTTTGGTGCATTATTTGATTAACTAGCTGATGAATTTTATTTAAGATTTTTATGTCTGTATTCATTAATGACATTGGTTGTAGATTTAATTTTTGGTAAAGGTTTACTGTCAAATTTATATTTTTCCTGAGAATCTTTTGGGTAATTTTCTATATTTTTTATACTTGAGCCAGTTTTTTTGACAGTTTTATTTTATTATTTTTGAAATATAGTTTACACACAATGTTACATTAGTTTCAGGTACACACATAAGGATTGTACTAGTCTGTACAATCTGCTGAGTCAGTTTTTAAAATGTAGAAGTAAAGTTTCTAGATCATGTCAATACTTCTTTTCTAGAAGATATCAATAACTCATCTATTTAACAACACCTTATTGTTATTTAAAGTAGTTTTACATTTTTTCAATTTATTTTCTTATAATTTTCCTGCTCAGTTTATTCTTATGCTATTTTGATGATTTCATTTTCATACATGTTAACCATTTCATAGAGAATTGCTAAGATTTATTTAATTTTATTATTTTTTAAAAGAAGAGAATTTTTTAAAAAATGACTATTTATTAATTTTGAGAGAGACAGAGAGAGAGCAGGGGAGGGGCAGAGAAAGAGGGAGAGAGAGACCCCAAGCAGTGTGGAGCCAGTCACAGGGCTCGAACTCACAAACCATGAGATCATGACCTGAGTTGAAATCAAGAGTCAGATGCAACTGACTGAGTCACCCAAGTACCCCAAGAATTGCAAAGATGTATAAATTTCAAAATAAGTTTTATACACTTAACGTATTATGGTCAAAAGTATGGGTTAGGTCTACAAATTCTACTTTGAGGTAAGATTTTTTTGTTTGTTTAATTGTTTGTTTCCTGCTACTTTGTTACTATATAACTGATTAGTTTTATAAATGACAAGGAAATTTTTCTCTGTACACTACGAAATTTGGTGTATGGTTAATAAAATAATAGTAATAATTATTTTATTCAAATCTTTAATGTTTTTACTTTTTTTCATATTTTGTCTCAAAATTGAGACAAATGAACTTATATCTTCTACAATTATTGAATTTCTAACAGTTTTGCATAATAATGTCCTATTTTAATATTATAAATTTGTGACTAGGATATTTTTATTGAAAAATTTACCTTTATAAGTATAAAATTACCTTATTTATCCACTTAAGTCATTTTTGCCTTGAAATATATTTTGTCTCTAAAAACATTGCAAGCCTTACATTTTTGTTTGTATTTGCCTGATATATTTTTGCCCGTTTTTTATTTTTAATTTTGGCAATTTGTTCCATGCTTCTTTTAAATAAACAGCATCTGTCAACTTTTGCTTTGTGATCTAATTTGGTACTTTTTGTTATTTAATGTGAATAGACCAATTCACAATTTGTTATCATCAGTGTTAGGTTTATTTGGGCTTTTTCTGACAACTTGCTTTGTGGTTTCTACTTTTATATTTTATTATTTCTCCTGACTTGCTTATGGACTACATCAACTATATTGTTTTCCTTTCTTTCTTTTTTTCTCCCTTTTTTTCTAGTTATTTAGAATGCATATATAACCTTATTACTGCAATATTTTCAAAAAAAATTGTCAGCATCATAAACTATCACATGTAAAAAATATATATAAAATTTTCCTTCCATGTCCAAGTATTTCCTAGTTTTTAAAAAAATTTTGGATATTTCATATTAATTTAAAGAAATGTTCTTTATAAGTGTAGTATTTTGTTACCATGCTTACTTCATGTCCTAAGAGTTGTTTTACATTACAATTCCCTCATTCTTTTCATTATCTTCTGTAGAACTGAAGTACACATTAGAATCATCGTTTTATGAAGGATACATTGATGATATATTTCTTAATCTCTTGCTCTGTGAGACTATTTCTCAAGGACCCTCATTTAGGAATGGCAATCAGGTAGAAAATAATATACAGCCAGAGTTTTGTTTGTGTTTTTTCCTTCTTTGGAACTAATCATTTTTCCCTACCAGAAACTTGAAGGATTTGAACCTTTATTTATCTTTTAACCTTCTCTGTCTTAGTAGGATATGTCTAGATTTGGGGTTATTTTTATTAATTTATTAGTAAATTTGATGACCCTTTTAGATTTACAGACTCTTGATATAAAGATTCCATTCTTTCTTGAGATTAGAAATTGTTGCAACTACTATGTTGGCTTTAGTTTCTTCTTCTGAAATTGCTATCTTTACCTATAGCATCTTCTGGCTTCTGCCTCATGTATATATTTATAATAGTCATTCTTATTTTTCCCCCTTTTTTCCTCTTAAATCTGTGGAAATGTCTTGAGTTTGTCTTATTTTTACCAGATTTAATTTTCTGCATTTTCAAATCTGCTGTTTACCGTTTGTATTGTACTATGAATTTACCCATTCAGTCCAATTGGACTCTCTTACTAACTGCTAGCTTTACTTTCACATTTGAGATATTCTCTTAATCTTAATCAGGGTATGTTTAAATATTAAAATGTCCTCTTCTCCTTTTTGTAGTAATTCTGCTTTATAAGGAGTTATCTGCAACATTATTAAGATTATGCCCGTTATTTGAGTAATGACTTCTTTTTACGTGTCTGGTGATTTTTTTTTCTGATTACTCGTCCTTACAGATGATATTCTGTGCTGTATAACATTGGGATTCGAGATGGTTCTATCAGGTATTGGTTTCCTATTAACATCTAAAAATCTTTTAGTCAAAAGAAAAAGCTTTAAATTTCCAGTTGTTTTAACTTTGCCAGTTCAAAGGTCCAGTGGCCTAAGGACAATAGGAGAGATCACAGCAGGGACTGTGTAGATTTGGCAGCCAGGACTAATCTTATTTCCTGAATTCAGTTGCCTTCATGGGGAGCAGTATTCCTGTTCTTTGTCTGGCATGGCTATTTGCACCTGTTGTCATCTGGACATAGACCTTGCCATCTGGCAAACATGTCAGAAATATTGGTGATATTCTCAGTGTCCTACTACTGCTGCAGAACTTACTCTTGCTCCAATCCTTGCCATGGGATCCAGTTGCGATCATGGTGCTCTATGGGCACATTTTTTATTTACTTCTGAATTGAACTTATCTTCCTTATGCCCATAATCCTGGATACATTTGGTTTTCCTGCAGTCAGCTCCTGTGGATTATTCTAGAAAAAGACACTCATGGCATGTGTAAATCTCTGTTCCTAGTTTTGACCCACGTTTTCATTCCTCAGCTCATTTCAGAGTGTGCAATGCTCTTTTCACTTGCATCTGGAAAATGGGAGGGTGGTGAGTTGGAAGGAGAGTGATTAGATGTCTGTGTTTGCCAGACTTTTGCCCAAAAGTAAATGCCTTCAAATCCTAAGATTAGTCATGAGTAAAGAGATATAATAGAAATATTCACTGACTTTAATAGATAGATATTTTTATTTACTTCATAGAAAACAATTCCCATTTTTATAATCATTCAATTCTAATTTCTTCTATTATCATTCTTTTTAAACATCTCATAACTTTTTCTTTTCTTTGGAGACCACAAATTATTACCAGTGGAAAGAGGACTGGACTAGGAGCCAGAAAAACAGAAGTCTGGTCCCAGATGTGATGCTCACTATCTATAGTCTGAAATTCTGTAAACTTCAATTTTATCGCCCTTAAAATGAAAGAAATAGACCACATTCTCTCTAACGTGCTTTCTACCTCTATACTTCTTCAAGTTCATATTAATGGAACCATTGCCAGGCTGAATCCGGACTTAAAAAATCTACGTAGAATAGATCAACAGGGAGGGACAAAGTTAATTCTTTGTTTAAAAGGCAAGAGGTCATTCAGTTCTAGATTACTAGTAAAATGGAGAATTTACAGAATAGCTAACTGGCGTGCTATTCGATGGATTATCCTCGACTTTACCCTATTAACAGTCTGTGTTCTATTGACATTATACTATTTCCAGAAGTAAAATATGCCAACTACCTCAAGTTAGGGGTACACTTGGGAGAATGATTTGGGAAATGCACCATGCGGATCTTTTCTGCGGCGTATTGTCTATCACAGAGAATATTGCTCCTGTTCTATTACCTTTGCTCACACTTTGCCTGAGTATCCCCAGCACTTCAGTCACTATGCATCATTGTGTATGATGTTGAATATGTTTAGGATTTTTGAAAAAGAGAAAAAGGGATTATCTTTCAGTCTTACTTAAAAGGGTTGATTTGTAATAAATAGTAATTTACTATTATTGTTACTGTTTCTCAAGGTATTCCTTAATCTATACAATGAAAAGTAGCTTTTGAGTACTTCGGTTATCTCTCAAATGGAGTAGTCTCTAGTTATTTTTATTTTAATTGATAATTAGTGGAAAATGTCACGAGCAAAAAAAAAAAAAAAAGTTCCAATACAGTCTTAAAGCCAACTAGTGTTTTATCCAGATGTCTCTCCTGCCTGGAAATGGTAGAAAATACAGCCTAGGGTTCACAAAAACCAAGGTCTGAAGATTTTGACCTTCAGTGTATGTGTGTTTCATGCCCATCTCTAATAATGACTGGGACTTTTTTAACATGCTTTCCCAGCCTATTCCTTACCAATGAAGCTGCTTTTTGTTGAATCTTTAAATATTAATGGCTTTTTCTCCCTATTGTTGGCCTCTTTTGTGAAGCTATAATTCAACTTTCCTTTGAACAAAAATCCCATTCGCATTCTATGTTCATTGACAATTTAAAATATCAGGATATTTTTTCTTAATACTATTTTCATGTTCAGCCAGATCAAAATTTAAATAAAGGAAGATGGTTATTTTTTTACTATTTCATTACATTTCTTTTTACTGAAGTAATTTTAAAATATTTTACTTTAGTTAATAATGAATCTATTTTTCTTCATATACACATATATATGAGTGTGTATATACATATGTATGTGTGTGTGTATATATATATATGTATATATATATATATATATATAATTTATTGTCAAATTGGTTTCCATACAACACCCAGTGCTCATCCCAAGTGCTCTCTTCAATGCCCATCACCCACTCTCCCCTCTCCCCCACCCCCATCAACTCTTAGTTTGTTGTCTGTATTTAAGAGTCTCTAAGTTTTGCCTCTCTCCCTCTCTGTGACTTTTTTTTTCCTCTTCCCTTCCCCCAAGGTCTTCTGCTAAGTCTCTCAAAATCCACCTATGCGTGAAAACATATGGTATCTGTCTTTCTCTGACTGACTTATTTCACTTAGCATAATACCCTCCAGTTCCATCCATGTTGCTATAAAAAGCCAGATTTCATTCTTTCTCATTGCTGCGTAGTACTCCATTGTATATATAAACCACAGCTTCTTTATCCATTCATCAGTTGATGGATACTTAGTCTCTTTCAATGATTTGGTTATTGTTGGAAGTGCTGCTATAAACACTGGGCTACACATGCCCCTATGCATCAGCACTCCTGTATCTCTTGGGTAAATTCCTAGCAATGCTATTGCTGGGTCATAGGGTAGTTCTATTTCTAATTTTTTTGAGGAACCTCCACACAGTTCTCCAGAGCAGCTGCACCAGTTTCCCACCTACAGTGTAAGAGGGTGCCTGTTTCTCCACAACCTCACCAGGATCTATAGTTTCCTGATTTGTTCATTTTAGCCACTCTGACCAGCATGAGGTGGTGTCTCAGTATGGTTTTGATTTGTATTTCCTGATGATGAGTGACATTGAGCATCGTTTCATATGTCTGTTGGCCATCGGGATGTCTTCTTTGGAAAAGTGTCTATTCATATTTTCTGCCCATTTCTTCACTGGATTATTTGTTTTTTGGGTGTGGAGTTTGGTGAGTTCTTTATATATTTTAGATACTAGCCCTTTATCCAATATGTCATTTGCAGCTATCTTTTCCTATTCCGTCTGTTCCCTGTTCGTTTTGTTGATTGTTTCCTTTACAGTGCAGAAGCTTTTTATCTTGATGAGGTCCCAATAGTTCATTTTTGCTTTCAAATCTATTTTTCAACTCCCTTTTCTGAAAGGTTATTATATTTCTCCTTGTTCTAGAAAAAAGTCCATGATAGTCTAGTGAACTGTAGAAATATTTACCTACTCTTAAAAAACATATACCCCTATATATTTTCATTTAAAAGACTATGCTTATTAGCCATTCAAACTTCTCAAATTTTTTTCTGTTTTGAAATAATCAGAAGCGTTCATTCTTGACCCCCTCACTCCCAATGCACCAACTGAATTTCCAGATGACTTGATTTTCTTATGCAGAAGATTACTCACTGAACATCCCTGATTTTAGTTCTCTTCTTCCTTCAATATTTCAGGACAGAATAAGTTTTCTTTAATAAACCTTTCATTCTCTCTTGCTCCATAAATTTGGGTGGATTCATTTGGAATTTGACTTCAAAGAACATGGAGGTCAGTGAGGACCATGAAAGACAGAGAAGCCTCTGTCTCCTGGGCTTCATGTCCCCCAGACAAGAACCTTGGAGTCCTCTTCATCTTTTGCAGTTCCTTCTCCACCCATGTTCTGGTGGAGACTTCAAAACTAAAGCCACTTTGGAAATGCTCAAATAATTTCCTCCTCATTCCATTGCTTCTGCCTTATTTTGGCATGCATTGTCTCTTGTCTAGACTCTTACATAACTCTTTATCTTATATCCTGTCCTAAAGGGCTTCACATTTCAAAGTTCTTCCATGGTATCAGAATAATATCTAACAAATAAATCTGATTATATTGCTTTACTGAATAGTGTTCCCCAATGTTTCCTGTATCCTTACTGTAAAATCCAGATTGCTTAACTTGTGCATGAGGTAACTCCACCCCATGGACTTCATACTCTCCATGAATTTCTACTGGATATAAAACCTGGATAGGGGCAGTAGTCATAAGCTAACATGGTAAGAGTAGACCTAAAATAAAATTTTGAAGTCTTAACACCATAGCAGGAAGTAGAGCCATGACTAACATTTTACAGTCTATATAGGTGATTTTAGTCACCATGCAAACATAGTGTTTGCACCAAGTAGTTAAGAACTTGGACTCGAACATCAGGTTGCCCCAGGCCATAATCTGGCTTCTCTACTTACTAATCTGTCCTTGAGCAAGAAATAAACCTCTTTGGCCTCCTTGTATATAATAAGTGTAATAGTTGTTCTTACCCCAGAAGTTATCATGAAGATTAAATTAAATAATAAGATTGAGGTGATTAGGTGAATTTGATCTTTCTGTTAACTTCAATTTAAGAATATTCTTCCATTTACTCTGACTTTTCTCCATTCTTAGTATTCCTTAAGGAAGTTTGTGCACGTAATTTATTTTTTATAACCCACTTATTGCTTACCTTCTTGCATTAGTGTACTAAAACTATAATCTTGATGTATTATTATTTTCATAATAACATTTTATAATACTTAAGATATTTTATAATATACACTTTTCTTATTAATAGTTCACTTTTTTAAAATTTTTTTTAATGTTTTTATTTATTTTTGAGACAGAGAGAGACAGAGCACGAGTGGGGGAGGGGCAGAGAGAGAGGGAGACACAGAATCTGAAGCAGGCTCCAGGCTCTGAGCTGTCAGCACAGAGCCCGACGCGGGGCTCGAACTCACAGACCGCGAGATCATGACCTGAGCCGAAGTCGGATGCTCAACCGACTGAGCCACCCAGGCGCCCCTAATAGTTCACTTTTTTAATAAAACCTTCAGCAAGTTGTCATTGACCTTTGACATTCTATCCGACATCTTCTTCACTTTGGCCTCTATCATTTTTCCCTTATTAGATCTGCAACACCATCTAGACAAGAACTTCCACTCCAGTCCAAATGATCTTTTCATTTACTATTGTTCTGACCCGCTATGTTTTCTCTTGTAGGCCAGGACCAAGGCCTGCTTAGGGCTGGGCCTTTGCTCATGATTTCCTTTCATTCCAATTGGAATGCCCTCCATTTCTGGCCCAGCCTTTCAAGCTTAGCCTAAGCGTGCCTGGGTGGCTCAGTTGGTTAAGGGTCCAACTTTGGCTCAGGTCATGATCTCACAGCTTGTGAGTTTGAGTCCCATGTCAGGTTCTGTTCTGACAGCATTGGATTTTGTGTCCCCGTCTCTCTCTGCCTCTCCCCTACTTGTGTTCTGTCTCTCTCTCTCAAAAATAAATAGACATTTAAAAATTTTTAATAAAAATAAAGCTCAGCCTAAGTTCTATCTCATCAAAGAAATCTTTGTTTATCACTTCAGCCTTTTAACTTTTCATAACCATCAAAAGTTATAGAATAAACAAGTAAATCCTTTTTTGGGGGGAGTCAAAATACACGTTGTACTCTTGCATCTCTTGTTTATTTGTTATGGCCAGTGACACAGGCTGACTAAAACCTTAGTTTCTTTTAATATGAAGTTATTTATATCTTCCTGATCTACTTCCTAGGGTTGCTATAAGTGATAAATAAAATAAGTCACAGGGATAAAAAGTAGAGCTTAGAGAATATAATCAATACTATAATAATAATATTATTATGTCACTGTATAGTGACAGATGATAAATACTTTTATCCTAGTTAGCATAGCATAACTTATAAAATTGTTTACTCACTATGTTGCAAACCTGAAACTAACATAGTTTTTTATATAAACTATACTTCAATTTAAAAAATAATGAAAATAAAATAATATATTATTTATTTATATTACATATATATTATTTATTATTTAAAATATATAAAAACATTCTATAAAAAATTTTTCAATATCCATTCAAGTTTGTTATTGTTATCACAAACAAATCATATACTGCCTTGCTACTTGCCTTGTATTGTTTTTGTACATTGTTGTCTTATGGCTATTACTGGGCTTAGTACTGGTATTTACATTTCTATATGTTTGACTACCTAATTAGGTTTTAATTCTTTGGGGTCAGGGAATATTGACGGCATTAAGATCAAAGAGCCAAACTCCCAAGTATCTTAGAACAAATTATCTTAGGGGCATAAATGGGCTTGTACCTCTTATTAAAGTATAAATTCCTACCAGAGAGGCTTACATTCTCATCCTAGCCACATGGAAACAGTGAATTGAAAAGACCTGATAGGAACACTCTTCAAATTAAAGAGGATTAGCAAGGGAATGAACAAAGATGGTCGGTTTTTCTCAGCTTACCCATGTCTGGCATGTAGTCACACAGACTTTCTGGGAAATAAATAGAAAAAAGGCAGTATAGCTTGGACTCATGCCTTTTTCTTTTCTGAAGGATAATTTTCATAAAATAAAATGCATATTCATTTGAGTTTTGACAAATGTATTTTCCCATTGTTACCACCACCCAATCAAGATGTAAAATATCTCTACTTCCCCAGTACCCTTTCCCAATCAATCCATCTTGGTCCAGAGAAAACCACTTTTCTTATTTATTTTTTTTAATTTTTTTTAAACATTTATTTATTTTTGAGAGACATAGAGACAGAGTATGAGCAGGGGAAGGGCAGAGAGAGAGAGAGACACAGAATCCGAAGCAGGCTCCAGGCTCTGAGGCATCAGCACAGAGCCCAACACAGGGCCCGAACTCACAGACCGTGAGATCATGACCTGAGCTGAAGTCGGCCACTTAACCGACTGAGCCACCCAGGTGCCCCACTTTTCTTATTTCTAACACCATAGCTTAGTTTTGCTCAAAAACTTCACCTAAATGAACCCATAAAATGTGCACTATTTTCTTTTTAGCTTCTTTCACTCAATCAATTTTGGGATTCAATCATTTTGTCGCTTATGTAAGTAGTTCATAGCATTTTGTTTTTGAGTAATACTCCACCAGATAAATATATCTTAATTTATTTTTCATTCACCTACTGATGGTCATTTGAGTTGTTTCTGGGCTTTGGCAATTATGAGAAGGTTGCTATGAACATTCTGGCATAGGTCTTATGTGGGTGCATATTTTCATTACTCTTGAGATTGTCAGAAGACCGGATAAAGAGCAAGATCCAATGACATGCTGTTTCAAGAGACATATTTTGAGTATAATAATACAGACAGGTTGAAAGTAAAAGAATAGCGAAAGATCTAGTGTAAGCACTAAACATGACAAAGCTGATATGACTATATTAATATTAATATAAAGTAGACTTCATGACAAGGAATATTAACATAGTTTAAAAAATGGTCATTTCATAAGAATAAAAAAGCTGATTTGTAACAAGACCTAACACTCTTAAATATGTATCACAAAATCATAAAGTTTCAAAATAAAAGAAGAAAAAATGGACAGAAATAAAATGAGAAATACACAAATACACAATTTTTGTTAGAGATTTTAACAGTCTTCTCTCAGTATTTGTAGAAAAGTAGAAAACAAATTAGTAGAAATATAGAAGACTTGAACAATACCATTAATTATCAAACATGAAGATGTAATTGACATTTCTAGGGTAATATTTCCAACTGCAGAATATACATTTTCTTTTTTTTTACATTCTTTTCAAGTATACATGAAACATTCATCAAAGACCATATGCTAGGCCATGAAGTAAGTGTTAATTTTTTTCCAAGTATTTGATACAGTAGAATTAAATTAGAAACCAATAACAATAAGATATCTATAAAAAGGCATTTTTTTGGAAATTAAGCAACACATTTCTAAATATTCAATCCATGGGTCAAAGAAGAAATCATAAAGAAAATTAGAAAATGTTCTATACTGAATGAAAATGCAACATGTTAAAAATGTGTGTGTCCATGCTTTTTAATTATTCTTTATTTTCCAGAACTCATTAATTAAATTAGCATTCACAATCAAAATAACATGAAAGAGGAGAGGCAGAAAAGCAGACTGAAGGTTGAAAATTATAGGGATCATGCCTACCACCAGCCAGTGTTTTTATTCTACTGCAATTATAATTAAGGCATTGGATATTGCTTAAACTAATAGGCAAATATCCTTTCAGTGTCAATAAACAGAATGCTAAATATTTTGGCAATTTTTCACTGATATGTCCTATGCAAGGTTATGTATAATGCTTCCATTTCATCCAGTGGAGCCATAAGAGAAATAGGCTGAATAGTGTTTTTTTTTTTTAATTTTTAAATATTTTTCTTTAGTTTTGAGAGAGGAGGAAGGAGAGAGAGAGAGGGAGACACAGAATCCGAAGCAGACTCCAGGCTCTGAGGTGTCAGCACAGAGCCCGAGGTCAGGCTTGAACCCGTAAACCACGAGATCATGACCTGAGCCGAAGTTGGTCACTCAACTGACTGAGCCACTCAAGTGCCCCTGGATTGTGTTAATATTGACAGAGATTAAATCTAAAGAATAAGTTAATCAGTGATTGAAAAGTTGACTAGACAACCAAGAAAAGTTGTGAAATCTTTGTTCTGAGATCTGAGACAAAACCATCTGTCTCTGATTTTAGTTCAATCTTTAATGAATGTAACCAGTCTGACTAAATGATCTGTTGGAAAGCCCCTTCCAAACACAAAATCTATAATTTTAATTAGTGTTGGTTATGGTACCAACACAAGGGGGAAAAATTGCTCAATTCCATAAAGAACAGTAGGGGGTTAGTTCTAAATCTAAGTCCTATCTTTTAATTTACAAATCTTTTACTTGGAAGAATATATTTTTTATGGAACTCCAAACATTACTCCCCCTCTTCCTCCTCCTCCTCCTCCTCCTCCTCCTCGTCTTTCTTACTCTCACTCTAGCTCTTTCTCAATGTGTGTCTTTTATGAGAAACCAAAGAATATTCAGTTTGAAATATGCGATCATGATCTGAACTTTTCAAAAAATGTGTGAGTCATTTCTTGCCCTTTGATAATTTCCAAGTGACGAGGCTGCTTTTACAGATCAGTCCCTGCTTTTAATGATTTCAGTATATTTTGTTTGGTTGGGAGTGAGAAAACTAAATGGAAAATGTCATTCATGAGTATGAGCCTGCAAATGAATATGTAGAAGGCAAATGATTACTTTATTGGGGGGACGCAGTATGTGTCCCTCGGCCTTTTGCCCTCTTCCTTTCCCAAGCCTGCTGTTTTTCCTGTTTCGGTTTACAGATGAAAGTGATGCAGCAGTGTGCTGGGGTGGCAGTCACACATCTGACATTTGTGGCTTATGCATCTATGGACACGGATAGAAAGCTATTCAAAATCTAACCATCTTATGAGTTCTAACCTCACTTTTATAATTCGCGTACATGAAGTTATATAGGGTAACTTTTAAAGATAGAATGCAAGAAATCATTTCATTTAAAATGCCCTCTCTTCATTCATTCTATAGGCAAAACTTGGTATTTTAATAATGTTAAGAAAAAGAAGAAAATGAATAAGCAATGTCATAATGCTTTGCTGTTCAAATATTACTTCAAACGATCCGAATCTGTGCCAGCAGCGACATTATGCGTTTGACCAGAACACGAATCGCCCTTCTTCTAAAGAGAGAAGAAAAAAGACGGAGGAAAAAAAAAGAGAGAGAGGAAAAGCCCTACATGTCAGGAAATGTTAAATGAACCAAGGAACAGAGTGCTTAAGTCTATATTCTTAATTCTAATTCTGTATTCTGTATTCTTAGTTCTATATTCTATACGATTTCTCTCTAAAAGGCGGTAGGATGGATTAGAAGTAAGGGAATTTGCCAGTGAAGGTAGCTGCCAACATGTTGAGTACACAACAAATGTATTACCAAAACACTCTTCACCCATGAAAGCAAGCAAACAAAAAGTTGTATAACAGTATCTGTTTTGCACCTGTATCTCTCAATTGGTGCTGTGTTTAAACTGGTTTATTTTAAAAAACTGCACCATGGTCAGAAAGATTATCTCTCTTCTAATCTTCTAAAATTTCAACAAATATTTCTAGGCATTAAGGATAGCAACATTTTGCCTTGTCTACTTGTCTGAAGTTGAGCTGTTTCTAGATGCTAAATTTGGCTGCTGTATTTTCATATCTGTAAGGCTGTTCCTGGGTCCACCCTACAAATAGCCATCCAGGTTTCGAGTTTTCCGAGCAGCCGAGCATGGCTATCCCGCCTTCAACACCCCCGTTCTGTTCTGTGCTCAAGCTCAGGACACGGAGTGGCAGTGAGCTTTCCTTTATTCCTGGTGTGATTGTTGCTTCTCAGGGTCTGGCTTGGGCTCTGATTTTGACATTTATGTCACAGGTGTCACCGGTGAAACTGCTGGGAAACCAGATGGCAGGCCTAACTGAGGTTGGCAGCATCTGCTGTGGTATTCGTTGTCCCTGCTACCTGCTCTACTTTCTTCTTCCTGTAGATGAGTTATTGTCCTGCGTGGTTTCAGTCTTTCAATGTTATTTACCTTTCTACAGGCCTTTCCAACTGTGAATTCCTTTCTGTAGATCTTTTCACGCATTTTCTCTCCCTCGAAAACCCATCATCCAGGAAGGCTCATGGCCTGGCTGCCTTCCTTGGTCCTTCAGGGGGCTTTTGCTTAAATGTCACTTCCTCAGCCAGACTTTTCCTTGAGCACCCTATTTAAATTTACAACACACCCTTCTCCCTGACTCCCTACCCTGATATTTTTCCTTCCTTTTCTTACATTATCTTTTTCCATGGCAGTTAGCAACCACCTGCTATATTCCATGTTGAACTTGCTTGTACATAATCTGTATCATTATATAGATCTGTATCTTATATGTTATATAGAATATAAACTTCATGAGGGCAGAATTTTGTCTGTTTTTTTTTTTTTTTGTCTTTTGGGTTACTTACTGTATTCTAAGCATCTGGAAGAATGCTGGCGCTTAGAACTTTAAAAAAGTTGTCCTTTTTTGTTGTTAAATAACAAATTGCATTGCAAATTCTGAAATATCAGGCCTCTAGCTTTGTATTTGGCCTTACTCCTTCTGCTTAGTACAGTGTTATGTGTAAGAGCTTCAAAGGCATAGGGAAAATTGGATAAGTAGCATCTGCTATGTGTATTAGGTATCTTACTTATCTTATTTAATCCTCACTATAATCCAAGTCCTTTGCTTAAAGAAGCACAGCTAGAAAGTAGCGGAGTAAAGATACTCACTAGTTCCATGTGGCTCCAAAGTTACTGCTATTCTTATTATGGTGCCCCCAAATAATAGAAAGTCAAGAGCCCCTCAAAATTGATAATGTTGCATAAATCAGGTGTAGCTACAAATTGAGTGCCAAAAATAATTGGTTAAAAAAAAGGAGCTGTAAATTAGCTCCCTTAAAAAGATAAGCAAGAACGACACCAAAAGAAGGATATCCAAAACTATTTAGAGCCCAGCACCCTTGACTTAAGTGCCTGGACCACCAAGGTAACTAACTTAGAAAGGAAAACATGTAGGGGCACCTGCGTGGCTCAGTCGGTGGAGCGTCTGACTCTTGATTTCAACTCAGGTCGTGATCTAATGGTTTGTGAGTTTGAGCCCCATGTCAGGCTCTGTGCTGACAGCGTGGAGCCTCCTTGGGATTCTCTCTCTCTGCTTCGCTCTCTGTCCCTGCCCTGCTCATGTTCTCTTTCTCTCTCTCTCAAAATAAATAAATAAACTTAAAAAAATAATTTAAAAAGGAAAACATGTATCTGGACATATATTTTGACATATTTGCTGAAAAAATATTATTTTCAATGTGAAACCAACAAAGACAAGTAGATTCTTTCTTGATCCTAAAGAGACAAGAAGGACTCTCTTCAATGTTTTCTTACTGTAGTCCAAGAAAGAGTAATTAATTTTATTTTTAAAACAAGCCAGATTTTATGTGTATCATCCTTTTTTACTAGGTCTTCCTTTTGACCTCTTTTGATATAGTGATACAAATGCAAATTAAGTCTCATTTTCAATTCAGTGCCATATAGGTATGGAGACAACAGGTAGTACAATAAGCACTGGAGACTGGAAGCTGGTCCGCAAGTCCAGACAAGTTCCCTGCCCTCATGGGGCCCACAGTCCAGCAGGAACAGCCACTGATCAGGGAGATAACATGTTCTTTCCCTCAACTTATTTTGGGGAAAGAATCTTCTGTCTTGCCTGGTTTCTAAGTCTTTGAGGTGGTATACATAGAAGATATATGTTTTCCTAATGAAAATGGTAAAACTAGAAAATATGCTGTCTATATATATCTGCTAGAAAGTTATATGCATATATATAGTGTATTTTCTAGCTTTACCATTTTCATTAGAAGATGGTGTTTATAGTATAACCAAGGATTGAGGCACAGCAAATATGACCAGTATGGGACTGGAGTACACACTTCTTTGTTTTTGTTGGCAAGCATTCATCCTGTCCTTGTTCCAGTAACAACATCCCATCTCTACTTTTGAGGAATGTCCCTATTACCACCACCATAATCCTGACTGTTCATAGGTTTCAATCAAGGTTTCCTCCTAGTTCCAAGGGTAAGACGTTTGTTTTAGGGGATGCCAATCAAAGCACAAACCAGGACAGAGTCATTACTTCAGGGATGGGCATGTGACCCATGTAGAGCCAGTAGGATGCGATGAGACTTTTTCTGGGTCTTTACGCCTATTGGATTCAAGTCTGGGAGGTTGAGAGCCTGGAGCTGCTACAACACCTTACTACAAATAAGGGATCAATCTCCAGAAAAGCTATTACCATGGAAGTCAGAGCCAAAGAATGCAGCATAACTAGGTGCTGGTAACGTCAGCCGTGTTCCTGAATCATTCCATGCCTAACCCTAGCTCTAGACAATAAATCTTGAACTAATGAATTTCCTTTTCTTTTTCCTTCCATCCATCCTCCTTCCTTTCACCCTCCTTTCTTTTGCCCTCCCTTCCTTCCTTCTCTCCTTTCCTTCCTCTCTCCCTCCTTTCTCTCCTTCCTTCCTCCTTCCTGTCTCTTCACTCTTTCTCTCTCTTTCTTCCTCCCTTCCTCCCTCCCTTCTTCCTTTGTTCCTTTCTACCTCCCTCCCTCCCTGCATCCATCCATCCATCCATCCGTTCATCCATCCATCTCTTTCTCTCCCTTCCTCCCTTCCTCCCATCCTTCCTTCCTCCCTCCCCCCTCTCTCTCCATTCCTTCCTTCCTTCTTTCTTTCCTTCTTTCTTCCTTCCTTTCTTTCTTTCTTTCTTTTTTTCTTTCTTTCTCTTTCTTTCTTTCTTTCTTTCTTTCTTTCTTTCTTTCTTTCTTTCTTTCTTTCTTTCTTTTCTTTTCTTTTCTTTTCTCAGTTTGAGTCACTCTTTTGTCTCTCATAACCAAAAGAGACTTGGCTAGAGTGACTAAAAAACTCTTTTTGGCTATATCTTCTCCTTGTTCATTTCCAACAAATACATTTTCTAATGAAAATGATGAACCTAGAAAATATATTGATTTAATAATTAGCACTGTTTCTGGCTGTAATTGGTACAGCCTGATTTTTATTTAAATCTTTATTTCAGGCTTTAACTGCATGAGCAGGTGTTTCTTTTTATGACTGAATAAAGTTCACAGGTTTTTGATGTTAGACATTGAGTTTGAATCCTGTGTGCATGGTCTTAGGTGATGTTTTTCCCCCCGTGTACTTCCTTTCTTCCATTTTCAATTCAGGATAGTGAAAGTGTCTATTGGATAGGATGTGGGAAGGATGAAATGATACCTTCTATGCAGACATGTTAGCCCAGCCAGTGACTGGCACATAGTAAGCCTTCAATCATCACTATGTCATTAATTGAAAGACTGGCATTTAGGATTTGACTGACTGTTCAGTTTTCTTCTGGCTGCTTTTCAGCCACTAAGATCAGAGATAAAATAAGATTGATGTCGCATTAGGGTAATTTTATTTCTAGAGAAAGTTTATTTATATAGCACAAAGACCATCTCTTTGTTGAATTAGCAAAGCACTGTATTTGATATCAGATACTCTGGGGCTAAGGCTAATGTTAAATTCCACTGTATGTAAGACTTTCATTACTATGATTGCTGTTTTATGAGTTTTTATTATTAACGTTCATTATTTACAGTTTTTACTCTTAATTTAAATTATTTGTATTGATAGAATGATTTCAGGCTTATCAAATAAAAAGCATGAACAGAAGCTTAATCTGTTAGCGAAATTAATGATTGAAATCAGCAAAGTCTTAACATTTCGTTCTAAGAGCCTGTGGAAGATCAAATCTCCATTAGTGAAAAATTTGGGCGGCTTCAAACACAGGGCTCTGTGTACGTACACGGAGTACCCGGAGTGGAGTTTCTCGTCACAGCTCCCGCGCCCTCTAGTGGTAGTTATGATAACGCCATTTTGTAGTCCCCAAACAGGAAATGCCTGTTCTTACTTCAGTTACCAGAATCCTTTTACAGGAAGTTAGGTGTGGTCTTTGAAGGAGAATTTAAAAAAAAAAAAAAAAAAATGAAAAAAAGAAAAAAAGAATGATGGAATTTTAGCTGCAGTCTTCTTGGTGCCAGCTTATCAATCCCAAACTCTGGGTGTAAAAGATTCTGCAGGGGTAATGTTTTAATATTCTTATTATGCTTATTCTCTGTGATGCTTCTCTACCTTTACAGTACATTCCTTGGGGGAATCTGCAGAGGACCACTTTCATTTTGAAGCTGCTGGCTGCATGTTTTAGCATGTCTCTTCTATTAGAGCATACAGGCATGGCAGTTTCTTCCATGGAGTATGCATGGACCTTCTTCCTGCCTATGTCTGTTGAGGCATGAGGGTCTCTGGGGATGGGTGAGGTAAATGAGGGATGTTTTGGAGATAGTGTGATACTGAGAGAGCAGTCTGCTAGCTGGTGGCTGAAAGGTCCTAGGCTACTTCAAAAAAAAAAAAATGTAGAAACGGTACAGTAGCTTATGTTATTTTAAATTTCCCTGTTTGATCTGGCATACGCTACAGAAATGCTCTGGATATTAATGCATTTACGCTTAGAAAATGCGCTTCGTATAATTAAATGGCAATTCTCATTCCTGTAGGATGGGGGTTAAAACAGATGGATATTTTAGAAAGAAGGAAAAATAGGTAAGTGAGTATATACAGATGGCATTCGGGAGTTAAGATTTTGGTTGTATGATTTCAAAAATCATAGACACTCCTGCCACTGGTTCAGAGATAACATTTGGAATGATTGGTGTGCTCTATTAAGTTATATATGTTAGTCTAGTAAAATATGATTAGATACAGTAAACCTCCGTTTATGTTATTGCAAAGATCAACAAAATAGGAGTTTGTTTGAGAGAAACTATCCTACACTTGTTATTTTTTCAAGTCCAAATCTGCTATTTAGATTTTTATGAAATGGGCACTACTTGAGAAAATGAACTATTTCTACAGTATTTCCTAAGGTGCTACAAATTTGTTAATTTAAGAAGCAATTATACTAGTTAGCAGCAGGTTGCTAAGCCAGGGGGGTCCAAGATCCAGACCTCTGACGTGGATGACTTCCTGCCCGGTTTGGCAGGAGCTGGATCCCTTCCTGTGCAGCTTCCGAGCAGTTCCAAATGCAATCGGGCATCTCCCGCTCCTTCCTGTTCCTTTGCTTTCAAGCAGTATCTACCTATGTTTCCATAGCCTGGCATTTCAGGATTTCCAGGGCTCTTTACCAGGTGCGTTGATTTTGAATAAGCTATTAAAGGTGGAAAAGTAGGCCAAAGGGAACGTGGTAAAAAATGGAGAGATACATGCAAGATCCTTGCAGAGCCCAGGTTCTGTAATTTTGGGTGATTATTCATCTGTTGTTTTGGATCTCCGATATTTTTTTCAGAAAGGATGCTGAAAAAGATGGCTGCCAAAATAGTCACACAAGTGAAAAAGCAAGCACACACCAGTATCCTCCATTTCCGAGCTCGGAATTGGATATATTCACTTAAAACATTTTGGGAGTGGGAGACTAGATTACCTCATAGACATCTACTGGATATGGAAGACAGATCTCCATGCAAGCAAGCGAATGCATGCATGAGAATCCCCTTAATGCCAAATACAGCTTCCTTAGTAAATATTACAGATAGCCTGGTTTATATGTTTTATCTCAGTATCATGTAATTGTCAGTTACCTTTTATCCTAATGACTGTTGCTTCTCTCTCTCTCTCTCTCTTTCTCTTTCTCTTGTTTCCATAGCACTTTCTTATGCAAGGAGCTAAACAGTGATTAAAGGAGCAGGATGAAAAGATGGCACAGTCAGTGCTGGTACCACCAGGACCTGACAGCTTCCGCTTCTTTACCAGGGAATCCCTTGCTGCTATTGAACAACGCATTGCAGAAGAGAAAGCTAAGAGACCCAAACAAGAGCGTAAGGATGAGGATGATGAAAATGGCCCAAAGCCAAACAGTGACTTGGAAGCAGGGAAATCTCTGCCATTTATTTATGGAGACATCCCTCCAGAGATGGTGTCAGAGCCCTTGGAGGACCTGGACCCATACTATATCAATAAGAAAGTGAGTTTTTAGACACACTGTCTTTACTTCTCCCGCTTCCTAATTGGTTCTGGGCTAGTCACACAGATGTCTGGTGAAGAACGATGTGCCTTCTCCCCTCTGTTGAAGTATCACTAAGGTGCTAAGTTGGCTTGAGCATGTAATGGACCCAATTCCTCCCAGTCTTTTGAAAACACTCATCTGAAACTACATTCCCAGGACAAACTGAAGAGACATCATGTAGTTGGTAACTGAGGAAAGGCAAAGCGTATTTACCACACGGTACAATGAAGCAAAGAGTGAAAACAAGGGTTATATTATATTATATTATATTATATTATATTATATTATATTATAAATTTCCAGGAGCAGTATCTAAATTCCTTTTTACAATCTCGACCTCTAAGTAAGTTATTTTGATCATCAGCAGGATTATGCCTCCATACCATAGACTTTGCCTTTCCCATGGCTCTCTGCAGAAGAAATAATAGTAGGTGACTTAAGTACCCCCCAAAACATCTCTTCCAAAAACACACCTGGAAAGCTCTGAAGTTCTTATGAAAATTTTTACCAAACTGAAGAAGTAATCAAAGCCCCATTTTTATGCTTTTTGTGAATTGTGAGTACGGTTTTAAAATACTGATATCGAAACTTGATAAAGATGCTAAGAATTTCTATGGCATTGATTACACTTTTTTTTTTCCTCTTTTAAGTCCTCATGTCACTTACCAAATTTAGGAAAGTTTATAGTGCTCAGAAAAAGCACCTATCATCATGTCGCTTGTTGGTAATTAGTGTATTACTATAGTATTTCATAATGCAAAATTTTAAATAATGGTCTCACCTTTCTCTTAAAATGTTCTTAATTTTAATATTAAGATCCTAAATCCTGTCTTATGTGTTGTTTTCTTTTTCAGACATTTATAGTATTGAATAAAGGGAAAGCAATTTCTCGATTCAGTGCCACTCCTGCCCTGTACATTTTAACTCCCTTCAACCCTATTAGAAAATTAGCTATTAAGATTTTGGTACATTCATATCCTTTTTCAAATAGTTGCTTAATATGATTTTGTTCTTTGACTGAATTATTGAGCTGGGAATTTTTTTTTAATATGTGTGGTTGGCAACATGATATGCTCTTTTTTTTTCTTTCCTCTTACTCAACAGTTAGCATATGGCAAGTGGGATCATAGGTAAGTGAACCTGTTTTCCTCATTTTCTAGAAGTTTCCTTCTCCCCAACTTACTATGTCTTTCTTCTGTACTCCTCTGTGCCCTTATGAATTGCTACATCCAAGACTTCTTCATTAATGTGGATCGCGTTACCAGGCTCTCGTTTTATAAGTCTTCATATTTTACAATGTTATGCAATGGATGAACTCCCCGAACTAATTTTCCTTACTGCTTTCACATTTGGAAACTATATACATAATCTGAATGGCACAATTTTAGATCTTTTTGGTCTGAGTTGTACTACTTTCTCCTTTTTATTTCAGCATTTGTAAGCTTTGAACTAGTAAATGTTTATAATTGTAACTGTATACACCTTGGCCCTTCAGATATATCTCAAATTTTTCCCCAACAGCATCCCACGGATTTTCTTTTTTCTTTCTTTCTTTTCCTTTCTTTTTCTTTCTTTTCCTTCCCTTCTCTTTCTTTCTTTCTTTCTTTCTTTCTTTCTTTCTTTCTTTCTTTCTTTCTTTCTTTCTTTCTTTCTTTCTTTCTTTCTTTCTTTCTTTCTTTCTTTCTTTCTTTCTTTCTTTCTTTCTTTCTTTCTTTCTTTCTTTCTCACTTGTTGCCGTGTTTTATTCAAGTCACAGGTCCTGCTACAATTTTCTCTCTCCAAAACCCATCAACCCGTATATATCCTCGTTTTATTCTTCATTCCCCTTACTGAAGTTACTTCCTAGAAATGAGATAGATGACACTTCGGTGGGAGATGGTAATTTGAAGTTAAATAGAGTAGTTGTGAATGAGAGGTTTTATTTTAGGTGAGGGATAATGGTCTGATAGCCAGCCCTGAGAAAATCAAGGAAGCAAAGGTTTGGAAGACTGGGGCTATGCCAGGCAGGGGCATTTACAGGAAGAAGACTTAAACCTTGGGATGAGGTTTGATATGCATCAGGAACCAGAGGCAAAGTTTCTGAAAGGGAACCTGAAATCTAAGCAGAATCTCAGAGCAACTTTTAATGTTGTTTCTTCTTTAGAAAGTCATTGCTTGGGATTCTATGACATGGTAAGACTTTCAATGGAAAAGCCTACCTCTCCCAGTAGGCTGAGAAAATGTTTGAAATAGATATGGTGAGGAATTCAGGAGATGGGATAAACTTGGTACAAGACACTTGTTTCACTTCTGGGTGGCAGGGCTGTAAATCCTGTCCCTGTACTTGGCTGGCAATGTGGTAAATGATGTTTTCAGAGCACAGCATTTTAGAATTTAGTCTCCTTTTAACATCTAGTTCATTCCCCTTCTTCCCCTATGTCCTTCGCATAGACATCGTCATATTTTAATTTGAAAAGCTTTAAGGTTTAATACTTTTTTAATGAATTATCTAAAGCAACATTTCCTTACTTCTGTTTTCAAGAAAGAGAACCCAATGGTATGGGGGATAAAGATCTTTGAGTTAGCATTAGACGTGAATAAGGGGTGCCTGGGTGCCTCAGTCATTTAAGTGTCCAACTTCAGTTCAGGTCACGATTTCATGGTTCGTGAGTTTGAGCCCCACGTTGGGCTCTACCCTGGCAGTACAGAGCCTGCTTCAGATTCTCTGTTACCCTCTCTCTCTGCCCCTCCCCGACTCGTGCATTCTCTCTCTCAAAAATAAATAAATAAACATTAACAAAAAGAGAAATGAGTAATAAAGTTAATGTTAGATTCAGATCTCCTGAATCATAAGTTATGGTCAGTTATTATGTTTTGGGTATTTGTAATCTTTGCACTAAATAAATCTTCCATAAATTACTTATTATATTTTTAAATAACTATATGCCCTTTATGTAAACACGTTTATATGAAATTATGTGAAAACTCAAACTTATGTCCAATGCTATGTTATAACTAAATACTGGGAGAGTAAGTATTGAATAAATAGGTGACTGATGAAGCAGAGGTTAGAAACTTATATGCAAAACAAGTAACAAAATGGAGGGTTTGAATAGGTCAGAAAAAATCCATTATGTCCTGAATCTGAGTGATAAGATAGAATTAAGAAAGCCCAATATTAAAGAAAAAAGCAGTTTTTGTTTTAAACCTTTTGTGTGGATGTCATTTTTTTTTTTAATGTCAGGAAAACCATCATCTCACTCCAAAAACTCCTATGAAGTTAGGGAAACCCATGAGTCCTAACTTAAGACCCTTTGAGAAAAGAGACTCCCGATAGTAGAGGACAAGGGCAGTTTTAGAAGTTTCAATCAGAGAAAAAGAAAGGAAGGAAGGAAGGAAGGAAGGAAGGAAGGAAGGAAGGAAGGAAGGAAGGAAGGAAGGAAGGAAGGAAGGAAGAAAAAAGAAATTTCATACAGAATCTGAGCATCGAGGACATAGTTTATGGTGGGGGCTCTCTGGCTCTCTGGGAATCGAGAGGCAAGTTGAGTTTGAGGGTTTGCAGTGGCTTCCTTAAAGAAACAAAACCTTTAAGGGGCGGAGTTGTTCAGAGGACTGCAGTGATGTGAATTGCAGTGTGAAGGTAGCCAGGTAAATTGATTAAGATTTGCTAAAGTGAACGGTAAGAAGCTTATAAATGGCTGATAAGCCACAAATTTCTTCCAATGTAGAAAAAGTAGACTTTTTTAAATCTCTAATTACCTGAATAAAAATACTATATGTCACATATCTCATTTTGGAATAGAGACATAAGAAAAGAAAAGGAAAGTGGACTAATAGTCTAAGATAAATTCTTCAGTCTTTTGGTGACAGTGGCGTACTTGCTAGGAGAGCCTGGTAAACCTTGACGTATAGAATACTGTAGAGTTTGCAAGCGATTCGACTAGTGACTTTTTCTTTCATTCTTCACAATGTAAGACCTGTGCTCAAATCCTTGTTTTCTGACTTGAAGCACGTGCCTTTCACTGTAAGGTAAAAATGCTTGGAGATGGTGACAGTGGGTTTGGGCCCAGTGAAGAGGTCATTTGTGTATTTATTACCATTAATTTCTAAACAAGACAGTGTCCATTCACAATAAAGAAAATTACATTTTAAGCCTAGACTAATATCTCTATTTCCAAAGAAAATCCTGTCTTGTTTCTTAAAGAGCTGTTATCTTCATTAGAAGCTGTTGCATATCAAATTAGCTTTGTTTCTCGACTTTGGCAGAATGAGAACTTATGGTTACTATATTTGTGCCAGTGTGTATTTTGAAAACTGAAAATGCTTTTGATATGCCTAATATCTCGTTTAGATACTTAAATAAAATATGGTTATATTTTCTAGATCATAAACAAGTTTAAAAAAATCCATATTCCTAAAATTCTTGTCAGAAATGTGTTTCATGTGTTTATTATTTTTGCTACATATGCTTATTCTCCTTTACTTTTCATTTGTCACTCATTCATTTGTTCATTTGAAAATATTTTTTTTAAGTTTATTTATTTTTGAGAGACATAGAGGCACAGCGTGAACAGGGGAAGGGCAGAGAGAGAGGGAGACACAGAATCGGAAGCAGGCTCCAGGCTCTGAGCCGCCAGCACAGAGAACCCAGCACAGAGCCCGAGGCGGGGCTCGAACCCACAGACCGCGAGATCATAACCTGAGCCGAAGTCGGCGGCTTAACCGACTGAGCCACCCAGGCGCCCCTGAAAATATTTTTTAAGTACCTACTATATGGCAGTGTTCTTCTAGACATTGGGATGCAGTATGAACAAAACAAAGTTCCTGCTTGCTTTAGTGTAGTTATGTTTGTGTATGGTCACGTGTCTGAGAGGTAAATCACATCAGCTAGGGATAAGTGCTGTTAAGAAAAATAAAGCTGTGTAAAAAGAGAAGAAAGGCAAGGTACCGTTTAGAGCATATGATCAGGGAAGTCCTCTCTAAAAATATGCCGTCTGAGTAGAGATTCAAAAGAGGGAGACTGAGACATGGAAATGTAGGGGAAAGGTAAGTGTCAGGAGAATAGCAAATAGGAAGGCCAAGTATGAAGACAGACGTGCACCTGGTATGCTCGAGAATCGTCAAGGAGTCCAGAGTGACTGGGGCAGAGTGGGAAAAGCAGGGTGTAGGAGGAGACGGGGACAGCGAGAGTGGAGGGCAGGAGCTGCAGTTGCAGAACACGATGAGAACACCAGTTTCACCCCGAATGAGATGCAGAGTGATGGCTGAAGGATTTCCAGCGCAAGGATATCATGACCTGACTCACATTTTATAAATATCACTCTGGCTGCTGTATAGAGGACAGACTGCGTGGAGGGAAAGAAGATTGGGGGCTTCCTGTCACGATGAAGGCAAGGGATGCTGCTGGCTTAGACTATGGTAGAAAAAATGAGGGTGGGAAAATGGCATCAGACTTGGATGTGTTTTTTCAGAAGAGCTAACGGGATTTTCTGAGCCAGTTGGATTAGACTTGAACGTGTTTTTGAGATGGCTAGTAGACTGTCAGTGGAGAAGTTGAGTACTTAGGTGGAAATGTAAGTCTGGAGTTCAGGAGAGGGTTGGGCTGGAGATAAAACTTTGGGAGACATCAGTACTTAGATGACATTTAAAGTCAGGACAAAGACCTGTGACCCTTCAAATCACACAGCTAGCGTAGACTGCCTGTCATTCACACAGAGTAAGAAAATGGAAAACAGCTGTTGGTATCAGAAAACCCGGCTTCAGACCCCACGTCTGACATCTACCTATTGTTTTACGACCTTGAGCCAAATTATTACAAGTGTTTTGAATCTCAGTTTCTCCATTTATAAATTGTAATAAAAATTTATACACTAATACTAATAAAATACATGATAAGTACCTGGCATCATGACTAGCACATAGTAGGTACTTGAAAAATGGTTGCTGTGATAGCTATTTTAGCTGTAGTAGCTACCATCCTTGCAGCGACTGCTGCAAGATTAGTAAAGGAAAACTCTCACACTGCTTAAGGAATTCCACAAAGAATATTGTATAAATTGCTACTTTCTCCCAGCTTCGCTTTGCAAACAAAGTGTGTATATAGCACTAGAGTTTGGAGCTGTGGGTGACTAAAACATGATCTGATTGGTTTCAAACTTCTCATTTTGCAGACAATTTAATTGAGTCCCAGGCATGTTTACTCCCTTCCTAAGGCTATATTTTATATCCGTGGCAGAGCTAAAACTTCAGACCAGGTCTTCTGTTTCTCAGCTGGGTACTCTGCATTTTCCACCTAACAGAAGAAGACTCTCCAGCACAACGTGCTGGGTTCATTGCCATTTTTGCTGTCAGGGTGCATCTTAAAGGTTATTTTCAGTGGCTAATTCATTACATAAGAAGTAGACTTTCCAGCTCACTCAAAAATTATATAGTGTTTATGTAGAAATAAAAAAATGTTATGGTTTTCCATGCAAAGAACTAGGTAGGTCTGTAGGAGAGGAGTGGAGGAAACTTCTGATTTCCATTTCCTTTGCTTTCAAAGCTTGAAAGTTATCACGCATTATCACATTGTTAGGGAGATGGTTAATCATAGAATGAAACAGCTCAAGAGTTAAAAGTATATATGTGACATTTAGTCAGTATTTTTGCTGGGTTAGAAATGATATGATACGTAGAAAGAGGCCTATCCTACTCTGCTTTGAATTTTCCAATTTTATCTTAAAAAACAAAACAAAACAAAACTCTAACTCAAATTGTTTTCTGCCTCTAGTTTAGACCTAAACATTCCTCTGCAACTTCTCCACATATTTTATAACATTACGAAGTCCCTGAACAGACTCACAAACAATGTCTTTCCCTTCTTTAAGAATAACAGAAAGAATGGGGCACCTGGGTGGCTTTTTCAGTAGGTTAAGCATCCAACTTCAGCTCAGAGCATGATCCCACTGCTCATGGGTTCGAGCCCCACATCAGGCTCTATGCTGGCAGCTTGGAGCCTGGAGGCTAGAGCCTGCTTCAGATTCTGTCTCTGTCTGTCTCCCCCTGCCCCACTCAAGCTCTGTCTCTCGCTCTCTCTTTCACAAATATAAATTTTAAAAAAAGAATTTTAAAGAATAACAAAAAAAAATACCCTCCATTTTATGTTTAATAAAAAAATGATTACTAGTAATAAAAATGACTGTATCCTCTAAGGGGAAGTATTAGTACTGTATTTATGTATTAAAACTGAGCACCAAAGAATTAAGCAACTTGCTGGAACCCATGTGGTTGATGAAGGCTGCATCTAGTCCATCCTTCATTGCTTTAAAGCTCATGTTGCCCCATTCTATCTACATGGAGTTGGGGGTAAGGATGTCAATATTTTAAATATTCAGGTTCTATGTCAAAGGCTATATAAACCATCGTCAGTATAGACTCGAAGTTTCATTTCATCATATACACACAGAAAATATTTTAGATTTGCCAACTGACAGGTTAGTATCAATCAAATCAAAGATTAACACATTTTTATCCATACTTGGTATAAATACATTAGTTGATGTAAAAGATTATTTTTTCCTGAAATTATAGAAGGTTGGTCTGCTTCCATTTGATTTTATATACGTTGTTCTGGGATACATTGTTCTTTTGAAAAATGTAGTTTAGTTGATGTCTTTATATATGTATATATACATATATATATATATGTCTAACTATATATTTAGAAAATAATAAAGGATTCACACATTTTATTACTAGTTCTTGCCCCTTGAAATTGCCCTTGATCTGGAGTTTCTATACTTTTTCACCATGTGGTTTCACAAATACAAAATCCATACCTACATTTTTTTCATATCTGTATATTTATTATGATTATCTGAAACCCTACAAAAAGTCACTCACCAAATTCCAAGAGTTTTAAAAGTATGTGACTGATAAAATTAATCCACAGTGATTTTTAAAAATTGATGAATTATGAAACACCCTATTTAGAGATACCTTTTTTTTATTTTTTGCATTTTATTTTTTTAATGTTTATTTATCCTTTGAGAGAAAGAGTGCGAATGGGGAAGGGGCAAAGAGGGAGGGAGACACAGAATCGGAAGCAGGCTCCAGGCTCCAAGCTGTCAGCACAGAGCCCGACATAGCGCTTGAACCCATGAACTGCAAGATCATGACCTGAGCCGAAGTCGGATGCTCAACCAACTGAGCCATCCAGGTGCCCCTAGAGATACCTTTTAAATCAAAAGGAGAAAACCTAAATCTAGTTATCTTTTGTTTTAAAAGCAAGATAGTTTTATTTGCTTTCCTTTCCTGAGTGTCTGTCAGGATCTTTAACTTAAATGTATTTTTTATTATTAAAAGGATAGTCAGGCAATGTTGAAAATTCCTGTTTGAGTACAAATGCTTTATTAATTGTGACTTATGAGACAATGATCTTTTTATTATTTGTTAATATTGAAATATATATTTTACTTCATTATATAAATAAATTCTACCATTGAAAGAGTAAATAGGGGTGCCAAGGTGGCTCAGCCTGTTAAGCATCCAACTCTTGATTTTTGCCCAGGTCATAATCTCATGGTTCATGGGTTCGAGTCCCACATTGAGCTTTGTGCTGGCAGTGTAGAGCCTACTTGGGATTCTCTCTTTCTCCCTCCATACTTCTCCCTCACTTGTGCACACTCTTTCTCTCAATAAATAAATAAATAAACTTAAAAAAGTAGTAAATCTTGCTTAACTGAAAAAAATAGAGTACATATTTTTTAAGGGTCATAAAACCTTGTCTCAGGTTATTATGTGACATAAATCCCATGAGGCTATTAATTTCTAACTGATGTTTGCCTTCCGTCCTCTTCTTTCAAAAAACAAAGTGTAGAAACTTGTATACTCGATATATTTGAAAACAGATTTCATACTGTATTTTTATCCGGTATCAATCAATACATCATCAAAAATCATTAAAAAGGAAAAATATTGTTCTGCTTAGTAATTAATGGGTTGCAAAATTTATTTCATTCAGTAGTCAACTGTGCAAAATGGCAAGCATATAGTGGCGAACAGTACAGACGTGGTGTCTGCCCTCACAAAACCGACAATGTCATAGAAGATCAGCATGAAAATTAGTCATTGGAAGAATAGTAAAAGATGCTACAGGTATATATATATATACATATATATATATATATACCTCACCTGGTAGACCTAAACAGGTGAGGTACTATGCTGAATATCTTTCTACAAGAAATCATTTTTAAAGTGAATACGGAAGAGCAAGTATGAGTTGGCTATCATGCAGTGGAGAGCATTTCCTGGGAGACGTGGCATTTGCAAAGACCCTTATTTGAGAAAGAGAATATTTCGTTAGATGATGTAAAACAATTACAGTAATATGGGACTGGGCAGAGTGTAATTGAGAGTAAGAATACAGGGGCGCCTGGGTGGCTCAGTCAGTTGAGCATTCAACTCTTGATTTCGGCTCTGGTCATGATCTCACAGTTTGTGGGAACAAGCCTTGTGTCCAGCTCTTTGCTGACAGGGCAGGGCCTGCTTGGGATTCTCTCTGTTTCCCTCTTTCTCTGACCCTCCCCAATGTGCGCGTGCACGGGCTTTCTCTCTCTCTCAAAATAAAAATTTTTAAAAAGAATAAAGAATACAAAATTAGAGGAATAGACAAGGGTTGGACCTTCTAGAATCTAGACTGGGTTAAAACATTTGATCATCATCCTAAGAATAGTGGAAAGCTATTGAAGTTACCTCAGTTGCATTTACCTGGGTCATTTTGGCGCAGTATGTAGATGGATCTAAAGAAACTCAACATGGATTCCGAGAGACAAGTTTGGAGGAAACTGCAATAATCTACATCACACTTGGTCAGCACTGGGCTATGTAGTGATATGATGTGCAAAAGTGCGCTGAATTCAGTGACAGCAGATAGAGTGGACAGTATTTGGTGCTAAATTGGATGTAGAGGTTTAGGGAGAGGGAAAAATCCAAGATTGCTTCTAGGTTCTGGCTAGATCGCGGGACATTTTATAAGATGCAGGGATATCAAAGGAGCAGTTTCGGGAGGAAGAGGGGGTAGGGAGGAGCGGCAGTATGAAAAGATATTTTTAGTCCAGTTTTAGAACCCAAAATCCTTTAAATGATTTTGAAATATTAATGAGATTCGCAGTGGAGATATCATTTGAACACTTGGTTGTGTAGAGTTTAGAAGGAAGGTTAAACTGAGGAGAAACAGTTGAGATGGTGCATACATAAATGGCCCTTGAAGCCGTGTGGGTTGATGAACTCTACTAGGATGAATATAGGAGAGGGGAGAAATGGCTCAGATATCCCATCTCCTTTTCAAAAGGACATTGCAACATGTCAAAGGATACAAAGAAATTGTTGCCCCTGAGAGAGCAAATCAAATAAAAACTTAAAATTGCCCTTTTGCTTTTAGTGACAAAACATGCAGAGTCTGCTATCTTTAGAAGAAAAGCTAGTCAGGATGCATGTTATGGTCGTATGAGCGGCGGGGCAGGTGGGGGCGGGGGAGAAGATAAACAACCTTTTCAAGAAGTTTGGCTGTGAAATCCAGAAACGTTAAGGCTGTAAGTAGTTAGAAAAGATTTGGGGTTACAAGAAAGTCTGCCCTCCCCCAAGGCAAGAGAGGCTCAAGCAAGTTTATGTTGATAGGAAGCACCCAATAATGTGGGAGATAATAAAGATAAGAGAGAAGAGATTTCTGAAGTATTCTGGAAAGGAAGAAGATGTCCAGAGTACGAGTTGGGGGAACTGAAAACTTTCCCTATTGAAACAGGAAGGAAGAAAGGATAAGTCCCAAAACCTCCAGAGAAGTTTATCGACTTGGGGGTGGGAAGTAGAGATGCTATCTTTTCTCTCAGTGAAGTCGGAGATAAGGACATCAGCTTTGGGTGAGGAGCAAAGGAAGAAGAGGTTGGAGGTCAGAGGAGACTGGAGAATGTTTGAGATCGTCCTTGTGGAGAAATGCAGGATTGTGTAGAGGACTGTTGAGGTTCAGAACCATGCATTTGGAATGGTGCCGATCTGCCAAAGGGAGTTATTTTCTCCAGTAGAACCTAGCAGGCTAGCAGACACAGAAGGTCTTCTAGCTTTATAGACTAATAGCAAATCGTCTGGAATTTTATCTTATTTTTTGTTTATTTTTAGCAATTAAGGAAAAAGAGATTTCTTCTTTGACATGGTGTTTTTGTGTGTGTGTGTGTGTGTGTGTGTGTGTGTGTGTGTGTCCTCTAGGTTGTGGTGCCCTCACGTGGCTGATCCACGTCATTCACTTAGGACTGTTTTCGTGCGGATGCATTTGAACGAGCTCAGAATTAAGCATGTGTCTTATATCGCTGTCAATAAAAGTTAAAAATGAATTCTTGCTTTGACTAAAAGCAGTTGTAGGTGCAAAGAAACTTCCATAATAGATTTGTGCAACATTGGCTACTCACTGGCCTATTTTACCGTACTTAAAATCATGTTACTATTTTGTTATGTGCCAGTAATGTGGAAATTTATAATAAAAATTAAGAGTAATAAGGGTAATGGGGCACCTGGGTGTCTCAGCCAGTTAAGTGTCCGACTTCAGCTCAGGTCATGATTTCACAGCTCGTGAGTTCGAGCCCCGCGTGAGATGCTGTGCTGACAGCTCAGAGCCTGAAGTCTACTTCAGATTCTGTGTCTCCCTCTCTCTCTGCCTGTCCCCTGCTCGCACTCTCTCTCTCTCTCTCCCTCTCTCTCTCTCTCTCTCTCAAAAGTAAGTAATAAACATTAAAAACATTTTTTAAAAGAGTAATAAGGGTTATGAATAGCATTTATTCAATCTCTGGGATTTTTATCATTGTGTTTAAGTTTACATTGATAAAGGCTGTTGTTTTGCGTAATTACAACTGAATCTTTCTTGTGCTTTTTATTATAAATGAAAGTCATTTTAATTGTCTGATTATTGAATATTTTCTCAGAGTTTTTGTTGTTTTTCATTGTAAAGGAAAGTGAAAGGCATTGGCTATGTACGTCTACAAAGGCCAAGTGGGTACAGTGACACAAACCAGATGTTCATTACAAGTAGTATTCTCTATGATTCAGGAAGGTAGGAAAATAATTCTTTACCGGGCACATTTAAATAAGTGTAGGAGCTTTTGAGTATTTTAACTAATGTGGTCCTCACAGCAATCCTGTGAAATGGTTATTTTTCTCACAGCAATCCTGTGAAATGGTTATTTTTTCTCACTTTTTTAGAGAATCGAACCAAGTCTTAAGTTCCATAAGTAATTTGGCCACAGTTACAAACCCAAGAAATGCCATCACTAATACCAGCCACCTTTTCTCACTATTCAGAATTTTATGAGCAATTACTGTGTATTATACACTCCACTCAGAAAGGATCTTTTTAAAGGCATTCTGCCAAAATTATCCTTGTAATGGAATTATAATGCATTTAATTAATCACTTAAATTCTTTTGTTGAATTTTTGTCAGGATTTACAGACATGCTGAATTTGCAGTTCAGTTGTTGAGTCTGTCATTAAAAAACAAACTTAAATTGATAAATTATTTACCAGTGAACCCATATCGTTATATGTAATTATTAAATAACAGCTCAGTGGCCTCAAAATAGTCGATGGCTCGGCCCGACATGGCCTAAATATGTGGTCGTTGAATTGCAGAAATGGAAAATATGAACTGAAGAATAAAATAATAAGGGCATAAAAGTGCTAAACTTCATGGTGTAAAAGGCATGGTGGGGCATAAAAGCGGGATTTTCCGGTGGACTTTGCCTTCCTTGACGATACTCTTCTACTCTATTTAATGTGCTCATCATGTGCACCATTCTTACCAACTGTGTATTCATGACCATGAGTAACCCGCCGGACTGGACCAAGAATGTGGAGTAAGTAGAAAATAAAAAATGCTTTTCAATATTGTCATCCCTGATCTTTTAAATTACTGTCTTGAGACCCTATCATTTTCTTTAGCCAAACATACTAGCTACTCTAAACCAGACAAGTTGAAACAAAGATTCAAAGTTCATTTCCACCACTAATTTCCCATAGGACAAAGCTTAGAGTGGCTCATTCATTACCTCGAATTACTGCTCTTGTTCGACTGCCAATGTTTGTAGCCCTTTCTCTTCTTGTGACTCTCATACTCTTCTGAATATCATCAGTGATTACTAATATCCAGTGATAAAAGTTATGCCTAGTTTGTATGTTCTTTTTGTCGTGGCTGTCACTTTTCTATGTTTTACCCGTATATATGTCATGGCTTTTAAAGATGCATTTTTTTTATTAAATGCAGTGCTTTATTAATTTGGGATTGATACCTATTTGCTCAGACTGAAAGCTAGAGCATTTCAGATATCGTCCCATAACCATATTATTTGGGGGGAAAAAAGCAGATTATTTGGGCCTTCAAATTAGTTCATGTAGCAAATACAATACTTATTTACTTACAGTCAGTGAGAATGTCTTTCAGAATGTACTGTTTCTTTTGCCTTAAACTCTACTTAAGCTTACATCATAGGGAGACTAGTACAGATCCATCTGGAAGCTTCTAATTTCTGTTCGTTAAGTTTCCTTTAAAACATGTACATGTAAATTGCATACTAGATCTTTAATGTGGGCTTGGCTGTTTCCTCTCAGGTACACCTTTACAGGAATTTATACTTTTGAATCACTTATAAAAATACTTGCAAGGGGCTTTTGTTTAGAAGATTTCACATTTCTGCGGGATCCATGGAATTGGTTGGATTTCACAGTCATTACTTTTGCGTAAGTATCTTACTACATTTTCCATCCTGGAATAATAAATCACTGGTGGGAGCCTGTGCTGTATTTCCCCTTGGTGGCTCAAGGAGAAATGCTTGACAGATCAAGCATTTTTCTTAGTTATCATGCAAATTTAGAATATTTTTCTTCTAATCAAATTATGCACTTTGGAGAAGTTAGGAATCTCGTAGTAAATTATCTAACTTTGGATTCAGTTAGCACGGTAGAGTAATAAAATAAAATTTTTGAAGTAACATAGATTATGATTGAAGACAACACCCTTTTTCTCTTAATTGGGAAATCTGATGGCAACACTCATTGAAGTTGAAAAGGTCTTGATGAAAGACCAACGTAGACTTAGATTTCCCTAAATTCTGAATAACTCTGATTTAATTCTACAGGTATGTAACAGAATTTGTAAACCTAGGCAATGTTTCAGCTCTTCGAACTTTCAGAGTGTTGAGAGCTTTGAAAACTATTTCTGTAATTCCAGGTAAGAAGAAACTGGTATAAGGTGGTAGGCCCCTTATATCTCCAACTGTTTCTTGTGTTTTGTTATTGTGTTGTGTGTGAACTCCCTATTACAGATATGTGACAGAGTTTGTGGACCTGGGCAATGTCTCAGCGTTGAGAACATTCAGAGTTCTCCGAGCACTGAAAACAATTTCAGTCATTCCAGGTGAGAGCTAGGTTAAACACCGAGGCTGACTTTAGCTGCGCTGGCGCTACAATCACAGCTTTTGTGCATAGCCTTTTGTCGTCACACGCTGCAAATCAATATGTAAAAATGCAAGAATCAGGACATCATACTTTGGATGGATTTGGTTCTTTGCTTTTTTACTTCTTGCTGTCTTTAAAACCGTTCTAAATCAGCCTTTGAGTTTAACAAGTTTTTGCATGAGGCATTTGCAGTAACAGGCTACGTGGTTTGCATCCCGTAACATCAAGCTTTCCGCATAGAAGCTAAACTATGAGGCATTCAGACTGATGAAAATTCGACCATTGAGGTCCAAAACTGGTGATTATCTTATCTTATCTGCAGATAAATGAAAGAGCGAGAGATAGCATGAGTGCTGCATGGGGCTCAGTTTTCAGATGTCTTCCTTTTTTAACCCATATTCCAGCTTGCAGAATTCACAAATATGTAACCTCATAATCCATTGACTTCTTGATTTCTTACCACTCTATTCATATAGATTTTTCTAAAATCAATAAGAGGTTAGGGAGTAAGACATCTGCAAATAAAAGCAAAATATTTACACAAGGTTGATGTTTAAGCATGAATAATAAAATCATTCCTTTTGCTCTGAGGGGTATTTGGAAATACACTTTTGGTTCATTTCCATTCACGGTTTTCTAATGAACATACAAGTTCTGCTTTCATTCATTTTCACCAGCTAGCAGGCTTTTCATGAAAATCTTATTCAGTCACAAACATTAAACTAATATTGTTGGCATTCTGCATGACATCTTTATTTTCCAGGACAAGCTCATGATGTTTTTGTCGGTAACGTAGCTGTTGAATAGTATATTTAAGTTCCTCCCTCTGATTTTATTCATAGGCCTGAAGACCATTGTAGGGGCCCTGATCCAGTCGGTGAAGAAGCTCTCCGATGTCATGATCCTGACCGTGTTCTGTCTGAGCGTGTTTGCACTGATCGGGCTGCAGTTGTTCATGGGCAACCTGCGGAATAAATGTTTGCAATGGCCCCCAGATAATTCATCCTTTGAAATAAACATCACTTCCTTCTTTAATAACTCATTGGATGGGAACGGTACCGCTTTCAATAGGACAGTGAGCATGTTTAACTGGGATGAATATATTGAGGATAAAAGTAAGATATACTCTTTTAATCTTTAAGTTGTTTAGTCCTTTAAATATTAATAAGTACATATAGTATAAATTGTCTCCATTTTAATGTAAACCAAATGACTTAACCAATTTTAGATAACACATGCAATACAGAAATCAAATGATATTTATGATATGATATGATAATGATATTTTACTCCTTTTTTCCTTATCAATCGGTATGATAAAAGTTACCACTTGAAAATGTGTTATCTTTTCCTAACCCAGTGTGGAAAGCAATACCATTTTATGTTGTATAAACCAAAAATATTGGGTAGGCAATGATCAGGAGTTTTCAGTCATGTAGTAAATAAACCAGTAGTTTGAACTATTCAGTGTATTATACTTAAGTGCATTGTTAAGAAGACTGGGGAATAATAATTTAGCCCTATTTGGTTGACTCATTATATGTGTTACGTGCATATGATATACCTGAAAATAGAGAAATCACTCACCATGATGGATATACTTAAAAAATTACATATCTTCAAGGAAACAAGTTTATTTTGTTCCTTTGAAAGACAGTAATCAAGCCAAAATCCAAAACACAATCCTTATTTAGAGCATCACAGAAAGAAAAAAATCACCTAACCCACTTTTCACAGGAAATTAACTTAAAACTGGTAGGAAAATAAATGTTTGAATCTATTTTGAGTCCAGGAAAAAAGCACTTATAAAGTGAAATTTTACTTGCATGCAAGTGATTCGAAACGACAAGGCATCCCTTTCTCTCACTTCTTGTGCCAAACAGCCTTAATTTGGCAACTCCTTTTTTTTAACTACCCCAAGCAGTTTGGGTTTATATTTGCAATAAATGCTGATATGAGAATACTGTAATAGTTAATCCTCCCCCGCCCCCAAATTATCTTTAAAACAGATTTTCTCAACATTTATTTAATTGAGAACTTTATGTTTTGGTATTTGTTTAGTATTCAGTTGTTATTAAAATATTTTCAATCAGCCCATATACATACTTACTATTTTATCCATTTCATTATAGTTGAAAAAAATCGTAAGGTTTATTACCTAAACACAACGGCTGAAGTGTTTTGAGGGATTTTTAATAAATTCTTTCTATTCCTCCCTCTTTAAATAGGTCATTTTTATTTTTTGGAAGGGCAAAATGATGCTCTGCTTTGTGGCAACAGCTCGGATGCAGGGTAAGTGATGTTTCATACTGACTTTCAGTCCACACTGCTCCATCGGCCTCAATAACTTGCCACCTCCCACCCACCCAGCCCTCGCTCACTCCTCATTCAGGGCCCTCCATAAATTCTACTTCACGCTGATTCTCAAAATAGCTGAAATAAGTGTGGATTCTCACCTCCTTCACACACTCATATGCGGCAATTATTTTTCCAGACTGGGTCACAGCTAATCTTCCAAATTAGTTAAATGGAAAATTGAAAAAGCGGTACGTATGTATTAGAAGATTAAGTTAATGGAATTCATAAGCATGTACTTTTGGAAGTGTGATATGTTTTATATGCTAATGTAGTCACCATGGCTTCAGATGTAATATCTCTGAAGATAATGACAGTATCTGAGTCATGGCGAGTGTATGTCGAGCATCTTTTAGCAAAGTGGTTAAGAGCGCAGACTGGGAAGTTTGCATGGATTCAAGCCTGACTCCACCAAATAACATACCCTCTCTGTGCCTTAGTTTCCTCATGTGACAAATGGATAGAATAGAGTTGCTATGAGAATTAAATGGATTAGCGAATAAATAGCTATTATAGCATTCAATACGTGCTTTTGGTTATTATGATTAACGTGTGTTATTAAGAAGTATGGCATTTGGAGCTCAGGCCTAGAAAAATTTGGGGAAATAATTACCTTTCCCTGTTTCTCAAGAATTTAGAGTCACAAAAGAATTCTAATGTTTTTCAATGGAAAATGATATTGTGGCCATTAATAATTAATACCTGTAGCAAAATTTCCAATGGCTTTACATTTGTCTTATATGATAAATATTGTGCTGCCTTTATCTCCCAATCCCAGTGATAAGTGAAACAGACTAATTTTCCTTGTCTGTAATACTAAGTGCTTTACATATGATATTCAATGCCTATATATTTACAAGGGAATTTCGGTTATTAGCCCTTTCTTACATATGAGGTGCCCAAAGATTAGCAAAGTTAGGAAACTTACCAGATTATGCAGCCCAGAAGCGTTAGGTACAATATTGAGGCCAAGGTGGGCTTAATCATTAAGGACATAACTATGAAATCTTCACTGTGCAGAGTCATTCCTTCTTCTCCATGTGCCCTCATCCATCCTTCCATCTTCCCTACTGCCTCACACACGCGCGCGCAAACACACACACACACACACACACACACACACACACACACACACACTGCCTCTAGATATCTTCAGTGAAAATCAATTTTTCCCTGTAGACTTATTTTTCTGATCATGTCTATAAGTCCCAGAAAATATTAATCATGATGCGATTGCTTTTAGATGGAAACGTGATAAATATAATGACAATTATGAATCACAGAGGAATCCACAAATATACTTAATAGATTCTGTTATTATGTAAATCAGTCCACATAATGCTGGGTTAAGTGCTGGGTAAGGTGAAAGAAATCTGTTTTTCCTAGTGTCATATAAGATAGATATTGGCATCTATAAAAACAGGGAAGTCAGCCTGCAGACTGTAAGTCCTGACTTTCTCTTTCTTTTAATCTAATTACAGCCAATGCCCAGAAGGATACATCTGTGTGAAGGCTGGTCGAAACCCCAACTATGGCTATACAAGCTTTGACACCTTTAGTTGGGCTTTCTTGTCCCTATTTCGTCTCATGACTCAAGACTTCTGGGAGAACCTTTACCAACTGGTGAGAACAGAAAATGATTCGTCTGGGAAGCATGAAATACTGAGATCAAGAGAATTGCTATAAAATACTTTATTACAGGGAGTGTGAGCTTGTAATATCTATATAAAATTTAATAAAATATCTCTTACATTTTTGCAGACACTACGTGCTGCTGGGAAAACATACATGATATTTTTTGTGCTGGTCATTTTCTTGGGCTCATTCTACCTGATAAATTTAATCCTGGCTGTGGTGGCCATGGCCTACGAGGAACAGAATCAGGCAACTCTCGAGGAAGCTGAACAGAAAGAAGCTGAATTTCAACAGATGCTCGAACAGTTAAAAAAGCAACAAGAAGAAGCTCAGGTATCTTTTGCAAGCATAAAGCTCTTCTGTGCTTGTTGAGCTCAATCCTCTGATCACACTGGTGAGGGGGGGCAGTGACATTTAGGACACAAAATCAGTAGAGGATAAAAGTGACGTTTGAAACATGTCATATGTGTTTGGTGTCGGAAGCCTGTTAAGTTTTTAGGAGACTTTCATTTTATTTTGATGATTACTGTCAATCTGATGGCATCAACACATGGAGAATTTATAATTGCTTTTTGAGATTTTTTTTTTCTCCCTTGTGTCTCCTCATGTACTCAAACTCACAAAGTATTTAAACCTACATGCCCTCCATCAGAGTGTTTCCTTAATTTTCTGGGGGATGAGGAATTTGTTCTAGTTACTTCTTCATTAGTGTCACTAGAGGTGGGAAAGTTGAGAAAACCAGAGTAAAGCTGAGAAGACTATTTCCTAGAATCTGGAAAAACGAAGACCTATTTAATATTTATTTTTTATTTGAAGGGTGTTTAAATGCAAGTTTATAGATCGCAAAAGAAAAGCCCTCATGTATAAATACAGTAAATCACTACATTCTCTGCCTCCTATCCTGTAAAAATAATTTAATTTGGACTTGATAAGACTTCAGAATATGGCAAGGATTGCTCTAAATATACTTGCTTGACTTAATGGCATTAACTAATCCAATTGCCTATTTTTGGCTTTTCTTGTATCTTGACTGCAGTTCCCTTTTAATACTGAGTATCCTAAATACGTAATAAAGGTGAGGTAGAAAAAATATACTGGGGTAACAGCAGCAACACAGAATACCTTATCTTTCCAAAAACTATACAATTATAAGTTAGAGATTCACTCAGAGGCTCTGATCTGGGATTCCCTTATATACGATCTGTAATGTTTTTGTTGTACATTTTTTAGTGAAATACTCAAGTAAAGAGGGGAAAAGCTTTATTAAAATAAAAATATTGGGCTGAATTAAATTCACTAATTTAGGCTGGCACTAAAAGTTATCGTCAAGTGGAAGTGTGATGGATCAGGTTAAAATAGGAAACCTTTCATTCTTAAATTTTTTCCTTCTTAATATAGTGGTTAAGTCATAGAAAAATTTGTTATAATCTGCAAATGTCTCGCTCATATTATTAAATAATTAGAGAGCATATTGAGAGGCCAGAGCTTGAAGGTTTCCATCAAAGTCACACGCATCATCTTCCACGCGTCTGTTGACTTTAATTCTTTAATTGGTCTAATGACAATGCATTGTTTCCCAACATATGGACCGGAATGAAGAACTGGTTTTCAAGATCGTATTCATGATACTAAAGATCAATTGAGCAGTCAGCGTGGGTAGGATTTTTCATGGTTTGTCTGCACCTACATTTACCACGTGCCCTTCCAGGCAGCAGCTGCGGCAGCGTCTGCTGAATCCAGAGAGTTCAGTGGTGCCGGCGGGATAGGCGTTTTCTCCGAGAGCTCTTCGGTAGCATCAAAGTTGAGCTCCAAGAGTGAAAAAGAGCTGAAAAACAGAAGGAAGAAAAAGAAGCAGAAAGAACAGTCTGGAGAAGAAGACAAAGAAGACGGAGTCCGCAAATCGGAATCCGAAGACAGCATAAGAAGAAAAGGTTTCCGTTTTTCCTTAGAAGGAAGCAGGCTGACGTATGAAAAGAGGTTTTCTTCTCCACACCAGGTAAAGATATTATTAGCTCACACAAATTCCCTTTGTGTAACAAACCAGTCTTTAAAGACATGCCAGAATTTGGGAGAAACAAAACCGTCTTGCCGCTGGATGGCACAGTGCTTTCAGAATTGTAACGATCATCAATGTTTTGATTATCACCTCAGAGACTTTGTGAGCTTGGTGACTTTTTGGAATCCCAAGAAAGCATTTTTAGAGCATAGATCCCTGCGGAGCTTGGGAAGGTTTGTGGCTTTGAGGTTTTGTTGAAGACTCAAACATCTCAGGGCAAGTTTCCACATGAGAAATTCTCAGCAGATGGTTCCCATCCATTTTTAGCTGTGCTGCTGTGCCTGGACCCAGTGATGATGGGCTTTTCTGAGTGGCAGGTTCCTAGAAGTGAACCGTGTATTCCTTCAGACCATCTGGGTGCTTGTTCCCATTCACATACAAACTTCATTGGAAGAATCATTCTTCAGACCCTCGTTTCAAGGGGCACTGAAGCAAAATTTTTCTATAAGTGTAGCCAAAATTGTTAGGTGGAAATGGACCGAGGAATATTTATGACACTTAATAAGTTGTGGTATCGAATGGCACTTGACTGTCTGTTTCACGTTTAATGTGGGATTCTCACTGAAAGAACACCTTGATTCTATAGTGCAGTAAATGTTCACTGGATGCCTGTGGTTTATGCACTAACATGCGCTGTGGAAACTTTGAATTTAGGATCCTTAAATTTTGAAATTACCAAGAGAATTACCAGAAATACGGGTTCTCCGAGGACAATTTCACCAGTGGTAAAACCTTAGTATCTGTATAGTAACAGTGACAATTAGAACCACACTGATAGCAATGATAGTGGCTAACACTTAACGAAGCACATTGCAGCTTTCAGTATAAATTTGTTTAAATCTGTCACTACAGCCCTGAGCATGTACCACAATCATCATCCCCAAACTACAGATGTGAAAAGAAAGAGAGGGCTGTCTTCTATGTCAAATACTTGTTTTATTCTTGGCATTCTTTTGGCACTGTCATGATTAATACTAACAGCTCTGAATCATGTTATTTTCACTATTTATTAGGCCCAGGGAAATTGAATATCTGCCCAAGGGCACGTAGTTATTAAGGGCTGAGGTGGTATTCAAATTTGATATGACACTGAACCTCCTGAACTTTCCACTTTACCAGCCCGACCTGAAAGAGTATTTAAAAAAACTGATAAGGAAATTTACCATTCGATTCCACTAAAAAGATAACATATAGGATTTTAGTTGTTCTTCATACCTTTTATAGTATATGGCCTCACAAAAACTTATATTCAATAGGGGTAAAATTTTCATAGGCCAACTTGATTCATTCCGAGTCCAAATAACATGATGGCATGGAATAGATTAAAGGATTACTAGGATTTAATTCATATTTAAAATAGAATTTGTTTTTAGTATCTCCATTTTATACTCATTCTCATTCATGTTGTCAAAATCATTATGATATAATTAGTGGAGACATTAGTCTTAATAAATGTGAATTCCTTAAAAATCAGATTCCCTTTTTACAGCATCTTCGTTTTGAAAAGAAAGGAAAGGAAGAAGGGAGAAAGGGAGGGAGGGAGAGAAGGAGAGAGAGAGAAAGGAAGATAGGTTACTAGAGGTAAAATTGAAACAGCAAATTACCAAGTGCCGCAGAGGGTCTCTTCAATTTGCTTTATTTCAAATCCAGTAGAATACTTCTAGGCGAAATCACGAAGCCTGAAAAAGTTAAGTTCTGACCTGCTTCTTTCTCTAAATTTTGCTCCCAGATATATTTCCGCAGTCCTGGCTTCTTTGTAGTTCTGTTTCCTAGCTAGTTGGGCATAAGCGACTGCTCACTTATACAACATGCAGCATCTGGCTCAAATCAATACTTGTTTCTTAAACGGTATTTGTATTTTTAAAAATTGAAAGACTTTCCTTTTATCTGGTAAGTAGTCAAACAAAAAGCTAAGAAGATGGAGAGGGAGAGAGAAAGAGAAAGTGAAGAAGAGGAGAGAGAATCCTGAATTTATACTAATCCCACTTTCCAAGTCCCTGGAAGTAATACTAAAAATATCAAGCAAGGTAGAGGTTCTTAACATGGGTGCAGTGATGAAAGGTCCATTTTTAGATTTTTTGAAAGCCCAAGACCCCAAAGTATTAAGAACTATTATTTTTTGGTAACATGATGCAAAGGCAATTGTTTGGTAACCACTTGTATTTTTGTATTAACATATAAATATATACATATATATAGTATATATATATATATAATGTAGACCTTTACTGAACGATTCTAATTTTTCAGTATAGTAGGAGGATTGTATGAAATATTTCTTAGGCTCCAGTTTGATGATTTAGTACAGGAGAGGGGAGGGAAGGAAATCAAGAGTATAATCTCTAGGGACGCCCAGGTGGTTCAGTTGGTTGGGCGTCCGACTTCGGCTCAGGCCTTGATCTCATGGTTTGTGAGTTCAAGTCACACGTCAGACTCTATGCTGACAGTCCAGAGCCCAAAGCCTGCTTTGAGTTCTGCGTCTCCCTCTCTCTCTGCCCCTCCCCTGCTCACATTCCATCTCTCTCTCTCTCTCTCTCTCTCTCTCTCTCAAAAATAAATAAACATTAAAAAAAAAGTACAGTCTCTATATAAGTCTCAAGACAATCTGGATATTTTATTTTGAAACCTTTACAAGATATAGTCAGCCTTCTTAAATTTTGCTTGTTAGAGATTCATTTTTCTATTGGCCATCCTTTATCTGCAGTGCAGCATTTGATTGTTATGGATTGATATAATTAGTGCAAGTAGTAGAGTTGATGCTAACAGATAGGGCACAGTCGTGTTTCATACAGCCGTCTCATGTAAACTGTGCTCTTGTATCGCATAATTCCCCTTTGAACTTGGAGAAATTTTGTGTGCTATTTTATAACTTACCTCCCCTCCAATCCTTCTATTGACTCTGAATGGAGTACTTACAGGTAAAATATAAGCTCTTACTAAGAGTGATACATATAATTTCTACCTTATTTCTAATTGCCAGTCATTTCTTACCTGCCTTTTTGAGCTGATGATAACCAGTATATCACAAATCCTGTCATTCTTGTGTTTTTATAGGTAAATCAAAATATCTTGTGAAAAGAGTGAAAGGAGATGAAAGAAATTGAGTAGTCTAAGAGAAACTTTAAAAAATAATTACTTGTATGGAAAACAATAAAGGGAAAGAAGGAATTTTACTAATGAAGTTGGAACTAAAATGAAAAAGCTTGGGAACAGGAAAAGTAGAAATGACCTCTATTGGAGGAACAGATCAGTCTTTTTAAATGTGCTTCTTTGTGGGGGCACCTGGGTGGCTCAGGCAGTTGAGCATCTGAGTTCGGCTCAGGTTGTGATCTCATGGTTTGTGGGTTTGAGCCCAGCACCGGGCTCTGCGCTCACAGCTCGGAGCCTGGAGTCTGTTTCAGATTTCAGATTCTGTTTCTCCGTCTCTCTCTGTCCTTCCGCAGCTTCTGTGTGCTCTCTCTCTTTCTCTCTCTCTCTCTCTCAAAAATAAAGAAACATTAAAAAATAAGTAAATGTGCTTCTTTGTGTAAATAATGAATAGAATCCCATAAGATAGTGTTTAAAGTTTATAAATGTTTTATAGATGTTTATAAACATTACTGAGAAAAATTATTCTTTAGCTAAAAAGAAAAATTAAAAGCAGACTTGTTGGTCCGGAAATATGAACTGTATATAGAGACGAAATAATTTTAGTTAACTTTAAATCTTTTCGAGAGAAAAAGATCAAACTAATAATATGTAAATGATGAAATTAGTATTCTTTCTATTAATAATCATAGAAATCCAACTCAAGTCAACTAAAATAAAAAAAGGAGAACTGATTAAACCATATAGATAATATCTGTGAGTAGCTTTGGGCACAGCTGGAGTCAAGGGCTCAAAAGACCTTTTTATGGCCAAGTATTTCTCCCTATTTCAGCCCAGCTTCCTCCAATACAGTGGCAAGATGCCCACTGCAACTTCAAACTTCTAGTCAATATTCTTAGCAACCCCAATGGGAAATGCACCTCTTTCCCAACAAATATAAAAGAAAGAAGCGGCTGTCAATGGACTAAGCAGGGTCTCCTGCTCATCTTTAAATGATTCTCTATGGAATGCCCTCATTGGCTAGGCCTGGGTCATGGTCTTGTCTGAACATTATTGTCAAGGATAATCAGGGTACTGTTGACAGAAGAAGGAGAAACGAATATTGGACGAACAAAGAAGTATTTACCACTGTAAAGTTGTAAAAGTAGACTAGTAATAAACAGGAAGTGATTCCTTGTGTTCAATGCTGCTATGCTTAAGCATCAAGGTAAACTACATGGTGGCAGTGACGATGTAGCCATTTAGAAACCTGGGTAATGATTGTGACCGAACACTTAGTGAAAACCAGGTTTTTGTGAATATGGTACTCTTCAGATTTCTTGAGAGACAGAAGAGTGAAAATCAGGGAATGAATCATACAGTTCTCAGCTTGATTTGTTTAATTTATTCATGAAGACTTTATAAAATATGCAAAGGGAAGGGGGAAAGCTGCTCCTTGTACTATAATTAAACAGACCTACCGGCAAGATTGATTTTATTTTCCTCTGTGGTAAGATCTGCATCAGGATGTGGTCACTAGTGAGCTCTTGGTGTTTTTGGCTTCAAAGGATCTAACTGTAGGTGTGTATGCGATTGCTTCCATTGACGTGTTAAGTGTGACTGGCCTCTAGAATAGGGTGTAGCCAAAAAATGTGTTCTAGGTGCCAATAATGGGACAAAATATTGGTGAGGTGTATTCGTGACTGTCTTAAGGCATGTGTAAAATAGAAGAAAATGATAAAAAATTAAAAAATGAAGGAAGGGAGAAAAAGGGAAAGCAAAACAAAAGAGGTGAGTCTAGTAGTGAGTGCCAGAACACCACCAGCGGTTACCACAGGGACCCATGGTTCCACTCATCCAGTGACTCAGCCTGAGGCAAGTCAACAGATCTGAAACAAGTCTCACATATTTCGGGATGACTGCTCTTAATTCCGTTCATCTGTGTTTTGTTTGCTTTCTTGTTATTCATAGTCTTTATTGAGCATCCGTGGCTCCCTTTTCTCTCCAAGACGCAACAGTAGGGCGAGCCTTTTCAGTTTCAGAGGTCGAGCGAAGGATATTGGCTCTGAGAATGACTTTGCCGATGATGAGCACAGCACCTTTGAAGACAATGACAGCCGGAGGGACTCTCTGTTTGTGCCCCACCGACACGGGGAGCGGCGTCACAGCAACGTCAGCCAGGCCAGCCGCGCCTCCAGGGTGCTCCCCATCCTACCGGTGAACGGGAAGATGCACAGCGCTGTGGACTGCAATGGAGTGGTGTCCCTGGTGGGGGGCCCTTCTGCTCTCACGTCTCCGGCTGGACAACTCCTTCCAGAGGTGAGCCCAGTGAAAACAGCGGCCGCTAGGAAGGGACCGGCAGCTGGTGTAGGCGGGAGGGTTTTTTGATTTCCACATGCAAGAATTTTGTGAAGTCAGTTGTTAGGGTTGGTTCAGTCCCGCTGGAAACTTCTTTTGTCAAATTGTTCTATTTAGAGTTTTCTACAATTAATTAAAAATACAGGTTGGGTCTCATAAAATCTAAATAGAAATATTCATCATAAAATGGGAAGAAGAAAAAGAAAAACTCAGAGGCCAAGGTGTGTGAAGTTTGCCAAAAAGCACAGCGACAGCTTATCAAACATAATGTTTAATTAATATAATAGGACATTAATATAATAGAACAAAATACAAGAATTTATATACTCAACTTAAGGATCTTGTTACTACTGTTCCATCAAAAGGAGAATTTGATACTTCCACTTGAAGTAGATACTCTTATTAAAGCATCTAAATCCTGCCCTGCAACATTCTTTTTCTTTGCAGGGCAGAGTGCTGTAACATGTTTAGCACCCTCTCAAATGACCCCAGCCATTGTACTTTTCTGTGTTCAAGAAGTCACTCAAAGTACCTCGTAGGGTCATGTATTGTAATTTTTAAATTTTTTAAACGTTTTTTTATTTATTTTTGAGAGACATAGAGACAGAGTGTGAGCAGGGGACGGGCAGAGAGAGAGAGGGAGATACAGAATCCTAAGCAGGCTCCAGGCTCTGAGCCATCAGCACAGGGGCTCGAACTCACAGACCGTGAGATCATGAACCAAGCTGAAGTCGGCAGCTCAACCGACTGCGCCACCCAGGCGCCCCATGTATTGTAATTTTTAGAACAGATTTCAATTTTTTATATTACTGTCATGATTTCTTTATGTAAACAAAGAGGCTGCAAATCAAGAGTATAAAAAAGAGTTTCAAGTAAATAGCAGACACTTACAAGGATGTATTATTGACATCTTCCTTTGTAAAACATAAGGTGCTTTTTAACTTTGGTGTTAAATAAGAATTTATTTGCTGACACAAAAGTATTCGAGCAATGTCATTTGGTTGTATTTTATAGTTTGCCAAATCATATTAAAACCTTCTTTGTGTGACTTTTTTAATACAATCCATTTATTATAGTTGGACAAGCTCTTTAAGCCACATTAAAATCATACAGAGTCAGCTTTCCATCACCTAATAGAGGAACTTCTTACTTGGGTTACAGAAATAGCCAGTGATCACTTTTTTTCCCCATGGCCTCTGCCCCTACTTTCTCCCAAAGAAATGTCCAAGCATCCTGGATTCGGATAAAATCATGAAAAAGTGAAGGAACCAGGAAGAATGGAGAAGGAATATCATCTCTTAAAAAATAATCTTAGCTGTGTACCAGACACTGTCCAGAGCACTTGCCATGTATTAGTTCATTAAGTCCTCACCACAACCCTTTATCATAGTTTCTGATACTATCCCCATTTTACAGAGGAGGAAACTGAGGCCTGTGCATGGTGGAACTAAGATTTGACCCCAGGTATGCTGCCTATGAAACTACATTGTATCCATACTGCAGTATTGCCTTCCATTGACTTTTTTTTTTTAAACTTTCTTAAATGGAAAATAAGAAATTGCTAAAGAAGTAAACATTTTCATTTAAACCCAGTGTTTCTCAAAATACACTGCTTCACACTCAGACTACTTACATCAGAATTCCCTGGGATGCTTCTTAAAAATGGAGGTATCTCATTTCCCTCTCCCCCAACCCCTGGCAACCACCATTCTGCTCAGCTGCTGTGAGTTTGATGGTCAAAGGATATAAAGTTTACATTAAGCAAGATAAATAAGTTCTGGAGACTTAAATAGCATAGTGCCTATAGCTAATGATACTGTATTGTATACTTAAAATTTGCTAAGATGACAGATCTTGCATTAAGTGTTCTCATCACAAATAAAAACAGCAACAACAACAATAATAAAGAGGGCGGGAGGAAACTTTGGAAGGTGATGTAGGTTTTGTGGCCTTGATCGTGGTGATAATTCGCCAGTGTATACTCATTGAATTGTGTGCCTTAAAAATAGACAGCTTTTTACATGTCAGTCATTCCTCAATAAAGTGGTTTAAGGGAAAATAAATAGAAATTCCTGGGCCGATTACTCAGACCTAAAGACTGAAGAGAACCAAGTCAGGGAAATTCCTTCCTTGACAAACCTCCCCCATGATTCTTACGCATAATGAAGTATGAGCATTGCTGATCTTGATAAATGTTAATTGAACAAACAAAAACAAACCCACTTCTTTGCATAAATACAAAGAGAATCTCAGAAAATAGTTAGCATTTTCAGTAATTACCATAAAACTCCTGCCCTATCAATGAGGATAGGATAAATCTCTGAAGGCAAATCAGAGCCCGTTCGAAGCAGAGCTTAGCGAGATCCTTTTATTTCCCGCTCTGTCCTGTCCATTCTTCAATCCCGTGGCCAGGTACTGAGAGGCAGGGCACTGCCCTGTGGTGCAGCTGGAGGCTAAGGTGCAGACGAAGGAGTAGGCGGTCAGGGACTGCAGAGAGGGAAATGAGAATAGAAAATAAACAGCTGAGGGCGTCTGGGTGGTTAGTCGGTGGAGCATCCAACTTCAGCTCAGGTCATGACCTCGCGGTCTGGCTCTGTGCTGACAGCTTGGAGCCTTGAGCCTGCTTCAGATTCTGTGTGTGTGTCTCTCTCTTAGCCCCTCCCGCAGTTTCTCTCTCTCTCTCAAAAATAAATAAACATTTAAAAAAATTTTTTTAAAGAAAGAAAATAAACAGCTGAAAGCAAATGACCCCTTCCAAAGCACACAGTGTCCTCAATACATAAATTCAATGGAAGCAATTTAACTTAAGAATTTCCTTGGTAATATCATTAGAGGTTCAGAAATCTATAATTAAAGATTAGACAGATCTGGGATTGCACATACAGTTAGCAAAAGAGACTAGGTGACCTGTAAGTGACCTTTTTTTTTTTCTTAAGACTTTGTTTCCCTGACCAGGCCAAATATTTTAATTTTTGAGAGATAACCTTTTGATTTAAAGAGCTTTCGTTTCATCAGAGAAGGGTTATTTTTTTCTCATTAATTTTATTTCTCTTCTACGAAAAATTACTTTTAGAGTGATCTATATAGATGTTTATCGCCGTTAATGGCAATCATTTCAATTGAGTGGAAACTTTGCATTTGAATATGTCTACATTAGAGGTATGCAAGTTAATAAAATAATTAGTACTCATTCCACAGTAAAGTCAAAGGAGATGAACAGGAGTCATATTGTTTTTCCAGAAATAAGGAGAATCCTCAGAGAACTAAAAATAACTTCTTATTTGTTGTTAGCCCTCAGATCTTCATTTGAAACGTTTGAGTTTTGCCTTTTCTTCCTTTGATAATTGATTTCATTGTTTGAGCTCCTGAATACATTTCCACTCATGTTGAAATCTTGGTGAGTTTATCTTGGAATAGAAAAGCATCAAATCATTTTATCATGGTTAAAAATCAAAGTTGCCCAAAGTGGTGTTATTGCCTTAAATTAGAGGTTCAGTGCCAAGGATGGTTGTTTTGTGGAATTTTTTGGAGTTGTCTTGTAAATGTAAGACAATTATAGATTAGTTCTAATATTTTATTTTTATTGTTAAGAATGTTAGGAAATGCTACCTGTTGATAATGAACAAAAACATTTTACAAGTGGAATTCACATTTGAGGGGAGCTGTCACTGATGAGTATTAGGTAAACCTTAAAACTTCTTTCTATACGTTAAACCACATGAATATATGTCTATAAAGATCTAATAACCCAACCTGAGAGTAAATCAAGGAACAATGAGCTTCAGTCTGAAGTCCTAGGTAGGACTGGTTGAAATGCTAAAAGGTCATCCCTATGATGGTAGGCATGATCCCTCCAACCAAAAGCTCCAAGGGGGAGGAATTAAAATCCATCTTGATTACAAATCCAGGCATCCCTGAAGGCTGAGAATCTGATGGGCTTTCAAACACTTCCCAAGAATGAGGATTCTGGCAATGTTTTAAAGAGCCGTTCTCATCTGGTGGACGTTTAGTTAAGTAGCACCTATCGTAGGAACCCTTTGGGTTTTGCTACCCTTAGAGTAATAGTTATTTTATCTGAAATTTTATTCTCAGGGCACAACGACTGAAACAGAACTAAGAAAGAGACGATCCAGTTCTTATCACGTTTCTATGGATTTGCTGGAAGATCCTACGACAAGGCAAAGAGCAATGAGTCTAGCTAGTATTTTGACCAACACTATGGAAGGTACGTCAAAAGTCTTACAGCAGAGCTACTTGGTGGTGCTTTGGTAATGATGAAAACAAAATACTTCCATAAATTCCAAGAAAATTCTTCCTGACTTTGTACCATATCAGCATTATGTCTTTTACCAGATAAAAGTAAAATCCACATACAACACCTAGATTCTACCATCACGTATAGATTTTTACATTTAGCCTCCAGGAAGCTATTGCAATTCAAGATATGCTTGGAATACTGCTTCTGTAGATTAAATTCTAAACTGTTAAAGCTTGTTGTGTGCATGACAATGAAAGGAGTGACATTATAAATATTTATTTTCATGATGATGCTAACCCATTTGAATTGTATTAACTGCTTGAGACACAAGTTATAAAGTCCTTTTATTTAACCAGAAATATAAATGAAAAAATATGGATTAGTGTTTGATATTAACTTCTTCGAAGCAACTTTTTAAAAGAATTTTTAGAACTACTTTTGCCTCTCTCTGAACAGAGTATTACAATATATCAGCTCTTTCTTTAGCTGCAGATTATATTTCTGAGTGGTTAACATATTGTTTAGACGTCTGGACCTTCTAATGCCAAAATAAAGACTTTGGGGACAGCTTGATCTGTGATCAATTCTTGGCTCTGCTACATGTTAAACGTGTTAATTTATGACTCTAAACTTCAGTTTTTCCATCAGTAAAATGCAGATAAAGAGATTTAGGCATAAGATTGTTGTAAGAATTGAGACATCATATATAAAGCACCTATGTATCTGAAATCAGAAGGCCGTTAATAAATATTGTCATTATTGTTGTTTTATTTTCATTGTTTTTGTTAATTCACATTTGTGTCTTTCCATACTGTAAGTGAATTTAAATATGAACTATCAACTTGCAACTAATTGGAAAATACCTTCATATAAAATATATTCTATCCTCCTCCCTTACCCTCCTTCTCCCTTCTTTCCCATTCTCTTTTATAACCCCCTCTTTCTGCCCTCTCCCAGGCTGTGTGTGTGTATGTGTGTGTGGTGCGTGTGTGTGTAGACATGTCAAAAGAAAAAAAAAAAAGAAAGATGGCGAATGAGAGACGAGGCATGGGCACATGGCTTTCTTATTGTTAGTTATAGTTTCTCTTGGTATTGGATGGATTCTTGGAATAATTCTTTCTAGTCCGAATGCAAAGATCCTTTGATACTAATACCAGTACCAAAGCCTAAAAGTCACGGCCAGAAAAAACCCACAGTGTAGATGGCTGACCAAATCACAGCCATGTCGATATTACAAGACCCAATTTCTATCATATCCTAGTGCAGTATCAGAAATCTCTTCACTGATTTCTATGGAATATTAAACTCAGTACGTTCTTCCCCAACCTCGCCTGCATTAGCTTGCACTCCCTCTTCTTCCCCAGCTGCCAGTAGCTTGCTCCTCCCTGTCCCTCCAGGTAAATCTTTTGAAGATTCTCTGGTCTTCTGCTCCTTGCCATAGCAAAACCACTGAGAGGAAGCTGCCAGTGGTTCTGCTACCGATGTCAGCAGCATGTCTGCTCCCTAAAGCAAGAAGTAGAGAAGGAGACAGGGTAAGTCTAAATCAACAGTCCTACTTTGCACTTCCGATACCATTAAGTTTGAGCTAACATAAGAAATTACTTGAAAAACATCAATCCACCACAAGATAGGACTTATCCACTAATAAAGATATGGAATTCAAAATGAGTGCACCCAAATGGCTCTCCATTGAAATATGTCTCAATGGAGTTGTCTAGGATGTCCTAGAAATATGTATAATTCAGGAAGCAGGAGACTGAGTGTTAGGTTTAATATCTGCAGAGCTTTTTGACCTTATACTTTTGTGAGGGACAATGGCAATGTTTTCATTGGCTATATAGAATGTGGCATTGGTCTAGGTTGGTTGTTAGCAATACTTCACATACACATGCATACTAGAGCTGTCTTTAATATAGTCCTTCCTATTTTTGGTCCTGCTAATGGTGGAAAGGTTTCTTAGGTTAACTTAATTTCTTTATTTGGGGATCTTCCTTCAAAGTCTAATCATGGTTTACTTTACCTTCCCTTTTGTTGTTGTTGTTGTTTTTGTTGTTGCTGTTTTTTTGTTTGAACCAGGCTTGTTGATCCAGCTGGCTGGCCCCTTTTGTTTTCCTTCTTTTGAACTACAGTCAAGTCTCCATTGTCCATGGTAATGAATAGCCCCCTACTTAATGAAACTGCTTGCTTTTCAAGTTTTAAATGCAAAAAACATATAGAAATGTTTCCTGGTCACATCCGTGGGAAGGATAGTGAGAAGGAAAGTGACAAACACCTGAGAAATTGAGTAGAGCCAACAAAACATCTAAACTGGGATATAAATTAATCTCAGGGGGGATAATCCACACAGGAATAATGGAGAAATGGCTGTCGTTCTTTCATGGGTGCTTTGTTTTGTTTTCAAATGTAAGATTATTTTTCTCTGTCTCTGTCTCTCTCTCCTTCTGTCGTTCTCTCTTTCTCTGGCATGAATAATTGAATGATTTTATTTTAGAACTAAAACAACTTTGCTCCACTTTTTCCTGGTGTCAAGATGAGAAACTCTGGCTGAATTTTCGCTTTCGAACTTTACTCTGGTATATTTTTTTTCTACACAATTCCTGTTTGCTTCTTTTTATCTACTGAATGACAAGTAGCATTTTAAAAAATAATTATTCTGACTACACATAGGCCAAGAGTCGTTATTTCATTTCTCTTTTGTTATTTACTGTAAATGATATCTTTTTATCTTCAGTATAAACATGATGTTATTTAAGAGTCTTAAAATCATCTATGCAATTACCGGTGATTAATAACTGTTTTTCCTCTGATTTACATCTCGACTTTTCTTTACCGTTTCCTAAATTACGTATTAAGAAAAATAGAAATAAACTGTGCACTTGAAAAATTTTAATATCTAAAGAGATCACTGAAGAACCTACCTCTATAGATTTCTGTAAAAAATAATCAGGAAATTAATCTACAGGAGAGAAGTGGTAAACTTCTAGCATTAGCTACTAGTGAATGTTTATCGGCAAAACAAACAAACAAAAAAAACATTAGGTATAGTCATGTTTACCAAGTCCATATGCTGTTTTCTCCCCCACAAAGTTTAGCTTCTAGTAAACTGTACCAGGTTTGGAGGGGTATTACCGTTGCTACGATAGTAATACTAAGGTAACTGACCAGAGTCGAATATGCCATGAACGAAAAAAGAATCTTTCTCACTATTTTAGTGGTAAGAAGTGGTGGTCTCGTCTTTGGCAGAGCAGGTAACCAGGTGTGAAGCAATAACATGGGCAGAAAACAAATTCTATGTTCTTTTCCCACTCAAGAGTTGATTAAAGAACCATCCTTCCAAAGAAGATAGTAACCTCCCACTTCCTAATTCTACAAAATTCTTTGCCAGTATTTACCAAGTTTCAGTATTTTGAATATCACCTTAAAGAGCTGTGCAATCTCTCCTCTCTCTCCTTTTTTTAGATGAAATGCTTCATGAAACCATTGTACTTTGTTCTTGAATAAACGTATTTCGATATGAAATTTTATGTCATAGGCTTGATATGATAATTACACATTTTAATACATGAAAATAAATGCACACCATGAAAATTTATGAGTTCTACATATGTTCCACCTAAAATCCTCTTGTATTTTACCAGTAGTACATAAGTCCCAAGTGAAACACTGATTTATGCTAACAGTGAGTATCCCAGTTCCTTAAAGTACATACTTTCTCTTCTTTTGTGCCCTCTAGTTAAATAATGAAATATACAGGAAAACAATCTTGATGAGTTCAATATGCAAGTCTGTATCTAAAAGGCTTAACTGGAAACCGTTTAACTAAGACCGGTGACACTGACAAAACTATCTCATTAAAAGACCCAAAATGCGTATCTAATCCGAGAAACTGAGATTCGGCATGACTGGTAAAGTTTTTAAGACATCTCCTGAGAGGGATCCTTTGATAATATATATATGCATCGGGTTCTATCTGGAGCATAAATGAGCTTAACCCAAGTCCTACCCATTAGTTTTGAATATCTTTGAAGATAATTTTCAGACAGTTTAATATTGCAGATAGAGTCTTGGAAATTTCGTTTAGCCAAAATTTGAGATTTTGGAAAGCTCACTAGCCTTTCTGTGCCCATGTTTTCTATGATAGCTAAATCATGATAGGTGTTTTCCTGTTCCACCATCAGATTAACCCACTAAAGGCCTTTTGACAACATTAAATTTCTAAAAATTCACTTTCAATTTAAACCAAATTGCTGCTTAATAGAAAGTAAGCAGTTTTCATGAGTATTCTAACTTTTTTTTCCAGAACTTGAAGAATCCAGACAGAAATGCCCACCCTGCTGGTACAAATTCGCTAACATGTGTTTGATTTGGGATTGCTGTAAACCATGGTTAAAGGTGAAACATCTCGTCAACCTGGTTGTGATGGACCCATTTGTTGACCTGGCCATCACCATCTGCATTGTCTTAAATACACTCTTTATGGCCATGGAGCACTATCCTATGACGGAGCAGTTCAGCAGTGTGCTGTCAGTCGGGAACCTGGTAAGACTCACTGAGGGCTCCTCTTCCCATCGAAAGAGTTCATGATTGCTTTAAGGAATTTCATATATCACTTTCAAGTTAAATAGGAGTTAATTGGCCATGTATACCTGGACAGCAAAAATGTAACATCCCTTTTTTGATAACAAAAAATACATTGCTACAGTTAAGCAGCGGCAAAGAATTAAAAATTTTATATGCAATTTGAATAAGAATTGAATTCAAATTGCCCATTCATGAGAAAGATGATTATGGGGGCATCTGGGTGGCTTAGCCTGTTAAGCATCCCACTCTTGGTTTTAGCTCAGGTCATGCTCTCATTGTTCATGAGTTTGAGCCCCATGTCAGGCTCTGTGCTGCTTGTGGGGAGTCTGCTTGGAATTCTCTCTCTCCTCCTCTCTCTTTCTTCTCCCCCCACCAGTCTATCTCTCTTCAAAATAAATAAAAAATTTATAAAGAAAAATGATCATGAATTATAGAAGACATTGCTCTATGGTAACAAGATTCTGATGTATTTCTCATGTATTTAGAATAGATTCTTAAGGACATGACTACATTTTTCAATCAATGTAAAATATACTAAGTTAGATAATTTTGAAATATAATTTATAAACATGTGAAGATGGATTCTTTTGGGAGGACATATCACATAGAGATTATTATTCCTGCATGAATTTCTCCTGTAAAATTTAGGAATTTATAATGATGAATTTTTGCATACATTTTCACTTCAGTATTTGTATTAACATTCACTGGCTATATGGTAGAGTGATAGAAAGGAAAGTGATCTTATACAGAGAAACAAAATGAGGGACACTTGAGTGGCTCAGTCTGTTAAGCAAACAACTTTGGCTCAGGTCATGAACTCGCAGTTCTTGGATTCAAGCCTGGCGTTGGGATCTCTGTTGTCAGCACAGAGCCTACTTCAGATCCTCTGTCCCCCTCTGTCTGCCCCTCTCCCACTCATTCTCTCTCTCCGTCTCTCTCTGTCTCTCTCTCTCAATTTAAAAAAAAATAACATTTAAAAAAGAATAAACATTTAAAAAAGAATACATTTAAATATTTAAAATAAACATTTAAAAAAGAAACAAAATGAATAAATCCAGGCAACAAAAATATATTTAAATTAAACATTTTAAATAAACCTTTAAATAAGAACATTTAAACATTTAATAAAGATAAACATTTAAATAAGAATAAATAAACATTTAAAAAAGAAACAAAATTAATAAATTCAGGCAACAAAAATACATTGATACCAATGTAAGGGGCTTAAGTTCTCATGCATCTCCCACCCTAAGAAATGAAATTTACATGAGCTCCCTCTTTCTAGTTCCCATAAATTCAGTCCTACGGTAGATACTATGATTGTCTGTATTTTACAGTTGGGGAAACTGTACCCATGAGAAAGTGACAGAACAATGAGAGGTCTGAACACTATATCAGAGACTCTGAAAGCAATTTCAGAGACTCCTATAAATTGTGGTCAGAAATCATAGAACTGTAGGGTAGGATAATAACATTACCTAGTCCAAATCTTCACCTATATTGCAACCTTTTCAATATTATCTCTAAAAGATGAGCAACGGATGAAAGAAAGCTTTATGAAGGGGGTTTAAGGAAACAACTCAAATGGGCATAAACAAAAATAAAGAGAATTCATTACCTCAGGTAGCTAATGTCCATTTGGGCAGAGCTCCAGGTTTTAACCAGTCTAGATTCTGGTTCTCCAGCAATGTCATTGGGAGCCATTTTCTGACTCTACTTCTTCCCAATATGTTTTCTTCATCTCTGGCTGGGCATTTTATGGTGGCAGCATTCTACCAACTTTATATTACCAACACAGTTCTCTGAGCAGGACTGTGCTTCCTAACTAGTTGCTTTAACAAAGGTCTAAGAATGGAATATTGTTGGCCTGGTTGTAGTTATATGACCATTTCTTTTTTTTTTAATTTTTTTAATGTTTATTTATTTTTGAGAGAGAAAAAGAGATAGTGTGTGAGCGGGGGAGGGGGAGAGAGAGGGAGACAAAGAATCCGAAGCTGACTCCAGGCTCTGAGCTGTCAGCACAGAGCCCAATGCGGGGTTCCAACTCGTGAACCGTGAGATCATGACCTGAACTGGAGTTGGACGCTCAACCGACTGAGCCACCCAGGCACCCCACATGACCATTTCTAAGCCAATCAGTTACTCTGACTCCGGAGTTAGAATGCCCTATTTGACCACACCAGAACTATTTCTTATCACTGGAGACAGAGTAAAGGAGTAAAATTTTAAAGAAAAAAAAAAAAAATCCAAGCCTGACATTTCTAGAATACGGAGGTAGATGCTGGAAAGATAAAAATAACAAATGGACAATTCAAAGTGGGACTTGTCTTATGTGTTAAAGAAGGCAAGATTTGCATTTGAGATGAATCATGGAATAGTGGAAAATATATGGACAGAATACACATTCTTCTCAAGGCTTATGAAACATTCCCCAGGATAAGTTATATGTTAGATTATAAAATAAACCATAATAAACTTAAAAAGATTGAAATCATACCAACTATTTTTCTGATAAAAATGGAATGAAATTAGAAATCAATGAAAAATAGGATGCCCGGTTGGCTCAGTCATTTAAGCATCCAACTCTTGATTTCAGCTAGGTCATGATCTCACAGTTCTGTGAGATCAACCCCACATTGAGTTCCATGCTGATAGCATGGAACCTGCTTGGGATTCTCTCTCTCTACCCTTCCCCCCTCATGCTCTCTCTCTGTCAAAGTAAATAAATATTTCAAAATGCCACTCTTTAAAAAAGTCAACAGAAATGACAAATCTTTAGCTACACTTATCAAACAAATGAGGAATGGGGCACCTGGGTGACTCAATCAGTTAAGCATCTGGCTTTGGCTCAGGTCATGATCTCGAGGTTCATGAGTTGGAACCACCCATCAGGCTCTGTACTGACAGCTCAGAGCCTGGAGCCTGCTTCAGATTCTGTGTCTTCCTCTCTCCCTCTGCCCTCCCCCACTCTCACTCTCTCTTAAAAATAAATAAACATTAAAAAAAGTTAATAAAAATTTAAAATAAATCAGGAATGAAGAGGGGACATCACTATGGACCTTACATAAATAAAAGTTTAAGGAATACTATAAATAATTGTATGCCAACAAACTAGATAGCCTACATGAAATGGAAAAATTCCTAGAAAGTAACAAACTGCTGAAACTGAGTCAAGAAGAAATAGAAAATCTGAAAAATGCCTGTAATAAGAAAAAATTGGATTAGTAATAAAAAAATATTCCCACAAAGGAAAGTCTAGTCCCAGATTGTTTTACTGGTGAGTTCTATCAAATTTTTAAAGAATTAACACCAATCCTTTGCAAGCAGTTTCAAAAAAATAGAATAGAAAGGGATACTTCCCAGCAGAGTTTAGAATTTGAAGCCAACCAAGATAGAAAAATTGAAGAAACACTTTGAACTTTTCTTTGAAAAAGAAAAGCCCCACATGGACTGCAGTTTGGAAGTAAATACTATGCCAAAGAATTAGAATTCAACTAGGATGAAGAATAAACCAAGATAGCCTTGGTTATCCTTATTAAGTATAAAAACATAACTCCCATAAATTCCAGGTGGCCAACCTATAACCTAATAGCCTACTAACAAAAATCATTGTTCTTCAGAGGAAAATAATTGATCAGAATTCTCTACAACACATCACATCACATAAAAAAAAAAGTGCATGTTATGTGAAGGAAATAGAAAACTATGTCTTATAGTTGAGAGAAAAAGCACTCAATAGAAATAAATCCATAAACGACTGAATTGCTAGAATCAACTTAAAAGGACTTTAGAGGAGCTATTATAAATGTGTTTAACACTTTGAAAGAAAGCAATGGTCATAAAGAATACACAGATGAAGAGTATGAGCAGAAAAAAATGACAACTATAAGGAATCATGTAGACATTTTAGAACTAAAAAGAAAAAAATCTAAAATGAAAAATTCACTTGATGGGTTTTTAAAAAGCAGATGTCAGAAGAAAGTGTTGCTAAACTTAAAGCAAATCAGTAAATGATCCAATTTGAATGGCAGGGAAAAAGTAAGAAGAAAAGTATACCGAGGGGCATCTGGGTGGCTCAGTCGGTTAAGTGTCTAACTTCAGCTCAGGTCATGATCTCACAGTTCATGAGTTTGAGCCCTGCGTTGGGCTCTGTGCTGACAGCTCAGAGCCTGGAGCTTGCTTCAGATTCTGTGTCTCCTTCTCTCTGCCCCTCCTCTGCTCACACTCTGTCTCTCTCTCCCTCTCTCTCTCTCAAAAATGTAAATAAAACATTTTAAAAAAGTATACTGAGTCTTACTAATTGGCAAAATAACGTAAGAGGTCTCATATTTGCATAACGGAGACCCAGAAGGAGAAAAGTGAAAGAATAGAACAAAACAAATGTTTGAAAAAGCAATGGCCAAAAATTTCTCAAAGTTGGTGACAAATACTAACTTAGCAATTTTAATAGTAAAGTTTTAGTGGACATCAGCAGGGAGAAATATAAACTACATTGGGCAAATCTTAGTCAAGCTGCTGAAAACAAAACTTTTAGAAGAAGGAAGAAGAAGAATACTTATTATAGACTGGGGCTAATATCTCATGAGAAACAATTTAGTCGATAAGAAAATGGCCTGATGAAAGAAAGAAAAAAAGAAACAGTTAACTCATTATTCTGCAAAAGCTAATATGAAATGATTTTAACATGAACAAAAACAGAGAAGTTGTTGTGCCAGAATTATGCTACAATAAATGCCAAAGGAAGTTAGTCCTTTGGGCTGAAGGAGGAAAGCATATTAGATGGATAATTGAATCTGGGAATGATGGTCACTCAAAATTTTAAAATGTGGGTAAGTAGAAAACTGTCTTTTTTCCTTAATTTCTTTAAAAGACAGCTGATTTTAAAGCAAGAGTTTATAGTGTATGTAAGTGTAAAATATATGAAAAGATTAGCACATATGATTGGGGTGGCAAAAAGATTTCTTAGAAAAGGAACAAAAAGTGTTATACGGTATCTAAAGTGTTATACGGTATCCCTGTGGAATATTCAAACAATGGATTTCTACTCAACAATAAAAAGGGAATAAACTGGTAATGCTGGCATGGTTGAATTTCAACCTGAAGTATTCAAGAGATATTTAGAAAAATCAGTAAGACTCTCAGGTTTCTGAGATGGTCACCAAGTTTGAGAGTGAGTCAATTAACTGAGTTAGTGAGTATCAAAAGAGAAGCAAGATTGTGCAGAGAAAGTTGTAAGGTGAATTTTGGACCAGTTGAACTTGAGATACCTGTGAAATAGCCATCCAATGGAAGTATTGAATAAACAAGTGGGTATATATTTCCGGAGCTCAGGAAATGTGCTTGAATGGAAAAATAAATCTCAAAGTGTAAACTTACTGTAAAAAGAAAATTAGAGTAAGAAGTCCCAGGACAGAGAAACCTCTGAAGAAATCCAATATCGAATAATTTGTTAGAAGAAAAGCAACTCAGAAGTGTCCAGGGAGGTGTGGATCACTGAAGCCAGGAACAGAAAATATTTTAAAGAACAAGGAACAGTAAACAATGTGAAAAACTTCTGAAGAGGTAAGCAAGATAAATGCAAAACTTTCCATTGAATTTAGCAATGGTGATGTTGGCTATGTTGGTGAAATTCGTTAAAGCAGTTTGTGTTGACTGATAGGTTGTAAAGTTGAAGAAATGGAACTACTGAGTATAGACAAATACCCGTTGGGCTCTGAGGAAAGGATGGGTAGGGGATAGCTAACAGGGGAAGTAGAATGCAAAGACAATTTCTTTGATAATGCTGGTGGTAGAGGAGAACTGAGTGTCCATTGCTTCCTTAAAATATCGATTGGAAGCAGTCAGTGGCCGGAAGAGGTTAAACCTACAGGTTAATTGAGAAAGTGAATTCTTTGAGAAGGCCAAAGGAGACACAGTACACAGGCAGAGAAATTAGAACAAAGCATGGGTTTGGATGTAAGTAGTTCGGTAGATGGTAGTTAGATGGAACACTGAGAAAGTTCAGGTTGACTTGCCTCTATTACTTCTGAGACAAAGAAATACTGAGAGTGAAAGCTAAGGACACAATTGAAGATATGTGGAGGAGAAAGTTTGAAATAGTTATAGAGTAAGGAAAGAGAGAATGGAGAATGCTGCTTCTTTTTGGCCAGGAAAATAATTTTTATTTTTAGTGTTCTTACCAGCTGTAGGGCTGGTGGTGACCATGTTTATTACAGCTAATGTGAAATATTCTTAGCACGAGACAGAGCCAACAGTTGACCACAATGATTTAATTGAACCTTCCATGCAAGATAATTAAAATCATGATATTAATTTTATTTATTGTCTTAATTCATGTACTACTCATCACTTAATAAACCTTAAATATAATAAACAGTTAAAATTGATTTACATACAGACGATTTGAGGTTACTGATTTGCTGGACGTAAACCAGTTTTTAAAATTTGTAATAGAACTGTGGTCTGTTGGGAGTCAATAATTATTAGCGTTTTCAAGAGTATTCACTTGTGTAATAAAATCTCTCATTTAGGTCTTCACTGGGATCTTCACAGCAGAAATGTTTCTGAAGATAATAGCCATGGATCCGTATTATTACTTTCAAGAGGGCTGGAATATTTTCGATGGTTTTATCGTGAGCCTTAGTTTAATGGAACTTGGTTTGGCAAACGTGGAAGGATTGTCAGTTCTCCGATCATTTCGGCTGGTAAATTAATTGGGAGTATCCATAATGTTTCTATAATTAATTTGATCAGACTTCACTCTTATCTAGTAAGGACTATAGGATTTAGCACAGTTACAATACTATTCGAATACATTTAAAAACAAACCAGATTCCTCCACAACCAGATGGTAATTTTTTCTTTATCAGAGGTTTAATGAAGAGATGAAGTTTACTCAAATGAACAGCCAACAGTTCTGTCTTTAGTGATTGAATGGCAGGGCTGATGGGGAGGGAAAAAGAAAGGATTCATATATAAATCCAAATCACAATTAAATAACACAATATTCATCTTTCAGTTATGTGGAGTTAACCATTCATATGGCTTGGTTGAGATTTAAGATGAGTTCACCTTTCTTTCAGAGGCTCAGGAATTATGGAGTTGCCTACTTTGCCCCCATAGAAATCAAGACTTGAGACTGGGTAGAGTATACAAGGGAAGAGGATGGAGCTTCCCCTGTATTTGCCCCTTCAGTCAGCCAGGAAGTCATCAAATCCAGTCTCAAAGAGTTGCCTATCTTATGTTTTCTTAATTTTAAACAAAGTCTTTTATTTGATCTTTACATTCATCAGTTCATGAATCTTTTAAATTAAGAGACAAAATATTAGTTGCCACATTTCCATTTAAAGTGTGATACGTTTTATCATGCTATTACTTTGAATTTTCTCTTTTTGTGATTTATTTTCAAATAACAGAGGTTGTATATAGTTTGTAAAGACAAGTTCCTCTCGGTAACTTATCTTAATGGTGATTAGATTCAAGTGTTTGCTGTGAAGTCTTTTGAAAATTTCCCTACTGCCTTCAAAGATCAAATATAAGTTGAGATCCTTACAGCTATGGTTTCCTTACCTAGTTGTCTAGATAGTTATGGATCTAACTTGAACCTAGAAAGATGCAAAAAAAAAAAAAAGTATGGGTAACTACTTTAAAAAATATTTAGTAAATCTTTGTGATGATATGCTGTAGTTTGAGGAAATAGGTAGTGATAGGAAAGAATATCATTAGTGTTTTGCTTAGTATGTAAGCTCTTTTGCATTAATTATTCCCTGGGAATAAATTAAACATTTTGGTGCTTGTATTTTTTTCCTTTGGATCACATATGCCATTAAATGATGCACTACTCTTGGCCTGAAACTCATGTTTCCTGAACATCAGAAATGAAATGGCTGCTGCCAGTGAACTGTAAATGGTCCTTTAGAGAGTTCCAGGAGCCAGTGCAACCAACTTGTCAAGTACAGTGGTGCAAGCCATTTACACACTATCACGAGTTGATTAATTAAATCACTAAAGACATAAAGAGTTGACAGAATATATTTTTCTACTTAAGTCCAAGTATTTTTTTATTCAGATAAGGTAGTCTGAGTAGTCCCTCCTTATCTGTGGGGATATGCTCAAGACCTCCAGTAGATGCCTGAAACTGTGGATAGTACTGAACCCTCTATATACTGTTTTTTCCTATACATACACACCTGTGGTAAAATTTAACTTATAAATTAGGCACAGTAAGAGATTAACAGTAATCAGTAGTAATAAAACAGAACAATTACAACTATATACTCTTAATAATTATGTGAACATGGTCACTCTTTCTCAAAATATCTCACTGTATTGTACTCACCCTCTTCTGGTGATGATTCGGATGATAAAATGCCTATGTGATGAGATAAACTGAGGTGAATGACGTGGGCTTTGTGACATAGCATTAGGCCACTATTAACCTTCTAACAATATGTCAGGAGAAGGATCATTTGCCTCTAGACCACAGTTGACCATGGGTAACTAAAACCACAGAAATGAAAATGCAATTAAGAGCAGAGGGATTACGGTGTAAGAAATCTCCTACAAAATATGATCTGATGTTATAGCAAACTAAAGATAACAGCAAGATTAAAGCAATCTAAAGATTTAAAGAAATTAGTTGGTTTTTCTCTTGTACTTTATATAATCTGTGTTAACTTTATCTGTACTTGTGTATCTCAAGTTCACTAAAAAATTTATCCACTTTGAACTTTTAAGTAATGACAGCCTCTACTTCTTTGAAACATTTTCTGCTAATTAATCATCCTCAATCTTAGATATATCAGTTTCCCATAGAAAAACAAAAATAATATTACATATACTTATGTAAGATTCTGGAAATTTTAGTGTAATAATCTTATTATTAAAATGCCAATAAAAACTGTTATTATAATTGTTTTATTTACAAAATGGTCTATTTAGAATAACAAATAATCCATGGTATTAAATAACTAATACATTTGCTAGATAGTAGTTTGACACACAAATAACCCATCACCCTACAATTAAGACAATTATGCCATAGATTTTCCCTGAAAATAAATTTACAGATTCTTTAGCAGGCAGAGCAGTAATAGCCTTCTTGCGTTCGTTTCCAGCTTCGAGTTTTCAAATTGGCAAAATCCTGGCCCACCCTGAATATGCTGATAAAAATCATCGGCAACTCCGTGGGGGCTCTGGGTAACCTCACCTTGGTGTTGGCCATCATCGTCTTCATTTTTGCTGTGGTCGGCATGCAGCTCTTTGGTAAGAGCTACAAAGAATGTGTCTGCAAGATTTCCAACGATTGTGAACTTCCACGCTGGCACATGCATGACTTCTTCCACTCTTTCCTGATTGTGTTCCGAGTACTGTGTGGAGAGTGGATCGAAACCATGTGGGACTGTATGGAGGTCGCTGGCCAAACCATGTGCCTTACTGTCTTCATGATGGTCATGGTGATTGGAAACCTAGTGGTATGTAGTAAAAACATTTTCTTTATTTTCAGTAAAAGACAGTGTAACCATGAAAAAGTATGTCCAATGGATAAATGTTTTATGTTTTTGGCCTTTTAATTTTTTTTATTATTTTTTTAAATTTTTTAACGTTTATTTATTTATGAGAGACATAGAGACAGAGTATAAGCAGGGGACGGGCAGAGAGAGAGGGAGATACAGAATCTGAAGCAGGCTCCAGGCTCTGAGCCGCCAGCACAGAGCCCGACGCAGGACTCGAACTCACAGACCGCGAGATCATGACCTGAGCCTGAAGTTGGCCACTTAACCGACTGAGCCACCCAGGTGCCCCATGTTTTTGGCCTTTTTAAAGTCAATCCTCAATTATTCATTATTGCAGAAGCCAAATATAGTTTAGACTATTGAGATCCACATAAACTCTTCTTTAAATATTTTATTGTTTATTTTTAACTTTTTCCAGTTTTATTGAAACATAATTGACATATAACATAAACTCTTAAAATACCTTTTGAACCAGTTGTTCTTCATCACTAAACCTCTTACTATTTCACGGTGAGGGCCATTTCTAGCTTTTATCTTTCAGTCCTTGTATTAAAGCATGGACGTGTTACTAAGAATAGTTACTCATTTTATTTGTAAGTATCAACAATAGTATCACTTGAAAATGTTTCATATTCAGTTTTCCTACAAATTGGAGTTAAAAAAATTAATGATGATCTCAATCCATTAAAGGCACATGAGTTATTTGGTGCGTAGAGACTATAGTGTCAGCAAGTAACATGACTCAAGAATCACTTATTATGTCTATATCTGATGAACCATTCCAATACATCTTTACTGATTTCTGGAGCCATGGAAAAGCTGATAAGAAGATACATACGACACAGTGATATGACTTACTTAAACAGGATTAAAATAGGAAGTATCTGACACATGTCAAAATGTAAAAACAAAGGGATATATATCAAGTTCACAAAGTGGAAACATTGCTTTACAATGGCAAGAATAATCAAAGAAGGCTTTGTCAAGGAGTTTGAACCTGAATTATATTTAATTAAGATGTAAGATTAGTGTGGTAGGAAGGAAAGTAGACTGTCCCAAACCAAGCAACCATGGACCCAGTGGATGGGGAAGAGAAGACAATAGACTCAATGAGGGGATCAGGTTCTTCTACTTTAAATATTAAGTAATTATAGTGAGTTGCATGATTAAGTCCCAATCCAGTGGATTGAGATCATTATTAGTTTTTTTAACTCCAATTTGTAGGAAAACTGAATCTGAAACATTTTCAAGTGATACTATTGTTGATACTTACAAATAAAATATTGGATATCACCAATATTTTAAAGTATATAATTTATAGACTTAATTCCCTTTCACATAAAAGTAACCTCCAATTCCCCAAAGGAAGATAAAAGCAAGAGAGAAAAAAAGGCTAAAGCTTATCACTTATTTCTATTGTTGATACTTACAAATAAAATATTGGATATCACCAATATTTTAAAGTATATAATTTATAGACTTAATTCCCTTTCACATAAAAGTAACCTCCAATTCCCCAAAGGAAGATAAAAGCAAGAGAGAAAAAAAGGCTAAAGGTTATCACTTATTTCTATTCATTTGCAGTTTTCAACCTCCTCAATATTGGCTAAGATAATTCAGACCTATTCTTAAAGTAACAAGAAACATGAGCAGTGTGCAATCTAGAAATGTGAATAGTGACTTAAAAAGACAAATATTTATTATCTCTATTTTCTGTGGGTCATAAGTTTGGGAGCAGCTTAACTGGGTGGTTCTGGCTCAGGATGTATCATAAGGTTGTTGTCAAGATGTTGGCTAGAGCCCCAGTTATCTTGACTGAAGCAGAAAGATCAGCTTCCAAGAAGGCTCCATCTCTTAGTTATTGGCAGGAAGTCCCAGTTACTTATTGGCCATTGGCACAAAACCTCAGTTCCTCTCCACATGGACCTCTCGATAGGATTGTTGAATATCTTCATGACATGGCGGCTAGCTTCTCTGAGAGCAGGTGACATGAGAGGACAAGGAGAAAGCTTTCTTTGTGTCCTAATCTTGAGTTCATGCACTGTCCCTTCGCCATCTTCATCCGAGCTAGTCACTAAGAAGAACTCAACTTAAGAAGGAATTAGGCTTTAACTTTTGAGTGGAGGAGTGTCAAATAATTTGTAGCTATATTTTATAGCCACCACAATCCCCAGTACAACTTGCTTGCTTTCAGAGAAGTACAAGATTGCATGGAACAGAAAGAGATAGTCGTAGGATTATATAGAACAGGAATAAAGGTAATAGGTTTGTATCATAGATTTAATTTGATTTCAAATATATGTGTATATATTTATATATGTCTTTGGCATATATTGGAAAAAGAGAAGGCAAAGAACAGAATCCTTTATGAGAACAATGAATGAATAGATCAAACTGCGGCAGAGAATCCTTAGTAGGAGTAGTAGAAAGTAAGTGTAAGGCCAAACTGTGTGGGTTTAATTCATGAAAAGGCTGATTACACATAGCAAGTTGGATTTTTTTGTAAGCTACAGATAGGTATCCCATATAATTTATTAATTTACTGAAATAAGACAAAACTGAGATGTAATTGTACAGAAGATTCAAATTGAGAAGAGAATTTCAGAAGCATTTGTACCCATGAAGACATTTCATATAAATTTGGATTACTATATATGAATAAAGAGATATAGTCTATAAAATAATCATTTCCATCTACGTGCATAAATTTAAATTCTTTACCTTTAAGGAAAAAAATTAAAGGCTCTCCTTTCTTTTTTGGCTATCAACTTTAAAAGTTCCTCCTTTTGTCATATCCTGGATATATTTCTGGAATAACTAAGGTACTAATAATATCTGTCATGTTTGTCACCAGTAAGAAAATGTGTTCATATTATATTTGCTTAATAAGGCAGAATGACTTGATGCACTGCCTCCTATAACTTTTACTTTTCATCCTCACTGAAGAGAAGCAAGTCCCCAAAGACAGACTGATAGAACCCCCTTTGAACTCACATAAGCTTCTTATGATGCTCCACCACAAGAAGTGTCAGGAATCACTGCGATGCCTGGTCCAAAGGTGAGACAGAGGTGGGGTCACAGACTGCCCCACGCTCCTAACAAGAAATGGGAGTGGGCCATTTATGGCTATAACAGTACTTTGTATTATTTTCTCAGTACTTTGAAGAGAAAATATAAGTTGGATCTCCTTCTGGAGAGTTGATTGATACGTATCAAGAAAAATTTCCTAATAGACAAAGATAGCTCATTAATAAACCTTCAGAAATCAAATCTAGAAAATAATAATGACACCGAAATTCAGTTTTATTATGGATAAAAACCAAAATTTAGCATTTAATTTTTTTCTTTCATCTATTTGTCATCCAAATAATAAATCCAAAGGCAAAGCACATTAAAATACAACTTTATTGATAAATTCTTTAAGTAAAGGAGTAGGCCTTGGTATGAATACCAGCAGCCATGGCTTAGCAATTGAGAGATGTCAAAACACACTCACAGCTTATATGAGGTCCTTATTGAATCTTACGGTTTTTACATTTCTTACTACCATTGGTTATACTAACTTGTAACAAGTTGAACAGAGGAGCTGTTGGCCTTATTAGCTTGTTGGTAAAGTAGGAACAGCGCAAGGATGCAGCCTCCTTTCCATTGTAGTTTTACTTGAAATCTTTCCTAGGATTTTTCTTCTTTATTATTTACATTTCGTCTTTGGCTCCCTTTACTACTAGATCCTTTTTTATTCTATATGCTTGACTAATCAGAGACGCATAAACATTATCAATCAAATCCTGGAAAAAGCTCACAGCTTGGTCTCGTCCCATCTGAACACCTGATTCCTTAGTAAATTACATTTGTTGAGTACATACAATAGGTTTAGAGTCACTAATCTTTTTACTCGAGACTCAAGTTACAGATTAATTAGTGATCTTGTTCATGGTAATACCTTGATTCCACAATCATAAGTCAATGTTAACACCATTATTATCATATAATAACTATTTTGTAAAGTATTTCAGCCATTTTACAGATCTAGGTGCCAAGATTTTCTGAACCAAAAACTGTAGCTTTTGATCTAGCAATAGGTATATGTTTTTTCTAATTTGGTAAGTTATCTAGGTGCAAAAATTGGTACAAACACATAAAAATAAAATCACATTTATGGAATTATCTTTGTGTTGGGAGCCATTTTGGGCTCGCAGGTTGAGACCCCTCCCTGCATGGGAAAGGTTGAAGCAAAGCTCCTGCCAGCCAAACTGGCACCTAATCTTACCTCCTTCTGAATAATCTTTCAGGCCTGGATTTCTTGAACTGCTCTCGTTGGCCCAAGGGATATAATAGTCTTTGGTTTTATGGCATATGGAAAATAGGACCTGGAGTGTGATGTCTTGATGGATAAAATCTGAATGAGAGTAACCTGGCCAGAAGTAACCTCAAAGTTGCCTCTTGGGGATAGGTTACACAAATTGATCATACAGAATAGCAGTTATGAGTCGGCTAGAAATTAGTAGACATTACGCCCCAAGACTCCTTGAACCAAACTAGATTTTCCCTGCTGGTATCGCATTGTGTTAATCATCCCCTCAGCCCCACCCTAAAACCTCAAGCCACATCTCTGTAAAGCTTCTTTCAGTATTTGATTAACAGACTGATAGGAGAGACTGTAAAGAGACTTAAGATCTTCCCCAGAGGTTAGCCTAGCCCAAAAGTTAGAAGCACTGTTTATAGATAAGGTACAAACAGTAAGCCAAACAACAGTAGCTACACATATCTTCACTGATCAACAACAAATATTGAGTACCTTCCTGAGGTTAACATTTCACAAATCCTTTTGTAATTCTCATCCCCACACTCCCTTATAATAAAAAGGCAGTAACAAAATACTCTTACAGAAACTATCATAAAAGAATAGATAGACATGAGCCCTTACGATTATGGATAGAATGACTCCTAATCTATCTGTAGATGACTAACATAGGTCTTGAGGCAACAATATATGTTGTTAAGAATGCCTTGTCACTGATGTAATGTCACTCGCTACGTTTAAAAATAAAGACACTGAGACCAGCAAGGCAGAGATGCCAGAATTGCCAGGGCTGCCTGCTCAGTCATCAGACTACACCTTTCTCGTGGCTCTCTCACTTCCTTTCACCTGACCATCCATCCTTCGTGGACCCCTAGATTCGCCGGAACAAGGAACCCGGCATCTTTGGTTTTAGGAATAAGATTATAATAAATTGTCAATGTCCTGGAAAATCCAGGTTACATGGAGAAAATACCTAGCATCCCAAATAAAACTTTTTTTTTTTCTTCTTTATTCACTGTATAGTCATCTAGATAACTAAGATTTCTCTTTTGGAACTGAACTTAATTTAGAAGTTTCATATAATAGTGGTTTCAGTAATTTTGTAATGACTAAAAAGAAAACAGTGTTAATAGTATTACTTGATATTGGCTAGGTATTTATTCCATTCACTTTTTTCAGAATAGTTTACCATAAACTAAAAGGATATCTATTAGTAAAAAAAGAGATGTAAGAGTAATTTTGGCTAATTTATAGTTAAGATAACTGAAACAACACAAAGTTTTGATCACCTATTTTTCTATTGTGTTTAGGTTCTGAACCTCTTCCTGGCCTTGCTCTTGAGTTCATTCAGTTCTGACAACCTTGCCGCCACTGATGATGATAATGAAATGAACAATCTCCAGATTGCTGTGGGGAGGATGCAGAAAGGAATTGATTACGTTAAAAGAAAACTACGCGAATTTATTCAGAAAGCCTTTGTTAGAAAGCAAAAGGCTTTAGATGAAATTAAACCTCTTGAAGATCTAAATAACAAAAAAGACAGCTGTATTTCCAACCATACCACTATAGAAATAGGCAAAGATCTCAATTATCTCAAAGATGGAAATGGAACTACGAGTGGCATAGGCAGCAGTGTGGAAAAGTATGTCGTGGATGAAAGTGATTACATGTCATTCATAAACAATCCCAGCCTCACTGTGACTGTACCAATTGCTGTCGGAGAATCTGACTTTGAAAATTTAAATACCGAAGAATTCAGCAGTGAATCAGATATGGAAGAAAGCAAAGAGGTAGGAATTTTTAAATGAGAAGATATTTTAACAGAATGTATGCTTTAAAGTATGAGACGATTTTAAAGTTATGTTTTATCTCTGTAATAGGAAGTGTCTATTGATAGCCTTTCTATGGCAAAATTTGTGATGGATAAGTTGATGACAGATTAAAATGTAGCTAGACAAATGATACACTGACTCAATTTTTCAAATATTCATCATTTTGGATTCTTGATAATATGAATATGCAGACTAATATGATTTTTTCTAATTTAAAAAAATAATTTTAGATTTGGAAAGTGTCTCCGTTTATTCACTTTATTCCTTGTAATTCTCCCACAATGGTGTTTTTATGGTATGTACTAGAAAAATACTTAGCGAGAGAGCAGTTCTAATTCTCACTTGGCTTATATGAAATACTTCATAAAATGTGATCTTAGTTTGCACAGATATTTCCATTCATGAAAAATCTGATTGGAACCTTGACTTGATATTTACATATAGTTTCATGTTTCTGAAGTAAAGAGTTTTTTTTAAGGAAGTGAAGGTAGTGATGAGGCATCATGCCGAAAGTATGTTTAACCCTACTGAACCCAGTGCATGCAGTCTACACAAACAATATGCCGTGATACATTAAAGAATGCAAAATTCTGAATTTACCAATTTACAGTAAGATCTTGGCAATTCAAAGTATTCTTTGATTTCCTAGAAGAGTATGAGTACCAGAGTATTCTTTTAGTTTGTTTATAGGTTAATAAGCACAGAGTTGGGAATAAAGAGAAGAATTTAAACCCTTAGTGTTTAATTGTTTAAACCATACTAAAATGAAAACAGAATTCCCAGTGATTAAAGCTTGAATAAACAAATAGAAATAACAGCCAAAAACAAAGATTCATCATTTCTTGCCTTTTGAATTAATTGACAGAGAAAGACCTCTAATACTGTTTTCATTGTAAGAAAGATAGATGACTGGGAAGTTTGAGGCACTGAAGGATAAAATTTAGGTAGCATAACAGTCATAAAAATTAGACATAGTTAATAAAATTATGAACAAAAATATATTTCTATGAAGGAAACCTTAACTATTTCCATCAGTATTTCCATGTTGATCACATAAAATCACTGAAGAATATGCTATTTTTCATTCTTTCTTGCTTATCAGATAGGTAGTATTGCTAATTCAGTCATTAGGTAGAAGTTGATGTTAAACATGAAATCCAGGGAAAGTTTAAATATAGGTACTAAAATTAACATGGAAGTAACGATGCCATAGTTACTAGTTTCACAAAATAAGTGATGAGATTCAAGGCGAAAATTATGAGACTTTATAGCCTGAGGCAACAAATTGCTATAACTAGTTGAACTCATATGTTTACTAAGAAGGCCATTATTTAAAATATAATAATAATAACCATATATATCATTAACAAAATTATGGGTAAATAGTTGGATTATGGTGAAGGAAAGGGTGGAGCCTATATTCTGGTATTGTATGTTACTAGAAATTGAATTTAGAAAATTCATTTAGAAAATTTAGAAAATAGAATTAGATCATTAAATTTCACTATATATTCCCTTCTAGTTATCTTGACATTATACCAAATGCTAAATATTTCCCTTACAGTAAGAGAAGTCAATTTTTCTTTTTATGTATGTTTAATTTTAGGGTGTCATATAAACTAAGAATATGAAGAATCAAATGTTAAAGCCATCAGTCAGTTTAAACTTTTGGATAAGTTTGAATATCTTGAATTCCAGTCTCCTTAATTTTCAGAAATTTTTAAGCCTCAGGCTTCTTCAAAAGTGCATATAATTTTGTCTCACCTCAAACCATTATGTTTAACATAGGAGGCATGTCCAGTCAGGTGGGGCGTATAGTAGGAAAATGCAAGCTCTCTTTCCAGTTACCATTTCCAGTTTTCTATTTGTTTTCTGTTTGAATTAAGTATTCCAGCATGATATATGTAAAGTCAGTACTTTGGATTTGGAGGAAGAGACTGGTCCACCAGTTGGAAATAGAATTATTGTATTGCCTCAGCTGCGGTGTCCTCTTGATTCCTTCTCACCATGAAGATTGTTACCTGGTTGTTAAAATTTATTATTTGGAGAAATTTTCGATTATGTCTCTATATCAAACTTGCTAAATATAAACTAATAAAAGACTCAATCATTAGTAGAAGTAGTCTGGGAAGAGAAATGTGCAGGTTTTAATTTTTTGGTATTTATCCTAGTAGCTCTACACCAGAAACTAAATGAGATTTGAGAGAATTATCCAAGAATTTCAAATATTCCTACCTGAAATCTCGGTTTAGTGTTCTGTCTTCTAGTTATTTTTGTCTGGTCATTTTTTTAACTGGTGGGATGGGGTTGTGCTGTTAAATATCACATGCATCGTAGTAAGAAATGGTATGAAGGTTATTGATTTCTTTTCTAAATATTTTTTTTAATTAAGGGGGAAATGGGGCACTTTAAAAATCTTTGGAATGCCTAGATGAATCCCTTTTTATAGGATAGATGAACCGAGTGGACTCGGAGGTTGTTTAGGTGTTTGAACTAAATCCTCTTCTATGTCTTTGACAAAGTCGTGTGGTTCTTTGATACCTTTTTGAATTTTCTCTACGGAGTATACAGTGTTACAATCATGTATGCTTGAACTCAAGGTTATTTGACTATATTTAATGTAATTCCTTTCATAGTTTATGATTTTGAATGATTGGTCTTTTAGTGTTTTAATAATGTTGAAGCCATGCTTGAATGATTATTTTTCAAAGTGAAATTTACTAGTGCAATATGGTGACCTTCACTGCTTACCATTCTTACTTCTCACAGGGGTAAAACCAAGCTGGAGCCATCAAGAGTGCAGCTCTGGTGTTTTTTAACCAGCCAGAGGCTCGTGCCACCACTTTTACCCAGGTTACCCAAGCAAGTTGTACATATATAAATATAATCAGTTTCTAAATGAATTTTGACTGGCCTGCATGTTACTCAGCTACATTCCTTGCCCATCCATTGGCAGTAAAATAAAAATATGCACAGCTGCTCTTATGCTGAGTCATATAAAGCATGGTCAGGCAAGTCTGGCAACCCTGACTTTAAAAGAAATGATTTAGTTACTCATCTTCTTACATAGGTTTTAATAGAAACTATATTCAGTGAAAAGTAAAAATGCATGCCTTAATGGATTATTTAGTTTCCATTTAACGCTACTGAGTTTTGAACGTGCCAAAGGCTTAAAGGAGAAATGTAGGTACTCTTTGAAAACCTTGCAGGAAATCTTTTTCTCCCCTGTTTTTTTCTTTTTTAACATAGCCCCAATGGGTGTACTTTGTTGGTAATTTTTTGTTCAGTGTCATATTAAATTTTTCCGAAGGGTAATCTGCAAATCAAAGCAATTCCTTATTCACATGCAAACTGCCAAAAAGGTATTTTAATGTGATAATAATGTAAATGAATTGGAATGTTTATATTTTGGCTGCTAGCATCATGGGTACAATTTTTATATGCTTCATTTTAGAGAAAATGGCATTGCTTTATTTAGCAATTGACCAAAACTGTTTTAAATTTAGAATATGATTCACTTGGAGATTCTGTGGATATTTACACCTAAAACTACTAAGACTGAAAGAAAAAGAAATAAGTGCCTTTTATACACCGAAAAAATAAAAAAATAAGATGATCATCTTTTAGGTGGTATGTTTGTCTGAAATGAGATCTGGAATCCACCTTCTTCATTCCGTTGCCCCTCTGTCCTTTGTGGTTCTTTTTCCCCCCCCTCTATTTCACCCAAACGTGCTGGGAAACTTTCTCCTGAAGAATATTATTTAAACAGATCATGCACTGCAAACGCTTATGGGGAGAGAATCATTGTGGGCTCTGTTAGTGTTTTGGAATGAAAGGACCTCCCTTGTCATGTGACCATGGCAATGTATATAACCCTCTTTGGGGCCCATTAGGTGGACCTTTGCATTTCCTGATGTTGAAATCATATTTCATGCTTAAATATGTTAACCAAATTGCTCAGTGCAATTTAATTACTTTTTCCAGAAATATTAATTAAATATTTTGTCATTTAGGTGCAGTTTCCTATTCTGCCATTCACTATAAAACAAACCTACCATAAGCATATCTGGCTCTTTGGAAAAGAGCAATGATGATATCATTCTTGTAGCATTCTTTTGTACTTTGGAGCAAAATATTCAGTCTCTGGCACTCCAGATTCATGAAAGATAATGCTTTATATGTTGGGAGAATGATGTAAAATGGATCCAAGATACGTAATTGTCACAATGAAACACAGACACACATACATACAGAGACCAGAGAGAATTTTTTTTCCTATAATGTATTAATTATTCAGAAAAGTGTGGGATTTGACTACTTCTGATAATGGCTGGTTTTTCGCAGTTTTTTGGGAAAAGGGAAGGTTAGCTTTCCTATTTTCTGACTATCCCATTCTTAAGTTCTTATATAAACAGGTACACAAGGAAAGTGATAATCAGATATATTACCTATCAGTTTGTTTGGGAGATTTAACTAGAGTATATATGGTGGAACGCGAACTAGGCAGAAACCAGTTTAAATTGATTTCATTTATTCTTAACTCTCATATTATTATAATTTTCCATTTCCTTGAATATGTCTCTTATCTTCTCTCAAGAAACATTGTCTACTCCCTAAAGAAGTATCCTGATTTCCAGTACAAGGGTTGAGAAGAGAGAAACAGATGCGAGAGAGGTTTGGGGGATAGATACAATAAGAACCCACCTATTATTTTATCCTGGAGAATGTTTAGTCCTCAAGGGAAAGTTTTCCAGTAGGATAGTGATTAAGGGAGAAAAAAGCTCTTAATGTCCTTCACATTAAGAACAAAATAGACCAAACATGTGTGTCTTTGGGACACTCCATATCTGCTGAGGGGTAGGCCAACAGGATGTAAGGGTTACTTTTGCCACACCAAGGATATTTAAAATCCAATGTATGGTTTAGAAAATTGTGTAATGTGTCCATTATAAAGACAAAAATAATTTCTGGGTAATGTAGTATAATAGTAATGATACTTTTGATTTTGCATTCTTCCTCGTTAAGACGACAACAATCCCTTTGCGGTATTCATGTGCCACTTTGGCCTTAAGCTTATCCCGAAGCAAGCCAGATTATAACTTTCATTGTTCTAGTGTTAAGGTTTGCCATGAAAACAACTCAGAGCTCCTAAAATATAAATTCTAATTAAGATCCATGTGGAACAAAGGATTGCCATTTTTGGGGGCCGAAATCTTCAAATGTGAAATATTTTATTTAATCTGTATTTGAGGCTATTTCTTTCTTTAAAATCCCAATTCCTTTCATTGAAGCAGAGTGGAATATACCTTTTTTTTTTCTAAATTGTATACAATCTTACCAATTATATTTCCTTAAAAATGTATCTCAGTTTTATAATGAGAAACAAGTGTGCATATGAAAAAATAGCAAGTTTTCTCTTCCTTTTTCTGTTGATTGTTTTTTTAATGTTATTTACTTATTTTGAGAGAGACAAAGAGAGAGAGAGCAGAGGAGGGGCAGACAGAAAGAAAGAGAGAATCCCCAGCAGATTCTGTCTGGCTAAGTCTTATAAAAATCCAGAAGATTTTCAATAGGAAATCCCTGTAATATGAGATTTTCATTAAAATAGATGTTCAAGTAATGTTTCCACCTGAAAGTAAATGATTGCCAGTGCTATTCATAGCAAGTAACAATTAGCTATTCCTGTTTGATCTGTTTGTTTACTATGCCGGTATTAGAGTGCATCATATTTTGTTAAAATTTAACTAGGCAGGGGTATTCTAACAATATTGTTCAGTTCATTGTTTTCTGATAAATAAGAACAAAAAATAAAAAGAGAACCTAAACATCTAAATTTTACCTAAGGGAAATATAAAACTTGCTAAGTATAGTATTTGAAGGTATAGAAGTTGTTCTATTTCTAGCCAATTCATATTTTGGTCTCTTCCTCACATGGCATTTTGCAGTGGATGATGCCTAGTTTGGAGCATTTAAAAGCAACTTTTATTTGAAAATTCTTAAAGTACATGAGTTCTAATCGTTCCATATAATGGTGTATATTTGACAGTTCTATTTGGTGAATTTGTACCATAGTTATGATTTATTGTAATTATGACCATATCTAAAGCTGAAGAGTTTTATAGTCTTAATTTGATTCCTTTCATTTTTATGGACTCTTTACACATTTTAACTGTTAGTTAAAACATACTTTTTATTATGATTTGCCTCTTATGTAATTCTAAGAAAGTCATTGAATTGATGTTATCAAGAAAGATTTTATAAATCAGTTTCTTGACTACATCTCAGTATTATTGTTTAAAGAAAACTTTTTGTTCATTTAATATTCCAATGAATATACAGTTCTACTCTACATTAATACATATAAGAATGTGAATATAATTTGAACTAATATTAACTTCTTAGTCATGAAACTTGGGAATCAGTAATATCACAAGCACTATCTTGAACCTACAATATGTAACTACGTATCACGTCTACTAAATATTTTATATTGATAAGGTTGGTTTTCCTTATGAATCGTCAAAAAATTCTCTAGAGAATTCTGATAAAAAGGGGTACAGAAGATCTAGAGCCAACTACTGACTCACTATAATTTTTGACAATATAATTAAAGCCCCATTTCTTTCTCTAAATAAACACTGGATTGGTGTGTGTTGAGGAGTAATGTTCAGCTTAGATTCTTTATTTGTAAGCCAGGTGAAGTGATGCATGTGACGGGTGGACCCCGTGCCCTTCGCATCAGAGGGAAGATGGAGAAGGAGGAAATTGCCACTCCTTAAATAGATTCCGTTCACCAATGGAACTGCAGATCCATTTATATAGAGTAAAAAGAAGGAAAACATTGTCACAATGATTCAGTATTAGTTTACTAACTCCAGAGTTAAACTACAGTCTTCTTTGCTACTCATTTTAGGTCTGAATAATTGAAAGCCTGATGTTGAGACAGCACTCCTAAAGGTTGTTGGCCATTATTTACACAGTTCAGAATCTTAAAGGATCTGTGTTATTCTGCACATAAGTGGGAATATTATCTGTATTCCCTTGATGTGAAGGTATTCACTAGGAAATGTCAGAAGTAGTTACTGACAGAATAAAAGAGTCCTTGCACTGGTCATTTATTCATTTACACAGCAAACACCTATTAAACACAAATATTGGGGATAGGTACCAGGGACACGACAATGGCAAAAGTAGTATCTTTGCTTCAAAAGATTAAGTCTGGTTGTATACATTTCCTGGAGACAAAACACTTTCAGGTTGCACTTATGAAAGAGTAGTAACTGGATATTTAAATACACAAATACTTAGCTTCGGTAAAAAGACGTTACCTCTATATCAGTACTAAGGGACTGCACTAAATGAAAGGCGTGATAGTTTATGTTACAGGGATCCTCTGAAACATTTCAAACCAAGATCCACTGGAATTTGTTATGGAGAAGTCTATTCATTCATTCATTTTTTTTCTTTTTTTTTATTTAAATTAATTATTTTCAAATTGGTTTCCATATAACACCCAGTGTTCATCGCAACAAGTGCTCTCTTTAATGCCCGTCACCCACTGTCCCCTCTCCCTCACCCCCTCACCCTCAGTTTGTTCTTAGTCTTTGAGAGTCTCTTATGTTTTGTCTCCCTCCCTCTCTGTGTCTTTTTTTCTTTTCCCCTCTTCCCCTCCCCCCTGGTTTTTGCTAAGTCTCTCAAAATCCACCTATGCATGGAAACATATGGTATCTGTCTTTTTCTGACTGACTTATTTCACTTAACATAATACCCTCCAGTTCCATCCATGTTGCTACACATGGCCAGATTTCATTTTTTCTCACTGCCACGTAGTATTCCATTGTATATATGTACCACATCTTCTTTATCCATTTATCAATTGATGGACACTTGATCTCTTATCATGATTTGGGTATTGTCAAAAGTGCTGCTATGAACACTGGGGTACACGTGCTCCTATGCATCAGCACTCCTGTGTCTCTTGGATAGATTCCTAGCAGTGCTATTGCTGGGTCATAGGGTAGCTCTATTTTCATTTTTTTGAGGAAACTCCACACCGTTTTCCAGAGCGGCTGCACTAGTTTGCATTCCCACCATCAGTGTAGGAGGGTGCCTGCTTCTCCACATCCCCGCCAGCATCTATAGTTTCCTGATTTATTCATTTTAGCCGCTCGAACCTGTATGAGGTGATATCACAATGTGGTTTTGATTTGTATTTCCCTGATGATGAGTGACTTTGAGCATCATTTCATGTGTCTGTTGGCCATCTGGATGTCATCTTTGGAGAAGTGTCTATTCATATCTTCCACCCATTTCTTCACTGGATTATTCATTTTTCGGGTGTGGAGTTTGGTAAGTTCTTTATAGATTTTAGATACTAGTCCTTTAGCCGATATGTCATTTGCAATTATCCTTTCCCATTCCGTCAGTTGTCTATTAATTTTGTTGGTTGTTTCCTTTGCTGTGCAGAAGCTTTTTATCTTGACGAGGTCCCAGTAGTTCATTTTTGCTTTAAATTCCCTCGCCTTTGGAGATGTGTCGAGTAAGAGATTGGTGCGTCTTAGGTCAAAGAGGCTTTATCCTGCTTTCTCTTCTAGGATTTTGATGGTTTCCTGTCTTACTTTCAGGTCCTTCATCCATTTAGAGTTTATTTTTGTGAGTGGTGTAAGGAAGTGGTCTAGTTTCATTCTTCTGCATGTTGCTGTCCAGTTCTCCCAGCACCATTTATTAAAGAGGCTGTCTTTTTTCCATTGGATACTCTTTCCTGCTTTGTCAAAGATTAGTTGGCCATATGCTTGTGGGTCCATTTCTAGGTTCTCTATTCTATTCCATTGGTCTATGTGTCTGTTCTTGTGCCAATACCATGCTGTCTTGATGACTACCGCTTTGTAGTAGAGGTTAAAATCTGGGATTGTGATGCCTCCCGCTTTGGTTTTCTTCTTCAATATTACTTTGGCTATTCGGGGTCTTTTGTGGTTCCATACAAATTTTAGGATTGTTTGCACTAGCTTCGAGAAGAATGCTGGTGCAATTTTCATTGGGATTGCATTGAATGTGTAGATTGCTTTGGGTAGTATTGCCATTTTAACAATATTTATTCTTCCAATCCATGAGCATGGGATGTTTTTCCATTTCCTTGTGGCTTCCTCAATTTCCTTCATAAGTTTTTTAGAGTTTTCAGCATAAAGGTCGTTTACATCTTTGGTTAGGTTTATTCCTAGGTATTTGATGGTTTTTGGTGTAATTGTGAATGGGATTCGCTTCTTTATTTCCCTTTCTATTGCTTCATTGTTGGTGTAAAGGAATGCAACTGATTTCTGTACATTGATTTTGTATCCTGCAATTTTGCCGAATTCATGGATCACTTCTAGTAGGCTTTCGGTGGATTCCGTTGGGTTTTCCATGTGAAGTATAATGTCGTCTGCAAAAAGTGAAAGTTTGACTTCATCCTTGCCTATCCTGATGCCTTTTATTTTGATTTCTTGTCTGATTTCTGATGCTAGGACCTCCAACACTATGTTAAATAGCAGTGATGAGAGTGGACATCCCTGTCGTGTTCCTGATCTCAGGGGGAAGGCTCTCAGTTTTTCCCCATTGAGGATGATATGAGCTGTGGGCTTTTCATAAATGGCTTTTATGATGCCTAACTATGTTCCTTCTATCCCGACTTTCTCGAGAGTTTTTATTAAGAAGGGATGCTGTATTTTGTCAAATGCTTTTTCCGCATCAATCGACAGGATCATATGGTTCTTATCTTTTCTTTTGTTAATGTGATGTATCATGTTGATTGATTTACGAATGTTGAACCATCCCTGCAACCCAGGGATGAATCCTACTTGATCCTGGTGGGTAATTCTTTTTATATACTGTTGGATTCTATTTGCTAATATCTTGCTAAGAATTTTTGCATCCATGTTCATCAAGGATATCAGCCTATAGTTCTCTTTTTTTGCTGGATCTCTATCTGGTTTGGGAATCAAAGTGATGCTGGCTTCATAGAATGACTCCGGGAGTTTTCTTTCCATCTCAATTTTTTGGAACAGCTTGAGGAGGATAGGTATTAACTCTGTTTTAAACGTCTGGTAAAATTCCACAGGGAAGCCATCTGGCCCTGGACTTTTATTTGCTGGGAGATTTTTGATAACTGATTCAGTTTTTTCACTAGTTATGGGTCTGTCCAAGTTTTCTATTTCTTCCCGTTTGAGTTTTGGTAGCGTGTGACTGCTTAGGAATTTGTCTATTTCTCCTAGGTTGTTCAATTTGACAGCGTATAGTTTTTCGTAATATTCTCTGATGATTTCTTGTACATTCATTCATTTTTAAAGCAATATAAATTGAGTACCGGCGACATACCCAGCACTGATGTAGGCTGTGATACAGTCACTCACTAATGTACGGTGGACCCTGAATGTGGGTCTTCATTTTTCCCTTGGACTCATCCCTAGGTTTTTCCCCAATATGTACTTAGTGTTATCCTTTTTCCTAAAAGGAATGTGTTCCGTTTCTTATGTGGACTGTCTGTAGTTAGATCAGTTATGACTAAGCTTCAGTTTTTCTGATTACCTATGTCATGTTTCAACATCCTACAAGTGATAAAATCAGTATTTTTAGGTCCCTAATATGTAACAATTTTATGTGAATCAGATGGATCGAAAAGAGATGATAATTTGGTCATTTCTTTGTCAATCACATGTTATATGAACAGAACTATGCCTATCAAAGCAAAGACAAAGGATAAGAAATTAGAAGAAGTCTGAAAAATTAAAATATATGCAATAAATATTTCCACTTGACATGTCATCTTAAACCAAAATATATTCAATTTTTAAGAACAAAGATATCATGATTATCTGTCTAGTAGGGTGGCACATTTGGTGAGTAGAAAAAGAATTCAACAAATTTCAAGCATTTTATAATATATAATACTTGATTTAATGTTTTGGTCTAATTAAAAAATAATCCTGAAAACAGTTCTAAGAAGATAGACTCACATCTAATATTAGGCTTCTATCATTGGTATCATTAAATTACACAAGATAAAAGCATTTTTAATCTTATATATATCACATATAAGTAGTTGTAATTCATGACCATCACCATGCCAAGAGAATATTTTATATAAAGAAAATGGTTTTCATAAAATAAAGGAACCATCTTCCTAGGGCAAACCCATATAATCCTTAGCTCAAATATGAGTAGAGTATTGTACTGAATACGGTATCCATTTTAGGGTAATTTAACATACTTCAATGTGCATTTTATCATGTGCTTACCTCATCCCCTTTATAAAGTAGCTCTTGTCAGCTCAGCCATTTCCTAATGTTATGCACTAATGGTAATAACATTGTAAGAGGACCGAGAATGCTATGGCCCAAACTACTCTGATTCCATGTGGCACTCCTACCTGGCCGTGTGTCATTCCTGCAGCATTTTAAGACCAGGTTAAAGACTAGGATTATGCTGATCCCTCGAACACCCTAACCTGGCTAAAGTTTGTTTCATTTCAAGATTTAAAACAACTTCTTCCTGTTATATTTTCTTTTGGTGGTATTTGATGTAGCCTAAAGGAAACCAAAATGACTACCAAAGATTTATTTCTCCCTGTATTAACAGGACAGGTGAGAGTGCCAGAGTGACAAGTAGTTTCCAAATGCACAATGAAACACAGGAGTGCATTGGCCGAAGAGAATGCAAAATACCAGCTCTTGCTATAAAGCTAACAATGTGCTGCTCTTTTCTGAACTAGAAAACTATAGAATATATTTAATAACAACTAGTGGTATATGTTTTCATGTCAATGAAAAGTGGATAAATTTAGATTGTTGCTGTTTATGTGCATTTGATCAAATCTTTTCTGCATTTGACATGAAAATACACCTGTGCAGCTTTCGTTGGTTGGGTCACAATTTTAGAATAAGACAAACTATACCATTTGCAAGCTAATTTACAAAAGCAAGTTCACAGATAACCATGCGATTCTGGCAGCTTACATAAGCTCTCTCCAGGATTTCATTTCAGTATCTCTACAAGTGGGCTTAATCAAAAATTATTTAAGTTGTTAGCACCATATTTTTAAAGAAAAAAAAAATACCTGCTGTGGTGCCGCCTCTAATCTTGTGACCCCCACCTCTACTAAAGCGGACTGGCGTTATGTTTAAGATATTCTTAAATTACAGATCAAGGAAATGCATACAGAAGACTTGAGGGCACGCCTTTTGAATTTTTATATTATAGATTAAAGAAAATATTTTAAAAGCTTTTCTGTGGAATTGATTTTCAGAAGCTAAATGCAACTAGTTCATCCGAAGGCAGCACAGTTGATATAGGAGCTCCCGCTGAGGGAGAGCAACCTGAGGTAGAACCCGAAGAATCCCTTGAACCTGAAGCCTGTTTCACAGAAGGTAAGCGGAACCATGCATACGAGCTCAGTGGACCTCTCTTAACCAGTCTCTCTCCTTGCCCTCTAATAATCTATGTCTATCTAGTGACTGTTCATTTATGTGTTTGTTTTTTTTCTTTTTCTATATCAAAACGAAGATAAGTTTTTGAAAGGTAAGACTTAGTTTATGTAATCAGACATGCTTATTTTTATGCATCCTATTCAACTAGAAATGCTGCTAACTCTATGGGTGTTCGATGGCCTTCTAGAATATCTAATCAGAGAGAAAGCCAAATCAAGCAGATCTCTCTTTAGCTTTAAAAATAATCAAAGGCAACAAATTTTAAGTCAAAGAAGTAATTTACTGTGTGCTGTTTTGTCAGCTTACCATGGATACTAATTGATAAGTATATATTTAAAACTGTGCATGATTAATGGTTACTTGTATCTGTCAAGATCACTTTCTTATTAGTTCTGTATGCTAGTAGATAACAGATAATGAAATGCCAAAATATACTAAGTTATATAATATATAACTGACATTGGGGCAATACCAAGAGGATTTTCTGAAAAAAGCCAAAATAATGTTGTTTGAGGTATGCATCAGTTATCTCCTGAACAGTAATGCTACATATCAAACAACCCAAACCTTCTTAGCACTTGACAAAAAACATATCTTTTTGCTCACAAGTCCAAGGCAAGCTAGATGATTTTGCTGATCTTGGATAGGCTCTCTGCCAAGCCCAAGGTCTTAGACGACTGTTGGGCTGCCTCGCCTCCACTCCGCTCTTATGTCCTAGCGGTATGTTGTAACGGTGAAGGCACAAGAGCAAGAGAGGAAACCTGACTGTCAAGGACTGGTCAAGCCTCCTCTTATGTCAGGTTGGCTCCTATCCTGTTCACAAAAGCAAAGTTACCTGGCTAGTCTAAAGTGTGAGGGAATGTACCACCAATGATACATAGAGGCAGAAAAATTAGTACAATAACACAAGATATGAAATTCTTTGCCTTTCTTATATAAATTTCTATTGTAAGTACAAAAAGCATTTCTCTAAAACCCTGGAAATGGCTTCATGTTTAACTCGCGTTTTACTTAACAGCTATTTAATAATGTATGCCATGTCTTAGCCTCAAATCAATACTACATAATAATTGCTTAAGTAAAAATTTATCTTAAAAATAGTGTCTGCCTCAAATTGTTACTAGTAATGCAGTTTTATTACAACTAATTCTAAATGTGTTTCATTTGGGTTATGCATGTTTACATTAAGAACACTTGCTAGCATGCCCGCATGGTTCAGTCGGTTAAGCTTCTGACTCTTGATTTTGGCTCAGGTCATGATCTCACAGTTCATGAGATCGAGCCATGTATCAGGCTCTGCACTGACAGGACAGAGCCTGCTTGGGATTCTCTCTCTCCTCTCTCTCCTTAACTCTCCTCCCCTCCACCCAGCCCCCACACCCCTGGGCGTATGTGCATGCCCTCGCTCTCTCAAAATAAATAAATAAACACTTTTAAAAAAGAACATTAAGGCTATTTTAATTTAAACTTTAAGCTAATTTTTAGTATAGGTAATTACACACACATTAGACATCACAATTGATGTCAGCGGATTCTTTCAAGGTTTTTACAGAAGATTATATTGCATATACCTATTGACTTTGGACTTACACGCATTGGTGAAAATAAATACTTAAATATTAATTGTCAATTTTTAATAATTTCAGAGGGAGAGCTATTTGTTCAGCACAAGTTATGAAGGAAGTGACTTTTTGCTATTTTCTTCAGAAAGTCTGTGTACATTCCAGTGTTGTTACTTCATTATGAAAAAATATATGACTTAACAAAACATTCACGTGGTATATCACAAAAAAAATTTCTGTGGTATTAGTTTTTACTCTTTTTTTTTTTTTTTTTGATAGAGAGAAACAGAATGTGAGCAGAGGAGGGGCATAGAGAGAGGGAGATACAGAATCCAAAGCAGGCTCCGGGCTCTGAGCTATCAGCACAGAGCCTGACATGGGGCTCGAACTCACAAACTGTGAGATCATGACCTAAGCTGAAGTCAGATGCTTTAGTCTTTTCCAGATAGTTAGCTTATCGTTAGAGTTCCAATATATGCATATATACTGCAATAATAAGGAAAGAATATGTAATTATGAAATAATAATTATGGTACTATCAACATTTGTCTTTTGTGAAGCTTAAAAAACATTTAAGTATGAAATATTATGGAATATATTCTACATGGAATATAGAGTAACTTCACATTATGGAAAATGATAAATAATACATAGCAGCCAACTTTAATAATTTGAATACTCTTATCATATTTACATCAGACTTTTTATTTAAGAATAAAACAGATACAGATTAGGCCCATTTTATTCCCCTTCCTTATCCCATTCCTTCCTTTTTTCTCAGAAATAAGCCAATGTCTCAAATTTGGCATTTATAATTTGCACTAAAATTGGTCTTTTTCTGTTAGGCTGTTTTTTCATCTCATATTCTCTTTAGAGAAAAAAAACTAAATTTAGTTCCATTTACTTTATTGCAGTGAGTATTTTCAGTGCATGTAAATCTTATTGATCTTTTGAGAAACAGAAATATGAAAAAGATCTTACCCTCAAAGAAACAAGTATAATGCTATTTATTTCTTAGTTGAGAAGCTAATGACAATGCGCATCATCAAATTTTCATGAAACAAAGGCTATGATCTGGCTGGCTGACATGAAGTAGCATCTGATAAATATGTATGCAGTGAAATATTCTGCTCTTTTCAAGATGAGGTTTCTATTTTTCTATTCATTGATCAAGAGTGTTCTTCGTGGTTAAAACCCTATGTCATGACTCATCTGTCTCCCACACCCAGCATCCTGCTATGTGTGGCCAGATCCTGTCACTCCACGCTATCTCCTGATTCCTGACCAACCATCACCACCGTTACCTTGTTTTTACTTCCTTAGTGTAAGAAATTCTCACTTGATTGAATGTCATGGACTCTTAACTCCTTTTTCAACTTCTTTCTTCTATCCATTCAGTCCATGTTCTACATCCATGTTCTTATCATGTCCATCTTCTTAACTCCCAAACAAATCCTTCAGTGTTTTACTCATAGACAGCAGATAAAACCTCAATTCTCCAAGTGACTCATTCAGGTCCCTTTTATATATTGACTCAAAAAAATTTAAAAAAAAGGGGGGGCGCCTGAGTGGCTCAGTCGGTTGAGCATCCAACTTTGGCTCAGGTCTTGATCTCACTCATGGGTCCAGGCCCCACATCAGGCTCTGTGCTGACAGCTCAGAGCCTGGAGCTGCTTTGGATTCTGTGTCTCCCTCTTTCTCTGCCCCTCCCCTGCTCATGCTCTGTCTCTCTCTCTCTCAAAATAAATAAATGCCAAAAAAATGTTTTTTAAAGAAAAAGTTTGGCTCTAGGTTCTTTCCTAGTCTTGACTCCTAATTCCCTCCTTCATGCAACCTCTAGACCTATTATTCAGTTTTATTAATGCCATTGTTTCTCCATTCCTTTATAGCTACTGTGCTAGACCTGGTTCTTACATATCCCTCAAGTCCAACCCGAAATTCATTTTTGTCTATAAAGCTCAATATCAAAAATTAATCTATACTAATCAATTTTCGCAACACTTCATTTAATTCATACTATTATTTATTTTCTGTAACTATAGAATTTGTGAGCAGAACTCCTCTACTTAAAATGCATGCTGTTTTTTAGAGAAAGGCTATGTTTATACAGTCTAGTATTATAATTTGTCTAGTACAGTTCCTTGAATACTGAAGATATTCAATAAATATTTGTCGACAAGCTTTTGATAAACTATAGCTCAGTATATTTATATCCACAAATTACACAAAGGTGTTTATGACATTGTTACTAATAATAGCCAGAATTAAAGCAACATCTTCAATAATAGTGGAATAATTTTATAGATCCTGATAAGTCTGGTAATCTTATTTAGAGAAGTATTATGAAATCTTTCACAGTTCTATTTACTTGTAATAAAAGGGAAATGTGTAATTATACCATGAAGTGAACTACTTAGAATTCAAATGTCCATATATGAATGGAATCACACTCATAGGATGATAAGATGGAAATATCAACTTTTGGTGATTTTATTTTTCTTTCTGTTTTTCTATATGTTTTTATGATATAATATAATCCATTATATTAATCACATAAACATAAAAAGTATTTTTGAATGAATGATTTAAAAACTATACAGATGACTTCTGTTTGCATGCCTGGAAGCCATCTTTAAAACATAGTTATTTACAATGTATTAGGTAATAATTTAGATGAGTCTCCTACCAACACAAATGTCCATAATCAAAGAATAACTCTTTTTTCTTCATTTACTTTGACTCCTTGTAGACTGTGTACGGAAGTTCAAGTGTTGTCAGATAAGCATAGAAGAAGGCAAAGGAAAACTCTGGTGGAACTTGAGAAAAACCTGTTACAAGATAGTGGAGCACAACTGGTTTGAAACCTTCATTGTCTTCATGATTCTACTCAGCAGTGGGGCTCTGGTAGGTGACATATGACCTGCACCTTTTCCTTTCCCTGAAACTCTTTACCTTCCCCTTCAGTGAATCTGTTACAGGTTTTCTAAATAAGGTGCTGTGAAGAAAGAAACAGTGTGCGGTATCCTTAGCACAGTGTAAGAAGCTCAGTAAATAGCCATTTCTACTCTTGTGGAATATGTCTCAGATTTAATCAAGCTCAGTTAAGTATGGTTTCTTGTAATATTGAAAAAAAAGGTATTTCTGACTTTTAGTCATCAGAGGTAGTTCCTATGAAGAGTGATTATGCAGACATGAAATGGGATTATCAGGTAAGTATCAAACTGCTTAACATAAGCTCCATTTAGCAGGGAACTCACTTGTCTTGTTCGTGCTGATTCACTAGTGCCAGTCACAGTGACTGGCACAGTGAATAGTAGACTAACTTAATTACTGACTAAAGCAAAGCATTAAAACTTAATTTACATCTGATTTCATTCAACGGAAGGTCAGTTTGGTCAAAATATTAATTAATATATGAAAATCATGTAACATGTTTTCCCATTTGGTGATACAAATGTGGCTGCATTTCTTTTATTTTTTCAATTAGTCGCTACAGTGTGTGGTGAGTTGATTTCATCAGGAGGATTGTAGTGTTGTATCTCAAGGCATCTAACTCTGCCTCTTATTTGACTAAGAATCCTGCATCCTGCCATGTGCTTGAGCAAAGAGGGCCAGCCCTGTGTTTTTAATGCCAATAAAGAGTGAACTCTGAAGTCAGGCAGTAACTAGTGTCTTTGCTGTCTTAGCTCTTGGTTCTCAATCATACCCAGTCAAAGCTCCCCAAAGGGCATCAACATGCTGGCACAATGGCTGGCTTTTGGGGCGCTTCTAGCTTCAGCTGTAAATTGAGCTCAGAACACTTTAGGTCCTTGTTTTGAGCCCTGATCACAAGCCCAGATCCCTTTTTCTCCAAAAAAGAACATATTTTTTTGTCCTTAATCCAGACCACCAAGTTATCCTGATAGTTTTTCCTATAAGGGGATTGAGTTAAATGGTCTTTTCATTCCAGAACACCCAAAGTCTCCTGAAAATGAGTTCCCCAACCTTTCCCAAGAGCTCTGCAAAATGACGCAGAGCGGGACACAGGGAGCTTCCCATACATACACCACACACATGCCCAGACTGAGCAAGAGAAATAGAGTAGAGAAAGTGATAATCCTCTGTCATTCTTTCTCCAGGTTGGGGGGGGGGGGCAGTTGGGGGGATGGGCTCCTTGCCTTACATTCGCATTACTGAGAGAATACATTACAGTGCACTGAACAAAGCAGATCTACTCACACTTGATTTTCTCCCTCGTACTGTGGAGAGATAGACCTGACAGTCGCGAAGTTTTTAAGCTCTTTGGGAAACTCTGGACTCTAATTTAAAAATTACTTGAATTCATTGGTTGACTGAAATGTGCAGTCAATAGACATTGCATACAGATAACTATAAAGCAAAATGCCTCTGTGGGAAACATGAAGAAGACTTCCAGACTTAAGCACCTGAGAAGAGGCTTGCAGCATGGTTTTCCTATTAAGACATCAATTAGGGACAGTTTATGACAATGAAATTCAATGGGATTTTTTTCACTTACAGGCCTTTGAAGATATATATATCGAGCAGCGAAAAACCATTAAGACCATGTTAGAATATGCTGACAAAGTTTTCACTTATATATTCATCCTGGAAATGCTTCTAAAGTGGGTTGCATATGGTTTTCAAATGTATTTCACCAATGCCTGGTGCTGGCTAGATTTCCTGATTGTTGACGTGAGTATTCTGCACTTTCTTGTTTCATCCCATTGGCATGTTGTGATAGTTTTTAGCAATGGTGCCTGGTACATAGTAAGCACTCAAAAAGCTTCATGTAAATATAAATAATGATTCTCATTTTCCCAATGTGAGAAGCTACCCCAAAATGTCTTTTTGCTGATTTAAATTCATGTACTTTCATAGGGGAAACAGACAAAAATACTGCCTTAATATACTTACTGATGTAGTTTCAAATTAATATTTAAATCCCAAGTTACACAAAATATATTAATGTAGAGATTTTGTTTTTTTCACACTTACCTTTGACAGAATTACTGTTTTTAAATCCTTCACAGTTATCTTTGATGGTAGTATTTTTGTCATCATCAGAGCCTATGGAGAAGTGTTTGTCCCAAGATGGATTGCTAATTACAAGGAAACTTGAAAGTCAAAAAAGCAGGAGACACTTCTTGATTTGTGGTGATGGTTGAAATAGATTGGCTGTGGGCCAGTTATTTTAGAGTTTTATTAAACTGCCCTGGTGTTGAAAATAAAGGTGGAGCACCAGACTATAAGAGTCCTTAAAAATTTGAATGGGAAGTTGCTGTCTGATTTCCAAGGGAGTATAGATGTCACCTTTTATTCACAAATATAAAATCTTAATTGAACAAAAGAATTAAAAATCATTTTCCTTTACTTCCAGAGATTCACGTCTTAAATGACTTTTAAATCAGTAGCCTATTCATAATGGGTAAAAAGAAGTTTGAAGGCATTTTCTTTAGAAAAGACTAGGGAAGCCAGTGGGGACAGGGGACAGGCACATGGGGGAGGTGACAGGATGACAGTCACAGCCAACAAAGGAAGAGGAAGACTCTGGAATTTGCAAGAAAGCACAATGTGGTAAATAGTGTATTTTGAAGATAATATTCTGTTGATTGTAATACCTCTAATTAGAGACATATTTTTAACTTAGTATTTTGACATACAAAATTTGCATATCATGCTAGTAAAGCAAAAATAAATGGGCCCTTTCATGAAGACAGTTATTTTTTATAGTTTCAAATGAAAAAAAAATTCAACTTTAAATCCAATATGAACTTTCTAATCACCAAGCAGAAGAAAAAATTATAAGACAAAGAGAGTTCTTTGAATTTAAGGGGGGAAAATATCTTCGTTATATTTTTTGTCCTAATCTGCCTAAAGCAAATCCACCGTTAAATGTAATGTATAAAGGCTTCATGCAGAAATACATCAAAAGTCTTCTGGCAATATAAGAAGACAATAAGCAAATACTTAAAACCACATTTGATTGGACCGTACACAATGAAAAAATATACTGAGACTATAACCATTATTTGATTTGTATAATGGGATTATAGATGATAATTTTCCTTTTCTTTATTTCTGTATGTGGTTATGATACACTGTTAAATTTATAATAAAAATACCTGCCATTGAGTGTGTCTGTGTAATGTTAAAGGCATTAAATCAATGCGACCTGGATATAAAGAAGTTCTTAGGAGAAATCTAGTTGTCCTGCAGCCGATGCTCATATTACTGAGCACATCCTGATATTTACCTTCTTAAATTTAAGAAAACTTCTTGGGATACCTGGGTGGCTCAGTCGGTTAAGCGTCTGACTTCAACTCAGGTCATGATCTCATAGTTCATGAGTTCGGGCCCGCCTCAGGCTCTGTGCTGACAGGTCAGAGCCTGGAACCTGCTTTGGATTCTATGTCTCCCTCTCTCTCTGCCCCTCCCATGCCTACCCTCTCTCTCTTTCTCTCAAAAATAAATATTTAAAAAAAACTTATGACAATATGTTAAACTCATCAATACTTGGCTTTATATCAAATATATTATTGATCATCTGTTTTGTTATGAAAGATACAAATATGAATGTCATTTTTCTGGCTTCTGGCTTACAGTCGACTAGTGAAGACAGATATGTATATGATGAGAAGATGACGTCGGTAGTAGAAGTGCTGTTCACTTCACTAAGGAAGGGGTTAAGGCTTTGTGAGGGCAGCGCAATGTAAGCTGGAGTTTGAGGGTTGAGAATGTCGACAGGAGCAGGTAAAGGGAGGGACACCAAAGCCATAAAATACCAACGCATACCAAGCAGGGTCTCTTCAAGAAACAAATAACACTAGAGGGTAAGAACAGCGCCACAAGGTGAGGGCAAGTGTATTGTAGTTGGATGACGACATAAGAAAGGTCAGTTGGAGAGGTGTTTAAGGTCTCTGAGATGGCATCCAAAGAGGTGTGGACCTATGATCTAGTGAAAAGAAGCTGGCGAAGCACTGTCCATGGAAAGTAACACAAAAAGCTTGCTCCACTAGAGAGAGAAATTTGGTGGGGGAGTGCATGATGGAATAGAAACGGGATAATTTAGAGGCCAAAAGACCAAATGAGAGATTGCTCCTGAAAGACAAGAAAGCCTAAATGTATCTCCTTCTCACATTTTGCTACACAGGTCACATAAAATTGGGTAATTTACCATTTCTTTTAATTAGCCAGTAAATAGCATCCCTGTTCAGAATTTTTTCTTATGTCCTGCCTTTACCTTTCATTCTTTTTTATTTAATTTTTTTTTAGCGTTTTTATTTTATTTTTGAGAGACATAGAGACAGAGTATGAGCAGGGGAAGGGCAGAGAGAGAGGGAGACACAGAATCCGAAGCAGGCTCCAGGCTCTGAGCTGTCAGCACAGAGCCCAACGCGGGGCTCGAACTCACAGACGTGAGATCATGACCTGAGCCGAGGTCGGCCGCTTAACCGACTGAGCCACCTAGGCGCCCCACCTTTCATTCTTTAATTTATGCTTATTTCTTTTTGATTCTGTCTTCAGGGAAGATAAAGTAATCCAGGTCCTCATACTTTATATACAGAAAATTTTCACAACAAATGGTAATTCAGTAACTTTAGTTTTCAATTATCTGTGAAAAGAGGGCTCACAAAACCTAAAAGTTTAGATTTGAGGAAAAATATGTAAACTACTTAAGATAAATTTTTGTAGCTCAATTTTTGCCAAATTCAGAGGTTTTTGTTCTTTCACATTACATGTGCCAAATTAATTTGAATTTTTGTTGGAAAATTTTTCTGTGTGCCTTGTTTATTTTTCTTAAAAAATTTTTTTTCAAATATCCACTTACACCCATACTCTTAAAAATTATATTACACATCTATTTTATTTTTCTGCCTTTGGAATTCAAGTGCCATTTAGGAAAAAATACTTTTTCTTAGATTACATAGTTTTAATGAGTTTTCTATGTATTTTCAAAGGAAATCAGACATTTCTGTGCCACCTTGTTCTTTTCCTTTTTAGTTGAGATTATAGAACTTCTATCAACTATATTCATTACCTATATATATGACCAAAAACATTATTATTCTGGCAATTTCTAATTAGTCATACTAAAATCTTAGTTTTTTAACAGGGTTATTTTTATTTTTATTTTTTAAAGTTTATTTATTCATTTTGGGAGAGAGAGCAGGAGGGGCAGAGAGAGCTGTAGAGAGAGAGAGAATCCTGTCAGTGCGAAGCCCGATACAGGGCTTGAACTCATAAACTACGAGATCATGACCTGAGCAGAGATCAAGAGTCAGACGCTTAACTTACTGAGCCTCCCAGGAGCCCCTAAAATCTCAAATTTTCTTTTCTTAATTATTTTAATCTGACCTAATTAATGGTTTTATGCCCTCATACTGAAGTTGACCAGAGACAAACCGCTCTTTAGAGGACTTGATCTTTCTGAGTGTGCTTGTGCTCAGATTTACCAGTGGTTTACGTACTTCACCTGTGTACTTGCACTGTTTTAATCATCTCCCTTTGGGGTCTGCTAAATAACATGAGAGATGATAGAATTTTACAGATCTGTAGATGGAGATTGCACTTCTGTGGTATTCTGTTTCTTGTTTTGCATTTAATTTAAAAACAAACTTTCTTGTCAAGATTCTTGAAAAGAGAACATGTGTAGCTTCTTTCTCATAAGTTTATGTCATTGGTTCTCAAATATGGCTGACAGACCAGTATCTTTAGCCTTACCTGGGAAGTCGAAGACACGCACATTCTCAGGCCCTATCCCAAATCTGCTGAATCAGACTCTGCCAGCAATCTGAGTTTTCACAAGCCTTCCAGGTTATTTTGATACTCACTAGAGGTTGAGAACTACTGGTTTATTGCACTGAGCAAGATTGAACTGGGTAAGCATTTTTGTCTGTAAATAAGAAAACTGTGTTGCTTTCTCTGTACAGGTCTCATTGGTTAGCTTGACTGCAAATGCCTTGGGTTACTCAGAACTTGGTGCCATCAAATCCCTCAGAACACTAAGAGCTTTGAGGCCACTGAGAGCCTTATCCCGGTTTGAAGGAATGAGGGTAAGAGCAAATGCTTTAGAAATTGCTGGAATTATAATTGAGAACAGACTGACTTTCTGTACCTCAGAAATGATAAATCCATGGAGAATTTATGTCTTATATACTCATACTGATGTAACCGATTGATCAATAAAATTTGTCAGATGTCCATTAACCTGACACTGTTGGAAACACTCACATCAGAATGCCTAAGTGATTGCTTCTAATTAGAAACAATTAGACTGCTTCTAAGTAGATTTTTCACTCCGTGGGAAATCTCAGTCATGTTGCATAGACTTCAGACGTGAGTCCAGATTGGTTATGTTCATTCCGTTTGTAAATGTGCAGGAAATGCCACTGACTGTAATTTAAAACCACCAAAGAATTCCTCGTCGTTTCTTCATTGCTCCAATGATGTGTTGTGAGCCTTTTAAAATCTGAATCTGGCTCTTTAGCTTTCAAACACAGGCTGAGGTGGCTAAAAAGTAGGCTAGGTGTGGAAATCTAACACTCATTTAGAAAGGTGGTACATAGGAACACGGGGAATTTGTGCTGTCGTTTGTCGCCCCCCAGGGCACATACTGAGAGCACACCTCCTCAGCACGGAGGAAATGATGACAGGCTGCCTCTCTGGAATTAGCTATTCAAAAAGGAACTCTTAGAAAATGACACTTTTTGTGATATTTGAACACAAGTTACTTGGGACTTCCTCTGAATGTTGCAAACATAACCAGAAATGAATGATGTGTGTTGGTGTGCACACTTGTGTGTTGGGGTGCGCATGGTTGCATAGAAAGGAATTGTTCGCTGTTAAATTATTTTCTCCTTACCAATTTAAAATCAGTTTTTGCAGTAGTAGTTTTCATTTAAGAAGGGGAATCAAACTTTCAGTACTAAAATAATTTTCATATTTTCTTTATCAAATTTGCATAGATAGTCTTTCCATACATTTAACTGTCTTGGAAAACATGGGTGTTATGTCTTCACTATCCAGTTGTGTGTGTGTGTGTGTGTGCGCGTGTGTGTGCGTGTGTGTTTTAAGTCTATTGACCAGTGTCATCTCCTCACATTTGCGCAGCATTCCTTGTAGTGAACTTAAAAATGAACTGTCAAGTCTACAAGTACCTCTGAATTAATAGAGAGTTGAAACTCTGATAGTAACTTAATACTATGTTAAGTTCTTTTAAAGCTGCTTTCATTTAAAAATACATTAAAATGTTGTCCTTTAGTGAATAGGCTCCAGGTGCCAATTTGCAGATGAATTGTGCCTTTTGCCAATGACTCATTTGGTATTGTTGCTATAAGATATCGTTACTCATATCTTTATATGTGTGTATGTACATATTTGTATGTGCTTTTTATACCATAAAGCATTTGAGGAAGGTTAATGCATGCATTTCTTATATTTTACATGTCTGTTCATCGATAAAGTTTATTTCTGATGTAGGTTAGGTGAGCTGGTACAGAAAAAGATATTGAGCTGAATATTTCCTTGAGGGGTAATTTTAAAAAGTGCTGAAAAACGTTTCCAGAAAGTCCTAGTTAATTGAGAAAGCTGCAAGGAACAAAGCCATTAAGTGAAAACCTTGGGCCCAAATTGCAATGTTTTATGAGAATTTTCTTCTGAAAGGGATTCCCCAAAGGAGGATCAGAAAAATGAAATAACTTCCCCAAGGGCGCACAGCTAATTTGTGATGTAAACTGGACCACAGATCTCCTGCCTTCCATACCCTTTTCTCCCCATCACATTCCATGTTCTCATCTCTTTGCTCCAAAGTTTGCATGTGTAGGGTGAACCTAGACTACATTGCTTGGGATGGTCCTGGCTTATACTTGCTTTCTCAGAATAATAATTATTAGTGTTCCCTTTTGCCCTGGGAAATGACCCTCAAGTGTTGTCCTCTTTTACTTTCAAATTTTGGATAATAAATTTTATGGTTTGCAAATTTTTAGAAATTGTGATATCTACATGGTGACCCTGTTTCTATAGCCACGTCCCTATTTGCACCCTTAATTATTCTCTCCACTTATAATCGATTCCATTCTTTGATGAAAATGTGCTATGTGTATGTTCTTACCTCTTGAGAAAACCTGTCTACAATATAAAATTTATCTTATACTATTCCGAACGATAATTATAAAGATTTTTCTTGGAGCTCCCAGATACTGCAGATAATTTCTGTCCAATATTTAACTTTAAGAGCAGATGTATTTTCTGTCCTTCAAATGCTGTTCTTTTCATAGTGTTTAAAATGGTCGTTGACTTTTCACTTGTTTTCTCTTCTCGTTTCTGTGCCAGGTTGTTGTCAATGCTCTTTTAGGAGCCATTCCATCCATAATGAATGTACTTCTGGTTTGTCTGATCTTTTGGCTAATATTCAGTATCATGGGAGTGAATCTCTTTGCTGGCAAGTTTTATCATTGTATTAATTACACCACTGGAGAAATGTTTGATGTAAGTGTGGTCAACAACTACAGCGAATGTAAAGCCCTCATAGAGAGCAATCAAACTGCCAGGTGGAAAAATGTGAAAGTAAACTTTGATAATGTAGGACTTGGATATCTTTCTCTGCTTCAAGTAGTAAGTAACCACTTTATTATTCTCTGTGATGTATTATTAACATGAATCTGAAATCTCATCTCGCAATATTTCCAAAACCATACTTCCCCAAGCCCATCTGCCTAGATTCTTTCTAATCATTGCTGAACGATCTTTTCTGCACCCTGTTGGAAACTGGACAGCTCTACAAAGGTTATGGTCTTTCAGAGTCTGCATTAGGTACCCTAGCACCGGTCCTTTGTTACTGACATTTTTAGGTAGGTTCCCACTGTTTTACCATACCCCTACTCTGAGCAATGTGGAGGCAGTGGCCCTGGGGTGGGGTTGGAAAAGCATGTGTGGGTAAGAGGAGGAGTGGTAGATTTCTGTACTCCTTGACTACCAGACAGCATCAAACCCTCTTCAAGTCTTCACCCACTTAAGCTTCACCACCACCACTACCAAGCTCCCCACCTTAACATCTGTCACACAGACTCCTACTCTAATTCTCACCCTTCCTGCCTGCTGCTGGAACTCCTTCAGGTAGGGAGATTGCTCCCCTACAGGTAAAAATCTATCAAGTCCATCATGTCTGTTATAAATTCATAAATAATCTATCCAGCTTCTCAACTGACCACTCCCTGAGCTGATCCACCTGCATGATACCCAACACCGTAAGAATATTAGGGGAAAGAACAGATTCTGTGGCTCCAAGGAACTGAAAAAAATGTGTTATAAGACTTTTGTTTTCAGGTTTGCTAAGTCTGCACAAAAAACACAAATATTGAAAAGAGTAAATTGCAGTTGAATATATTTGCTTTCTGATTAGGGAACTACTTTGTTTTATCGAATAATTGTCTTAAAATAGTATCATCAACAGTATGTAGATTTTCGAGAATAAATCTTCATGATTCGTGATCGGCAATAATACCATTTAGAAGAGAATAAATAGGAGAGAATGCATTAAGATCAAACAATGCAGCATATTTTTCAACTTGCCTGATGCGAGTATTACATGCATCAAATTATTTTATCAAAATGTATGTTATATTCTTACAGGCATATCAGAGTCAAAGACTGTTGATAATTGCTTTTACGATAGCATGTTGTTATAATCTGTCATGGTTTAATTATAGGTTTATAGAGTAATACAAAGTTGAAATATTTTCTGTGATATTACAGACTTTGACCAGAGTTTAAATACTAACCCCAAACTATTTTATATACCTGTTTTTTTTAATGAATCTTGGTCATTCTGATACTTACTTTCTTTTCTAAAATTTTAATTCGTGGGGGAAAAAGCTAAATGGTATGACTTTTTACAGGCCACGTTTAAGGGATGGATGGATATCATGTATGCAGCTGTTGATTCACGAAATGTAAGTCTGTTTAGAGGGAAAATTGTTTAATTTGATCCAGTGAATATTTCCACAGTGTTGTAATTAGTGATACGTAAAACAATGAGTCAATTTGTAACAACCTTCTATTTTACAAAAATAAAATATTCAGGGGCGCCTAGGTGGCTCAGTCGGTTAAGTGGCCGACTTCAGCTCAGATCATGATCTCGCGGTCTGTGGGTTCCAGCCCCGCCTCGGGCTCTGTGCTGGGTTCTCTGTGCTGACAGCTCAGAGCCTGGAGCCTACTTCGGATTCTGTGTCTCCCTCTGTCTCTGCCCTCCTCCTGCTCTGGCTCTGTCTCTATGTCTCAAAAATAAATAAATGTTAAAAAAAAAATTAAAAAGAAAAAGAAAATATTCAACCTTGCGTTATTTCTAACAAAATTTTATTTGAATCCTTTTTCTCTACTTGCTGTATCTTTATTTTTTTAATCTTTTTAACATTTATTCATTTTTGAGAGACAGAGACAGAGTGTGAGCAGAGGAGGGACTGAGAGAGAGGGAGACCCAGAATCTAAACAGGCTCCGGGCTCTGAGCTGTCCGCACAAAGCCCCACATGGGGCTCAAACCCATGAACTGTGATAACATGACCTAAGCCAAAGCCAAACGCTTAACCGACTGAGCCACCCAGGAGACCTGTCACCGTAAATCTTTTAAATACGTCTTTTCTAGTATCTAGCATGACATCCAGCACTTAAAAACTTGTTGATTTTGCAAAATGAGACATTTAATTTTGGCTCCAATAGTTCTAGCCATTTGTGCATTGGAAGCCCCCAACAAAGATCGCACTTCTTTTGTCTGTCGCAGATTTCTTCCATCTTTTTATCTTCCTTGTAATAGAAGAATCTAATGGTGGAAAAAAACAGAAAACAAAGCAAGCAAAACTTTAGTGTTTCTCTCTGGGAAGTGAGGTACTGTGATAGAATTCAGGAGCCTTCACAATCTACTTTACATACCTCGCCACTTTGAAATTTTGTGTACAATTTTCATTAATATTTTTACTATTTAACAATGGGAAAGGAAATCACTTTTTGAAAAAAAAAGAGATTGCCTTCTGGTATATTGTGGGAGCATAGTAATTAAGCTCAAAATGTTACTTTCCTAGGACCAATAACCAGGTGGTAACTGAGAAAGAATTCTTGAGGGTTTTTTTTCCACCTTATTAAAAAGAGGGAGAGAGAGCACAAGAACTAAAAGCTCGGTCTCAATGCTTATACAATGTACCTCTGTATCAAGAATCCCAGTTATGTGTTCTTTTGAATAATAATAATAATTAATTAATTATTACTACTCCCTCTGTTAAGGACTTTCTTATACTGTTGCATTGAATCTTAAGTAACTGCTATTGTGTGGTTGACATTAACTGCATTTCACTACTGAAGCAAAGAGGCTCAATGCATTAAGTGGTTGTATCTGTTTTTGAGCTGTGACCACAAGCATGAGCCCATAACCACTTTCTTCTACAGTAGTCTCCTGCTTGTTTTGATTAATTCAAAGTTCTCTCCACCTTCCTTAGCAACTTGATATGCAACTTACTTTCAGTTTCTTCCTTGATAACTTAGCAGACAGTGTCTGCTACATAACTCCTCAGCATTCAAGCATTTTACAAAGGATGAAATCCAAGTGGACATCAAAATTATGAAAAGTTGCTCACTCTTACTCTCAGTGGGCATCAGAGAAATGCAGATTTAACCTGAAATGTGACGTTATTGCCTAATTAGCAATATTAAAAATTAAGACAATATTGTCAAGGATAAAGAGCAATAAGAACTCTTAATACTACCAGGAAAAAATGGATACATATTTATTTTAAAAAGTTAAAGCATTATCACATTATTCAATAAAATTCAAGATATTCTTTAACCTTGCAAGTTCATTTTCAACAATATATCCTACACTTTTGTGCATGCATAGCAGAATCTATGTAAAAGAAGAACATAACTTTTTGCACTAGCAAAGAACTGGAAACAACTCAAGTAGAAATGGATGAATAATTGATTATGCAGTGATGAAATGATACACAAATATAGCATACACAGCACCATAGATGAATCTTAAAAATATAACAAAGTTGGGTGCCTAAAGGGCCCAGTCAGTAGAGTATATTACTCTTGATCTCAGGGTCATGAGTTCAAGCCCCATGTTGTGTGTAGAGATAACTTGAAAATAAATTTTTTAAAAATATATGTGTAAAACAGAGTTATCCAAATGTGTCCACTAGACAAAATATAGACAAAACTAATCTTGCTGTTCAAGAATGCTCACTTAGTTGTTAACGCTAAGAAAAAGCATGGAAATAATTACCATGAAAGTCAGGATAATGATTGCTTTTAGCAGGATTTATAGAGTTTATATTTGGGAAGGATACACCAAGGGTTTCTGAGTTCTTGACAATGTCCTGCACTGTGAGATTCACTCTATAACAATGTATTACTACATTTTACCCTTATGTGCTGTTCACTTTTCTGTATGTATAGTATTTAATTTTAAAAAATATTATATCATTTTCTATCACTGCTTTCTATCTACACACATAAATGAAATAAAAGTCTCATCAAAGAATATGTACTTTTACAATATTTCTAATATATTCCATCTTACTCTATTTTATTAGAAAAATATATCAAGCGGGCCATTACCCTCTAAACTGATTTCATGACACAATGGGTCATTACCTGTATCCATTACCACCTGTGACTGGTAGATCGAGTTGGTTAGACCAATATCCTGTGTGACCTGAGCTATAGATTATAGCCAATGCTCAAGCCAACTGGCACTCTTTTTGTGACCAAAGTGTGCTGGACAAGACAGGGTATCATTGTTACAGAAACTGTGCCTAAAGCCTACTGAGTAGGATGACTCTACCCCCTAATTTTCAGGAAGCAATGATCTGACAGATGTACCCATATCCACACATACAATAACTCTAGCCTATGAAGAGAGATGTGTAATAGAACTCAAACCTTTATGCTCAGCTGTTACTATTGCCAGGCACTGGTTTTTTTAAGCCCTTTTCATATATTAATATTCAACATTTTCAACTACCCTGTGAGGCTAAGATTCTATTATTTCCATTTTACAGATGAAAAAACTGAATCAGAGAAAATAAACCTTAAAGGTTTTAACACAAAATAGTGTGACTTGAAACATCTCTTTTGCAGGAAGAGGGAATCCTCACTCTGCATGTCCTATTGGGAGACTTTGGGGAAAGTGCATTCATAATCTACACACTTAGTTGGTGAAATTAATTTTAATTATCTAGACTTTTCTGAGTTGTTTCACTTTGTCAAATCAGTGAACAGTCTTGTGGGACTCTTCAATAAGCATGTTAGATTTGATGTTTCAAAAAATCTGTTCAGTATTTGATTTTTTTTTTCATTCCCAGCAACTGAGACATGTTTTGAGAATTGAAAATTTGCTGATGTCCTTTTTATAAAACAAGTAGCGGTTCTGATAGATATCATTCCTTAATATCTTGTAGGTAGAATTACAACCCAAGTATGAAGACAATCTGTACATGTACCTTTATTTTGTCATCTTTATTATCTTTGGTTCATTCTTTACCCTGAATCTGTTCATTGGTGTCATCATAGATAACTTCAACCAACAGAAAAAGAAGATAAGTATACTAAAATTTCCTCTTTCTTCTAAAACATGAACTAAACATGTCACACTGGTTCTTTTAGGCTCTAAAATGTAATCAGCAAAGAAGAAGGGGTATGAAATTCTGAAATTATTTTGAGATATTTAATCAATTGTGAGTTTTTAAGTAATCGCTAATTCAGATAGCATGTATGATATTTTCAGTATAGAAATATGACTAATACGGATAATTTAAAGATTGAATATATGCATCTCTGTAAATACAGATGTTAACAACATTAAAATAGCAAGTGGAATTGATTTCACGCAATTTCTGAGGTATATTTTATAGCTAGCAAAGAACATGATTTTAACAAGTTTTGCTTTCATTTCTTTACTTTGGAGGTCAAGACATTTTTATGACAGAAGAGCAGAAGAAATACTACAATGCAATGAAAAAACTGGGTTCAAAGAAACCACAAAAGCCCATACCTCGACCTGCTGTAAGAATACCATACTTTCATTCCCAGCAAGATCTATGTTATTTATCACTTACACAGCCCAAATTTCTAGATACTAGTATTTTTATAAATTTACAAAACAAAATTTCTATCTCGACAATACGACTAGCAGCTAGTCTCAATAGCCTAGGTATATGTATAAGAGTCTAAGTGTATATATATTATATATAATATAATGCACAAATTATATATTACATATAAACATATAAAATATATGTAAATAAAAAATTTCAGATTTGTACACCAACAGTATTAAATAGGATTGATGTCACTGAGGAGCTTCTCGTAATGTGGAGAAGAAAACATACCCATACACACATTGTGTGGAAATATTGCATGTCCACAGAGTGCGGTGGGGATGAATTGGAATGGTAGGTGCATCTCAGACATGCCGCATTTTCTACCCGGCTCTGCAGAGTGACTGGAATCATCATGAAACAAGTCAGAGGTTTTCTTTTTTTCCGGTTTTAAAAATATTTCATATTTTTCCCTAGTGTCTTGCTTCTAAATCTGATGACATCATTCTGCATTTTTATGACTCTTCCAATTGTCAATTATATGCCAGCTTGGTTGCTGCAGAGAACAGTCAGGAAGAGAGGAGCCCTTTAAGAAAAGGGCAGTGCACGTGTGAAGGCCCCGAAGTAGGAAGGCCAGTGAGGCTGGGATGCAGAGAGTGGGGGCTTACTGGGATGTGTTGAGAAAGAAGGAGTTAGGGCAGGGAAGACTTTTCTGAGCTTTGTAGGTTATGTTCAAAAGTTTTCTTCTTCTTTAGAGCAACGGCAAGTGATTGAAGGGGACCTGGTCATTTTCAGTTTTGTGAAGATCACTCGACCAGTGTGGACAGGGGCAGTGTGCATGCTTAGTGGATTTGTTTTGGAGCTGTGTCAGAGATGATAGGTAACCTGGACCAGAGTCGTGTGGAGATGAATTGAAGTGGATGGATTTGTGAGCTGTCACTGAAGCAAAATTACAAAGTTTGTATATTAATTGAATGTAGGAAGGAAAGAAGGACCCAACAAAGAGGAATTATGACTTTCTACCATACACACTGGATGACTAGTGTCATGCAAGATATGAAGAAGGGACATGCATGGAGAAAAAAAAATTAGAGATGCTAGCTTGCAGAATCTGGTAATCGAAAGGAAATAAGAATAAGAATGAATATTTAGAAGTAGAAAAATAAGGTTTCTTAAGACTGAGAGGCAGGTTTGAAGCAAAGCAGGAGTTCTGGAGAAGAAGAGTGTGAAGAGAGGGAATATAGAATAAAGTCACATATTTTAGAGGAATGGGGTCATCTAGCGAATATGGAATAATATATAAAAAGATATATGTGAAAAGTCAAGGTAATATGAAATGCAAAAGGAAGTAGAAGAGTTTCTTGACACCGATTTTGATGTTCTCAAGAAAGAGTAGAGAGCAAAATAGTAGGATATTTCTGAGGAGTTTGGAACTATCCTGGAGCAAGTGAGGGATAAAGGATTCCTAATCATCTTCATCAAGGGCCAAGATGAAGTGAGAGAGGGAAAATCTTTGGCAAATAAGGCTGCCGAGTGACAGCTTCCTGCAGCATATACTATATCCTGGGGTTTAAAGTGGAGACAACAATTAGTCACTGCAGACTGGAGTCATACATTGAAGTGACCCATCGGAAAACGACATGGGCAGGGAAATCAAGCTTTTTATTGACAAAACCTTCTACTTTTAAGCAACTGTGAACCTACTACACTGTAGGTGTTAAGGTCTATGAGAAAAACTGACACTGCTCTGTCCTTGCAGAGCCTCCAGACAACTAGAAGAAATAACTAAAATCAAATAAATAAGAGCAAACCATATACAATACAATGTCGTCAATTTTACGACAAATGTAAATGTAAAGTTAGAAAATTCTGAGGACACGGAGTGCTTAAAACGTAAAACTGAATTCAAAGTCACCAGAGAAGGGGTGAAGGAAGTCTCTTTTAGTACAAGGAGATAAGATAAAATGATAGAGTAGAATCTGCAAATTTTATTTAGAGGGGTAGGAAATATCAGAAGGGTAGAAATAAGAAGAACATAACCGGATGTGGAAAGGTAAGCTCCAGTAAATAAGAACTAAGAAGGAAGGTTTGGAACTGGAATCACACACGTTATATTAAGCTGAAGAAGGCACTGGAAGGACAGACTCAGCTGAAGCAAAGAAGTCCAGTCCAGTAAGCCAGATACCTATTCAGAGAAAAGAGAAAAGTACTGCAAACAGGTGGTTGATGTCCAAGAGTTTGCCTAGGGAGTAACGGTTGTCTGTCAGCAGAGAGAGAGCAGACCACTGACGCAGAGAATCCAGATGGGTAAACATATCAGCATCTGGGAAAGCAGCTGTGAAGCGTGTAGCTAACAGATCATCTGTGCTTCTAGTTAAGAAAGTAGAGGACAGCTTAGTGGAAGTTAAGTCAAGGCTTAAGTCCTAAAAAGCCTGAAATACCAAGAAGCTATAGGCAAAATGGTATAAAATAGAGTCCAAAGACACAGAACTGGTAAGATGAGGACCTTAATTTCATGAACAAGACAAAGCCATTGAAGTGCTTGGAAATAAGGTCCAAACTGAATAGGGCAAAGGTTGAACTTCTGATTGTGGACTATAACTTTTATAAAAACTATTTTATTCTTTCAGAAGGGCTAACCCAAGTAATTTTGCCCAGCTTTTCCTTACTTTAAAATCTGGCATAACCATAGATCAGTAATCAAAGCTGAGAAATTAACCATGGTTCTATACCACTTAAATACAAGACAGAACTTAATTACATTATAATGTCTTTTCTCTTGAACTATAATTTTTTAAAACATCTTCCCAGCTGAGCCTTAAAGTGCTCTGGCTTTGGGAAAAGATAATAAAAGCAGAAACTAGAAAAAAATAAACATGAGAGAAAAATCTGGAGAGCTGTTTATGAGTACTTCAAAGTTTACTTTGATACCCACTCCCAATCCATGGGATAACAAAGATTTGTTATAGTGGCAAATATTGGCTGGCTGTCCATCATGTACATGGTGACGTTATGGTTACTAAGAACACAATAAGTGGTTCTTAAAGTTTATTTACAAAATCTGGTGTAATGAACAGTATAAATAAAACAAATACATTTGGAAAAAGTTGTGTATTCCAGTATACAAAATGTTCTTCCAAGCATCAAATAAACATGGCATGTTTTTATAAAAGCTACATTTTCATATTGCTATGTGAAAACCAAATAAGTTGAATTTGATTGTTTCTTATGTTTCTAAGTGAATTTTACATGTTCTTTGTTCCAGAACAAATTCCAGGGAATGGTCTTTGATTTTGTAACCAAACAAGTCTTTGATATCAGCATCATGATCCTCATCTGCCTCAACATGGTCACCATGATGGTGGAAACTGACGACCAGAGTCAGGAGATGACGAACATTCTGTACTGGATTAATCTGGTGTTTATCGTTTTGTTCACTGGAGAGTGTGTGCTGAAACTAATCTCTCTTCGTTATTACTATTTCACCATTGGATGGAATATTTTTGATTTCGTGGTGGTCATTCTCTCTATTGTAGGTAAGAAGTGGTGCTTTTACTCCATTAAAGAAGTTAGTAGTAAAAATTTGTTTTAAAATTTTGAAAATGTTTCTCACTAACCTTTCTCATTTATCCCAAATTTTTAAATAAAAGTCTACTAGTCCATTCTTCAGTTTGTCATTAGTCTTGTTGCGTGCTGTGCATGAACTGGTGTGTAAAAAAAATGATTTCATATTTTGCAACTTTCATTTATCATCTTGTCTCACTTCAGAAGACAATAACACCAATTAGGCATAACAGTTCTATACTCAATCACACTCCTATGATATAGACAAGTATTGCTTTGAATAAATAACTCACACAAACATACATACAAAACTTATTAGAATTAGCCAAATAGTCCATAAATAAATATTGATAATTGGAATAATTTATATGTGTGCTTATATATATATGCCCATATATATAAGCTTCATCTTACCTTTGGGTTCAGATATTTTCTATAGTGTGAAATATTCTTTTTCCAGAAGTAGACATTTTGTTCAAAAATCCAAAATAGCTTCATTGTCTTCAATACATATTACGTAGTTATGTATAGGGCATTAAATGAGGTGCTAGCAGTAAATATAAGAGATTTAAGACAAATTTCGCCTATTAGAGAAAAGAAAAGAACACATACATAGAGGGAAAAAATAGTATTCCACTATTTATACTGTTTTCTCTGACAGACTAGAACACCGAAACAATTTTCCGTTCTGTGTGATTCTCACAACAGTGCCGTGAGGTGGTCATTTAGTGATTAAGGGGACGAGACTCAGGGGTCTTACAGACCTAGCCTGGACCTCCCCTATTTCCACTACTTACCAGCTCTGTGATCTATAACACGTTACCTCTCCAATCCCTGACTTTCCAGAGAATATTTCTGTCAAGTGTTACGGTGAGAATTAAATGAGATAATACAAGTTGATGCACTTAGTATCATGCCTAGAACAAAGAAGCGGCTCTGTAAATGCTAAGTTTAACAAAAACAACAACAACAAAAGAAGATAGACACTATCACCACTTAGTGATGTGTAAAAAAAAAAAAAAAGAAGAAAAGAAAAAAAAGAGGATTCAGTGCCAAGTATGTATATCTGCTGCAAAGCCTGGATTCTGCCCTGTCCATCATTCTGCCACCTTCCAAATAAATTGGATCATAGTCATCTCCGGTTAAAACCTCTCATATTCTTGATCCAAAATCACAAGCCCTGTCCATTAGTTCATACGCCAGTACTAGAACTAGAATTTTAGAACTATAAATCTGCTTCTTTGCTTGGCTGTCATACGCTCTGTAACATCTTTAGACCTACAATGGTTCAGCCTTTCTTTTGATAGATGCTTTCTTGAACAAGGAAAAACGACCATTGATACCCTCAGTATCAATACCTTGTATGAGTGCCTTCAGAGGGATTAATGTTATAACACCAAATATACCAGTTCCATGTTGCTAAACAAATTCTGCAGATTGTGTGTATGTGTATCTATATATGTGTGTGTGTATATGTATGTACCTAATTCTCATGCCCACATTTTGTAAAACTAGATTATCCAATTCATGTAAGTTTTCATTCACTGCTATTAAATATAACACTATTTTTGTTATTGTTTCTTGATTTTCCACAGGCATGTTTCTGGCCGAGCTGATAGAAAAATACTTCGTGTCCCCTACCCTGTTCCGAGTGATCCGTCTCGCCAGGATTGGTCGCATCTTGCGTCTGATCAAAGGAGCCAAGGGGATCCGCACGCTGCTCTTTGCTCTGATGATGTCCCTCCCCGCCTTGTTTAACATCGGCCTCCTGCTCTTCCTGGTCATGTTCATCTACGCCATCTTTGGAATGTCCAACTTCGCCTACGTGAAGAGGGAAGTTGGCATTGATGACATGTTCAACTTTGAGACCTTCGGCAACAGCATGATCTGCCTGTTCCAAATCACCACCTCTGCGGGCTGGGACGGATTGCTAGCACCTATTCTTAATAGTGGACCTCCAGATTGTGACCCTGAAAAAGATCACCCTGGCAGCTCAGTTAAGGGAGACTGCGGGAACCCATCTGTGGGGATTTTCTTTTTTGTCAGTTACATCATCATATCGTTTCTAGTCGTGGTGAACATGTACATCGCTGTCATCCTGGAGAACTTCAGTGTCGCTACTGAGGAAAGTGCAGAACCCCTGAGTGAGGATGACTTTGAGATGTTCTATGAGGTTTGGGAGAAGTTCGATCCCGATGCCACCCAGTTCATAGAGTTCTCCAAGCTCTCTGACTTTGCAGCTGCCCTGGATCCTCCTCTCCTCATAGCAAAACCAAACAAAGTCCAGCTCATTGCCATGGACCTGCCCATGGTCAGTGGGGACCGGATCCACTGCCTCGACATTTTATTTGCCTTTACAAAGCGTGTTTTGGGTGAGAGTGGAGAGATGGATGCCCTTCGAATACAGATGGAGGAGCGATTCATGGCATCGAACCCCTCCAAAGTCTCCTACGAACCCATCACGACCACTCTGAAACGTAAACAAGAGGAGGTGTCTGCTATCGTTATCCAGAGGGCTTATAGGCGCTACCTCTTGAAGCAAAAAGTGAAAAAGGTTTCATGTATCTATAAGAAAGACAAAGGCAAAGAAGGCGAGGGAACACCTATCAAAGAAGATATCCTCATTGATAAACTAAATGAGAATTCAACTCCGGAGAAAACCGATGTAACACCCTCCACCACTTCTCCACCTTCGTATGACAGTGTGACCAAACCGGAAAAAGAAAAATTTGAAAAAGACAAATCAGAAAAGGAAGACAAGGGGAAAGATATCAGGGAAAGTAAAAAGTGAAAGGAACAAAGAATATTCCATTTCGTGATCAATTGTTTACAGCCTGTGACGGTGATGTATTAGTGTCAACAGGACTCCCACAGGAGGTCTATGCCAAACTGACTGTTTTTACAAATGTATACTTAAGGTCAGTGCCTATAACAAGACAGAGACCTCTGGTCAGCAAACTGGGACTCAATAAACCAGAAAAACAGCATCGACAGGAGGTTTCTGTTTTCACAACCAGCTGACACTGCTGACGAGCAGAGATGTAATGGCTACTCAGACTATAGGAACCACTTTAAAGGGGGGAGGGAAGTTAAATTTTTATGTAAATTCAACACGTGACACTTGATGATAGTAATTGTCACCACTGTTTATGATTTAACTGCCACACCTGCCATATTTTTACAAAATGTATGCTGTGAATTTATCACCTTTTTTGTTCTTAATTCACAGGTTGTTTACTCTTATATGTGACTATTTTTGTAAATGGGTTTATGTTTGGGGAGAGGGATTAAAGGTAGGGAATTCTATGTTTCTCTATTGTATAACTGGCTGTATTTTAAATGAAGGCATGCTGCACTTCTCATTCACACGTGAAAAAAAAATCACATCACAAAAAGAAAGAGTTTACTTCTTGTTTCAGGATGTTTTTAGATTTTTGAGGTGCTTAAATAGCTATTCATGTTTTTAAGGTATCTCATCCAGAAAAATTTTAATGTGCCTGTAAATGTTCCATAGAGTTCACAAGCATTGGAGAATTGTTTTATTTTTACATAATCCATTATATGTACATGTATATATGTATATATGTATATGTGCGTGTATATACATATATATGTATACACATAGACACACACACACACACACACACACACACACACCATTACATAGTCATTCAGAGTCCCGGCAGCATGACTATAACATTTTTGATAAGTGTCCTTTGGCATAAACTAAAAATATCCTATCAATCCTTTTAAGAACCTGAATTGACCAAAAAGCATCCCCCACCACTTTATAAAGTTGATTCTGCTTTTTCCTCCAGTATTGTTTAGCCATCTTCTGCTCTTGGTAAGGTTGACATCGCGTATGTCAATTTAAAAAACAAAAGTCTGCTTTGTAAATAGTAATTTTACCCAGTGGTGCATGTTTGAGCAAACACAAATGATGACTTAAGCACAGTATTTATTGCATCAAATATGTACCACAGTAAGTATAGTTTGCAAGCTTTCAACAGGTAATATGATGTAACTGGTTCCATTATAGTTTGAAGCTGTCACTGCTGCATGTTTATCTTGCCTATGCTGCTGTATCTTACTCCTTCCACTGTTCAGAAGTCTAAGATGGGAAGCCATACGTCAGTGGTAAAGTGAAGCAAATTGTTCGACCAAGACCTCATTCTTCGTGTCATTAAGCAATAGGTTGCAGCAAACAAGGAAGAGCTTCATGCTTTTTATTCTTCCACTCTTAACTGAACACTCTCTGGTAAAAAAAACCCGACCGTACGAACGTGTTGCAAGCTGCTTCAATCTGTTGAAACTATATGGTTAGAGTTTTCTAAGAAAATATAAATACTGTAAAAAGTTCATTTTATTTTATTTTTCAGCCTTTTGTACATAAAATGAGAAATTAAAAGTATCTTCAGGTTGATGTCACAGTCACTATTGTTAGTTTCTGTTCTTAGCACTTTTAAATTACAGCACTTCACAAACTAAGAAACAAAGACTGAGATGCAGTGTAGGTTTCTGCTTTTTTATTAGTACTATAAACTTTGCACACATTTCAATGTGAAACACATCTCGGACTGAGTCCAGCGTTTATTTGCTTTCACATAGTAATGCCTTATCATCATCGAAAGAGGCTTAAGGAAAGAGCAGTTGATATTCTTGGCATTGCTTGAATCAGATGTCTCCACCTAGTCTTTTTATTGAGGAAGTCATCAGTCTTTTCCAGTGTTTGTTTACCCAGATAGATCTTACTCTTATTGGCCCGTATGGCATTAGAACTGTATCAGATATGATATGGGACCCACGTTGCTGGTTTTTTTTTTTTGTCCTTCACAAAGCCAGGTAGTGAAATTATATTACCAGTTACAGCAAAACATTTTGTTTTACTTTCACAAGCAACATTAAATGTAGATTCTTTATACTAAAGCTATTGAGTTGTAGTGTGTTGGTGACATGCATGCAGGAAAATGCTTCTACCATAAAGAACGGTAAACCACATTACAATCAAGCCAAAAGAATAAAGGTTTTGCTTTTGTTTTGTACTTAATTGTTCTGTCTTTGTTTCTATCTTTGAAATGCCATTTAAAGCTAAATTTCTATTATGTAAAAACGATCTATCAGAAAAAATATAAATGTAAAGAATACACATTAAATATAATAATTCATCTTTAAATTTTTTCATGGAATGGAAATCAATTAAGAAGAGTGTATTGGATATCTAGTTTTAATATTGGCCAAAAATCTAGATATGGTATTGGGTAGAGTACTGGAAAGTTACAAAAATTAATAAAAAAAATTGACTAACATTTTAAATTGTGCATCCTTGCTCCTTCCTGTCTACCTACTGTTTTGTTTTGTTCCTCTCTGCGCTCTAGTTTCTTCCCTATGTATTCTTGATCTACTTTTCTATATGCTTTTTCATCCTTCGTTGGGCTCTCAGTGTTTTTCATTCAGGATATTTTTCTTGTTTCTTTTCTGTTCACCCAATCTCTTGTTAATTACATTCTGTAGACAATGGCTCTGTGCACTTAAACCCCTAATAATCTGCTGTCGCTATAACAAAATCCATAGACTATCATTATGTTCATTTCTACAATTCCTTGGCAAAAATTCTGAGTGAGATTAGATAGATCCCAACTCTTCATAGTATAGTAACAGAATTCCCAAATGACACAGATTTCGTTTTTCTGCTTAATTATGTGCAGTTTGAGAAATGTTCCTCAATTCTGATTGAATATTAGAATTACCTGAGATGCTTTTTAAAAATCCCAATGCATGGACGAAGACCAGACCAATCGAACTCATATCTCCAGGGATAAGACGTAAGCATCTAACATTTGTAAGGCTTGCCATTGATGCCGATTCATGCTAAGGGCTGAAAGCCAATGAGTTAGTGTCTCTTTGCCCGATAGGAAAAACTAATCTACAGAAAATGAACCTTTAGTGTTTCAGAATTTCATTACATAATTCATCATGTATAAAGTAAGGCTTCCAATACGGTGGCTTTGAGAATATTTACCTTTTAATACAAGGAATTGATATTGATCCATTTATTTCAGGGGTTCTCTTCTAAGACTGTAGTTAGCAAAAGGGAATTCTATCAGTATTGCTTTTGGAGCTTTTTCGAATTATACACACACACGACATGGCACCCCCAATTATTCCTAGTGCATACTGGGTGAGATGAATATACAGGTAGTTTAAGAAAAAGTATGGATTCATAAAATAGGCTTCCAGGGGAACCCTACATGCCCCCTTGGGTAAGAACCATTCATCTGGACCAATGGGAGACAGCCCACATAAGACATACATTCAATTTGTGATTCTCAAGTCGCAAACCTAAACAGGAAAGACTTCTATCCTCTACTTCTCTATTTTGGGGCACCTCTCATAATCATATGTTCTTCTGAATTCTTTATAATACAGATCAATTTACAAAGAAAAGAGAGGAGAAAATAAGAGAGGGAGTGAAAAGGCAGAGGAGAAGGAAAGAGAGAGAACAACTGGGGAAAGTAGAGGAAGGGAGGGGAGTTTAAAAATGGGAAGGGATTCTTTACAAATTATCCTCTGAATAAAGGTCTTGCTGTTAATAACTACAGCAGTAGTGAGGGAAGGAAGAGGAAAGAGGCGTGCAGGAAGGAAATTTTACCTAGTTGTCAATAGGTTAGATAAGCAATGTAAATGTGTTTCTCCCTACTTTTTTTTAAAGAAAAATATCTATGACAAAGGTGAAGAGGGCATTATGCAAGTAAATGCTATAATGACTGCATTGATAGTGGGGGTTTTTTCCTGTCATCAGAACTAAACAAATATTTGTCTCCTGCATATTAACTTTGCAGTAGGAGCTGAGACATCAAAGATGAAATTAAGTGTCCAAAAGAAGGTTATAGCCAGAGGTGAAGAACCTTGAATGTCATGCTAAAGAGTCTGGGATTTATTCTGTTGGCAATTAGGAAAGATTGATTGCTCCTGAGTAGTAGAATGGCAGTGAAATTAGATATATCTGTCCCCATTTAATGCAATAGTAAGAAGACTACAGTGCCCTTATTTTGCAATATTTCACAGAGATCACGTTTTCCTTTTTATTTTTAAGGATATCTGTGTTCTTATCTTTTGACATATATTTTTAAAAGAATATGCATAGATTAAAAAACAATCTAACATTTTTTAACAGCGTATCTTAACCTACTTATATTTATTTTATACACAGATACATTTGATTTTATTTTAATTGCCTTATCCTGTGCTTTTTTATTTGTCAAGTTTCTCTTTTTCCTTCCTTCTCTTTTTGTCCTCTTTTGCTTTAACTTCGTTATGTTTATACTCTCTCCCACATCTGTACTGGTTCAGAAGGTACGCACCTGCCTCCCTCTCTCCCTTTCTCCCTTCCTCTTTCCTCCCTTTCTTTTTTTTTTTTTTTTTTCTTTTTTTTTTTTAACATATAAGCAATTGCTCTTAAATTTTAACATGTGTGCTTAGCTAGTGAAATATAATAAACTGTTGTGCTCTTATCTGGAACAATGAAGTTCCTTAGACGGTTTACATAGTATTGCCCATTTCTGTGTTTTTTGTCTACTATCTTAATTCTACTTTGTCTGACACCCAACAAATTAGACAATATTATTATTGTAAATTTGTATAGTCAGTGCTTAGTTAGACTTAACGTGTTAATTAATCCTTTCTAAAATATGTTTCTTCTGTCTGCTTCATTTTGTGTTATATTTCCTTTTTGAAATATATAAGATATTCTATGAGTAAGGTCTGTGAGTAGCAAACTGACTCCATTTTTTTTTTCTGACAATGACTTTATTTCAGCCATATTTTTAATGCACTAGTTTAGATTATAATTGTTCTGATTTTGTCAACTTTTTGAGTCTAGTTATGAAATTACTTTTCTAATCTGACTAGAATTTATGCTAATACAGTGTGAGGATTGACATGTGTATTAATATCTACAATTCAGAAAATATCAGGAAAAATCTCAGCTTTTAGCAAACAAATATTCTCTCATCCTATAGTTCTATTTTCTCCATCTGGAACTCCTGAGTATCGTATGTTGAAATTTCTAATTCTTTCACCCGTGTTTTTTACTGCCTTTTTCTTATTTTTAGTGTTCTTTCTGGGTAATTTGTCAGGTTTTGGTATCAGAATAATGATGGCTTCATAAAACAAGTTAGAATTATCCACTTTCAAAGGAATTTCTATTAAGAGCGGAATTATTTCTCCCATAAATATTGATAGAATTCATTAGTAAAGCCACCTAGAACTTGAGTCTTCTTTGTATGAAAGTTTTAAATTACAGATATTTGTTCCTTTAACAGATATAGGGCTATTATGATTTTTCTTTTCTTTCTTTTTTTTTTTTTTGGTTTTTGTTTTTGTTTTGGTAAATTACATTTTCTAAAGAATTTGTTCATCTAAGTTATTGAATTTACTCATGAATAGTTCCTGTTATTCCCTTATTGTGCTTTTAATATCTGAGGCATCCCTAGTCATATCCCTTTTTTTCCTTTCTGGTATTGAATTTATCTGTAGGTTATCTTATTTTTGATTAGATTATCTAGGGGGGTCTTCAATTTTATTAATGTACTCAAAATACCAACTTTGCTTTATTGATTTTCTCTGCAGTTTTTCAGTTTTCTATTCATTGATTTCTGCTCTTTTCAATCCTACAATGATTAAGTATGCTGTTTGGTGTAGGTTTTTAAAACAGATACCCATTATCATCTAAAAAGAAATCACTGCCATCCCTAAGCTGAGAGTTCTCGGAATCATTAGTGCACACTGAATTTTATTGTACCTTATTTAGATAACCATATTATTGTTATTATTCTTTATTTTGGCATTGTTGCAAATAGTGTTGATGCCTTTAGAATGTTAACCCTAATTATTCTGGAATTGAATCCAATTTGGTCATTTACATAATCAATTTCATATTTTGCAATATTTACTTTTCTAATATTTTGTTTCATATTCTCACATCTACATCTGTGAAACGGCTCGGCTTATAATATTTCTTTCTTTTAATGTGCTTATTAGGTTTGGTTCGTAAGATTATGGTATGCTTTTAAAACAAATTGGGTAAGGTTTCTCCTTTTCTTGTTCTCTGTTAGAGATTAAGTAAAGATTGATGTTAATTTTTCTTAATTATTTGGATGACTCATGAAGTCTGGGCCTGATTTGCTTTTTACATTCAATATTTAATCATCTATCTATTTTCCTTAATAGGTAGAAGACCATTTAGTTTTCCTCTTTCTTCTGGTTTCAGTTGCCATTAAACTATTTTTTCTAATAATTTAACCATTTCAAATAAGGTTTCAAGTTTATTCACATAAAGTTACTCATAACTTTATGTTATCTTTTAAACTCCATGGGGGCTGTAGTGAATACCCTTTCCCTCTGATATTAATTATATCAGTATCATATCTTATTATATTAATTATTATATATTAAGAACTAACTTTTGGCCCTTTAAGTCTACTCTATAGCATGTCTCTCTATTTCATTACTAATTTTGGTTGCTTTCATATTTATTATTTCATTCCTTCTGTTTCATTGGTTCTAATTTACTATTATTTCATAAATTATTAAAATTTATTTTCGCCTTTATTCATTCTTTTTTAGTAAATGCACTTAGGCTAGACTATAAATTTCTCTGTAAGTATGTCTTTAACAAAATGCCACTAACTTTGTTATATTTTATTTTGTTACCGTTCAGTTAAAAATGTTTTCTAATTTCTATTGTGATTTCTTTTTATTAGAAATTTGGAAGAGTGCTATTTAATTTCCAAATATTTGAGGAATTTTCTAGGTAACTTTGTTTTGACTCCTAATTTATTTTCCCTTTATTCAGATAATACAATCTACATAATTTTAGTCATTTACCTTTGAGGGGGGAACTGCCTTGTAGCTCAGCAGCTTAGCAAATGTAATATAAATTTCATATGTAGTTGAAAATAAAGTGTATTACTCAGTTGTTATTGCAATGTTTTATATACATTTAATAGATCAAGCTTGTTAATCGTGTCATTCAAAATCCAACATTATTGAATTATTTTGTATGTTTTTTCTACAATGCATCACATTTTTCATTGATAAATATTATGGTATATTATTGAAGCCAATCGTTAGGGAGTAAGAGGAATTATCATCCCAGGCTCAGTTCTAGAAAGGCTTCCTTTTATTAAAGACTGCATTATTAGAAGGAACTACGAGTGGGTTTATAACTATTGCCATTATTTGCCCACACTAACAAGCATTCATTTGTAAAACAAACCCATATTTTAAGAAACCAGATTCTTATGTGTATTGGTTGGCCTTTTTTGTGTGTGTGATTTCTCGAAGAGTTAAACACAGAATTACCATACAACCCAGCAATTCCCCTCGTAGGTAGGTACACATACACCCAAGAGAAGTGAAAACTCAAACACACGCACACACACACACACACACACACACAGAAACTTCTACACAAATGTTTTGTAACATAACTATAACAGCAAAAAGGTGGAAACAATCCGAATGCCCATCATTGGATGAATAGATAAACCAATTGTGGTATATACATACAATGAAATATTATTCAACTATAAAAAGGAATGAAATACTGATACACTCTACAACTTGGATTGACCTCAAAAACATTATGCTAAATTTAAAAAGCCAGAATAAAGTGTATGATTTATTTTACATGACATATACAGAATAAGCAAATCCATACAAACAGAAAGCAAGTTAGAGCTTACTAGGGGATGGTGAAGGCAGAATAGGGAGTGATTACTTACTAATTATGGGGTGTTTTCGGAGGCAATTTAAAGCTTTTGAAACTAGAGATAGATTGTGGTCACACAACATTGTGAGTATGCCAAATGCCGCTGACTTGCACACTTTAATATAATTTTGTGAATTTCACTTCAACGAAAATGTATATGAAAAAAATAATTAGTTAATATTATTGCAACCCTACACACTAGGGGGCGCTATTTCCATTAAGAAACATGACTAGCATTTTTTTCCACGCAGGAGAGTTTTTTGCAAATACATTTTGCACTTATTTTGCATCTATTTTAGATGTGAAAAAATAGAAGCAACTGTACCTTTTGGAAACATTTCTGGGAAACAATGTTTTACATTTGAATGTATCTCTTCAGGAAAAGGCAGTTTGCGAAGCATCTTTAATTAAGAAAATATTTCTTTCCTTGAACATGAAACACCCTTTAGTTGAAAAACCAAACCAACCCCAACAAATTATGAAACCAAAGAAACGGTGAGTGGAAAGCATTTCAGAGATTTACATAAAACCAAATGAACCCAATGTCCAAGTACATAGAGTTTCAAATAACCTTTCATTATTGTTGTAAGTAACTGAGAGGGTTTTGAAAATGTTTATCCATATTTTCATGAGCACAATAAAATCTGGTTGTCCAACTAAGCTCATATTTTAAATTCTTTCTAATTCATGAAATAACTCATCTATTCATTAATAAATCTATGTTTGTTGACTTAATATCTGGAATAAAATAATTAGACCATAATCTCCCTGAACTACTGTGGCCAGGGTTTTAACAAAGTCACACAAGAAGGGTCATGCATTCACATGTGTGAAATAACTACAATCCACACAATAAGTTACTCTTCCTACAAAGAGAATGTCCTTCTGCTACTGTACACAACAAATCCTAAATGCAGCAGAGAAAAATTAGCCCAAGAAAACATGGTCCCAAAAGTAAATCTGATCCAAAGCATTCTAATTAGACCATATAATTATAGCATTGTACACACATTCTTGGGTTAATTTATAAAGTCAGCAGTCAGCATTTTTTAAAGCATACTAACAGGAAGCAAAGCCTTCCTCAGGAATCAGCTGATGAACACTATAAAGAACAGGGCGCCTGGGTGGCTCAGTCAGTTAAGCGTCTGACCTCGGCTCAGGTCATGATCTTGTCGTTCGTGAGTTTAAGCCCCACATCAGGCTCTGTGCTGACAGCTCAAAGCCTGGAGGCTGCTTCAGATTCTGTGTCTCCCTCTCTCTCTGCCCTTTCCTCTTTTGTGCGCTCTCTCTCTCTCTCTCTCTCTCCCCCCTCCGTCTCTCTTGAAAATAAATAAACATAAAGACTATAAAGACCATACTCAGAAAAATCAGAATAGTCGTGCTACAAAGTCCTCTGTGAAACAAGAAGCAGGCATTCCAGAATAGACAGTTTTGGACAAACTCAGTGCAGGGTTTGCCAAAGAATCTAAAAATTCAGACACATCAGCTTAATCACTGACCTTTTCTTAGAAAGATCTGGAAATAGACCAGAATCTATATAGTCAGTATATAAGGTGTATATAGATTTTCCTAAGATGCTTCAAATCAGTCATTCTAAAACCCAACAAATGAAATATATTTTTGTCCCCTCTATGAAATAACTTTCAGATACTGTTAGAGTGTATTGGTTTTCAATCCCAATAACAAATAAGCACAAATGTGGCAACTCCAACAACACACGTTTATTATCTCGCTGTTTCTGTGAGTCAGGAGTTTGGGCACAGTCTACCTGGGTTCTCTGCTCAGGATGTCACAAGCCTGTAGTCAAGCTGTTGACCAGTGCTGAGGTCTCATCTGATGCTAGGGGCCTCTTCAACGCTCATATGCTAGATTTCAGTTCCTTCCAGTTACAGAACTTACAGTGAGTGCTTTCCTCAAAGCAAGCAGGATCTTTCTTGCTTCAAGCCTCTAAATTCATTGTAATGGCAAATACATGTCGTTGTACACTTGTCCAAACCCACAGAACGTAAAACAACAAGACTGAACTGTAATGTGAATTATGGAGTTGGATGACTATCATGTGTCCAAATAGGTTTATCAGTTGTAACAGATGTACAGCTGCGGTGGAGGGGGTTCGTAACAGTAGAGATTATGCATATGTAGGGCAAGGGGTATATGGGAGATCCCTGTGTCTCCCTTCCTCTCAATTTTGCTGTGAACCCAAAACTGCTCTAAAAATAAATAGTAAATAAATAAGTTTTTAAATAAAATTAAATCAATTGGGTATCTTTTTTACATCTGCAAAATTCCTTCACCTTTGCCATATTTCAAGGATTCAAAACAAGTCACAGGTTCTGCCCCCATTCAGCTAGAAAGAAGTACACCAGGGTGGCATAGCTCATGGCAGGGGCGTGGTGGAGGGGAGGGGTACTCTTGGTGTGTCTGCCACATATAAAGATACCTGAACTAAATGAAACCTGACTATCCTAATCAAAATTATGTTGCTCACAGGGGACTAGCCAGAAAGAAAGCACCTTTTTCTGCAAACCTCTCATCATCGTAGAATAACAAAGCTGACTTCTGTCCGGATGACTACATATATCACATAAGCAACAATTACAACCAGTCATCACTCTTCAGCCTTCACACCAGTATATTCATTCATGCGTACTCCAAATAAACTATCTTTCCCCATCAGACAATGACCTAACTATGAACAATTGTTTTTCCCTGTCCGGAGGATATTTCCTTTAGAAGCATGCAACCTAAATTTTTTTTAATTGTAATTAAGTCTCTACCAGTAACTCAGTTGAAAAATCAAGTAGACTTTATCTACTAGAATTTATCTCGTCATAATTTTTAACTTACTTAGTACATAAGGAATCTCTGAGGCATTTATTGATGTTTATTCTATTTTTTTTTAACTCAGTGATTCATTCTCCCATCACATCGCTTAACTTTGCACATGACTGTTTCCAGATGGTACTGAGATGATCTGGCATCCTGATATTGGTTACTGCATTAATGAAAAGAAGTGGTTAGTCTATGCAAGTCCTAGTCTGAGAAATCAGAACCTCGGGAGAAAAACAACAACAACAACAACAAAAAGAGATCCCTTAAATCTCAGCTGCAAAGAAACAGAGAAAGTAACAAGTAAAAGAACACAAAGAAAAAAAATGGTAAGCTTGAAGAGTCTTCCAACAGGGCAGTAATGACCTTGGAGAAATAGACATTGGAGGAAGTTTGCAGAAGTTAACAATCCTGCAGGGTGATTTTAAATCCTGTCTGTATGATCTTGAATCATTTGTTAGTCCTAGGAGTGATTTACTAAGGCATTTGGAATAATTATCTGAAATCAAAACTTAACTCTTACTTAAGACCATTTGTAAGTCCTGATTAAATTGATTGCTAGAAATAATAAAGCCATCAAGTCAATCAATGAGTAAGTGTGTGCTTGAGGCGTGTCACAGGCCCAGCGCAGGGCTAGGCTGTGTGCCAGACCTAACTCTGAGATGAATCTGGATCTAGTAATGAAGGAGTCAGGGTACTGAGGAAGTCTTGTCACCAGACAAAAGTGATTATCTTTTAGGTATCCAACGACATAATGACTTGTCACAGAATGACTCGTTGCAGATTAATACTTGTGTTCTTGTCTTTACACAAGTAGGGGAAAGTCTAGGAATCCAGGGAGCTACTTTTAGACTGGTTACTAACCATAAAGACATCAATGCATCTTGGCCCCCTTGGAAGGCTTTGATGTCAGTTGCTCAAGATTAATCAATCACTTGTGTCAAAATAAGGGAAGGTGCCAGGGTGTTGTGCCGACCACACCCATGTAGACAATAATACCAGGAACATAACAGGTATTTGTTAAATATTGCTGCAAAATTGAATGCATGGCAATCTGTAGATAGCCTTTCTGAAGGGCTCAGGATAACTTGGATCTCGGAGTAGTCTTTGCCTCCCCTGCGCTGTACCCCATGGACTGGGCATTTGTCAGGCACCCTTCCCGCTCTGCCACCTTACCTGTCTGGTCACAGTGGAGGGCGCATGAAGGTCCAACTAGATCAATCAGATTCTCTCTTACAATCTGAACTGAAGGCATAGAGATTGGTGCTTAAAAGTTGAACTCTTTAGGGGTGCCTGGGTGGCTCGGTCGGTTGGGCATCTGACTCTGGCTCAGGTCATGATCACACAGTTCATGAGTTCGAGTTCGAGCCCCGCGTCAGGCTCTGTGCTGACAGCTCGGAGCCTGGAGCCTGCTTCCAATTCTGTGTGTGTGTGTCTCTCTCTGCCCCTCTTCTGCTCACGCTCTGTCTCTTTCTCTCAAAAATAAATAACATTAAAAAATATTTTTTTAAGTTGAAGCATTTAATGGTGGAGCTAGGAAGAGTCTGTCCTTCTGAGGATCAGTTTTTTTTATTTGTTTGGATTCTATGAAACGTCTTTTCAGTAAATCCCCTTTTCATTCATTTAATTTTGTTTACTTTGAAGATTATATTACTCTCAACCACAGATGCTTTAAGACTATCAACAGGCTTTTGAAATGTGCTGAAGGCCAAAGGAAAGAGCAGGAGACATCTGCAGGTGAATGACCTTATTTCCTCATTTTTATTTTTTCACTTCAAGCATGAAACCTATTAAACTTAAAACTTTAAAGAATATATAATAATTTTTCTTTCCATCATCACATTGCAGTCTCTTAGGGACATAGCAAATTAAACTCGGTTAAATTTATTTTCTAGAAAATGCCTTTGTAGCAACAACAATAGATTCCTAGCTTAAAGGGAGGAGGGAGAGAGAGGAGTATAAGTTTACAGTTCTCAGCAGGAGCAGTTTAACATAAAGAAAGCGACAGATGTGTTGTAAAGAACATGAAGAGTCAGTAGCTTTTCACACTTTTGTTGAGCATTCAGTAGAGGTTTGCTATTTTTAAGCTGAATTTATAGATTATCTGGCTCTAGTTTGTGTCACAATACATATAATATTAAATGAATATATACATAGATTTACTAAAATAGAAGTTTGTATCTTATGTTGATTTTTCACAATCATAGAACTCTGAGAACTATGAAGAACAAAGCGTTACAAAATATTATGTTTAAAACATCTTATTGAGGGGCGCCTTGGTGGCTCAGTCAGTTGGGTGGTTCATGATCATCAGGTCATGACCTCACGGTGGGTGGGTTCAAGCCCCTCGTTGGGCTTTGTGCTGACAGCTCAGAGCCTGGAGCCTGCTTCAGATTCTGTGTCACCCTCTCTCTCTGCCCCTCCCCCACTTGCTCTCTGTCTCTGTCTCAAAATAAAGAACATAAAAAAAATTTTTTTAGCTTCTTATTAAATAGTATTATTTTAAAATTTCTATAACTTTTTAAATATCTAAGACTGCTTTGCTTCTTTTTTTCTTGAATATTTTTATTACACTTTTCAATATGCTTAAAATATTTTATGAGATTCATATACTTGAAACATACCCTGTGATGAAACTCACCTGCTTTAGAGAATATACAATTTGATTGATAATGTATTACTGATTCCTACTCTTCTTTGCTAAGAAATGTATTCTTTGCTAAGAAATAGGCTACAGAGAACGATTAAAAACTAAAAATTGTATTTATTGATATGTTATTGCTGTATTTGGTACTTAGTCATTGGAGTAACAATCACTAGTATCACATTAGTGCATGCCTCCCCAACCTTGCCACACTGCCGCGGACTATGTAGGTCTGTCTGCCTCAGTTCCTGCTTTGCCTTCACGGGGAGCAGCATTCCCTACGGTTATTGCCCAGTCTCATTCTACAACTCTTTTTCTGACCACATTTTAGCTCAACCAGAGGACTGATTCGAATCTCCTGTTGTCATCATCTCTCAGGCCAAACTCAGTAGTGAAAGATGGCAGGATGTCCATTTCCACATATCAATGGCAAGAGCCCAAACTTCAGAACCAGATCTTGTCACCACTGGGCAATCACCTGGATATATCAATGATGCTCACCCTGCAGCTGAAAGGCTGAGTAGGTGGAATTCCATGGGGAAGCTTGACTTGCTGCTGTGAAGAGGTGAGAGTCGCTCCTCCAATTAGGTAATGCAAAACATAATGGAAATAAACTGTTCTCTAAGCACTCTAGTTCTTCTAAAGCTTTTCCATGCCAAACAATGTTAACAGTCAACATCCTCCTTCAGGTCGAACTATCCTAGGGGGAAATTTGTTGTATCAAGTGTCTTTCTAACTGCTTGAACTTTTGAGTAGTTGGGAACAATGAGGGTGGAAATGATGTAACAACAGAAGCTTGCTTTTGGATTCACTCATTCATTCAACAAATGTTTGAATGAGCATTTTGCTTTGTAGCCTAGAGACTGAGGATCATCAGTAAACCAGCTGCTCCTTTATTTGGACCTGTTTGCCCTAAACCCAGCAGCTTCCTGAAGACTGTTTCTTAAAAGTGGTTTTTGTGTCAAGTGAAAGACACATAGCCACATACGAGCCTAAACACGAGAAATGTTATACAAGGAATGGGATTGAGAGTATTTAAACAGTACACAACACCAAATAGAAAAAAAAACAACAAAAAACAAAAAACATCTGATTCTTTTTTAAATGTTTTTAAACATTTATTTTTGAGAGACATAGAGACAGAGCATGAGCAGGGCAAGGGCAGAGAGAGAGGGAGATACAGAATCTGAAGCAGGCTCCAGGCTCTGAGCCATCAGCACAGAGCCCGACACAGGGCTCGAACTCATGAACCATAAGATCATGACCTGAGCCGAAGTCAGCTACTTAACTGACCGAGCCACCCAGGCACCCCCAAAACATCTGATTCTTATAGGCAGCCAGTGAAAAGAGTATAAAATGGCTTTAACGTCTCATGACGCCAGCCCTCCCAAGAGAAGTCTATTCGTGTAAGTCATGCAATTGAAGCCGTTTCTTTAGGAAGTTGGATGTTCCTGGCCATGACTGTGTATTAAATGAGCTAGTCCCATGGTAATCTAATTGCAAGGAGTGAAATTCAGCCCCTCAAAGGCAGCTATGACACAGAAGAGCCGGGGGTATTGACTGGACCCACGAAGAAAGCTTCAGACCCAACAATAAAGCCTCCAAGGAAAGGAGTAGCATCATAGTGGCTGTCCTCAAATGTACACTGGGTAGAGTCCCCTGAATCCATTTGTGTTCTGGAAAAGAGCAAATTGGAAATCAAAAACTGAATTCTCGAACATATGTGAAATACTGGCATAAGAAATAGTGCTTTAGGACTCATCCAGTATACTGTATGTCCATTTTACAGTAGTATCAGTATTTCCTGGGAACTTATTAGGAATGCTAATTCTCTGGTCCACCTTAGATCCACTAAACTCAAAACTTAAAAGTGGAGCCCAGCAGTCTGTATTTCAGCAAGCCCTTCTGGTGACTCTGATGCACGTTCATGTTTGAACACCATTAAACTAAAGAGACTTTACTCGCCCTTCTAGGTCCAGGCTTTCTGTGTCTGCTTTTATGCCACCACCATATTGTACTGATTATTACAGATACATAATATAGTTTGAAATTAACAAGTGTAATGCTTCCGGCTTTGGTCTTCTTCCTTAAGATTGTTTTGGCTATTCAGAGTGTTTTTGTGGTTCCATACAAATTTTAGGATAAAAACTATTTCTGTGAAAAATGCCATTGTAATTTTAGTAGGGATCACATTGAATCTGTAGGTTGCTTTAGGTAGTAAGGATAGTTTAACAATATGAATTCTTCCAATCCAAGAATATGTGATATTTTTCCATTACTTTGTGCCTTCGTCAATTTCTTTCATCAATGTCTTATAGTTTTCAGTATACAGAATGTTTCACCCCTTTGGCTAAATTTATTCCCAAGTATTTTACTTTTCTCGATGTTATTATAAGGTTTACTTTCTTAATTTATCTTCCAGATAGTTTCTTGTTGGTGTATAAAAACATAACTGATTTTTGTATATTGATTTGTATCCTGAGAATTTATAGAAAACATTAATTAGATCTAACAGGTTTTTTTCGTGGAAACCTTTAGGGTTGTCTATACGTAAGATCGTGTCATCTGAAACCAGAGACCGTTTTGCTTCTTCCTTTCTGGTTTGGATGACTTTTAACTCATTTTCTCACCAAAGTCTCTGGCCAAGTCTTCCAGTACTACGTTGAATAAGAGCAGTGGGAGTGGACATCCTTGTCTTGTTCCTGATCTTAGAGGAAAAGCTTTCAGCTTTTCACTGCTGAGAATGATCTGAGCTGGGGACTTGTCAGTATGTCCTATATTACGTTGAGGTACATTTCTTCATTTGTGGAGAGTTTCTATCATGAAAAGATGTTGAATTTTGTCAAAAACTTTTTCTGCATCTATTGAGATGATCATATGGTATTTATCCTTCACGTGCTAATAATGGTTTGTCATCTTTATTGCTTCGTGCGTGTTGAGACATCTCTGAATCCCAGGGATAGACCCCACTTGATAATGGTATGTGAGCCTTTTAATATGCTGTGGAATCTGGTTTGCTCATATTTTGTTCAGGATTTTTGCATCCGTGTTCATCAGGGATATTGGTCTGTAGTTTTGTTTTCTTACTGTGTCCATATCTGGTATCACGGTAATACTGGCCTTCTACAATGAGTTTGGAAGTGTTTCCTCTTCCTCAGTTTTTAGGAAGAGTTTGAGAAGGTTCGTCATTGATTCTCCTTTAAATGTTTTAGAATTCACCTGTGAAGCCGGAAGGTCTTGGGTTTTTCTTTGTTGGGAAAGTTTTGATTACTGATACAAGGTCTAACAATTCTACTCATTGTTGCTTTGTTTCTTGTAGTCTGCCATGGATGCAGCACTCATCCGTTCCAGAGTCTGCTGACCAGTTTCACGTGGGAAAGGTATTTACCCACAGGTGAGCGGATGGCACCAGCTGGATGGAGTTTGGCAGCTCCTGCTCCAGGGACGGCACACCGCGCAGTTTCTCTGCGGTCCCCCAGCCGAGGCCAGCGTTGGTGAAGATTTCAGGGGTTCTCAAGGGCCCAGGACGTCTGTGTCTGCAGCAGTGGTGAGAGCTGTTCAATTCGTTGGTGCCAAAGGCTGCTGGAGACCTGATCTTCTTTCTCCGGTGGAAGATATTGTGGCCAACAGGACCCCTCTCAGCACCAGGTCAGGGTTTCAGGCACCCTGCGGTCATGATAGCACTGGGGTCTGATGCGCAGCCACAGGGCAGGTCCTGAGTGCTGGCGCATAGGAACGAACAGCTCTGGAGGTCAGACGCTGGCTGGCCTTCAGTGGCAGCGGCTCTGGTACATGAGATGCCCGCATGTGCAGGTGGAGCAGCTGCAGGGGTGGGGGCTGGGCCGTGGGTGTGTGCGGAACGTTCTAGGAGCTGAGGTCCGGAGTTCAGGTACGTGTTGGGCGCCTGGAACTCTGGGGTTCAAGGTCTATCTGTGCAGGTTTGGGCGGGGGAGGGGGCCTGCTGGTCCCAGAATGACACAACAGTATCTCCTTCCCAAGGAGGCACACAGTAGCGTCTCCTGCCCCGGGGAGTCTGCAGCAGTGATGCTGCTGCTGGGGTCGCGGATGGTGTCAGCCTCACCACTGACAGTGAACTGGCAGTGGTAGTGATGGCCCCGCCCTTCACTGTCGCCAGCCTGCTGGGGACATCTCAGCTAAGCCATCGCCCAATCCCTTGTGGGTGGTTACTCTGTTTCTTGGCTTTACTGCTTTCCTATAGATAATTTAAATCTTGAGCCCTCCCAGGGCTATTTTAATTCATAGATTGCTAATTGTATTTTCTTCTTTCTTTCCTTCCTTCCTTCCTTCTTTCCATCCTTCCTTCCTTCCTTCCTCTCTCTCTCTTTCTGCCTTTCTCTTTCCCTTTCTTTGTTTCTTTCTGCGTTTCTCTTTCTTTATTTCCTTCCTTCCTTCTTTCTTTCTTTCTTTCTTTCTTTCTTTCTTTCTTTCTTTCTTTCTTTCTTTCTTTCTTTCTTCTTTTATGGTAGGGTGAAAGAAAGCTCTACCCTCTTGCTGAAGTCCTACATCCATCTTTTTCTATTCACACAGAAGAGTCAAAAAATATTTACTCAAGGGTCAAGATTTAATAAAATTAATTTGCATTAATTTTTATTTTTAAGTACATTCTTGAGTGAAACTGTCTCTGTTTTTCCTCTAAAAGCGTGTTTTTCCTCTAAAAGCAACAAGAATACAATGACTAGAAATGCACAACAGTTGGTACCACTGCTGCTATTTGTGCTAAGACACCTGCGGTTCGGCCCATCATGGCTTCTGCACCATCTATGCAAATGTCAACAACATGGGGAGGAAAGCAAATGTCTCAGTGTTATTATGAAGTTCGACCCCATGGCACTCTGCAAGGGGCTTGGGAATCTCCAAAGGTCCACGGACCACCCTTTGAGAACCGCTTATTAAATAGAGTTCCCCATGGCTTGGTGGTACTTTCAGTAGAATGTAAGCTTCTTGGGGTTAGGGATACCTACTGTCTGGTTTGTCATTTTACTTTCAAAGCCTAGAAAAGTGCACAGCATAAAATTCTGCAAAATAAATATGTGTATAACAAACAAATGAATTTAATGTTAGCTATATTTGAAGCTTGCACTGCACTGTTTTGTTTATAGTATTCCCCTAGTAAATGCCTATCTTTGGCTGATAGGAAAAAATGAAACAAAAAGACAGACTGTATAAAGCTGGTTGCTTAAAAGGCTTACCCTGCTCATGGAGATATCCTAAAAATTACAGTCAAAAGCGATTGTCTCTAATGCCATAGGGAAACGAGTCTTGTGCCTGAAAGCAATTGAAGCTGCTTCTGACGCATGTTCTAGAAGCTTCCTCACCAGTAAGCCATGCACAGATGCAAAATACATTCTTTTCTGGGTTTTTTTCTTTCACAAAGCTTCATTTAAAAGGCAGTACAAGGGCGCCTGGGTGGTTAAGCATCCAACTTTGGCTCAGGTCATGATCTCATAGTTTGTGAGTTTAGGCCCCATGTCGGGCTCTGTGCTGACAGCTCAGAGCCTGGAGCCTGCTTAGGATTCTGCGTCTCCCTCTCTCTGCCCCTCCCCCACTTGTGCTCTGTTTCTCTCTCTCTCTCAAAAGTAAATAAAAACATTAAAAACATTTTTTTAAAGGCAGTGCGGAGAGTAATTATAAAAAACGTTAATATCCACTTGCTTTTTCGACTGCTTTTTTAAAAACAGAAATACCTGCTTCTTCCCTCAATTGTTTGTTGCTATAAATAAAACAGCAACGGCCAAGCTACTTGTATTTGTGAACTTGTTCGATAAGGAACATCATATCCACCATCAAAAGTCTGCTGCAAGGGCAAGTGCTTCCACACCTTCGTGCGTGCCATTTTCTCTACATGGCACCTTCTCTCCCCCATTCCTGAAAGGTGAACCTTACCATCCTCCTTACCTCCTTCCAACGGCCTTTTACTCTTCCCCAGAGACAGGGTTTTTTTCCATCTGTTTCCCCTGTCATTCATGCATACTCTACTGTAGCCCTGAGCACAATGAATTTTAGATCTTTACCAGTCAGGGTGAGGTAATTTTCAACTTGGAGTCCCCAGGACCTGGTAGAGTGTCTGGAACAGTAAATGTTCAACAAATGGTCTCTGGGATTGTTGTCATTTTTTTAAATGCAACGTTACTATCCTGTTGCAAGAATCAGGCAAAGCTGTCTTATCTTCTGATTATCATACAGATACATCACGAGGCATGCCCTCATACAACGCTATCACCTAAAAGAAACTGGAGATTTCATAAATGCTGTATAAAACTCGGCAACCTTGAGTAATTGCAAAGAATACTAAAGTAGCAAGAAACATAATGAAAAGCAGCTTAATTCTTGAGCGTTTTTCAGAACCTCCAAGGAAAAAGTGCATTAATAAACAAGACAGTCCAACCCCTTGCCTCCAAGCAAACTGTGGTTCTTGGGCCAGCAACATTAGCCTCACCGATGGCTTGTCAGAAATGCAGAAATCTCAGGTCTCTGTCCCCAAATTGGCATTTTTTTAAACAGAGACTCCATGAGATTTGTACGCTTTTTGTCAATGATGGAAAAGAGGTGGTCTCACTTCTTAAAAATCACATCTGGGGTGCCCGGGTGGCTCAGTCGGTTAAGCGGCCGACTTCAGCTCAGGTCATGATCTTATGGTGTGTGAGTTCGAGCCCCGTGTTGGGCTCTGTGCTGACAGTTCAGAGCCTGGAGCCTGCTTCAGATTCTGTGCCTGCCTCTCTCTCTGCCCCTTGCCCTGCTCATGCTCTGTCTCTCTGTCCCTCAAAAATAAATAAACATTAAAACATTTTTTAAAAAAATCACATCCATCCATTTCTCTCATTTGAGAGGCTTTCAGAGCAGCTGCCCTCGTATCTCTGATCTTTGAGTGCTTTGTAACCCTAAACTCCTGCCAATGAGGAACAGAGATATCCCAGAAAGGAAAACAGTCCCTGGGGGAGGGGAAAGGGCGGTTAAGAGGAAAGGGAGTTCTGAGAAGGATGAGGAAGAATGTAAGTTCCAGGGGAAAGATGCTTATAGAAGGTGTGAGTGGTTGGCTCTAGAACATCCGGATGTTTGTTGTATTGTCAGGGAAAAATAGAACAAATTTAATTCTTTTGAAAATGTTTTCTTTATTTTTGAAAGATAGAGAGACAGCGCACGCACGCACGCATGCAGACACTGTCAGCACAGAACCCAATACGGAGCTTGAACTCAGGAACTGTGAGATCATGACCTAAGCCGAAATCAGGGGTCGAACGCTTAACCAACCGAGCCACCTAGGCGTCTCACGATTTTTATTTTTTAAGTTTATGCTCTTGAAGAAAATTGTTTAACCTATTAGAATCCAGAATGCTCAGGGGCACCTGGGTGGCTCAGCTGGTTAAGCGGCCGACTTTAGCTCAGGTCATGATCTCACGGTCTGTGAGTTCTAGCCTCACGTCGGGCTCTGAGCCGTCAGCACAGCCTGCTTCAGATTCTGTATCTCCCTCTCTCTCTGCCCTTCCCCTGCTCACGCTCTGTCTCTATGTCTCTCAAAAATAAATAAACGTTAATTTTTTTTTTAAAGAACCCAGAATGCTCAGATTTGGCTTTTTAGCAATAGTATTAATTAAAATGAAGCTAGTTAATTGCTCTTAGTGGTAAAGTCGTGTGAGTTCAGGAAAACATTTTAAAGTCTCTGATATTTAAAGAGTAAAAGAATAAACCATTGATTTATTATAATTGTTCTATTTCAGCTCACCTATTTGTAGTCTGTGATTTAGCAACTCAGAAGTGTTTTTCCCCCTAAGGTGGTTTTTCAAAGCTTATTAAACTGGTGACTTGTGGTTCTAACTCACTACACTTAGCAAAGATACGGACTTCACTCAGAGTCTAGGACAAATGATATAAGAAGCCTCAGATGCTTACTTTTGAATGGAAATAGTCATTTTTTTTCTTTTTTTTTTTCCCATATAGTCATAGGACGCTGCTTCATATTGAAGGGCTCCAGAATAAGCCACAGTGCGTAAAAATTATTTTAAGCCATGGGCATTTGAGTTCCTGAAATCCCTTATCTGCCTAAAAGCAGAGCCTCCTAAGAGAAGTCAACTGTCATAAATCCCCAACTACGACCAGGGGCAACTCTAATCCTCTCTTCTTAGAGACCAGAGTCTACACTCCCAAGCAGACAATACAGAACTATCATATCTAGCATCTATTTTCCTAAAGACCCATTTCTCTTTCAAAAAGTCATTTGTTGGGGTGCCTGGGTGGCTCAGTTGGTTGAGTGCCTGACTTCAGCTCAGGTCATGATCTCACAGTTTGTGAGTTCGAGCCCTGAGTCGAGCTCTGTGCTGACAGCTCAAGGCCTGGAGCCTCCTTCAGATTCTGTGTCTCCCCCTCTCTCTGATCCTCCCCTGCTCATGTTCTGTCTGTCTCTCAATAATAAATAAAAACGTTAAAAATTTTTTTTTGAAAATTAAAAAAAAAGTCATTTGTTTTCCTGTAAGTGCCCTTTTATCCTCCCCTAAGAAATCATTTGTTCTTCCAAAAGTGTCACTCTGTCATTCCCCATCCCCAACTAAGATGGGATTGTACGCCCCCAATTCAACCACCTCCCTGACTCACCTTTCTTGGTGAACTCCCAAGTACATATATAATTAAATCTGTTTTTTTTTTCTCTTGCTAATCTATCATTTGACAGTTTAATTAAAGGCCTTCAGACACTAAACATAGCAGGGTAAAGTTTTTTGGCTTGTCGATAGTGTTTAATTTTATCAAATTTGATGCAATCAAAATTAGTATTAAAATGGTGGACATACCCAGACCAGAATTAGAAAGATTTAACCACCCTACCCTTATTTATTTAATAAAAGTTCAGCAAATATGAGATGAATTCACTCTGCAAAATCAGTAAAACCATATGAAACATAGACAGACATCAATAGTGTATTTAAATTTATCACCAATAATGGTTCTTTCTTTTCTTTCTTTCTTTCTTTCTTTCTTTCTTTCTTTCTTTTTCCTTCCTTCCTTCTTCCTTCCTTCCTTCCTTCCTCTCCTTCCTTCCTTCCTTCCTTCCTTCCTTCCTTCCTTCCTTCCTTCCTTCCTTCCTTCCTTCCTTTTTAATTTACATCCAAGTTAGTTCGCATGTAATGCAAAAATGATTTCAGGACTAGATTCCAGTGATTCATCCCCTATTGTTAACACCAACAAGTGTCTTCCTTAATGCCCCTTACCCATTTACTCATCCCCCCACCTTCAACCCATCCAGCAACCCTCAGTTTGTTCTCTGTATTTAAGAGTCTCATATGTTTTGTCCCTCTCTTGTTTTAATATTTTTGCTTCCCTTCCCTTATGTTCATCTGGTTTGTATCTTAAGTTCCTCATATGAGTGAAGTCATATATTTGTCTTTCTCTGACTAACTAATTTCGCTTAGCATAATATCCTCTAGTTCCATCCACATACTTGCAAACGACAAGTTTTCATTCTTTTTGATTGCCGAGCAATACTTCATTGTAGATACATAGATAGATAGATCATAGATAGATAGATGTAATAGATATACCACATCTTCTTTATCCATTCATCCATCAATGGACATTTGGGTTCCTTCTATACCCAATCACCAATAGTGATTCTTTGACCATTAAGGGGTCACAAACTGGTGTTTTCTTCAGCTGGCACTTTCCTTAGCACACTGGTGTTAAAAGAAACATGGTGGGGGAGCCTGGGTGGCTCAGTTGGTTAAGCGTCTGACTTCAGCTTCAGGTCATGATCTCACAGTTCATGAGTTCGAGCCCCATGTTGGGCTCTATGCTGACAGCTTGGAGCCTGGAGCCTGCTTCAGATTCTGTGTCTCCCTCTCTCTCTCTGTCCCTCCCACATTCATGTTCTTTCTCTCTGTCTCAAAAATAAACATTAAAAAAGATTTTTTTTAATAAACACAGTTGATTTGAATGCCTTTGGAAGAGGCATACACTGTCTGGTTTTACATCATTGCTACCACTCTGTGGTGTCCTATATGTTTATGTCATTCATTATACAAATTTTTAGTACCTTTGTGGCCCCTGAACACCATTGGACAAGTATCTCCTGATTTTAATCAGAATGTGAAAGATAACTTGTAAGATATCTTCTAAATTCTGAATAATATTATCCTAAACAAAGAGCTACATCTGAATCCATATCATTAAATTTCATTTCAGCAAACTTTTGTTATATCAACATTATACAAAAACAGCAATAATTCCCTTTAAAAACAAAATAAAAATCAACCTAAACTTTGATATTAACAGCTCCAAAATTTGCGGGGCTTATAGACTAATGGGGAGTTTGATGAAAGTCATATACCTACTCTCCAGCAATATGTACACACTTCCCCTCTCCCCCAAGATATTTTGCAAGCAAGTTGCAAAAGTCAAGTTATTTACAGGATTTCGAAGGCCCATTCTTCGATTTCTTTTTCATTGGTACTTAATATGGTAAAAACTACACAACTTACGTTTAAAAACTGAGCTTTTGAATAAACTACTACCTTAAGTCTATGTTAGTGTAATGGTGAAATTATGTCGGATATCCACACTTGTCTCATATTTTTGTCTTCTCAAATTGAATGTTTTATGTTATAAACTCTTGGAGAAAGGACTATATCTATTGCATTTCTCTCCCAATACAAAGGATAATTCCATACCTGGTAACACTACGAATGATACTGTATTCCTAATCTTTGATATTTGACAAGTGTACCTGACAGTTGCATCTAGGTTGGAAAGTTAATGTATCAGGGATGTGGAATGCTTTAGTGTTTACTGTTGGTGGCAGCACAAAATGAAGGTCACTATTAAATATATTTTTATAAAATATTGGACATTTACATGAATTTGATTATTACTATCTAAATATACAGCTTACCATTTGGCAGTTCTGCTATATTATGCAAAGTCTGCAACTATTTTATTTTATTGTGTACATTTCTCCATGATCGTGTAGACTCTCTGTCTAACCATTATCACATAGGATACTGTGTCATCTATTTTAGTATTTCTGATAGCTGAATGACAAGTAAAGGTAAAGGCTGCACAATAGAAACTTAGGTACATGTTACCTAACAACCACAGAATGTCATCACATACAAGATACTCCTACTTGAAGAGCTGTGTTGGTATGAAATGATTTATACTCGACATGTGTGATTTATTAAACCTCCTTTAGGAAGTATCAGTTCTTACTGTAAATCAAGACTTTGCTTAATTCCTTCTTACAATAAACACTAGCATGAGGCACCTTTGTTCTTAAAAAAAGAACAGACGCAGTAAGCATTAAAAAAAAATCTTTGAATTCAAGAAAAGATTGATATAAACACCCTAATACACTATTTTATTTTTACTCATTATCTGTCTCATTTAATAAGTACCATCAGTTGCATTCTGACTTCACAAGGTAACAACTGAAAAAATTTTAAAAACTGGCCATGCATTATATCGTAAAGAGTTCTGAAAATTAAATCTAACAAATTGGCTTGTATACCGTGTTTATTCAATATTAGTTTCATTCCCCTTCTCTTATCAAGGTGATAGAGTAAGAACTTCAAGCAAAGTTTTCAGAACGTTAAAGTCAGACAATATTTTAGAACACTGGCTGTATGCTCCTTGTAAGTATACAAAATTAACATTGTTCTCTGTTAAGTTTTCCCTCCAAATACTGAAATAAACATGTGATTGTTTCCTTTTGTTCAGACGTATGACAAAGATTAGGCTTCATCTATTTGGGCTTATTTTGGTTCATTTCCGTCTGAGGAATTAGATGAGGGTTTAAAAAAATTTTTTTATGTTTTATTTTGGAAAGCAGGAGAGACAAAGTGTGAGCAGGGGAGGGGCAGAGAAAGAGGGAGACACAGAATCCGAAGCAGGCTCCAGGCTCTGAGCTGTCAGCACAGAGCCCAATAAGGGGCTCCAACTCATGAACTGTGAGATCATGACCTGAGCTGAAGTCGGACACTTAACCGACTGAGCCACCCAGGCGCCCCAGATGAGGGTTTTTCAAACTTTTTAAAAAGAAATTAAAGAAAGAACAATACACTTAAGCAGCACCAAATTGTGGCTTGTCCTCATTTCTCTCCTTGTAAGAATGACTCAGGAAGGCCTTCAGAATGACTGGCCATTTATGCAACATAGACCCTGAGGAACAGCCAAGGCAAGGTAAAGAAAAGTTTAAGGAAAAGAACATTCCAGAACCAAAGAACAGCTTGGGCTAAACCTCAGATATGAGAAGACGAAAAGCATATACAGGAAATGTGAGTAGCAAGAATAATCCTTTGGGACAGTGGTTGTCAAACTGTGTTCCGGGAAGTCCTACAGTTATACGGAGTAAATTAGGTGCCATAGTGGAGGGGAAAGGAGCCAAGTAACTGGATCTTCGGAGAGCACTTCAACACCTATAACACTGGAATACTTCCATTTTTGTTCCTTTACATGTTGGGATTCCATATATAATTCATTTTGAACAAAATTTTCCACACTGAAACAGAGAAAAAAAATTGCCTTGGAATTGTTGTTGAAAACTACATTGAGCTAGCTTAAGCAAAATAAAGATGATTTATTATAAAGGTCTGGGCATTTCTCAGAACCAAGTGCAGAAATGTGAGCAAGAACTGAGCCTGTCATTCCAAGGACAAGCATGTATATAGCCTCCGAAGGAACTGAATTCAGGACGTGAAAAAAAAACCAAGAGTTCAGAGAGCATGCTTTTTCTGTCTCTCAATCTTATTTCTCTCTGTGAACAGATTTTATAATTGTTTTCTCTAAGGAAAAGTTTTGCTTGCTACTCTGTCAACATGGTCGGCGGAAGCAGCCAAGTCAAAACTACTAGTGTTTACGTGGTGCCAGGAACTGGCTGACTGGAGCTCTGATCACAGGTGAAGAGAGCATAGAGATTGAAAAACAAAAACAAAAACAGAATGACTGACCTGTGGGACAACAGCCACTGGCCACATTTCTGTGTAATTGGTTTCCCAGGAGGAAGGAAGGAAGAACAGAAAACATCTTGAGGATATAATGGCTGAAAATTTCCACATTTAATACAATGTATAATTGATAGTTCAAAGAAGCTTAATAATCTCAAGCAGAGTGAAAGTAAAGAAAACTGTATTAAGGCATATCATAAACCAATTGTTGAAAATCAAGTCAGAAAAGGACAATCTTGAAAATAGCCAGTGAAAAAAGGCAGACCGAATCCAAAGACAAAAACAAACAAAAAAAGAATAATGGCAGACTGGTCAGAACCACAATAGAGCAGTATCTTTATTATTTTTTTAATGTTTATTTATTTTTGAGAGAGAGAGAGAGAGCGCGTGCATGAGGCGGGAAGGGTAGAAAAAGACGAGACACAGACTCTGAAGCAGACTCCAGGCCCTGAGCTGTCAGCACAGAGCCTTACATGGGGCTCGAACCCAGGAACCGCAAGATCTTGACCTGAGTCAAAGTCGGATACAACAGAGCTAACCAGGCACCCCTAGAGCAGTATCTTTAAATACTTTAAAAAAGAAAAAAAAAACCCTTTTATTCTAGAATTCTGTATCCAGCAAAATTGTTTTCTAAAAATAAAGGTGAAAGAAAAACCTTCTTAGACAAACAAAAACTTGGAGAATTCATCACCAGTAAACCTTCAGTACAAGGAATGTTGAGCTGCATTTGTGAAGCAGAAGGAAATTATATCAGAAATATAAATCCTTACCCAAAAAATGAGGAACACCAGAAATGGTAAATATCTGGGTAAATATAAAAAGGTATTTTACCATTTTTAAGTTCTCTAAAAGATACTCAACAATTTACTGCCAAAATAATAATACATTGAAGCATTTAAGCATAGGTAGAAGAAAATATTTTCTAAAAATAGCACAAAGCGAGAAATGGAAATAAACTAACATTTTTATACTAAAAATAAAATGGTGTAAGATTACTTATAAAACGTATAACATTAAAGAAGTATATTTTATCCCTAGAAACTTCTTAAATATAAAATAGTAAGGCATTAGTAATAAGCCAACAATGGAAATAAAACAAAGTCATACAAATATTCAGTCTAAAAGGAGGAAGAGGTGGCTCAGTCCGTTAAGTGAAGGGACTCTTGATTTCCACTCAGATCACGATCCCAGGGTCCTGAGTTTCAGTGCAGAGCACAGAGCAGGCTTGAAATCCTCTCTCCCTGCCTTTCCCTCTGCCCCTCCCTGCTCGTTCTCTCCCTCTCTCTTCCTCACTCTCTCTCTCTCAAAAGAAATAAACTAAATAAATAAAATAAGGAAGAAAATGAGGAATAAAGGAAGACACTTTGAACAAACAAACGAAGTAAGTAGCAGATAGGAGACGTAAACCCAAAATGATTTGGAAAACCTAACGATATCAAGTGTTGGTGAGGATAGTGAGGCATTCTCAGACCCTGTCGTCTGGGTATGCAAAATGATACAGTCACTTTGGAAAGTTTCTTGCGAGGTTAAATATATTCTTACCTATAACCCAGATTCCATTAGTAGGTTATTTTCACTTACTTGTGAACATTTATTGAAGCTTTTTTCCCCGATAGCCCCCAAGAGAAAGCAACTCAAATTTCCACAACTGGTGAATGGATAAGCATATTGTGGTACATCCAGGGAATGAAAATCTACTCAGCAATAAGAGAATAAACTACAAATACAGGCAACAATATGGATGAATCTCATAATCATTATGCTAAGTAAAGGAAACCAGACACAGAAGGACAATCTACTATCTGGCTCTATTTATACAAAATTCTCTAAAAGGCAAAATTATAAAAGCAGAAAGGAGAGCAGTAGTCCCCAGCTGCTGGAGGTATAGGGAAGGGGACTGGTTTGACTCCAAGTGTGACCTTGGAACTTCCTGACCCCCAGAGGTTTTTAGACTTTAGCCCATTAGACCACACAGTCAAGAGTGAAAGACTTCCTCAGACCATTCAAAAGCTATCAGTTTTATGACTTCATTTTCATTAAAACCTCTCTGCCAGGAAGTGTAAGATTTAGTGTTTTGATTGAAAAACTAATTGAAGCTCTGATAGACCAAGTTATATTAAACTTGAATTGTTGACTACAAATAAGAAACAATCCCTTGAATGCAGTGCATAGATGAAAGGATAGTATGGAATATAAACCAAAGAATGTGTGAATAAATTGGTATTTCTTCTGAAAAACCTGGTGACTAATGATTGTATCCAAGCCTGCTGTGGAAGGCAGAATTCTAAGATGCTCTCCAATATTACTACATCCTGGTGTATACACCCCCCTCCCCTTAAGTAATTTTTGGATGTACACATCCACAAAGTGCCCTAACACTTAAAGAGAGGGGATCTGGGGGATGTGCACACCAGGACCAATGAAGATGATAGGACAGCACTCCAGCAGTTAGAGTACTGATCGGTTGACAGTGAGTTAGTAAAAAGGAAGATTATCATGTCTAGATATGATCTAATCAGGGGGAGCCCTTTAAAAGGAAGTGAAGTCTAGAGAGCCATGTTCCTGCTGGCCATGAAGAGTGAGCCACCCTGAATTCAACAACTACAAGAAAATGAATTCTACCAAAAACCGCATAAGCTTGGAAGAGGAGATTTGTGAGGCTCAGATAAGACTCCGGCTTCTGGCTGACACCTCGGTTGCAGCTTTGCAGGCCCTGAACAGAGAATATACAGTAATGAGCTCGGGACCTACAAAAACTGAGATAATAAATGGATATTGTTAATTTTAAGCTGCTAAATCTGTGGTAATTTGTTACATAGCAATGGAAAACTAATAAGCCCATGCAAAGGAGGTGCTGGCATTCCACTCTGCTAATTATGACAATAAACTCTCAATAAAGGCATCTCTCTATCACCAGTGCTCGTTGTATGTTTGCGTGATGAGAAATTCCTCACTACGCACAGCAAGCAGGAGCATCTGGAGAGGAAACTGTCAAAGACCTAGTTGTGTGACACTCTTTCCCTTCAAGTAAAAAGATGTATTGCTAAAACGTTATATCTTACCTCTCCAACTAGACTGTACATTCCATTTGAGGGGGGTACGTGTTTTATATTTTGTGTAACCATTTCAAAACTATGTATACTTTTTTTTTTGCTCAAAGTCTATACAGGGTATGATAAAAAGCAAATGATACATTTTTTTTAAATTGATGACTCACCGATTCCTTGAAGATGGTTAATATAATTTAGCTAACATTTATTTCTGTGACTTTCACTTTCAAGATACTGACTAATACGCACTCAACTATAATGCCATAACCTTTTCTGACTCTAAACACTCTTTATTCGCAAAAGGAATGGTATCGGTTAGTTGCATTTAGCCCAATAATTATTTAGTACTTATAAAAGTTTTTAACATCTATAACAAGTAGCATTAACACAATGCTTTTAAGACTCACATAATTAGAATCCACATGCTAATTATCAATTGGTACATACCCCTAATTCATAGACGAGAACATAAAGGATGTCTACCTTGTTATCGACTAGATCTCTAAGGAAAGTATATTCTCCAAATGAGTTTTTCAAAAGCTGAATCTCTTCACTTTTTAATTTACATACACAAATCAGTAAGATATTTTCAAGCACATATCCCTAATACATATATATTTATTTGTTTATATGTTATAAAGAAATATATTCCTATAGTCTTACATGACAGAGGACAATAGAATTTTTTTTTTTAAATGAACAGAGGTGGTGCCTGGGTAGCTCAGTTGGTTAAGCAATGGGCTTAGGCTCAAGTCATGATCTCACAATAAGTGAGTTCAAGCCCCGAATCAGGTTTGTGCTATCAGTGCAGAGCCCACTGTGGATCCTCTGTCCCCCTCTTCCTGTGCCCGTCCCCTGCTCATTCTCTTTCAAAATAAATAAACTCTAAAAATAATAATAAAAATAAAGAATGAACGTTCTACGGGATAAAATTAATATTTAACATGCCTTATTTATAAAACCATTCTGGCCTAGTACTTTGTAATATATAAATTTGTAGGTCTAGGTTTAAATTCAGTTTACCAACATATTTGGGTTTAAAAACCAATCTTGGCTGAAAAAAAAAAAGATGCAGATCCAAATGGAAAAATCATGTCCATTTTTCGAATTCACTTCCACAATCATTCTACTCATTTCTCTATGTTATCCACTAAATATTTTTGCTGAAATTCAAGCAAATTTTAATCTTTCCCAGATTCTATCAGTTTTTCTTGTAAGATAACCAAGTGTTAATTTTGTCTTTTTTATCTTAATATAATTCATTGTCAAGTTAGGTAATATACAGTGTATACAACGTGCTCTTGGTTTCAGGAGTAGATTTCCGTGATTCATCGCTTACGAAAATACCCAGTGCTCATCCCAACGAGTGCCCTCCCCAAGGCCCATCACCCATTCCCCTCTCCCTCACCCCCATCTCCCATCAACCCTGTTTGTTCTCTGTATTTAAGAGTTTTTTATGGGTTGCCTCCCTTTCTGTTTGTAACTATTGTTTTTTTACCTTCCCTTCCCCGATGGTCTTCTGTTAAGTTTCTCAAGTTCCACATATGAGTGAAAATATGATATCTGTCTTTCTCTGACTGACTTATTTCACTTAGCATAATACCCTCTGGTTCCATCCACATTGCAATTGGCAGGATTTCATTCTTTCTCATTGCCAGGTAGTATTCCATTGTATATATAAACCATATCTTCTTTATCCATTCGTCAGTTGATGGACATTTAAGCTCTTTCCATGATTTGGCTATTGTTGAAAGTGCTGCTATAAACATTGGGGTATATGTGCCCCTGTGAATCAGCACTCCCTGTATCCCTTGGATAAATTCCTAGTAGTGCTATTGCTGGGTCGTGGGATAATTCTATTTTTAATTTTTTGAGGAACCTCCACACCGTTCTCCAGACCGGCTGCACCAGTTTGCATTCCCACCAACAGTGCATTTCTATACATCAATAATGAAGCAACAGAAAGAGAAATCAAGAAATTGATCCCATTTACATACAATTGCACCGAGAACCATAAAATACCTAGGCATAAACCTAACCAAAGATGTAAAAGATCTGTATGCTGAAAACTGTGGAAAACTTATGCAAGAAATTGTATCTTTAAACAATGGTTCAAAACCTACCCAAGCCCTTATGAAAATGATTTTTAGGGGTAGCTGGGTGGCTCAGTTGGTTGGGTGTCCGACTTCGGCTCAGGTCATGATCTCACGGCTCCTGGGTTTGAGCCCCGCTTTGGGCTCTGTGCTGACAGCTCAGAGCCTGGATCCTCTCTTGGATTCTGTGTCTCTCTCTTTCTCTTCACTACCTCTCATCACACTCTGTCTCTCTCTCTTAGAAGTAAATAAACATTAAAAAAAGAAAATATTTTTTAAAGTAAGCTCTTTTTTTAATATTTTATTTTTTAAGTAAAATGTGGGTTTTGAACTTACAACCCTGAGATCAAGAGTCACATGTTCTGCTGACTGAGCCAGCCAGAGGCCCCTCCTTTTTTAAGATTGTTAATCAAAGTAGAATATTTGGATTCCATGTTTTTAAGTGTGCAGATTTTTAGCAACAAAATTACACGACGCTGGAAACATTCATTTTCAATACACTCTATCCACAGCCTGCATTTCTTGCAGAAAAGAGTTACTTTCTTTTCATTGATCAACTTCTTGGATTTTAGATTATTCTTCATTAGATTGGGAGACAGCTTGCACTAAGAGCAGGAAATGTGTGAGCTGTGCCATTCCAGGTAGCTTACTTGTGGTTGCATTAGTTGTAATGTCTTCGATCAATTGTAATTCTTTTTAAGCCACTAGTCCATTTTCTGAAGGCTGAGGTCAGAGAAAACAAGGGAGGGGGGAATCCATAAGTCTATCTAAATGAGTCCCGATGAACTGCTCTGTGTTGCAATAATACATGAACCAGACAGAGGGTTGCTATCACCCCTCCTCCATGTTAAAGGCCCATCTTTCCTTCTGCAGTAGGTGACTCATGACTGCTCAGGACCCCTTGTGAGAGCCAGAGTATATGCAAAGCTTAATGTCTTTCTTAGTGTTCAGATTAAAAAAAAAAAATCTTTAAAAAATAAAGGAGTTCTAGTAGTTTCCCCCCATCTCTGATAGATGTATCGAACAGCTCATTTAGAAGACTGATGTTTGTGGTCACTTCACCAAGTCCTGGTGGTGGTTGATAGAATTTCAATTTCTGGGTCCCATCCAGAGCTACCGAATCTGAGTAGCTGGGGCAAGGAGTAAAGCTTTAAAACAAGCTTTACAGGTGATTGTGATGTACACAAAGTGACAACTTGCCTCCAATCAGTAGACCAAGCAGAGTAGAGGAAGAAGCTTACATCAGAATTAACTGGGATGCCTGTTAAAAGTACCTAGATGCTGGATTCTATCCAAGACAAACTAAAACCAGATCTCGAGGGGTAAGGCCTGGAATTTTATATTTTTTAAGTTCTTTCTCATGCAGGACCAGGTATAGAAATCTCAGCGGTTTGTATCGTTGATGGGAGCTTTGTAATAAGAACTGACATTTTTCTTATTCTTCTCAAAATTCTTTTGCTAACGAGTTCTCTGTGGTTCTGTGGTCCTTAAAATGCAGACCCAGGTTCAGAAGCAACAGCATCACCTGGGAACTTTAGAAGTACAAATTCTCAGACCCCATCCCATTCTACTGAATCAGAAACTTTGGGTGTGGGGCTCAACCATCTAAGTTTTAAACAAGTGCTGCAAACAATCATGTTTGCGATCTCTGGTTGAGGCCAATTAATGAAAATTACTTGTCTTTTTCTTTCTTCTTTTTTTTTTTTTTTTGAAGAGGGGGTACTTTATGATATACAATTTGATATTGAAGAAATAACTTTATTCCTTAAAAATTGTATTATTGGCAATGAATGAAGCAGCATGTTTTCTCTCAGTGTTTCCCTTTATGTCGTGTGCTGCAGATGTTGGCAAGAGTCGCACCATTTTATGTATTTGCATTGGGGGAGTCTGCGATCAGGGTCGAGGAAATCTTTTAAGGTTAAATTCCCACAAATACTTCCTCCTGAAGACCTTGTGCCAGGCGTGATTTCCCAGCAGATGTTTTCCATTATACAGTTACTGGGTCATGACAGACTTTCCACGGTTTGCAGTTGCCATGGCAACCCCATTTTTTTGGTCTGCAGAGAATAGTATACAGCTCAGAGGTGTACGTTTTCTCGTAGTAATGGAAACGTTGATCCATCAAAGAAATGGATTAGTTGCCAACAGTACATTTGATAAATCAGCAGTACATTTGAAGGATCACGTTTATTGTATATGCTTTCTCCGGTGGACAGTACGCCGTTTCCACTAAGTTTTCTAGACAGATAAAGACTGTGTGGTAAGCATACCAGTCTTTGAGACTATGAAAAGCTGGGAGAAATGTTTCATTATTATTATAAGCCATATTTTACATGTAGGAGGAAGTGATTGTAAGGAAAAATTGCCAAAAATTTTAGTAATTCATATTTTCTGTTTTACATTCATTCTGAGCCTATTTTGCCCTCGGTCACTTACTATAAAAATGAAAGCAAGTAGAAATTTGCAAAACAATGATAATTTAATAACATTGTAGACTTGAAAACGATATAAGTACCATCTGATTGTTTGTAATTTCATCTGGGAACTTGTTATCTAGGGTATCATTAGGTTTTACATACACAAAAAGGCTATAGTAAACCATTTTCAGAATTAAGGCCCTTTGAAAAATGAACCAATTATCATTTTCAAATTAAATTGAGAAAGTTTTTTTTCTCTACCAGTATATGTCTGGATATGGTAATTGTTCTCTCAAATATTATTCATAACATACTGAAGTCATGTTCTGCTCGGTTTATGACCTATATCAGAATGAAAATCTTTCAAACAGAGGTATTTTAAGTTATGGTAATTACTTTCAGTACTAGGTCCCATGAAGTCTGGGTCAAAGTGTAATGTTCATCCCATAACTGTGAAATTGAACTCTATTTCTTGTGCTACAACAGTGATTGGGGACAGGCTTCATTTTCTACTTCTTTTTTTTTTTTTTGCAATAGTTTAATATTTTTGCCTTAAGATAATTTTGATTAAGTATAATCATGTATATCCATCACACTGATAGCAATTGTGTTACTTTAGTCCTTTATTTGTTGGAATTGCATTATTTGGTGTAACTAGTGAAAATCAGGAAATGTATTCTTTGTCTTAGATGATATAAAATTCTTTATTTTCCTTCGCTGGCAAGTTTCTCTGAAACACAGGCTTTGAAAGCATTGTACTTTGGTCTTTTTTCCTTATATTAGTAGTATGCAGCTTGTCCTATTTCCTACTAGGTGATGTGCTTCCTGAAGTTCATTATTATCTCTTTGGTTTGTCTTTGCTTCCCTTGTAGTACCTAACACACATATAGGTGCTCAATAAGTGCTTGTTATTATCACCGAAACAAACCATGTTATCCCTCTGACTTAAAAGGGCGTTAATCTGGTACTGCTTTATACATTTTTTTAATTTTCCAAATATTCTGAAATGAACATAAATGATTTTATAATCTGAAAAAAAAAACAATCTAAGTTTTAAAATAACAGAAATGGGGGCGCCTGGGTGGCTCAGTCGGTTGGGCAGCCAACTTCGGCTCAGGTCAGATCTCACGGTTTGTGAGTTCGATCCCCGCATCAGGCCCTGTGCTGACAGCTCCGAGCCTGGAGCCTGCTTCAGATTCTGTGTCTCCCTCTCTCTCTGCCCCTTCCCCGCTCGTGCTCTGTCTCTGTCTCTCAAAAATAAATAAATGTTAAAAAAATAAATAAAAAATAAAAAAAATAAAATAACAGAAATGAAATTCAGTAGCTACTTTTCTATCTAGGCATTCTCTGAGTCCCACATTGCTTGGTAAATAGGACAGTGGTGTTTGTGTGTATTTCTTACCCTTGACCGCCTCTGAAATTGTGGCTCAAATTTTTGAAGGGAGTAGGTCTGTTTATCCAAGAGAAATTACACATCCACACTCAAAGGAACCTGAGCATTCCCCTCTCACTCCATCCTGTTCTACCCCTTTCCATCCACCTCTCATCCTGTCCTGCTCTGTGTGTTTGTTCTTAAGAAAAAGGAGAATCATAGAATTTCAGACCTGGAAGAGATTCTTAGGTCACAGATTACAATCTTTAATGCTCCTGGAGTCAGGATGTGAGGTGGCTTTCCTAGGGACTGTGATATCTCAGAGAACAAGCCCCATCTAAATGGGGGAAGTAAAGACACGCTCCAGTTAATTATTGCTAAGTGAGAATGTAGGCCAACTACCATTTTTTCTAAAACATTAAAAAAAATGGATTTTTATGTAAACATGTAAACATTCCCATTTTTAAATGTTGGTAACTGATACATGCATGCAAACACAAAAACAAAAACAAAAAATACCTCCTGTCAAGTAAAACATATTTTCAGGCCACAACTAGGCCATGAGCTGCCAGGTTTCCATTATGGCTACACTATATTCTCATGTCATAGATGAGGAAACCTAAGTTCAGACTGATGTAAAAACTTGCCGAAGACCATCTTGGATCTTAGACAAAAACTCCAGTGCTCTTCGGCCATAGATATTGGCGGCTCAACGTAGATATTTCCTTACATCAAGAAGGGCATTTGCAAGCATCTCCTTTGTGAGAATGGAATATCTGGAAAGCATTTTATATCTTTGATCGTGAAAACAAGAGGGCCTTTGTTTTGTGGATCAGAAAGTGGAAACAAGGCTTTGTTTGAAGAGGTGATGTGGTCCAACATCTGAGAGGAAGATAGGGTAATATTGTTTAATTTGCTTTTATTTTTTATTTCTTTATTTTAGAAAGAGAGTGGGAGCGAGGGAGAGAGGCAAAGGAGAGGGAGTGAGAGAGAGAATCTTAAGCAGGCTTCACACTCGGTGTGGTGCCTGTTACAGGGCTCAATCCCAGGACCCTGGGATCATAACCTGAGCCAAAATCAAGAGTAGGATGCTTAACTGACTGAGCCACCCCGGTACCCCAATATTGTTTAATTTGTATTCATTGCATTTTTTTTAGTAACTCCAAACTCTTTTGTACAGTAAAACATAACAATCTCTGAATTTCAGTTTGAGTTTTGCTAATGGGAGGAAATTCACATACTCTATATTACTTCTACTACATTATTATTTTGATATAAAGGTTACTTGTAAATTAGAAAAAGAGAAAATTATTTCCTAAAATTCCAAGAATGATCTCTTTCTTTGCATTTATATTATTACTCTGTGTTTTGTTTTCTGCTTTAAGTCTTCTTTCCCTATTACTCAAGAAACTTCCTGTAGATCTTCGATGATATCAAACAGACCATTCTTGTAAGAAGTAAGGTTTCTATTTCCTTAGATAAAATGTTCACCACTGATGAGATTTTACATTCGAATGGGGTCCAACATGCATTGCTCCTTGTTCCACAAAATACACAAGATTGGAAACAGGATCGACTAGACCAGGAAAGACTGAAATCTGAAGATGAGAATATGACTGCAAAGATGAAAGGCCTAAATCACAAAATACAAGGCACCCTTCAAATCTGTAATAAAGATGACTTTTTACAACAGTGATTCTCAGACCACATTCCTCAGATCATCTGGGAAACTTAAAATACCAGTGTCCAACCAAGAATTCTGACTTAATTAATCAGGAAGCTGGGCACACATATATCTTATGCCAGTCCATCTCCACGTATTGGGAATAACACATGGTAGAAATAGTGATGGGTCCAGAAGTAGGATAAATCCTTCTCTAAATCACACCAATCTCTTGTCAAGTATCCCAGGATACCCAGCATCAGTATCTAGAGAGGAATGACAAATCCGTTTTGGTCCCATGTTGTATTTGCAATGCAAGGAGCTATAGAGTCTTGAGAGGTTGGTCAAGGTTATGAGGTTAACCACATAACCCAGCGTCTATTTATAATGCTTATGATCGTTTAAGAACTGGCTGATTGTCAAAGCAATTCTGGAAAACATAGGTCAGGTCACAGAGGGAGGCCAAATCCTCTACTGTGGCCACTGCCACAGGCCTTGAAATGAGGGTTTGGGGAAAATATTAGTCCCTGAATCACACTCAGTGGTGAAGCCTTCATTCCTGACTGGAGTTGACCCCACAGAGTTACAGCTCTTAGTGTTCATTTATTTAAATTCACCAACACAATCACCTTTCAGAAGTAGGTCAGTCATGGACTCAGAACCCTCATTGTCTATTTGGCCACTCCGATAGCTAAATTTGTGACCCAATAACATCAAAATTCTTATTATCTTATCTATAGAATAACCAGGACAAATTTCCATGAGATTTTTCCTCTAGGGGAGATGAACTTCAGGGATTCCATGGTGATTTTCTGGGCCAGTATTTAAAGAGTTGCCACTTATTTTATTTTAATATATATATTATATATATTTATATTTAAGTTCTAAGAAACTCCCTAATTTACATTTAATTCTCTGAGTGCCTTCAGATAGAGGTTTATACAGTAGAGATAACTTTTATAAATCTTAACACTTTAAGCTTAATACTTTAAGTTTTAATTTAATTTTATTTATATTTTTAATGTTTATTTTTGAGACAGAGACAGAGTGCAAGCTGAGGAGGGGCAGAGACAGAAGGAGATCCAGAATCTGAAGCAGGCTCTGGGCTCTGAGCTGTCAGCACAGAACCTGATGTGGGGCTCAAACCCACAGACCGCGAGACCATGACCTGAGCCAAAGTCAGACGCTTAACCAACTGAGCCACCCAGGCGCCCCTAAGTTTTAATTTTAAAACCTGAATCTTTAATATTTAATCTCAAAAGAATATGCCTAGTGAGCACAAAACTTTAAATCCATATTTCTCAAACTATGTTCGGCAGATCTTGGGTTTTGGGTTTTGTGGTTTGTTAACAGTTGCCATATATACTTACATATGCGTGTAAACACATATCCCTACAGGATTTCCTGGGAAATGCTGTCTTAAACAAATGTAAAGTAGCTTAGTTACTTGAAGATTTCAAAAGTTTTGCCAGTTGACATTAGAAAGATAAAGTTTAATACAATTCCAAAATTATTCAACCAATCAATTAATTTTGGAGGACCATGTAATGAGACTGGTGTGGTTTTTTGTTTATTTGTTCTTAACGTTTATTTTTGACAGAGAGACAGAGACAGAAAGAGAGAGACTGTGTGTGTGTGTGTGTGTGTGTGTGTGTGTGTGTGTGTGTGTGTTCAAGCACACTATCAGCGCAGGGCCTAATTGGGGCACAAACTCACAAACTGTGAGATCATGACTTGAGCCAAAGTCAGATGCTTAACAACACAGGCACCCTGAGACTGGTGTTTTTTAAAAAGAACTTCAGGAAATGTTCAATATGATGAACTGGAAACTCATGGATTTTGGAATTCCAGACAGGGTTCAAATTCTAACTCTGTCCCTTACCCAGCCATTCTACCACAGACAAGTACTTGGTTTCTTGAGTAGAAATTAGATAACAAGGTTGACCTGAGATTGAAAGAGATAAATTATGTAAAGATATTGGGACATGGAGGTCCTGAATATATCAATAAATCTGAACTCTCTCCCTCCTTCACTTCAGAGTCTCTGATGATGGCCCTTCCTGCACAGGCCTATGTATTTATATGACTCTAATCAGCTTCACAAATGGATCTTTTTTTCACCTCACTCAAGTTATTTACTATAAACATGGGCCTGTATTAACATAGTCCATACGACTTAACAGGCCAGCTTGTATTTCATGGCATTAAACACTAGTTTTCTTGGATAATCATTTATTGTTGGACATTTGAGTTATTTTCAGATTTTCCCTTTCATAACAGCTTTGTATGAAAAGCTTGGAACAAATTGCTTGTTTGCTTTTAGATTATTTTCTAGGAGTATATTCCCCAAAGTGAAATTACTAGGTCAAAGGAAAGAAACCATTATATAGTTTTTGTCACAAATAGCTCTGAAGAAAATTTGAACCAATTTACAAAGTCACTTAAAATATATAACTGTACCTTTTTACCTTAAGCTGTCACCAATGGACTTTTAGTGCTTTTGCTAGTTTAATGGGTACATACCGGTAACATATTTGCTTTAAGGTAATTTTATTTAATATTCATAATGCTATGGATTTTTGAGTATGCCACTTTACTGCCTTTATTTTTGTGTAAGTGTGCAAGCTCTTTATTCTACTCCTTTAATGTTTATTGACTAAAATCTGATTTCCAAGTAGTAGGATCTCTAGCCTACTTCATGTTTTAGGGCAAAATTGATAATTTTATAATAATTGCTTCTGTTGGACGTCTAGCAAGCTTTGTCATGTGACTCCAACCCTTTGTTCTCCCATCACTTCCCTTCCCTCATCCTACCCTCTGAACTTGAACTTAATGGATCTCAAATTTTTTAGTACAAGAACGATTCAAGTATATACAGTGCTTACTTGAATCCCTACTCAAGGTGTTTGTGATGTCAAAAGTTCCTCGTGAAACCAAGAAAAGCCATGATACCAAACTTATATCAGTAATTTATACCCATGGGCAGTTTAGTGGCATCCTGATCATTTTTAAATTAATATGGAGAGTGACTAAACTAAATTTTGTAAAATTATTAGAAATGACTGTATATTTCATGTGTCAAGCCCTCCTACAGTATTTTCCCTATTGCCAAGGCCACTTGGCCACTGTCTACTCTGTTCTTTAGGACCAATCCTGACTTCAGACAATAGATTCCATCTCAGTAATGTATAGTTTAGCATTAAGTTACAAGTCTTGTTACTTGATCTTGAACTTCAGTACTGATAACAACTTACCTGTCTTGAACTGAAGGATTAAGTTTTGCCTCTATTGCCACCCCCTAGGGATAGGTGTTGGTGAACGAATTCCAGATTTTTGATGAAGGAAGAGTTGGTCTGTGACCTGTTGACTGACTATAGATACCGACTTCTTGCTTGTCCTACGCCTTAGCAAATTCGGAGTCATCTTATTAACTACTAACAGATGAAAAGCTAGGTGAATCATAATCCAAAGCCTGAAATCCAAAGTCTTTGTTTTTCAGGGAAAAGAACATGTGTTATTTACATGGCAAACTGAATAGCTCTCTCTTGCCAAGGTGCACAAAATGAGAAATCTCATTTATGCCTACACATGACTCAAATATTGCCTTCTCTATATTGGAGAAATATGTATGATTTAAAAAAGGACAGATATGAAAGGCTATGTACTGAAGGAAAAGAGGCAGGAGAGGGAGCCATAGAGGAGATAACCCAGTGATCATCTACAGAAACAGTTCACTAGATGTCACCCCACACTTTGTCAGGATTAATGTTTTTCTGACAGAACACACTAGCAGGAAAGGGGCCTTCTGTTTCCTGGCAAAGAACTCTTTATTTCTCCCCAACATAAATTGGTGGAATATCCTTGTGTTGAAAATTATCGAAGTCATAAAAGTAACTTTTGGCTTTAACCAAAGAGTTTTTAATATCCATGAAGTTTTGACATTTGAACAAAGATAAACTATGTTAACTTGTTATGTAATTTTATATAGTGCATATTTATTACATAGAAACTTGAAAACGCAAATAAGTAAAAGAAAATTAAAAAAAGAAAAATGACATGACCTTACCTCCAGAAATAAATTTAGAAACACTTTGATATATAGGTTTCTAGAACTCTTCCTATACATACACACTAGAAGGTTGGTTCATAAAGTACCTAGTATGAATTCTTTCCATGTCAATAAATACATTTGTACTGTGAATATATATTATCACTTCAGTGGCATAATAGCATTTTATTACTTATTAATCAATTATATAATAATTAAACATTGATACTATATGCTTGAGATACCTATATGTCCCTATATGTTGAAAAAAGTACATGAACCTTAATGTATTTTTCTCATATGTTTTATATTAATATTTATGACATCACCAAATCTTATTTAGACCATTTTAACATTTTTCTTTGAAGAAATTGTTCAGACTTTAAAAAATCTGAGAGTAAGCCACCTTTATTCAAGTACTCAGTATGAAAATCTGCGTTACCACTGTTTAAATTATTTAAGGGAAACCTCACTAGAAGGAAGTGGGGAGGTTCAGCAGTGGAAGCTCTCATACTCTCATGCTCTACAATTGCAAATATAATAGGAAAAGAGGCAACTTCGGCTTAGGTACTACTTTATACACCCCTCACCCCCACTGTTCCCCTCCCTACTGGCAACAGCCGAGCAATGAGGGGCAGTTACAGCTCAGCCAATGAAAAGTCACTATATTTTGAATTCCCAGTTTACTCCAATGGAGGTTTTGCTTCTAATAGCCCTCCCAACTTCCTGTTTCTTCTATAAAAGAGTGCTCCTCTCTCTTGTTCAGCAGACCTGTCTGTGGTTTTTGTTATAGCTTGGTTGTCCAGGATTCCAATCCTCTGCTATTCCCAAATAAACTCATTTTTTGCTGGTAAAATAACTGGCATTTTGTAAAGGTTAACACCAAGTTTTCCATTCTGAGGAAGAAAAATAATGGCTTGCTTGATGTGAGTGTTCACTCTCAGGAGGACTAGTATGGCACAGGTTTCTTGTCTGACTTTGGGGAAAAATCAGTGGACAGTTTCTATGTCCAAAATATTGTGTGTATGTCCTTTACTGGCAAGAGACTAGATTTCAAGGTTTTTGAAAGATGTTAGTGATAAATTCTGGAGAACCAGATGTGCCCTTGTTCATATTCCTTACTGAGTTAATTCAGACAATTTCTTTAACTTCTCTGATCTCATTTTCCTACCTGTAAATTAAAGGTCATGACACCTACCATGAAGTGTCATTGGAATTAAATAAGATCATTCTTTTAAAGCTCCTGGTTCATAAAAGCTCCAAGGAGTTTGTTTTCTATTATTTAAATGGATCTGTCCTTTTTTCAGAAATAGAATCCATGATTTCTCACATCAGTTGAGTATATGAACAAATAATACATGTTAAACTCTGTATAGTACTTAACCATATGTTATTGAATTGCACAATGATGAGTAAACCATGTTTGCTGCTGTTATATACATGTGGCTTTTCTCGATATGCTTTTGATCTGTTTACTCCAAGCACTAGATGCCCTTACAATTTTTGTCTGCCTCTGATGTTTCTTTCTTGTTTCCCCTCTCTTTTGAATCCTTTACTACCTGGCAGGCAAATGAAGTCATTAAGACCATCGTGAAATAAATCCTGTTGGGTTATGAATATGTCATTTCAGTTTCGGTTGATATTTGCCACATGTGGATGGAGTACACTGGGTTTTGAGAGAAAATAATGAGGCGATATTCTTGACAGCCCACCCTCCACATCCTTTCCATAATAGCTTGAATAACAATAGAAAAGAGGTTGCTTTTATTTGACAAAGCTTTTTATCGTCTAGCCTAATCAAGCTTCATAGCTTTGTTTACACCTACCTAGAAACTGAGGAAATACAACAAGAAAAAATTCTGTCCTTTCTCACTAGTACATACACACCTTTTTAAATAGTTTCCCCAAGAAGATATTGTATTCAAAGAATATTATACTGATCCTTTGTATTATCTTTATCAGAAATGGGTTTTTTTTTCCTGGGGCGTCTGGAGCTTAGTCAGTTAAACGTCTGACTTTAGCTCAGGTCGTGATCTCATGGCTCGTGAGTTTGAGCCCCACGTCTGGCTCTGTGCTGACAGCTTAGCCTGGAGCCTGCTTCGGATTCTGTGTCGCCCTCTCTCTCTCTGCCCCTCCCCTGCTTGCTCTGTCTCTCTCAAAAACAAATAAACATTAAAAAAAATTTTTAATGTTTTTTTTTTTCCTCAGGCATATTACTAAAAAGAAAACACCACTAATCTGGACTTAGCATAGAGACAAATGTGTGTGCTTTGTGTATGTGTGTACGTGTATCTGTCAGAAAATCCAGTTCTTTGTTTCTTAAAATTTCTCCATCCTGTAAAAATAATAAGAGAAAAACCCCAGCTAGGTGGGAATTTGTTAATCTCTATTTGCAGGCCTTGGTCTTATAATACCATTTTCTTTCTTTCTTTTCTTTCTTCTTTCCCCAAGGTGGGCTTGTCTGAATGCTTCCAGAAGAAGTTGGTAGGTGGCGACTTTCATCTATGCTTTCTGTGCTAAACATGCCTGGTTTTACCTTGGATACTGTACAAATCGTGGGGCTCCAGCTGTTTTACTGTTTAGGGTTGTCCTTGCTCCAGCTGTTTTACTGTTCACTACTGCTGTAACATCAAGACCTAGACACTGAAAAGAGAAGTCAAAATAAACACATCCTGTTCCTTCACTCAGTGGGTATTTATGGAATGCTTAATATGCACCAGCTACTACTTGTGTTATTAAGTGTCCATTTCTTTTATTAAATTCTTCCTATTAGATGTGTTTATTGACACTTCTGGAAAGAGAAAGTTTTTATTCAGACTATAGTATATACAATTTTGCCTTAGATTCAATTCGCCGGTGAATGCATCTGATTCATGAGGTTTATTAGTTTCTGCCTTTCTTTGAATTTTGACAGGAAAGAATGGAATCATTTAGACTCTGTTCCTTCATTTCAAAGGTTAGGACTTTTAGTAAAGTAGTTAATTGAATAATTGAGTCACCTACCTACCCCCATTTAACAAATTTCCCATTCCCCATAAATCGAGATCAACTGATAAGAATAAAACTAGATGTTTGGTCTTGAACCCAACTGTAAATTGACATGGAGTAGCGTTACTTATTCAGTTCTATTTTGCAACATCTTTTTACACTTCTAGAAGAGTGCTAAACAAGGAAAATTCAATGATGAATAAAGCTGCTGCCTTCAGGAAGCTTTCAGGGGTAAGTTATGTGCAAAATCGTTTCTTCCCATGGGATCGAAAGATGATAGAAACTTCCATGGGCTTTCCCTTTCATACATAGTCAAGGGTTAAATTACAAACTCAAGACTGAGTAACTAAGGGTTCCTAAAATTCAGTGTTTATAAACTAAAATCAGTGCATTACTAATATGTAGTGAAAATATATATTAATGTTGTATTACTTATTCTTTCATCAAATATTTATTTTTAAAATATCTAGTAATTATTTATAATTGTTACACACATTCTACTAAGTATATACATGTTATAAATAAAATATTGTCTCTAAGCGCAAAAACAACCCTACAAAGAAGGTATTATTACTGATTGAATAGTAAGGAGAAGCCAAGGCTTGGAGAAGTTTACATGATCTAGCCAGGACTGGAATCAAAACTCTGGATCTGGATCCATGCTTTTAATTGCATTGTACTAGACATTGGGGATTGGACGGTAAGCAAATCAAATACTTGCTTGACCTCATGGAGCTTATAGTCTAGTTAAGGAAACAGATACTAACGAAATCATCACATAAATACATAAACACAGACGGTAATGTGTTCTCGGAAGTGCAAATACGGGATATTAGAACAAAACTACAAACAGGAAACGTGATAGAGTCTGACAGGGCAAGGCAAAACATACCTGCCAAATTTAGATTTGAGCTGCTTTCTGAAGTAAGCAAGCATTAAATTGGTGAATGTAATACGAAAGGGACAGGAGGTGAAATAAAGCAGAGGAGAATGGTAGAATTAAGGGAAACCCAAAGGGGCTGAGACAGCTCTGACAAGGGAGAGAATGGCATGAACACGATGGTGCATTCGAGGCCAGACTGTGCTGGACGATACAGGCAATGTTAGGAATGCTTGTCCTTTTCCTAAGAGCCTTGTGAATCCATTCAGTGATTATAAGGTTCTAAAAGTTCTATTTACCTCAAAACCATTGGGAATTTTGCAAACCTGTTGTACAAACGTGAACACAAAGACATATTTGAAACCTCTTCAATTTTTTTCAAGAACATTTTGTTGTAAGTATGTCTTGAGTTTTCTGAGGTCTTTACTTAAAGTTATTTATTACTTTAAAATTTTAATTACTTTTATCTTATCTTCATTACCTACTTAATTGGTTGTAGAATTTTTGGCCAATCCTATCTACCTGGTATGTGTTTGACTCAATAATATTTTGGTTTATAATTTTTTGAATATTCCTCAAGATTAGTATATGGTACAGTATATATATTGTCTTAATCCATATGGGCAGCTTATAATAGAATACTAAGGACTGGATGGCTTATAAACAAATGAAATTTCTTTGTTTTTTTAACAAAAAAATGTATCTGGCACAAGAGGCTTAGAAATGTAAGATAAAGGGACAAGATCCAGCACCTGGTGAGAACTTCCTTCTTGGTTCAAGATGGGTTCATAGGAAGCCATCTTCTCACTTTGTCCTTCCATGGCAGAAGGCACAGGAGAGCTCCCTGTGGTTTATTTTATAAGGGAATTAATCCCATTGATGAGATCTCTACCCTCACGACCCAGTCACCTCCCAAAGGCCCCATTTCCTAATATCACCATACTGGAAATCAGAATTTTAACATTTAAATTGTGGGGGCGGGGGGGGGCAGTGCAAAAACTTTCAGTCCATAACAAATATGATGATGCCTGTCCATATTTCTATGGAAAATATATGTGAAATTCCACCCTCAAAGCTTTCTTATAAGGAGGTGTAGTATTATTATCATTAGGTATTACTTTTCCTGCTTTGGAATGTGGGGCATAAGTACAATATACTTTACCACAAGTCTTCATTTTCTCTATTTTTTTAATGTTTTTTATTTTATTTATTTTGGGGAGAGAGAGGGCGAGTGTGTGTGGGGGGTGCAGAGTAAGAGATGGGACAGAGGATCTGATGTAGGCTCTGCACTGACAGCAGAGAGCCCATGTGGGGCTGGAACTCAAGAACCATGAGATCATGACCTGAGCTGAAGTCACGTGCTTAACTGACTGAGCTATCCAGGTGCGCCAAAAGTTTTTACTTTCAGTGGGCCAATTCAAAATACATTTAAGAGCCATATATGATTCAGGCATGGAGCAAACAGTTACCACATAATAACCCCATTTCTGTAGTAGAGAGGGGACAAAGGACAGCAGGGGTAGAGGGCAAAGAGACACTACCTCCCCTCCACCCTGCAAAGACTTCCAGAAAGAAATAGGAAGGACTCAGACCAGGCAGTGTCTGGTCTGAGGCTCTATGGACAAGGGAGACCCTGCTAGGTCATTTAATGGAAGAAAGAGAGGAAATAAAACGTACGAATACATAGCAATGAGAGAGTATTGCATAAGTACAAAATTATGATGAACTTAGAATTCCAGAAAGTGAACGAAGCCAGGGCAGGTGATAAGACAGGACAGGTACGCATTTGTGAGAATAAAGATGGAAGTGTCTAGTTTGCCAACTTTTGAAAACAACTCTAGTTTTCACTGAGGTAGATTTTATGACCTATAACAACAGAAGACCTATGACCAATAGAGGAGCCAGAGTCTGCGTTAAACCATGAGACTGTCTCTTGAGAATGGTAAGTTATTTGACTTTCATGTGAGAAATCGCATAAAAATATTGTGATAGATATTGTTCAAAGGGAATGCACATTGTTGAGACTTCTTAAACTTCCTATTTTTTATGGAAATCAGTAGTCAGGAAAAACACAAAAAGGAGACGATCAATATGTATGTACAGAGATTTGGCTCCTGATAAACACCCATACGATAACATCGGGTCTACTCAGCACATTAATGAAATTTGGCAAGATTTATGAATTGTCTTAGCAACCTCCCCAGGAAATGGAATTTGGCTGACGCAATGCCATCTTAAGAAAGGCCAGATCTGCATATCATTAACATTTGTGTTGGTGGGTTCCCAAAAATGGGTGTAGTCTGACCCAAAATGAATGTTATAATAAAAGCCCCCGTTTGCTACAGGAGTGTGAAACCATCTGAGGGAAGCAAAAAATTAGACATTTCTTCAAGCACAAATGGCTGCTGTCAAAACTAGTTGCAACAGTGCTATGTTCAGCAGCTGCACCTGTGTGGTAACTAGGGAGCTATCTGGCTAGGAATGTTTGCTTCACACATCAGAATTTAAAGTACAGGATGGAGTGCGCTGGGCAACATCTCACGAAAATGGAATGGGGTTTTCTTTCCTCCCTCCAAAATTTGAGCCTCAAGCCTTAAAACAGGAGTAAACCATGACACAATAGTGTTTTCATCTGTGGAAAAATACATATTTTTCTACGCTAGTAATGGCATATAAAAGGGAAACATGCCTATTTGGTCACTGACCGCTCCCACATCATAACTATCATGGATTTTCCTTTTTAAGCAATCTTTCCTAGAGACCCAGTATTGGCCTGAGACCAATTTACTCTTTGCCAAAAAGTTATTTCTCAGGCCCAATTATCTAGAAAGCTCGTGAAATGTGTGCCTTGGCAAGCTGAAGAGAAAAGATTTTGTAATCAGGTTTTCCAGAGGAACTCTCAGAATTTCCAATCCAAGATCCTGTTTTGGTTGGAAGAAGATGCAGATAGAAACATTAAGAAAGAAAAACGAGAAGTGTTACCTCTTATAAAACTTTGCACAGATTTGTTGCATCCAGTCCCTCCTAGTGGAGGTGAAGAGGATGGTAAAGGAAGGGATCTAGAACTAACATCTCCTGGGGGTGCCTGGGTGGCTCAGTCAGTTGAGCATCCGACTTCAGCTCAGGTCATGATCTCACAGTCCGTGGGCTCAAGCCCCACATGGGGCTCTGTGCTGACAGCATGGAGCCTGCTTTAGATTCTCTGTCTCCCTCTCCCTCAGCCCCTCCCCTGCTCTGCACAATCTCTCTCTCTGTCTCAAAAATAAACATTAGAACTAAGGATCTCCTAAAATGCCCATGCTCAACATGACTGTTTGGGTAACCTTAAAAAAGGCCTAAAAGTTAGAGGCAGTGTAATGGTTTCTTTTGCAGCTATTTGAGCCAGATGAGAATGTCAAAAACAAAGAGGATCAAGTGGTTAGTCTGAGATTCCTATCAGATGGAGATCCCAGAGATTGATAATGACCTGGAAATTCATTTATTTACACTCAGTTGCCAGTTGCAACACCAGCCATGTGGCTGAGTCCAAAGAGGCACCACACACCCACAGCTGTTCAGAAACCATCTTGAATCCCTTTGCTTCTGCGTCTTTATTTCTATAGCCTAGAAAAAAAGCTCTTCACCCCCAAACCCACGATCCACTCCCCTCCATTGCTTCTTTCTAAGGAGAACCATACTCCTTCTAAGGAAAAAAGAAAAAATAAAACAGTTGATTTAATAGGAAATGGATTTTAGAGGCGCCTGGGGGATTTTGATTTTTAGAGTTTGCTAAGCCTATATCTTGTCATTTCTTACCATTAGCCTCTTCTAATGTCTGCCTTTGAACATATCTCCCAAACTCTATTGCGGAAACCATAGCACTCACCATCCCAATCTGTTCAAAATCCGCATATATCTCACCACTTGCAGGGAAATATCCGAGATACACTCGTATATTGTAAATTCTGTATTCAAAAGTCCTGCACTTCCTTTATTGCCAATCTGATTGGCAAAAATTCAAAAGCTTTACAAAATACTCCATTGGGGAAGCTGTGGCAAAACAAACACTAACTAAAACTTTGCACAATTCTGATGGTTACACAGAATGGCGGAAGCTCCTTAAAAAAAGAACTCGTTAAATTCTGGCAAAATAACACGTATGTAATCTTTATTCTACGTCATTATTTTGAAAAATGATAAAGAGGAAAAATAGAGTTTTTCTGCCTTGTGTATGTGAACTCTTAAGTCAGAATTTAAAAATTGAAGTAAGTTTCTCAATCCCATTTATTAAGTGTACAAGGAATGAAAAGATTAGATTGTCACGAATTTTCGGCTTCCAAAAATAACAAGGGATCTAAGTTATAACTATGAATACCTAATATCAAAACCAAAACAAACAAAAAAGACAAACTCAAGTCATACTTACACTGATACAAAATACACACATAACCTAGGAAGTAAAAACCTGAGGTGATCAAAACTCTAGATCCACATACCGAGGAATGTGTTAAATAACACCGTGGAGATGCAATCAGCAACACTGGAAACTAATTGAGTAGCCTCATTTTCATGACAGTATAGTTATTTGCAAAAGCTCAATGAGGATCTGTTTTCCTTGTAACAAGACACATTTGGAAAAGGTAGTTGTGTTACCAAGTTTTGATCAGAATCCTAATTGAGAGCAATGTGCATAGAATCAGATCTGACCAGTTTTTTTTTTTTTTAATGTTTATTTTTGAGAGAGAGAGAGACAAAGCATGACTGGGAGAGGGGCAGAGACAGAGAGAGAGACACAGAATCCGCAACAGGCTTGAACTCACAAACTGTGAGATCATGACCTGAGCCGAAGTCAGATGCCTAACTGACTGAGCCACCCAGGCGCCCCAGATCTGACCAGTTTTAAGGAACCAAGGTTGAGGCAATAAAGCCCCTTTCAAAAAACCCTCCTGGTCTCTTGCTGTCAGGATTTCTGGCACCATTTGTTGTGAGTAAGGAAACTCACTTCCTGGCAGGCTCAGGAACCTCAGGAAATTTGGGGACCTTGAGAAGAGAGGAATTCACCCAAATCTATGGGTATTATAGGTGAAATCTCATGGCAAGTCCTTGGCTTGCCTCCCTCGCTGTGAGAGAATCTTAAAAATCTAGTCTGAGATTTCTTATGAATAGTTGCAGCAAAGCAGACTTAAGAAGCACATATATGGTCATCACCATTCTTGCTGCACTTGTGTAAGTAATCAGGCCAAGTTTAATGAGACTGGATTTATTCTGCAAACAATTAGTCTTACTGTGATTATTGTGGATAGAAATAGGGGTGACTGTAGATAGAAAAATTATGTTTCCATGGAAAACTATCACACAGAGGATATCAGAGTCTAGTCGTATGTTTTGTCTTTGAAAAGGTTTTGTTATCACATCTGTGAGCTGGACTGAATCCTGAACTCTTTTAGTTTTCCTCCAACATGTGGCTGCAACTCTCCAAACTAACATTTCCAATTGTCTCCTGCCCTTCTGACCTACAATAACTAAGAACAAAAATCATCCTTTTCCCAAACCTCTGCACACTGAAGTTGGGAGACTCAACATAAACTTAAGAGAAATCACCCTAATGGTTCATGTATGGACAAGCTTCCTGCCTGGCGCTGTGTGGGCCACTCAGAAGGTTCACCAGAATAGCTGATGACATCACCAGAGATGTTCAAACTGCACAAGATGCTTCAAGCCTGATATGTAGAAATCTCAACTGATTGTCCTCCAGACTCAAACTGGGTTTACAGTCTACTCAAATCATTAACTTTTGTTTTTCTTTTCCTTTTTGCTTCCATGTAAATGTCTCTTATTAAATAACTGATTGCTCACACCACATAAGGCTAACTGGGAGTCCAACTACCTCACCAGTTCCTAAAATGAGACAACACTGTTTAACTGAACTGATCTATTCTTAGGACTAAGAGACATCTACTAACTCAGCTTCTAGACCTGTGAAACTTCTTTTAAAGTAAAAAAAAAAATTTTTATTTATTTTGATGGCAGAGAGTGAGGAAGAGAGAGAGAATCCCAAGCAGGTTTTGTGCTGTCAGCACAGAGCTTGACACGGGGGGTGCAGATGGGGGACTCAATTTCACAAACTGTGAGATTATGACCTGAGCCAAAATCAAGAGTTGGACACTTAACCAACTGACCCACCCAGGCATCCCTGTACACCTTTCTTTCATCTTTAGCTAAAGACGGTATTTAGGCCACCTTGGGTATTACTCATTTTAACCTGAGTATCTCTCATTATACATGAGGTACACATCTTAATAAACCTCTGTTTCTTTTTCTTGTGTTAATCTGTCAGTTGTTACAGGGGTCTCAGCCAAGAATGCAGAGGGCAGATGAAAAATTATTTTTTCCTCCTCTTTACTACACTATTGGGAAAAGATTTAAATCTCAAATGGAACCAGAGGATGTGAAATGGAGAATCTCATGCATGTGCCCTTAGAAGAAAGGAATTTAAGAACTGAGAGACTGGTTTCCCATAAATATCTGATTCACAAAAGACCAAGACTTACCTCTGTCAAATGAACATCCACCAAATATCCCGATCCTTAAGCCAATGAACTTACTGCTTAGATTTCAGGTGGACATTCCTGTCTTTGCAATCCTTGTCCATAAATTCAGCCCAGCCCAAACCCTCAACAGACCCACTGCCTATGGTTTGCTAGCCTAGGTGTTTCCTGAAGAAGTGTATAGGTACATGAATGACATAGTGCCAGTTATGAGTTTATCGTTGAATCTGGGTGATGGATATATTGGAGTTATTTCAGAAACTATTCTTAATTTTGTATCTGTTTGGAATTATCTTTAAGATGCTTAAGAATGTAATGTACATTACCTTATGAAAATACAGATTTCTTGGGCCAAAGATGCCAAGAGTTCGATTCTGAAAATCTGAGATGAGAAACAGGGATTCGTTTTCTAGTTTAGGTCCCAAATGCTTATCATGTAGGTTATCAAAAATATACACTTTTGTGTCTCTGCAGTCCTTGAATTATAAAATAGTTCTTGGCATGTATACTTGCCATAATTTTAGGGTGTGTTTTTATCTTCACAACCAGAAAGCAGTTAATCTTTATTCCTGATTTTCCTGCTATTTCTCTACTATAAGTTCCTTTATATAATAGGTCTTCAAATATATTATTAACCTCTTATTCCTCCCAAAGGAAGTGTATATGCCTCAGTCCAGAAGAAATTTTCCTGAAACCCACAAAGGTAGGTCACTGAGACATTTTATTGTGTATGCCTGTTGCCAATCAATGGTTTCATATCAAACACTCAGATGAGAAAAATATTACAAAACATACCCTATTCATTTTTATCCTGTTGTAAGCTTACGCGTTTATTCTTAATCCTTTACTTTCAAGAAGTTCATGACTACAAACTGATATTTATAAAATAATAATAATCATCACTTCACAGCATCCGCTTTGGGGAGATTAGAGTTTAAAATCTTGATGTCATTTTTGTTCTTGCAAATGGGACAAAAACTAAGAGGATAGAAAGACTTCAGAACTGTGTGTGTGTGAGTGGGAAGGGAATGCAGTGATTTCGACTGGACTGACTTAAACTGGATCAAAAAATTTAAAGTGGATGAGGGGCTCCCAAGTGGGTCAGTTGGTTAAGTGTCCAACTCTTGTTTTCAGCTCAGGTCATGATCTCATGGTTCGTGAGTTCAAGCCCCGTGTCAGGCTTGGCACTGACAGTACGAAACCTGCTTGGGATTCTCTCTTTCTCTCTCTCTCTCTCTCTCTCTCTCTCTCTCTGTTCCTCCCTACCCCCATCCCCTGCTCTCTCTCTCAGTAAATAAACTTAAAAAAAATTAAACTGAATGAAAAAATTGGCCCTGACCAATTACCCTCCCTGAATTGCTTTAAGAAGTAAGTTTAGGGTCTACTGAGTGTCAGAGTAGGTCAGCCAATGCTTTCTTTGCCTTTAAGAGCGAGGAGAACCAAAAGTTGTTCTTTGAAATCTATGGAAACTAAGAACTACCTTTGAACCAATCAAGAGCACTTTAAAAATTATATTAGGATTCTCAGTTTGAAAGACATTTTGAGAAAAAAAAAAAGATTTACCTGAAAAATTTTTACTGCTGCTATCTGTCAGGATGCCCACTATCATTTCAAAAGTTTGAATTCCATAGGAAATTTTGGCCAAACTTCACGTTATTGCATAACCATGGCAAGATTTTCCTTGTTCTTTTTGCTGTTTTGTAAATAAAACTTCTGTTTGCAGCACGCAGCTTAAGATACCAGTTATTTTCTCCCTGTATGAAGAGGACAAAACAAATGGACTTAAATATTTCACTTATAAAACATTATTATTTGGCTAGTATTCATTTACTTACTGGAAATTCAAATGTAAATAATATTTTTTAGAAATGCTAGGACGTAATGCGTTTGCCCTCACTTTTATCTTTCATATAAATAGCCCTGACTCGCTACGATTTCTTGCTATGATCATCTCAGATTTGTAATGAATGTCTATTCACTGATAAGGAATGAGTGCCTATGCATGACGCTAAAGGAGAAATGCCTCCCAGGGGACTGTGCCTGAGATCAACTCGGAGGTAATAAAATGACAAAGCACCTTTCATTTCTATCATTCCCTCTGAGATGACTACAGAACAGGATGTATAGTCCTGAAGTACCCATCGTAAAGATTTACACAAATTGTTCCTTTCTTTCAGATTGCTGTTACTTTCCTCAGTGTTACATACTGTCATTAAATTCTCCACCCTCACTATTACAGCTTCCATTACCACCCACATGGCACTACGGCTTTATCCATGGGTGGCAGATGTTATCACCATATGTCATCCGATCAATTTTCCATTCAAGGGTAATGTAATGTTTGGGGGAAAGCCAACTCACACTTTAGTAAAGGCTTTCTCTGTACTCTTCACCAGCCATAAATGCAAGCTTCCTTTCAACTTCTTGGCTCCAATACCTAACCAGAAATCAGCAGGCATCTTAGAGATGCTTTGCATGTTTCCGTGTTAGTTGGGCTCTCTCTCTCTATCACCTGCCAAATTGTTTCCTATTAAGGAGTTTGGCACTATTTTGCTTTCCTCTACTTTTATCCATCTCAGAATATTCTGGACAGAGAATCATTAGCTAGATGAATACCCAAGGAGAGTAGCAGTTTCAGTCTGGTTCACAAGGCTGTTACTTCTTGTTTATTTCTAGGATCTATATCTCACCTCCTTGTTCCAGAAGTTGGCATTGCTCATGGAGTTTGAAATTCTTTTTTTATCTAACTCTAAAGGGTAGCCAAAGTTAAGACAAGATCAGTTTATCCATACGGTTCTGATTTGTGCCCGCATGTGTTCTTGTGCTTTCTTTCCTTTTTGTTTCCTTTCTTTTTCTCTACATTCTCTCCCAACTCCACTCTCATTCTTGCTGTGAATTTTTTTTTAAACAAATTAGTTTTTATTTTTATTTTTTATTTTATTCTCAAGTTAGTTAATATACAGTGTAGTATTGGTTTCAGGAGTAGAATTCAGAGATTCATCACTTACATTTAACACCGGTGCTTATACCAAAAAGTGCCCTCCTTAATGCCCAACAGCCATTTAACCCAGCCCCCACCTCCATCAACTCTGTATTTGAGTTTCTTTTGGTATGCCTCCCTCTCTGGTTTTACTTTTCCTTCTTTTCCCCCTATGTTCATTTTTTATCTTTCCGCTCTTTTGAGCACTTATTATTTGCCACTTCTTGGGCTATGTGCTGTATATTTAAATATGAAATACAATTCATCCATGTTTTAAGAATCTTAAAGATAAACCTTAAGTTATTTTAAAAGTAGTCCGGTCTAAATCACTGCATTTCTCATCCATGTTGGATAATTCAGGATAGGAAGTGGAAATAATTACTTGTTCATATTGCTCAATTATGATCTCTCTTCCAGGTGATCAAACTGCCTATAATACGGTAAAGAAATTTCTGTTTAAATTATCCACAATCATAAACATTTTAAAGACTTGGATTATGTCTTTTTTTCCATTTTTGTACCCGTTTCAAATTATCCAAATCTCATGACCAAACTCATTTGAAATCCCGTGATTCCAGTGGTCACTTCTCTAGATATTTTCTAGTTACTCTATGTCTTTCTTGAAATGCGATAATCAGTAATTACTATGGTGTTTCAAGTGTAGACAACAAGAAATAACGTCTTTAGGCACCGAAGTGATAATTTTTCTTGAGTTACAAATGATGTTCAAATACTGTCATATTTTGAAGTTTAAATTACTTGTCCTTAAGTTATAACTTTAATCTACCCCTAATTAAAACCACCTACTACTTTATTGTTCATTCATGCTGACCTGTAAAGTTCTCTATAGCTTATTCTCATTTATTTATTATGGCAGTCTCCAGGAAATATTGAATAGAATCAGAACACTTAGATATTTTACCGTTCCTCAAGAAGATTTTATTAATATTGCTTAATTACTGCAAGATTAACAACCCTATTTGCATCTGTTTTCAGTATGAAGCCCTGCAGAAACTATGTTATCAATTTTATTTTTATCCACTGCATCTCCTCACTAAGAAAATTCTTTATTTTTGATACACAGTTTTCCATAATCCTCTTCTAAGTTAAATATCACACTTTTGACAATTTTGAAAATAATTTTTTAAAATTACCCTTACCCACATAAAAATATATACTCTTTTAAAAAAAATTGATGTTTATTTATTTTTGAGAGAGAGACAGAGAATGAGTAGGGGAGGGACAGAGAGACAAAGAGAGAGAGAGAGAGAGAGAGAGAGAGAGAGAGAGAGAGAGAATCCAAAGCTGACTCTAGGCTGCAAGCTCTGAACTGTCAGCACAGAGCCTGATGTGGTGCTTGAACTCATGAACCCGTGAGATCATGACCAGAGCCAAAGCTGGATGCTTCACCAACTGAGGCACCCAGGCGGCCCTCCAAAAATTTATACTCTTTAACCTTTTTTTACCAAGAGATCATATGACACATTGTTTTCCCTCACAATCATACATTCTCACTTTTGCTCTTACAGTTATTCTAGTTATTGCTGTTGTCCGTAACCCTCTGTTATGCATTCTGCTGGGATGCCTCTCAAGGGTAGGAAGTACATCTGCTGTCTACTTTGAGTGTCTACACACTGCTTGGTTCAGCACTTCAGTTCTGAAGTATAGATCAGATATGTATGTACGAGATAGAATTTGCCTCTATTAGAATGGAAATTCCATCAAATCAGAGACTTGGTTTTGTTTACTGTTGTGCTTCAATATCAAGAACAGTATTTTTCACATAAAATGCTTAATACATATCTGTGAATTTACACTTTTAGAAGTACATCATTAATCTTCTACAAGCAACTAATGAAGAGATTCTTATTAAGTTGTATTGAACCATAAGTGATTTTATTAAATATCATTGAGCATCTCTTACTGTCCAATGCTTATCATGGTCTTCTCACATGGGGAGAAAATTTCAATGGTCTACTAGTTTCCTGGCACCCAGGCAACTTACAGTGACATGCAAAACACTTTGGCCAGTTGCACCAAATTTTATCCTTGAGTTCTTACAAACATTTGGGTGTTTGCCAAGAACTCCTGCTGGTCTGTTTACTAAAGAGTCTTAGTACGCTTTTTTTTTTTTTTCTTTTGAGTCCTTAGTATTTAACATCTTTTAATTTGATATTTCTCAATCTCAGTTTCAAAAGGCAACTTGGGAATCCTTTAATGACTTCCTCAGTGAAGTTGGAATAAAAAAATAATCTATATATATATTTTTAACACTCGATATGCTTATGAGACCAGAGACATGAAATAGTTCCATTGACCCTTCAACTTGCACTTCAAATATATTGAAGGTCTTTTAACATTGAGAGTTTGGTTCCTTGCAAAGGTCTTCTTGCCTCTGGGCTGTGTCGGTTGGATGCATCTGGACCTTCACTCCTCTAGGTGGTCCCAATTCCATTCACTTGGCAAGTCCCTGACTTTCAAAAATATATGTTTTATTAAGATAATCTCTTTAGCCAGCTAAGCATGAATAATTTTTACTTAATCATTTGAAGTGCCAAGCCTCATCTATTTCCTCAGTGGCCACTTGTATTATCCTGAAATCTTACTTCTCCAGCTCAACAGGAGGAAGTTTCACCCAGTTAATACATAAAATATTGAAGTCCCTTCCTATTACAACCCTGCTCTATTTCTGAGACTTCCTTAAAGACTGGCAATTCTTTTATTCTTTTGGGTTATCTTTATTTTCCAGGTTTTTAAGAGTTCTTAAATTATTTAATAATGGTATTTAACATTTAGAGACTCTGTAATACTGCCTTGTCATGAAGGATTTGTAAAGTCACTCAGACTAGTCTCAGAAGGTCTGTTACCTTTGCTCTTGGCCATGTGTAGCCGAGCTCCCGTGGTGATCAAGAGTCCGACTGTCACTATTCCTTAGGAGAGCATCTCCTCTCTTCCCGTCAGCCTCGGCTATTCTTATCACTTCTGTCAGAGGAGTGGTCAAGGCAGAGACGTGCATCAGCAGGCTAGGCCACTTTATGCCACTGTTCTTATTCAGCTTCTTTGAACTGAGACAGCCTGGTACTCGGTGTGCTAGAAGATCCTTGTTCTGGGTGTGTATTAGCACGGAATTTGTCTTCATTTTTTTTTTTTATCTCCCATTCATTCTTAAAACCACTTCAATCTGCCTCTTGCCCCAACCACTCCACTGAAACTACTTACTTGCAACTCCACCAAGAATTAAAGTCAAATCAATGGGTGACAACGGTGCTGCTAAAACTCAAGTCAGAGAAAGACAAGTACTGTGTGATGTCACATATTTGTGGAATTAAAAAAAAAAGCCAAATTTATAAAACGTGAGAAAATGGTGGTTCCCAGGGGATGGGAGTTGGCGGGGGAGGGCAGATGTTGTTTAAGGGTACAAACATACAGCAAGCAGTAAATAAGCCCTAGAGATATAATGTATAGTACATCATAGACAACACTATGTATTATAATCATCAAACTTGCTAAGAGACTAGAACTTAATTATTACAACTACTAAAAAGAAAGGATAACTATGTATCATGATAGAGGTGCCAATTATCACTACAGTGACAATCGTATTACATACAATGTATCAAATTGACATGTTGTACGTCTTAAATTTACACCATATGTGTCAAATATATTCGAATGACAAAAAATAAATGAATAAAGAATAAAACTTAAATGTGAGGCCGACTTCGGCTCAGGTCATGATCTCACTGTCTGTGAGTTCAAGCCCCTGTGCTGATGGCTCAGAGCCTGGAGCCTGCTTCAGATTCTGTATCTCCCTCTTTCTCTGCTCTTCTCTTGCTCACACTCTGTCTCTATGTCTCTCAAAAATAAATTAAAAAAAAGTTAAAAAAAATTTTTAAAAAATGTGCATACAACTCACTTGGAGATCTTATTAAAATGAAGATTCTTTTTTTTTTTGCAGGCATCAGCATATTTATTTATTTATATTTTTAATTAAAAATTTTTTAATTTAACTTTTTTAAAATTTATATCCAAGTTAGTTAGCATGTAGTGCAACAATGATTTCAGTAGTAGATTCCTTAATGCTCCTTACCCATTTAGCCCATTCGCCCTCCCACAACCCCCCCAGTAACTCTTTGTTTGTTCTCCATATTTAAGAGTCTCTTATGTTTTGTCCCTATATTATTTTTGTTTCCCTTCCCTTATGTTTATCTGTTTTGTATCTTAAAGTCGTCATATGAGTGAAGTCATATGATATTTGTCTTTCTCTGACTGACTGATTTTGCTTAGCATACTACCCTCTAATTCCATACACATAGTTGCAAATGGTAAGATTTCATTCTTTTTGATTGCCGAATAATACACCATTGTGTGTGTGTGTGTGTGTGTGTGTGTGTGTATTATATATATATATATACACCACATCTTCTTTATCCATTCATCCATCGATGGACATTTGGGCTCTTTCCATGCTTTGGCTATTGTTGATAGCCTGTAAACACTGGGGTACATGTGGCCCTTCAAAACAGCACACCTGTATATTTTGAGTAAATACCTAGTAGTGCAAATGCTGGGTCGTAGGGTAGTTCTATTTTTAATTTTTTGAGGAATCTCCATACTGTTTTCCAGAGTGGCTACACCAGCTTGCATCCCCACCAGCAATGCAGAAGGGTTCCTCTTTCTCTGCATCCTTGCCAACATCTGTTGTTGCCGGAGTGGTTAATGTGAGCCATTATTAAAATGAAGATTCTGATTCAATTTGCCAGGATGGGGCCTGTGATTCTGCATGAAAATGAACTCCAGGGGATGCTTGAACTGACTTTAGTAAACTGTACTTTGTTTGTTCTTTGTTTTTTGGGTTTTTTTTTTTTTTTTTTTTTTTTTTTGTTAAGAGAGAGAGAGAGAATGCCAACTGGGGAGAGGGGCAGAGAGAGAGAGAGAGAGAGAGAGAGGGAATCTTAGGCAGGCTGCACGCTGAGTGTGAAGTCTGACACGGAGCTTGATTCCATGACACTGGGTTTATGACCTGAGCTAAAGTCAAGATTTGGACACTGACACTGAACCGGCGGAGCCACTCGGGCCCCTAAACTGCACTTTGTATACAGGCACTAGACCCTCCCTTAAACAGGACAGCTTTCCAAAAATTCTCTACTCTTTTGGATTTTGCTAGGCCACTCTCTTGGTTCTCCTTCTGGCTAACTATTCTTCTCATAAGCTTTTCTTCATTCCACTTACTCTGTACCTAAATGTAAGTACACCCCAGACTTTCATTCTCCATCTACTTCTCTTTCTAGGGTGATGGTTCTTAAACTTTAGTGCACAAAGAAAGTTAGCTGGCAAATTTATTAGAAATGTAGTTTCCTAAACTTCACTCTAGAGATTCTGATTCAGTAGGTTGGGGTGGAGTTCATAGTCTGTATTTTTAATTCTGTTAAAGGAGTTTCTTGGGCCACAATTTTGAGAAGCATTGACTTCAGGGCACTCATCCGCTCTCCATGCTTTCCCCATGCCCTAGATGATTTCCAAATCACACCTACGCTCCAGCCCTATCCATCATATGAGCTGACTACTTAGTATTTCAATCTGGATATTCAAAAAATTCAAAATGTTGGAGCTAAATTTATTAACCTCCCTCCTCTGCCCAACCTCTTTTTCTTCCTCTGAAATAATGATGAAACCTGGTTAGAGTTTGTGTCCAAGGAATACCTGACTCCTGGGGATTGCTACCTATAGTGCAGTTGGCATAAAAATCATCCCAGGAGAGTTTGCTAAAAATGCTGAGTCACGAACTCCTCAAATGCTGATTCCTTCAATCTGGAGTGAAGCCCACAGATGTGCCTTTTTAACGAGGCTCTCGGCAATGTTTCTGATAAAGATGACTCCCAGCCCCAACTTTAAAAAATGCTGCCTTAGAGATTCTCCTGCAATTCCTAGCATTAGGAACATAGAGGCTTTGAAAACATTTTCCACAGTAGAGGTATCGTGGGGAATAAAAGATAGTTTAACCTTCCCCTCTAAGTGAAATCAACGCACTTCTATCTAAAGTCAGTTTCGGGTCAAGTTACCAGCCCCTCCTTGCTAAAATGATGGATACCCCAAACGCTTTCGGTACAGTTATTTTTGGATTACCAATGATTTGTTCCCATGCCAGTTACTCCCAGAATAAAGAATACTTTCTTGCCACTTCTTTTCCTTTTTCCTCCCTCTGGTCTCATTTCCGTGAGGATACATTACTGGTTTAAGAAATTGAATACCAAAACCTATAATATCTCAGGTAGACAGTACATACCACCAGGTGGAGAGAACATCTATTGTTTAATTTATATCTCTCCAAGGAAACTTTTTCAGACCACCTCCACTAGCAGAAGCTCAACTAATAACACTTTTTTTTTTTTTTTTTATCTTAAAGAGCCCTGGTTTGTATTCTGTTGTATACAATCTGTGTAGAGTTTCAATCCTTTGTTAGTCCCAACCTGACTTCCTTAAGGCTGTGGGCGAATTTGCTTTGTTGCCTGAAAGAATTCTAACTTGATGCTTTCCTCAGTTGTCCTTATGAACACATTATGCTCTTAGTTCAAAAGTGAAATGATTTTGCTGAAGGTCATGAGAATAAAATTGGAGTTCAATTAGTCACTTTGAGACAGGCTACTAAGTGGCTGATCCCTTTTTAATCTTTAACAAGCTCCATTATTCACAAAGGCAAATTGATGTCAGCTTTTAAGGAATCTAAAGTAATGCAAACCACATAACTTTGAAATATTTAAATATTTTAATTCCCAGGATGAAATATGTTTTTCATACTGATTAGACTCTGAAACTGGTTTTAAATGGAAACAGTGCCAAACAGAGGCTGAAACGCAAATACATTTACATCAGCGTAAAGGGTCTTGATTCATTTTAATTTTATCTCTTCGCAAACTACATATGCATAATGTTATCTCGATGTTCAGTCTCAGCCTCCTCTACATATCAAAATGTACAACGAAGAGATAATTTTTCCCCCTGAGGAAAATCAGCGGGCGCTGAAAAGATAGGCAATCTACCTAGGTTTTATCCTGAGTCTTTGGCTTTGATTTCAGGTGGTTGAGGCACTGATTAACCCTATTTTCCTAAATCCAAAGCAAGATAATTTACTTGAGATGACTTCATCCGCAGATATTTTTTATAGTTCGCAGCTATTCTTTGAAATAGCTTTCATCTCTTTATTCCTTTCCTCTACATATTCCTTTTCTCCATTCCCTTCCTCCCAGCTGCAAAGATTTGCCCTCTAAGAGAGTAGGGGAGGGAAGAAACCTGGGGCGGACGCGGAGCCGGAGCTGGAGCCTGGGAAGCCAGGATCTGGTTTTGTTATTGGTCGGCTGCTGCCTGATGGATAGACCAGGGAGGCGTGAACTCTTCAGTCTGTTCTGACGGAGCTGAAGTACAGAAACCATATTTACAGGTAAGAGCAAAAAAGGGAAAAGAAAATTATTTTCTTCGAAATAGAATGCTTCTCAGTGCCTGTTGAGACAATTTTATGATATGATCATTATTCTGAAGACATTTCCCGCAAGTGTGTCCCATTCATTGATTGTTTTGGGGAGCTTTGGCTGAGCTGTTTCTTCTCCCTGCAAAACCATTAGCTGATAAAAACACCAGAGGCATGGCTTAACCCTCGGTAACTTTCCTGGAAAGTGTTATTGATGCAAAATTAATAGAGAAAAGGAGTCACCGTGTGTCTTTTTTGCTTTTTTCAAGTTTATGTGATTGGGAATGAAAGGAAGGATGAGGAAAGCCGTGTAAATTCCACAGGTTCTGGGAAAATGGAGTTTTCTCTGAATATACGACATAAAATTTCATGTGGTGGTTTTCGATATTAACAATACAGTAAGTGGTCTAGGAAAATAATTTTTTTGCATTAATTTAGAATGAACGAGTGGTGTGCTTTTAAGTTCTTTTATTTAACTTACTCCTCTTGATAAACCTCATGCTCCTGAGTGGTTGTATCATTGTATTTAGTAAATTGTAAGCTTATGAGGTAATTATCATATATGCACGGGGCTGTTTTCATTTTAAAAGCTCAAAAACCCGTTTCTGAAGGATTAAGCATTTCTGTAAAAAATAGCATCTTAACAGGTAAATTTCATTAGCAGTTTCATTTATCAATCAAATATATCCAGACAAGGGTTCTTTTGGAGCATTTATATTGTTGGTGATATCACTAGGGCAATGATTTTTTTTTAACAGCTTGGAAGTTAAGATTTTAACTTTACCAGTTGCTTGTATGTCTTAATATTGTCTTTTATTTTCCCTTAGGGAAAATAGCTAGAGTTCTAAATATGTAGACTAAATGACACACTTACAGTAAAAAGAAAAATAATTTTACTACAAGTCATTTAATTTTATAGTTCTTTTAATTCATAAATATGGGTCAATTAAGGGAGGGGACACCTCATTAAAACTGAGCTTCTTTTAAGAAATATTACTACTGACTTGGGCCCATTGGCAAACAATTAATACTTGTTGATTATACTAAAATAAAAACCTTTCGCTGGTGTAAATGATGTGTTCAAATATTTTTTAAATACTTCCTTTGAATCACAAACTAAGAGGAATGACTACATATAATATCTAAGAATTTCTTTATCTCGTTTCTGCTTTTGGTTTTCATTTGAGAATGGATTTTGGTTTTGAGTGAAAGACAAAAACATAACAGTTCTTGCAAAATTAAAAAAAAAGAGGGGGAGAAAAATTACTGAATATTAGGAAAGATTACTTACATGATGGAGAACTATCTTAAATTTCCAAAATGTACTAAATATAGCTAATAATATGTTCACACACTTATGTCATACTGACCCAAGCAAATTCACTTGCATGGTTTGTTTTGAACTATTTCTGGATTTCAAAAATCATTATAGGATGCTGAAATGTTGCCATGTTTCTAATTATTGATGAAATCTTCTGAGCTTGGTTTTTGAAACAAAATGATGGTAGAAATTAATCTATCCCTAGGTTGTAATTTAAGGTGATCTAGGAGACCAGATATTCACCTCCCAAAACGTGTTAGACAAAAATATGTCAAGGCAGTTATATTTTTTGGAAATTATAAATTCTGAGTAAAGCTACCTCCAGGAATGAAGGGGAATTGATGAAAATTAGAGAGCAGAGTTCCACATGGTTTTAAATTATTCTGTTTCCTTGGAAACCAGCTGCTGCAGATGCATTTTGCTTTCTTTGGCTAAAAATATCATCCTTTTAATAATCGCTAAGGGAAAGGTTCTGAATAAAACCCGAGTATATTGTTGCTGCTTTTTATAATTTCCTTAATGGCTCACATATTTTGGATGAAGAGGAGATAAACCCTGTCTCAATCAGCATTTCCTATCATCCGCTGGCAGACGTCTGCACGAGGCGCCTGCAGGAGAAGTCTCCATGAGATAACTATGGTAGCTTTCACTGCAGAGACTACAGGAAAAAGGGGGGCGGGGACGGGGAGGCGGGTGTGTGTTGGGGGTGTGTGTGCGCGCGCGCTTGCTAGAGTGGAGGCAGGAGAGGAAAAAAAAAAAAAAAAAGGCATGAAAGAAAACAGTGAAGAGCTTCCTGCCCAAGTGAAGGATGAAACAAGGCAAATGAAAACCACGGAAGGCTGTTCTGTGAGAAATTGCAAAAGCAATACCATTTGTTTTTCCTCTGGACTATTTTTAAGATTCAAGTATGGGTCTTTCTAGGTTATAGGTTTATATGTTATGTGTGTTCCCTTTGCGCAATACTTTCCTTTTTCTCTTCATGTTCCTAGTGGTTAGTAGTGTACTGAACGAGACAATAAAATTAAGAAACTTATTTGAATGCATCAATATTTTAATCTTAGAAAGAAAAGCTTGAGATATATGTTCAGGTTATGGATAATGAAGAGGATTAAATTCATATTTTGACAGATTAAGACATTTTTAAACTTAATGTCCATTACTACTTCTGTAATGCTGTCATTTCTTTACCTTTGTAATCTAATATATACAAAATTACATCTCACATACAACCTGAAAATGTTTCAATATTATTAACATAATGTATTTGAAATTTACAAAGAATTAATATAGATACAAATAGATTCTTTTTTGTTTTATTTGAAGACTTTTGCTTTATTTGGAAATAAAATTTCATTCTGTGTGCCTTTTTTAAAATAAGAAGTAAAAACACAACTATCAGCATATTTTACACTAAGCAATTTCCTAAATTAAAACATTTTCAGAAATAAATACACAAATATAAATATATTCATTATAAACTCTTTTCTCTCTCAGCGAATTGTTGAGAGAGAATCATCATAAAGCTTTTCTATCTTTCGTATTATTCTGTTACAATTCAAGTGAGATTCCTAACTCCTTTTTCTCTTTTAACTCTCATTTACATGTTTTTGACGTATAATACTTCATTTCCATAATATTAACCTTAGTCTTTTAGATTTATTGTTAGCGATGTAGCAAATAAAGTACCACGTGCTTAAACTATATTTTAATATATTTAATATCTAGCCAATACATTATCCAAATTAATTTGGTATGTCAGGACATTATTTTTCAAAAAGAGTTAGGGTAATGGGAAGTGCTTCGTTTTCATCAATTAACATGAGCAAAGCACTTCTGTGGCCGCGCTCACAGCATAAAGACAGATGACATTAAAGAGCACACTAACAAATCAGATGGACTAGGAGATGGATTGTACAACCTGGGCAAATAACCCTTATTTTAAGCGCGATCAAAATTATTAAGTATATGTCAGTTCCTGAAAATAATGCATTGTACAGGCTGACTCTCAGTTGCAGATAATTTTAAAGTACAATTTGTTAGTAATGCCTCTTTACTGCTCGATGGGTCTTTATTTGCTAAAAGTACCTTGCCAGATTCATAGGTAAGTTTACATGGGCCTCTTAAGTCTCACAAAATGTATTCAGGAAAATGAAATATTAATAGCTTCCCCTATAATGTAGGTAGACAACTTTATAACTGTAATGGAAGTATGCTAGTTTGGCAAATAACCCCACACTGCCGGGAATAGGAGGATGAGATTTAAAAGAAATGGAAATTACACCAGGGTAAGAAAGCTTGGGTCTGGTTTCACAGTGTTCAGATTGTGCTATGTACCCATGTGATTCAAGCAAAGGAAAAATTAATTTAACATTTGTACTCCTGTAGGCCATAATGCAAAAATGTTATTGATCAGAAGTTATTTTTGACTTAGTATATATTTAGCACCTGATAGGATAAGGGCTTGGAGAGGTATAGAAAGACCGTGGATCCCAAACAGCCTCATTACTCTTTAAATACCACTTTGTAAATCAAAAAGCAAGGAGTGGATTTGATTATCAAGCTAATGATCACGTTTGGATGTTTCACCGACTAGATGAATCAGTTGGGCAGATCATTTGCTTTCTCAATCAATTGTTCAGATCTCAGTTGTTGTAAGAGACCAAATGGTTTGACCCCAAAATTGCTGAATGTGCGTACTCAGAATACAGACTCAACATAACTTTTCAAGCATTTAATGCTAGATTATGATGACCTTGATAAATGTCAATGCTAATTCTAAGAATAACATTTTAGCAAGAAAACCCCTTGACAAAAGCTCAACTTTGCTATTCTTTCTAATCTCATGGCTAAGAGGTGAATAGAACTTACGTGATTTATTTCCAAAGTCTTTGTACTTTAGTGAGATCAAGAGCTTAACACATTATCTAACAATATGATAACAAAAGATGATACACACATTTCTTTTTTTTATGTTTAAAAAAGAAATGTTTGTTTATTTTTGAAAGAGAGAGTGGGGGGAAGGGCAGAGAAAGAGGGAGACACAGAATCCCAAGCAGGCTCTGCCCACAAACCAGGAGACCATGACGTGAGCCTAAATCAAGAGTGGGATACTCAACCAACCGAGCCGCCCAGGTGCCCAGTGTACACTCATATCTGTATTTCTCCTGATTCTCATGCACATTTGTACAAAAACCATCAACCGCCAGAGAAAAGTAGTAATTATGTGAATTTTTAGATCTTGAAAGAATATTGACTATGAAGTCCTTTGGCGAATATGTATTTGGTTTTCATGTATTCCCTTTGAATATTTTAGTCTTCTGTTACCCTAGAAGCATGGGACTGGCCTGTAGAGATAGTTTCTTCCTGGATTGTTCATTTTACCTATCTAGAAAGATAGGCACGGAGAGGGATTCCCATAGTGATTTTTTTAGTAAGAAGCTGAGCATTTGCTTAGGCAAAATAACAACAGCCAAACACTATGTGTTTGTATTAAATATTGGACATAATGCATTAAATACTGGATGCAAGAAAAGGATGCTTGAGGACTTTGGAAGAAGGCAAAAAAGCATGGTGTGGCCAGATGGTGCCGAAAGCATAACAGCATGGAATTTTCGAGTTGCACAGAACTCTCCACTTTAGACCTGCCCCTGGTATCCTTTTACTGATGTCTTTGACTTACTGTCATAGTCTCCGTGACTTTTTTGTGAGCTTGCTGTCAGGGTAAAAAATGAGTTTTAGTTTTGTTTTCTAGTAACTATTGATACAGTTTGTTGCTGTCATGTTGTGGCTATATCACAATATATTTAATAAATGAAACAAATAATTCCCCAAACAGGACTCCTGAATGCATTTACAAAGATTTCCTTTTCTATCCCAGGTTAGGCTAGCCACGGAAAATCAATATCTGTCATCAGTCATTACCCAGGTGATACTGGGTGTGATGCTGTCAGCATATTAAACCAGAAATATTCTAGAAAAGATTTTCAAATATTATAAAAGAAATTCATCTTTTGCTTTCTTAGAATTCCTTTCTGGTAGCTCATATTCAAGTTTTAGATTCTTTGCCCACTATGATAACTAAATCAGTAAGGGGTCCCAAGTGGACCCTCTTCTGCTGTGTGCTGAAGTCCTTTAGGGCTCAGTGCCTCATGGGAAACTGAGCTTGGGGACTCCCAATTTAAGCTTCTATATTCAGAGATCTCCACACAACTTAGGGGCAGAGTCAGTAAAAACAGCCCAGAATCACCTTAGGCTTGTCCTACCCTTTCTGCCACAGCTTCTTGGTGTAGTCGTGATAGGCACTTTTTTGACTTCTCTATAAACTTTTATTCAACTATCTTAACTATAATTCCCGGTGGCAGGGTGTCCTTTGTCGCTATTGACAACATCTAATATAATGCCTGATGCGAACTATGTGCTCCCAGATTATTTTGCTGATTGAATAAGAGAATAATGGCGTCAGATTGTTATCTTGCTCTTTTCTTGTACCCTCCCAGTGACAGAGGCCCCTTCCATTCTGAGATAGTCCCTTCCTTCTAGGTGCTGCTCTGTTAATGCACTGTTTTCAGTGTAACAACATCCATGTCACATAGATGTTGTTAAGTCATGCAAAATTACATATTACAGGCATTCGATTGTACAAAGTCCATTTGAGCTCACCTACCTTAACAGGGGATTTCATCTGCATACATTCCACATTTCCTGATTCCACGCACTGTACTGTTTCATTATACCATTGCTATGTTTTTGATACACACACACACAGAAATCATCACATATTAAATGAATGGATTAGTTGTAAGTTAACATAATTAATACTAATATAATTCTAATTGCATGTGTATTAATATAAAAACATTAAATAATATTTGTGTAAGAAAATGTAGTAATATGTATTTTACCAATCTGACTACTCTCATATATATACTCTTAGTCAATTATTCTTCACTCTCTCTCTTTTTTTTAAATGTTTATTTATTTTTGAGAGACATAGAGACAGAGTATTAGCAGGGGAAGGACAGAGAGAGAGGGAGATACAGAATCTGAAGCAGGCTCCAGGCTCTGAGCTCCCAGCACAGAGCCTGACGCGGGGCTCGAACTCACAGACCGTGAGATCATGACCTGAGCCGAAGTCGGCTGCTTAACCAACTGAGCCACCCAGGCGCCCCTATTCTTCACTCTCTTGAGTTAAGGTGTTCGACAATATTTTTCTTCTGCTCTGGGCCCACTTTCTGCATTTATATTGTGTTCTGGTGAACAATTCTAAGCCATAATGCCTGGCAAATGACAGTGCTGAATCAACTACCAAGAAACTGAGGTTGCATGCTGAGAGTTAATATATCCATTATAATATGTCTCAAAGTAAAGGTAGGCAGATAATATAGCAGTAGTGGAAGTCCCACAGGCCACCGCAGCCAGGTAGAACTGACCAAAAAGAAAAAAAAAAAAGAATTTTATGCTTTGATGTGATGTTTGGGAGTCTGAAGAGAAAGAGTGATTCCTAATATATTATTTGTATGCACATTTGTATGGGAGCTATACTGTGGTATACATATATATATACCTTAAATAGGTGATTTAATCAGCCAGTCAGCATACCAGAAATGTATACTTTGAGCCAGCAGGGTAGTTTAACTTTGGCTTGCCTATTAGTTTTTTAGGTAGTACGGTATAATAATTGATGGGATGCATAATGGACTTTGGAGTCAGGCAAACTGTAGTTCGGCTCTTAGCTGTATCGTCTTATTGCCTCTCTAAGTTGGGCAGCTTGCTTAAGCTATCTGAGCCTCTGTTTCCCTGTCTGTAAAATTCAGTTGTCAGCCTGGGTGATATTGTAAAGATTGATAGATATATATTGAACGCTTCAACACAGAACTTGGAATATAATATGGAATTGTGTGTAATTTTAGTTATTAATGTTATTGCCAGTCATCCTTTTCTGTATACAAGCTCAGTAGAAGTCAGGAATAGAAGAATGGAGCCAAATAATACCCGGGATTTTTAATGGCCTCCTAAGGATTATTCTTCATTAAAGGATTAAAAAAACTCATAAAATTCCACTAGATTGGCAAGTTTTTCTACTTTTCCATTTTAACTGCAATGAAATCATTGGACTTCAGCTGGTTAAGTTAATATTATATGAGATGGTGTTTTTCTTTTTTTTTTTTATAATTGTGAAAACAAATCCTAGAATCATTAATGGATAGCAATGGTAGGACTTTCAAAATATCAAACTGGTATGGCATTTTTCAAAGTTCTGAGAAATGTTATTGAATATTCCATGAAAAAATATTATTTTCTTTTAAGTTTTATTTCAAGAGAGAGAGAAAAGATGCAAGTGAGGGGGAGCAGAGAGAGAATCCCAAGCAAACTCCACACTGTCAGCACAAAGCTCCATGTGGTGCTCGAACCCACAAACCGCGAGGTCATGGCCTGAGCCGAAGTCAGATGTTGAACTGACTGAGCCACCCAGGTGCCTCCCCCCAAAATTCTATGCTTAAATAAATTTGCAAGAATCTGGACAAAATTTAAACAATAACAATTTTTGTATAGCCTTTATTATGCTAATGAACAGTGAGAGTCTCCAGAAAGGGTATATAGTATTAAGAATTTTTAAGACCTGTGGGTCACAAATCCCCTTTCCAACACAAAACTTCATCCATTAAAATGTTGTGGATCAAGTTTGATTTATGCTACATTAATCATTTTTATTAATCATTATAGACAGATGTTATGTCTATAATCTCTTGAAGAATCTCTACCTCAAAGGCTAAAACATGGTATATGTTTTAATAATTTTTTCAATATGAGAATATTTCCAATGTTTCCAATATAAAAACATTTCCAAAATTATTCCATGAATAACATATTCTTCATAAGTATAATGTATTCAAATTTTATATTCTTTTTTCCACCTATGATTTGTTTTTAAATTTCTACAAAGTGCTTATATTTCAGAATATTTACTGTCAACAAAGGAGCATTATGTCCAAAATACATAAGAAATATACATTCTAAGCTTCGTGTGATTTGAGGATAATACTTATTTCAGAGTCATTGTAAGTGCCAATGAGATAACACATTCATAGGATGTAGTTTCTGGCACCAAGTAAGAACTCAGAACATTATTATGATCCATTTATTTAAAAGAAAAGCAATTTATTAATCAAGAAAAAAACATAGGACAATTATGAAGAAATCCCAAAGAATTCTAATTTAAATTCTATGAAGGCATTTGGGTGTAAAAAGTGTTCATGACCTATTTCTTCTGTAAAGGTAATGTAAAAATACCAAAAATCACAAACCAGAGTGTGCTTCTTATAGCTATAACAAAATGTTTCTAAGCACAAAAGATGTATATACTTTACTGGGAAAAAGAATGTTAAGTAACTTAGACAAAGACACACAACACAAACACACAGAAACCCATTGATAATGGAAAGAAATGGGAAAGGGTAGTTCTAACTCACAAATATTCAGAGAAAACCAATTTCAAGCAGTAAAGATGCCATCAAAAGTCCAGAAAGATTGTGGTAACGAAAAGTATGTTTCCAAGTGCCCAAATGCCTAGGTTTGAATGCTGCTTCTAAAAGTAATTAATTCTCTGACCTTTGTCTAGTCACCTTCTTTCTCTGTGCTTTAGTTTTTCTTTAGAAAATGTTAATGCCTGCTTCATATGTGTGCAAGGAAGATTAAGTGAGATGATATATATTGTATTAGTTTTTTATTGCTGTGTAACAAATTACCACAAATTTAACAACTTAAAACCACACGCATTTATTAGAATATAGGTCAGAAGTCCTGCACTGTGTGGCCAAGTTCTTTGCTCAGGATCTCACCAAGGTGTCAGTTGGCTGAGTTCTTGTCTGGTAATTTTGGGAGAAAATCTACCTCCCAGCTCATTCTTTTTAGCAGAATTCAGCTCCTTGTGGTTATAGGACTGTTTCCCTGTTTCCTGCTTGCTGTGGCTGGAGCTGCTCTCAGCTCCTAGAGACTGTACACAGTCCATGTCACAGGACTCCTGTCTTCAAATCAGCTACAGAGAATCTCTTGCTTTGAATCATTCTCACCCTTCATTTCTTATCTCTAGATTTAAAGGGTTCATGTGATCAGGTCAGGCCCACCTAGATAATCTCTTATCAGGTCACTGATACTGAACGTTAGTTACATATGCAAAATCCCTTTACCCTATAATGTGAACATAGTCACAGGAGTGATAGCTCCCCATATTTGCGATCCTGGGGGTATACAAGGCACGCACACTAGGGGAATAGAGATGCCACCTTAGAATCCAGTGTAATATATATATACAATGCTAGAATAATGCCTGGCATATAGTAAACACTACAGGTGTGAGCTCTTATTCTTAAAGAGCATCTGAAAAACTCACAGAAATTTAAAAAAAAAATAGCAATGCCACAGTTATAGCGATGGTGTGGTAAAATGATATCCCAGTGCACCCTTAAGGAAGCAAATTGGTAGAACCTTTCTGCCAGGTAATTTGGCAATGCGTATTGAAAATTCAGTACTTCCACTTCCAGGACTTTATCCTAAAGATATAATCAGAGATATCCACAAAAGTATATGAAAGAAACGTTAATTGTACTTGATTTATAATAATAGATACTTAGAAACCAAGCACCTTCCTTTAGAGTTTGCTACTATGGCATAGGTATCCAATGAAATGCCATGTAGCCTAAAGCACAAAAATAAAAATAGAATGAAACAAAAACACACAGTTTTTGAAAAATATTGAGTGAGAAGGAATATCCTCTTGTTATAAGTGGAGAAATCATAGGCTCCAAAATTGTATATATGGTGTTAATCAACTCATACTCTTTCCTGGAGCGTTAAGTGACCTTTTGGCAAGACATGGTCACTTGACAAGGGAGGGAATATACCCTGACAAGTCTCCTCAGATTGTAGGGAAAACTAGATTTCTAGAGTCTCCTTGGGGAGTCCCAGCATCCTTCTTAGAGTTTGAGTTAGGCTTTTGGCAAGACAGGACCACTTGACAAGGAGGGAAACACCCTGATGCTGTCTGGCCATGCCCATCTTCTAGAACAAGAGCATCCTTAAGAGAAGTCTGCATATCTCTCTCTCTCTCTCTCTCTCTTTTTTTTTTTTTTTTTGTGCTGTTGGCATTCATTCAGTGACTCAGTGCAAATAGTATGGTGTGGTCCTTTATTCCTAATGTATCACCCTGCTTTATATTAAACTGGCTAAATTACCTTCTCAGTCAAGGTTTTAGAGAATGGTTTTTGTTTCGTTTCAGCTGTAATGCAAGACATGTGCAATACATAATATGTAGCAATGGAGGATGTAGAAGTTAACAATTATTAGGAAAGCACCTAGAGTGTACATTCTAACACTACACAACAGCTACTAACCCCACTTTACAGGTGGGAAAATGTTGAATCAGAGAAATTAAGTAATTTGCTGAAGCACTCCTATTTAGGAAATGGTGAAACCAAATTTTTAAGCAATGGGCTTCCCTCGTTTCATCATACCATGATTCCTAATGGTTCCTGGGACTCTCTGTTTTTAAAACTATCCTCTGGAAATTTTAATGATTAGCCTAAATAAAATCCTCTGTAGTACATTTCACTGTTTCCGTACCTGAAGGCAAATTAGTGGTTAACAGTAACAACACACAGATTGCTTTTTTTCCCTAAGCTTTTTCTAGCTCCAGCTTCTCAGATCTTAAATTTCAAATTAACAGATGAGTTTTTTTTTAATGTTTATTTTATTTTTGAGACAGAGAGAGACAGAGTATGAGTGGGGGAGGGGCAGAGAGAGAGGGAGACACAGAATCCGCAGCAGGTTCCAGGCTCTGAGCTGTCAGCACAGAGCCCGATGCAGGGTTCGAACTCACAGACCGCGAGATCATGACCTGAGCCAAAGTCGGACGCTCAACCGACTGAGCTACCCAGGCACCCCAACAGATGAGTTTTTAATTGGGGATCCAGATTATCACCATGAATTCAGATTAAAGAAATTCTTCCCAGTTCCCTCTCAACCCAAAGGGAAATGTACCAAATTCCATAATATTTGGAACTAGTGTTTCTCCAGGTCTCTATAACCCAGGATAATTCCTACTACCTCTTGCTCTCTGCAACTAAATCCTTGATAAAAATCAGTGCCCAGATCTCTCCAGTCACTTAAGTGTCCACTTATCCTTTGGGGATTCTCTCTGTCCTTCTCAGACTCTTCTCCCTTGCCCTACTCTCCATCCATGTTCTCAGGACCATTCACTCATTTTTATTCTGCCTCCATCTCTACGTCCAGCTGTCTGTCCCACTCATGTTCTGGTGTTTACCAATTAACCTTGGTAATCAACCTGAGCCTATGGTTGTATCCTAGCTCTGTAGTGTCTTTATTGTGGGGGAATAAAAAGAACATAAAAACACGTTTATGTGGTTATGGAGGTTTAATATTTGTGCTGTCTGGTATTATAGTTACCTAATCAAAAATATCAACCTTGGGAATTTTGTTCTGTAAAACTTGCCTAATAAAAACAAATATTTAAGTTCTTAAGGGAGATCCATATAAGTTCTAAACTATTATTAAAAAAAAATAATTTCCATTTGTAGAAAGGTTGATGTACCCATCACTCATAGTAGTTCTGACCTCAAAATGGGAAATTGTATTTTTACCTTTACATTCTTTTAGTGATCTTTCTTGACTCAGTTATTTCTCATTACATCATAAATGGAACATAAAAATTAATAACTTACAATTTTCTTCTCTTAAATACTAATAATCTCTTGCCTTTTGCATGTCTGGGTTTGTATAAAAGTATTAAACTGTTGTTGCAAATATTTTAATTCAAAATCTGACTATTTGACAGATATACAAATAACTATTTTCATATTAGAAGCAGTATTAAGAATATTATATTATTTTATATATTTCTCAAAAGGAATTATTAGATATAGGATAAGTAATAGTATAGTACTCCCATTAGATAGATCAAGAAAACAGGATAGAAAGAACAAGCAAGCAAGCTTAACAAAACTTTATTTTTTTGGACCTCATAAACTTAAGATCATTTTTTTAGGGGACCCTGAAGTAGAATGATAAAACTTTTGACTTCTAACAAATACACAAAAAACAGCCTAATCTTTTTGATGCTTGAAAATGTAAATTAAGTCATCCATACTCTCCTGTTTGCTAACATTTTCTTCCAGCCATATACTCTTAAAACAGTATTCTATGTCCTCATCCAAGGACACTCGTGATTGCTTTTCTTTGGTCTTCCTTCCCACCTCTTACTACAGAGATCTGAATGGGGGAGCATCATCGTCTCGCAACGACTTAGCTTCTCCTGCATGATCTCACTGTCTGTTGTCATGGCAATAATTGTAGCATTGCAATGTTAGTACTACAACCAGAGCACACTCCAGTGGAATCAGATTGGCAAACACAATCTGTAGGATGAAATCTCTTTCTTTCAACAAGTGTCTGTTATGCTTTGGGATGTTTTCCCCGCCCTTTCTTTGTGCTTCCTCAGCTGTCTAGTCATACAGTCCAATCTCTCTTTAGTGATTTTGTCCAAGATTCTTCAGGGCCAACAGGACGAGAAGCATAAACAGGATCCACACAAATTATTTATATCGATTTCATATCAGCTAAGGAAAAATCTCCAAGTAGTTTCCTGTAACTAATAAAGTATATCAACATTTAAAAAAAATCCATCAATAGCTTTCAGTCTTTAGGCGCTTTTCTGCAATTCTTCTCAAACCTCTGTAAGTCACTTGAAGATAAGAGAGTCACTTCAACCAAATAATGAATGGTTATATTAGGTCACCAAGGAACATGTTTAGCTAGAGGCTGCCTGACTTTCAAACAGGGCCAGAGTCCTATATCCCTGCGGTAGCAAGTAGTGGTTGTATATTTGACTTTTTATAAATCTCGAATAAGGAACTTTAGAGAAGATGGTGAATAAAACAGTTACTAACTCTTTGTCTCCATTGTCCCATGAATAATGGTCATCATTCACTTATGCTGTCTTCTCTGCCAAACTAAAAGAAATATTCCTTTAGCGTGATAAATGAAAGATTGCAAGCAACATCACAAAGTGGTACTAGTGTATCTGAGTTAGTCCTGTTTGAAACCTGGCAGATAGGATGGCCTTCATTGTCATAAAATAACTTAGTAAATCTAGAGACCGAGGTGGTTCTAGGTAAAAAATTAAGTAATCATTTTGCTTTGGGAAGCACTTTTACTCCCCTCTTCCTTTAACTTCTTTCTAAATTCTTCCCCCCCCACACCCCCAAAAAAGAAACTATGACCTTTCCAGGTCTCTGACATGTCAGGTTTTCTGACTGTAACTGCTCATCTGAGTCACCAAGCCCCCTCTAGGTGTGTCCCTTAATTCCAGACCTTTCCCTTTCCCCATGCTTTTCCTTTACCATAGACCTGTGTTTTCTTATGAAATAGCAGGCTAACAAGTACTTTAAAAATATAAGTCCAATCTTGTCACTCCATGGCTTAAGCCCTGTGGTAGCCTCCATCCTATGTAGAGTAATAGCTGAAGTCTTCACTTCAGTTGCTACACAATCTAGCCTTGATATCTGTCTAACCTGACTGCCCACTGCGCCCAGCCCAAGACCTGGGCACACACCAGTTTTTTTGGCCTAGACTGCTTTTTCTGCATATGTCTAAACTGCTGGCGTCCGTACCTCCGCCATGTCTTCATTGCTACTTCCACACTGTGTCATTACCTCTCCAGTCAATTAAAAATGAAATGTTCTCTATCAGCCAACCTTGTAATCACTATACCACTTAACTGCTTATTTTTCTCCATAGCATCGATTTCCATATGATATATTATATATTTAATTTATTTATCTCCTTATTATGCGTCTACCCATTTCTCCAACAACACCCAGTAAAGAAACACATTAGAGAAAGGAATTTTTTTCCTGTATTGTTACTTTGTCATTCTAATGATAAGATAGTCACTAGTTCCTGATAGAAGCTCAGTAGATGTTTATTAAATAATGAATAACCTCTAAACTAAGGGCAGGAAACAAACAAATCTCATTTTTTTAAGTTTATTTATTTTTGAGAGAGAGAGAGCACACACGAGCACAAGAGAAGGAGGGGCAGAGAGAGAGAGGGAAAGAGAGAGAATCCCAAGCAGGCTGCACACTGTCAGTGCAGAGTCCAGTGTGGGTCTTGAACCCATGAACTGTGAGGTCATCACCTGAACTGATATCAAGAGTTGGATGCTTAACTGACTAAGCCACCTAGTGTGCTCCAAACAAATCTTATTTCTATAGAATGGCAGAAATGACTAAATGAGGACATTTGGATTCACTGTCTCAACAATTTGACCTGAGGTATAACGGAAAGAATGAGTCAACTAGTATTCAGAGTTGAGACTTACAGGATACAATGAAGTAGAGGCAGATGTCAAAAGCCAAAGCCATGTGCCAGCTGGGGATATGAGGAATCAGAAAATATAGCAACAGAGGAAGCCAGTGAGCAGAAGGTCTTGGAACAAGTATATCCCAAGGAAATGTGGCTACTGCAATAGAAGAAGACTATGAGGTCAACAAGAGGCACAAGGACCCAAGGTCACTACCTTTTTAAGAAAGTCACTCTAGTTAGACTTGTTCCATATTACCAAAAGGCATAGGTAGGACTGCCATGCTGAGATATAATGGCTCGAGATGTTACCTTTTCTTGGTAGCATATATTGTGCAGTGTCTTGTAAAGTCAGTTTGTTCCTCTGGCTGATATTTTCTAGCAAAGGCATTTCAGGTGTTGTGCTGGGTGATTGGAAAAGAGAGGTTTTGATTTCTTCATCTCTTAGCCCTTTGGAGTCACATATCTGAACCATCCTTTGTCTTTCTTGTAGAGCCAGTCCAAGTTGGGCTTTAAAGTACAATGTACACTAAAAATTGCTCCTTTAATTTTATAAACAAGATAATAAAGGAAAGGGGGATGGGGAACAGAAAACCTAATGGTGCGAAGGACTGCTTCTGAATGCGAATGGGGGCATTGGCCAGGTTTTAGAGCAGCTTAAACTCGGAAAGCAGGGGACGAAATGACTTCAACCTGAGTAGCAGTTTCCCTCTTTGGCCTGGGCGTGCCTCTCTACTTCCCCACCGTCCATGCTACTTACTACTTGCTCTCTTCTTGGTTGTGAGACCAGTTATTAGGGTGCCTGTGCTATCATAGTGATGCAGACCAGCCAGGTCTGAGAATCCAGAGGGGCCCCTCAGAACCAGCCAAGAGGGTCCTTGGCTTTGTCCAGGATAGAAATCGAATGTAAGCCAAGAGGAAGAGAGATCAGAGTTTACTGAAGATGTAGAGAGAGTGTAGCTATGGACAGAGCATCCAGGAGACCTGGAAAGGGGAGCAAGTCTCATCTTTCCTCGGGGTCCGGGGTCTTTATTGAAGATTGTAGTCTGGTACACATGTCTTCTCAGGCATCCGAGACAAAGGCTATTGAGATGTCCTCCATCAGTGACTTATGCCCTGGAGCCAAGTGTCTTGGTGAGTCAGTGGCATTGGAAAACCCTGCCCAGTCACTCCTTAGATGTTATCTATTGTGCTGGAAGACTCCAAAGAAATCATTAACAACTTGGCCTTTGTAAGGAGGAGATACATTATCTGTTCTATAACGCAGGTGTGAGGTGGAGGTCCTAGGAAGAATAAAAGCAGGAAAAGGAGCAAAAAAAAAAAAAAGGTTTTCATGGATTCTCTTAGTTTCCCTGTCTCAGTAGTGTAGAGGAGTATTTCTTGATACCTCGTTACGAATAACAGTAGACAAAAAAGAGGACTGAGGTGACTTCATGATTTTATTACATCTGACCCTCTTTACTCACTGAGGTTACCTGCCACTGGAGGGATTTGTGTTGGCAGCCACTGGCCACCTTAACAGTTACTCTGTAGCTATGAAGAAATTATTATTCTCCAAGGTTTAATGACTTATCTAAATTGACGTTAACAAAATTTTTAAATGCATCCGGCTACCCCTGACTGTCTTTCACTGACCATCTTGATACAGAGAGTGAGGAGACTCAAATTAATATTTTATCCAGTAAAAGATTTAGGGACTGTGGTTTACCCTGCATATGGTCTATTCAGCCAGACTCCTTGGCATAGGACTCAAGTATTCCCTGTAGCTATGCTGAATTGACTGGAAACATGATAAGGCATCTAAATTCTGCAGGTATCGTCCTTCCTAGCAACCAATTTGATTTTTGATGGACAAAGAGCCCCAGGAAAGTAGATGCCTTTGTACCTGAGAAAAAAAGAAATCCCAAGCAAGACAGACATGCCCTAATCAGTATGCTCTGGGTATGACAGCATGCAAGTGAGTGATCTGTTTTGTTCTGAACTCTGGCTCTGTCAATGACAGTACACGATTTACTAGAACAAATCAAATAAGTGTAATTGACTCCTGTTTTGACGTTTCAAAACACTGAACCATATTTCCTTATGCAGTGCTCTGATTCTACGTTCTTAAATTTGACTTTTTCTTATAGAATGCCTTTGTCAAAAATGAGAATGCAAATAACGGCAAATCAGGGTAGAGTCATTTTCAGTGCTTTCAAACATTATGGAAAGAATAATTTCTGTATGCATATGATAATGTGGTAGATGTGAATCAAAAAATTGCAGCCTCAAAAACCGATTTGGAGACTCGGACTATGCAATGGTCAAATGTTTCAATGCTCTGTTGTTCCCGTTCCTGTTACAGGTACATGTGACAGCGCCGCAGCTATGAGTGGAATTTTAAAGGGGAAGTTTGAAGAAATTGACGGCTCTTCACCCTGCTCCTCTGTGCAGGAATCAGATGATGAAGTTTTTAGCTGTGACGGTGCTGACAGTGTTGATAGTGTCAATCTGTCCACTGGTAATCTTTTCACTGGTGAGTATCCGAAGCCATATTTCAGGCTGTACTCTAAATTGTGTTGGATGGTCAATTCCTGGAGTTTCTGTCTTTATCCATGGCCTTATATCTGCTCCAGGTTTTTCACGTATCAGACTTATTTGTAAAACGTGATATCATTTTGGTTAATTAAATCTCAGTAGTAGTCTTCTGTTCATCTCTATGGAGTAGGTATGAGAGGCAGAAAGAGTCCGGCTGAAGGTAAACAATTGAAAATGATTTCATATACGCCTTCAGCTTTCTGAAATCCATCTCCAATCCATTTCAAAATCTGGTCAGTTGAGCTCTTTTGAAATTCTCATAAAACTGGTCAATGAGTTGCTTCTGCAACATTTATTTCCTACGTGAGAAACCGATGTTTGTTTTTTAAAAAGTGCTCGTCTGACATCAGAACCCTGAAAGCCATCAGGTTCTAGCGTCGTTGGAACACTGGTGAACCTCAGACCTGAGGCCAGGTTCACGCACGACAGCGAGTGCAGCTTTCCGCAAGTATATGCCTTTCCTAGGCAGTTAATGTGAACAGCAGCATTCGCCTTAGTGTGGTAAGTTCTAGCTTAAAATTCTAGCCATTTCAGACTGCCTTCCTCTGTAACTGGTACACATCAGGAAAGATTCTGGGACAGGTGAATCTTTCCACCCTCTGTGTGTCCCTTCAATCCCAGTCGTTAGAGAAAGAGGGATCTCTAAATTAGTTTTAGACGTTAATCCTACAAAACAAACTAAACAAGGTCAAATAAAGTCCCATAAGATGATGGGTAGAAACTTCCTTTCAAAGCGCCATTCCGTAAGCAAAGGTAAAAATTATCCAACCCAAAAGAGAGGGTTTTTATTTTTCCTTAATAGTTTTTTCTAGTATTATTTTTCTGAGGCAATTTGGGTTCGGGGATTTTTAACTTATCAAAACAACCTTTTAATATTTACACGGATGTTCATGCAATGTGGCTCTATGACCCCTGAAATTCCATTTTTACCCTCTTTCCTCTACTCCCAAGAATTCAAAGTTTTGTTTGATATTCATGATTCTCTCTCATCATTGTTAGAAGCATTTAGAATAAAAATAGGTATAATTTTATAAGAATGTTTAGTCTTTGTATTATTTATCTCTTGACTAAAGTACCACTTACTTTTATGACCTGGTGGGAAGTGTAAAAAGTAAGGATGAGATAAAGAAACACTTAGAAGAAGGGAGAACATAATAGTTGTTTTGAGAAGGAGACTCTCTGGTTACACGGAAAGGTCATTATCAGTCAGTGGGTTTTGGGCGCATAGGTTTGTTTGAGATTTATCTTTAGCCTTTTTACCCCTTCCTCTAAGTGACCATAGCCCTGTGGAGGGCATGCACCTTGCTGTCACCCACAGTGCCTTGAAAAGTACTGAGGATTGAATGATCCTTAGACTCCTTTATTGAATGAATGGATTACATTCAGATAATTCTCTCTCTCTCTCTCTCTCTCTCTCTTTTATTACAATAATTGTCTTTTCTTGACAATAAATGTTATACGTATTTAAAGTGTACAACATGATGTCGTGATATATGTACACATTGTGAAATGATCACCACGATCAATCTAATTAATATTTCTGTCACCGTACATAGTTACATTTTTCGTTGTTGGTGGCCGTGGGATCTATTCTCTTGGCAAATTTCGAGTATGAAATACATTATTTTTTAAAATTTCAGGCAACATTTAAAAGCCAGAGAGAATGAATCTACTGGATGTCTTTATCCTTAGTATATATTTAGTTTCAAGACCCTAAGGCACACTATTAAGAATGTGTACCTTGGTGGGGCGCCTGGGTGGCTCAGTTGGTTAAGTGGCTGACTTCGGCTCAGGTCATGATCTCACGGTCTGTGAGTTCGAGCCCCGCGTCGGGCTCTGTGCTGATGGCTCAGAGCCTGGAGCCTGCTTCGGATTCTGTGTCTCCCTCTCTCTCTGCCCTTCCCCTGCTCGTACTCTGTCTCTATGTCTCTCAAAAATAAATAAACGTTTAAAAAAAAAAAAAAAGAATGTGTACCTTGGAGAGCTCTCCTTCTTGAAGCACCGGAACACAGCAGGAGCTGCCTAGATTTTTTCAACTTTTTCCCTTTAGCCACTCCTAAAAATCATCATCAATTCAGAATCTATTTTTTTGAGACACCACCTCATCCAGTGCAGCAATTTCCACATGCCAGTGTTTTTTTCTTCTTTTTTTTTTTTAAACCTTCAGCATGCTTTCAACCTCCCTGGTGTCTATGTCTCCCCTAAAGTTACAAATTGACTCTCTCCTGGAAAAATCAATTGTAAGACTCTCTATGCAAGATACCCATCGATTTCTATAGCTTGTGAGTTCACAAAGTACCTGTAATGTTCATTTAAACACCATCAGGTCTCACAATTGTGTCTCAAGATGCTTTCCAGATGAAAGTGATGTTCTGGTGGCTTAGAAGAGTTTGAAAAATTATCGGTTAGACACTTGTTCTAAGTACCTGAACACCCTGGAAGGGTAGAAGTTCGAGTGGAGAGTGGTTTTATTTTGGTAAAATAAACTATTTGATAGCTATTATGACATCTGTTCACAACTTTTCTGTTTTATCACCATCATGAGACTCTGTGGAGGAGGAGGCGTCCAATGTGCACAGAGAAGTCAGGCTGATAAAGAAAGTAGCTTCAAAGTTTCATCAGCTTCCTTCCAGCACTGTTGTTAATGTCATTTTCTTAGTAAATTTTCAGGGGTTTTGAGAGAAACATTTGCTGATACTACTCTGTAAGGAGATGATACACATCATTGAACAACTTGTAGGTGAATGTGTGATCAGAACCGTGATTTGAGGTAAATAGTGGGAGAAGGGTAAGGAAGAATGGATGGAAAATGTTCCCGCTGGATGATTTCCTGTTATTGTGAGCTATTCTTACCCTAAGCACTAAAACGAAACTTACCTAATGATTTCATAAAGTTGAGGAAACTGAGGAAGAACACCCATTTTAGTTTTTTGAAAGAATTTAATGCTATGTAACAGAATAAGACAAAAACAAGAGTAAAGAGTCAACCTTCAATTTGAATTCAAAGAATGCTAGGACTAGTAAGGCCTTTGAGAACATCTAGACTGTTTCTTATTTTAAGTACGTGGAGACTGAGGCCCAGCGAGGGTAACTAGATGAGGATCCAAATGTCAACTATTGACATAGGACTTTATCGTAGATCCTTAGAGTCTACCTTTCTACTAGACTGTGCTGCTCTCTGATGGATCTGTTACATCCCTGGCTGCTAAGTCAAGGGACCCATCTAACCAACAGAGACACATTGGCTGTATCTTTTGTGCCAGCTCCTCTTAGAAATAGAATGAGTCTACTTTCTGGTAAAGGCGTTTCATCTCCTCTTGCATTTTTTTTTTTTTTTTAATTTGTGTTTTGGTGAAAGTTAGTATCTCCCAGATGTATAATATAGTGCCAGTGAAGAGTTTGTGGATACATTCAGTGAGTTAAAGGAATAGGACAGAGAATTCAATTCAACTGTGAATAAACACCTTCCCTTTTTCTTTCTGTAAGTAAGTGACAGGGCAGACTGTTGAGACTTACCTTGTATGTCACTGACATTGATGGAAATATCTTACAACAAACATGTTGTTTTACATTTACATGAAGGAAATTGGTTTGTCTTGGTGACATAATGCTGCTTGTGATAATGTGAAAATGTTACAATGAAAAGAAGATGAGATGAGGTATGCCGTGTGCATCTTTAACAGCAGCTAACAAATACACGGTTGTTTCATTTACTTTAAAAGGAAAAGCCTTTGTACATTCCACTTTTGCCAGAGGGGTGAATGGGCATCCTGGACTCCCTGGGAAAAAAAAAAAAAGATAATGATATCTTTCTATCCCTTGAACTCCAGGACCCTACATTACTTGTTCAATAATTCAAGACTTCAGAAACCCACTTACCTTGCATTTCGATTAGACTCACTTAGTCACAGCTTCTGACTGAATGCAGTAATTATATTCCATTTTGCTGCCTAGGTACAGAATTGGCTTTTATATTTGGTTGTTTGTTTTAAGCCCTGAAAAACTTAAATTTGGCTTTAATCTTAAAAGCATGATGGGTCTGAATTTGAAATAAATTTTTATATATCAATATCACAGTGAATCTAGAAAAACACTTACTGTTTGTGGTTTTAACTCTCAGTTAGGTACCATTAAAAACTCAGTGTAGATAATTCTAGTGGTATTAATGGGACTATTTCTCACATTATTCAAATGATAAAGTCCTATTTGCATGGGATACAAAATATATCATAGAAAATCTTCTGAGTTCCCACATCTGTTATTTGATCAGAATGTCTATAGGTAGAATTGATATTGTAGCTTTATTTCATAAAAGTGTAAGAATTATAGTTGCTATTAAATATTAGAGACCCTATCATCACATTAGTGATCAGAATATTTTCATCTGATAACATAATTTCTTTACAAATATTTTATAGAGTATTTGCATTTTTTATAAACTTCTTTATAAGAACCACGTCCTTATTTTGGGGTCACCTAGGAATAGTCACAGGCAATAAATAGATGATTGCTCAGTTGCAAAATATCGTGACTTCAGAAATGGATCCAAGTGAAATTTAGGTGATTAAAAATCTACTAACCATTTCTAAGTCCCATAATCTTTTGGCTTTGGTTTGAATACCAGAGGTTGACTGGCTTTATACTTGTTGTTTATGATGGTGACGATGAAATCATAGTGCCTGAAGCAAATGTCCTTGTGTTTCTCAAAAGATTTTAAAATTCATCATGCAGATTAGGCAATCTGATGCTTTCTGACAGCTCGAGGGAAGTATATTTGTGTGCCTGTGTGCATGTGAATGCAGAAAAGAATTAAATCTGGTCCTGCTAAAAAAAAAAAAAGAAAGAAAGAAAAAAAGGAGCCAGTTGGTGCTATTTCTGAATTGGCTGCGATATTTAACCATTTCACTCTGGAAAGTACATGTTTGTACTCTGGAAATGTTCCTTTTTTTTTTTTTTTTGTCTGAGGAATTTGGGAATAAACTGGGAATGTTTTAGGGCCATAGAATTGTTGTAACATATGTCTTATATGTTCAGCTACAGTGATCTGGCAGGAACTAGAATAGTTAAATGTCTCAATTTACTGAATATATTTGACAGTTGGATTAGGGTGAAAAGTATAGTTTTACATGTAGTGATGAATGAGCAATCATCAAAAATATAACAAGATATAAATATTTGATTTTCAAAGGTCATCACATAAAAACTAGAAAGATTTTTAAAAATGAGATTTCATTTTCAGGTAGGAAACTATAATGAATGAAAATTGGAATGGATGCTCAGTTTTTTGCATTTGTTTTTATCTTATCTCTCAAATACAATAATTGAGTAATAATAAAGATTGATTTATGTAATTTACAATTCTAGGACCTTGAAATGTTATGAAGCTTGATTTACATAATGAACTAGTAAATCACTTTAAGATCCTTAATGGATAAATGCAGTGGTCTTAATTAACAGGACAAAAAAGACCCCCAAAAAGCAAACTTTATTAAAATAATTTACAAAGCATCATGAAAGCTAGTGAAAATTGCTAGACAGAGTGCCGAAAGCACTAGATATTTCTGACTGAAATGCAATAGTGAGTCTCATTAACTGTGATATTGTGAAGACCTCAAATGCATTTAATACTATATATTTTTATGCCAAGATTGGATGATAGTGTTAATGGATCTATTGTGAGATAAAGAATGTACATATTTAGTATGAAATCATATTAATAAATTACTTTCAAATATTCACATTGAAGAATACTTAATATATTTCATTTTAAAATTTGCTCTAATGCTTACAACTTCTACATTTTAAGAAACATACATACTTTAAATCTTAACAGTTCCAGGGTTTGCGGTATTTAATTCATCCCTAAGAAAGTTGGTTTGAAAAAAATAATGACTATTAATTTTAAACATAGTTAAATTTTCTAATCCAGCCTGTCCTATTTCAGTTTCTTCAGAGATGTTGTCCATGATCTTGCTATATCAGATTTGACTTTTGGCTGTTTGCTGTTTCTATAACAACCCTCATTTTAGCTTGGAGAGAGTAGTACATATTTTAGATTTATATACATTTTCAGATACACACACATTTTAAGAAATTTTTGCTTACTGCGGTGCCTGGGTGGCTTCGTCAGTTAAGCATCTGACTCTAGATTTCTGCTCAGGCCATGATCTCGCCTTTCATGAATTTAATCCCTACATTCGCCTCCGTGCTGTCGGCACGGAGCCTGCTTGAGATTCTCTCTCTTTGCCCCTTCCCTGCTTGCACATGCACACTCTCTAAATAAATAAAAAACTTAAAATAAAAAAGAACTTTTTACCTACCAAAATAATTAACATTACCCTGGCAATTATAATAGTCATTAATCAACACTAAAATTAAACGCTATGCTAAGATCATGGCTACATAAGACATACATATCATACATTTGACCTAGATTTTTAAAAAATATGCATAAAGTTAGGCTGCAAAAGAAGATCTAAGGAGTAAACTTGACTTAAGTAACATATGGGCACTAATAAAGAAGCATATATACTTAAAAATTCCCCTCAGTATGAAGTAAAAAAGAATTTGATGAAAAATTTTTAAATGAATGAATCCAAAAAGGATGAATGCAGCTTAAATAAATATTGTTATTTTCAACAGAATAACTTTTTTTTTTTTTGGCATTCACTGGCTTTGTAGCCAGAATGTGGAAATGGTTGAAATTTATCATTACAATTATTTTAAACTCCTCGATGGTAAGGGCTGCAGCCTGTATTTGCTCCACAGTCCTTAATGGTAATAATCACAACAAGGCTTATTGAACATTTTATAATTTGCCAAGCATTGGGCTAGATGCTTTAAACAAATTATTTCATTTCATTCTTATAATGTTAGGTCCTAAGTAAATTTATTTTTGATTGACATCTTAATGACTTCTATTGAAAAAGAACATGTTTAACTGATCAAATGATTTGTCATCTTAAACATGACATGAGTAGACTTAAATAGGCTAATTAATTGTATAGAAATTAAGATTGTTGGATACAATTGAGGTTACCTTCAACAGGTGCATGCTCGTAGGAAAAATGCTTTTATACCAAATGTTCATGAAATTTATTCACACAATATTGCCAGTATTAGTGAAATCATTCTCTAAACCCCCTACATAGCTTTACCGACCTTTACGTTTACTCATAAGTGAGAAATTCTAAAGTTAGAACATTGAAATATTTTGAATCAATACATTTAACATTTATTCATTACTTTCAAAAGCTAAATGTATAAATATTTTAGATTTATGGATGATTTTTGCTATAATTTTTTATGGTAAAATATTTTACAGAATCTAAACCACACGATTGGTTAAATAATCTATGGAAAACCCATAGTGGATTACCATGTAGCCACTAAAAACAGTTGAACAAATGTATCTATTGACATAAAAATATATTCACGTTAATAAAGAAGTTTAAAATATTATATTACATTTTCATATATAAAATCATATGTAGGAGGTATGTAATAATAAGATCTAGAGGTAAAAAGGCAAACACATATTTTGTATAGAAATATAAAAAACTTAAGACATTTTCTCTGGATAGTAAAATAATGAGTAATTTTCATTTATATATTTCTCAATTTTCACAATATCTATTTTCTCAGTTTATTTGCATATATTTTAGCCTAATAAGGTCTATGTTCATTCATTCTAATAGCTTTCTAGATTTTTCACTAATAACAACTGTCATGACATGCTTGTAGATAAATCTTAGAATAAATCCCTTAAGATTATAATTCAAAGGGTATCATTTTAATTGCCCTCCAGAAAGATTTACCAATTTATTTGCACACTTTAAGTAATTGAGTTCCTATGACCCAACATCTTGCCAAATTCATTAGGTATTCTCTGTGCATATATATGTGTGTATTCATACATAATGTGTGTAAACACACACACACACACACACACACACACACACACACAAGCCTTGTCCAATTTGATAAGCAAAAACTGATATTCTTCTGCTATTTTAACTTGATTTTCTCTGAATTTCCTCTAGCTAGGAAGCTAGCTATTCATATATTTTTTTACCTTTTTGTGTGTATATAAATGACCTATTTTGTTTTTTTTATGGTCATGATTTCTCTTTCATCATTTTATAACATTAAGGATTATTTGATTAACACAGAGCAATAATGTCTTTCCTATTTTGCCATTTGTCTTTTAACTCTGTTTACATTTGCCATGAAAATGTTTATGTGGCCAAATGTATCAGGGATTTGGTCTTTAGGAAATGCTTAGAACTTCTCTGCTCCCAAGATTAATTGCATACACAAATAATTTCTTCTAGAACTTTCATAAATTTCTATTATATATTTAAATCTTTGGATCAATTGAAAATTATTTTGGCATGTTGTGTGAAATAGAAAGATATTTTCCAGTTTTCTTAAAATCATGTATTGAATAATATATATTCTATTAATATGAAATTTTATTCTTATCTTGAACCAAATTCTTATAGACATAGGATCAGTGTCTGTGATTTCCTTTCTGTTTCATGATCTGAATGGTTATTCTGAAACCAATATTAGGTTATATTAGGACTCTGTGCTAAGTTTTATTATGTCACATAAGAGTTCCCAATTTTCCTTAACTAGAACAAAAACACAATACACTACCATACTTTTTAAAGTCTCTTTATAAGCTAATTTCACATGATCATTATTTGAATTTAAAAGAATATTGTCAAGTTACCATACAAACCATTGCTACGTCATAGGAATTACATTAAATTTATAGGTTAATTTGGTTCACAAGGAAGAGTAACATCTTTACCGTATTGCCCACAGTAAAATTTTCTTCTTCTTGCCGTACATTTTCCTTGCTGAGTTCCTAAATTTTAAAAATATTTTTGTGCCTATTATGAATGAGACTTTTTTATATATGCTGAAACAGATTATTTTTGGTACTAAAGAGACATTCTTATTTTAAAATGAAAATGCTTTCAAGGTTATACCTTAAATATTCTTTATTCTACATGAAGGAGGTATCCTTCCACCAAGAGGTTTTGATTAATAAATACTTAAAGTTACATCAAATTCCTCATTAGTAACATATCCAAACAATCCTATTTTTTCCATGACTTGTTAATACTATGAACTGAAAAATAGTTTTCCAAATATAAAACTATGATTGCCTTTGACTCTGTTACATCATAAAGTAATTTAATCTCACAGGAGGAGCAAATTTAGTCTAGCAATGTGTGTGCATTAAAGGGCCCTTAGAAATGTTCGCGATTAATTTAAAGTCCATTCTAAAATGTGTTTCATTGAGAAAGAACAAAGCTGAAGGCAACACTCTTCCTGATTTCAAACTATATTATGAAGCTATAGTAATTAAAGCAACATAGTACTGACATAAAAACAGACACATGGATCAATGAAACAGAATAGAGACCCCAAAAATAATCCCATGCATATATGGTCAATTAATATTTCACAAAGAGGCCAAAATATTCAATGGAGAAAGATAGTCTCTTCAGTAAATGGTGTTTTGTTTTGTTTTGTTTTTAGGTTTTAAAAATTTTGTTTTTTAAAAATTAAAATGTGCATAAAAGGAAACTGAAAGTCACAAGAAGCAAAGAGCAAAATCATCCATAATCACAAGCAGTTTAGTTTTACTTCTAGTCCCGTTTGTGTATCTACACAACTAAGAGTAATGTAATTAAGATCGTGCAGTTATGTATCAGGCTTTTTTACACGCATGAATACTTACCATTTCAAAGTCCCAAAACTATGAGTATTTCGATAGCCAAGAATACACCAACCCCATCTGAAAGAAAAAAAAATTATAATCCTGCTTTTCTTGGTAACAAAAATTTCATAAAAGACAAAAATGGGAACAGGCCTCTAGACAAAGATATTGGCAGAGTTACAATTAAAATACTGCATTCTCTTAATGTTCAATTAAAAATGAGACCAGTAGATGGTGTTTTGAAAACTGAAAATTCACGTACAAAAGAACAAAACTGGACCCCTATCATTCATCATTAACAAAAATTAATTTGAAACAGATTAAGGACTTAAATGGCTTAAGGAGCTGAAACCATAAAACTCCTAGAAAAAACATAGGAGAAATCTCTTTGACATCAAACTTGGCAACAAGTTTTTAGATATGACATTAAAAGCATAAACCATAAAGCAAAAATCAATGGGGACTACATCGAACTAAAAAGGTTTTGCACAGCAAATGAAACAATCCACAAAATTAGGGCAACCTATGGAATGAAGGAAATATTTGCAAACCTTATGTCTGATAAATTAACATCCAAAATGTGTAAGAAGAAACTTAGGCAATTCATTAACAACAACAACAAAACAATCCAACAAAAAATAGACAAAGGACTTGGATAGAATTTTTCCAAAGAAGATATACAGATGGCAAAAAATATATGAAAAGGTAATTAACATTACTACTTGTTGGGGAAATGCAAATTAAAGGAATAATGACATCATCTCATGCTCCTTAGAATGGCTATAATAAAGAAGACAGAAGGTAACAAATATTGGGTAGGTTGTAGAGAAAAAGGAATACTTGTGCACTGTTGGCAGAAATGTAAACTGGTTCAGCACTATGAAAGACATTATGGAAGATCCTCAAAAAACTAAAAATAGAACTACCCCATGATCCAGCCATCCTATGTCAGAATAAATATCCAAGGAAAAGAAATCAGTCTCTCAAAGAGATATCTACACTCCCATATTTATTGAAGCATTATTTATAATAACCATGACATGGAAGCAACCTAAGTGTCCATTTATGAATGAATGGATAAAGAAAATGTAAGATATCTATCTCTCTATATCTGTTTATCAAAATATAAAATGAAATATAACTCAGGCAAGAAAGAAGAAAATCCTGCCATTTGCGGTAGCATGGGTGGAGATTGAGGGTATTATGGTAAGTGAAATAAGTCAGACAGAGTAAAACTGTATGATTTCACTTATTTGTGAAATCTTATAAAAAAGAAAAACACAACACACACACAGCTCATTGGTGGTCATCAGATTTTAGAGGGTGGAGGGAAATAGGGAGATGTTAGTCAAAGGCCATAAAAAACAAATAAAATACTTCAAAATAGTCTTCAAATTCAGACACACACACACACACACACACACATACACACACACACAAATGATAATAAGAAGCAAATGGTAGAAAAATTTAAAAAACCTACTACCAATAACCTTTGCAGGTTTGATTTTTCATTTTAATTTTGAATGCCTTTGAAGTATTATCTTGTTTAATCCTCACAAGACAACCTATGAGATGAGTGAGGTGGTGATCTCGGTGGTGTTATTCCCATGTTACAGATGAGGAAACTGATAAAAAGACAACATAAACAACACGTCTAAATTCACACAACTTGTACATGCTGGCACTCAAATTAAAACCGGATCAAATGCCAGAGCCAGCATTAACCACTACGCTATTGGATATGTTATAAAATCCATAAGAGGGGCGCCTGGGTGGCTCAGTCAGTTAAGCGGCCGACTTCGGCTCAGGTCAGGATCTCGCGGTCTGTGAGTTCGAGCCCCGCGTCGGGCTCTGTGCTGACCGCTCAGAGCCTGGAGCCTGCTTCAGATTGTGTGTCTCCCTCTCTCTCTGCCCTCCTTCTGCTCACGCTCTATATCTACGTCTCAAAAATAAATAAACGTTAAAAAAAATTAAAAAAAAATCCATAAGAAAATAAAAATAATTATTCTATTTCCATGTCGTCCAACAGATATTATCTTTCAAAATCCTTAATTTTTGAAGAACTTTCGGCATTAAAGACAAATAGTTCTTCAGTCCTCAATTACATGAATACTGGTGAGAATAAGATGAAATACCACTAAAAGTGATAGAGATTGAGATTCTAGTCAAGTTTAATCACCTATGCTGATTGGCCCTAAAATTAGTTTTGTTAAATGCCAAAATTCTCATGCTCCTGTCCCTAGTGCCTCCATGACTGAAGGGTTATAAACTCTTCCCATGTAGCAAACGTCTATTAAGATTCTATTCCTAAGAGAATTAATGGAGCACATTGTGTGTTGAAGACTATACGGATGGTGTGTTACAGAGTACAGGCAGAGTAAAAGCGTGTTCCTGCCCCAGGGAATATTCTCGCTAGATGAGTAGTCCAGACTAATAGACAAGAAACCATGTCGAGAAATATTTTTATCAGGTAAATTATGTTTAATGGAGAAGAGTTAACTCTGATGTCTCAGAAACTTTGATCTAGAAGAGGGTGCATCATTGAATGAAAACGGATTTCGAGGAGGGAGGGGTTGCTGTAGTGAGTTTATTCTTCAAACAAAAATTCTTATTGGCAAGTTAGATCTGACTCTCTATTCTAGGTAGTCAAAACAAACAAACTGTTAACCACCTTTAGGATTCCAAGGATTTCTCTTCTATAAAGCAAAATCCATTCATTTCTATTTTTCACTTAATTGAGGAGTAGTAAAAAGATAAAGTACAGGTATTGCTTGATGTGACACATGGAAAAGCTAGAAACAATAGTGTTCGACACAAAAAAATAGATATGGTAGTTGATTGGGCCATCTTTACCTTTTCTGCAAATGGATTAAAGGATGCATAATTCACTTACATTATTAAAAAAATTCTCTTTTGAGTTGTTGAGGTAGGATAAAAGAAGATGAAACTGCTCTGTTTAGCATCTCACATATTGTAACTGCAGATTAAGTACATTTTTGTTTCTTTGTGGCCAGTTTTTGTTTTGATATCCTCCATCTGGCATTGATCTGCATTTCTTTTGTAGTTCGATTATGAGGCATGAATCAAAGAAATCTACTGGCTCCTCTGTGTTAAGAGGCTGGAGAAAATTACCTTTCAGTTTCCTTCTTTCCCCTTTTTTTGTATTTAAATTCCTTATTTAAGATAAAAGAGAGAGAGAATTCATTTCAGCGTTGTAGTCAACTAAGACCTGTCAACATAACCCCGTTCACTTAATTTCTCTTACTGGTAACACATAACTATATTCATTTTTAATTTCATTTTTTTAACTGGTAATACTTGGCATTTTGTCCTTTGAGTCTCTTGAAAATATTCAGTTAATGGTCATGGTTATATTTGTCAAGACTTTCTACTGCAAAGTTAAAAAGCCCAACATAATCTAGTTTAAAACAAAACAAAACAAAAAAAAAGACCCCTTAGTTCACGCAATCAAGAAAGACAGGAGTGAGATTGTATCAGACAAAATGGATCTGTGGCTCGAATGGCAACCTCAGTGCCCTCCTCGGTCCCTATGACTTGGTTTTCTTCTCATCATGAGAAGGCGTAAATATCTGCCTGCACTATATTCTGGTTTTTTTTTTCCAGTTTTATTTATTTATTTACTTATTTGTTCGGTTGCTTGTTTTGAGAGGGAGAGAGAGAGAGAGAGCACTAGTGGGAGAGGGGCAAAGAGGCTCCACGCTGTCAACACAGAGTCCAGCATGGGGTTCAAAACCATGAACTGTGAGATCACGACCTGAGCCAAAATCAAGGGTTGGAGATTCAACCAACTGAGCCACTCAGGTGCCCCCCTCGCATTATATTCTTGAAGGCAAGGAGCAATCACTTCCATCCCTGACTCCAACAACTTAGATGGTGAACTATCTTGTGTCTTTGTGAGGATGGTCTTAATGTGTCAACTCTGTGCCCATTCGTGCTCAGATCCAGTCTGCCCTTCTTCTGAAAATTGTACCTTGCCCACTGACTGCCAGATGGACTCAGCAAATAAGAGGCATTGGTGGGACAATGGAAGGCAAGATGAAGGGATAAACCAGAGTATTCCCACCCACTTATCCATGCTGCGGGTGGTACTTGCAGTGGTCATTGCATCTCCGCCATAGTTCAGGCCCTTGCTGTAACGGCCCTGCTTCTGTGGTCCCAGATTCCATGCAGCAGCCTTCCCACATGCCTAGCTCCCACAAAGTGGCACCACGTTTGGAGCTCTGGTGACACCGATCCTTCTTTTGTGCCTCCAGTTGGAGGAGTGTCAGCTTCTTACTATTACTGTATTCTGAGTTCCTTTTTCTTTTCTCTGTTTTGTTCAGCATCTCAGCTCTTAGAAAATCTTTATAGCTTGTTCACCATATGAAATTCCTTCCTTTGGACCACCTAACATTGCCTCTGTTTCTGAGCTGAAACCTGACCAATAACCCTAAGCATGCGTCAGATACCTGTCACTGAATCAGTGTGGCCAAAGAATGAGGTTTTTTATTTATTTTTTATTTTTTTAAATTTTTTTTAAACATTTATTTATTTTTGAGAGACATAGAGACAGAGTATGAGCAGGGGAAGGGCACAGAGAGAGGGAGGTACAGAATCTGAAGCAGGCTCCAGGCTCTCAGCTGTCAGCACAGAGCCCGACGCGGGGCTCGAACTCACAGACCGTGAGATCCTGACCTGAGCGAAGTCAGCTGCCCAACCAACTGAGCCACCCAGGCGCCCCCGAATGAGGTTTTTTGATTGGCTAGGTCTTGTCCATTTACCTATTGTGGTAATTAGAAAGAGGGTATGGAGTATGTTACCAGAAAAAAATAGAAGGAAAAAAAAAAAAAGAAACATGTTGGGCCACCAGTAATAATGGCTCTCATATCATAGCCATTTTTTAATGGCTAATAAATATGAAGATCTAAGTTAATTTTTTTAAAACAGCACTACACAATAAATAGTGAAAGGTGGAAATATTAATGTTAATTGCTTTTTAAGCCTATACATACTCTATCAAAATTCTGCCCTTTTTTGTTAAAAAATAATGAGTGATTATAAAATAAATGAGAATATTATGGGAAAGGAAAAATAAGGTAAAAACAAGGCTAAGGAATGATGTTAGGTTGCTGTTTTTTTGGTTAACAAAGAGAACTAACATATTAAAGATCTGCTATGAATCACATGTTGTTTTAAATGCCTTATTTATCTTTCCTGAGAAATACAAAATCGGATTATATGCCCATTTAACAGTTGAAGAAACTGATGTTAAGTAACTTGCCCAAAGTCACAGAGGTAAGATGAAAACATCAGCAAGATGTCAAATCCTGTTTTTTGGTTTTTGGGTTTTGGGTTTTTTTTCGGTACTCCAAAGCCTAAGCACTTTATATTACATCATCACGCCACTAATGTTTCTCCCTCGAACTGTACTAAATCTGCATTTCTCTACTCAGATTTAAAAAAAAATAAAAACATCTTCACTCAGGGTTCATTCATGTTCACTTTCTGGTAAAATCACTTTATTATACACTCATCTATCATGAAATCTATCAACAGATAGACTTCTGTAACAAAATTCCATCATATAATCCAGAATGAATCTCTCTCTCTCCTTTTTCCACCCTTTATTTGACCTTGCCACCATGTGTAATATGGTGTTACAAGCAGACCAGTTTGTGACCGAATTAATTACATAATGATATATATACCCCATTTCTACCCACCACAACGTGCAGTATATCTGAAATATGCAGAAAGTACATAAATGTTTACTAAATACTAGGTGCTGGGCACTTTCTACAGGGGAATCTTCGTGAAGCTTCTTACTATGGCAGAGAAGATAACGACATAATTCTTATATCATAGAAGGTCTCCTCCGATTTGTTCCTTATTATTCTTTAAGAGGATGCAAGTTGTCAGGACAGCCCCAGCAACCATTCAAGACTTTATTTGGGCGTTCCTACCCTGTGGGACAGCAACAGTGTGGTTTCCATGAGGGAAAACACCCATATCAGCACAACCAAGGAAGATAGCACAGACTGCCTCAACCACCGAAAGTTGAGTGAACAACTTCTGTAAAGTTCTTTCTCTTTTATCCCTGTCCGTGGATATTGCTTTTCTTTTTTTAGGTTTGATTTCTATTTTCTGCAGTACGCTGAAAGTACACCGACGAACATAGACTGCAATTTAGCTGTGTTCCTAGGACCATCTGTAAGAATTCATGCGTTTCCTGGGAATCTGATCAATTCTCGCAGCAATTCCCTATATTCTCTTCGAGTTAAGGAGCCCTGCAATCAATTTTATATTTAAAAGTTGGTTTCTGCCTGAAAAAATTGGGGGCCCAGTGTCCAAAAACCATTAAACTTCAGAATTGATTTCCTGAGTATTTCTCTTTAATGCAGAGACACATGCAATTTTATGTGAATTCAAAATTACTGTTTCACAGAATTTAATTCCTTCCTTCCTTCCTTCCTTCCTTCCTTCCTTCCTTCCTTCCTTCCTTCCTTCCTTCTTCCTTTCTCTTTATTTCTTTCTTCATAGTATTTCACAGCATAAATTTACCCCATATATGCATACATTCTTTTGCCAATTATTTTTTTAAGTTCTCATTTTTTTGGTATTAAAATCTATACTGCTCTAAATATTCATGTACATAATACATATTCAGTTTTATACATTGTTCTATCATGTATTGTTAAATTATTTTTACTGATTTGAGATAATCCTTGAATAATTTAATTAAAATACAATCTTATTTTGAGATCTCTCCCTCTCTCTCTCTCTTTTTCTTACCCCCATTTCCTTCCCTCCCCCTCTCTTTTTCTTCCTTTTGTTTTGCTTTGTTTTTCTCTTTTCTTCCTCTGTGTTCTTCATCTATATCTCTTGCTCCTGTAGGTAAGTCCTGTGGACCTAGTTTATATCCTTTCATTTTTTCAATATCGAATAATCAGTTAAACGTACTCTCATAGAAGTTTTTTTGTCAAAAGTGGATCACATTTTATACATTTTTCTTCATCTTGATTTTTTTCATTGAACAATACCTTATGGAAATTCCCAAACATAATTGCCATAGCTCTATTTTTAATTTTTTTAATGATTGCAAAATATTTCAAGTTACAGAAGCATCATGTTTTCATCAAACTTTCCCTATGAGTGTTCTTTTGTTTCCTGCTACTATGAGCAAGGGTGTAATACCTGTTCTTTTGAAAAAGTCCTTATATACTGGTACTTTACTATTGTTTTTAATGTTTATTTTTGAGAGAGAGAGAGAGAGAGAGCACATGTGTGGGGGGTAGGGGCAGAAAGAGAAAGTGAGAGAGAGAGGGTCAGAGGATCTGAAGTGGGCTCCCAGCTGACAGCAGAGAGCCCAATGTGGGGTTCGAACCCATGAACCATGAGATCATGACCTGAGCTGAAGCCAGACACTCAACTGACTGAGCCACCCAGGCACCCCTGGTGCTTTACTGTTTTGAGTAAACACCTCAAAACACCTGTTTTGATTCCTAATAGTAGGGTCATTGACATAATAGATATTGGCATATTGGTTTTTCAAAAAAAGGCAGCGAAACTCATACTTCTACCAGCTTTGGATGATTATACATTTCCCCAGAAGTCCCAATAGGTGTTGATTTATTTATTCAAAAAGATAAAGCCCTTGCTCTCATGAAGTTTATTTGTATTAGGAGTCAAGAAAACTAGTAAGTGAAGAATATGATGATGACACAAATGTACTGTGAAAAAAAATAAGGCAAGTATGGGGTATAGAAGTAGGGGTAGCTATTTTAAATAAGATGGTCATAAAAAGCTTCTCCAAGGAGATGCTTTTTTGATAAAGGTTTGATGAAGTGAGAAAGTGGGCCATGTAATATATGGAGTGGGAGGAGGGTTCTAGAAGGAACAAAGAGCAAATGTAAAATGTCAGCAAAGAACTCGACACTTGTGAGGATGAGCAATGAAGAGTAAATGGAGAAAGCAGAGACAAGGTTATTGTCAGGTGGTGGAAACGGGAGATGTGAACTTGGTCAGAAGTGGTCAGATTCAGGATAAATCTTAAAGGTAGAGCTGCTGGGAGAACTGATGTTTAGATGTGAGGTTTAGGAAAAAGACATAAACATGAAGAATTCCTAGGCTTTTAAACTAAGCTTTGTATTTTGGAATAATTTTAGAGTTATGGAAAAGTTGTAAAATAGCACAGAATTAGTTACCAAAAACCCTTTGCTCAGCTTCCTCCAGTGTTAACATCTAAAATGACCGTGGTATTACTAAATACAGTTCACACTTAAGGCCCACCTTAAGTGATCACCTTGGTGATCAAGCTTTACTTTCTGAAGGGGAGAAGTATCTACATATATATATATATATATTTTTGGAATATCTGTAAGAAATATTTGTTCCTTCTACCCTAGTTACATACTTACACAGTCATTTATTTGCATCAGTGTAAGCTAATATTCATTTTATTCTTTGGGTTATAATCTAATACTGTAATTAATTTTTTTTTTTGCTTAAATTATTCCAACTTTGACCATTGAGAGTTCTTTCAAGTTGATCCTTACATCTTTTTGACATGCTTATGCCTATTTTTTTTTTCTTTCCCCTCCTTGCTTTCCATCACTATGAAATGCTTCAGGTTCATTTTCTATTTACCCTGCCCTGTTCCTAGAACCACCCATTTCTTTCTTTCTTTCTTTTTTTAATATTTGGCTCCTTTTTTAAAAAAAATGTTTATTTATTTTGAGAGAGAGAGATAGTGAGAGCGTGTGTGTGCTAGCAGGGGAGGAGCACAGAGAGACAGAGAGAGAATCCCAAGCTGGCTCCACGCTGTCAGTGCAGAGCCAGACACAGGGCTCAGTCTCATGAACCAAGAGATCATGACCTGACCCAAAACCAAGAGTTGGATGCTTAACCGACTAAGCTACCCAAGTGCCCCTAGAATCAGCCATTTCTTAAAGGGCTATGTTATTCATATGAACTACTGGGCAAACACTGATGCCATTTACTGGAATGGAAAAGACTGGAGTAGGAGGAGGAAGCCTGGAGTCTGCTTTCTTTCTTTCTCTCTCTCTCTCTTTCTCCCTCCCTCCCTCTTTCCCTCCCTCCCTCCCTCCTTCCTTTCCTTCCTTCCTTCCTTCCTTCCTTCCTTCCTTCCTTCCTTCCTTCCTTCCTTCCTTCCTTCCTTCGTTTCTTCCTTCCTTTCTTTCATTTTATTATTATTACTATTATACTAACATGTTAACTTTCAAAAGCATATTAGCCATTTAAGTGGGGCTAAGGAATAGGCAGTAGATATAAGAATGTACAGCCCAGAGAAGAGGTTCAGGCTAAAGAGCTAAATTTGGGATTCATTAATAAATGGTGGTATTAAAAGACATAGGACTGTCTGTTTTTGTAAGAAAGACTCAGAGAAAAAGTCTCAGAACTCGGTCTACCAAAAGATTTAGAAATCAGAAAGAAAGGAGGAAATTAAGCAAGGAGGTTAAGAAAGGGCATCAAGTTGGGGTGCCTGGGTGGCTCAGTCAGTTAAGCGTCTAACTTTGACTCAGGTCATGATTTTGCAGTTTGTGGGTTCAAGTCCTGTATCAGATTGTCCACTATCAGCACAGAGCCTGCTTCGGATCTTCTCTCTGCCTCTCTCTGTCTGTCTCTCTCAAAATAAATAAACATTAAAAAAAAAAAAAAGAAGAAGAAGAAGAAGAAAAGGTAGCAAATGAGGTAGAAGACAAGTCTGCTTCATGCATGGTATCCTAGAAGCCAAGTAAAAAAAAGGGAAAGTGATTATCTAAGTCAAACATACTTGAGAGAAAATTTACCATATTTTGGCAATATCCAAGTTCACTGCTGACCTTGATAAGTACTATTTCAGTGGAATTATAAATATGAAGCCTAATTCGGAGGAGTTCAACATAGAATAGCATCTGAGGAATGGAGAATGCCCTCTCTGGAGAAGTTGCTACAAAATGGAGTTGAGGGGCGCATGGGTGGCTCAGTCGGTTACTCTAGATTTCAGCTCAGGTCATGATCTCATGGTCCTGAGTTCCAGCCCTGTGTCAGACTTTGTACTGATCGCAGAGCCTGCCTAGGAGTCTGTCTCTTCTTCTCTCTTTGTCCCTCCCCTGCTTGTGCACATGTGCACACACTCTCAAAATAAACGAACTTTAAAAAAATTATAAATAAATAAATTTTAAAAATGGACTAAGAGGGCTGCCTGGGTGCCTCAGTTGTTGAGTGTCCAAATCTTTTTTTCCTAATTAAAAAAAATTAATGCTTATTTATTTTTGAGAGAAAGAGGAAGACAGAGCGTGAGCGAAGGAGGGGCAGAGAGAGATGGATGAGTGTCCGTCTCTTGATTTCAATTCAGGTTATGATCCCAGGGTTGTGGGATTGAGTCCCATGTCTGGCTCCACACTAAGCATGGAGCCTGCTTGAGATTCTCTTTCTCTCTCCTTCTGCCCCTCTTCCTGCTCTTGCTCTCTCTCTCTCTCTCTGTAAATTAAAAAGAAATTTTTTAAGTTTAAAAATGGAGTTGGGAAGTAAGGTGATGAGATGGGGAACTGATGTAAAGGGATTTTTAAATTAAGTCTTTAATTTTAATTAAAGTATAGTTAGCACACAGTGTTATATTAGTTTCGGATGTAAAATACAGTGATTCAACAATGCTATACATTATTCAGTGCTTATCGTGATAAGTGTACTCTTTAATCACCACCACCTATTTCACCCATCTCCCCACCCACTTCTCCTCCGGTAACCATCTGTTCTCTACAATTAAGGGTCTGTTGGGATGCCTGGGTGGCTTAGTCGGTTGAGTGTCCAACTCTTGATCTCAGCTCAGTTCTTGATCTCAAGGCCCACTTTGAGCTCCGTGCTGGGTGTGAAGCCTACTTAAAAAAAAAAAAAAAAGAGTCTATTTCTTGGTTTCTCTCTCTCTTTCTTTTTAATTTTGCTCATTTGTTTTGTTTCTTAAATTCCACATATGAGTGAAACATATGGTATTTGTCTTCCTCTGAATGACATATTTCACTTGGCATAATACTCTCTAACTCCATCCATGTTGCTGCATATGGCAAGATTTCATTCCTTCCTATGGTTGAATAATGTTCTATTGTGTATATATACCACCTCTTCTTTATCCATTCATCTATTGATGGACACTTCACTCTATAATTTGGCTATTATAAATAATGCTGCATAAACATAGGGGTGCGTGTATCCTTTCAAATTAGTGTTTTTGTATTTTGATGGGTAAATACCCAGTAGTGGGATTACTGGATTGTAGGGTAGTTCTATTTTTAACTTTTTGAGGAAACTCCATATTATTTTTCACAGTGACTGTACCACTTTGCATTCCCACCACTTCATGAGGGTTTCTTTTTCTCTACACACTCGCTAACATGTGTTGTTTCTTGTGTTTTTGACTTTAGCCATTCTGATAGGCACGAGATGATATCTCATTGTGATTTTCATTTGCATTTCCCTGATGATGAATGATACTGAGCATCTTTCCCTGTGTCTGTTGGCCATCTGTATGTCTTTGAAGAAATGTCTGTTCATGTCTTCTACTCATTTTTTAAGTGGGTTGTTTTTTTGGGGGAGGGGCATACCCATTTTTTATATATTTTAGATACTAACCCTTTTTTGAATATGTCGTTTTCAAGTATCTTCTCCCGTTGGTAGGTTGCCTTTTAGTTTTATTGATTGCTTCCTTTGCTGTGCAGAAGTGTTTTATTTTGATATACTCCAAATAGTTTATATTTGCTTTTATTTCCTTTGCCTTGTATTTAGAAAAATAGTGCTACGACTGATGTCAGAGAAAGTACTTCCGGTGTACTCTTCTAGGATTTTTATGGTTTCAGGTCTTGCATTTAGGTCTTTAATCCATTTTGAGTTTATGTGTGTGTATGGTGTAAAAAAGTGGTCCAGTTTCCTTCTTTTTGCATGTAGTTGTCCAGTTTTCCCAATACCATTTGTTGAAGAGACTGTCTTTTTTCCATTGTATATTCTCTCCTCCTTTGTTGAAGATTAAATGACCATGTAATTGTGAACTTATTTCTGGGTTTTGTATTCCGATCCTTTGATCTATGTGTCTATTTTTTTGTGCCAGGACTGTACTGTTTTGATTAGTGCAGCTTTGTAATATAACTTGAAGTCTGAAATTGTGATATCTCCAATTTTGTTTTCTTTTCCAAGATTTCTTTGGGATCCTTTGTGTTTCGATATAAATTTTAGGATTGTTTGTTCTAGTTCTGTGAAAAATGTTGTTGGTACTTTGATAGGGATTGCATTAAATCTGTAGATTGCTTTGGGTAGTATAGATATTTTAACAATATTTGTTCTTCCAACCCATGAGCATGAAATGTCTTTCCATTCCTTTGTGTTGTCTTCAGTTACTTTCGTCAGTATTTTATTATTACTTTTTTAAAATATTTATTTTTCAGAGAGAGAGAGACAGAGTGTGAGTGAGTGGGGGAGGGGCATAGAGAGAGAGAGAGAGAGAGAGGGAAACACAGAATCTGAAGCAGGTTCTAGGTTCTGAGCTCTGAGGTGTCAGCACAGAGCCCAACGTGCGGCTTGAACTCACAAACTGTGAGATTATGACCTGAGCCGAAGTCAGACGCTTAAGTGACTGAGCCACCCAAGTGTCCTCTTTCATCAGTGTTTTATAGTTTTTAGAGTATGGGCCTTTCATCTCTTTGTTTATGTTTATTCTTAGGTATTTTATTATTTTTGATGCAACTGTAAATGAGATTTTTTTTTAACATTTATTTATTTTTTTAGAGACAGAGACAGAGCGTGAGAGTGGGGAAAGGCAGAGAATGAGGTAGACATGGAATGCCGAAGCAGGCTCCAGGCTCTGAGCTGTCTGCACAGAGCTTGATGTGGGGCTCGAACCCATTACCCGCGAGATCATGACCTGAGCCAAAGTGGGACGCTTAACCAACTGAGCCACCCAGGCGCCCTGAGATTGTTTTCTTAATTTATCTTTCTGTTGCTTCATTGTTAGTATATAGAAATGGAGCATATTTCTGTACATTGTTTTTTTTTTTTTTTTTATCCTACAATTTTATTTAATTCATTTGTCAGTTCTGGTAGTTTTTCGGTAGAGTCTTTTGGGTTTCCTGTATACAGTATCATGTCATCTGCAAATAGTGAAAGTTTTACTTCTTCCTTGCCAATTTGGATGCCTTTTATTTCTTTTTGTTTTCTGATTGCTGTGGCTAGGACTTCCAGTACTATGTTGAATAAGAGGGATTTTTAAGTTGGGAGACATTACAACATATTTGCAGACAGATGGGAATAACTCAGTAAAATGGGGGAGTGAGGAAGAATAGTGATGCAGGAGCAAGAGGAAATAATTGAAGTAAGTAGCAAAGACCTAAAATTGGGTGAGAGGAAATGGAATTGAAGAGAAGGGATTTATCTTAGGTGGGAGAAAGAAGATTCTCCATTATAACAGCATCTAAGGCTGACTATATGGGTACAAATATCAAGGGTATACAGGATACAGATAAGGAGAGGAAACTGAGGGGCACCTGGGTGCCTCAGACAGTTGAGCGTCTGACTAGCTCAGATCTTGATCTCACGGTTGCTGAGTTTCAAGCCCTGCGTTGGGCTCACTGCTGTCAGCTCAGAGCTCGGTTTGTATCCTCTATTCCCCTTCCTCTCTGCCCCTCCCCCATTTGTGTGTGCCAGCTCTCTCTCTCAAAAATAAATAAAAACATTTTTAAAAAGAGGAAGTTGAATCATCGTTGTTCTTCCAGTTTTCTCAGAAGCTGTTATCACAAACTGAGAGAGAGGAGGTGGAGAGAAATGTTGGAGAGTTACAAAGAAGCAAAGGTGCTTTTAGTTAGTGGTGTCATAGGGGTAAAGCATAAATTGATAAGGGAAATGTGATAAAGAATGTCAGGCGTTACTGAGGACCCCTTGAAGTCTGTGGTCATATATGTAGTTATGCCAGTGGTGCAACATCCTACATTTTCTTTAGAAAGGCCTATACTCTGAAAACTATAAACCACTGATGAAAGGAGGCACCTGGGTGGCTCAGTCACTTAAGCATCTGACTTAAGCATCTGTTCAGCTTCTAGGGGTAGGTTCATAGTAAGAAGAGAGCTGAATTTAACCAAGTAATTTCTTTATCATGCTGATTTGTAGAAGAGAGAGGAAAGTCTTGGAGGTGAGTATATATGGGAGAGTAGTCTCCCATGTTGAATAACAGACTCTAAACTGGGTGATGGGAAGTGTGAACATCAGAGGGGGGAGTGAAAAATGTGTAGAGATCAAGAAACATTTTTGTTGGTGAAGTGTATGCTCTAAACAACTTGTAACCTTTTTAAATTAATTAATTAATTAGCTTATTTGTTTGTTTATTTATTTATTTATTTATTTATTTTGAGAGAGAGACACAGAGAAAGTGCAGGGGAGGGGCAGAGAGAAAGGGAGAGAGAGAATTCTGAGTGGGCTCCACACTGTTGGCATAGAGCCCAGCACAGGGCTCGACTCCAGGAACCACAAGATCATGACCTGAGCCAGAATCAAGAGTCTGACACTTAACTGACTGAGCGACCCAGGTGCCCCTGACGTGCAAACTTTTGTTAGAAACGTTCTTTTTTAAAAAATATTTTTAATGTTTATATTTTTGAGATAGAGAAAGAGAAAGAGAGAGAGAGCACAAACAGGGAAGGGGCAGAGAGAGAGGGAGACACAGAATCTGAAGCAGGCTCCAGGCTCTGAGCTGTCTGCAGAGTGACGTGGGGCTAGAACCCGTGAACCATGAGATCATGACCTAAGCCGAAGTTGTATGCTTCACTGACTGAGCCACCTGGGCGCCCTTTGTTATAAAGGTTCTTTAAGGCTTCCCTGTGACCCACTGATCCTAAGTGCCCTTGTGATCCTAGAGCCTGAAACACCTTTTTAATCTCTTTTACTCTCTCTAATCAAGTTTGTACCTCTTTCTGGGTCAACCTCACTAATTTAAAATTTTCTAGAAAAGTATATACTTCTTAAGGCTTTAAAATTTTTACCTGAATTTTCACCTAGATTTTCTTACAATTCTTGCAAATTTCCCGTAATCACAGTTATGTGTTAGAGACCTATCTGAACAATTCTAGAGAATTGTTTGTAAACCTTTGAGCACAGCTGATTGAGTGGAAGAATCCCATGATGACTACCTGATACATAAATAGCCTAATTAGGACCGATTTAATTTGTTTTGATAACTCTTGTCTACTTTACTGAAATGGGATGAATAAGTGCTATCATCATTTTAGAGAACTTTTTTGGTCATGTGATACTACGTTAGTACAGTTCAACACATGTTAGGAAAACATGGAAATTCGTTCTTTGTTTTTCGGTAAACGAGTAGATACTGCATATATTTTGAAAACTGCACTTCAGCGTGCGTGAAGGTACAAAATTAGAGTGATTTCGATACTTAAGAAATAAGGCTAAATGAATCAATATGATTGTCAGTGTGTTTTTATTCTTTTAAAAAATAGCATCAAACTTTACATGGCAGATTGGTCCTTGCTACTCAGTGCCTTTGCCCTAGGTCCTTTGTCCCTGTCAGGAAGCTGTCTGCAGAGAGAATGATGCTTTCCTGGACGAAGGCATATTAATTATGCAATGCCATATTTTAAGATGCAGTTGCAAATGCAATTAAACTATTGCACTGAACTTATGAGTATTATTATCACCTTAGAAAGAGTGAAGATCAAATTCACATTTCTTCACTTGTGTTCACAAATGGACATTTCCTTTTGACATTCTGAAACTGAGATGACCAGGCTGCCAAACATGCAGAAATGGTTGGCTTGGGGGGTCTCAAATTCTGTGATTCTGAGAGGAACAGCTTTGTTCTCAGAAAGCATCTGCAAAAGATTTTTTTAATATTTCAAGTTTTAATTTAAAATTTAGTCAGCAACATATAGTGTAATATTAGTTTCAGGAGTAGAATTTAGTGATTCATCACTTACATGTAACACTCGGTGTTGATATCATGCTAGAGGTAGTGTTATTTTAACACAGGAACAAGATAAGAGTGTCTTAAGTTATATTTCCTTATAGTTGATCAATGAACCATCCATTAAAAATAACACAAGCTGATCTTATAGCTCAGTCAAGGCTTCCACTGCGATGTGACCTTCAGTAACCTCAGTGAAATCTAGCATGACTATTGACTAAAACATGCCAACAAGAGCTTTGTGCCTCACTGACCTACTAAAGATGTCCTTTAGAGAAAATATTGGCAAACATGGGAGAGTGCCCTTACCCTTGCCACTCCTTTTGGCTGCTGGGATTTGTAGGGTGGTTTGCAGTAATGTCCATGGGCAACCAGGAAGCCAAGGAACTTGAACCAAGGAGAGGTGGAATTCACCAGTCCCTCTAGTTCTGCAAAACTGTAGGAATTTCTAAAAGTGAAAAACTGTGTCTCAGGGAATTTCTTTTTTGCTTGTTTGTTTTTAATTTCAATTCCAGTTAGCCTACAGTGTAGTCTTCGCTTCAAAAGTAGAATCCAGTAATTTATCTTAAAAAGACACCCAGTGCTCATCCTGCAAAGTGCCCTCCTTAATGTCCATCACCCATTTAACTGATCCTCCACCCACCACCCCTCCAGCAACCCTCAGTTTGTTCTCTGTATTTAAGAGTCTGTTATGGTTTGCCTCCCTCTCTGTTTTTATCTTGATTTTCCTTCCCTTCCCCTATGTTCATCTGTTGAGTTTCTCAAATTCTGCATATGAGTGAAATCATATGGTATCTGTCTTTCTCTGACTGACTGACTTTGCTTAGCATAATACCCTCTAGTTCTATCCACGATGTAAGTGGCAAGATTTCATTCTTTTTTTTATCACCAAGTAGTATTCCATTATACATGTATGACATCTCCTGTTTTTTTACATTTTTAAATGTTTACAGAGTGTGAGGAGGGGAGGGGCAGAGAGAGTGAGACACAGAATGGGAAGCAGGGTCCAGGCTCTGAGCTATTAGCACAGAGGCCTGCATGGGGCTTGAGCCCAATGTGGGGCTTGAACCCACCCACCATAAGGTCATGACGTGAGCCGAAGTCAGACGCTCAACTGACTGAGCCAACTAGGCACCCCATATATACTACAACTTCTTAATCCATTCATCAGTTGATGGACATTTAGTTTCTTTCCACAATTTGGCTATTGTTGATAGTGCTGCTATAAACATTAGGGTACATGTGCCCCTTCAAATCAGCATTTTTGTATCCTTTGGTTAAATTTCTAATATGCAGTTGCTTCGTCGTAGGGTAAGTCTATTTTTAATTTTTTGAAGAACCTCCATACTATTTTCCAGAGTGGCTGCACGATTTTGCATTCCCACCAATGGTGCAAAAGGGTTCCTCATTCTCCGCATCCTCACAGACATCTTTTGTTTCCAGAGTTGTTCATTTTAGCCATTCTGACAGGTGTGAGGTGGTATCTCAATGTGGTTTTGATTTGTATTTCTCAGCGAATTTCTTAATTGAACCCCAGATATTAGAAAAAACCAGATATGAACCACAAATGTTAGGTGTACAATTCTAAATGATAACATAGATTTATGCCAATTTTATTTTTTACTGAACTTATAATCAAACTGGGGTTCTTTAGATGACTGCCACAAAAAAAACCGATGAAGGCAAATGATGTTGCATTTTCAGTAGTATACGTGTTCCTAGTCTTCCATAAATTTCACTCGCCTTGAATATTTTTCTTAGTGCCTGGGATGGTTCTCTTTATCCACAAATCAGTCCCAGATGTCACTTATCACAGCTAAGGTCACCCATAAGACTGGGATCCCATTCAGGTACTGGTATAACAACAGGCTATGCTAGGAGTATCCAGCTCAGGTCATGATTACTTCACAGACACAGAATTCCTGGAATCCTGGAAAATGGCAGTCCCCACAAATCTTGTGTAGACCATGCCTAGAGATTATTCCTTTACAAAGTTGGCTGGGTCTCAGAATGAGTGCTATTGATCACAGATCTTAGCACAACTCTTTAAATTCTCTCTCACAGAAGTGCACACACATTTCTCCACACAGTCTCACACAGCCCTTGTCCCCGGGTCAAGTCTCCAGGAACAAGGTGCTAGGTTGAAATGGTTTCCAGCATCAACTACTGCACATTGTACCCAGAAGTAGCATTGATCCTCAGATGCCCAATCTTGAAACTTTGCTTTGAACATGACTTGTTCTTCCATAATTATTCTTCCTTCTTGATGGGCTCCTCCTAGGGGCTTGACTGGCCTCAGTTAGGGTCAATCCTGTCCATAAAATATATGTTTATATACTTGACTTTCAAACGGGTCAGAGTTTGGGTTCCTTTTTTCCATTACCAAGGGTCCTTTGCCCTCTATCTAAATTGTGGGGTAATTATAGGTATGTAAATTCAGATACTTTTGCTTTTCTCAATAGACTACTTTAAATGCCTATAAAAAATCTTTTATTTATTTGGTTATAAAATACAGTTATGTTTTCAGTTTCAATTTTAACAATCAGTGGCCAAAAAGACTTAATTTCTTCCTACAAATTTAGCTACATGTCATATATATATATATATATATTATATATATAAATTTTTGTATTTATGAAATAAGGAGACTGAACTAGATAGCAGTTTCCTTACTTTTTTTATAATAGCAAACACTTTTTATTTTTAGGATAAAATCTTAAATTATACCTTAATAGGTAAAAATGACATTTAAATAATATGGAATTCATTTTCATTAACAAGAAAGTTTGAGTTGAGATTATGAATGACCTTTATAGACATATTCAACTCAACATCTAATTTATTTTTAGTATTTTGTTTTAATTGCAAGTAGTTTTGAAAGTTTTAATTCATTGGACATATTACCAGCAGCTAGAGATCTGTTAGTATACTTGCTTGACCTGCAATCTTAGGATATGTATTTATCACTAACAGAGAAGACAGATAAAGTTATATTCTGAAATATACCTCGAAATGAGTGCAACAGTTGATACAAATAATTGTTTCAGTGGTTGGTAGTATGTCATCATTTGAGGGTATAATGTTCTCAACAGAGTTTAAGATACTTAAAATTATACTTTGAATTTTAAATCAATCTCTCCAAAATTTCTCAAGTTCTTCTGCTAACCAAACTGGACTCTAATTTACTCTATAATTCTTTTTTTTTTCCCCTTTGGTAAATGTTTATTTATCTATTTTGAGAGAGAGTGTGTGTGCTAGCGAGTAGGAGAGGGGCAGAGAGAGCAGGAGAGAGAATTCCAAGCAGCTTCCTTGCTGACAGCACAAGAGCCTGACATAGAGCTTGATCTCATGAACTGTGAAATCATGACCTGAGTTGAAATCAAGAGTCAGATGCTCAACCGACTGAGCCACCCAGGCGCCCCTCTAGTTAGCTCTATAATTCTAACCATAATTTGATAAAACTTGTGAGTACCACAGATACTTAAGTCTGTTCTAAATCCATGTATCCATGCATATCCATGTAAATATACATAATGTTTAAAGGAAGAGAGAGGCTCCCAGATGTACAATAATCCTGAACCATTTTTTTTTTTTTTTTTTTTTTTTTTTTTTTTTACAATTTTGATGTTTTAAGCTTGTGTGAACAAAGCAGCCTACATTGTCGCTCAGGCTATTTCTTCATTCAAGTAACCCATTTACAGTTTTTCTAGACTACCTATTATTATTGGTTATGGTCTGTGGAGTTCATTTCTGGCTCTCGTGGAAATAATAAATGAACCACACTTCGCAAATTTCTCTCCCTCCTCTCTAAGGAAAACTTATATTTGTATATGACATAGTGATTTACTTCAACATGTTAGAATGGAAAGTTCATTAATTCCTTAGAGAAAGTGATTATATACATTTTAGTTTGAGAAAATTCAATTATATAATTATTGTGAGGATTTCATCACCTTTTAAAGTTATTGCAGTAATCATTTTGAATTATGGCACTGTAATTTTAAAAACAATGTTTTTCTTAAAGCCTAAGGTATCTTAAAACCAGGACATATAAATGTTTGATGTAATTTTATAATTAAATAGTTTTCCTTTTAGCAAATCAAAAAACATAATAAATATTCGTCGTGATTTTTATCAACTATTAGCGATGACATTTTGGTTGGTTTTCCTGGAGTTTTGTGTGTCTTTTTTTTTTTAACGTGGAGTTTTGTGTGTCTTGAAGATATGAATTACCTGGAGACCGAAAGCTATTGAAATCTAGTATGATACTGGTTAATAAGATGGAATGTCTTTAACTTCTTGCCCATAGTGATATGTGTTTATTGATTAGAAAATCCATTCATCTAGGATGAATATTCTTTCTGCTAAATTATATACAGTATGATCATTTAGTTCTGTATTTAATGCCTTGTTTATATTCCACGATTCCTATTGATTTTCCTGTGTCACATTATATTTATTCCATGTAGTTAGCTTTGTTCTTTGAAAACATAACCTTATGTGACATATTGAGACATGTTTTTCTTTTTTAAGGAAAAAATGAGAGATCAACTGACTGAAATGATGTTTTAAGAAGCATAGAGTCTTCAGGAAGATACTGGAGTTCATGAGATCTCAAGGTTAGCAGTTCATACATTATTCCTTCATGCTTTTACAGATCTGATATAGAACTGTGTAACTGTTCCAAGTTATTCCTGCTAATCTGTAATTGGATAATAGGGACGTATGTTTACTTAAAATACGTTATTTTAACAAGATCTCTTCAAAATTTTAAAAAATTCATTTGTACAGAAATACTTTGTTTAGTTCAATTGGGGATGGATAAAAGAAAATATTTTTCAGATAATCATTGGTTTTTAAAATTTGCTTCCATTTTATAAAGGGTAGCACTATTAACATAAAAATAAATATTAGGGATCCTTATACAATTTTATTTCTGATTTGGTAAATAATGCACACCTATTTTGAACACTTTTCATTTACTTTGTATGTTTGGTTGCAACATATATGCATGTACACAGATAGTTTAGAAAGGTAGCTAATCATCAATCCTCCTGCAATTCTTTGAATCCCACTCCCTGACGTTCCCAAAGTACAGTCAAACAGATTATCCTTTTGTTGGAATATATGGGCCCAATAAAATGACAATTCAGGTGAATGAGCAGCAAGAGAGTTGAGGACCTTTTCTATGTTGTTCAGAGTCCAAAGTCTGGAAAAGAAAAACAAAATAAAACATATTATAATAATAAGCTAATGTCAAAATATTCACTTAGAAGTTTGAATTACAATGCAGGTTGAAATAGTTTATTCTCATGGGATAGCTTGAGAAAGTGGATGATTTCTGCCTTTTTTATTTTGTAGGATCCAATATCAAGTATTCATAATTTAAAATGGAAAAGTATTGGTGATCTTTTATTTTGATCGCCTTGATTAGGCTTGTCTTCAACTTCTACATCTTTTCCTCACTCATCCAAGGACATATTCATTCAGAATTTATTTAGGACTTACCACATGCAAGGCAATGGGCTAAGTGCTTCGGTTGTTTCAAAACGAATAAGATATAGTTCCTGTTCTCAAGAAGTGCCCAACCAATATGTCACTTAGAAATTAATTTTATTATTAACGCAAGCAGCAGATATTTCATTTTTTTTTTAAATATGGAAGGCTTCACGAATTTACGTGTCATCCTTGCGCAGGGGCCATGCTAATCTTCTCTGTATCGTTCCAATTTTAGTATATGTGCTGGCGAAGCGAGCACCAGATATTTCAAAAGACAAGCCTGATTTTAAAAGGCATGTAATGAATTCTTAAGTGCACTGAGAATCATTTGGGGATTATTCATATTTTCATGTTTCGGCTTTTATTAGCCTAGAATAGCAAGAGTTTATACCAATGGACGTGTTGTTGCTCTGTTACAACCCACACCAACTTACCTTTTATTAAAGTATCTCTTCAAGTTGGGGTGCCTGGGTGGCTCAGTTGGTTAAGCGGCCGACTTCAGCTCAGGTCATGATCTTACCGTCTGTGAGTTCGAGCCCCGTGTCAGGCTCTGTGCTGACGGCTCAGAACCTGGAGCCTGTTTCAGATTCTATATCTCCCTCTCTCTCTGTTCTTCCCTTGCTCATGCTCTGTCTCTATGTCTCTCAAAAATAAAATAAAAACGCTAATAAAAAAAAAAGTATCTCTTCAAGTACAACACAAGTAGTATGCGATTTTAAGACAGAAGTCTCTTTTTTGCCACAACTGCAAGTTTAATGTTCTAGAAAGTAGTCATGCAAACAGCTATGTAAAGATCAAAGGTGAGTATTGCCTTCTTGGTGGTTTTTTATTTATTCCAGTACATTTGACTTCTTTACGTCTTTATTAAGCTCACCAGAGAACTAAATCGTTTCCCCAATGACCTAGAAAGGCATGTATGTTAGAAAAGGATTGAATGCTATAAACCTCTGAGGGATCCATATGCAAATAGCAGCTAGATGAGTAAAGAATTTGCAGTGGTTTGGGAGTCTGCCGAAATGGAGTTGCACAGCACTGTGCTTCTCTTGAAAAGCTTTTAAAAAGGCGGTATGTGAAGAAGTGAAAGCAAATCAAGTAATTAAAAATAGTAAAACTGTTTTTTGAAAAGTCAATGAAGATACCTCTTGCTTACTTGTGCCGTTAGTTTAGCCATCAGATTGATTTACATTAACAACCACCACCATTCGACAAGCATTTATTTTTAAGTTTATTTATTTCGAGAGAGTGCGGGAGTGTATGCGCACGTGCATGAGCAGGGGAGAGGCAGAGAGAGAGAGGGAGAGAGAGAGAGAATCCAAACAGGCTCTGCACTGCCCCAAGGAGCCCTCCATCTCATCAACCATGAGATCATGACTGGAGCCAAAATCAAGAGTTGTAACTTAACCAACAGCTACCCTGGTACTCCTCAACCAGTACTTATTTATCAAGTGCCTACTATGTGCATGGGAGCAACAGCAGTGAATAAAACATACTAGTATTCTCTCCATAATGGAAATTACATTCTAGAGGGTTATAATACATAAGCAATAAAAACCAAAGTTAATTATATATTTTGTTAGATAGAGTGCTCTGGAGAGAAAGAAAACAGGAAAGAGAATATAGAATATAGAGGGGTGGCATTTTTAAGTAAGCCTAATGACTTAGTACTGCATAAACACGAGACAGATACTACTTTTACCCAAATAGTGCCAACTAAAAACAAATGTGAAGAACTATAATACCTGCTGGTAAGTTTCCTAAATCATCATTTGTTAAGATCAAAGTTGTTGATATATGTAAAATAACTAGTAGGGGTCTTCCTTAATTTCACCAGAAAGAAAAGATGTATTTTAAAATGATAATATACTTACTACATGTATGTAAAATATTGTCAAAATATTTGCAAGAAGCATGCAATTGAACAGGGATTAGTCGAATCACTTACTAAAGGGCTAAAAGCTGTAACTGTTCATCTGTGTAGGGGAGAAAATTAATCCTGTTTTTGAACTGAATAAATATTATAAACCTAAAGTAGTTACAGATCTCTATGACAATACATACAGATGACACATGGTGCTAGAAAGTTCTATATCATTGTCTTTGTTTTATTATTAGTTTCGTTCTCGTTTTAGGAGAGCTCTCAGTGCTGAGACTGAAGATGGAAGGGAGTTATTTAAATACTCATTCCTGTAGCACTAATTTTTTAGAGGACACATGTCTTCCTTTGTACATCTGATTTATTAGAAGATATATGGAGGTCTGGAAATTAAAATAAATTAATCTCTTTGTGATCATTAACAAATGAGTCATCAGATTTCCTTTGATGATAATCTGGTTGGCCTTTTAATATGAAACATTATGAAACATTAAGTGCAGAGCACAGGAATCGGGAGGTGTGTATGGCTCAGATGACCTGTCCAGTTTTTGCAATACATCTGAACTGTAGTTGAATGCATCGCATAAATTGGTATTATCTTAAAAGCCGTTCAGTATTGACTTTCCTGTAAGAATTGAAAGATTTAGCCAGTTTGATATGCAGAAAAAGATGTTAAATCAATTCTTTTTCAGTGTTATTAAGTCAATGTGAAAAGAATATCTAGCCATCCAAATAAACAAAGAATGGATTAGGAGCTCTCAAAACTATCAAATATTGCAACTCCTTCAATATTCCAAAAGGCAGGGGTTGTAAATGGTATATCATCTAAAGAAAATAAATGTCCAGTATTGTAGTAGTAAAAGAATGATTCAGTGAAGGTCACAATTGTTTAGAAGGTCAATTTTAGTTAAACCAAAGCAGAGAGTACCTATTACAGGCAATGTAGACAGAGGAGACAGTCAGTCAGCTCTATGAGTTTGACCAAAAGAGGCAACTGATATTATCTGTTTTGGGAAAACCAAAAGAAAAAAAAAAACATGAGAGATGCAAGAACTGGTGGAAGATTATGGAGAAAACGAGGATTTCTCATGTCATGTCCCCATGTCAGAGATATATTCCTTCCAAACCAGTATTAATCTTGGTTGCATTTGTCTGGAAACTTCAAAGGAAAGAGCTAGAATACCCCTTTTATTTAGGGGTAACTGAAATGCGACTTTTCAAGAAGCAAGTGGAAAATAGCATATGCTGTCTTTTAAAATCCCTTGCTCGCATTCTCTCTGTATTTGCCTTATGGAAGTTAAACCCAGGAATCCTTTACATATTTGTACCCCAAACCCAGTTCCCCATGAACCGACTCTTCCCTTGTCTCACCAACCACCACCGACAAATGTACATCTTTGAATCGTCTGTCATCTGGCCTGCCCGTGCCCTGGGTGGGCCCTTCCTCTCCCTCTCCCTCTCCCTGTCCCTCTCCCTCTCCCTCTCCCTCTCCGTCTCCCTCTCCACATCTCTTCAACGGCTCTCCAGAAATTTACTACCATTCTCATCCTTCTGTCATTTATCCAAATAGTTCACCTATCCCAGGTTCCTCAGCCTCAGCAATGTTGACATTTGGATCAGATAACTCTTCATTGCAGGGGCTATTTCATGTGTCGTAGGATATTCAGTAGCATCCCTGGCACTAGACACCAGGAGTATTCCACGCACACGCCCCCACCCCCCACTTTGGAAAAACCAGAACTGTCTCTAGACATTGCCTAGTGTCCCCTTGGTACAAAATTATCCCCCGATGACAACCACTGATCGAACCCTAACCTCCACAACCTCAATAAATACCCACTGCATATCAACCACAAAGCCTCCAACCATCTTCAGCATTTTGTTCTCAATGGAAACTCAGTGGAGACACTTTAAATTCCCGGGCACCTGGGTGGCTCAGTCGGTTGGGCGGCCATCTTCAGCTCAAGTCATGATCTCACAGTTAGTGGGTTTGAGTCACACGTCAGGCTCTGTGCTGACAGCTCAGAGCCTGCTTGGGATTCTCTCTCTCTCTCTCTCTCTCTCTCTCTCAAAAATAAATAAACTTTAAAATAAATAAATAAATAAATAAATAAATAAATAAATAAATAAATAAGTTCCAGCTTCTCTTGTTAAAGTGAGACTCACCTCTTTCTGACCATCAGCGTGTTTTTGGTTTCCTTTTAGTTGCTTCTACCTGGCTTTATATCTAAAATGTGTCTTACAGAATAATGAGTGAATATAAAACAAATAAGAAAATTAGGGAAAGGGAGAAATAAAGCAAAAACAAGATTAAGTCAGGAGTGAGGTTACAAATAAATTAAACCTTTTTCTTTTCACTTTTTTTTTTTTTTAATTCAGTCAGACTTGGATCTTTCAATGTTCACCAAGTCTTGCTTGAAATTGAGCTTGGACGCCAGCAGCTTAATCTCTACATTTCTATAGCCTGTTCTTTCCTACATGGTACCTGCAGCCTCGAATCCAAAGTAGTGAACCTTCCCTTGTACCAGGCACATGAGGGCCACAGGAGCAAATGGCCCACTCTGCAGATTTATGGTTTTCTAATCTGAGTTAGCTCCTCAATAGCATCCACTAATCCTTTCCCTCTGACAATGGTCAAACGCTATTTCAAAAGTTTATCACCCCACTCAAGCTGTACAGTCTCTCCCCTTCATTCTCGGGGCACCTGCTATTCTAACAAGAAAATTGAGGTCATTGTGTGGAAACTACTTGTGCATCCTTGCAATTCCCTCCAGCATCAAACAGCTACAACATTCTTTCTTTCTTCCCTTCTTAAAGGATCAGGAATCCTTCCTATTCAAGGCAAGGCCCTGTGCTTGATTTTATTCCCTATCACTGATGCTTTGGCCATTAGTTATTTCCTTTTTGTACTTTATCTTAAGTTTTTTCTTTTTCTTCTTGGCTCACTCCTTTCTTTCAACCTGTATACGTTCTTCAAACTTGTATCCAAAAAAAGTAAATCGGCAAACAAAAACAAACTGACCTCTCTCTTCACTAGATTTCATCAGCTCTACTATCCAATTTCTCTCCTCCCTAACCCATTCACACTCTCCATACAGCAGTCTACGTGCTTTGTCTCTGATTTCTGAGATGCAGTCAGTCCTCCGCACAGTGCGATCTGATTTCTAACCCCACTTAACAGAGCGTGCTCTCTCTAAAGGCACAGATGACCTGCCAGCCCGTATCTGGACTGGCTCTCCCATGGGTATTTGACACTGTTAACTTAATTTTTTTTCTTCCTCTCCCTGGGCTGTTGGAACGCCCCTCCCTCTTGGTTTGCCTCACACCTTGTAGACCCTTTTGTAAAAACAGGTTCTGCTTCCTCTGTTCCTTCACAAAGTTGTGAATTGCAAACTCAAATACTGATAGGTAGCCATAGATAATATAAATGAGTGAAGTCAGGTAATTAAAAACAATAAACAATATAGAGGGCAAATAACACACCCATAAAAGTTCTTGAAATTTTACTCTTGCTCAAATGACAGTGGTCACCTTATTGTTCATCTGTCCTCCCTGCTGTTCCTGATCAAGCCAAAGCACTTTTATGACTTTATGAATTACAATGGCAATGACTCCAACCTTTTTTTGATGAGGCTACAGAATTACATATTACACACACATGTATATAGGAGATCAACACCTAACAAGGACACACACAAAAACCAATCATCGGAGCAATGGAATGGAATACAAAGTCTAAAACCTGACAGTGTATACATGCAGTCATAAAATGCGACAAAGAAATAATCATAAGTCAATAGAAAGATGCCCCAATGAAAGACTATTAATACTCCCAAGTACACATAATTAATTAATGTCTGCTAGAGAAGGCATTTCAAATAGGATAAGGGGAATGAAGCAGAGAAGGACAGTGGCTTACTGAATATAAGGTACTAGCACAATTCTTTAACTATGTGGGGAAAACTGCGGTGTGATCTACACATCATACCGTATTAAAGTAAATTGTAGATAAGGATTTAAAATACTATTTTAGGGGAGCCTGTGTAGCTCAGTCAGTTAAGTGTCTTACTTAGGTTCAGGTCATGATGATCTCACTGTTCAGGACTTCGAGCCCTGCGTCAGGCTGTCTGCTCTCAGTGCAGAGCCTTTTGGATTCTCTGTCACCCTCTCTCTTTGTCCCTCCCTGCTCATGCACATGAGTGTGCATGCTCGCATTCTCTCTCAAAAATAAACATTAAAAAGATTAAAATATTAAAGTTACTTCAATTACTTTAAATATTTTCAACATTTAAAATATCATTTAGGGGCACCTGGGTGGCTCAGTTGGTTAAACGTCTGGCTTCGGCTTAGGTCATGATCTCACAGTCTGAGTTTGAGCCCCGCGTCGGGCTCTGTGCTGACACCTCAGAGCCTGGAGCCTGCTTCGGATTCTGTGTCTCCCCCCCGCCCTGCTCCTCCCCTGCTCATGCTCTGTCTCTCCCTGTCTCAAAAATCAATAAACATTAAAAATATAAAAAAAATCATTTAACATTGAATAAATACAATAGCTTTCAAGTATTTATGTGCCTTTGGTTTAGGAAAGAGGTCACCAAAAGTTTTATTTGTAAAAAGTTCCCTCAAGAGCTTGTCAATCATCCGAATGAAGTTTATATTTTCTCAGTGATATCTAACAACTCTCAATGTCTTAATAGTATTGACCATTTGCATAAATAATACAAAAAGTAAAAAATGAGAAGTCATTTATTCATTTTTATATTTATAAACAGTAAAATTCACGCGCGTTATAGTTTCACGAGATTTGACCATTGCACAGAGCTATGTAACCTTCACCACAGTCAAGGCACAGAACAGTTCTATCACCTCTCAAACTCCCTCGAGCTGCCTCTTGTCAACTCCCTCTTACTTCCTCCAGTCCCTGGCGACTGATCTGCTCTGCGTCACTATCGTTTTGCCTTTTCCAGGATATCAAATCAATAGAAACATACAGAATGTAGTCTTTAGCATCTGGCCTTTTTCATTTAGCATAGGGCATTTGAGATTCATTGATGCTGTTCTGTGTATCGAAAGTTTGTTCCTCATTTTTGCTAAGTAATAGTCCATTGTCTGTATGTACCACTGTTTGTTTATCCGATCACTCACTGAAGGACACTTAGGTTGTTTACTTCTTAATGTTTTCAATAAAACTGCAATAAGTATCCCAGTAGAAATTTTTGTGAAAAACAATGGTTTCATTTGTCATGGGTAAATGCCCTAATGAGACTGCGTATCGCATATTAAGTATGTTTAACTTTCTAAGACACCGTAAAACTGTTTTTCAGAATGGCTTTTACCATCTTGCATTTCTACCTATACTGTATGAGCATTCGTATTTTTCCACACCTTCGCCAGCATTTGGTATTGTCAGTTTTTATTTTATTTCAGCCATTCTAATTGTCATTGCAGTTTTTAATTTTCGTGTCCTTAATGAATAATAACATTGAGTAACTTTCCTTGTGCTTATTCACACCTATAAATCTGTGAAGTGTTTGTTCAAGTATTTTGAAATATTTTGTCCAACATTTTCAAAAAGAATATTTTTTAGAACAGTTCTTTTTGGATTCACAACAAAGTTGAGAAGAAGGTGTAGAAATTTCACATATATTCCCTGCCCCAACATGTGCATAACTTCCTCCAATTTTATATCCCCTCCCAGAGTGATACATTTTTATAACTGATGAACCTAAACTAATTCCTCTTTCCACTTTCTCTCCAGCATTTGGTGTTGTCAGTGTTGTGGCTTTTGGCTATCCAATAGGTGTTAATAGTATCTTGTTTTAATTTGTATTTCCCTGATGACATATGATATGGAACATCTTTTCATATTCTCATTTGTCATCTGTATTTCTTCTTTGGTGAGGTGTCTATGCAGGTCTTTGGTCATTTTGTAATTGCTTTTTTTGTTGTTGTTAAGTTTTAAGAACTCTTTGTGTATTTTGTTTTGCTCTATTTTTTATTGAGTTTCTATTGTTGAGTTTTGAGAGTTCTTTACAAATATTTTGGATACAAATCTTTTGGAAAAGGCAAAATTTGCAAACTTTTCCCTTTCTGTGGTTTGTTTTTTGTATTCGTTACTGTTTTTCACAGAGTAGGGGTTTTCAGCTTTTATGAAGTTATAATTATCAATTGTTTTCTTTATGTATTATAGTTTTGGTGTTGTGTCACTAAACTCTTTGCCTAACGTAAGGTCGCAAGGATTTTCACATATTCTTCTTCTAAATATTTTACAATTTCATGTTTTACATTTAGATATATGATTTAATTTTGAGAAAATTTTTATATAATGTAAAAAATTGAGGTTCAGTAGTTTGCACATGGGCATTCAACTGTTCCATCACCATTTTTAAAAAAGAATATCTTTCCCCATTAAATTGCCTCTACATTTTTGTCCGAAATCGGTCATATTTGTTTAGGTCTCTTTCTAACCTCTCTATTCTGTCCCACTGATGTACGTATTTATATGTTTTTCTGTAAGTACATTGTCTTGATTACTGTAGCTTTATAGTAAGTCTTCAGATCAGGTAGCATGCATCCCCTTCTATTTAAAAATTGCTTTGATATTCTAACTGCTTTGCCTTGCCCTATAAATTTTACAATCAGATTGTTGATACCTACAAAAAATCCTGCTGGGATTTTGATTGGAAAATTCACTGATATATATTAGAAAACCCTCCAAATTCAACTTACATAAGGAAAGACACTTGAAAAAATATTCACAGCACATATAAGTACAAATAGTTAATATTATTAAAATATAAAGAGTTGTTAGATATCACTGAGAAAATATAAACTTCATTAGGATGATTGGCAAGCTCTTGAGGGAACTGTTTACAAAAGAACTTCTGGTGACCTCTAAACTTGAAAAAGAAAATGTTCAACATAACTAGTGATAAAAGATACTTGATAAATAATGCTCATATGGATATATTGGGAAATAGTGTAGCATACTGACAGAAAGCATCATTTTTAACATCAGATTGAACTTTGAGTTCATTCTCCTCCTATCTGTGAGGATTTAAGTACATTTTAAACTTTCTAATGTTCAGACACTTTGCTGGTAAAGTAGAAGCTGGCACATTGTAAGCACACAAATGTGTATTGTTATCATAAATATATCTAATATTGGTGAAGATGTGGAGAAATGAACCATGTTATACTCCAGGAATGGATAGGTAAATTGGTTTAACTTTTCTAGAGGGCAATTTGTTATTATGTATCAAAGGACCTTATTCTTTGTATACTTTGACTTAGGGATTCCAAATATTTAAAAATCTTAATGAAATAGTCCATTAGGAACACAGAGCTATGTATACAATGATGTTTACTGACATAATCTTTAAAATAATGAAAACGAGAAACCTTTGCATGTCTGGAAAAACTGAATGATTTAAATAAATTCTTACATATCCACTCAAAGTAATATTCTGAGGTGGTTAAAATAAAAGTATTTCTACAGCATATTTTATTATTGGCAACCTATCTGAAATGTATTAATAGGTGAAAAAGGAGGCTATAAAACAACTTTCACAGTATGATGCCATTTATGCATGGATCAAAGGATAATTATATAAATGTATATGTGTATATAATAAAAATAGTTATATCCGAGTGGTTAGGTGTAAATTTATTGTCTTGGTGTTTTTTAGTAGTCTCTAAATTTCCTCAAAATATATATTATTGTAAAGAAAGATAAAATAGGGAATATGAAAGGATAGAAAATCATAAGCTACATAAAAAGATAAATAGCCAACTACTTAAGACATTATTTCATAGGTGACAGTGAAGGGTGGTTACCTCCATTATTGAAGATATCCACAAGTTAATAAGAACATCAACAAAACTCCAGTGAAAACATGGGCTAAAAGAAATGAAAAAACGTACATAAAAAAGAAATCGAAATGGCTAATAAATATGTTAAAAAGTTCATCTTCAGCAGTACTCAAAGAAATGAGAATGAATTGTTGTAATATTATATCTACCAAAGGAGCAAAATTTTTATTGCATATCTTTCACTGTCATACACCATTGGTGGAAACAGGTTAGTAGCAAGATAATGTCAAGAAGCTTTCCTATCCTTATGCTTTCTTATCTTAAACAAGCAGATTTATAGACAAAAGGAAATATATCTTAGAATTACATATAATTATTTGAAATATTGAAAAATAACATATGCATCCTATATTGGAATTGTTTTAAAAATTGTGGTACATATAGAAGATTACACAGCTCCTAAAATTTCATTTACAAGAGAAATGTCATTAAATATGACATTTGTTGGAATATGTTAGATGAGAAAAATAGGCATAAAAAAGCAGAGATAATATAAGTTATATGTATAAAGGAGGATGAAAGTAAATAAAAGACTGGGAGAAATTAAACCAAATGATTTACAAATATTTTACGTAAATATTATAAATACTGTTTGAAATACAAAAATTTCCTTTTGAAAGTAAAATAATTTGTTTTTTTAATTCATTATTAAATGTTTATAATTTTTATGTAAATCTTAAAGAAAAGTCTGCGTGTCTCCTCCCTGCCCCAAATCTTCTCCTGCTTCTGTTCACCATCTCTGTTAAAAATAGCCAGTCATCTATAGGAAGCTTCAGAGTAACTAAAGTTATTCCTTCTCACTCACCAGCCACTTCTAGAAAACCATAACTGAATTCTATAGAGTTTCTTCCTCATGCTACTTCTCATCCCCTCCAGAGAGCTACATTGCCCCCCTTTAATTGTGTTGCTCTTCATCTCTCGCCTGGATAACGTGGTAGCCCCCCAATGTGTATCCCTGACTCCATTTGTGTCTCTTACCATCGATTCTCAATACAGCTGCCCAGAGGCTCAATCTGAAACAAATATCTGACCATGGCCTTCAGTCACCCTCTTAAATTTCTTCAAAGATTTCCCACACTTTGATAGGATCCAAGCTACTTGTGTCAGTTACCTGCCTTCTGCTTCCTCAGTATCTCTGCTCACGATGCTCAACGTGGATTCTACATTTCATCAGTCCTGGACTTTTTCATGGTCGCCTCCATGTTTCAGGAGGTGACCATATGCCTTTATGTAGATGCTTATTCTGGCTGGAATGCTCTTCTTTTCACCGTCTCCTCCCCCACTTAAAAAATATTAAACTCTACCCTTAATGTGGGGCTCCAGCTCAAGCCCCCGAGATGAAGAATCTATGCACCTGAGCCAGACAAGGCATCCCCTTCTCCCTTTTCTTTACATCACTATCTCTTCTTTATACAGAAAGGCTTCTATCTCTCCACTCTTCCAGGAAGTATTTCCGTGTTCTAGTGCCTTGTATGTCTATCAGATAATTGACCACTTTATTCAAATTCTCTATTTACATGTTATTCTCCCCTTAAGACCAGGAGCTCCAAAGTCTAATGCATATAACCCATGGGGTGAGCAAAAAGATCTTTCGAGAAGTAAAGTAAAAATATTAGTATCTGTATTTATATTTCTTTATCATTTTTAACTTCTACGTCTAAATATTCACATAATTTAGATAATATAATCGTACCATAATACATTATGTTACATATAAATACATATACATGCATATATATACATACATAAGAGAAACATACATGCAGAAACTCTTTTTTTTTTTTTTTACTAGATTTAAAATGCTTGAAGACCATTACTCTGAAGCTTCTCAAGAGCAAGGAATACATCGTATTTATCCAGAGCATATAGCAAAACGTTAGGCACATAGACACTCTCTGTCGAACTTTACTGAAATTAAAATTTTAGCAAATTCTTAGTCACATTTCTAAAGTTAGTAGTAAAGTTATTTAAAATTTAGTTTGGGGCACCTGGGTGGTTCAGTCAGTTAAGTGTCCGACTTCAGCTCAGGTCATGATCTCGTGGTCCATGACTTCGAACTTCACATTGGGCTCTGTGCTGACAGCTCAGGGCCTGGAGCCTGCTTCAGATTCTGTGTCTCCCTCTCTCTGCCCCTCCCCCACTCATGCTTCTGTCTCTCTGTCTCTTTCTCTCAAAAGTAAATAAACATTAAAAAAATTTAAAAAAATTTGGTTTAAGGTGGAAAATTCTGTCTTGTTTACTAAACAATGAGACATGTATGAGAGTTAGAAGGAACTTAAAAGAGAAAATAGCAACAGACGAAAAAGTCCATGTTAAAGAAACTTTCATGATTGCAAATATTTTTAAATCATGGGGAATATAAAGTTTTAACAGATGCATGCTTACAGTTTTTCAAAGGCAGCTAAAATATAGCATAGTTAAAGATGAGAAGATCTATGGGGATTTACAGAAGGGAGTATACATTTTTAAAGCAAATGAAATTTTGAGAATAGAGTATGTTTGTTGACCCCAACTCTACAAGCTCAGAACTCAAAAGTCCTTTAAAATTCTTTTACAAGGAGCTGCCCAATTTATGCAACATTTATGTATGCAGGGGGATATCTGCCAATCAGTTTCAATACTAATCTGATGGAAGAGCCCAAAGTCTAAACCACAGAGAATTCCATTCGAATAAATTTGATTATCTTATAGTGAATGACTCTCTTAATTTTAATAAAATTAGAGGTCTAGTTATACATAATTCCAGGCAACAAGTATAGGAGAAATAGAAAGAAAAGTCAACTTTATGGTTCATACTTCTTGAATGAATGAAGGATTTACAGGCTGTGTTTTGGTGTTGTTCCCAGGGTAAAATTGAAAGTATGTATCTAAATAAAACATCAGATGTCAGAAAGGAATTTTTCTCTTCTGACTGGTTTTCAAGAAACATTTTATGAACATGATGAATTTGGAGGCCCTCTTGGATTTTTTTTTCTATACAATATTGTAGCTCTATGTTTTCCTGCCCCTTCCTTTATTTTAAGCAGAGCAGATTCCAGTTTAATTGTTTAAGTTTTTAACATCAAGCCCAAAATAAGCATCTAAAACTTTGTGTTACTCTTCAAAGATTCTGTCCTATTCTAAGGCATACTTTTGCTGAAACAGTGTTATTTTTATCCCACTCATGATTACCTTTAAGAATCAAAAGAAATGAATATATGGTATGAGATAGTTCTCATATGGCCTCATGTATTAGAAAAAATAAAACTAACAGATGGAACCTATTTCAGAACACCTAAAAAAAGTCCCTTAGAGTTCTTTTTATTCTCCAAAACGATTTTTAAAAGAGGATAATATGATGTATTTTGAGCACAAACAGTTAAGGATCAGTTTTCAACACAGGTTTTATTTCCGGTTGTCAATATCATGTAACTATTTCTTTTACGCCCGGCAGACCGTGGTAGCTTTACCTTTTCCTTAAATATAAATTGGAAGTGTTGAGAAAATAGCTGTAATTTTATGCTTTATTTTACCTCTAGGTCTTTTATTTTTCAGGTCTAAAGAAAGAAATATGGCATAAATAATAGCCCCATATACAAAAGTACAATAAGAATTACTACTGACTCATTTCCAAACTCTCCTTAATCATCGTCACCCTCGTGTCAGACTGATTGAGGACCCGTTCTGCTTTGAAATCCATTTTTTTGGTGCATCCTGCAGCAATGGGAATCCTTTACTTGGCTCTCTCTACTTGACAATCTCGTAAGGGTAAAGGGCGTAACAAAGTGCTAAGAGAGGCCAAGCTGCCTCCTGCGCACACTGCGTGCTCTGTGTCGAAACTTGCCCAGGTTTATTGATGCAATGGGACTAGAAAAATGAGAACAGAACCAATTTTCTCTATGGCCTTCACCCTTTCTCACAGACCACAAGAAAACCACCATTTTCAAAAGGAAACTAGAATTTTCCTCTTCTGTTTTTTGTCAAGCTAAAATAATGGGATTTCTTTTTCTTCTCAAGGATGTTTTACGAGGTTAAATATCAGTCTTAGCAGGATATTGCTTATATTCACAACAAGTGGTATATTTTCTTCTGTTCCTGATATGTGAATTAATACATGTATATAAATAATCTTACATTTAAAATTAAAGATTTTATACCATCCTGACAAAAGTTAGAAAATTATGTTTATGAATGGGCAAAATATAAGATAATATTTTTTATTGTTCTCAACGTATCTACAATTAAATATTTGTGTTGATAAAATCAATACAACATATAATAAATCCTAAATCTAGGAGAGAATAATTCTTCTCATAACTGTAAAATTTGAGAAAAAATATAAAGAAAATAGAAAGAAAAGGTGAAGATGTATGTAGTGAAACTAATGATCTCATCAAAGATTATACTACTTTCTCTAGGCAAGGAAGGTTTTGCTTTAAAATTTAAAGAGTTGAAATGAAATATATTCTGTTAAGACAAGGGCTGAATAAAGATATATTTTGTTTGGCCCTTGTAGTTTCCCTCCCCCCACCACCCCAGTTAAATTTGATGAATTTCCACTACAACCCTTTTCTTACTCTGTGCCATTTCACATATTTTGTTATGTGTCTGGTCCTGAAATCTTCGGAGTTTGTCTTAGCTTTCAAAAGTTGTTTTCGTGTGCTTTCAAAAACATTGACAAGTGTATGGAACAGATTGTCATATATAATTGGAGGGCATGTAAATATTTTACAACACTTTACAACGCAGTATTTACTAAAACATTAATTCCTTCAACTCTTCATCTCTCTGAAGTTACTGTACAGAAACACTCACATGGGGTGCATAAAGTATATTCACTGATACACTGATGAAATTAAAAGTTGGAAACCTTCCAAATACTTGTCAATAGGTATTAGTTAAAAAATTATAGTAAAATCCATATAATGAAATATTATATAGCTTTTTAATAAAAGAATTAGGTAGTCCTAATATATATTGACATGGAAAGATTTCAAGTAAATATTAGGTAAAAAAAAAAGTGGCAAAATATTTTCATATTTCTATGAAGAATTATCTCATATTATTAAAACAATAATACATTAGCATATTGCTAATATTTACCTAACTGGTAATGGTAGCTATCTTTGATGGGGTGGGTGGGATCACAACAGACTTCTTATATTCTATACCCATAGTTCTGTAATATTTAAATTAGTAAAGCAAGCAATAAGACACATAATTAAAATTTAAGCTTTAGAATCCAAAACACTGAAATTTTCTATAAAAAATACCAGATAAACAGATTATTTTCTTATATTTAGATTGATGGCAGAAGGCGCCCCTTTGTGGCTCAGTGGGTTGTGTCCAACTCCTGATCTTAGTTCAGGTCTTGATTTCAGGCTTGTGAGTTCAAGCCCTGTGTTGGGCCCTACTGGGTATGAAGCCTACTTTAACAAAAATGAGGGACACCTAGGTGGCTCAGTCGATTAAGCGGTAGACTCTTGATTCCAGTTCAGGTCATGATCTCACAGTTTGTGGGTTCGAGCCCTGCATCGGGCTCCACACTGGCAGTATGGAGCCTGTTTGGGATTTTCTCTCTCTCTCTCCCTCTCTGCAACTTCTCCACTGTGCTTTCTTTCTGTCTCTCTGAATAAATAAACTTAAAAATATATATAAAAACAAACAACCAAAACCAGACCTGTGGTAGAGCTTGGCTATTGATACAATAAGAATAATGGTATATAATGGGGTTCAAATTGTAAACAGTCCTTGGCTTATGTTTACCAGCCTTTTGTTACTTTTTGTCTTCTTATTTAAATGAATAAAATGCAAAAAAATTAAAAAAATAAATAAATGAAGAAAATGAATTTTTAGAGATACAGGAAAGTTATTAAATTTTAACTCATTCTTAGGAAGAAGAAAAACATTAAATATTTAGAGACATACTTTTCATAGACATAAGAGAAATATGCTTGGAGCTTCATTAAAAGTATTATGCTGGGGACCAGGTCGATTCCAAATGCTTTAGATATCTCTTCGTCTGACTCATTCTTTAAAATTCTGTAATAACCTGTTTTGGAAGGAAGAAAAAGTGTAATCCTCCTACTGTTGAGAAGAAAAATTTGTCATCTCTGACTTAATCCTGACTAGACAGTAGTTGCAAAATAAACTCGGCAAAATTTAGATGCCCTGTCCTTGTAAACCATTTGGTCTACAAATGGACAGATACTATACAATATGACCTTCCTGTCACCAAGATAGCATCACGAGTGAGGCAAGCGTGCATGTAGGAGAAGGAATTTGTATGCTAGCCTTGGAAAATTTTATGTCTGACTTGATCTCACTGACAGGTTTATTGCCATGATGAGGGAGAATTAAAACCTTGCTGGCCTAGAGAGGAACTTGAAAAGAAAGAGGGGATCACAGTCTGGAAAATGAGATCATGGCTTAGACTATTGTCATCATTATCAACAGCAAACATATACTGAGAACCCACTAGATGAAAGGCATTGAATTAAGCACGGTGAGCCTAATGTTATAAAACCCACATGAGGAGCTGACAGAATGGTATATATTTACGCCGTTGATCTAATGGTGTATTTAGTTATTCTAGACACCATCAGAATTGGTAACAGTTGAACATTTCTGTCTTGCATGACTCCTCAGAAAAATGCACACAAAAAGTTTGCATGTAAATCAGAGGTTCATTCTTCCTTAGGTCCTTGGTTTTACTTTAAAATGATTTTTTTAGGTTAACACTCGAGATGAAAAAGACATCCTGGTTTTGAACTCTGAGGTATATGCACATTTGTGCGCCAGTAGTAAGCTTCCAAAATTTATTTCCATTAAATCTTAAACAAATATGTCAACACAACCTTTCTGAGCATTTGTCAGTTTAAACACAAAGAGTCTCATGTTCTAGTTGCTCATCAAATGGTAGTAGTTTTGTTGTTGTTGTTGTTGTTGTTGTTGTTTTAATGTTGTTAGCTCAAGACAGGCAGCTTCAAAGTTGTAAAACACAGATTCATTTGACCTCAGATAACTCTTATCTATTTACTGTTAATCGTGCTTAAACAGATTTCCCCAAAGAGCGTCTGGGTATGGTTTTTATTCTTCTCTAAGAGTCAATGACTAAAGTTTTTACAGTGTTGCCAATAAATTAAAGCTGAATATAGTTTTCACATGATTCTACCCATCAATGAATGTGCCAATATCCAATGACCACATGAAAACCACACTTTATTAGTGAAAGTATTGGTTCTGTCAGGTGACAAATAGATAACTGTCTTTAAGACTCACATATTTTTCTAGACGTTTCTTGATCTTGTCTTTATGAAATTACTGTTAGAATTCTTAGAGTATGTAATGTGTCGGGGCGCCTGGGTGGCTCAGTGGGTAAAAAGCATCCAACTCTTGGTTTTGGCCCAGTTCATGATCTCACAGTTCATGAGATCAAGCCCTGCGTCAGGCTCTGCGTGGCATGGAGCCTATTTGGGATTTTCTCTCTCTGCCCCTCCCCTGCTCTCTCTTTCTTTCTCTCTCTCTCTGTGTATAAATAAATAAACTTAAAAAAAAAAAACAGGTATCAAGCCCTTCAAATCAATATAGTGAACAGAAATGTGTATAAGATTGTTTGAGCTCTGATTCTGTCACAAAGACACTGATGTAAGCACAGATTCTGGCAGAATCTGCTCATCCTTCCAAAAGTGATATTTAATCATGAGCCACTCTATGCAATTCTTCCATGTTTGTTAGTTATTGGACACATTGAATGTTATATCATAGGAGAATGAGATTTTAAATTATGTTTTCAATTAAATAAATGAGTAAATAATATGCATTAATTAACATCTGCCATAAGACTATATGTTGTCACACTGGGTACAGCTGTTGTTTCCGTGTTGTATCAGATATATGATAGTCCCTAAGGGAAATTGAAAACAGGGTATATAAAGTGAACACTCAAACAGGAAACTGCCTTCCCTTTCCTCTCTGTCTCAACGCACCCTCCAAAAGAACTATCCATTGCGGTTCATACATCTATTTTCCACATCACTCTGTTGTCTCTGCTGCCTAGGACAGAAGATAAATTGACTTCTTCAAATGTCAAGAAAGAAGGACAGTGGATAACAAACTTGACTGTTACCTGACACATTCAACTCTGTGCTGCTTTTTCGTATTTGTGGAAAAGGGACAAAGCAAGGGGAGAAGTAACTATTTACTGAGTGCTGGTGGGTTTACAGATTCTGTCTTGGTGAATACTGGTCTTTAGGGATTTGTTGCCCATACAGCAAGGATATTCAGATTAATGTCAGAAACTTCACCTTGAATTTTCCAAAAGAGTATATCCCTGGATCCCAGTATATAATGAATCTTATTTATCTATTACATCAACGTTGTATTATGAGTAGCTTGAAAGAAATAGTTTTTACTGTCACTAATTAATATTTTCTGTCTGTATTCTAAATATAAATGGGGGAAAATAGTCCTAACTTTAGACTTATTTGTTATGAATTATTAGCATTTATACAGAACGTAACACCTCCTCTCAGTGAGCTTGTGATATATTTTTTTACATCTCATTTATGGTACCTCAAAAGAGCATCATTATCCTACACACTCAAAAGTTCCTTTTCTGCGCCCTCTTAGTATTTCCTTCTTTCTCTTGCTTTTCCTTCTCTCCACCCTCCCCTTTCCATTTTCTTCCTTTCTTATTGATCTTAGAGTTTCCTTTCCTCACCTTAATTACATTTATGACCTAGAACTGCTGCTTGCCTTCCATTTTTTCTTTTTGATTTGTTCAATTCAAAAAACATTTATTATCTACCATGTGTGCAGGTATTGAGAATCGTACGTGAGGAAGAAATAGCTTCTGCCTTGAGGGAACTAGGGAGCTTTTTTTCCTTTGGCTCCTAGGAGGGGTAAGAAAAACAATACTAGTATGTTTGAGGATAAAGGATGAGAATAGTCAGCCTCCATCATTGGCATTATTAGCAAGGACCAGTGCTTTAGCAATAACCCCCCGTAGTTCAACAGTGGCTACAGTTCCTTAAAGGGGAAAAATCTTCCTTCTAATACTATAGCAATGTCTATAAATACAAATACCCCTGAGAGAAATCTAGTTAATTAAGCTCTCCTTATTTGGGATTCCCATGGTGCATTGTGTAATTTCTTTTATTATTATTATCATTATATACCATTCTGCCTCTGATTGTGCTATTTCCCCCAAACCGTAGGAGAAAAGTGGGGCAGGCCATTTTGAGACTCTGGGATTCTAATTTCCAGTGATACCTCCATCCCTCTCACTAGTATTCTTGCTTCCTTGAAGATCATATTAACTGCCTCTACTTTCCCATATTCTTCGTAGAGTAATTGTCTTAGTGCTCTTGCCCACTTGCCCACTGCCTGCCCTTCCATTCTCTCTGTTCCTCTAGAACTCTTGAGAAGGAAGGGCATGTCCACACTTGCATTATTTCCATGTAGCTTTAAAGAAACATTTTCTGGAATTGCTTTTGAAATGGATCATTGCAATTTTCAATGGCACTCCTCCTTAGTATCTTGCCTTGACATTTCTTCTATGTTTTTCATAATAGTCTCCAGGAATAAAAGCAGATATTCTATTCCTTTGCTTCGGTTGAGGTGTCCCCTTCCCCTTAATTAAAGAATAACGAAATGGGTTCTCTTTGCATTGAATCTTGACATATTTTCTGGAATGTGACAATATACTTGTGAATACTATTTTAGGGACATACTCCTCATTTATGAAGGATCTAGCATCTGTCACATTGCTAGGTACCTGCCTTAGCAAATTCTCAAATAGCAAAAACTGCTATATGCAACATTTCTAGCACTTCGTACTTTAAAATCACCCCAAATGTATTTGGTTTTTTCCCCACATTTGTTAAAGAACTTTCTTAATGATGGACTATAGCAAACCTGAGCTCTCATAGGGTAGCAGGTTGAGAAAGGGAAATGGTAAGCCTTGACTGGCTTAAATTTTGAGTCTTGTCCTTTTTCTTTAAAATTCATGCAACACTTTACATTCAAGCCCATGGCGTATTTACATTTATTTTAATACAATAAGATGTTTTGATTACTTAAAGCATTTTCTCCAAAGTGTTTTCAGTAAAACCAATAGATCAGTATACACTGCTTTTATTCTGAGGTTTCATGGTAAGTCCAACTTGTCTCCCCCGATAGAGAGGCAGGAAAAGACAAGAATTTGCTTTTTCCTTCACCCTGCTCAACTAAGATAGAATTTCCAGGGGTGCCTGGGTGGCTCAGTCAGTTAAGCATCCAACTCTTGGTTCCAACTCAGGTCATGATCTCATAGTTTCTGCACTGCCCTGTCAGCACGAGCCTGATTGAATTTCTCTGTCTCCCTCTCTCTCTCCCTTTCTCCTGCTTGCTCTCTTCCTCAAAATAAATAAACTTAAAAAAAAAAAAAGAATTTCCATAGCTTACTTACTTAATTTACTTCCTAGAAATGTACACACCCACTTTTCCCCTCACTCCTAAGTAAGCTGACATTTTACCAGACATTGTATAAAAGCCTCACCTATTTGTCCATAATTTTTTTCCTGATGCTTGTATATTGTAAGCATTTTTACATAGCTCCTTCTAAATGTCTTTAAGAACTCCAGGAGGACAGGAGTCCTCAGAGTGTGGCTCAGTTGGCTAAGCATCTGACTTTGGCTCAGGTCATGATCTCACGGTTTGTAAGTTCGAGCCCTGCATCAGGCTCTGCACTGACAGTGTGAGGCTTGCCAGGGATTCTCTCTTTCTCTCCCTACTCTGTCTCTCAAAATAAATAAATAAACTTTTAAAAATGGCATAAATTTACAAATTAGTTTAATATGTAAGAGATTTTATTTTTATTTGAGCACTGTCTGTGCTGACAGCTCAGAGCTTGGAGCCGGCTTCAGATTCTGTATCTCCCTCTCTCTCTGCCCCTCCCCCGCTCATCCTCTGTTTCTCTCTGTCTCAAAAATAAACAAACATTAAGGAAAAAAAAAAGAACTCCAAGAGGACAAATACTTTGCTCTATTCTGTAATTTACAGAGTGACTTACAGATCTCCTGTATAACAGGATGTTTAATAAATGTGTTTTGATGATGATTTTTAAATTTATTTTCTACAGCTTTCTTTACATAACCTTCTTGTTTGAACGAATGTGGATTTATATTGGACTTCCAGTGGTTCCCTGTGAGAGACATGGTTAACAATAAGAAAGAAATAGGCATTAACAGGAGTAATTGTTGATATTAAAATGGCATTGGGTCGCCTGGGTGGCTCAGTGGTTTAAGCGTCTGACTTCGGCTCAGGTCATGATTTCATGGTTTGTGAGTTCAAGTCATCATCAGGCTCCGTACTGACAGTGTGGAGCTTGCCTGGGATTCTTTTTTTCTCTTCCTAGCCCCCCTCTCAAAGTAAATACACAAACTTTTAAAAATGGCGTAAATTTAAAACATTAATTTAATATGTGAGAGATTTTATTTTTATTTGAGACTAATTCTTAGTTGAGAATGTCTGTTAGTGACTATGTTGGTACAATTTGTAAAAAAACAAACTTTGACTTAAAACCAAAGGTTCTAGAAATCAGAATACATTTGCAGGTAAAGCCTCATCCTTGAACTTGAGATCTCCAGTGTTGCTGGTAAAATGCCAATAAACCCAAAGGATGAAACCCAATGGCCAGAAGTAACTGACCTGTAGTCCATTCCCAATAAAACAACATGAAATTACAATCCTCTCCAGCCCAAACCTCTAACCTATTACTATTCCTAGAGAGAAGAGTGCATTGTTTCACTGAGGCAAGGTGTTGGCAGGCAACCAGTGCTCCCTCTCTTTTTGCTCTAAAATGGATTGAATAGGCTGTTGAACTTGTTTATATTATTTGCTTCAGTGGCTTGCTTTGGCAAATTACTCCCTGTCTTTATTGTTAAATTCAGTGTACTGGTAGTGTTTTAATTTTAGTTTGTAGCCTAGTGTTTAACATTTCCACTAGTGTAAACAATATTGGATGAGCTGATATTCTCTCTGAGACGGAAGCTTATAAAGTTTATCTCATCCATTTGGAAGTCCTTTCCTCCATACCTAGGAAGTCTTTATTTTTTGTATTTACAATTATCTCAGTTTTATGGGAACCATAATTAATACCTATAATCTTGTCCTTTGCTCTACCACTAGACGAGGCAGTATCTTCCTTATCTCCTTTGAATGCTTAATGGTGAAGTCAGTTTCTCCTTACCATTCTTTGCTCACTAAGCTCTGGAGACATGCGGACTCTCCCCATGTATTGCACAAGACACCTCATTGATCTTTCTGGTTTTATTGCACTAGTTCTTTGTTTCCCACAGGAATCCCTGCTGGCTTGTCCCTACAGGATTCTCGCTGTGTTCTGAACTACCTAATTAGTCTAAATCTCTAAACCTGAACTCTGGATTCTAGTAAATCGGAGGGAGAACTTAGCTGCCAGGTCCTGCTTGGAAGAGACAATCCATTTTCTGTGCTTGGTAGTTTGGTGGTCCTTCTGTATTTATCTTTAACATAGTTTCTAGATATTTGTGTAATTTATGCCTCCAGAAATAGTATCACAGGAACATTTTGCATATATGTTAAAAAGTCAAATATTTTTATATGGCAGGATTTTCCCCGAAAAGTGTGCCTTTCCAGAGAAAATGTCAAAGAATAACCTCTTATATTGACCTGACTGCTTGAATTTGGAGTATTTCATATTCCACCAAACAATCAGCCTCTTCTGCTTGAATATCCATCTGAAGGGTTAGTTAGAGCTCAGAGTTCAAATTTTAGCTCAATCCTTATCTAGAGCTTCTGGCTTCTCTCTACCTCATTGCTTTGTAGGTAATCATATGCTTTCTCCACGTAGATTTTTTTGAACAGTGAGGAGGGACTGTCAGGTTCTTTTCTTACTATGTAATGCACATATTGAAGATTATAGAAGTTTATAAAGGAGAAGTCCTTTTGCCTTATTGTCTACCTGATGACTTCTCACATAACTTCTAGAATTTGGGCTCTCAGTGACTCATGAACGTTCTGCAGATTGTCCTAAGACCTCTTTTATTTGTCTTTAGGTACTTCAGGATGACCTTAGTATTGGAGGTCTGTCTACCACATATGGGTGGTACCTCCCATTGAAACTTTCTGCCCGTTTTATAGCACAGATTCTTCTCACACAGTGCTAGAGTACCGCGGGCATCTAGCCCAGCTGACACACACCATGAGGTACAAAGATGAATTAGGTCATCTAATACAATGGGGCTACAGAGGCCCCGGATATTGATACAGTGGCTGCTGAGCTCACATGTGGCCATGACAGATCTCATGCCCCTCAGCGGCTTTCTCTACTTTCAGCACATAGGTCATGTTTCCATGCCTCCATGGTGCACTCAATGAAGGCACAAGTCTCCCCAATCCCCAGGTTTAGGGTAAATGCTCACATTTGCCAAGCTAGTGGAGTAGAGAGTCAATTATTCTCTTGTACAGATTTTTTTTCAAGATGTCTATATAGTATCATAAAATCAAAGTCACATAAGTAGAGGGCAAAACAGTCTTCTTACCAATGAGGAGACTGAGACTCTGTGTGGTCAAGTGATTTGCCCGAAGTCTTTGCCAAATCCAGGACTTGGAAATCTGTTTACTACTGTCCTTGCAGATGGTTTCGAAATAAGTTATCACAGTCTTGGAGCCTTGATTAAAGTTATCAAGGACTATTTTCAGTTTGCCCATTCCTTTCCAGAACTTTTGATAATTCACCCTAACACTCCTAATATTCTACTCCTTCCTTTGGAAAATTAGTTTTCCTGTTGCAGAGTATCACTGATGGAATTGTTCTGTGTAAGCTAATGGCATGAAAAAACTAATGGCAAGAAAAACAAGTTTTGAAAACCAAGCTTTTGAGAATTAGAGGAGTTTTATTTTTAAAAAAATTAAAGTGTTGGGGGGCATCTGGGTGGCTCAGTCGGTTGAGCACCGAATTCGGCTCAGGTCATGACCTCATGGTTCATGATTTCCAGCCCTGCTTCAGGCTCTGTGCATACAGCTCAGAGCCTGGAGCCTGCTTCAGATTCTGTGTCTCCCTCTCTGTCCCTCTCCCACTTGCACTCTCTCTCTCTCTCTCAAAATTAAATAAACATTTAAAAAAGAAGATCATACACACAAATTTTTGTTTGTATATATGTTGTGAAATATATACAGTGAAATATAATAGATATAATAGATATGTTTATATATGTATATAAACATCTAATACTTAAAAGACTCAGACAATTCATAATATAATATTAGCTGCTTTTTTCAGTTGTCAGTATATTATTATGAACAGCTTTTCAAATCATCAAATATTCAGTGACCTCATAATTTTAATGGCTGATAAAATCACACTGTATAGGTGTATCATATTAAACTATACTAATATATATTATACTATGTTCTAAACAGTGAAGTTATTTATAATTTCCCACTATACATAATGATCCTTAGAGTCAAATACATATGTGATTGTTCTCTCTGCATAAATTCCTAGAAATGAATTTTAAGGCACTTAATAAAAAATGCCAAATCAATGGACAGCATTTATCTTGCATATTCTAATTGCAAATGATTGTGGTATTTTCTCTTAGTAATCGGTTTTTATGTTGGAATAGTCATGATTATTTAGAAATAGTCATACTTTTTAAGATGCTCTAGTGACAAGTTTTTATGGAATATTCAGGAGTAAATTTGAATGATAGTTTTCTGTTTCTTTTTTTTTAATTTTTTAATGTTTATTTATATTTGAGAGAAAGAGACAGTGTGTGAACAGGGGAGGGGCAGCAGAGAGAGACAGAGACAGAATCTGAAGCAAGCTTCAGGTTCTGAGTTGTTAGCACAGAGCCTAACGTGGGGCTCGAACTCATGAGCTGTGAGATCATGACCTGAGTGGAAGTCAGATGCTTAACCACCAGAGCTACCCAAGGGCCCCTAATTTTTTTTAAGGTTTTATTTATTTATCTTGAGAGAGACAGAGACACACAAGAGAAGGAGGGTCAGAGAGAAGGAAGGAAAGAGAGAATCTCAAGCAGACTCCACACTGCCAGGGCAGAGCCCAACATGGGACTCGAATTTACAAAACTGTGAGATTATGACCTGAGCAGAAACCAAGAGTTGGATGCTTGACCAACTGAGCCACCCAGGTGCCGCTGAATGACAGTTTTCTGAACTTGTCAGGAATCTGTGCTTCAGTCCGCAGCAGTGGACTCTCAAACTCCTCTGAAACAGATCGAACAACCAGTTGGCTCTTATTAGCAGTTAAAATATGGCGTGTGGCTGTGTTCTCTCCTGGGTAAGCTGAGGGTGACAGTTATCTGGCTTCCTGGAACAGCTGAAACATCAGTTTCAAACATTTAATTTGAGGCTCTGGGATTTTCTTCTCTCTGTACTAGATCAGGTTGTCTCCTCCATCTTCCCTGACCGCCAGACATCAACCTGGACTGCAGGGCTACAGCTGTAAGGTCTTCCTAGATTCTTCTATTTGTTACCCTTTTCATTAATGAAAGTTTTATCTAATTGGCTAGCTTTTAATTAATAGAAGAAAATCTTTATCACAAAAGGCATGCAACTTAAATTACACTTAGCTGTTAAAGACAGATAAAAATTAGTTGAAATTATTTACCTAAGATCTTGTAAACATTTATATTATATTTTAATCAGAATTTGAAACGATGTGAAATTATTATTTTTTTAAAGTAAACTCTGTGCCCAACATGGGGCTTGAACTCGTGACTTTCAGATAAGAATCACATGCTCTACCAACTAAGCCAGCCAGGCATCCCTGGAAATGCAATTATTACCCATTTTCAATATCATTTAGGCATAGCTTTAAAAGGTCAAATATGTTATTTTCTATTAATTAAAAAAAAAAAAAAAAGGTTGATTTACCTGGAGAAGGGACAGACTTCTCAAGCATCATTGTGTTTATGTTCTTCTAAGGAAGGTAGGAGTTGATTTAAATAGTAGGGATTTAGGGGCGCCTGGGTGACTCAGTCTGTTGGGCGTCTGACCCCTGATATTGGCTCAGGTCATGATCTCATGGTTCATGAGTTCAAGCCCCATGTTGGGCTCTGTGCTGGCAGCATGGACTCTGCTTGGAATTCTCTTTCTCTCCACCCCCCCCCCCCCCCGCCTCTCTCCAACACATGTGTGTGCAATTTCTCTCTCTCAAAATAAATAAAGTAATTAAAAAATAGGATTTGGCTTATTGAAAAAAATTTTTAAATGTTTATTTAGTTTTGAGAGACAGACCATGAATGAGGGAGGGACAGAGAGAGGGAGACACAAAACCCGAAGCAGGCTCCAGGCTCTGAGCTGTCAGCACAGAGCCCGACGTAGCGCTCGAACCCTCAAACTGTGAGATCATGACCTGAACCGAAGTTGGACACTTAACTGACTGAGCCACCCAGGCGCCCTGTTAGCTTATTTTTAACTTGCAGTAAAATCAGTGGTCTCAAATCATTCATTCAATGTGTACTGACGGAGTTTCTACTATGTGCAAGGTACTATTTTAGGACCTTGAACACATCAATGAATGAAAGAGAGCAAAATACCTGCCTTCTAAGGAGTTTTTTTCCTAGCGAAAGAAGAAAGAAAAGTAGCAGCTAATATAGTACGATGGTATGTTTGTATATTATATATATGTATCATGTATATGTATTACATAAAATAATATATTCTATTTGTATAAAATATACAGAATATCATATAGTATGTTAGAAAGTGATATGGAAAAAATAGAACTGGGGAAATGGAATCTGAAATTCACAGTAGGGGGCAGATTGTAGCATTAAAGTAGATAGTTCAGATTTTACTGAGAGGGAAAAAAAATGGCAAGAAGTGGAGGAGGTAACCAAGGGTTACCTGGACATTGGTGTTCCAGGCAGAGGGGACAACCAGAACAGGGGCCCTCGGCGGGGAGTAAGCTCCCATGACCATAGCAGTGAAGCTGTGAGCTGCAGGGGTGAGGAAGAATGACTAAGGAAGGAGTTGTGGGGGGCAGAGTCAGAGCAGTGGAGGGGCTTTCTTTATATATAGGCCCTTTGGGCTAATGAAAGACTTTATTACTCTGAGTAAATTCAGGGGTCCTTAAAGATTTTGAGAGGAAGGTGGCATCATCTGACTTAGATATTTAAAAGGATCTACTAGGCTGCTATGTTAAAAATTGCCTGTACAAGAGAAATAAAAGGTAGAAAACCTGGAGACATTTTAGGCGGCTTAGACGGGGCGATAGTGGAGGCAGTTCCAGTGGGATTTATTGATAGTTTGTGTGCACTAGAAAAAGGGAAGAGACCAAGGTAGTTGAGCAACTGGGAGCAAAATATGATCATAGACATAGAGAAGGCCATAGAGCCCAGGGTTAAGTGGAAAATCAGAAGTTCAAATGAGGACATAATAAGTGTAAAATACCCATCATACATTCAAGTGAAAACATTGAGGGGCAGCTAGATATCAGGGTATGGAGTTCAGGACAGTCTAGACATGGGGCTCCTGGGTGGCTTAGGAGCTGAACATCGGGGTCTTGATTTCGGCTCAGGTCTCAGTGTAGTATCAAGCCCCACGTCGGGCTCTGCTTAGGATTCTGTCTCTCAGTCCCTCCCCTGCTCAAACTCTCTTACTCTCTCAAAATAAATAAATAAATAAATAAATAAATAAATAAATAAATAAATAAATAAAGTAGTCTGGGTAGAATATATAGGTTTGGGAATCTTCGGTATACAGGATAAAATCATGAGGAAGCATGAGATCACAAAGGCAGTAAATATAAATTAAAAAAAAAAAGAGCCAGGTTTCGAGACCTGACCATCTCCACTTTAATTAAGATGGGGAGAGAAGAGCAGTACCACCAGAGGAAACTGAGAAAGACTAACCAGTAAAATAGGAGGAGACCCAAAGATGTGGCTGCACGGGTCACAAGTGAAGAATGTGCATCAATGAGAAGGAAGTGATTGGTTTCGTTAATTGCTTCTGATAGGTCAAGTAAAAGGCAGACTGAGAATCAGCCATTGCATTTAACATCTTGGAGACTAGTGATGGCCTCGATGAGGGGACTTTTAGTGTGCCGGTGGGATTCAAGCCCGATTTAAGAGAGTGTAAAAGAGAATGAGTAGAGAAGACTTAGTGTGTGCAGAGATAATTATTTCAAGGAGTTTTGCCCCAAAAAAGAACAAAGAAAGGGACAATAACTGGAAGGGAAGTGGTGTCAGAAGGTGGTTTTTTTTAAATAAAAGATATAACAACATATTTATATGAAAATGATCCGAGAGTGAGAAATGAATGACATGGGAAAAGGAAAGAATTACTGCCTCAGTGTCCTTGAGCAAGATGGGATGGGGTGTAGTGCATAAAGGACAGGAAGAAATTGGAGAGATTTTAATATACGTGGACACTATAATGTCAGGGTGTTCTTCTAAGTAGTTCAATGAGTCCAAGATTCAGAGTGAAGGTTGGGAGCACGTGGATAGGTATCTGGAGTTGTCATCACTTTTTTTCTAGGTTATCAATTTTTTAGCTCTTAAACAGCAGCCATGAAGATAGTGACCAAATCTATTCTATCTAGCCTGTGTGTCTGGTGCCTAGCGTGGGTCCTAGCACATTAAATAGGCACTTAGTAAATATTTTCCAGTTGACTTGATAAAGGAGATATTTTATTTCTTCCTCTTTTACCTGTATTTCTTAAAATTAACCCAATTAACATTTACTACTTTTTAAAGAATGAACATTATTAATCTTAAAGAGATAAATGGATCTAGGAATCTATGATTAATGATTTAAAGTGAAATGCTATATTTGATAAATAGTCTACCTTGGGTGATTTGCTAAATACTGTATAATTCTGTACCAAATTTAAATAATATACATTGGATGCCAATAATGTGGTAAGGATTTACATTTATGTAGTAAAATGTTATAATCAGCTCCATTTTACAGATGAGGAAACTGAGGCTCACAGATGTTAAGTAATTTGCTGGAAATCACAATGTGAAGTGAAAGACTTGGACTCATTCTGGATCTGCCTGACTCCCTGCTCTTCTCACTCAATCCCCTACTTCACAAATCTGTCCGTTGTAATGCTGGTACCCTGCATAAGAATATTACCCAAATGCCCAATGCAGTGTTTTCTTCAAATCAGATTTATTCTAAATGGTTTCTTCACCACAAAAATTCAGAACTGTTTTCTAGCAGTTTTATCTTGGCTTAAAGAATATTTTAAATTTTTAGCCTTATAAGACATGTAAAAACACATTTGAATGAATTCAAAGAATTGTCCTCAAATAACATAATGTATAGCTAGATTGTGGTTTATGGAATGTACCTATCTTTATTACCCAAGGAGAAGTGGAGGAAGAGATGAAGTTTACAGTATTGAAACCCATCCATAATTTGGGACCCTGGAAAACTACAAAGCAGAAAGTGAATTACTTGTGTTCTTTTTCAATGGTGGAATTCCAACTGATTGAGAAAAAGGTACAGAATTTAAGTCAATTTTAGCTGTATTCTGATTTTTTTTAATTTGAGGTACATTGGTAAGTGTATCCGTAATACTATTTTATGTATACATAGTACTATTGAGGTACTAGTACCTCACTAATACATTACATTACTAATACACACATTAGTAAGCATATACGTAATACTATTTTACATATATGTAGTACTACTTTATGTATACGTAATACTATTTTCAAATAGTGTTAAATATTTTAAGCAAAAAGTGAATGCTTCTTTGTATCTCCCTCTGATTTACTCCCCTTGTAATTGGTAAGCACAGTCAATGCTGGCTGTGTATCCTCTTAAACCTGCTATCTTGATGTTTTTTCTTTGGAACATACTGGAACCACATTCATATTAATACCTGCAGTGTTTATCATATTGTGAATGTGTCATTACTCATTTAGCTATTTCTGTATGGAAGGACGTTTGAGACTCTTCACAATTTACTAATACAAATAGTGCTGTAGCAAGCACCTGTGTATTTCCAAAGAATATCTTCCTAGATGCAAAATTTCTAATCTAAAGGTTTGGGCAGGGACACCTGGGTGGTTCAATGAGTTAAGTGTCTAACTCTCGATTCCAGTTCAGGTCACGATCTCACAGTTCTTGAGATTGAGAGTCTGCTTGAGATTCTCTCTCTCTCTCTTAGTCTGCTCCCTCCCCCTATCACACGTCCTCTCTCTTTCTCTCTCAAAATAAATAAAACTTAAAAAAAAAACTTAAAAAAAAACTAAAAAAAAGGTTTAGACATTTGAAATATTGGACAGATATTGCCAAATTACTGAACAAAAGAACTGTCTCCTTAACCATATAGGCAAAATCCTGCTATCATAGCCTTTTGCCAACATTGGATATTATTGGTCTTAAAATCTGCCAATCTGGGATGTGTGTGTGTGTGTGTGTGTGTGTGTGTGTGTGTGTGTGTGTGTTACTGGTGTCTGGTGTGTGGTGTTTTCCTGATTATTAGAGAGGTTGAGCATCCTTTCATATATGTATTAGTAGTTGGTATTTCTTTTTTCTGTTAAGTATCTCCATAGAATTAAAAATATATCAAGTTTCTCAATGATTTCTCCTTTTAGTTTTTACTGAAATATTCCAGAGGGTACCCAAATTCCACCCAGAAAATAATAGTATATATGTCAAAGTCATTATTGTCAAAATGGAAAGTATTTCTTTTTGTTGAATCTTCTTGGCTGTAAAAGTAAATTATGATAATGGCAAGAAAAAAAAGAACTTGTGTTCAGAATACTATTAAGTGTGCAGAAAACTGTTAAGAATACTGTTAAGAAAAAGGTTAAAACCACTTACAATAAAGACAGGGGTAACCACTATAACATTTGGGTTAACATATGTATATATCCTTAATATGGTTTTGTAATATACCATTTTACAAGAGTGACAAAAGATTACACATTGTTTTGAAACCTGAAGTATTCTTTTAAATTTTAATTTATTATTTTTGTTGTAAGAATGATGTGTGCTCATGCTAAAGCATGCAAATACATAGAAAAGTGCGATGTGAACTCAAAAGTGTCTGCTCCGCCCTGCCCTTGATAATTTTTTTGGTTTGCTAAATTATTTCCTTACAAGCTGCCTTATTATTTTGGCATTCAGACTCCTATAGAAAGCCTACTTAAGCAAGAATGAGGTAGAAATTCCCTCAAAATATTCAATGGCAATAACTAATCCAGAATTTTGCTTTTCCTGAAGTTTCATGGATAATCTACAGCCTGGGGACTCATGATTGGAGTCCCATGCCTGTCATTTACAACATTAAAAACTGCTTCATTCCTCCTCAGTTGGAAAATGAGATTAGTAACACATACCTCTCCAAGACACTCTGTGAATTAGATGACAGTGCTGCCCGACACATGGGAAAGTCCCCAATAAATTTGATTTGACTTTGAATTTTCCAGACTACCCTATATAATTGTATTTATCTTACAACTAGATTTATATAGGAAAAATGTAATTTTCACTTCATTTATTCGTAATCAAAAGTCTGTCTTATCACAAAGATGGCAAAGAAGATTTCTTTTTAACTATCGTGTCGTAAAGCTGAAGACTTTTACCAGGTCACGACATTTATTACTTTCAAGCACAGGGAGTCTAACCTGTTTTGAAATCATTATGTCCTGAAAATTAAGAGATGTGTGAATATCAGTAAGCACATAAAACTTATAGGTAAGTTTAAGCACATAAAACTCTGGTTTTGTTGTTGTTGTTCTCGTGTTTATTGACATTGGAGTGACGTATGTAATCATGATATTTTAATATTTCTGTGAAGAATCTATTCTGGACAGGACAGTCTTTAAATGAAAAGTTTGGCCAGAACGATGTCAACAATTAATATAATCCATATTTGTGGCATTTTTCAAATTTACTCCGTTGGGAATTTCTGTTCCAGTCTAAATAAAAAGGGAATTAGCTTTTAAAAATATTTTCCCTCTGCTTACTTTCCTCTCCTTTTAACTTTTTAAAACTTGTTTTACTGAGGTAATGTCTATGATTTTTTTAAGTAGTAAAAACTTTTATGGGTTACTTAAGGGAAACTACTTTTGCATTCTTGATTTTTTGAATCTGGCTGCTTAAACTATTCTTAGCTATATCAAGATTGCCTGAAAGACCTTGAAGGAGTAACTCGGAGCTGGTGTTTCCTATTGTGAAGATGTTTCATTTATAATCTGTGCCAGTAGAGACTGGATTGTTATGAAGTCTGCATCTTAGAACTCTATTAAATCTGGCAAGGGCCAGAAATGATTGTCATTTTTTTCAGTGTGAAAATATGATACGGTGTCCAAGACTCAAAACTAAAATCTATTCATTTAATTGGGAGAGTTGAAAGTCAGGATAATAAACAAAATTTAAACTTTTGTGACCAATTTGCAAGTTTATGTCTCTAGTGGCACCTGAGTGACTCAGTTGATTTGAACGTCAGACTTTGGCTCGGGTCATGATCTCACAATCCATGGGTTCAAGCCCCACATCAGTCTCTGTGCTGACAGCTTAGAACCTGGAACCTGCTTTGGATTCTGTGTTTCCCTCTCTCTCTGCCACTCCCCTGCTTATGCTCACTCTCTCTCTCTCTCTCTCTCTCTCTCTCTCTCTCTCTCTCAAATAAATAAATAAACACTAAAAATAAAAAGTTTATACGTCTAGTCTACTAATCCAAGTTAATAGCAATACCAAGTTAAAAGCAAAGTTTCTGCTTATAAAACTAGGTGAACAGAGACTTGGCCTCTGTAGCATAAACCCTCATGTGCTAGGGTTCGGTCAATTCTTTGCTTTCCTTAAGAAATACACGCTAGTTACTTACTCAACCGTAATTTAAGCTTAAATGTGGTAGTTCTCAGTTACACATAACATTATTGTTCTCCATGAGCTGTTACATTTTTCTTTTATGTTATTCCATTTAAATCTCCACAAAATTGCTGAAAGACACATCTCTTCGCTAGCACTCAAATTGGGAAGGATCAAAGGGGTGGAGAAGGTGACACAGTCCAGCATAACAACGACATAGAGACTGTATTTTTCTCTACCCATTAAAACTCCCTACAAGGCCACACAGACTCTAGAGTACCATGAAGATTCATTGTTATGGCTGCCTGAAGGAGGCCAGTCTTTCTGTAGTCCATATGGTACAGATGATGTGTCTTTTCACATTTGTACTGATGTCTAGAGATAATCATCCGAATGACCTTGGAAATGTGTAGAGGAAAAAAATGATCAGCCCAACCTTTGGGTTTCCTGTAGTGTGTGGCTCCTCACTGAAGAATCCTAACATTTTAGAATGGGAAACATATCAAGTCTTTAGCAATTAAATTGCTATTATATGTGTAGGACTGTGAGTAGTCTTAAGATCTGGCTCAATAACCTTAGCCTTGGCAAGGAATTCAACATGAAGTAAAAAGATAAACATTCTTCCCAGACTATGGTGATCATTGTTCATGATTTGAGAGCAAAAACAAAGACATTAATAAAAAACCCACCAATTTTTCAAACGTCACTGGCAACGCATGAACAAAAACAGAAAAGAGAAAGAAAGAAATGCGTGCCAACTGAAAGAAGGCAAAATGTTACTTTGATATCGTAGAATGTTATTGTAAATAAGAGCTTATCTTGGAGAGCAGTTTAATATATCAGTGAGCCTGTGGATGAATTATGATGTGGTCCTGTGGGAGAAAGAAAATCAAGGGGAACAGACTGGACGATTTAGTTTGAACTGAGTGGGGACGGTATTAACAGCTCAATTAAGTGCCAACAGTTTAGAATTAGCTAAGAGCCATTGTCTTCCTGGGACAGATAAATTCTAGCCATTCTAACTTGCTTTATGTTTCACATAAATGTGAACTACAATGTGCTTACATTGTTCCTGTTGACAACAGAACAAACCAGAAAAGGCTTCATTTGCTGAGTACAAATGAAGATCCATCCATCCTTGTTTTCTAGATCACTGTCGAGGCACACATTCTTTTTAAGTTTCTTTACATAGATTATTGTAGATACATTTTCACTGAAGAAATCTGGCCCAACCCATTCTGAATGTTCCCCATTCCTACCTGTCCTACTCTCGCCCTGTCCCCAGCACTCGTTCACTGGCTGTCTTTGGATGCCACCATCGCTCTGTAGGTAAAAGAGGTTTTTTCATCAGTTGTCCTGCACTGGATTTGGGGCTCTGCCAAGAACAGCAGTTTGATAAAACGGCAGTGGTCACTTTTTCCTCAAACACAGGTTCTCTGCATTTTTACTTTTATCATATAATCTTGCTATTTCCACCTCACCTCCTGAACAAGACTTATTTTCCCTTACCTATAAAGTCACTCTTTCAGGTCTACTTTCTCGTCCCATTTTCTATCTTTTGTTTTCAGAGCTGGAGAGCTTTTACAGTTCCTTCCTATGCTACCATTCTTTGATGCCAGATCTGCCTGAGCTTCAAATGGAATCCCAAGGTCATTCCCACGTGGAGTGTTAAAGCTCTTGTTTCACACTTGCTAGATCAAGCTAATACCCCTCATCAGTCCATCTCCTTTCGGAGCCTTAGGATAGACATACTATGATGTGTTATCCCTACCCAATACAACCTCTATAAAAGAATATTGAAAGAGACATCTTAAAAGATCCTACCAAGAGAAAATAAATTATCCTTCACACCTTATTTTCATAGTGCCTTATTGATTTCCCCGAACATCTTTTAGTCTCCTCCAGTACCCAAGAGAATCATGGGAACTCCTGCTGCTTGTCTGTCTGCCCCTCATCTTTCTCTTTCTCTTTCTCTGTGGTCCCTAAGTGCTAAATCAATCACAAGAGGAGATGGAGAAATTACACATTAAAAATTTTCCTGTATATCCAGCAATGGCAGAAGTCAGTTTCAAAAGCCCCTGCAGATCTTGATAATAACTATTTCTTTCTAATTCTAGCTGTTCATTGCTAAAATAGAAAGCTGGGAGCAGAGCAAAGTTGTATTTTCAGAGGAATCTAACTGGTAGCATTTCATAACAAAGTAAAAAATATGCTTACTGGAGTGCTGATTTATAAACTATGGCTTTGTCGTGAAGTACTGGGCTGCCACTCCGGATCTGGTAGAAAAACAGGAATATTCAGAGAATTTCAAAAAGAACAGCTCAGAACTTCCTACAAATTTAGGTTATAATGCCATCCTGTCTTCAAAGGAGGCAGATACACAGAGGGAAATTTTCGAGAGCACAGTAAGAGTCACTAGAGAAATATGAAAATTCGATTCATATGAAAAATGTGAAAAAGCAATCATGTTTATTTCTAATGAAGAGTCTAGCCTATTAATTCTGACATGATGACAAAGCAAAAAGAGAGCCCACATCCTTGGTTTATGAAGACTTTATGAAAAATACTGTCCTCTGAAGTATGGAAAAATCACTTTGGTGGGAAGGCGAGTATTTGCACGTAAAATCTGTGATCACCGTGCTTGCCCCACATCTTTCATTTATAAGCATGTTGGGCAGGGTCGCTCAAGGGAAATTTAATTAAAAGAGAAAAGGGCCATTAGTTTGTCTGTAAGTAGGTAAATCATAATTACATGGACTTCCTTGTTAATTCAAGTATATTATATACTAAAATAGTCTCATAACAGGAATTCTACTTCATGGTGCTCCTAAGCCCACACCCTACTCCAGACCCCTGCAGCTGTCTTGATCAGTAATCTGATAGAAAACCAAACATCCGTTCCAACACGAAGCTCATCCTGTCATTCAGTATTAAGGTGAGTCATGCTGTGATATTGGCGGCATAACTGTCAGGTATGGACACAGTAAGGAAAGTAAGAGTTGATATTTATTGAGTTCACATGGATTGGATACTCTGTTAGTCATTTTATTTTTTTATTTTTTATTTTGAGAGAGAGAGCACACACACACACGTGCACATAAGTTGGGGAGGGACAGAGACGGAGAGAGAGAATCCCAAGCGGGCCCCACACTGTCAGCGCAGAGCCTGACGATGTGGGGCTCGATCTCATGAACTGTGAGATTATGACCTGAGCTGAAATAAGAGTTGAATGCTTAACCAACTGAGCTGCCGGGGTGCCCTACTGTTAGTCACTTTATATTCTTATCTCCTTTAATCTGCAGCAACCTGAAAGGTACAATCTATCATTATCTTCCTACACAGTCATCCACAGGCCCTGTATCACTCCTGCCTTCCCTGAGATTGTAGCACTTGTCTCTCTGTTCTTCTCCCTCGCATCACACCTTCATAATTCCTGGTTATGTGAATATCAATCTAGATCTTTCCAGTAGTACCTTTTCCAATAGTGTCATCTTTTACTTTCCTTCTGTGTACAAACCATACAACTTTTGTAATTAATAATCCCAATCCTTCCACCATCTCAATCTCAAGTAGCCCAATCTCCAACCACTAATTCCTATCCTTAGAGAAGCTCTTTACCTCTAGTGATCTGATTCTTTTAATTCTTCAGCCCCACTAGGGCCTACCGTACATTCATCTCACTACCTTTCCACTCATGCCTTCCTTTCTTCCTGAACTATAGTGGATTCCATGGTCCATCATTGTAATTGCTTTCTTAAATTTACTCTCAACTCCCTTTGCCTGCCTTTCTTGCTGGCACGACCCCAGCCCAGATTCAATCTAACACTCTGCCTATTTCATGTCTATTTCCAGCTAAACATAGCTGGAAAAAAAAGTGCAACTATTCTGATTTATTCCTATTTAAATTAATAACTACTAACTTCAAGTGAGCCTTATTGGTAGCCACTAATCCTATCTTATTTTCCAGGTCTACCTAGTCCCTCCCTACCCAGATTCTCCTCTTCTTCTTTTTTTTTATGGTTTATTTATTTATTTTTGACAGAAAGAGAAAGAGAGCATGAGCAGGGGAGGGGCAGAGAGAGAAGAGGAGAAGAATCAGAAGCAGGCGCCCTGCTATCAATATAGAGCCCAATGTAGGACACGATCCCATGAACCATGAGCCAAAATCAAGAGTCAGATGCTTAGCCAACTGAGCCACCCTACCGATTCTCTCTTCCTACAACAAATCTTTAATACATCCCCCATTTTCTTCAAGATCAGCTTATGATCTTGTTTCCTATTTCACTGAAAAAATAGAAACAGAAGAGAACTTTCATAGATTCCCCACTCCTCACCCCTATCTCTACTTTTATTTGTCAATTATGGATGAATTATGTTTCTATTCAAGAACAGATTCTTAACTCGGGCACTAGATCTCTTTCCTTATTGCTTACCCATAGATATTTCTCCAGTAGATACCCCTCTCTGATATATATATTATCAATATCTCCCTCTACTGTATCATCTCTATCAGCATATAAGTGAAAAGGGTCTCTTTTCTCTACCTTACCTCCCTCCTACTGCCTTATTTCTATCCACCCACTTAGCAAGACTCCTGTTTACACTTTCTGGTCAGGCATTGCCCCTACCACTTTATCAAAACTGCTTGTCAAGGTCACATTGCCGTCCGTGTTTCTAAATTTAATTGTACATTCTAAGTCTTCCACTTACTTGACCCATCAGTAGCTTTTGAGAGAAGTGATCACTCCCTCCTGCAGCTTGTCTATTTTTTTTTAACCTTTTTTATTTCTCTGCCAGAAAACCTGGCAATACTTTCCTGATTTCCTCTTACCAGCTTTGCTGTGTCTTGTCAGTTTCCTCTTCAGGTCTTCCTCATTTCCCCAGTCACTAGATATTGGAGTCTGAGGGACTCAGTCCTCAGAATGTGTCTCTTCTCTGTTTACAGTCTAGAGGCTTTAAATATTTGTTGAATGGAAAATTTTTATCTTTAGCATAAAATCCTTCCATGAACTTTATTTTCAATAGATAGATAGATCGATTGATCAATCCATTTGACAACTCCACCTGAGTATATGATGGACATCTCAAAGCTAATTTGGTTGAACCTGGACTCCTGTTCTGCCCCATCCTTTGGAAAACCAAAACTTTTGCAGGCTTTCCCAGCACAAAGTACTAACATCCTCCTTGAAAGTATACAAGCAAGAATCCTCAGAGTCAAGATGTCTCCTCTCTTTTCCCTCACCTAACATCCAGCTTTTGACTCTACACTAAAATATATTCAGAATAAACCATCTTCACCTGATCCAAACTACCACCATCCTTCATCCGGATTATAGCAGTGGCCTCCTAACTTGTCCATCTTTCAACCTTTGCTCTGCTACAGTGTATTTTCAACACAGCAACCAGAATCATCTTTAACCTTAATCAGATCATTCACTCCTTTGTTCAAGACACTACAGTGACTCACTTTTTCACATGGAGTAAAACATCAAAGTCTTAGAATGGGCTACAAATGATAGCACTGTCTCCTACTTTTCTTATTTCCCAACCACCTTGCTCAAATCTCTGGTCTTATCCCCTCCTCCTCCTCCCTCTCTTGTTAACTGTTCTCCAACATTTTGCTTCCATGTTACTCCTGGAACATGCCAGAGCCTTTGCAATTACTATTTCTTTCTGGAATTCTCTTCACTCCAGCTATTCTCATGGCTTCCTCAGTTCCTTCAGATCTTTGCTCAGATATCACTTCTGAGTGAGGCTTTCTCTAATCATCCATTTAAAATTTGCCAACCACTTCCTACATTTCACTTTACTTCCCATCCCTTGTGCACTTACTGCTATATAATATACTATATATTTTATTTCCTTATTTTCCTTTTATGACTTATTTTATCTCTTTTGTTACTTACTTCCATTAGAATGAAAATTCCTAGAAAGTGAAAAAAAGTTTTGTCTAGAAGACTGCCTGAAACATAGTATAAGTTTCTTTAAGTTTGTTTATTTATTTTGAGAGAGAGAGAATCTCAAGCAGGCTCTGCACTAATAGAAGTGGGGCTCGAACTCATGAACCGGTGAGATCATGACATGAGCCAAAATCAAAAGTTGGATGCTTAACCAGCTGAGCCACCCATGCACCCCATATGGTTTTTGTTTTGTTTTGTTTTGTTTTGTTTTTGTTTTGTTTTGAGAGAGAGAGAGGGAGACAAAGAATCCTAAGCAGGTTCTACTCCCAGCATGGAGCCCAATGTGGGGCTCAATCCCACGACCGTGAATTCATGACCTGAGCCTAAATCAAGAGTCAGACACGTAACTGACCGAGCCACCCAGGCACCCCTATGGTATATGTTTAATAAGTATTTTTTTCAAGAATGAATTCAGTTTCCAGTTTAAAGATGAGGCTTAAAAAGTATAGGCTAGAAACCAAAGAGCAAGTACGCTTGCTGCTGGGATTAGAACCCACGCAGTCTGACTCCCAGGACTTGCTTGCCAAGTGCTCTTCACCTAGGCCTGATTCCCAGATACTGGAGGAGCAGCTGGAGTGGCAGTGACAACCCATACCTTATTAACTCAATACTGGTGACAGTTATAGAAGAGAGAGGTTGTATTTCCAATCACAATTTGGTAAATCAAATGGAAACAATGAGGAAAGGTCTTACACTCGTTTCACAGACTCAGAGGCCAAATCTTAATAGATGAGTGGGCATAGCTAGATGAAGAAAAGAAGAGATATCTCAGGTGATAGGAATAGCATGTACAAAGGCAGGAGGTATACAGTTGCATTTTCATGCTCAGTTCCCTATTCCTGGGGGATAATAATAATTAACACGCACACGTGCACACACACACACACGCACACACACACACACACACACAGGATTCGATAGAAGATAAGACTGAGGCAGGACGCAGAATCCAGGAAATGGAGAGTCTTGGTGCCATGCTAAGAATCCTGACAGTGAGTCACTTAGGAGTTCATCAGGGGAGCTCTTTGATTACATTTGGTTTAGATTGCTCCCCTGGTGGCAGTGTGAAGGGGGAGACCAATAACTAGACTAGTGAAATAGTCCAGTTCGGCAAAGAAGTCCTGACGTAGGACAGCAGCAATCGGGATGCTGCTGAAGAGGCGGAGATGAAACATTTGGAGGGAAAGTCAGTTATTCTTAGTACCTAACTAAGTGGAACTGGGAGTGAGAGCAGGAAAGCATCGAGGATGATTCCAAGTTTCTCGATTTCAGCGGCAGGGGAGGCGTTACTGGACTAAGACACGGGATGAAAGAAAAAGATGTCTGCTGATAATGCTTCAGGTTCATTGTGGGACACACTGACTTTAAGATACCTCGGGAAAATCCAGGTGGTGAAACGAGTCTGACTATCCAGTGAGATGTCAGAATCAGAGACGTAGACAAGAAGGTCACCTGCATGAAAGTGGAAACCAAACAGTGAGAATGCATGAGACTGGCAAGGCAAGAACAGGGTACAGGAAGCAGTGAGTCAGAAATGCCGGGGAATCCTGCGTGGAGAGGGTTACAAGGGAGAGGGCTGATGGAGGGAACCTGCCATGGCACTCAGGAAGTAAAAGTCAGAGCGGGGGGGGGCCTTGGGTGGCTCAGTCGGTTAAACGTCTGACTCTGACTCAGATCGTGATCTTGCAGTTCATGAGTTGGAGCCCTGCATCAGGCTGTGCTGTCAGTGAAGAACTTACTTTGGATCCTCTGTCTCCCTCTCTCTGCCCTTCCCCAGATCTCTCTCTGTCTCTTAAAAATAAGTAAATAATAATAATAATAAACTTTTTTTAAGTCAGAGAGGTGGCAGATAACTAGGGGAATTTAATGCAAGTGATGGAGTTTTTTTAATGTTTGTTTTTAATTTTGAGAGAGAGAAGGAGAGAGAGAGAGAGAGAGAGAGAGAGAGAGAGAGAAAATGTGAGTGGGGGAGGGGCAGAGAGCAAGGGAGACACAGAACCTGAAGCAGGCTCCAGGCTCTGAACTGTCAGCACAGAGCCCCATGTGGGGTTCAAACTCACAAATTGTGAGGTCATGACCTGAGAGGAAATCAGAGGCTTAACTGACTGAGCCTCTCAGGTTCCCCGGGAATAGAGTATTTTTAAAAGGGGAAAAGAGAAGGGGAAAGATTCTTCTGGAAAAGTCAGTTTTAAAGGAATTGTGGGAGCAGATGCCTTATTAACAAATGGATGAGAGATGTAAAATTAGAATAATTGTCAAAAATGCTGAGTATGGAGAAGAGAGAAGTGGGGCAATATCAAGACAGCAGTGCAAGAAGCGTTTTGTTTTGCTCTTTGAACGAGATGAGAAGCCTATGATCTGGGCTGATATTTACACCAAGATTACCCACTAGTTTTTTATGGCTGGTGCCAGATCTGGCTTTTCTATTCTGAATGGTCAGAACCCAGAATAGTCAGTCAGTGCCCAGAGTCCCTGCTAAATATTTTTAATATTCTCTTTTTAAATATTGTTAATATTCTCTCAATTATAGGCTAAAGAGAAGAGAGTAGAAAAAAGGAATAGCAATCTTTTATAGCAGAGGTCAGCAAATCAGGCCGAGGGCCAAATTCAGCCACGAGCTCTTTTTATATGGCCCTCAAACAAAGAAGGGCTTTTTAGTGATTGAAAACAAGCAAAAACAAGAAGAACATTTCACAGCACATAACAGTTTTATGAAATTCCGATTTCGATGTCCATAAATAAAGTTTTATTGGAACGCGGACACATCCATTTGTTTACACATCGTCTACAGCTGCTTTCCCACTACAGCAACAGAGTTGAGTCGTCGTGACAGCGACCATATGTCTGGCAAAAGCCTAAAATATTTACTATCTAGTCTATTACAGAGAAGACTTGTTGACTACTGATTTATAGTACAATTTCCAAGAAAAGAGAGGAAGTAGAGATCAAGGCACACGTAGAGGTATTGGCCTCGAACAGGAGAAAAGATAACTTGATCCGAGGAGACAGGGAAAGGGTGATAGAATTGTGCAAATATAAACAGGCTTGTCGCTAGAGGAGAAAGAGGAGGGAGCCCCCCACCACATCCACCCACACACTCTGAGTTAAATGTGTTGGCTGCCGTCGGCCATGACATTCTGGAGGACAAAAACTGTGTCGTGTTCATCTGTCTCCCCCACGGCTTTCAGCACGGAGCCTTCCTTTCAGCCACTCTCACTAAATATTTAATTGAATCCCAGGTGAAACTCTATTATAAGTGCATTCCTAGAAACCTCTGCCCTTAGGGCCTTGTATTTAATTCTCTTACTATCTGGGCCCACATTTATTAAAGTTTGATGTTATGTTTAGAGGTGTGAAGAGAATGGAAACTGGCTTCTTATTTAGTTAATTTCCAGTTCGCTAAATGGAGGCAATATAGTCAGAGGGAGTTAATATTCTTATTCAAATTGCCCTCTTTTCCCCTGTTCTTCAGCCTAGAGAGTTCCATATATCGCTAAGGGGTTTTGAGAATAAAACTACACAAATAGCATTTATTACGCTACTAATAGTCTTAAAAAAATAAGTACTACAGGAGAGTTGAAAAGTTAAGAGAAAAGTTATTACAGAGCGGAAGATGTGGCAACCCTTGGTTATTTTATTTAGCCATCATGCTGAGTTTTAAGAGTTTGAATTTTAACACCCTTGGCTGTGCACTACTCATTCACCGTCTCACACCTGCTCAAACAAATATATTGCCAGCCTGGACCTGAAAAGGACTTAAATTTGTAGTTGCTAATGAAGAATTATCTGAAAGCACAAGAACAGTCCAGATGACCAGCTTGAGATTTAGTTTTAATATGACTTAAATATTTAATTTAAATATATTAATTTATACATATAGTAAAAAATATATATTGACGCACGGTCACATGAATATACACATATTCACCCTCATACCCAAATCACCAGAGATCTTGTGTTTACTTAAAAAGTAACAGCATGACAGTGGTAATCACTGCAATATATAAATATATCAAACCAACACTGTGGTTCACCTTAAACTTACATGATGTTATATGTCAATTACAACTCAATGAATTAATAACACCACATTAAAAAAATAACAGCATGTATGTGAAAGTCTCTGATTTTACCTATTAATCTATTGTGAATGCATAAATTAATTTTTCAAGCACTCAGTTATCTAATGTTCTTTAGTCCCTTCAATAAATCTTTGCATCTCCAAAAGGAGTTATACATGTGGTGACCTAAAACGCTATTCATCTTGCCGTGATCACCCTTATCATTAATCTTCTAGGAAGGCAGAAACTGCTAAAAGGAATACTCTAAAGTGACTGATGACAGCACCGTAGTGCTCAAAGACAGAAAATGTATCTATGCATGCAACCTAATAGTAATGAGCACATTTTCATCCTCCCAGACCACAGCCTCTAATCTACAAACTAACGCATCTCTAGTATAGCACCAACTTAGTTGAAAGTGATGTGTCAGAAGCTGTTAGGAGAGAGAGAATGAAGAAAATGTGTAAAGAAAAAGGAAGCAAAATATTGTGCCTGTTAATTCATATGGGAATTGGAATACAGAAGTGTTAGTTTCTTCTTTCTGATTGGATTATTTTTCAAGATATACGAAATTTTGCTTCCTTGCCACTTTCTTCAATAAATCACTCTGGTACCAGAAAAAAGCAGTGCTTGGTCTGTGAAGGGGAGAGAAACAGCAATAAAAACATAGTTTGTCAACTGTTGGTTTCTGCTCATAGAGGTGTACCATTCAGATCACTTGTTCTAAATAGTATTAAACTCCTCATAGATGAAGACTAGGGAAAACAGGGTATGGTCATCAGTTGAATGTGCTTTTTACTAAGTATCTTATTTTAGGCTTTTTTAACTGAACAACATTTAAATACACTAGACCCAGATAAATGTTGGAAAGCTGACTTTTTTTTAAAAAAGGAACTAAACATAATTTATTAGTAGACTATGCTTTGGAAGGTGTCCCAGAGTCATCACGAGTAAAGAAAAAGGATGTAAGATAGAACTGATACTTGTACTAATGAGGAAAATCAGGTTCTATTGCCACCATTTAGCCATGACACAATAGAATTTAAGGGGATATAACTAAATTAAGCTTTCTGTAAGAACTAATAGGAATAATATTAAATTTGTGTTTTTAAGTCATCTTTCTGCTGTCCTATTTGTCCTGTGTTATGGGACTACTCTGTATTTCATACTTTTAAAAAATGAACAGACCAGTTTTTATTTATCCTTAATCTAAGGACTAAAGGTGACAGGTAGGTCCATTGACTTAGGAAGCCCACAAACCCTTTTATTATTCTACCTGGAAATTTCCCCCTTGTTAAATGGTGGAAGGAATGGAATTTTTTCTAAAAATACTTCTGGAATAGTAATACCAAGTTTAAATAGTATAGATATACTGTTTCCAGAGACAGAGGAAATTGCTCAGTGACTGCTGTAAAGTCATTTGAAAATGGCCCATGGTCCTGAGCCATGTAGTAAGAGTACTAGATAGTTACAATCCCTTGTTAGCACTCCCCTGGACCATACTTTTCATAAACACCTGTGAACAATGCTTATCTATCTCTTTTCCTGTATCCTCTTCTGTCATGTTACTCGATAGCCAACCCAAGATTTATGCTGTCTTTTCCCTCGACCCTTAAGCCATGTGGTTCTCACTGAGTGATTGTGACTGTGTTCCACTGCCTTCCCGTCTCCTCTGAGTGTCCCCAAACCACTGGAAGTCTGACTGCCATATTGCCGCATTTACTACCAAACTGAGCTTGAGTTACTCAAGCCATTCTGTTTTTCACAGGAAACAAAGCAATACAGTCATCAGGTGCTCAAGAACTGTCTAAAAGCAAAGCTCAAAATATTATGTATAATTTGGTTATCTACTTGATCAGATATGAAATGCAGGTCTGTATAGTGAACCAGATGTTGTCCCTTTATGTACTTGGCTTGTAGATCTAGTCCCTTACTAATCTGTCTCTAATCTCTAAACTATTTGTTTCACTAGTGTTCATGATGTGGCATAGTTCCCTGAGGCTTAAACATTCAAGAGACCAAAAAAAAAAAAAAAGCCATTGTCTTTATATTTAGTTATAGCTGTCCACTTTCACACAGTGTGTTTGTGACCAAGAAACATCCCTGTAAACACTATCTGTTCGTCTAACATGTAAAAGGAAATACTTTATTTCCTTATATTAGTACTGAGGAATACCACTTGTCAAATACATTTCTGCAGTTAAATAATAAAAATCCAGAGTCCTCGAGTGAAAAAAGCATTACTCTAAGCTAAGAAAATGGCCACTTGAAATATTTATGCCTTACTTTTCCTGTCAGTAAAACGAGATAAAGTTACAAGTGACCTTTCTATTTCGTACGGCTATTTAAGGACAAAAAAAACCTGTTTAAAATATCTCAGGAGAAGATTCAAGTCCATCAAAAGGTTGAATAAATTCAAGTTAGGCAGCAAAAAACTCCTAAAAGGGCATATGAAATTGGACTTATAAAGAGAGAATGGTTGAGATCTTTTTTCTTCCTCTCCAAGAATAATTTCTTACTTTTCCAATTCAATAATAATTCTTCTGTTTGTTCTGTATTCTTGATATTCTACAAAAAGCCATTTCAATTTTGGCAATATAGTCACTGAATCCAAAAATGGACTGTTCATTTGGATTTTATTTTCTCTGCAAATATTATAAAATTACATTTACTCTCTCTTCTACGAATTTAATGCCAATGTTTATAAAATTGGTGCAATATAGGCCACATTAAAATCTCTTTTGTTCTGTCAAAGTCTCCATAACTAAATTGAAATCTGACTATTTTCCACAGCACAGTTTGTCCCTTGCCCGAAGAGGAAAGAGTAGACAGTTGTGACAGACAAAAACTTAGTAAGGAATTTCTACTTTGTAAACCCTTTTTTCTTTCTGGTCCATCTGTTGTAGATTTGGTGGGGGATAGGGAATTCTCATTATCAATCAATGTCTGAAGAAGTATTTCTTATGTTAATGACTATTGAAGCCCAGTGAAATTAATGCTGAATGAATGTAAATTAAAAGCTCTTCTATATGTAATAGTCACATATGGACATTTTAGTCTGTCTTATATAGTTTTATTTAACACATACCATGAATTGACAGAAAGCCTCTATGGACAGAAATAGTATTCTTAAAATGGCCTACATTTGGCAGACGTGTTGATCCAAAATTTGAAAATGTTTGTGAAGGCCCATTAACAAAGCCTTAATATCTCTCGATGTGCACGTGTCTGTACTCCAAAAGAGATCTACCTATGACTTCAAAGAGACTGTGTTCGGTAATTAAGTGTGTGCAAAGTAAGTGCGAAGCACATCTTTTCATGTTTGAAGGAAAAAAAGGGAAGGGAGAAAAATTATTGGCAAAGGAATAGTAATGATGATTGGTCTTTGAGAAAAAGGCTCAAGAAGTTTTATCAGTAGGAGAAAATTTTAACAAAGTTGCAAATGTGTTACCAGTTGTGGAACAGGCTACAAGAGGAGATAATTTGCTAGGTATCCTGTCTGATCCAATTTTCTTAACTCTGTTATGAGGGAGGAGGGGGAAGGAAAAGTGTGTAAGACCTCCAGCTTTTCGTTTGTTTGTTCGTTTGTTTTGTTTTGTTTTAGATAAGCTCCAAAAACGCAAACTGGGAACTGATGTTAAACAGTAATTCTGTCCTCTGAATAACCACGTGCATGTTACCAGCATTATCAGACCTTCTAAAGACAGCTTTCTAAAGGCCGCCTGCGTACACTTCATATTCTAAAAACAATTTCACAAGAACTTGTTCAACAACACTGCGCATCTCCAATGTGAAAGGCTTGCAGTAGGCTCTGCGGATAGAAATAGGAGTATGGCAGAGCCTTCATCTTTGAGATCGCAGCTTATTGGTATCTTTCTAGAAGGCAAACACATTAATACAGTATGATGTTATAAAATGTATAGTAGAGTAATAAACACAGAAGAGAGAGAGAGAAAGGAATGGCCTCTTTTCTCCCCCATGTGCAAAGGATATGGTGGTAGGCTTTAAAAGGATGGCACTTTTGAGCTGAGTCTTTAAGAGGGACTCAGAGTTCACCTGATGAAGGGCAGAAGAGAGTGTAAAATTCAGACTCTCCCATTTATAGCCAAAGATTTATCAATCGATACAGAATAAAAGTTGCCCCTCGCATGGTTGCCTGAGAAACACTCTCAGGCTCTATAATGTCTGGTTCCTTCCAATGTACAATTAATAACTGTACCAGAATTCACTGACAATGTGTTTCGGTTCAGATGTCTCAGTATCACGTGTCTCAGGGAGAACAAGAGAGCAGGAGTCAGTTGCTGGAGTTTCGCATTGCAGGCACTCTCCAAGCATAAAGAGGGCTTAGTATGAAGACACTGATATTTTCCCAATTAAGTGTTTCACTGTAGTCCTTCCACCTTTTCTATTGGGAAATTTCTACTGGAACTACATAATGCCCAGCTACAGGTTTTTTTTTTGTTTTTTTTTTTTAATTCTCAAGATCTTTCTCTATTTTAAACATGTATCACAGCCCTCTGGTGCCCTTACTATTTTTGTTAAAATATAATCTCTCTCCTCCAGGCAAGTAAAATAATTCACCATAATGTAGGGCTCAGCAGCTGAGTCAGAAGTAGGGTTACTCACTGACACCTTATTGCACCACCTGCAGTCACCCTTTGGGTCCGTTACCACCTAGAAAGAGAATAGGAGTAGATAGGTGAACTTGTAGTGCCTTAAGAGTGAATTTAGCAAAACAACGTAGTGTGTGGTTGCTTGGAAAGTGTTGGAAAGATATCTGTTCCTCATTCAAAAGCAATCATGTCTTAAGGGAGCCTCGCAGTCAGGATGGCATCAAGCACCAAGTCCAGCCTGAGGGTAGAATACAATTTCCCTGATATCTAAAACCTTACAGTTCCAGCAGGTGAAATCATTTGAACAGTATTCTTATTTTTAATGTTTTTCTTATCATTAAACTAATTCTAGCATAATTAATTTCAGTATAATAACGATTATAATATTATTAAATTTTACATTCTATTATTAGCAACAGGAAAAGCCAAAATTTGGAAAAGCCAAAATTGAAAATCAGAATCACCTATTACCTAATGCCCACGAGATAACTATTTTTATGATTTTGATTCTATTTTTCTAATTACTTTATGCTTATATATTTAAAATATTGAGATCAAAGTGTGTATATGCTTTGTCATCGCACGTACTCCCTTAAGACCTTTAATTCCTGGGGTGCCTGGGTGGCTCAGTTGGTTGAGTGTCTGACTCATGATTTTTAGCTCAGGTCATGATCTCACGGTTTGTGATTCTAACCCCATAGGGCTCCTCACATGGACCATCCAGAGCCTGCTTGGGATTCTCTCTCTCCCTCTGTCTCTGCCCCTCTCCTGTTCTTGGTCTCCTTGCTCTCTCAAAATAAATAAACTTAAAAAAAAACACCATTAATTCCTCTCTAGTCTTCTTTCACACATATTAGTCATAATAATGTTTGTTAGTATTTCTGGTAAATTTTTTCAGGAATTACTATTTTGTAAACATTTTTATTGTTTTTATATAGTCATAATGATTCTGATTTTAATGGCTGTCTCATATAACACTATATTAATAATCATATATTAAGCATATTTAAATGATTTCAAGTTTTAATTATTCTAAGTGTGGTCTCTTGGAATATCTTTGTATTTAAAAGCCTTATTCTTTTTGTAGCCCATTAAATCATAAATTTATTGCTCCTACCTGGTTCCATAGTGGCCACAGAACATAGTAAATTAGAGTAATGGAGAAATGGAGTAATGTAGCCATCAGCTTCCTAGGTCAAAGAAACAGTGTATAAATACAATGTAGCAAACATATACAGACAAGGTTAAAGTCACCTCACTGTGAACGGCTGGAAAACAGTAGCAATATGATGCTCAGTTGTTTTTTTTTTTTCAGCCATCATAATTGCATGTTCCATAGATAACCATCAGTAATTAAAGAGGCAAAGATCCCAGTCATGCTATGGCCTCCAAAGAGTAGCAATTGCTGCAGTATCCATGGTTGTCAGCTAAAGTTATCAGGGATCTTAATATTCAAATAAAATGTGTTTACACTTTTCTCTATTCTTAATCCCACATGGTTTGCTAGTCACATAAGAAACTCTTAGAATATCTAGAGTTTATTGAGACTGCGATCAAACCTTGGTTTTCTTAGTTTATTTACAAGGCTAATGGCTTTTTTTTTCCAATAGCATGTTGATATTCTAGACTAAAATGGGTATGAAAAAATTGCCTGTCCTTTGGCCTGGCCACCGAAATTAAATAGCACCACTTTCTAGTATGAAAGATGTAGGTACTAAGATCCCATATGCCCAAACCCATCATATACCAGTATAATAAGGGTGTATAATTTTCTTCCCTCCACAGATAAAAATTAGAGCCAAACATGCTTGGATCATGGTTTCATGTACTCGTGCTCTTTGATAAAAATAGACATGAATAATGAATACTAAATAGGAAGCTGACTATATGAACAAGAAAGAAAATTCATGCCTCATTTCAAAGAAGCCAGTCACTAGCATTAATAGCAAGCCACAGGATTAAGCTCATTAAAACATTTGCCTAAAGGAGAAACCTAATTTATTTCTTGTATTTCTTCATGTTTAATGATTAATAGAAAGCATGGAGGTGGACTTTGTGATCTGGATCGTGATTTTAATCTACGCAGAACACTTTTATATAGCTTTTTTATATATATGAGCACCACAATTAAGTTCAATCGGTGGTATTTCAGATTTGTGAAATTTTATTGTGGAAAAGTCATTCTTGTTCTTTTTTTAACCTTTAATCAGGCCACTGAGAGAAATTCTATAGTCTTACAAGTTATTCGTGCTGGAGGGAGCTGTGTATCTGGGTAATAGACTTTGTCTGTGAGCTCCTCTACCAGGCATTGAGCACAGAGGGGCCAAAATGGCATCTACTCTCAACCTGGTGCATGGTAGGCCTTCCATGTTCACTGTCAAATGGCCCCACATCTAAGTTTCTTCTGGTATTTCTAACTGTGGCTAATGGTGCCGTCATCCATGCTGTCTCCCAAATTAAAATTCCCAGAGTCAGGGTTCTCCCTCACTTCCAGGCTAAATATCCATTGATTTACTTGCTCAGTATCTTTCCTCTCAGTTCCCAGGGCTGTAACTGTCTTCATTCAGAGCTCTGTAACTTTTTTTCTGGGATATTTCAACAGTGACATTTGGTCTCCCCTCTTCCAGGTCCTCTCTCTAAATCATTCTCCAGAGTTACCTAATAAATCACAATCAAGCCACTTAAACCTCTCCTGTGAGTACAAACTGATTCCAAGATGAGTTCCAAACATCCCAGCATCCCAAACGCACAGTCCCATGAAGATCAAATAACCTTATTCTCACAGTGAAATTTTTAGTTTCCTTCATACATATATTAGTTATACCTCAGATCTACATATTCCAGCCCTTCTGCCTAGAATACACTTCTCCTTTCCCACAAAAGAACTCCTGCTCATCCCTTAAGCTTTATTTCCCGTGTCACCCCTTCTGTGCAGACCACTGTGACTACCGTAGGTAACACGCTCCCGCTGGAGCCCTACTGCGTTAAAGCCATACTGCCTGGGTTTGTATACTGATCGCCACATTGGCAAGTCACTTAGCCAGTCTCATCTCAGTTGTCTCATCTATGAAATAGAGATGGTAAAAGTAGCTATTTTATAGGCTTTTGCCATGGTTATATGAGATAATTAATACATATATGGTAAAGCACTTCAGTCTTAGAAAGTGCTTGATAACTATTAGCTATTTTTATCTAGTATTTTTCACTCTCGTCTTGATGATCTTATATATTCTTCCATTTATAAAACTTATCGCATTATGCTATAACTCTTTATATCTGTTTCTACCTCTAGATGGAGAGCCACTTAGTTTGTACACTGTGCCTTATTCATCTCTTTAAGCTAACAGAGCAGTGAACCAAGTTCTAAGCATATAGTACTCAGTGAATGTGAAATGAAAAAATATGAGTGAGTAAATGAATGAATGAATGAACAAAGGAACACAGGTAAATAATATGCCAAAGCTGTTTCTTAGACAAGTCACAGTAGATTCAGTCTGTTAACCAAGTATTTATAGACTTGCATTGATAAAATAAAATACAGGAAACTTTTTTGGGGGCCTTGACCCCCAAGACAGCCCTTTTAGTTATGATGCAACCTTCTCATTGACTTAGAAAAGCCACTGATCCTATTATGTTATTCTTTTTTCTTTTTTTTACCCGCTCAGCTCATGTTTGGTTTTTGCATATGCTGTTTGACTCCATGTTTTTTTTGTCCCAGATTAGACATCTAATTCAGCATAAGAAGAAATCATCATAATTAACTTTGATGGTTACTAAGAAATAAATGTATTCTTTGTGTTCTCAGGGAGGAGGTTTGCTTCATTTACCCTTTTCTCTTGATAGATGCTCTTTTTTAATGCCTTTGTGGCGATAAAAAGACTGAAGGTTACGGGGGAGATCTGGATACTCTCTTCTCCGGGTCACTTTGCATAAAGACTTCTTTACAGCCATGTTCCAATGATTTATGTACATATTGTATGCGCAGGAGCAGCAATTATGGCACTATTCCTACCATTTAACCTGCATCATTCTGAGTGGCCATTCTCTGGCCACTTAGCATCTGCTATTCTGGTAGCCTAACAGCCAGACAGAATGAAGATTCAAAAAGATAAAACCCCCAACAGGCTTGTCTACTTTGATAGGTAATACGGTGTGTGTGTTTTTGTGTGTGTGTGTGTGCTCGTGTATGTGTGTTGTTTTAGTTTGCATTCTCGAAAATTACCTTTTTTTTTAATCTTCACAGAACTAGGACATATTTATCTTTTCCTGACATTGTTTTCCTAACTTAGGAATCAGACGACAGGAGAAATATAAATGCTGTCCTTTACATACTTTATGTAGGGAAGGTCCTGTTTTTTCAGTCTTTTGCAGCCCCTCAAACACAACATTAATAATATTTAATATGAACAAATTTTTGCAACATCTGAAAGTTGACAAACTGAGGCCAATACAAATTAAAATACCCATAAAATTACTAAATCTGCCTAACAAAACTAGTTTAATGCTCTCTACTTGTCATATATAATTGGTAACTGCTTCCTAGAACCATGGACTTTTAAGGTGATAAAAGATCAAGACCGGCTCATCCAATCAATTTTAAAGTCCTTCTTTCTTTATGATGAATTCCTTTCTGCTCATTCCTCACCCAATACGTTAGTTCAGACGCTCATCATGTCTTCCACCTCCTTCTTCATCAGGCTCCCCGCTGCTGCCTCGGGGCCCCATGGTCTGGCCACTCCCCAACTGTCAGAGTTGCCTTCGTTATCACTTTGACCATGCCTCTCTTTTTATGCCTTAGTGACTTCTTAGCATCAATGTTGCAAAAATCTCCTCATCTCCAGCTTCAGAGCACTCCAAGAAAGATCATTAGACTTCCTTTTTCTCTTTCAACCTGCCATCACTTGCCTGTCATCCAAATTTCTTCAGAGTTCCTCTCATAGTTATAAAGCTCTCATTATTGTTTCTGGATTGTTCCCAAAGTACCCTTTTGGAAATGGGAATTCCTTCTCTCTTGACTAGTTAAGTAGTTTCTTTCCTATTCAGAAATCCTGTTCCTGCAATACAATCTTCTCGGATAACTCAGTCCTTTGCTTCGAGCACTCCTTGCATGTTTTTGCTTCTCTTTTTCCACCCTCCCAAGTTGTATTTCCTTTTAATATACCCATTAAATGCATTTATTTTATTGAATGAAATTCATCGATTTCATTGAATATGTGTATCAGGTTATAGTTTCGTGTACTTTTAGGTTTATCATGTTGTCTCTGTCATACATGTCAATATGTTCCACTTAGTAATTGCCAAATAACTACCACAACTCTTAGAGGTGTAAAACAGCAACCATTTTATTACATCATATGAATTCTACGGGATAAGAATTTGTGAAAAGCTCAGCTGAGTGATTCTTTTCCACATAGTGACAGCTAGGATTACTTTTTGGTGTCCAGTTGGTGGGTGGATAGGTCTTGTTGGTCTAAGATAGCACATTATACATGTGTCAGGCATCAGGAATGGCTAAAATGCTGGGCTCAGTTGGGACTGTTGACCAGTATGCCTGTATGTGGCTTTACTATGGTGGTCATACGGTAGTCAGTCCTCTTATGTGGCAGTCAAGTCTCCTGGAAAGAGTGTTCCAAGAAGCTCAAGTGGAAGTGACAACATTTCTTAGGCACCTAACCTTGGAAACTCCAAAACATCAATTTGCAGCCTTTGTTGGTTAAGCAAATGATTAAGACTAGCTTAGAATAAAGGTGAGGGAAATTAGATTCAACTTCTTGATGAAAAGTATAGCATAGACTTTGCAGCCTGTATGTGTGTCTGTGTATTTGATAAATGATTTTTAATTATAGTAATGATTTTCTGATTTTAGGAAACTAATACTGGAAAATATAGAAATTGTACCGATTGTACATAAAATGCATGTTAAGTGAATAAAATATTCAAACCTTAAAAAAACATGTCTCTACTACTGTCCCATAACTTGCTTAGTGATTTATATCTTATTATTTATTTATTAGCTAGAGAGACTACAATCTTCTGGGGAACACTGTATATTTCATTTTTATATCCTTAGCAACTGTTTCAGAACTTGGTACCTGGTAACGTCTCAATAAATGTTTGTGGAATTGAATTGAATTAGTCCTGGATTTTGAGGCTGACATGGACAACTTATTGACTTCTCTGACTTCTCTGAATGTATTGTAAAGGAAGATGAAATGTATCAAGAAAATCTGGCCTGATCAAGGATAAATCTAACAGAAGGTGCTGGTATATATGCCAATTAATACAGTTCCAGGAGACACAGGTGATAGTATAAGTAACTTTCCTCTACCTTCCTCTGCGAAGTGGAATGCTCAAAGGATCATCCATTTAGCATGAGCTGGATAGCACATGTTGTGACTTATTTGATAAGCTTTGGTTATTTTGTAGAAAAGGGGGGAGGGCAAACAAAATAATTCTATGATGCTTCTTTCTCATTATAGAAAAACCAAGCTATTAAGAGTCGGTAGTAAGAATCAAAATATCTTTTTTAATTCATAGGTTTTAGTGTAACAAAGTAAGTACAACGTCTTTTTAATCTTGGATGGAATTTACTTCCTTAAGTCATGATCTTGGGTTTCTCTGCTAATTTCAAGTTTTAAGAATTCTTGGCTGGTGAAACTGTTCTATAAGCAGAGGCACCATTGTTCATTGTGTAATGTGAGAATTCAAATGCTCTGCTGCAATTCTCTTGTTATGTTACTGACAGAGAATTCCAGAATTTCGATTGGAAAGTTCGGTATATTTTGTAATTTGTTTTCATCTGGAGACAATTTTATGAGTATTGTTTCATATCAGTTACTAAATTTACTTCTATTTTTTTCTGCATGTATTAGAAAAAAAAATCACCTCTTTCTTCCAAAAGTCCTGTTTGTCTCTGCTCTTAGGATGTGTTTAAAAATTATTTTAAACAGTCATTAAGATTTTACATCATCTTTTCACATTTTACTAATATTAGTCGACACTGCTTGATTAAAACCAATTTAGAGAATTGAACTATAAAAATATTGCTATATATCTCCATGACATGCTTTCCAAAGACTCTTCTGTCCCTGTTTTGCAAACTTAAAACCTAAAGCATAAGACGCTAGAATAATTCACCAAATGACCAAGGTCATTTAAGACAATAGCAGACCTGGAAAGATTATTACTGTTTCATGATCATTCTGTCCTTTTCTAAATCTTTCTAGCTCTGTTGTCTACCTTTAAATACCATTTTTAATAATAATGGATTTAATAGGCTTTTACATTTAATATGTTAAGTTTATAGACTATAATCTTTCCATGAGTCATTATTTTACTCATATTTGTTTTAATTACTAGCTATTTCTATATTCCTTGTATTTATTTATTTATTTTCCTTATTGTAAATTATTTCTTTACATACATTCATACAAACTTCACATACATGTAGTTTTTATTTCCAATTTCACATCCCTTGCCCTCCCTCTCCCAAGAATTTGGAAGTAATTTAGTTTTCTGCTGATTCTTTCCTTCCATTTGGCAACCATTTTATTTCACTGTTTTTGAAGTGATGCAGTAAAAGAAAAATGGCTGCCTTTTGTTTATTTCCTTGTACATTAACATGATGACATCATCAAAGATATTAGCTAAAATGTACATATATTTAAAAACCTAGAGGTACACCATAATACAAGAACACTGTTTCCCTTTTTCTTTTAATGCCCCAAGGTTTCATAGCTTTAGCGTAGCTCTTGTGTACAGAGGAAAAAATGAACCTGAGCATTTTGGAACAAATGCACTAAAATGGTGGCATTTAAAACATATTTGAATATTTTTCAATGTTAAGAAAAGGCCACCAAAAGGCATTTATTTAAGACCTAAAACATTCTAAATCAGTGCTAAAGCAACAAAAAATATTGTAAAGAATGACGTTAGGTCATTGTATTTAAGGACTGGGCTATTTAGCTATACTTACCTATTCTGGCTTAAAATTATTTTTAAAAAATTCAATTGACACAAAACATTTTAAAATATAATTGTTTCCAGAAAACAGTCCCTTATTAATAGAAGGCGTAAGCAGATACATATGTTTATTGTTTTTAAGATGACTATGTGTCTAACTATACAGGAAATTTATTTTCTGTTCTTCATTTATGGTGCTTCTGACTTTCCCTTCTGTGCTCTTTGTTGCACTTTGACTGTATTTGTCATAAAATTTCAACTGAGATTAACAAGTGACAAGCTTTCAATTATCAGTTCAATTTAGACAGATTATTCAGGAGATAAGAAATCAATTTTTTCATCAAGTTCCAATAATTAAATAGCTCTTTCATTTGGAAATCCACAATCCACTTTCAAATGTTAAGAAATAATTTTAGGTAATTATTTAATTATTTAAGAAGCACATTTTTAGAAAGGTGTTCTCTATGTGTGCGTGTACATATGCGTGTGTATATACATACACATCTTTATGTTTATATATTAATCGAATGTCTATACAGCAGAAAATTCCTGTAAATGTTGAATAGTCAGCTCTGAAACTACTTGTTAACACTGAAATCAGATAAGGTAAACCATATGCTTTATTGAGGTTAGCTGTCTAAAATAAGTTACTGCGATTTTAAGAATTAATATGAACCACATGTCCTTTAGATCTTTAAATTGAAATCTTCATTGTTCTTTTAAGTCAGCTGTTCTAGGAATGTGTCATCTTTTGAGAAGATAAATTAATCACCTGCTTCATTTATATACATCAATAACAGACTTACCCTCCTATCTACTTTATCAAAAGTAATTAGAATAACTCTATTTTTATTCATATATAGTATCTGTTAATGATTGAGATTTTTCATTGAGGAGATTTTTGAGGGAAAACAGCCACTCATCCTTTTAGAAAATAACCACTTCCAAGAAAAGAAACACCAGCGATCAAAAGGTTAAAACATACTGTCAAATCATTCAGTTGAGCAAGGCTCTTTAATAGCATTTGTACAAAAGTACTTTTAGAAAGCAGAAGGTAGAAAACCGCTTTTTGCTAGTTCCCTCTCCTTAAATTATTATTCAGCCTCTTATTAAAATAAAACCTAGTTAACTTCTTTTGAATGCCTGCTCAAACGTTTTCCATAATAATAATAAAAAAAATCTTGTGAAAGGATTTCCATAAGTCGGGCTGCATTAATGACTTAGAGCAGCTTCATAATCTGTTATTCCTTCCTCCTAGCAGACCTCAGCTGATAAAAATATCCATAGACACAGTGAAGTCAGTGGCATGCCTGGCTTTCTCAGACAAAACTCCCATGTGATCACATATAGGCAGCCTCAGTGAGGCTGATGCCGTGCAGCAAGCAGTAGGTAATGAGTCTTTGTGCAGAGTGAAGCTCTTGTCGCTGAACAATAAAGCATACGGTACCAGCAATAAAACACAGGGCTGGCAAATTTAAGAAGATTCCACTGAACCAGGAAGAACAGTGCCTTCGGTGATGCTGACACATATTATAAAATGATAATCAATTTATTTTGGATTCTTGTGAATAAAGAGTGCGAGGACTAAGACTACAGCTATTTGAACAGGTCAGTGGTTTTATAAATTACTCCCAACACTTCCTTGTGTCTGATTGGATTTAAATTAGGATGGGCTAATGCGTGTTTTCCCTTAAACAAAAACTTTGCAAGATATTTGCAGTGTGTAATATGAAGGATGCACTTGAATTGACCCAATGTGATTAAACCGTTGCTGTAGTCAGATGTGATAGAGAAATGTTTATACGATGATAGTAAACTGAAAAGTTATTTATCCTATTTAAAAATTTATGGGTAAGAAAAAAATCCATCCAGTAATTTCTAATCTTCTACATATGCAGAGATAATATAAACCAGAATAATACTAATAAATAGCTCAAATAAAAAGCTTCAAATTTATTTTTCCAGTGTTAAAAAATTCTGTACTGCAATAGTTTACATGTCTTATAAATTGATGATATATCATTCAGATTTTATGGATGTCTTTCTGTACACTGCAAGAGGAAGGTTTGGCATATTTAATTATTTAAATGAAAAAATTTTAAATAAGAAAATTTTGAAATGCTACTACTAGAACAATGCATTTTATATTTAACTATAGTAATATATATATTAATCTGTTGTGTGCCTTTTCTTTTTTATTTTGTATTTCTTTTGGTAGATGGAAAATACTTCATAAAACCTTTTATTTTTTAGATATTATTCACTCCCTAATGAAGAAAAACAAATTAGCTTAATTTTCAAAAGAAGAATGGATTAATTTTGTGATGATGCATATTTCCATTGATTCACCATGTAGAAAAGAACGTGTTCCCTCATGTATATTTATAAAAATATGTACACACATGACCTTCTGTATCTAGAAAATAACCACTTCTTAGGTTTATGAGCAATAGAGAAGTTTATGTTTTAAATAGAGAGATTGCTGTGTGTAGGAAGACAAGGGAAGAAATAACTCTAGCAAATAATAGCACAACACTGAACATCTTTGCCAAAGACAGACAAGCATTACTGCTACATGAATCCTTGAATTTAAACACATAGTTTAACTTTGCTCTACATTTTTACTGCTGCTTTGTTTTAAAGGCATCTTGGGACCTAAATTCTTAACAATTAATTTCTTGGACACCGTTTAGGATGATCGTCCTTAAGACACTTGGGCTCATTTCAACATTTTATGGAATTACTATAGTGACTTCATGTATTTGTATAGTAACTAAAATATATTTATGCTTGTAAAATGCTGTTTAAACCACCACCACAACACAAAATACCCTATGTCCTTGATTATGCATGCAATATGTATGCCAATGGGGGGAAAATAGCTATGTTTCAAAAACAAGAGAAGTTAATGAAATTTTTAAATTGGTTTTCCACATGTATTTAAATGAAGTATTTGACTATTTGGGTTTCCTTGGTTACCATAGTTGCTGCTGACAGCTCCCTTTGGTGGGGGGGGGGGGGGCGGGGGCAAGCAGGACTCTAAAACAAAGAGTTAAAAACACTTATCCATTAATAGACACGGGGTCGGCGATGCTGGCAGCCCAGAGAAGTCCGTGCCCGTTCCCCACCGCCTGTTCCATCCCTCCGGTGATTCAGGTATTCTGGCAGAGCTGCAGTTCCACACTTCCTTACCCAGCATTCCGTTTCAGCTGCTGGAGGGCTGCCTGAGCCTTATGCAAATGAGACCAGCTCTGAGGCTTTGACTGCAGAAGCGAGGGGAGGGGAGGTGGGGGGTGCAGAAGGGAGTTCAAAGGTCACAGGGCTGGTGGAAAGCTGGATCAGTTGCCCGAAAAAAAAATGCCCTGGGCTTCTCTGCAGCAGCGTTTTGCAGCAGTCAAATGAAGTGTGCTTTATTTCTCAGAGTGAAGATTTTACAGCGTGTGTGCCGTAGTCGTTTAAAGTGCACGCAGGTACGGTGACAGATTTCATGATGCGCCTAATTTTATTTCTATAAAAGACACTGAGGAGGACTGGCTATTTTAGTCATTGTGGAAATTGGCAGGGTGTTCTCGGTTCTCAGCTTCCCTTAACTAGTTTATTAAATCTTCTAGAGTGTGTGTGTGTGTGTGTGTGTGTGTGTGTGTGTGTTTCAATTTGAAGTATGGGTGTTTGTTCCAATGGAATAATTTCACGTGAGGAAAAAATTGAATTTGGGCTTCTAAATAATTCTGTTTTCTTTGGAAAGTTTTTGATAGCAAAGAGATATCTAGGGTGAAACATCTAGATAAATAAATAGCAGGACTTACAACTTTTACAGCATTTTCCCATTTAAAAGAAAAGATGTATTTTAAATTAGAACTGGGTTCATAGCCTAAGATTCTTGTGAGGTATCTGGAATTAAATGATGGAACTCTTTGTTCATATCCTCAAAACGTCATAAGGACAGTTTCAGTGAGTTGTATTTTCACTTCATTGTAGAGAGGGTTTCAGTATTGATGGTCTTCATTCTGTATTTTATTGCTAAGCACTGTATCAAAGAAAGAATTTCTTATTTGGGGGTTATAGTTGGGAAATGCTTCTTTCATTTTTCTAGTTATTAATAATTTTCTTTGGGACTTTTTAGACAATGCTATTTTGAACTCAGCATGTTCAACTTCCTATGACTTTGCCTTTCAGTTAAGTCTGGATTGTAAAGTGATTCTCATAAATGTCACAGGCAGGACAAAGTCTTTTTCCATGCACTAAAGATCACACTTTTGTAAAATGTGTGATTACATCATAGTCAAGTCTGACCTGTACCAAACAAATGTGTACTCACTCATGTTGTTCATATTGCTTTTTTATTTCCAAAATGTATTTTTAAATAAACTGAATTAAAGCAGCATGATCAGACTACATTTATCCACATCATTAAAAAATTTTAAATGTATCAATTCGGCAGTTAAAATGTTGATGGGGGGGATGTTATTCTAATTTGCATCAAGTGTGCATCTGTCTATATTACAGGTTGTATGTGTATGAAAATTTATGTTGGAAAGATGAAGAGACAAAATAATGTTTAGTCATGAAATTACTGCTTTATGCTCTTTTATTTGCATAAAATTTTAAAATGAATTCTATGAAGCTTACATACAAAGAGCTAATACATATTTAGAGAAACTTAATTACTTTCTTTGCACTGAAAAGAGGGCATCAATTTTATTATAATGATTAAGGCTTAGTAGTTTGGCAATAATATTCTCTATTTTAAAATAGGGGGTGGGGTGGGTAGAGGGGACGAAAACAGGAGGATAGCCATTTAAAACAGTAAAGGACAATTACTTCAAATATTTATGAAATCACCTTGTAGTAGTCATTTTGGGCCAGATGTCACCCTTTATCACTTTGTGGGGACATTATGACATTTATCCAGGATCCTGAGATTAATTTAGGAGAAAGAATTCATGTCTTGTGTGAGTTTTTTAAAAATGCAAAAACTGCCATTTTCTTCTAAACTCTTTCTTTTGAAACTTTCAGTAATGCCTGCAGCTAAAGGGGGTATCTTTTAAATAATCTCCATCTTATGTTGAATGGAATATGCTGTCCTCTGGTACAAACAGCACATTTGTAGACTTTTGTTTTACATACATATATATTTATATATGTGTGTAGTATAGATATATACTTTATATATGTTTTATATATATACTTTATGTATATATGTTTTACATATATATGTAGTATAGATATATACTTTTATATAGATATATAACTTGTTTTACATATATATGTAGTATAGATAATTGTATATTATGAAATAAATATATATAGATACATTTTATATATGTTACATATCACAACATATATAATATATATTTCCTACATATACATCCAAATAAAATTTTTCTTGTGATCAATCATATTTAATCCAACAGCTTTGAAACAAAAATTCTTTATTTTCCTTTTACCTCACTCAGGTCATGCTCATAATTTGTATCTACTTAACTCTGTGTGTGTTCTAGGCAGAGCACAGAGAGGAGGAAAGAACCCAGCTTAAAATTCATTTAGGCAGTCCAATACTGCTAACTTTTCAATGCAGCCACTGCCAGTTAGCACATTCTGAATATAGAAATAAAAACACTCTGGGCCAAAAAGGAGACCCTGTGAAGGTTCTTGGAGAAAACCTGGTAAAGGATAAATGTGAAATAAAGAGAATTGTGCTTCTGTAAGCCACCAGAGAGCTATATATGTCCTGCAGCAAATTCATGGCTTTGAATATCCTAGATAATTTATGTCTCTATGCAAATTCAGTCAAAACTTTGAAGTCTTTTTTTGCATTAGCTGGAACCACACTACTTCCATACAAATCTCAGCAGCATGTACACAGTAAGTTCATGGACTGGATATTTAAATATATATAGAAAAATGTATTCACGTAAATGCAGCTCAAATCAAATTTGTAAAGTAAAAGTAAATAGAGCATTGTAAAAACCAATCATTGGAGGATAGCACTTGGGTACTTGAAGAAGCGGTGTTATATCAAATTTCAAAGGAATCTTTAATGATTTTTCAAAAATTAATTTCCTGCTTTCTGATTGCCAGTCTGTCTTTGTCATCACTCAAAACTAGAGACCATATTGTAAGCTTGGAAAAGATTTTAGGGTAAATATGCTTTACTCAGTCTAGCAGTGTAGAACATAGTCTAAAATCTACGAATGTTTTGATCTCAAAATCACATGTGTACGTTTTAAATTGTGCAATCACTGTATACATCCTTCTTCTGAACTTCTACTGCCCAAAAAGTAGAAATCAGAACAAAATGACTTATAACATATAGAAGGAAAATGCTCAAAATAATTGAATATTCAAAACAATCACATTTCTTTCTGTATTTTAACCTGGCATTTCTTAGGAAACAATCAAAAGTGATTGCACTTTTAGTTACCTATCCTGGAATTTAAATAGAATTGTATTAATTTTATTGAAAATATAATAAAGTTATAAAGTGATTTTAAAGACTTATTTTTATTCCATATTGTTAGACACATAGCCATGGCATAGTAATACTTTGTCTAGAACAGTTGAGAAATAATCTGTACTAAATAAACTAATTTTCCAAAGAGGTAAAGTTTATAACTTTAATAGCCAGTTTTTTAAAAAATAGTAGTTGCTTTCATGGAAGCAAAACCTAGTACATTCTATTCTGCTTTGTTGAGCAGACTGGAAATCAGGTTAGGTTTCCTTCATGGCATAAGAATCATTATTCCCCCATGACATCGGACTCACTGCAAAAGATAAAACTGCTCCCCAACTGTCCCCTAGCACCAAAAGGCATTGCCATTATACGCCTTTAGTATACAATTATATATCCTTTTTGTATATTTTACATGCTTTTTATAATTTTACTCTTTTCCCATGTTACTACTTATTATTTTTTAATACAGTTAATGATTGCTCTTTATTAGAGAACCATTTAAAAATCAAGTTTACTTGGTCTTACATTAAATCCTAAATCTTTTGGACTTTGATGGGCAAAGGGAGGGAGTTTAACATCACTCCATACTTTTCCTGTGTACTGAACTTCTGATACCTGCCTGTACACAGTATAGTAGGCATAGGAACATAAAAAATAAATAAAATTTATCTTAATTTTTCTTATGTTAAGGATATTGAAAAGCATGTTTGAACTCCAGTTCTTATTGCTACCATGAGAATCTGGCATATTATACCATTAACAGGAATTTGAAACTACTTTGTCTAATAGGGAAATGAGGAATTTCCAACAGGTATACCAAAGGAAACGCACAGACCAGTTTTTTGTGGCATTTGACTAAAACATTGTTGCCATAGACTATTCTTGCCAATTTCCGAGGTTATGGTCTATTTCATTCTCAAATCCTGGTGCTCTGAGATTCACCATCTCCCACCACCCTGCGACCTAGGAAGAGTTGTTGCTTGAACAATCTTTTATCTCCATGCAAGTTTATGAATCTGTGTATTGATGCAGAAATGCATTTAGTTGTGTGTGCATGCATGACACACGTACCTTACGTTTTCCCTAGTAATATACAAAAAAGGTTAAGGCAACTGAGCCATCAATCTTCATATCTTTGAAAATTCACTAATACAATGTATATGTTAAGATATACACGGAACCTAGTACCGTGGGTTCTAGTTTATAAGTTTATTACAAAACACACTGCGGAGCTCCCGTGCTGTGACATCCTTTTACAGGAGGGGGAAAAACAGTTCTATTCAAAACAACTCACCAGGTTCTGACAATAACAAAGAACAACTGAGGCTGAGATTTGAGAAGAAATCTTACAATTAAATTAAATGATATCCCTAAAAATAAACAGTGATTTCAAAACGAAAGAGTAGAAGGGAGACCTTGGTACTTATTTTTAAAAATGTTCATTAAGCTCCAATAATTGTTTGCTGCTATCTTTATCTATAGTCATGCTGAGTAAAGCTATAGCTAAATGGAAGTTCAAGTGTGTTCACGAGGTATTAGTATTTACATCTTATTATCTGCAGTCTCTCAGAGAAAGCAAAAATAACTACAGATAGTGCTGTGCCAGAAACTGGTTTCTTGACCAACAATGTCGCTTTAGCATGCAATACATTGGTTCATTCAAATGTGGCCACAGCTGTTGATGACAAGAAGCTTTGTATTTTTATACAGTACATCTTTCGATCCATGTGAAACAAGTTTTTTTGAATGTTTTAACTCTTCTCGCTTTGGAGTTACTTTCCTTCTTCCCATTTCCATTAGATCAATAGGTGTTGTCATACACTCTGAGGAGCTTTGAAGATGTGAAGGAATGTTGGTTCCATGAACTTAGTGTCAAAGATACTCTGTAAGAATGAGAACTAGTATAAAGTATTGGGGGAAAGCTTCATATTCTGGTCTTCTTTTGACCATTAGCATTCTAAAGAGTCTGGGAACTACTTCAACAAACGTGGGTAGTTTTATTTAATACAATAATGCCTTATAAATTTAGGGCAATTTATGAACAAGTAAACAACCAGGAAAATATCCTGTTGTTTTCTTGATAGGTAAATGCCTTTATTATATAGTTCCTTGGGCATGTGAGTTCAAAGTATGTCATGGAGTATGAAGAAGCTGAACAGGATAGTGGTTGGGAACTAAGATTTAAAGTCCAACTCTAGGGGTGCCTGGGTGGCTCAGTCGGTTAAGAATCCGACTTCCAGATTCTGACCTGGCTCAGGTCATGATCTTGCGGTTCGTGAGTTCAAGCCCCGCGTCAGGCTCTGTGCTGACAGCTCAGAGCTTGGATCCTGTTTCAGATTCTGTGTCTCCTTCTCTCTCTGTCCCTCCCCCACTCGCATTCTCTCTCTCTCAAAAATAAAGATTAAAAAAATAATAATAAAGTCCAACTCTGTCACTTCCAGGACGTGGTCTGCCACTTAGAATCCATGTGGTCTTGGATGCGACCCTTGAAATCTGTAAGCCTCATCTTCATCTGCAAAGTGGGGTGATGATCTCTGTGGTTTTTATGAAAATGAAATTGCATGAATCATGCCCAGCACATAAATAAGAACTTTATAAATGATAGCTAATATTATGATTTTTCAACCCATAGGAGTTGATCCCTGTGCTGATAAGGCAAGTTCAGCTTAAGCCTGTAGTTACAGAGACTCTTGATGAAACATCTTAGATTTCAGCGGATGAGGAAAAGACCTGTTTTCCAAAAACAAAAACCCATGAGGAGTTTACTGAAAGTCATACCTCCCTAGTACCATCTTCTCTTCAGATGTGGCAATGAGAGAAGGCAGTCACCATAGTCATCAAAGTTCAAACTATAGGTGGCTTCATAGATACCTTGAATCTTTCCAACTGGAAGCATAGTCTCCACAAAAATCTTCACATATGTTGTGACAATATGTACTTTTATAAGCTCTCATTTTATATCCTTTATTGCTTTAAAATTTTTCATTTATGTGCCTTTGTTCTATTTTTTCCCCATTTCCGTGTTGACTTTATATGACCAAGGTATAAGTTACTCATCTCTGCTCCATCCAGAGTTCCTGTCTCATCTATAGACCATAAACTTTTCAGTTGTAGAGGGAGCCTGGCACATAGTAGATACCCAAGAAATGTTTGCTGATCCAATGCTGTTTTGCAGGATAATCTAATTCTAACTAATGTGGTAAAGGTGCTATTTCTCTGAATTATGAAACAATTTCTGTGTCGCAGACTTGCCATTTTAAAGTTCCTCTCTGTCAGAATGAGGTTTAGAGATACTATATTCTGACCCTTGATTTTGGCTCAGGTCATGATCTCATGGTACATGAGATCAAGCTCCACATCAGGCTGTGCGCTGACAGTGTGAGGCCTGCTTGGGATTTTCTGCCTCCCTCTTTCTCAGCCCCACCCCCAGTCCCATGCATGCTCGCACGCGCTCTCTCTCTCTCTCTCTCTCTTTCTCTCTCTCAAAAATAAATACGTAAACATTCAAAAAAGAAATACTGTATCAACTGATATAGTTGCAAGAATTTTTCAAAAGAAACTTAGAACATATATCTGCATTTTCTTACCTAAAATTATTTTAATAGTCGGAGCACCTGGGTGGCTCATTTGGTTGTATGTCCAACTCTTGATTTTGGCTCAGGTCATGATCCCAGGGTTGTGAGATCGAGCCCCGAGTCAGGCTCCGTATTGAATGTGGAGTCTGCTTGGGCTTCTTTGTCTCTCTCCATCTGTCCCTCCTCTTTCTCTCTTGCACACTTCTGTTCTCTCTCTAAAAAATAAAATTTAAATTAAAAAAATTTTTAATTAAAAAAGTTATTTTAATAATAGCACACTCAGAAGTGCTTTTTGATAAATATACATTGATAACAAATGTTGGATAATTAATGGGGAGGAGTATCCTGACTCTCTGCTCTTGAAAAACCTGTTTGAATGGTGAAACTTCTCTAAACAGTGAGTTTCCAAATTTTAGAAGATTATACAAGTTCGATGTGACTTATTTCCATGTCGAACCAGTTTTCTTCTGTGCTAATAGAACCTGAACTGAGACTTGAAAACCCAGGTATTTAATTCTGCAGTCTATTTTATTTTTACTAATTGCTCTTTAACACAATGTGAGCTGCAGGCTGAGTAACTCGTTCTCTACCTCAGGTAGTAAAATCTATATCTTGCCTGAGGTGGTGATTCATTTTAAAACATGTCCACAGTACTTTTTTCTATTTATTCTAATTTTTAAAATCGCATTTATTGATTGATTGATATTGCACAGTATCTTTGGCAGGACCCCAGTGCTTAGACGAGTATGGTCGTAAAACTTGGCCATATTTTACTCTGATGTCCACTGTAGAGTACTTTATGGGGAAAATGTTTTCAAAGTTCCTTTCCCTTTGGGCTATTCTGATGATTCTTCTGAAGGAAAAGGATATCATATCCCTTAAATACCCTTTGATCTGCACTGGCTAGTCTACTTTATTATTTAATCAGAAGCTTTCTAAAAGACTGAAGAGAAACTTCTTAAGTGCTAAGGAGGAAAAAAAATGTTGTCTTTCAGTGTTGCGGTAATAATTCTAAATTCTTCTATGTATGCGAGGTCTCTTTTTTCTTGAATGCAATAAGTATTGCTATGCACCAAAGGAATTAGGCTAAGTACTGTTCTTCAGTCTTAATAGCAAGCATATAAAATAAATTTTTCATTGGCACTTTTATTAGAGTAGGAAAAATAGGCTTATAATGGGCACTTGACCAATTCTCAAGTTTTAAAAGCCTTATCATGTTCTTAGTTTCCTCTGCTCTTGCTAACTAAAAGAACATCCTGGAGGTTACGTTTATGGAAGGACTTTTGGCTTCGAGTTCACATGCATTGTAGTATGCCATGTTGCCAAACACCAACTAATGAGAATGTGTAGGGTTAAGAGGTGTTAAAAACCAAGTTCTGTCTTTCTTACATGGATTGTAACTAATCTCAATGGCAGGTAACATGGAAAGCTACCCCCCCCCCCCACCCCCCCACCCCCCCCACCCCGCCAGATAGAGTCATAAAAAACACTTTTACCATAGTAGGTGGAAGAGCCATTCATCCCTTTATCAGCAAGACATAGATCAATTTAACCCTTGTCATTTGCATACAGTGAGGGAAGAGGGTAAGAGCAATTAAGAGGCACCAGCTTTGATGGAGACCGTGGCTTTTATGGCCAGGTAGTGGAGAATGCATTGCATCAGAGCCTATTCTCACTAGTATGTCTGCCCCTTATTTTGACAGAAGTGGAAATTGAGACCTGAGGAGGTAATCCTCTTACTTAAAATTAGGCCACTTGTTAGTAGCTGATCCAGGATTAGACTCCAAATTGATGGCCATTCATTTACTGAGCAAGCACTGGAGTACATCTTCAGTCCATGAGGAACCTTACAGTCAAGTGTGAGAAAATGGCAGGTGAACCAGCAATTATGATAAAGTGTGATAAGAACTGGGAGCCGCGGAATGCAGAGAGGGCACTTACCCCAGTGTGGTGCTGGTCAGGGAATATTTTTCAGGGAAAGTTTGGCTCAGGCCTTTTGAGAAAATGATCTAGATAGCTGAAAGCTTGCTTTCTTTTGTTAAAATAACCTTGGAGGATTGGGAAAAAGATTACAGAGAATAGGTACAAAGGGTCTGGCCCATAGTAGGTGCTCACTAAAAGCTGACTGGTATCATAAATGGAACAAGGCACTCCAACTACCTTTTAGGAAGGACAGACACTGTTTTGGGGAGAGTGTACTACAATCCAGAATCATCCACCAAGATACACAGTTATAGAGGAGGTCAGTTTGGGGTAGTTGTTTTAGAGTAGTAGGTGGTAGCCAAGAAAACAGTGAAAAAAGGAACCCCTAATTTGTCATGGAATGTTCCCCTGAGAGTAGAAGAAACTGAGAGAGCTGGAAAGACCCCTGCATAGGAAGTGGATGACCCTGGTGGTAAAAGGAATAGGAGACAACAGAGTCTTAAGCTTCTTCGATACTTCGAACTAATGTGTTCACAGTGAATCATTTCTCCAGGTTCTGTATCTCCACCCAAGCTGGGAAAACGGGATAAATCACCAGAGCAGAAGCTCTTGACCAGGGAATCCATGGATGGATGGCTTGCCTTTGTGCTTATGTGCCCTTTTTTCTGTGGAAAGCATTCATTTCTTTCATAAGATTCTCAAGCTGCAGATCAGCAAGCTACAAAAATTTTGAGATCCAAAGCACATAAAGTAACTCGGACCTTTAACTCAAGGTCACAGGCAACTCTGGCACAAGGAACTCATACATAATTGGGGAACCCTGCGATCATTTCTCCAACAAAAATATTCATTAGACAGGAGTGCCCCCAGGGTTCTTGGCTTAAACAGACACCTGGGCAAGAGGTGCATTTGGCCAACTTGCGCTTCTCACATTGGCAAGCCACCAGCAGCATTTTTCACATTGGTGGTGCCCCATGGAAACACCTTGCAGGATTTTACCTTGTGAAATCGTTGCCAAATCCCTATCCTCTTGGCGGCAGATATGTCAATTTCTAGCCAAATGGGTTAAAGCAGAAATGGCCCTAGTATTGTGGAAAGAGATATCCCCTCTTTTCTTTTTTTAATAAGAGAAATGCATAAGCGTTCTGAGAACGTGTGGAGTGATAATATTTAAGGCATAACATCTGATGCCAGCTTCTTCAAATAACGATTATTTTATTTAGCAGAGACTTTAGTCTGTAGTCAGTGTTTGATTAACAGGCCAGTGCCAGGGCAGTAGTAATGTCAGGGTTAGGGCCAAACGTAACAGATTACTCAAAATCGTGGTTTAAAAAAATTGAGGATGAAAAGGACTTAATACAAACCCACTTGATTAAAATTGTTTCCCAGTAATTAGGAACATATCTGCATAATTATAGATATTGCATCAAAGAATTCAAAATAACACAGTAGGATATATATATATATATATATTTTTTTTAGCTAAGCTCTGCTTTCTTAAATATTGGAATAAAACCTATACACCATCAATTGAGCAACTGTCCTCTTCATCCGCTATCTGGCCCAGTAACAACCTGGCTGATAAAGTGTGACATTGTGAATAATCTTGCTTTTGCCAGCTCGGCTTTTCCCACCTGCTCTCACAGATGAGCCCCACACCGGTGTTTTCGTCAACCTGTGTGCAATGCTGCTCAGCTCATCATCTGAATTTGGTGAAGCAACCAGAAGAAGCATCACATTTGCTTTCCATTCTGAGAGAAAGTAAAGGAAAGCGAGCTCTTCTTTCTGTGCAACTGAATCCTGACACTGGTGGTTCCTGGGCCCAAGGCCCATTGCTGATCAAAGCAAGCAGCCTTGTCTTATCAAAGTCAGGATTGGAGTAGAATTGTGTCACAGTTTCTTAGCTTTTTGTGCTTGTTGGAAGAATTTGGTGAGGTAAAATAAACTATTTCGTTCTTTGATAAATCATGGAGAAATGTCCTCCGTGTCATGTAATGCAAGGGAACGTGCCACTTGGTGTATGCCACATCACCAAGGTGGCCGTGTCTTTGTTAATGCCCCTTGCAGTTAAAGATGACTCTCACTTTGGTTAACTACAAAACTAGCAAGGAAGCAATGCAAAGGATAAAGCCAGACCCGCACAAGAAAGTGAACAGAAGGGTTCCAGATACATCCCTCTTTTCCTAAGGGAGTATCATGGAAGGCTTCTGGTCTTGGCAGTCTCCATGGGTGGAGTAAAGAACTACCAGGTCAGATGAACCACCCATGCACAGCTCGTCACTCTTTTTTTCTTTTTCCCCCACCAGGCCAGGGAGGAGACAGCAACTCACTAAAAAGACCTCCTCATTCTCATAGAAGGAAATTCTTGCCATACCAGAATTACTTCCTTTTATTCACTTCTTCCTGCACCAGTGATAGGTCTGGCCTGCCCTTAGCCTGTTAACCACTACTCACCTTCTCATCTTTCTTAAATTATTTGATAAACTCATAATTCGCCCCAAAGACCTTTCAGGTTTTATTTACTCAGTTTCACCTGTTTGGCAAAGGACATAAATATTCATGTATGGTAGCTCCAGTTGGTAGGTGGTATTTCTTTCTTTCTTCTTTTTTTTTCTAAGGCTTCACACCCAATATGGGACTTGAACTCATGACTCTGAGATCAAGAGTTGCATGCTCTTCAACTCTTGACCTTGGCTCATGTCATGATCTCAGGGTTCATGGAATCAAAGCCCATGTTGGGCTCTGTGCTGACAGCATGGAGGCTCTTTGAGATTCTCTGTCTCCCTCTCTCTGTCCGTCTCCTGCTTGCTTGTGCACATGTGTGCTCCCTCTCTCTCTCTTTCTTTCTTTCTTTCTCTCTCTCTCTCTCTCTCTCTCTCTCTCCCTCCCTCTCTCTCCCTCTCCCTCTCCCTCTCTCCCTCCCTCAAAATAAATAATCTTCAAAGAAAAAAAAAAAAAACAGCTGCATGCTCTACCTACAGAACCATCTAGGTGCCCCAGTAGGTAGCATTTCTTATGTAGATGTTTTTATTACATTCTAGTCATTCTTCTTTCTCTACAAGAGCTGAGAGCACCCCTTAGGGTTGTCAGAAGAAATTCTGGATGCTCAGTTAAATTTGCATTTCAGATAAACAACAAATAATAAATACAGATATATCTTGAAGGTGATTTCATCTTTTGCCTAAAATTCAAATTTAACTGGGCGTTCTATATTTTTATTTGCTAAATCTGGCAACCCCAAAGTGGTTCTGCAAATCAGATAATTTGCTTCTCAGAATTTGGGGATTGATGATATTTTAAGGCATATTTTCTTTAGTAATTTCCTTACAGCACATAACAAAGCACTGTGAAATCATGACAGAATGAAAGAAGAAAACAGGGTTAAACATCAGATGAATAGAATGGGGATATTAAGAACTCAACGAATTACCTATGAAATTTTTACGTTGTCAGAAGAGAGTGATATGAACAAGATTCCAGCAAATACCCAAAGTTAGCTTCAGTCATTCTTCCAAATGCATTAAAATGTACATTTGCATCCAGCTTCTTGATTTGGCATTCTTAGTGAAACTCTCCCACTTACTTCAGTCTACATCCTCTGGCTTCTGATATCTTTCCAGAAATACATTAAACAAAAGAATTGCACTTATAACCATAGAACATCGAGTGTAGTTCATCTATATTTGTGTGTATGTGTGTGGAGAGATTCGAAAACATTTATGCTCTCTACTGCTTTTTCATTAAATGTGCTCAGAGGCTTCTGAACAATGGTGATATCTAATAAAAATTTGAGAGCGATAGTATATGGTAGTCAAGAATAACAGATATCCAAGATTGCAAGATGTTTTTTAGAGTTTTTTTAACGAAGTGGTTATTAATTTTGCAATAGAAAATGCATTAGGGTGCAGAGAAAGGGGAAGCTGTCCAAGTGATGAATTCATGGGCTCTATTAATGAATGAAAACATTAAGATAAATCAGTGTTAGACAAGAAGAAAATATTGGCTTTGAAGTACAATTGAACTTATTGAGGCCTCTGAGTAAGATTAGCTGGAGTAATAACTTATTGGGTGGCTCTTTGCCTTCTCACCATGTAGTTGAGTGATCAAAGAGCTGACCCCTGACCCAAGATGGCTGAAAATATTACTCACTCCTTGGAACATTAAACTTGAACTGTGAGACAAAGAGAGAAGTTGCTGGACTTAAACCTAGTAACAATGGTGCTCTAGAGAAAAGGTAAGGAAGCTCTACAGTCATAACCTTAGAAGCCGTCCTTCTTCCTGCAGCCCTTTAATTTTGGGTTTCAGCTCTATCTTAGATTGCATGAACTAGTTCAGTATTTTTCCAACAGATGTCTTTGTGCTTAAGTTAGCTAGAATTTGCTTTTGGGTTGCTTGCAAGCAAAAAAAAAAAAATTGTATGACGTTTTGAGGTCAATTTCATCTTTCATTTTGATTCTCATCCAATCAAAAATGCCAGATATTTTGTAAGTGAGGAGAGACAGAGTGGCGAATGAGATGAACTTGATTTCTGCTTCATGGAGCTTTCAGTCTAGCAGAGAAAACGGACACTGATAAAGTAATTGAAGTATAGAAGTGAAGGGTTTTATACATTCATCAACAGATATTTATTGAGCATCTATAATATAAAGGGCACTGTTCTAAACCATTGGTACCTCAGTAAAGAAAACAAAGATCTCTACCCTTATATCTTGTAGCACGGGATGGAAGTGGTAGATAATAAACATCGAAATATATAAATAAATAACATGGATTTAGAAGATGGTAATTGCTGTGGGAAAAGAAATTAAAAAGGAGATCAGAAGGAACAGAATATCAAAAGGCCTGGAAGCCAGAGAGAAATGGCAGGTTGGAGAAACCGAAAGATTATTAAAGCTAAAATACTGGCAACAAGGCAATGCTCAAAACAAAGATGAAGAGGTTAGGCCAAGGAGATTGTTAAGGACTTTATAAGCCATTTTGAGGATTTTGAACTCATCCTAAGGCAATCCAAAGCCACTTAAGAGTTTTAAGCTATAGACTGACATGATCAGATTTGCATTTTAGATGTATCATTCTGCCTGCAACCTGGAAAACGCATCTAAAGCAAACAGTAGTGGATGGGAGAGAGTAATTAGGAGGCTCTTGTCCTAGTCCAAATGAGAAATGGTGATGCTCTTGACTAGCATATGTTTCATGAATTGGAAAACAGTAGCTGTGTTAAAATGGCTGTTATTGAGACTTAGATTTTCAACTTCTCACATTTAGAACAGATTAATGCCTGTCCAGATTTATCTTCTGTTCTCTGGGCTTTGATGCTATATAAAGCCAGTTTGAAACGTTGACCACTTTTTCACTGGCTTCACATCCATGAAGTTTAATTATGCCTCATCTTTAGGAACAAAAATATGAGAAGTGGATATTTAAGGAGCTATGGCAGCAGTAAGACAGGCTTTCATTGTACTCCCTAGCATCTGTACATAACTAGCCACATACTGTCATCCTCAAGTTCTGAGAGAATCAATACAGGACACAAGCAAAGCAGGCATGTACAACTCCTCTATTAACAGGGCCTTCCCCCTAAATTCTCAGATTCTTCTCTTCCCTAGTGAGATAGTGTAGATGATACAGAAGAAAACCGCATACTCTTTTTACCACTCCACTGTTGGGTTTAGACGAAGGGCTACATTCCTTTAAGCAATGGGTCATTTGGCCTCATAATTTGTTATGACCTCTTATTACGCTCACATAATATTTTTAAAGCATTTTTTAATGTTTATTTATTTTTGAGAGAGAGAGAGACAGAGCATGAGCGGGGGAGGGGCAGAGAGAGAGGAAGACACAGAATCCGAAGCAGGCTCCAGGCTCTGAGCTGTCAGCACAGAGCCTGACACGGAGCTCTAACTCATGAACCACGAGATCGTGACCTGAGCCGAAGTCGGCTGTTTAACCGACTGAGCCACTCTGGCGCCCCTCACATAATATTTATTAAAGGCAATGCAACTAGTCACGTATTATGCTTGTTTGCTGCACAAACAATCAGCACTTAACCAGTATTACAGGTGTATGTTAAGGCTATGCCCCTCTGTAATAATTTGAAATTTTTTAAGTGTATATCTTTATTTTGTGAGAGGGAGTGAGAGGCAGAGAGAGAGAGAGAAAATTTCAACCAGCCAGCACAGAGCCTGACATGGGGCTTGAACTCACGAGCTTGGGATCGTGACCTGAGCTGAAATCTGAAGAGTCTGACACTTAACTGACTGAGCCACCCAGGCGCCCCTGTAATTATTTGAATTTTTAATTTCTAGCTTATGTATTAACCCCAACCTAAGTGGTCAGTTCCTTCTTTCCTTTGAGCTGAGTCTGGCTCAGGCTCTTGGCAATCTCAAAGATGTAGACAAATTGTTTCTAACCTTCAACTCCATTGCTCACCAGTCCCAAAATACAGTAACAAAAGAAAAAGAGACTTTTCAGTTTCCTTGTCATCCCTCCAAAAAGATCCCCTTATTCTTGAGGAAGCAAGAAAGGAAGAGAAGAGCACCAAGCACCACTTCACCATGTTGGAACGTGGCTGCCTGTGGGGCGATTGAAGGTCTTTGGTTCCTGAGAAATCTGCCTTTTCTAAAGAAGCTGGGAGTGGTGGGAACTTACGGATATGGGGTTTAACGGTTCCCATCGCAATATCTTATTATAAGAATGTACTTTTTAAACATGGGTTTCCATCTTGTATTACTTTGTGTCTTGGAGGCTCTCCCTCATGAATTACTTTGCATCTTGTTTGAAGTGAACCGTTTTAAAATTTATATCCTGTCCTACTTTTATTTCAAGAACTTTACTTAAAATATCTTTTGTTCTCTTGCCCTGCTCAGATATGCAATATGCATGCACATTTTATGCATTTCGCACTCTTTAAGATAGAGAAAATAATATGCTAATTTGAGGTAAAATCAGAGTCAGGATAGAGATTTTATTCTCAGAAGAGTGGACAGTGCAATATCTTCCTATGGCTATCTGTTCTCTCCATTGTTAATATAAGTCATACAAAAGATGCGGATTAGTAAAGCAAGGCATTAGAACATGAATTCGGGAGTACTCTCAGCTTGATGGAGCCACATAGTGGGTGTTTGCTCCTTGAGGGCAGGGAACGTGTTCTCATCCGTTTTGTATCACCTACTCCACCCAAGGAGTCAAGCATATACATAGTAACTCAACATGTACTCAGATGAATGGAGAATATTGAAATTAATGGTAAATCCTTATGAGACATTCAATACTCTACTTAATTTTACTAGAAGACACACAAAGGATGGCTGAAGAAGAGATTTTGACTAGGTTTTAAGTACTGGGTTATGTCACTCTCTAGGGCTGGGATGTGGACACCCCCAAGGAAGGAAGAGCTCAGGAAGGGAGCTAGCTGCTGGAGAGCAGACTAGAAATTAGACAAGTGGTCCTCCAATATTAGTATGCAGAGTGCTAGGCACTACCTCCTGGGAGTTTCTGATTCAGTAGATCTGAAGTGGGGCCTGAGGATTTGCGTTTCTCACAATGCCCCTCCCAGGTGATGCTGATGCTGCTAATCCAAGTAGCCCACTTTAAAAACTACAGAATTAGACCTTTTGAGAGAGCTGGCTCAGCTGAGGGGACCTGGGCAGGCTGCTTGCTGTGCGACCTGCACAGAGAACGGGTGACTTCCGAGATGTCTGAGGGCAGTATCTAGAATAGTTTTAAGGGTCTTGCTTTCCCTCGATCAACAGGACTGATGGCTACACTCTGGCAGGAAAAGGAGAGAATGGTTTCACAAACTCAGATGAGAGTTAAAATTAGCTGACGTAAATGAGATGGAAGTTGGAATGCATGGAATCAACTTAGTAATACTTTTAGCTAAGTTAACCTAATTTAGCAATGTAAGACCATGTACATATATATCTAAGCTAATTTATATATATAGGTTATTCACCAAAATATCCTTACACTGCAAGGAAAGTTTATGCTCTTTAGCTGACTGTGCATATGTCAAGGTAAATGGAGAAGGTGGAGAAAGGGCAGCCCAAGGAGAGGGGAAAGCCCATTCATCCTAGAGAAAGCATTTAGGAGAAACTACTCCCACCCTTCCCCCTGCCCACTAAGGGCTGGCTGTCTCCCAGCCCTAAGATAAATAGCCTTAGGAAGTTTCTGAAACAGTGGCAACGGCTTTGGTAACCAGGTATCATGGGAACACATTTCAGCTTATTGCAATATCGAAATGGAAACTACCTAAAATTTAAAACTGACTTCCTATGCTTTGTTGTGTTCAGCTAATTAGGTTCTCACATTTTAAAACATGAGTATGAAGTTTTTGCATACTTATCTGTGTTTCTTCTGGATGAATTTTATATAAGGCAGTAATCATTTGGGACTTTGGGAGATATTGACACTTTTCTCATTACAGAATTTCATGGGCTCAGGTGGATTTTCTCAATTTGCCAACAAAAAGGAATAGAGATATTACACTAAGATGAGCTATATCTTTAAAAAATGATGCATGTTGGTAACCAAATGGTCAGTTGCTTGTATTTACTTTAATTCGGTTTAATTTTTGTTAATTTGAAAATATTAAAAAAAAACTGCATAGTGATCCTTTCAAGGAAAGGCTCAGCTCATGTATAAAAAAACACATAAAAATGACTCTGGAGACCTTGGCTACACATCTAGCGGTCAAATATTTCAATGCTTCATTGCTCTCGTTCCTGTTACAGGTACATGTGACAGCGCCGCAGCTATGAGTGGAATTTTAAAGAGGAAGTTTGAAGAAGTTGACGGCTCTTCGCCCTGCTCCTCCGTGAGGGAATCGGATGATGAAGTTTCCAGCAGCGAGAGTGCTGACAGCGGGGACAGTGTCAATCCCTCCACTTCTAATCATTTTCCCCGTGAGTACGGAAACCACATCTGAAGCTAATTGTCTGGTTCGACAGTGAAAATAATTGTATCATCTTGGTCATTGTGTTGAACCTTTATTACTAGTTTTGTTTGGTCCTTGTAATTGATCTAAAAACGAAACCTGATTAAGTAAAAAAACTATTCTTGAGGTATCGGTAGATTCTTTTATTCGGATTGCTTTGGGGACTGGATTATTTGATAGCATTAACCAACTGACTCAATGAAAAAATGATATTTCTTTGTTTTTTTATAATTTTTTAAATGTTTATTTTTGAGAGACAGAGAGACGGCAGAGGAGGGGCAGAGAGGGAGGCAGAGGATTTGAAGCAGGGTCTGTGCTGACAGCAGAGAGCCCGATGTGGGGCTCAAACTCATGAACCATGACATCATGACCTGAGCCTAACTCAGCCACTTAACTGACTGAACCACCCAGAGGTCCTCAAAATGGTATTTCATTCTTATTAATTTTAAAAGGAAGCATCCTACTGAGAGTAGATAGGGAAAGACAAGGCCAGACACAGAAGTTTATCCTCTCAAAGCTGAAATGATATTCTGGGGGGGACAAATGGATGTGTTTGGGTGTGGAAATTCTCAGTTATGAGGAGAAAGAGCGTGCCACCCATGCATTAAGAGATGAGAAAGGTACAAAACTCTCCCAAGTGTGTAAGAACATGCAGTTTATACTTCTTTCTACTCATTCCTTTATTCTCAATCCCCAAGAATAATATTTAAAGCCCACAAAGAGAAAGTAGAGATGTATGCCTTCTCATTGATTCTTTTTTCTGTCACACTGTATATTAGCCCTTCCTGTCAAAAAGGTATTGTCAGATTTGCAGGACTGATGAAAAAAATTCTTTTTTTTCTAAATTTTTTAAATGTTTATTTATTTTTGAGACACAGACAGAGCACTAAGGGGGAGGGGCAGAGAGAGAGAGAAACACAGAATCCGAAGCAGAGTCCAGGTTCTGAGCTGTCAGCACACAACCCAACATGGAGCTTGAACTCACAAGCCGTGAGATCATGGGTTGAGCCGAAGTCGGACAATTAACCAACTAGGCCACCCAGGTGGCTTAATACAATCTGCAAGCTAAAAGAAACTGACTAGTAATAGCTAAATGATCTTCTTAAAGTTATGTTTCCAACAGGAAGATTTTACTATATCACAATACCATGAGATATAACCAGTCTTAGTTTTTCCATTTTTCAGTTAAGTGGTTGATTTTATTAATATACAATTCTATAACATGGAATTTACTTTGGAAATGTGAAAACCCAGAAAACCAAAAGGATAAACAATAGTTTTAAGATGAAATAAGGATCTCAATAAAACTGTTGAACATGAAACAAACAAAAGCATCCCTTTAAACAAGCAAAACTAATAGAAAACATAATGAAAGGGCAATTACAATTATCACAACAGAAAAAAATCATAAAATATTCAGTACAAGATAATTGTGTAATGGAAATAATCTACAAATACATTTATATATGTCATGATGATATGAAATTAACTTGCGTTTTTATTTAAAAGAAGATACATGTGTACCTATTTGGTCTTAGTATTGATAGTGGCAATAACAACATCATCACCATCTGATAGAGCTTTGTGAAGATCAACAGAGCAAGTGAGATAATATACTTGAAAGAAATTTGTAAAATTTTAATACTAAGCACATTTTATACTGAAAATTATGATCATGGCTAATATTTATTGGATACACAAATGCTCCATTAGCTTTATATACAGTATCCCTACTCTTTCCATGAGTTCTAGAAGTACTACTACCTTCAATTTACAGAGGAAATGTGTAAGGTTCAGAGAGGCTACACATCTTGCCCAAGATACAGTATTTGAGCCTAGATATATATATGTGTGTATGTGTGTATCTCAGTCTGTAGTCTTCACTTTTTCCATTATCTCATACTCCCCTTTAATTATATAATGTTGGACATATCTTTAAAATGTTTATCATGGGGGCGCCTGAGTGGCTCAGTTAGTTGAGCATCTGACTCTTGATATCAGCTCAGGTCATGATCCCAGGGTTGTGGTATAGAACACTACATCAAGCCCCACACTGAGTGCTGTGTGTGAAGACTGCTTGAGATTCTTTCTCTTTCTTTCTCCCTTTGCCCCTCTCCCTGCTTGCATGCACTCTCTCTCTAAAATAAAAAATAAAAAATAAATGTTGTTATTATGAATTAGTAAAGAGGTAGGTTATGTTTCCAGATATAAAGATAAATAAAGTTATTAAAGCTTTCATATTAATTTCTAAATATTAGTATAGTCCAGAATCTTTGGTGGATTTTCTTAGAAGGTGACAGAATGATAAAAATCTATTTGGGAAAATAAGCTAATGAGAATAAAGGTATACTTTTAAAAAGACACTAAAACGTTGAAAAGCCATTCCAGACATCAAATAATAGGAGAAAATTATATAATTTAACTTTTTTGATACTGTGCCAGATCTAGGAAACTATAGAAAATCTCAACATGTTATGTATAAGAGTTTAATATATAAGAACAGAGCTTTCCAGGGGCGCCTGGGAGGCTCAGTTGGTTGAGTGTCCAACTTTTGATTTTGGCTCAGGTCATGATCGCACTGTGAAATCGAGACCATGTCAGGCTCTGCACAGACAGCACAGAGCCCACTTGGGATGCTCCCTCTCTCTCTGTTCCTCCCCCACACCTCAAAAGTATGTGCTCCCTCTCCCAAAATAAATAAAAACATAAAAAAGAAAAAAAGAATAGAGCCTTATAGAGCAATGGGAAAGGGAAGAAGTATGTAATAAGTGGCAATGGTGTTGGAGTTTGAAAAAGAAGTAATTTAGATACACATCTCATAATATATGCCAAAAGACATTCCAGATGGATTAAATAGACAAATCTTTAAAGAATTGAATTATGGGAATATTGTTTATTTGTCAGACATAGGATCATTATCTGAGCTTTGAAGTAACAAAAAAAAATCACATTGCAAAATACTGATATTAAATATATTAATTATATTTAATTTAGTAAAAAACACATGAATCTTTTAGATATCCTTGAGAGGGAATCCACACAATAGGAAATATGATTAGCAAATATTTTAAAGCATTTAACAATAGTATTAATAATACAGATTAAAAAAATAAGAATGAGATTCCATTAGTATTAAATCACAAAAAATCCATCTCTGTGAGATTATCACTCCTCTCCAGTAAAAACTACTGATACTTAAGTGCTGGTCAAAGTCACGGTATAAATCATAGGTATATACATTGCTACTGATGGTAGTGAAATTTAGACAGCACTTGGGAATATAAGAGCCATAATAATATTCATATCTTTAAGTCCGTACTTCAGATAATTTACCTGAAGGGGGAAACATCAAAAATGAGAGGAAAACTGCATCCATGAAAAGTTGGTGGTTAGTGGTACTCTCAGAAACTGCATAAGTGAGAATGTTAGGGGTTGGTGATAGTATCAAAAAATGGGGGTTGGAGATGAGGAAAAGAAAAGTAACATGTCTAAGAGCAGGGAAATCATCTATTGAATTATGGTGACTTACACGATTAATTTATTTTCATAATAATTACGAAGACCTTCTGACAGTATATAAAAAGCTCATGAGATAAAATTAAGAAAAACATGGGTGCCTGGGTGTCTCAGTGGGTTAAGCATCTGACTTTGGCTCAGGTCATGATCCCACAGTTTGTGATTTGAGCCCTGCATCGGGTGAGCCCACTTCTCTCTCTCTCTCTCTCTTTCTCTCTCTCTGTCCCTAGCTCACTTGCACCCTCTCTCAATAAATAAATAAATAAATAAATAAATAAATGAATAAATAAATAAATAAATAAAAAGAGAAACCGAACACAAAATTTTACCTCTACTGTTAGCGAAAATTTATGTATACATAAAGTCAAGGAATAGTATGGCGCCTTAAGCACTAAAAATGATTTGATTTTTTTGAGGTAGTAAAAAGATGAATGAATTTTCATATTTATTAATTTTCATTTCTGTTGGTATTTTATATCTCCCTCAACAAATAAGTTTTAAACTTCACCTGAAATGATGGCTGTCATTCAAATTGTGTTTATGTATGTGGACAGCATATCAAAGTGGCATGATCTGCTATATCATGCAATTCCTCTGCTAACTAGTAAAGGCTTTATTTAATAAGTTATGTCTAACCAAAGTGATTTCTCTATTGAAGAAAATACATATTTTATGATGTCCAAAAACTTATCAAAATGTTTAGGCTCATCGTTTATTATCAGTGGTGGCTGGCAATGTGTTAGTTTCCTAAATTGTTGATTTAACTGTATTGAATGAGATCTGACAGAGAGATTTTTCATAATTTTTAGATATAATCAAATGATCAATTTAATTAAAAAGTGCCCTTTTCATTTAATAGTCTGCTTAGTTCTCTGTTTTCATATTGTGGAGAGGGAGAAGAATAGGAGAAAAAGCAAAGAATCAAGAGATAAAAATTCTGCTTAGAATATTTACTGTATGAGAGACTTGAACATGTTAACTAATGTGGAACACGTAGGTAAAAGGGTTTCTTGTTTTTAGAAATGTATTTCAGATTATTCACTAGTCCAAAACTTGATATGCAAATTTTTAGAACATGTTTTATTTCTTTTTCATCTAGACTAAAAGATGTACTTATCGGCAGTGGTCTTATCTACGTGTAAATCTATGGATATAAACTTTTAGGAATGTTATTAGTGGTGAATCCTGTTTCTTTAGTATATGTCTCTACTTTTGGAAAAAAACCTGTCTTCGAGTAAAGAAGGATTTTTGATGACTATCAAATTTGCGTAGCATTAGGAAACCAAATTTAGTTTCACATTGAGATCTTTTTTAATGTGTTTATTTAAATCTCACCATCATGAGCTCATCTTTCAAATTAAAAATATCCCATGTACTCAGTACTTTGCAGGGATTAACATATTGTGTAACATAACATTTTGTTATCATTACAAATACAGGCATTGATAAGATTGGTATGTGTCAGCAGCTATGGTAGTAAAAATTCCATGCTATTCTAAGCTTTCTTAGATATTCAATTTGCAGCACATCACATTATAACAATAAAAGCTTCAAAATATAAATCAGTAAGGAAATTATGCCTCTTTTCATGGACTTCTGAGATTCGCTAGGCAACTAGCATGCCTACCAGCGATCAACCAAGGTCATATCGTGTACTTCCCTTGAGATAGAAGCATCTGGATTCTGTGTTGCTGTGGAAAGCTTTGTTTCATCCAATCCCTATGGCTCCATAGCCAATCAGCCTGTACTTGAGCACTGTCGAAAGGAAGGCTGCAGAGAAGCTAGAGAGGAATGATTTTTTTCCTGCCCTCTCAAGGTTCTTGGCGCTTCACGCGAGTAATGAGAAGCTATGTGATGAAACGTCCTCTCGAAAGGAACACATTATTTTTCCTGAAACAGTGTTTCTACAAATAAATGTGCAGTATTTAGGAAGTGAAACTATCAAGAGGTAAAAGGATAGACCTTCTAAGCTACATACGAAATCAGGTAGTAGATGTTTTACATAGGGATGCGATTTTCTCATTTAAAAAACACTTTCACTTTCTTGAGTTCATTTGCTATCCAAGAATTGTTGTCTGATTAGAAGCTATTATTGTAACCATTTTCTAAAAGTAGAAATCACCCTTCAAAGATGTATTCCTAATTTACCCAAGGGCCGAGATTATAATCTGTTTCCCTCCCTCCCTCTTTCTTGTCTTCTTACTTCCCTCCATTTCTCTCTGAATGCACCCAAATCAGCCTATTTCTCCATTGTCACTTCCCTTCCACTGACTGCGCATTTCTTAAAGGGATTAGAGATAAAGAATTCACACAAAACAGATTTTGACATGAAACTTTGTACTGGAAGTAACCTATTCTCTTAACCCAGAGGTTAAAATGCATTGAAGATGTAGATTCAGTTTCGACAAATAGAGTATATCTTATTTTACAGGCTCTGAGTTAGGCATTTTCAGACAGGGCAAAATGATAGACTACAAGCAGTAAATACAACTTAAGATGCAAGCGCAGGTCATATCTATCCAGAACTGCGGTTTATTTTGAGAACTTACTATCCCTAAGATAAATGTAGCAATCAATCTACCGCTGAATCTTTGATTTTTCAAACAGTGGAGGAGTGTTCAGGCAGAAACGCACCCCAGGAGTATTAAGGGAAGTCTTTGATTAAGCAAGAGGTAGGATCACGTGACCCTCAAAACCTCCTCTCTGCTCTGTGATAATATGATTCAAAGAACAAGGATCAAAATAGCATCTTAAGCTAGAGCTGAGACCAATGACGAAAAGATAAGCAGCACGAGTCAAGACACTTCTGCAAAGCTACTATTAAATTAAGAGCTCTCCGGACTCTCTGCAGCCCTGTATGTTGAAGAAGAACTCTTCGCATGGCCTTGTAAGGTCAGCCCTGGAACCCGCTGCAGATGAACTTACACTAGATCAGTGTCCCCATCAGAACACCCGACTTGGACCAGTTGAATCTTTAGGTATTTAGTTGGTTGGGGATATGAAAGTTAAGGAGTTGGGAAAATTTGGAGGGCAGGAAGATAGATATGGGTTAGTGGTCCATTTAGAAAATGCTCATGTGAAGGCACTGTAAAGCCCAGTTCCAATGCGGTGGAGTTGTTTTCAGATCAACTCATCTGAGAGATCTGAGAGATGCAGTGTGAGCAGCCAGAGATGGGGAGCCCCTGCTGCCTCCTCCGGCCTCACTTCGACCATCGTCCCTCAGGCTGAAATGTCTTCTCTGCCTCCCGACCTCTGAAGTTCTACACCTGCTTTAAGGTTCACATCAACTATTTCTTCCTCCATGAAAACTTTACCGAATCTCTCATTTTGCCCTGCGTTTTACTAAATCTTTTGGTACCACTAGCCTCCTATTTCCTTGACCACCTCTATCCTCTGTCTTTATTTCTATTCTATTTATGTCCTTTACCTCCGCTTCATTCAGCTGTTTATGTCCACAGCCTCATCCAGAATATTGTTACAAATTAGAACAGCTGTACCACCAAAAAATCAAATTCAGTGTTTCACGCTCAGACTGCAACCCCTTTTCCTTCCAGGTTCTTCCTCCCCAACTACTTTTTTTTAACCTCATCCTCTTGTTTTCACCCAGTAAAGCTCCCACCTCTTGTTTTTACATAACTTTCTACTTTTACTTCATTATTTGTTTTTTGTCTTTTTTTTTTTTAATTTGGAGGCCAGGACTTTTAACCATTTTCCTCCTGTATTCTTCACTCCATATTTCCTTTTTATTCAAATACAGGAAAACTTTATTTATTTTTAAAACTTTTTAATGTTTATTTATTTTTGAGAGAGAGAGAGAGAGAGAGAGAGAGAGAGAGAGAGAGAGCAGGGGAGAGGCAGAGAGAGAGAGAGACTCAGAATCCGAAGCAGGCTCCAGGCTCTGAGCTGTCGGCACGGAGCTCGACGCGGGCTGTAACCCACAAACCGCGAGATCATGACCTGAGCCGAAGTCTGAAGGTTAACCGACTGAGCCATCCAGGTGCCCCCAAATATCTGAAAAGTTTAAAGAAGTTTTAAAGAAAATGACAAAAACTGTGTTTTTAGACTCAGCTGCTCGTTATTGCCATACTACCATCCTGCTAGGCGCCCCCAGTCACTTTTCTCTCCCATTTCACGGCACTGAGTGCGCCAGACTCGAGTCACTCCACCTTCTCCCTCGTACACAGCAGACTTCCTTTCCTTCTTGTCATTGCAGGCCCTGCCTTCATATCTATCCTTCTCCCTTTAAGCAGGGCACTCAAAATGAGTTTTCAAGGAATGAATGTAAGCTCATCAAAGGCAGGAACAGGTCTTTGTATGCCCAACTTCTAGTAAGCACTTAATAAATATTTACATAAATGGATGAAAGAATAAACACTTATTAAGCATGTACTCTTTGCATGCATTACACTAGTACTAGGAGCTAGAAATATGAAAGTAAATGAGACATGATTCAGCTTCTGTAGAAACTCAGTCTAATAACACTAAAGCATGTCTCCAACACTGACTGTAGTCTGTTTTACATTGTAGTTATTTGTACACACACCTTATCTTTTCTGGAGATTTACAGAGCTGAAGCATGTGTTCTTCTTAGGACTTAGACTGGTGCAAGTATAATTACTGTTACATACTTGATACATTACAGTTAGCTTTGTAAAAAGTTGTCTTTTTTTCATACAACCAATTCATATAAACAACAAAAAAGAATGTATTCATCATAGGACTTTATAAGGGCATGGACATTAGCGGAAATAAATACCGATTTACAAGCTAACTGTAATTTATGATTTTGATGGGTGTCATTGTGATATATCAGGGTCCTGAGGTAACGGTTATTATATCCAAATACATGTAATGGCGAACTGTTTTAAATAGGGCCCCACTGTAATTCTGTATTCCTAGCATGTACCTTTCTGGTTTCATTTGCTTATATATAGCTTTCCTAGGCAGACACGTGGCTGTTTAATTGGATGTTGTGCAGCTATTGATGCAGTAGCTGTATAACACACTTGAGGGAATCCTGTTGCTTTCACCTTCACCATCCTTTGAATCAACTAAAAAAAAGGCATTACCGAGTCAGACCACTAACATTATATAAATACAGTTCATTTAGCTGTGGTTTGGTTTGGTTTAAATTCAGAATCAGGACCTCAGATTTAGCCATAGTAAATGGTACCATTAAGTGTAGCTCTTTATTCCTATGTATCAAAAATTCTGGTTTTGTTTCCTGATTTGCTTTTCCTAGCACAGTCATATGTTATATAAATATGTCTCAACTCTGTCCCCTTACCTGCATTTGTGTTGCTGTCCAAGGACATCTGTCTTTCTTCTCTCTCCTGGACTCCTGCAGGAAGCTTCCAGTTGTTTTCTGCCTCCTCTCCTGTTGGAGCCTCAGTCTTATCTCTGTGCAGGAGTATGTTGGATCTCCACTTTCCTACTTAAATCCTTAAGTTGCTTTCAGATGTACTCATTACTCTGGCCTCCAAAATCCTGTCCAGCCCATGATTGAGCCTCCCCTCTCCTTCTTCCCTCCATCTCCAAAATTCAGCCACAAGGATCTTGACTCAGTTTTTTTTTTAAGTTTTTATTTACATTCCTTTTAGCTAACATACAGTGTAATATTAGTGTCAGGTGTAACATAACAAGCCTTTCTTGCCTAAGATCATGTCTGGAACAGTCTTTGCATGACTGACTCTTTAGATTTCAGGTTCAGCTTAAATGTCAGCTCTTTCCTGAACTGTCCCTGATCACACATCCAAAATATGCAGGTCCAAAGTCCTCGTCTTTTAGAGATGTATATGGAAAATTTGCAAGAAGTAAAGGAGTTATGTTCAAATAATGCACAAAAAGAGAGAAAGAGAATATGAAACTGAAAAATATATTTATTACTCTGTATTTTTCTATAATTAAAAATTTACATAATACATTTTAAAAATGCAACTTATCCTAAAACTCCTGTGGAAGGGTCAAGGGCTAAGAAATTTTTGAAAAAGAATAAGGGAAAGGGAAAGCGTGCTTACTGTTACAGATTTCAATACTTCAAATGCTAAAATAGTTAAAACACATAAATTAGCTCAGACATGGGGTGCTTGGGTGGCTCAGTAGGTTAAGCGTCCAACTTCAGCTCAGGTCATGATCTCCCGGTCGGTGAGTTCTAGCCCCACATTGGGCTCTATGCTGACAGCTCAGAGCCTGAAGCCCAGTTCAGATTCTGTGTCTCCCTCTCTCTCTGTCCTTCCTTTGCTCATGCTCTGTCTCTGTCTCTCAAAAATAAATAAACGTTAAAAAAAATTTTTTTAAATAAAAAAAAATATTTTTAAAAAATTAGCTCAGACAGATGACACATGGAATAAATAGAGAGTGCAGAAACAGATCCGTATTTAAATAACAACTTGGTATGTGATAGAGGAGACCGAATTGGGAAAGGAGGGACTGTTCTAATAAATGACCTTTTAACAACTGGCCAGCACAGTTCTTTACTGTGGCCAGCTAGCCACAGTAAAGAAGATAAAATTAGATCCCTACCTCATATCATACATGAAAATTAATTCCCAAATGAACTAAATACATAAATGTAAAATGCAAACAAATCAAAACTATAAAACTCGTTGAGAAAATAGATGAAAATATCTTTGTGTCAAATATGATGTGAAAAAGACAAAGCATAAGAAAATACATTTGAGTACATTAAACTTGTTTATATGATCAAATATGTCATCAAGAAAGTGAAAAGATGAGCTACATACAAGAAAAGGTATTTGCAATTCATTAACTGATAGAAATTACTATTTGAATATAAAAAGAACTCATAAAAATAAAGAGCCAATGAAATAAAAAATAGTTGTAGAATATGATACAAATATGATAAAAGGCTGATACAAATATGAACAGATGAGGGGCACCTGGGTGGCTCAGTCGGTTGAGCATCCGACTTCGGCTCAAGTCATGATCTCGCGGTCTGTGAGTTCGAGCCCCGCGTTGGGCTCTGTGCTGACAACTCAGAGCCTGGAGCCTGCTTCGGATTCTGTGTCTCCCTCTCTCTCTCCTCCTCCCCCACTCATGCTGTGTCTCTCTCTGTCTCAAAAATAAATAAACATTAAAAAAAAATATGAACAGATGTTCAATTCTGTTACTAATTAGGGAAATTAAAATTGCAAAAAGACACCATTTCACATATATCATATTCTTAGATTGGCAAAATTTTAAAGTTTGAAAACATCACGTATTGACAAACCTGTGCTGAAGCAGGAACCCTCATAATGCCAGTGTGAGTACCAGGTGACTCAATCACCTAAAACCTAGTATTGAAAGTTAACAGAAAGATTAACTGTGTATCAGTATACGATTGGATAACGATAGTTTGTGCGTATAATGATAAACCGGATAACAGACAGAACTGAATAGTCGAGTTTACATGTATGTACTGTGAAATATACAAGGTGTAAAGGTCTCTATGATACAGTTATGTAATTAAAACACACAGAATGGGGGGCACCTGGGTGGCTCAGTTGGTTAAGCGTCCAACTTCGGCTCAGGTCATGATCTCACCGTTCTAGAGTTCAAGCCCCACGTCAGGCTCTGTGCTGACAGCTCAGAATCTGGAGCCTGTTTCAGATTCTGTGTCTCCCTCTCCATCTGTGCCCCTTCCCCACTCATGCTCTGTCTCTCTCTCTCTCTCTCTCTCAAAAATAAATAAACATTATAAAAATTAAAACACACAGAACAACACTGTATTTTATTGAAGTAAAAATAGACATAGGAAAGGATGATACATGGCAATGTGAAGATACCTGTAGAGATGAAGAGTAGAAGAATGGGTGGTGGGTGCTTACCTGTACTTTCTCACTTTTACTCAATATGGTAAAATATTAACATCCATTAAATATGGATAGTAAGTACGTATTATTTTTGAAAGTTTGAAATATTTTATAATTTTTAATGAGTTTTACATACCTTTCATTTGAGATAAAATTCCACGGATTACCCCACTATTTTCTTCCCCTTTATTTTCTTTCTCTGCACCCTTTTTTCCCCCTCAGTACATATCACAATTTGGATCTATTTTATAGTGTATTTGTTTATACTTGTATATTTTTGTATTTGTTTATATTTGGGTATCTGTTTTTTCTTAATATTGTATTCCTAGTAGGAAAAAGCAGAAGGGGGACACCTGAGTGGCTCAGTTGCTTAAGTGTCTGACTTCAGCTCAGGTCATGATCTCAGGGTTCAGGAGTTCGAGCCCTGCGTCAGGCTCTGTGCTGACAGCTCTTAGCCTGGAGCCTGCTTCGGATTCTGTGTCTCCCTCTCTCTGTGCTCCTCCCTCATGTTCTGTCTCTCTCTCTTAAAAATAAATAAACATTTTTAAAAAAATGGAAAATGCAGAAGAGCCCTGTAGCACATTAAAAACTTCCAGGCCAATTTGCTCATTAACTAGAACTGAATTTAATCTCTTCATTGAGATTCTTTGTCTTGTTCACAGTGATCGCCAAGTGGTATTGCCAAATATTTCCCTGAAATCCTTTCATACACATTCATTGCCTAAGTCCTGAAATGTCGGGAGCAGCACCTTCCCCAGGTGTTTGGCTCTAGGATGCACAGTGACATATACAAAAATCACCATTGGAAATTGCTTTTTGTGCTTATAAAATACACTGCACATTGTTGCAGTATATATACAGTACATCCCAATGACTTCTCCCCAGTATGGTGTCAAAGTAGAATATTGTTCCTTTAGTTGATCATCAGTGAAGTAATTGCTTGTATTTGGGGGCCATTGTAAAAGAAAAATATTTAGGTTTGCTATGATTTTTTTCTCTAGTGCATCAGTTGAATTTGTGAAAATGGGACTCTATTGCATATTTCTCTAATGTGTTATAACTGGAAAAACCACAACCAAGGAGCCAGAAGATCCTCAATCTAGTTTTAGTTAAGTAGCTCTCACTGTAGTTAAATCATTTAACCTGTTTCTTCATTTGGAAAATGTGAGAATAGATTGATATTCAAGGTATGGCCATTTGCATAAATTCCCTCCAAATATAATATGCTGCTGATAGTCCTCTTTGCTTGAGTTATTTATATCGTATTTGAGGATATCTCTATGTTTTCAATGTTTATGCTTGTATACCATTAGAATACCTATATATATGTACAATAGAATATTCCATTTGCTGATTTTAGCTTGTAGTTTCCACAGAAGGAAATGAAAATCATGTGAATTATTTTATTGATTTTGTTTTTGGATCACTTGATTAAGTAGATAATATTCTCAAAGTATAGTGTATTAGAACTACTTTTTAAAAAGGCAGATTTTTGATTAATAGTAATAGGATTGTTGGTTAAGCATCCAACTCTTGGTTTCAGCTTAGGTCATGATCTCACGGTTTGTAAATTCAAGCCCTGTGTTGGGCTCTGTGCTGACAGTGCAGAGCCTGCTTGGGATTCTCTCTCTCTCCCTCTCTCTCTGCCCCTCCCCAGCTTGTGCATGCATGTGCTCGTGTGCTCTCTCTCTCTCAAAATAAATAAACAAAACTTAAAAAAAATAACAATATAGGACTGAGTAAAAATAAATGATGATATTTAGAGTAAGATGTTGTATGTGTTGATCTATTGACAGAGAAATATTGGAGAAATAAATAGAATATTCATGTCCTTAATGATTTTTAAAAATTATTTCCAAAGCTGCCCTTAGCTGAAATGTATAAGTGAGCACTCTGGAACATCTCATTACTACAAAGGAATAATCTAACTGAAAATTTCTAAAGAAACTCAAAAAGAATGAAGCATTAGCAGCAATGATTTATCTAGAACATTTTTTAAATGCATAGTCATTTGATATCATGAAACGTTATTTATAACTGAATATCCACATTTGTCTCATTTATGTGCTAATTGTGTTTTAAAATTGGCGAGGTCAACCTTACTTGTCAAGCATAAAGCAGTATATTTTAAGAGGATTTCTGTCCTAAAATATCTTCTACCGTATGACTGAAAATTTTGTCATTAATGTAGTCCCATTGGGACGACTATTAAATCTACATATATGTGGCCTGTCTAGTACTTTAAAATATAATGTCTGGGCTGAAATTGCCTAGATTCTCATCAAAGATTCTCTACTCAGAAGCAGGTAATGTATTATCTCTGATATTTGGCTTTCTCATCTATAAATAGCAATAGAAAAAAAAATTCTACCCTATTGTAAACTTGATGGTGGCCAAAATGAGTGAATATAGGCAAATTGTTCTATACTGTGCTTGATATTTAGTAAATGCCCAAAAAGTATTCGCTATGGTGATGATGTTTCCAATGAGGGACAACACAAATTTTATTAATAATTATTCCAGTAGGGCCGCCTAGTTGATTCAGTTGGTAGAGCATGTGACTCTTGATCTCAGGGTTGTAAGTTCAAGCCCGCTGTTGGGTATAGAGATTACTTTAAAAATAATTTTTCTGGAAAACTACCTATAGAGAGAGTAGGTCTCCAGAGGAAACAGTCGTGTTACAGTTATGTTTTTGATAGAGTGGGAGAGAAGACCGGAAAGATCTAGATTACAGATGCAAATCCAAATATCTTCAGATCCAGTCAAGCCCTTTAACTGTGAGAAAGCAGTCAAGGGTATGACAGGAGGGCATGGTAGACCTAGAGCGTTCCTTCCTAAAAGGTTTTGTATTTAATAATAGTAATAATAATAATAATAAACCTATCTAATCCAGTGAAATTCTTAATAAAGTTATATTCGGTTTATGATCTACCTGTTTATTACCCCTGGTCCAGGTAGTGGAACATTATTCAGGTGACATGAGATTCTATCAGAGCTGCTGCAGGAGGAAGCTGAATTTTCAGAGTGTGCTCACCATTCCAGCCAGCATTAGTCTTAAATATTGTAAGGATTCAGAATAATAATCACAGCGGTAGTAACTGGCATTTATTGAACTTTTCTTACACATTCGTGCTAGAATCGCACTTAACATTTTATGTGTGTTCTCTTACTAAGTTAGCACAACCTATGAAGCATCTGACGCTGATTTTAAGTAGGTACCCAGAATCACAAAGCTAATAAGCTTTTGATCTCTGCATCATTTTGACTCTGAATCCTGTAATTTATACTATTGTTTCCTATAATTAATGTTGAAAAAGCATTATCAATCTTCCTCATTCCTGCATCACTTCAGAGTTCTGAAAACATCTCCTTTCAGTTTGCATCTGATTCAGAAAAATACAGTAAAGTCTTCTGCTAATTAATCAAATAGCACACAGATTCCATTTTGAACGAGAGAAGCTCAATAAACAGTTCATGGGTTGAACTCAAAGATAATACGCTCTATTTGCTTACTAACTCTTTCCTGCCTCTGGCTTTTTGCACTGGTATCATCAATCTTTGTATTCAAACGCCTTGGTTGATAGAGCTTTGTCCTCTTAGAATTTTCCGAAGCCGAACCACTTAGTCTCTTTCTGAGTGGTATTTTCTCTTCTGAGTGAAGGAGCTGGGAAGAAGAGGTGCTGACGTTGTTATAGCTGAGGGGGTAAGACGGGCCTTGTGGCACCTCCCAGCCGAGCCACTTTCCTGCGGGATGGGAAGCGCTTCAGCTGCAGAGGAGGGGATGTCTTGGCAGCCACCTCCCCTTCGATTGACCATATCAGGTTTTAAAACCATCTGTGTTTCATTAGAATCAGTCATTTGCAGAACTCCTCTGGAGACCATCTTAATGGAAACATGTGAGAACTTTTAGGAGTGTCCTCCAGAGTAGGATTTATGGGAAATAGTCACAGCAAGTGTCCCATGTCTTTTGGACTTACCCTCCTAAACTCTAGGCACTATCAGAACATCAATAAAGCATGAGATTTGTGTAAATATCAGGACAGAAAAATAAGGGTTGGCACAGTATTTCTGGAAATTTTTCTATAGCAGTTACCAAGGAGAATTTACTAGAAGAAATGGATAGTAACTTGAGACTTGAAAGTCAAGTAGAGGGAAGAAAGGAGGGAGGGAGGAATGGAGAGGGAGAGAAGATAATGCAGTCAGTTGGATTGAAGATGTATACTTACATACGCAGAAGATGGGATGAGGGAGGGGCAAGGGTGGTGACTAGGAAAAGCATTGCAGGCTGTGCTTGCTGCAGCACACAGCACAGATAGCAAGTACATAAACATATGCATTATAGTACCAATTGTTGCTGCTCCAATTAGCATCTCTCAAAGTTTTCAGTTAAGAGACCTCCTAAGAAGGGTGGGTTTCTTTTCAAATGGTAAAAGAAATGTGAGGTTTAAAAAAATATTTATTCCTACACTTTATCTGCATTAACACATGTAATTGTCACAGCAATGCTAGGAAATGGGTATTATTTAAAAAACAATTTTTTTCATGTTCATTTATTTTTGAGAGAGGGGGAGAAAGATAGTGTGGGTGGGGGAGGGGCAGAGAGCAAGGGAGACACAGAATGCAAAGCAGGCTCCAGGCTCCCAACTGTCAGCACAAGGCCACATGTGGGGTTTGAACTCAGAACCTCAGAACCGAGAGATTATGACCTGAGCCAAAATCGGAAGTTTGACCGACTGAGCCACCCAGGTGCCCCTGAAATGGGTATTACTTTTAATCCTAATTTTACAGATGATACAATGGGAGTTCAGAGAAGGTTAGTGACTTCTGGGGTCTTAATGTCAGTAAGGGGTGGAACCAGATTCAAACCCTGGCCGGCTTCACTCCAGTGTTGGAACTCTTAAACAAACACCTCCTTATAGGAGCCTCAGAGGCCCTGCTCAATGGAAACTTATTTTAATCTCTGGTATGAAGTTCTTTTTTTGTAATTTTTTAAACATTTTTATGATAGTTTATTTTCAAATTGGTTTACATATAATGGTATGAAGTTCTTAACTGAGGCTTTTAAACACTTGTAGAAGCCTATGTGGGCGTGGTTTAATTTTCTAAGTATAAAATAAAATCATTGTCAAATGATTTAATTAAAAAGTATTTGTGGTAGAGCTTTTATTTGTATTGGCTAAAAAGTAAAAACTTCTGCAATTTAACATATTTGCTCTTGCCTCAACTCTTTTATATAACAATCACCTCTATATTGTCTAGGAAATATTTATAAAACCACAAGATGCTCTCCAAATCGTTAAATGCAGTTTGCATTTCTTAAAAACATTATTTTTGCTGTTATTCTTGGTAATCAATTAGTTCTCCAGATTTTCAAAGTTGTGTTTTGTATCGAGTAGTAAAATTAATTATCTTAGAATTTCTGAATAATAGAACTATGCATATGTAAGGAAGACTAAGAGTACTATATGACCTGCACTCATTTTTTCAAAGGTTTAAGGGTATATATGTGACCTATGAAATAATCTTTTGTTTTCAATTCCAAAAAGGGTATTTTACATAATCAAATAGCTTTTCTGCTTTTGTCAGTATGTTTATTTAGTACTTTGAATCATTCTCATAAAAATTATATTAACATAAAATTATATTAATTTAATATTTCAGCCATGGTACGAGTATTTGCACCATGGAAATTGGTGAACACCACACATCAGAATGGTCAATTTATTGTTTTGTAGATTGCATAGACTTAAGAAAGCAATAAGAAAAAATGTTAGTACAGATTAAAATTATGTCATTTATATAGCTTTTGCATTGTATATAGCATAAAAAGATGAAAAATATTCTTTTTAAAAAAATTTTTTAATGTTTATTTGTTTTTGAGAGAAACACAGAGTACAAGCAGGGGAGGGGCATAGAGAGAGGCAGACATAGATTCTGAAGCAGGCTCCAGGCTCTAAGCTGTCAGCACAGATCCCAATACGGGGCTTGAACTCCTGAATTGTGAGATCATGACCTGAGCTGAAGTTGGATGCGTAACGGACTGAGCCACCCAGGCGCCCCAAAAATACTCTTCTAATAGTCAAAAATTATCCTCTCTAGCAAAGAAGTCATTCATGTCATTGATGAAAAAGTTGTTTCAATATGTTTTCCTTTTACTCAATTACTTAAATGAAAATGTCAACCAATGTTTATATATAAACTATACTTATCTGTCAGTTGCCACCAGAGGTTGGTGATGGATACATAAATTAAGCAAAAATCAATTGACAGTTGATTCCATGAGAACCAATTGATTAAATAGAATTAAAATAAAAAGTATTTACGTTTTATTATTGTTTCTAGATCATAGGCTATGATTTCTTTGTATAAGTAAAAATATAACGAATATACACGTTTTTGTCAGGAGCCAATTGATTTACCAGAATACCAGTGGATTCACTCTGATTATATGTGAACTCCTGAGTATTTTTGTGTTTTTAAATTTTTTGCACTTTTATTCTTTTGACTGCCCTGGGTATAAAATTTTGTTATTTTTAAACTGATAAAATATTTTGTCGACTTTCATAAATACTAACGCATTACAAATTCTTAAAACTATAAGAATTTGGGAGAAAAAAATACATGCTCTTCGTTATAGTGAAATGAAAAAAAGAATTTGGATGATAATTTGTAGATACTTTGCATTTAAGTATTTTTTTTAATTCCAACTTCTCTTTTATGTTTCTAACTATTTCCACTCCTCTTTTGCTATAAGCTTTTGTCTGATTTGTGATCAGTTAGCTCAGTTAGTTAGAATTTGAATGTTAATATCAGACTTAATCCCAGACTGACCACTGGATCAGCTTCATTCTCTTCCACTGGTAGAGATTAAACCCTAATTGTGATCAGATAGCTACAATGTCTGTTCTTCAATACTACAGAAACTGTCTAGGGGATAAATAAGTAAATGAAAATGTATCATGGTAACAGAAAAAAACAGTTCAAAATGTGTGGTGCTCAATGATCTTTGTGTACAGACCATTGTCACAAGGGATATACCAACAAATATATTCTATCTATGACTTTTCGACATAGATGTGGTTGGTCTTTTTTACTGTGCTGTCTTCCAGCAGTTGCTTGAAAACCTAGGAGTGTCTTTTTTTCCCTCTTGGAAATTGAAGAAATTTATTATTTTATTAACATAGCTGTCATTGTCATCACGTTAGCTAACATTAACTAACACCCAAATGGTTCTGTCATTTAATTGGACTCCGTGAAATCCATAAAGTTAGGCACCTGTGCTATTGAGGAGCAATAGCAGCAGGAAGACAGTGTGAACCGAAATCAAATAAATTATCATTTACACAGATTATACCATTTTTTAAATGGTGTACCTGGTATTGGGAAATATTTGATTTTCATTCGCCTCTTTCCCCTTCCCATACAGAGCAAATTTTATATGTGGAAGGATTATGGAGTGCTAGAAATAACAGCCATCACAGGGATGTGAAATCCTCTGAGGTTAATTATAAACAGTTTATTAGGAAAACCAAATTTTGAGTTGGGCCTAAAGTATGATGTAGTAATGTATTACAAATTGGAGAAAGAAGTGTATAGCAAGATTATGCTAGATTTTCCTTATGAATGTTGTTATTTGTACAATGTGAGTTTGGGAGGCTATCTAAAAGTGCTGTAACATGTTAGGAACACATCCCTTGTCATTTAGACCCACTTTCCCCTTTCTTTCTTTTGGTACAGTTAATATTAGGGCTTTACAGTCACAAAGCTATCAGTCACACCCAAGGTAGTGAGAGTGACTTTGTTTCTAATAGAAGGTATATGAGGTCTCAGTAGTGATCTGTGTATCTGAACTATAGAAGAACTACAATAAAATCAAGAAAAGGAACAATAAAACAAGAACTAATGCCAAATCTCTAGTTCTAATTTATAATTTTACCTGAAATTGTTCCTGGGAGAATACAGAGTAGGTGAGAGACTTATCAGGAAAATCCCCTCTTCTATCTCCTCATTTTCTGTTTATCGAATTATGAAATTAAAAATTCCACGGTGTTTTTTTCTTCGTATCTAAACTTTTTTGATTCAAATTATAATCTGAAGATTACGAGTATGGAATCACATTCACTCTTTTACTAACACAGTAATTTCATTACATTAGTAGCAAGCCTAGCGAACGAACAGTGCTCCTTGGTGAGTTGGGCTGTTGGCGGCCGCATGTGATCCCCCCCACCCATATTGTACCTCATAGCTGCTAGGAAAATCAAGGAAGTGTTGGAAACATCAAGAGAGAACATTCCAGAGAGAAAGAGAGAGAGAGAACATGTATCTTTTTAAATCAATTGTAAAGTTCTGCACTCAACAATGCATAAAGCATTATCAAAAAGAAAAGAGTTAGAGACTTAGAAATTCTTGCTGTATACCCTAGAATTTATTTGCTGGCCAGTCCTACGATAGGTAATTTTGACATAGGGTATTTTCCCACTAGCTCAATCTGATAAAGACACTGAATTGGTATACAACCACCTACGTCAAGAGGACTCAGATTCTAAGGATAAAGAGTTTAAAGAGTTCTTTCAAACTTAATAGGGAAGTCATTCATTTAATTATTAATTAAGCTTAACTTACGACTCCAGTTGGCAGAATAGCCTCTAAGAGTAAGATTGAAAAGCAAAGAAAAATTCTCAAATGAAGGGCATATATCTGAAGTGGGCACCCAAAGGAAATGCAACCTTTTTTCTTCTCTTATTTGAAATTTATACAGTGGACCCTTGAATAATATGAAGGTTAGAAGTGTTGAACCCTTGTCAGTCAAAGTCCACATATAACTGTTGACTCCCCAAAACCTAATTACGAATAGCCTACTGTTGACTGAAAGCATTACTGATAACATATAGTTGATTCGCATGTATTTTCTGTTATATATATTATATATATTTATTATTTAAATTATATATATTTATTATTACAATAAAATACACTAGAGAAAATAAGTTATCAAAATCATAAGAGAAAATATATTTACACTACTGTATTTATTTTTAAAAGTCAGTGTATAAGCGGACCTGTGCAGTTCAAACGCATGTTGTTTAAGGGTCAACTGTAAATCACATAAGCAAAAATATTTTACTGCAAAAGATTTTTAAAAGCCAAAGTCACCTTTATAGTTAAAAATTACTGATGATAAGGTTTCCTATAAATGTTACAGGATAAAGCATATAAGCAATTTAAATTTGCACAATTTTTCTTTTAGATCAATTTGACCCAACCAGAGTTTATGCCTATATAAACCTTCTAAAACTTATCTAAGTTATCTGATCATCTACTGTTCAAAAAAAGAAAAAAATGAAATGTTATCCGTAAAGTAAATAAATATTTTTAATTTTCTATTTTTTTTGAAAATCTATGCAGATGCTATTATATATAGTTAAATAAAACATTCAGTTAAAATAATTACAAGTCCAAAGTGGCTTTTCTTTTCATGTATTTCTCAATTAAAAGATAACATGGGCAATAGTAATTTTGATAGTAAAGGGGGCCTCAATCTTGAAAACACTGAACAACTATTTCTCTAGATAGTAAAATATGATTATTCAGAAGTAAGGATATGTCCAATGGAGTTCATAAGGTAGACCATTCAACACTTACTAGTATCTCATAGATGTCTCTGTCACTTCCTATAAGATTACTTTGTTCAAATTAACATTACATAGATGTTTATTTTAAGAATCCTCTGGGTTAATAAAGCAGAAAAGCTTTTAAATATTACCATAGAATTTGTGAAATATTTTAAGTATGCCCTTGATAAACTGTGACTGATTTTCCATCATATTCTATGATATAAGCCCATCGTGGGTAGTGTGAGTATTGATATCCCATAATTGCAGTGGCTGAAATCTCACATTCGGTTTTTATAAGGTTCCTCCTCAGTCAGTTGATGCTCACATATTTTCATAGAAGGAACTTACCTGAAGGATATTACAGGGGCTCCTCGTGGCTCAGTCAGTTAAGTGTCTGACTCTTGATTTTGGCTCAGGTCATAATCTCACAGTTCGTTGGATTGAGCCCCATGTCGGGCTCTGCACTGACAACACAGAGCCTTCTAGGGATTCTGTCTCTCCCTCTCTCTCTCTGACCCTTCCCCTACTCTTTCTCTCTCTCAAAATAAATAAACATTAAAAAAATGAAGGATATTTTGTTTTAATTCCTTTCTACAACTGAAATGTCAATACCACCTATAGATTAAAGGTCCTCAAATTTTGTTTACCATACCCCAGTTTTATCCTTCCATGTTTGTGTATGTGAGATATATTATATATAATAATAAATACATATTATTTATTATGATTAACATACTTAATATAATAAAATATGTTGTGTAAATGTATGTGTAGATATATATATATATGCATATATATATATATATATATAATGATCAGTTCTTTAGCTGACATCTGTCTAGTTTGCTCTTCTTTGAATTTATAGTTTATAAGAGAAATGACTACAGCATAGTCATCTCACTTTTTTTTTTACCTTATTTTAATTTCTTTCCTCATTGTAAAAGAACAGAAACATAGGGTCACATTATGATACATCTTAGGCTGGAAATCAGAAGCCAAAGTAAAGAAATACTAGTTGTTGGTAAGCAGTCTTGGGTCACTGTAGTCCTGGGTGTTATGCAAAGTTTTGTCCGACCACAGGTATCCTTGGCAGCTTCTACTGCAGGCGTCCTACCAAAATATTATTATTTGTGTCCTGCTTGCCTCCCTCAGTCCTTTTTTTTTGAAATACCCTTGATGCCAACTCCGGCTTTCTTTTCTGGCTTTTCATCTCACTGTCCTCCCAGCAGGCACAATCTTCTACCAGTATTCTTCCATTTTTATAAGAATGGAAGACACAAAGGAACAAAACATAGCCTGGCCTTAAGGAACTGCTAGTTTCACTGATGGAAAAAGAAGATGCAAACATAGAGCGTAAGATGAGTCTGTAGAAATAAGGGCAAATTTGTGAAGCAGCACAGAAGCAGAGTGTTACTGTTTAAATGGGATATGAACCAAGAAGGTCTCACAAGTGAGGGGATGTTTGACCTTTTTGTCTTATTTAGTTATAAATCATATTATTTCTGTATTAGTGTGAATTTAGTACAATTGTCCGTCTCTGTCTTTTCTTGTTCTTAATACAGTTTATATCATTGAAAAAAAAAAAAAACAACATGGGGAGTGGAGGAGAGGAAAAAATGGGTGATGGCCATTGAGGAGGGCACTTGTTGGGATGAGCAGTGGGTGTTGTATGTCAGTGATGAACCACGGAAATCTACCCCCAAAACCAAGAGCGCACTGTACACACCATATGTTAGCCAATTTGACAATAAATTATATTAAGAAAAAAGAAAAAAAACAATCTATTTTAAACAGTCTGTCAACATTTTGCTTTTCTTATCTGTGTGTTATGTACGCACACACCTCACACACATTATCTTCCTTCCCCTTCTCAGTCCCATTTACTCCTTGCCTTCCCACTTGGTATTTCTGTTTATGCATGATATTGAAGCTTCTACAGATGAGAATGTTTATTTTGTCCTTCAGAGCCTATGGCTTTACTGCTTAGAGAATTTTCTTCAGATCATTTAACATGTTCCCCTATTCTTACAGATCTTAAAAGGCAAGCAGAACTTCCCTCTTTGTGCTGGTGTTTTATTCTATTTTGAAATGTGTCCTTTATTTTTTTTGTGTGTAAATTCAAGGTGTTTAACATATAGTATTAGTTTTGGGAGTAGAATTTAGTGATTCATCACTCACATATAACACCCAGTGCTCACATATAACACCCTTAATGCCCATCACACATTTAGCCCACCCCCCCAGCAACCCTTAGTTTGTTCTCTATATTTAAAAAGCTCTTATGGTTTGCCTCCTTTTCTGTTTTTATCTTATTTTATTTTTCCTTCTCTTCCCTTATGTTCATCTGTTTTTGTTTCTTTGTCTCCTTTCTAGTAGTATCTACTATAGTAGTAGTATCTACTTTCTAATAGTATCTATTAGATAGCCCCAGCGGCTCAGGAAGTCTGTCAGCTTCATTGTTCCGTTCTTCTCTGGACTTTCCTCTTGCCGCCCCCAACCTCTACATACAGTAACAGAGTCCCAGCCATCCTGTCCTGTTAGTGTCTGCTCGCTTACTTTGCGTCTTCTTTCATCCCGGATCCTAACGAAGATTCAAGAAAACTATCCTGTAATTTTGGGGGGGGGGAGCGGGACGGAGGGCAATAGTCCTTAATTTACATAATTTTTAATAAAAGACTTTTTAATAAAGGAATTTTATTTTTATTTAAGCTTTTCCATGTATATTTGGAAGCTAAAGGGTAAAATGATCTTTATCAAAACACAGGCCCAGGTTTGGACTCTGAATCTGTATGCCTTACCCTGGTGCCCTGGGGCCTCCCCGGGGAAGGAACAAAGGCCTCAGTGCCTGCCCTATAGAATCGCCACAGAGGGCTTCCATTAGGCTGGTCCTTTTTTCTTCCTAAAACCTTCTCCAAAGTGGGTCTTTTTTTTTTCCTTTGATGTGAGCTTACAATTTCTTCACTTTCAGGGATTTAAATTACTACAAATGTTCTGTGGGTTCATCCAATTTTTTTTCTCCTTGAATTTTTTTCTTTGAGGTGAAACTCACACAAAATCAACATTTTGACAGTGTACAATTCAATATGTATTTCAAAGAATACATATTTTTTTAATTAGCCTTGGTTTTCTTCATTTACCATGAAGGATCAAGATATAGGTTTCGTTGCTATTTTTTAATAAAAAATGTATACATTTAAGGTCTATAATGATGACTACAGTCAAGCTAAGTAACATCCATCTCCACCTTGTTATCATTTTGCGTGGGGGTGGGTGAGAGCACCTGAAATCTACTCTCTTAGTAAATTTCCATTTGATGATACAGTAATATTAACTAGAATCATCATGCTATCCATTAGCTCTCTGGACTTATTCATCCTACGTAAGTACAACTTTAGAGGTACCATGGTACCGACAGAGTCTCTTGCTGGCCAGCTGCTCTCATCCTTTGTCAAACTGGCACCTCGTAAATTTCTGCTTAGATGTCCTTTCTTTTCACAAAAGCTGCCTAGGTTTTTTTTTTTCCTCTTAACTAAGAAGCCTTCTGTTCATCCTACAGCCCTTGAGGAAAGCCAGATATACTTTAGAAAGCCAAAGTTCTCACCTTTCCTTCCCCTGCCTCTCCGTATTTCCTCCTATTCCCTAACACCTCATTCCTTTATTTACTCTGTCCACTGCAATGGTCTCACCTCCCATTCACTAGGATTCTCTTAGGTGCCAGATGTTATACTTGTTAATCTCCACAACCCGGTGGGGGAGATATTCTCATTTTATAAAGAGGAAACGGGCAGAGAGAGGTTACGAAGTCGCATGAAGGTGGGAAACTAAATAGTGGCTGAGCCAGGATTGAAATCCCATTGTGACCGTGAAGCCAACACTATGTCACACTGCCCTTCAGACACATTTGTCTGTTTTTAGGGAGATCATGCAGAATAATTGAAACAATGTGACAGTCCAAAAGATCCAATTTCAAATCCTGACCCCATCATTTTAGTTGTATTCTAGGCAAATCACTAAGCTTCTGAGTTCATTTCCTCACCTGGAAATGGAGGAGTGATCCATTCTTTCGTTCAATAAATATTACCGAGCACCTCTTTTGTGCCAGCTACTGTTCTCGGCATTTAGAGTATGGCAGTGAAGAAGACCGATGCTACGCTCTTCTCAAAGAACCAAGGTGTTAGTGGACAGACATGTAATAAGTATACGTATGATGTAGTTGTAAGTTCTCTAAAGAAAAATAAGACAAGGAAAGAAAGGGTGAGAAAAGGCTTCTCCAAGAAGGTGAAACTTAAGCAGAGATGCAAAGTAGGGGGGTAGCCACATAGACATCTGCGATAAGAGTGTTCTAGGCAAAAGGAAATGTGCAAAATCCTAAAGGCTGAATTTAATAGTAACTGACTCAAAAGCTTGTAACGATTAAGTTAACCCTCACAGTATATAGATTGGTATATTTCAGGCACATAATGTCTTCTTTCTCTCATCAAAGTTTCCACGTATTGCTAACCCTTAAAATTTCCTTGTCAAAGCATATTTGAGAGCTGAACACATTTAAAAACCTAATGTTTTTGGGTGCCTGAGTGGTTCAGTTGGTTGAGCATTCAGCTCCTGATTTTGGCTCAGGTCATGATCTCACAGTTTGTGAGATCAAACCCCACAATGGGCTCTGTGCTAGTATCTCGGAGCCTGCTTGACATTCGCTCTCCCTGTTTCTCTGCCCCTCCCCACTTGTTCTCTCTCTCAAAACAAATAAATAAAACATTAAAAAAAAAAAAACTACTGTTTTGCCTCATTGCTATGACTTGCAGGATCTTTTACCACCCTTCAAACAAGTTAGCCCAGAGTGCCTGCCGCCGCCACTTATGTTATGTTCTGGCAACTTCCATCCTGCTGCTGTCTCTTCTTTACACCCAATGACCAAGTGACTTCACCACAGTGTGCACTATTCTCTCCCACAGGGAAGTTTACTTACAATAGTCTCAAACCAAAGAAAATCCCCACTCCACGCCCTCAATTACATCCCGTTTCCCACCCACGCCATGCACCTGTTCTTTTTTCTTTCTCTAGTTGCACTTCCTTCACCATCATGCAGCCTTGTCGCTGGCCTCCTTCGTCCTCGTGAGATACATGTGTATTTTTGTGGCTTTATGCTTTCGTGCCCTTGAGAAGGTTATTTCGTCAGGGCTTCCTTTGAACTCCTTCGCCTCCTACCTCACCATTCTCTCTTAGCCCATGCTGGCTACCCCAGCTCTTCTATTAATGAGTCTTCTTCCGGCTTAATATTCGACTACCCTGAGATCTTGTGGGAACCATTTAACTGGGTTTGATGCTCCCCCTCGATATTCTCCTTCTACTCTGGGCCTGAGAAGACCTTTACCTCTGATGCAAGCCCACCAATCACCTCTCTTCAGCAGATGCAATAATTTTCCTTTCATTTTCTCGATTTCCCCATTGTGTATATTGAACTAATTTGTTTTTCTTCCCATCACCTGAAATCCTTTGCCATTTCTCCTACAGGCCCTTTTGCACTAGCCGCCTTTTCCAGTGTAACCACAAGTAGCATTTCTGAGTTCTGTTCTCTTTCATTCTGGACCCTTGAAGTAGGCATATCCTAGCTTTACTGAGACGTGATTTGTGGCAATATCTTTGAAATAGTTTTCTCTGCCTCCTTTAAAAATGAATGCATCGATATTCTCTTTGAAACCCCTCTTTTCCCTTCACTTCACAATGATTATTTGAACCACACACAAACTTTGTTTTTGGTGCCCTCCTTTATTAGTTATAACCACTTTCTACTTAAAAGAAAACTTTCCAGTAAGTAACACTTTCTTCCTCTTGTCACATGACCTTACTTAGTTTTCACAAATATTGCCTCTCCCACGAGTAAATGCCATTGAATACAATACCTTTATTTGACCCTCACGACCCAAGGACATGGTCAGGGTGTGATACCTGTTCCTCTTTGGATGCAAAACTATAATCTGAGAGGCTGTGCAATTCCACATCCCCCCCCACCTCTAGTACACAGCCAATAAACAACGGCTACTTGGACCCTGTCTTCCGCTCTCTCCAGTGCCCTGTTACACATGCCCCAGCAAATCGCACTAGAGCCTGATGCCTTACAATAATTGCTGAAACCAACTAACTGACTTACAGACCCTCTTGGAGCCATTGCTGAATTCCTAAAGAATTCTCCTAAAGAGAATGGGTGCTTTTTAGCCTCAGCCTATTCAATGGAATTGCTTCAAAATTTCCTCCGACTCTATTCTGGTATCATTTTAATGGTAAGCTGTACCCTGGATTTCCCAACGGTTACTCCTATTCTTGTGTAGTAGGCTTGCAGTCAGTCTGGGGAATATGCTCTCGATGTGTCCCTACCCCCAAGCACACACGTACTCTTCGTTCAGACCTTCTTTATTCTCGGGACACCATCTTATGCCCTGTACCCCCTACTCGACTTCTCTTGTCCTTTTGGCTTACCAGCATGCCACTACTTTCCAGTCTCTTTCTGTACCTGTATCTCCCGGTTCGCGCACCTCATTCACACAGATTAAGAAAGCTCCCATGATTTGTAGTCAAAAAGCTATGAATTCCGGAGTGCACGTGTGATCTCCCTATCTCTGTGAAGCAGCCGAAGCACCGCAGATATGTGACTCGTCCCAGGTGACTGGGTGACTTGTCAAGTCAGGAGAGAGGCCAGAATCAGATGCAGAGTGTCGTCTTCTCCCTTTGGCATTGCCCTTGAAATATTCAACCAAGTGACAAATGAAGATACCTCTGGATGTGTTTGTTTCGGATTAGTGAACAGTAAACTCCAGAACCATCGAATTACGGTTTGTGAAAACCTAAAGCAGTGGCCCAGCATTAATACTATTTTATCACCTTCTTTTTTTCCCTTTAAAAGTTTTCATCTTTATTTATCTTCATTTTGCATTCTACCTTTCATTGCTTTCCCCTTTTATCACTGGAAGCCCTGCGTGCAGCAGTCAGTGAACCATTCCTTCTCTCAGATCTACGGGACCCCAAGCTGATTTCCTGTGCTTCAGTTCTCAACCACTTGAAAGAAAGGTTGCAGCGTTGGCTTTTGTAGTCAGGTGAATTTGATTGTTTAAAACAAGCTCGCTTTCAAAGAATCTCAACAGACTCTACAAAAGCTTAATCATCGTTTCTGTATGTAGACTAAAATAAGACCTAGGGCACACCACCCAAGGGTGCCTATTCTTTGATATTTGAAGAAATAAAAAAGCTCCTTTTTGTCTCCTTTTCTGCCTGAAAAATTAAATTCTAGTATTCTTAGCGAACAATGCATTAATCCTAAAAGCATGCATATGTATTTTGAATTGGTCTTTTCATTTTCTAAGACAGCATTTATAATTGTGTTTCTTATTTCTTCTACACCTAAATCTGACTTCATTCCTCCGACTGTTTATTCACCTGCTTTATTGCCTTTCCCGCCTTCTTCTTAATCAGTTTGAAATCCACCATATTTTTTTCCTGTCTGTTACCCCATCCCAACCCCCCGATCTCCGCAGGGCATTGACCCTAGTGACGGGTGGATACATTTTAGGTACCCATGAGAGCCTATCCTGGGGCTTCGCTGGACACAGACAGCTCTCTAGTCTGGTCCTCCAGGGTCTCTCATTACATCTCCTTCTTTCCCGGATAACAGATGAAAGACAAAATACACATTTTATATTTACTCTGTACATGAATATATCTCTCACTCATCGTGAACCTTAACACCATTTGAGGAAATACTGACCTTGTATAGCTATCCTCATGGGAATTTTATCTGAAATCCTTTTTATTCCTTTTTATTTCTCATATCATAAAATTGCTTATATTCAACATGTTCAAAGTCAGCCCTTCAGTTCTTCAGAGCTGGTGGAGCCAAGGCCTTATTGCACACATTCGCTCAACAAACATTTATTAAAAGCCTACCCAGGGATATGCAGAGACATGTGAATGCCCCAGGGAGGCTAATTATTTGTTCAGCGTTTTCTTATTAGGGCCTGGGTTTTCAATTATTTGTGTACCTTTTTCATTATGTTCAAAACGAGAGATTTATTACCTGCACTAAACATTATGTAACATTATAACTTAATTGTAATTGCCTCGCTATTGCAATTTTCTGAACCAGATAACTTCTGAGGAGGCATATAAGAGGGCTCTAAATTTAAATGATAAAATAAATCACACGTCCCCAGTAAACAGCAGTTATGCCATGCATCTTGCACGTTCAGCATTTCAGCTCCCAGTGACTGTGACTCGAGGCACCTGACTCGGGCTGGGGGCAGCACCTGTGCAGCAACGTGGTTCTGCCTGTCATTGCAGGGAGCGGCTGCTGCAGGTACCATGTGTATCCTCAACGAAGATTAGTGATGCCAGTGAAGTCCTTTCATATTCTCGCTCATGGGAGCTGTGAAGTTTGGTGGGAACAAGACCGATTTATAAGTTGGAAGTGTTCTGTGGAAATCCACTTTTCCTGGCACATATCTTTTATTTATTCCAGTGATATTTCTGTACCCTGTGATGGATGGCCCCTCTAGAAGCCCTTTGCAGCCGCCCAGCTATCCTGTCCTTAATGTATTAGGGATACGAAAGAAAAGCAGGATGCACTCCATGCCCCAAAAGACCTCAGTCTAGCAGAAGAGGAAATAGATAAATAACACAAATCAGTAATTAGATAACCAGAACGCATCGTTGTGTTCAGGTTCTACTTTTAGAGCGATCATCTATTTCACAAATTAGAGTTCAGCAAAACTATAACCCTTGCCAGCCAAACCCATCCTGTCATGCTTTATAAGTGAAGTTTTATTAGAACATAACTACGCTCATTCATGTACATATTGCATATTGTCTCTGGCTGCTCTTGCACTATGTGGCAGAGTTGAATGGTTACAAGAGACCGAAGGGCCCACAAAAGCAAAATGTTTAGTCTCTGGCTCTTTACAGAAAAAGTTTGTTGACACCTGCAATGAAATATCTATGAACCTGTTTCAAAAGGATGAGTTCAACTACCACTGGCATTTAAAGTGTTGACTCATGGGGCACTCGGGTGGCTGTCAGTTAAGGGTTTGACTTCAGCTCACTTCAGGTCATGATCTCTTGGTTCATGAGTTCAAGCCTCACATTGGGCTCTCGGCTGACAGCTCAGAGCCTGGAGTCGGCTTTGGATTCTGTGTCTCCTTCTCTCTCTGCCTCTCTTCAGCTCACGCATGCTTTCTCTCTCACACGCATGCTCATGCATAAAAATAAATAAACGTTAAAAAATTTTTTTTAATTTGAAGCATTGACTCAAGACTTGCTTGTAGTATTTTCATAACTTCTGTGCTGAGCAACCAGGCCCAGAAACAAAATGAAATATGACCATCATTACACTAATGATAATAGAAAACCATTAAGCATTTAATGAGTGCTTAGAATACAGCCTAGGTGTTAATTCTGAATTTAGTGAGGAAATATTCTTTTTTATTTTCTTATCAATGTCACAAATCTGTCACTCTCTTAAGAAAAAAAGTGAAATAAATCAAATGTTCTCTCTACCTTCATGAATTATCTGTCCCCACATTAGAATTTTAAAGCCTTACATCTATATTTTAAAAATCTGTATCTAAAAGTCAACAAATTGATGCCTCAATCAGGGGCATCTGTGTGTCTAAGTTGGTTGAGCATCTGACTTCAGCTCCTCGGGTCATGATCTCATGGTTGTGAGTTTGAACCCTTCATCAGGCTCTCTGCTGTCAGTGCAAAGCCTGCTTGGGATTCTCTGTCCCCTACTCCCTCTTTGCCTCTCTCTCTCTCTCTCTCTCTCTCTCTCTCTCTCAAAAATAAGTAAAATATTTTTTAAAAATTAAAAAAAATAAAAGTCGAGAAATCTAAATCATTTTTTAAAATTTATTTATGTATTTCATGTGTGTGTGTGAGAGAGAGAGAGAGAGAGAGAGAGCAGGGGAGGGACAGTGAGAGAGGGAGAGAAAGAATACCGTGTGGGTTCCACAAGGTCAGTGCAGAGCCTGATGCAAAGCTCGAACTCACAAACCGTGAGATCATGACCTAAGCCAAAATCAAGAGTTGGACACTTAACCGACTGAGCCACCCAGACTCCCCTAAATCATTTATATTTTAATAAATTCTTCATCAGAATATCTCATTTTGATTCATAAAGAAAAACCTTGGATGAAATGAATATATTTTTGTGGAATATTTCCAACAAGTGTAATTATGGCATACCCCATGATTCACCCATATCTTTACTTTGCTTTTTGTTTTTATCAGAACTTTGTACTCTCAAGATTGATTGAACAACAACTAAACTAAGCGACTTACCAGCTGTCAACTTCTACTTCCTATCTGCAAAATCCTTTATCTCATTTGTAGGGCTGGGCCAAGAATTAATGAGATAAAACTTGAAAAATGCCTTGCACTATGGTAGACATGTGAAAAACGTTAGTTTCCTTCCCTTTTTTGATATATTCTGTAATATTGGAACATTTTTCTGTCATATTTACTGTTACTGTTCCTATCACCTTAAACTTAGAGAAGGACTACCTGAGTGAGCCAGATGCTGATTGCTGTGCTTCAGCTAGTTTAATGTCTCTTAAAGCTTTCATCCGAGTCATCACCAGTTAACCATCAAGTGACTTAAACCTAGGAACACCCTACTCCAGAGGACTGATAATGCAATAATAATGTTCAAAGGAAGGAAGCTAGGACTGTCCTTTACTGTTTCCTTCTATCATTTAAATCACTGTAACTGCTGGAATAGGAGTCCGATCCTCCGGAGCCCGCAGATTTTGAGACTATCTTTGCAAGAGAATCCAATGGCCTTTCATGAAGCTTCAAATTCTGCCATTAATAATATTTTGGTCTTATTATTTTTCTAGGATTTCTTATGAACCTGCATGGGAAATATTCAGTATTTTTAATTAAAAAAAAGAAAGCAATCCCTTCTGAGGTTTGCAGCTTTCTCAGTTTTGCTTTATTCAGCATTCTAATGCCTTTGTTTTCCACATAATCACTTCAATCCCCCAGCTCACAAGCTTTCTAAGACTCCCCACGGAGTACAGAATAAAATACCAGTCTCCTGGTAGCAAGACTTACACTTAAAACCAAACTAGCCTGTTCACCTACTTTCTGTTGAATACCAGGTCTTGTGTCTTACTCCTTTGTTCATTTCCTCAGTGCTGTGAATAATGCCTGACACATCGTAGGTACTCAGTAAATATCTGTTAATTTAACTAGTAACTGAAGTATAAACAGACGCTCTTCTGCAAACCACCCACCAAAAATAGAGTGGTGAGTAAGACTGACAAAGACCCTGTCCTAGCAAAGTGTATATATTGATGGTCAAGACAGATAATAAACAGATACATAACATCAAGCAGGGATATGGACTCTGACAAAAAATAAAAAGAAGGAAAGGATATGGACGGGTAGAAGGAGTGGAGGAAAGAATGGGTAAATGGCTCTCCTCCACGGAGAAGTTTGAGAAGGCCTCTGTGAGTAAAGACATAGATTTCATGAGGAAGTGCACTGGGTCTTGTGTGAGGTGCCGGGGACATAAAGACTAGCGAAGCAGGCTCCTAGCTCACAATAGGAGCATGCTCCCTGTTAGGTGACAATGATTGCACTCTAGGGTGTGGAAAGCTAACACAACCTGTGGACGAAAACCATTCTAACACCTGTTATGCTTGCCTTTCTGTTTGATGTGCTTCTGTGTTCTTTACGGTAATCTCATCCAGAGCCTGGGGTTGTTCATCTTGGTCTGCCCCGGAGTGCTCACCGTCCCCATGTAGGCCCAGCAGCTATTGGATTCAAGCCCTGCATCCTGAGGAGAGACGTCCAGGCACTTAAGCTGGAGCTGGAGGAGGAGCTGCCTAGAGCTCCTGTCTCGGTGTTCTCAGCAGAGGGAGCTGACCACTCTTCCCCTGTGAATCACTACACACCCAGAAGCCCCGTGGCAGCACATGGGATCAGTCAGTGGGAGAGCTGCCAGAGCAGTGCGGCCAGGCCGGGCCCCTGGGGCACCTGTGAGGTCATCCTCTTCTATTCTGTTAGAAAGGCTTACTGCGATCATAGCGGAGAGGAGCGGGCGGAACCTAGAGAAACTCATTCTTTTCTCTCCATGAATATCAAAAATGTATCCCACCACCATACGGGACATTTTAATTCATCTTGGTTGACAAAAGCTTGCCTCTGCTTTCCTCCCAGGAAAAGAGGGAATTTTTAAGGGGAAACTAAATTCCAGAGTCTTCGAAACTCGCTCTCAGAGGCACATTTGAGACTTTACTCTCTGGGATAATCAGCTGCTTTAATAAGGCAGTTGGTGTTCGGCGAGGCAAAAAAAAAGAGAGCAAGTGAGAAAGGGCAAGTGAGTAATTTGTGCTCAGGTAAGAACATGGCATCACAGAATGTTCGTACACACAGGACAAATACCTATTTTAAATCTCTAATCTTACTTGTATGTAATTTACATACGAGAAAATACTGTCTTGTTTACACACAGTATTTTACCTAATGCTAAAACTAGCCTGGGCTGGTCTGGATTTTGTGTTAGGTGATGTCATCATCTAGATGTTGTGGTCACAGCCCAGCGCAGCTCACCAGGGTCACAGACCAGAATTACGTGAACTGTAACAGAACAGAACAGTCCGTAGAACTGAACATCGATTTCAGAGTCACAGGGAATCGTTGCTTGATAAAACATGGCAACCCTCCTCCGTCTCCCTGAGCCTGCTCTTCCTCACTCCGTATCCACTCTCTTTTCCCTCCCAAATTGCTGCCCTCAGAGCAAGTCACCTCCTTCCATTATGCAAAGCAATTTCTCTCCCTGCAGCTTCTGCTCCCAAACTCACAGAGCCAAACACAACATGGCGAGTAGCAGACTTAGAGGTTAGAAAAAACACCGGGTTTTTGTTATAACTCTGTTTTCTGAATCTATGTAAACATATGACATTGTTTTAAGAGAATTGCTAATAACATTGAGGGAAACAATGTCTTCTATTGGGTCAGATGAACGTACCTTGTTCTTATCAGTTGTGGCCAGTGACAAACTCATATGGAAGCTGATTGACAATTTATGCAGAAGCCACCTAGGAGTTGCTTAGGTTATAGGCTCTTGATAGATATTTATTCAGTGAATGACTAAATAGGAATGCATACATGCATAATTGGATGCATAAATTAGAAGTGTAAAGGTGAGGAACTCTTTGAAAAAGTAAATAACATGGGAAGATAATCTGTGTGTTTTTAGAGATCTGTGTATGAGGAAAATTATTCTAATTCCATCAATAAGACATGTGTCGTAAGATGCTTTCCCAGTAATGTTGATGTGTTTGTGTTATTCAAATACATCTCTCTCATTAAGTTTTCATAACTAATAACATGGATGTGCAAGACAGGCAGGTGACTGCTATTGTCATGTGTAAATAACCTTGGCTTCACTAGAACCAACTGAGCACATCAACCAGATATACTTATCATAAATGGGTGTATGACTGTAAGACATAAATATGTGATATCTGTATATGTAAGTCAGATGCATATTTAAATTCTAGAAAACTTAGAATCTATGGCAATTTTCCCACCCATTCCCAAATTCCATCATGCTAATATTGCTACACTTTTATTAGTTTTTTTAAAAAATTTGAATATAAGCGTTAGCTAACCAGTTAGTCTAACACGCTTTTGGGTTTATCAGTGCTGCAGCGGGGCACACAGAGATTTGGGTGGATCGGGACTGAGGGCAGTCACTGGGCAGTAGGGTTGACTTCTATGGAAGACCACTGGCAATCCTATTCACAATACTACAGGTATTGTGGCATACTCAGTTCTGATCTAAGCACATTTTCTGTTTGGTTTTTTGTTTTGTTTTGTTTTTTAATCTTTAGAGAAAATGTCTGATATGGTGGATAGAAGAGTGACAGAGAGTATTGCTGGATGGAAAAATAGGCAGGTCACAAAGCTATGATTTTAGGATGATTCAATAAAGCTATAGCAGGAGCTCATAAGATAGCTTGAATTAAAGGAACAAGACCAAGTGTCGGGTAGGAAGAAAGTGGTAAAAGAGACGAGGCTCTTGTCTTCTTCAAACCGTCTGGGTCTTTATATACAGATTTGGCAGAAGTGCCACTATCTGATGGATGTGAGTATGCCCTGAAAAACAGAACAGACTAATTAGTGTACCTGGCATGGTGATGGTAATGGAAATGAGCTATTAATATCTTTTCAGGCTCATTCTCATTGGCTCAAAATTACTACTTAGGGTTGGTCATGATGCGACAGGCAAGGAATGACACATTCATAACCATTAGGGAGTGGTTTAGGCTCTTGAACATACTTTATGGAATTCTGTATATCAGTATTGTACCTATATTTAATGGAATTTTGAAAATGAGAAACATATGGCCATAAGTGCTAGGGTATAAGTTGACTCATTTATACCAATACCACTTCATGAATGTATTAAACAATTTCATTGTCTTATGTTCAGAAAGCTACAGAAGTGTTTCTCAAAGTACACAATGGAGAGTTTAAAGTCTATAAATAATTGTCTGAAGCACTGATTATATCCTTAAGGCTTGTTCCTAGATTCAGAATTATTCGTATTCAAAAAAGGTGAAGATTTTCTAAGATTCGTGGTATACATTAAGAAATTGCTTTCTGAAAATGTTGTATAGTGGTATAGAAAAGTACTCATCTGTTTATACTATGGCCACAATTTAACCTGTGTGTAATTTTGTATTATTTACTAATTAGATGGGAGAAACGTGAACTTCGATATTTTGATTATTTTTATTATTAGTGCAGTTGAACACTTTATATATTTTAAACATTTGAATATCATTTTATGTCACCTTTCTATTTATTGGCTTCAATCATCAATCAATTGTTAGAAAAATGGCTTATGAAGAGAGGGTAAGTACATACAGCTGATTCTCATTATTTGTGAGACTTATGTTCTATAAGGTTGCAGTGAACACAAAATTAGCAAATACTGAGCCACTGCTCCTAGGAGAAATATAGGGTGAGGTTTCTGGGAGCTTCTGGCCATAATGTTTTCACCCACCGATCAATACATACCTTGTTTAGTGTATTTCTTTCTTAAAGGCACCTTATTTAATATATATTGTTGATTGATTAACATTACTATGCTCATGGCAAAAGCGCTGTGACTCACGCTGGAACAAAGCTTATCTAACGTAACACATCTGTTTTCTCAGTAAGACACATCACAGCCTTCTCACACTTGCGAACACGAGGCAGCACTTCAGCACTACACTTTGGGTCCATTTAAAAACAGCAAAATGACCAATAAAAGCCCAAAAGTGCAAATCATGTGGCATTAAACATACTGCATAAAGGATGCTTTTTACACGAGGAGAGCTGAAACAAGAAGGCAGGCAGTCTGGGCTCGGCTGGGAATGTGAGGCCAGTTAAATCTTCCACTGCTCTGGGCGTGTCCAGGAAAGTGCCGCAAATATCGATTTGGGGGTGATTTAACAAATCAGTTTTAGCAAGTAGACGAATTTACAAATATGGAATCCAGATGAATAGTGAGGATTGCCTGTATCTTAGATCTTAGTAGTCTGACCACAGGTAAATGGTGACAAATATGGGTGCATAAAGGAATGAATGAATGGACTGATAAATATAAATCAATTTAATGTTAAAGGGAACAAGTAAAAAGAAGTGTCCTTTGAATCCTGTAATTTTGAAATATAGGCAGGAACTATACCCACAGAGAGGAAAGTGCAAAACTGAGACTGGGAAAGTCAACATGCTGACACCTGCGGAGAAACGGCCCCTGGGGAAATGCAACGGGCACGAACGTGAAGACAGGTGAAGTCAGACAGAGACGAATGTGAGTCTCATTTACCAGCTTGTGACCTTGATGAGAACCACTCCGAGCTTCCATTTTCTTCTCCACAAAATCAATATTAACATATCCTCCTAAGGCCAAATGCCTCTTAGGGGTACATGTTATCTCTCATTCACAGTTATAACCCTAGGATTTTGAAAAATCCCTATATATATTGTGTCAATTATCTGTCAGATACTTATGTCGGATACTCAGTGCGCAAAATGTACCAAAAATGAATGCAAAGACACTCCTCCAAAAAAGTTGTTAAAGTCCGGAATGTTGTACATTTAAAGTACAGAATAAAACATTTTTATTATAAAGCCTTTGTCGTGTGGGACGAATCCCTGGCAATAAATAGTTTACACATATTGATCGTTCTATTTCAGACACTCTACAGCTTCATATAAATGATTTATGTGAATTCAAATTATGTGAATGATTTATGGATTTGTTTATTTTTATTTAACAAACACAGAGTACTATGCACTAAGCACTGCTTAACACTTTATAAATAGTAATTTATAATTCTTGTAACAAAACTATGCAGTATGTATTATTACTAAAACCATTTTATAACATGAGTCATCAAAAGAGTAAGTAACTTGTCCAAGGTCACACAGCAAGTAAGCGGCAGACCCAGGGTTTGAACTCTATGCTTTGGTGGCAGAGTTCATGTTTATAAGCTCAATTTCTTCACAATAGCCCAAGGAGATTCCAGACAAGGAGACAGGGGTTAAGCGACTGACCTAAGGTGGCAGTGAACTTACTGGTGTCTCTGATTCCAAAGCCTGTGTCCGTAGGATTTATGGCTCCAGGCCACTAGCACTCGCTAATAAAGCAACAGAGGCTCACAATAGTTTACTGCTTTCGCTGCTTCTAACTGCTTCTAAGGCATGGGCAACTTGCTTTCTCTTTTCCTGGTTTCCTACTAATGCAGCTAGATTTCCATTGCTATAATTCTAGATTGGTGTCTGAGTCTTGGGAGCAAGTGTCCATGGAATATAAGAAGTAAGAGTATTAGCCCATTCTAGAACTAAGACAAGGAGGCAGTATATTGTCAAGATTAACAACTTGAGCTATGGACCGATGCCGTCAGCGTTCAAACCGGGCTGCTCTGCTATCAGCTGTGGAGTTTTAGTAAATGACTTCACCTCTCTGGACCTCAGTTTCATTTATAAAGTTGGTACAGTTCTACCCATTCAAACCATGATTGCATTAATTTGAGGATTCAATGAATTATTACCTATAAAGCAATGGTTTGGCACATGGTAAACATACAAATAAAATTTCACTGATAGATGCAATACTTTAAAGTATCCAGATTTGTCTTTTAGACTGTTTCACCTCTTGTGCAGTAGTAGTTTTCCAAACTTCTGTGGTCACACAGTTCTATCAGTTCAATTGACATATATACCAATATCCTTATTTTATGTATAAATTATGAAAATTACATTGCTTTTGTAATGGATTTCATGCAATTTTAAATTAGACCACGGATTCCCCACATCTTCTTTTATATTTCCCCAATACCCCTGAGCTACCCTGGGGCACCCCTGGATTGCTGTGCTTCCCCTGCCCAAAGAATTCTTTGTTCAAAGCCACCTACGGCCTCCTCCGGTCTTTCTCAATTCCAGTCACTTACTAAAGAAAAAAGGGTAGCTGTTGAAGGAAAGTAATTATATCCATTACCATCTGGGAATAATAGTAGTCCCTTAACTCTCCCAAGATTATTCACACACTCGAAAAACATCCTGTGTTATCCTTACTGAATCCCTCATCAAAGGCTGAAGTCTGGGGACGAGGGCAGGGTCTGCCTTAAATTGATTCTGCTTCTCACTTTTTCCTTTTCCAACTCTAAACTCCACGTGCCACTTTGGTGAGTGCATTGGTCTCTGATGGGGTCAGTGATGAATATTTTGCCAGTGTTAGTCACTTAAATATTGGACTCGGAGACAATGAAGACAGTATGTATGTGAGAACAAGGTCCAAGTAACTGGTTGGTGGAGAATGCTGAGGACCAAGTTTTGGAATTTGAGTTTGCTCCGGGTGTTAAAACAAACAGAAATCATTGAGAAGTGATATCCTGTAAAGGTAGAAGAGTCTGAATCCTGCTTTTATAAAATGCAATATACTCATTACTCTGTTCATTTTTTTTTCATCCATCCCAAGAAATCCAAACTCTTAAAATGTAGAAGGAAAAGAAATCTCTTTATTTTTTTCCCTTCTTCCTTATATAGTCCAAACCTGAGAGTACATTTGACTTTGGGAAAAAAAAATATTTCTTGTAACAAATAACTCATGTGTCATAAAAGTAGCACAGAAAAGGACAAACATAGATCCTTTGGAACCGCTATGCATCCAGGAGGTCTCTAAGAATGTATATATTTCCCTGCAAGCCACAGAGATGTGATAGCAACATTATAGCTGATACCACTCCTGGGAGCTGCCAAAATCCTCCTAAAGATGGTTGGACTGATTTCTCTCCTTTGGCAAGATGTTTACAAAGGGAAGTAAGTATCTGTGAGCTATGAAGAGATCTAGAGGGAAAATGCTATACTTCCTAGGGATAGAAATACCTCATTAAGCATTCTTTAGGAAACTCTTTAGTTCATAGACGGTTTGCAGGGAAGATTGTTTCTTCATGTGTTATACATATTGCTTTCCCATACTAAGTGGTGGTTACAATACACATGCCTGTGGAATGATCATTTCACAAGAATTACAGTGTTTAATAAGAGTAGAAGCCTATCAATAAATCCCACTCATTCATTAAACAGCTAGGTGTTGAATATCTACTGTATGCCAGACTCTAGTCCAGGTGCTTGGGGTATATGAATGAACAAAATAAATGCAAATTCTGTTCATAGGTTTTAACATTCCTACTGGTCTTTCTGGGGATGCCACGAATGCACTGCCCTGACCCCTCTTTACCTGGGATACTTCTCAGTGTTATGTTTGTAGGAAGCTACCTTGAGGGATGAGGTTATGTCTCCTCCCGAGACAAAGAACAGGATCACTTACTGAGCGCTAAAACGAGTGGGTTCCCAAGCTCGTCAGGCCTTTGGTACAAAGCAGACCTGCTATGTGTAGCATGCTGTGACCCCTCCATATGCGCCTGTGGACAACTTGGGGGACACGGAATACCAACAGAAACGTGATGCTCATTCTCATGAGATTCGTGTCTTCTACCCCCTGTCTGTGAAACATCAACAGGCTAACTTTTTAGCTTTAGGGTAACATCAGTTCCACACATGAAAAATCTCTGCCCTTATTCCACTTCCGTTCTAGCCGCCTTGTTTCAGTTCTGTCTTGCCTTTGTATTTGAATAAAATTTTAGATTTCTCCTTGTTTATTTCTGCTCCTTGTCTCAGGAAGTCATCGCCTGGGCCTTTTTTTTTACTTTTGTCTCCTCACCACTACTTTTTTTCTCATTACCACCAAAAAGAGGAAAATTATCTGTCTTACAATATGCCAATATATTATAAAATTTCGAACTAAATTAATAAATCATGACTTTATTTTTACAGGACAGTCACTGCTCTAAGGCAAAGATGACAATTTAAATACTAAGAGGTAGAATCATTTTGTAGATCTATCACTAACGGACTGCTAAAGGCAGGAATTTCAGTCACGTTTTTGCTGGAGGTCAATACTAATTAGTGATATTTTATCAGCAGGATTTCTCTTTCAAAATCATTTTATAATATTCAGGTAACGCTTCCCCCTACCAGTTACTTGCTTTTTAGAGTTGGATTTACAAGCTCATTCATGATGAATTGTTTAGAGGTTTATTATGATGCCAGGGTTGGTTTGTTATGCTAGATCTTCTGATATGTAAAATATAGCATATTTCAAATGGCTTCTAATGTGAAAGTTATGTGTACCCTCAAGTTATGAGGGCAGTGTGTCCTCTCTCCAATACATAAATTTTTTTTCACTGAAAAGTACCCTGAGAAAATAAAGTAACTAGCAGGCAAGCAGGGAGGAAGGAAAGACGGAAGGAAGGAAAGGAAGAAGGAAGAAAAGAAAGGAGGGAAGGGAGGGAAAGAGGGAGGGAGGGTAGAAGGAAGGGAAGGAAGGAAGGAAGGAAGGAAGGAAGGAAGGAAGGAAGGAAGGAAGGAAGGAAGGAAGGAAGGAAGGAAGGAAGGAAGGAAAGGAAGGAAGGAAGGGAAGGGAAGAGAGGGAGGGAAGGAAGGAAGGAAGGAAGGGAAGGGAGGGAAGGAGGGAGGGAGGGAGGGATGGAGGAAGGAAGGAAGGACGACATACTGACCCTGAAGCTTCAGGGAGAAGCCGTGAAATGTCATCTTACCATTTAAAATTAAGGAAAATATATTGAGGAAATGTAAATATTTACTTAGCCCAGAGTTCAGTTATTCATTCATCTAATTTGTTAAATAAACACTTCTCAAGTAAGTCCTAGGTGCCCTGTTGAGTGTCATATGCTGAGAATTCCCCAGGGAATAAGATATGGTCCCTCGTATCCTAGATCCTAAGCTGGTAGTGGAGTGGAAACACATGCTCGTATTATCACTACCAAGGCAGGGATGTTCTGGAGATGGTAGAAAGAGCACTCACCTCCTCACCTCATTCTAGAGGGTCTATGAGAGGCTATCTAGAATTGACGTTTGAGGTGAGTCTTCATTTTATTTTTTCTATTAGACATTGGGTGGTAATTCTATGCCAGACATTGTGCAGAAGTCATAGTTCATAGTTTTAAAACATGTTGAAACAGACAATAAGGGCAATATTTAAAAAGCATATGCTCAATCAAAACAATATATACATGTATAGGAGCGCCCGGGTGGCCCAGTTTATTAAGCGTTCGACTCTTGGTTTCAGCTCAGGTCATGATCTCATGGTTTCTGGGTTCGAGCCCTGCGTCGGACTCTGCACTGACTGTGTAGAGCCTGCTTGGGATTCTCTGTCCCTCTCTCTCTGCCCCTCCCCCACTCACACTGTCTCTGTCTCAAAAAATAAATAAACTTAAAAAATTTATTTTTAAAAGTACATTTATAGAAAAAAATCATAGGTAAAAGTTTTTTTTTTTTTAGGTGTTTTTGATATTTACTGTCCATCTCAAATCACTCATTGCCATCCAGGAAACAGAAGGCACCTCAGTAACCCCCGCTGCCTTCCCAACCTCATCTTTCATCTCAACTCTAAAGTCCTGCATCTCCTTTTTAAACTTAGATTTCTGACATATGGAGCCAGTAATACAGCACTGATGAATTTCTTCCTTTTATGTATCTCAATGATTTGGATTTCTATTTGGGATAAATATAGTAAAGGCTTTTTAGGGTAACATATTTTTTTTAAATGCTTCCAGATTTCATCCTTCCTGGCAAAGGTCAAAGCTCAGTATATAATCTTTGACCCAGTGTTGCTTTCCAGAATGACCGGATCTTAGAAAAGTTTCGTTGCTCTTATTTTTGAAGGTTTTGTTTTGTTTTTTTTTTGTTATTGTTAAGTGATGTTCTGACCTGGATTATCATGATATATTTGGCTTGATACGGCTGTATTATAGGGCCAGATGAAATACCGTGTGGGAAAGTCACTGAGCAGGTGGAAAGTGCTGTTTAATTCTTCGAACAGGAGAGGCTCCTGGTGGTATTGAGAAAATGTGAAAAGCAGCGAAACAGGTTACCAGAGCTAAAGAACAGCAAATGTCTCCTCTGTCATTGTGTGAGAATTTTAATCAAATGGCCTGCCTCACGCAGCTTTATTTTGCATTGAGATATTCCATGTCCCCAAAATATTTCTCCGATGGTGGTAATGAATTGCATTGCCCTCTCCGTTGTAAGAGTACGGGTATTCTGCTGCGGAGCCATATGGTTCCCATTTATTTTAATGTGTCTTTGACATCAGGAGAATTGCTGAGACAGCAGAGGAAAGTGCTTACATCTTGGACTGCAGCCAGAACTACGATTATTTATGTGTCGTAACGAGTACCTTTTTTCCCAATAAGAAACAGTTTGGTCTTAAGATGGTAACCAGGTTGAGATTTTAATAAAATGAGGTTATAAGTTTATATATTTTGGAAATGGCTGTTACTTTAGTAGGAGTGAAATGCATTTCTTAAGCATGAAGTTTTAGGGTTTAATTGCACGCATGAGAAATTAAGGGAAGTAGGCAGTCCTTATTTTCTCACTGATAATAAAGGAACACGCTTTTCTGTTTGGTTTAACAGCATCACCAAGATAGTACTCTGCATATGTAATGCTTTCCATCTGTGATTCTTAAGGCTTTTTATCAAGGTAATTATTCTGGGTAATATTCCTATGAGGTAGATAAACATGATTCTGAAAATATTAATGAAACTGAGAAACGCAGGATGCCCGTGAATGTAATCTGTACAGCGGATCTTAGCGATCACTAGAATTCAGATTTTTAATCGATTGCTTGATTTAACAATTTATTATTTTCTAGGTCCTGGGACAGGATAATGTTTTTTCTAATTCATTAGTAATATTATATGCTTACAATAAAGAAATACTCTTTGAAAAGGAGAAGACGAATAAATACATATTCTACATGCTCCATGTGTGAATGTTAACATTGACTTGGTAGAAATCTTCAAGATTCCTTGGAAAATCTTAATATTATCTAAAGAAAAGTACGTAGGATGAAAAGAGAAAAGAATTGATTTGATCAAAATTCTATAAAAATAGTTCTTACCAGTAATGTCAGATGACTAGATGAGTTTCTGGACCAGGGGGAAGAAATTCCCAACTTCCAATCTGCTTTGGGCCTAGATTTAGCAAAACACTTTCATATCCCATTGTGTTTCACATATTTTGTGCGTGGATTTGAATTTATAAATTTTATTTAAGTGATGTATTCTGTGATGACAAAGTTGAACCAGAAGAAAGACTGCATGTCCAACAGAGAATTGGAACAACAAAATTCATGGTACTAGTGACCGTAATTTCAGGGATGAATTGATGATAAAGGAAAATTAGAATGAAGATCAGTCGATCACTCAGTGGTATTATTTAATCTACAGTTTAATCTAAATGTGTTCTAGTTTGGCAACTCACCATCCCCCATGTCAATCGCATTTTCTGTTGATGGCTGGGGCAGCCTGAGGGCATAGCACATTTGTAGTAGAATGTCAAATTAATTCGGGGGGGGGGGGGCGTGGCTGAGGGTCAGTGTTGTCAACTATATTTTAAAATTATATATAAAAGAGAACGTGATTTCTTGTTCTCTTTTATATATATAATTGACCTTTATATATATATATATATATATATATATATATATATATAATTGACCCTTCAATTTTTCAATTTCAGTTTTATAACCTTATAATATAGTATTTATTCCTTACATCCAACACATATAAAAACAAATGATTTCTTCCTTTTTTTTATTCTGAAGAATTAGGGGAAAACACGAGGGATACTTTAATAAAATGGAAATGTGTGGGTAAAACATAGCTAGTGCTGAAAAGTGATCACTCTTTGTGAGCTAATCATTTTAATTATCAATGACATCAAAGCTGGGAGGCCAAAGCTTATACTTAGATGCAATTTTTATATGTGGCTTGCTAAATTCACATCAGAATCTTGGGCGGTAAATCTTACATTTTGTCTAAGCTGAAGATTGCAAATAGAAGATTATGCCGTTAAAGCACCCCTGTAATGTCAAAGCCAGCTTGCAGCGTCTGAGCAGCCTGGGTTGTGTCTGGAGAGGCTCAGGAGAAAGCTTGTTCCCCTCTGTTCAGCTCTCTCGCTTGCTTGTGTGGACGTAGCTGACAGACTGAATGGACGACGACGTGACATGCATGTTCATGATCCAAAACAAAGCTTTAGTCATCCAGCCTCAAGGGTCATCTTTTTATACTATTTCTATTTTTACTGATTTTTTAAAATTTGTTTAAATGCGTATGCTGTATTTGGATATACCTTGACAGAATACTTAACTTCTTACAGTCTTCTGTGAGAGGGTTTTTGTTTTGTTTTGTTTTGTTTTTGCAAACTGGTGACTTAAACAAAAGGGTGTCATCTTGAATTTTTTCACTTAGAAGCTGCAATTCACAAAAGACATTATGAGTCTCGAGGGCAATCCACTGTGAATATTTCCAACTTAATATTAGAATGGAAAATTCGTGCGGCTAAATGATTAAACTACCTAATCTTGCCTAGGAATTATAAAACTATTTCTTCTCTACAGAAGGACTGCAATCAGAATGATGACTGGTTCTTATATATGTCTGTCATGTTTTATATGGTGCAGTCTCCTTGGCCCCTTATTAGCACATGGGTTGCTTGGTTGGTTGACGATGGGGAAGAGTGACATTTAGAGCCTAAGGAGAGGGATGTGGTACAATTTGAAAAGCATTTAGAGCTACCGTTCACTCTGTAGGGAGCCAAGTACAAACTTGGATTTAACATCATGAGCATTGCTGTAAGTGGGAGCTATTTTTCCTTGATTTTTGTTTTTGAAATGCTATTTCATAGTAAAAGGGCAGTAATACAAGGGGGAGGGAAAAACCCTGATTCGCTGTCTCTTTGGAGAATTTTGACATTTTCTTACATTTACGGATTCGGTTTCAGTTCTGATTACTTCTTTGGAAATGCAGAGCACTTCAATTCCAAAATATTGGTGTACCCCAGCATTGCCCATCCAGTGTTAGGGAGAGTCTCTCTCTTTTGTTTGTGATTCTGTGTGTGTGTGTGTGTGTGAGTATAAAACTGAGTATAAAACAACATACTGAGTATACAATAATGTAACACTGTTTTGGCTGTAGATAATAGATCACTTTACATTCCATACCTGGGGTAATTTGGATTTTGTTCATGGTTGGAAAGAAAATATCCCCAATTAGTCTTTACTTTCCTTTTACCTCTCATTCACTCATGCCCCAAGGTATTTCCTTACTACCAATCTTTTGGAGTTTCTCTCACTTGAATGATTTACTACTGCCCTATATACCTTACTTGAGCCAAAAATTGAAAGATAGTGGGGCACCTGGGTGGCTCCGTTGGTTAAGTGTCCAACTTGAACTCAGGTCATGATCTCATGGTTCATGAATTTGAGCCCCACGTCCGGCTCTGTTGCTGACAGCTCAGAGCCTGGAGCCTGCTTTGGAATCTGTGTCTCCCTCTCTCTCTGCCCCTCCCCTGCTCTCACTCTGTCTCTCTCTAAAATAAATAAACATTAAAAAAAGGTTTTTTAAATGATGAAAGATATGACTGAGGCAAGTATATTCAGAAAACTTGAGGATGTAGGATGTAACCTAAAAGAATAAAAGGGGAGAATTAGAACAAGGGAGAATTGCTTTTAATAGCAAACCAGGCTTCACTTTCAAAGAAACTACTCCCATATTTCTTGGTTGTTGGATCCATTTTCACTCTCGTGGTTAGGATCTGAGACCATGTGGTTGACACCTAATCAAGAGGAACCAACCTGGACAATCATGTCAAGCTGCAAAGTACCAGGAGGATATGATCACAGGACATTTACAGAAGTCACTTATAAGGTTAAGGACATATTTTTTGTAATGTTAATAACTTTAGCCATTGGAAATTGATTTAATATCCAAGGTATTAGGATACTTTTTTATATAAAATAAAATTTTCTGATGAAACTGGATTTTTCTGTTTGTAAGCTAGGCTTCTTGACTTCCTAATTGATTTGATCTTGATTTATTCCTCAAAAGGTAAGAAGCAATATGCACACTTGCAGAATCCCTGAATGATTTGGTGTGTATGTTTCTAAAAACATGAGTTTTTCTTGCCCAGGACTTACCAGATAAACAAGTTAATTTCAGTAATCGCAGTTTGCTTAGACTAAATTCCCCCCAAATAAATGAAAAATAAATACAATATATAGACTTACAAATCATCTGGTGCTTTCCTTCTGAGAAGAGTGCATAGGAGAGAGAAGTATATTACTGAATTTAGACCCAAATGGTAGAATTAATATTTTCCACAGACTGGACCACAAACTCTTAACTTCTGTGTACTAAATTTAGTGCCAGACACATAGTTCTGTTTACTGCTTTCTGCATTTCTGGCTATACCAGGGCTTTGCTGATAGTTGTTGACACTACAAAGAACAAGTGCCTTGAGATGGTTACTAGTTTTCTGTTCAAACATGAGCTTCAGGGGCGCCTGGGTGGCTCAGTCGTTTAAACTTCCGACTTCAGCTCAGGTCATGATCTCGTGGTCGATGAGTTCAAGCTCTGTGTCCGGCTCTGCACTGACAGCTCAGACCCTGGAGCCTGCCTCAGATTCTATGTTGCCGTCTCTCTCTCTCTGCCTCTCCCCTGCTCACACTCTGTCTCTCTCTCTCAAAAATAAATAAACATTAAAAAATTAAAAAACAAACAAACGTTAGCTCCAGAGTGGCTGCCCTATAGTGGGATCAATGGTCTAAGGTCAGGTCTTCAATTTTTCAGGCCCAGAGACATGATGGTTTCTTGCATGCATAGAAGGCAATCTCAGATGGAATGACACATACCAACCACACTCAGAAGTGACTGACTTATTAATCTGAAACAAATTTGATTAATTTCAGCAAGAGATAAAATTAGTGAGTCAACTAGATAGACTTGTTGATCCAAAAGTTCATTACAATTTGTATGGTTTTTACATGTGGAAGTGAAGCAAATTCAGTTGAATTTTCTTAGAGCTTAACTTGATTCAGTTGTGAGACCTTGATATATTGATCAAAACTTCTTAGTTTTGGCTTCCATTTTTAATCCACTCTGTCCATGCACTCTTTATATAATTTATGGTACGGATTATTTTATTTTATCTACTTACATTCTTATCCTGGAATTGTGAATCGGGCAATTCCCCAATTTTCTTCTCCATTTCCAAAGCATTATTTTAGGAAGGATAGCCTCTGCAGATACCTAACGTCAGTCACTTTGTGCTATTTATTCCTTTGTTTACCAAGATCAATATCATCTCCATAATATATGGTCTCCATAATATATGTACATATATATGATTGTACAGTAATCAGTATACCCTGATGAGAACCATAATGGTGTTCTTAAGAGCTGTGTCCTAGGCTGTATACATAGTACTGTTGCATTTAGACACATCGCTTCAGGGAGGTAACTGTGAATAGGATAAAAGGAAACAAGTTGAAAGACACCAAAAAATTAGTGTGTATGAAAACAGACTAATTATTTTTCAAAGCAGTAATGAAAGACACCTTCTCTCTTTTTTTACTCGCTCTTGACCTCACAGTGGTAAAGCGAATTCTGAACTCTGTAGAGACACAAAGTGGAGTTCAGCCATTCTGCAAAGAGCACACATTACTAGGTAGGCATATGAGGGAGGTTTCATAGTCCCTAAGGCAGATGTGCTGAGTGAACTTGGCCTGTTTTTCCCAAGCTTGAAGAACACACTCTTTTTTTTATGACTTCGTTTTGTGATGTTAGTCAAATTGAGGCCTGGAGGCAGGAGACAGCCCATAAAGGCCCATTCTAGTGCTCCAGTTCAATCATCAGAAGAGTCGTGGGTGGCTCCTATATTCAGAAAGCTACGTTTAAAATATCTCCCATAAGGCTGATCTTATAGTATTTCAAAGCCTTTGTTTTAAATATATCCATAGGCATTTTGATCATTATTTTTACGGTGCTATTTATAATAATGCAAATTTTAGAAAAAGGATAAACACAGGTTTGAATTATAAACCCTCATGGATAGGAACTGACACCAATCCAATCCTAACACACTTTGACAACGTTAGCAAACCCAAGAGCCCAGGTGAAGGGACTCTACAACGTGCCACTATTGTTATCCCAAAAGCCTTAGAAAATTGTCTCTTCTCTCAAAGACTAAGAACAAACTGAGAGGAGACGGGGGTGTGGGAGGGGGGAGAGTGGGTGATGGGCACAGAGGAGGGCACTTGTTGGGATTATCACGGGGTGTTGTATGGAAACCAAATTGAAAATAAATTATTCAAAAAAAAAAAAAAAGAAAATTGTCTCTTACTCTTTTTGGGAAAAAGTAATCTGGCTTTTTAGGAAATGGAAGATTCATATCAAAATAGATTCATCCAGAAAAGTGAAGAATCCTTATAATCTAGAAGTACAGGTACAAGTCTAAGTAAATGTTAAAAATGAAATTTGTCTAGATGACCGTGAATTATATTTTAAAAATTAGTAATAAAATCATCAGAGATGTTTATAAAAATTATTTTAAAGAATTCAATTCATTAAAATCTTTTTTTTAATCCGTGAATTCATGGCCTTGAAAGATAATGTCTTAGGGCATCATTTTATGATCTCAAAAGTGAAGAAGGTTAAAGGCTATCACCCAAAACCAGAGGCTCCTGCCTGCTCTAAGGTGGTGACAGATGAGCCTGTCAGATAGGGTGACAGTTTACAAGGCAGGTTGTTGAATTTTTCTTTCTAGGGTAATCTTTCACTTTTTGACAAATTCTTCCCTGTTTTGAGATGATTTAAACATACTGTTATGAAGCACATCAGAGCTTTTAAATCAAAGTTGAAAATTGTCTCTGCTGCCAGGAGTACAAGTATGTGCAGTGAACATGTACATAAATAAATGGGAAAATTGTGTACACATTTGAAAGCATTTGCTTTCTGGCAATGTCCTGTGGGGAAGTAGAAGAGTAGAGAAGAGGGGAAATTGGGAGAACAAAATTCTTGCCCAAAATGTCATTATTTCCCTTACTCTGTAAACTTCTGAGTCTATTCATTTTGTCTGGGTTTCTCAGTTCCGTGTGGGCAGGAATCACCATCTGGCGTTTTTTTTCACCAATATATCTGATCATCTGGAAAGTGCCTGGCACATAGTAGGCGCTTGGTTTATATTTCTTGAATAAATCAATTCATGAAATATGATTAATCATAACAGCCCTTACGTATTTGGTTTGAATGTTTTAAGGGGAAGGGTGGATATGAGGCAAAGGAGCTTGAACCCCTTTGGAAGAAGATTCTTATACAAATTCAAAGTGATACTTTAGTCCCTTTTCTTTCATTGCTTATGCAGTCTTCCAAATCAAAATCATCTTTGAAAGGCAGCAGGTGACATCTACCAGAAGTAGTATGACACCACGACTCAGCCTTGTTCAACTCCCTTAGAGTGGCTTCAGCTCTCTCTGTGACATGGTGGTTAAGAGCCGGGACCCTGGAATAATGAATTCCAACTTCACTTCTGGTTATATGACTTTGGCAATGTTATTTTGATGACTTGGTTTCCTCAAATGGAGACATGGGTAATAACAACCCAAGGAGTTGTAAGGAGAAAATGAGGTAATTCATGTAAAATTCTTTGACTAGTACAGCACTTGGGAAGTGCTCCATTAATTTTAGCTTATATTACTTGTTGCTATCCAAGGATTTGTGCTCAATGCCTTGTTCCTGTCTATTTGTCTACTTGAGCATGCATATTAGTTTCCTAAGGCTGCTGAAACAAAGTTCCACTAACCCAGTGGCTTAGAACAACAGAAATTTCTTGTCTCACTGTTCTGAAGACTAGATTGAAATCAACATATTGGCAGAACCATGCCGTCTCTGAAAGCTATAGCTTTCCTTGCATTTCCAGCATTTAGTAGCCCAAGGCATCTCTCAGCTTTCTGCATCATACTCCAAGTTCTTGTATCCACTCTCACATGGACTTCTCCCTTCATCTCTTTACCTCACCCATCCACGTATGTGTGTTTAAATTCTCTCTTTTTATATGGACACCAGTTGTACTGCATTGGCACCCATCCTAATGACTGTACCTCAACTCACCTGTGTAAAGATCTTATTCCCTAATAAGGTTATATCCTGGGGTGTTGGGGGTTAGAACTTCAACTTATCGTTGGGGGAGTAGGGGAAATGATCTGTAAGAACATGATTCTATATTTTTCTCCTCAATTCAGTGTACTTTTCCTTCCCCAATGGAGAAGTATTATATAATATTGGCACCAGATTGGGGACTTTTTGGTTTAAGTTTAGCTTTGCCACTAACTACCTACATTGAAAAAACTCAAATTCTGCCAGTCTGGGTTACTTTATAAAATAGAAGGACTGGCTGAGATGGTGTCTAGGGTCTCTTCCAACCCTGAAGAGGTCATGTTTAAAATGTGTGCCTCTCTTCTTCTTGCTACGGTATATATCTCAAACTTCCACAATGTTCACTGCATCTTGATGTCCCCAACTAATAAAAGATTCTGATGTATTTCGTGGCCATTTTCAATTGTCTCAATTTATACCTATCTTAAAATCCCACTGTCCATAATGCTAGTTAGTGGGGTCCTTATCAAATGAAAGCTTTGTTAGATTTAGGTTGTGAAAATGTCTCAACAGTGCCAGTGAAACTTTTTGTAAGGTTTTTATTGCTTTTTAAAATTTTCTGAAATTCATAGACTTTTTTTTTTTTTTGCCAAGTGCCCTCAATATCAAAATAAGATCCAAAATATAAGAGTTTGTAGTGTGTCTTTTCTGATTAGAGTATGATGCAATCATGTGAAAACCATAAAACCAAAACTTAAGACGTTAGGGGAATTAATTAAAATCTGCCACTGACTCACAGACTATTGGCAAGTTTCCTGAAAGTTTGCTTAGACTACCATTATAGAAGACCTAAAAGTCTACTCCACTACAGCTAGAAGAAAATTTAGGAAAGGAAATAGAAATCTGTGCCAGTTCTCAGATATAACATTTTTAGTGTCTCCTAGCCAAAAACGGTTGACAATAGATTCAGTAGCCTTAAATGGCATTTTTTTAATTCTTCACCTCATCTGAAGACTGCTGCCCTAGGTGTTGACCGAACTGTTTCTTTATCTTTCAGCTTCCTCCATCCTCAAAAGGGAGAAGCGGCTAAGGACAAAGAATGTACATTTTAGCTGTGTCACCGTGTACTACTTCACCAGGAGGCAAGGCTTCACCAGCGTGCCCAGTCAAGGAGGCAGCACCCTGGGCATGTCCAGCCGCCATAACAGCGTGCGCCAGTACACTCTTGGTGAATTTGCAAGAGAACAGGAGAGGCTCCACCGGGAGATGTTGAGAGAACACCTCAGGGAGGAAAAACTGAACTCTTTAAAACTAAAGGTAAAACAACATTAGGAACTCACTTTTGGCAAATCCTTAAAGCCTTACCTCGATTTGGTTGAATTAACCATTTTCTTATTTACATTTGTAGACTAAACTGGACATTTTACATAACAGACTGCCTGTTAAGCCTTTTTTTTTCCTTTTATACAAAAACGGTAAAGTGTCTTCACTGAAAGCAATGTGGAAAACTTATGTGACATCATTTATTTACTCATTCAATAAATATTTGTTACTGAGTGCTGCTAAGTCATATACCCTATACTTAGGTTGGGGCTAAATGGTCTCAAAAATAGATGTGGTCCTTTGTCTCCTGGAATTTTCATATTAATAGGAAAGAAAAGCATCAATCATGTAAACAAAATAAACTCAGCTTCATTAAGGGGTATAAAGGAGAGTTGCAAGGGGCTCTGAAAGTAGTAACAGCAAATTGATATGTTCCAGAGGTCAAGGAAGGTTTCTTCAAGGAAGTGACGACTGAACTGAAATCTGAATAGATAACTAGGCCAAACGGTTGGCAAGAGCGGTTCAGGCAGCAGGAAGAGCCAGAACTGCCTTGTGCCGGAGAAAGCACAGTGAGCACACAAGGGCTAGTGTGGCTGGAGCAGAGACAAAAAGAATAGATTATTCATGATGTAGTTTATACATGAAGAAGGCAGGACGAGGCCTTGAAGATCATGTTAAGGCATTTTTTTTCTCTTCATACTAAACACATCAAAAGTCATCCAAGAGTTTTAAGCATGGGGTCGGGGGTGGTAGAATAATACGATCCCGTTCGCGTTATGACGTGAGCATAGTTTTGCGATATGGGCTGCCATGTTGGTAGGGAGCGTACAGAGTTAGGCCAGTTAAGAGGCCATCACAGTAGTTCAGGAGAGAGATGATGGTAGACTAGCAAGACTGATGGTGGGGGAGATGAAGAGAAACGGACAGAGGGAGAAATTTAGGAAGTAAAACAGCTCCCGATGACAGACTGGATTTGAAAGGAAAGGAGGGGCACAGTCAAGACTGATTCCTAAATCTCTGGCTTACAAAACTGCACAGGTTGTGGGTAATAGTACCTTTCTCTAGGGCGAGGATATGCCAAGGAACCCAGGAAGAGGAGCAGGTTGGGGCTGGGGTCAGAAGGGAAGGGGCAGATGATGAGATCATTTTTGGACATACTGATTTTTGAGACGCTTTCGAGACATTAAGGAGATGTCAAAGAGCTGTCCGAGCCCCATTAGAGATTAAGCGGCGAGAAACATAGCTCAGATGATGTCTTCCATCAGCCAAAGTCAATCTTTAAATATGTACCGATCTGTCAGCCTATCAGTGTATAGGAAATGCTTCTCCCATCATTATCTAATGACAAAGGAAATCGTTTTTAGGTAATCCAGGATACTCAACATAAAAAGCCTCTTGTTAAATAGCTGAAGACCATAAGCACACCTGCGTTACCTGTAACTTTAGTTTCCAGTGTAAAGTCAGGCTGAAGAGGTGTGCTGTGTGTTCTAAAATACCTTGTTTTTATGTATTTTGCAATTTATGTATCTGCCTTGTTCTCAATTGTATAAGAAGACAGTTACTTAAATGAAGCAAGGCACAATCTAGCCTAGAGCATCTCTCTATTTCCTTTGGTGGTATTTTTGACAAGTTTCACTGAAAGTCCCTTAAGATCTTTTTTGGAAGCAATCTGCTATTATTGTTGTTTTTCGTGATCAGTTCGCATATAGCTTAATTTAATAATAATACTAAATTTTCTTCTGAAATCCACCCTCTGCCTTTCTAACCCACGGCAGACCAACTCTACACCCTCCTCAAAGAACAAAGTCCTTCTCTAAACTCAATTATTGGCAGAACAATAGTAATGACTGCCATTCACTAAGTGATTGTTATTTGCCAGGCATTCTATAAACATTATTTAATTTAATCTTAACAAAGACCCAGTGGGATAGGTAAATTATGAGGCCATGTGTACTGAAGAAAAAGAAGCACAATGATATTAAACACTGGCGCACTCAATATAAAACTGGTTATATTATCCTGTTACTTCCTATTCTAAAATTAATTGATTATCCCCTCTAGGCATTGGGAAAGACAATCTCTGTATCTATAGGGAGTAATACCTTTCTGGGGTTTGGTACTGTGTGCAGTGGTTTTTAACAGCTGGGAGACTATAATTCTGAGAACCAAAAGATTTATTGTGGTGAACTTTGAGGCACATTATACATGTGATGAATGTTAGGAAGAGCCACACACCCACAGGAACCTTCCATATCAGGCAGTAACGTATTCTGATGTTACAGTTTGTATTCAGCTACTTTTATGCTTTTCTTTTAATAAGCTGAAGAAGAAAAGAAGAACAAAAGGAAGCATCCCACTATTGATTCATTTTTTTAAGTTTATTTACTTATTTTGAAAGAGAGAGCAAGGGAGAGACTAAGAGAGAGAGTGAGAAAGAGAGACTCCCAAGGAGGCTCCACACTGCCAGCATGGAACCCGATACAGGGCTTGAACTCATAAAGCATGAGATCACAACCTGAGCCAAAATCAAGAGCCAGACACTTAACTGACTGAGCCACCCAGGTGCCCCCATATTTCTTTTTTATTGTTCTTAGTGTTGAAAGTTGGAGAGGCAGTCATTCGAGTGGCTGCCATGGCTTGGTTTGTCACTGATAAGTGGAAACGTGCAAATTTCCCTTTTGGTGAAGATGTAAACAGAAGACATTTGGATGTCATTGCTCCTTTCAGATGAATACCAAACAAAAAGATAATGGGATTCTAAGGTGATCTCATCGTAGCTTCATTGTACTGAAAATATTTAGGAACTCCGAACGGTATCACATGAACCTAATAAAAGACCATAGCAATGTGGACCAGTTTACTAAAAAATCTGAGAAGACTGAATGGAAAAACAGTTGTATATTTTAATTATAATTCCTTTAGTATATTAAGTTTTATGATTTTTAAAATATCATCAACTATACTTATCTAAGGTTTATCTATCCAAAATCTAAAATTAGCAATCCAAAAACATTAACTATCCAAAAATTTAACTTCAATACTTGGAATTTCACTTTTAATGTAACATTTGTCTTGAAATATAATACCTCTAAGGTAAGTAACAAAATAAGTATAACTAAATTGATTCCATTATTTTGACTGGGGCAGCAGGAGGGTCACTGGCACAGAGAAGGCTCGAAAGAGGAAAGCAAGGATTGTTAAAGACAAACTTCACCCTGGAGGTGGTCCTCTATGAGTAGCAGCAAACTGGCTATTGAGTAAGACAAAGAAGGACCATCTGACAAGATAAACACTCTCCAAAGCCCTCTCCATGGAGACTCACTGGACCTGGAACTGGGTAGTTTCCCTTTTCAGTATTTGAGAACCAACACCCTAGAAAAGTAAGGAGAAGTTTCTCCTTCCACTGTGCCTCCATGTCTTTCCAGGGTGTTTCTCTAGGTTCCAAACAGAGAACCCTTTAATGCAATGAAACCTCTTCCGATGGGGCCTTAACAGTGAAAGATTAGTAAACAGAGACACTCACTACACACTTCTTGATGTTCTCTTATAATACATATTTTGGAAGCAAAATAAGAATAGAATTTAGTTTTTCATTGTAAAACTCTTTCTTATTTAGTAATCCATCTCTTAATTAAATTATAAGTTAGACACACTGGGAAATAATATATACAATTAAATTTGTAGAACAAATCCAATTCTATTTGGGGGTTCAAGTGTCTTTTTTGTTGGTGGTGCTGGTGTCCCAAACATTGTCAAAAAACAATCAATAGAGAAAGCTGATTGAATAAAATGCTTGTTCCTAAGAAGAAATAACTAGCTTGAGATTTCTGAATTACAGAGAATAGTCCGTTTTCCCTGTCAAGCCCATTCAGACATGTCATACTCTTCACAGTAATCAAGGCAGTCATCTTAATACTATACTCTTTTCCAAATTAAGTGCTTAGATTTCATCATCTGCACCACATTGTTGAACAATTACATTAGCCTTTATTCCCATTTCACATGTATCTGTAAAATGCATTAGGAAGCCATTTATGTTTCAAAGAGCGTTGGCATTCCAATTGCCTCTGGGTTATATCTTACTGGATTCTACTACCTTGTTCTAGGAAATTTAATTTAGCTTTCACTGCTTTGACTGGCTTCTCTTTCTCAACGGTTTTTCAACCTTGATTGTTCTTTTTCTCCTTTGTAAGATCAAAGGCCTATCTCCACTCTGGTACCATTTCCAATTACTTCCCAGGGTTATATAATTTTCTCAATTTTTCAGTCATGTGTTCCTTGAGTAATGCTTGGTTGTATGCTCTCTTTCTTCATTAAAAAAAAAGAAGAGTTGCCAGATGATAACTCTTCCTTTAATGATCAACCTTTTAAAACTCTCTATCTAAATTTTCTTTACCCCAAATCTTGTATTTAAGGCTGTGCTTTATTCACTTAGTGACTGACCCATGCAACATAATTCTCCCCTTTTACCTCCAGCCTTTTTCTTTGTATCCCTTCACCAGTCTTGTGATTTACTAACCTCTAAGTAAATATCCTACATGCTCTGGAAGATATAAAGGATTGGGGGGTTGTGAAAAATGGTCTCTTGAGGCTATTATCTCAAATCTATAGTTTCTAAATTTTTGGCTATATCTTTAACCATTTCCTGGTTCTATAGTTCTCTTAGATGAGTCAGAGTCTGCGGGCCATGGTATATTTTAAATCCACTTATCCTTATGGAACTTCACTGTTAGACTCCATAGAGATTGCTTAAGAGCATACGTGGTGCCAGTGCTTCCAGAATGTATCCTTAAATGGAGGCCTGCTCCAACACCAAATGAAAAACTTTGATACCTGCCAAACACCTGTCATATGCACAACCTATTTTAAAAAGTACAGAAAAAATACACCTAACCAAAGTGATGGACACTGACAGACTGGGCTTCAGCCCTGGGCAAATGCAATACGTTTAAGAAATTGTTCTTTCAAAATACTGCTGGTATTTTAATTTTAACGAAACAATTAAGCATATATAATCAAATCTTTATATTCTTCTTGTGCAATACGCATTGACCCTCTGGTTCAGGAGAAGCCGATTTAACAGAGTCTCCTAATCAAACTATGGAATGCATCCAGGAGTGTGCTAGAGCCACAAAAGTTGCTCACCGAAGTGTATTGTGCATATATCTTCCCAATAATAGTTTAAAATCAGCCATGATAAGACTATTTACACGATGGGACTTGACAAACGCAACATATCAGAACTTGTTTCCAGAGACACTATTGTTAAATATCTACCAGCACGCTGCTGGATTCATTTGGCTTAATAGCCACCACTAAAAGAAGCAATGTTGTTCCAAACCAGAAAGGAAGATAATGGAACGTATGAAAATTTGTATGTCTTATATGTTGATATTATCATCCTTTCTGGTGACTTTTGTGGTGGTATATACACCACAGACACATTGTGAATCCAGGTTGTTGAAATTCTTATAGGCTGACGAAACAATCAAATCGTCCTGATTCTTTGAGGGCATAATTAAATTGGTTCCAATTTGCCACCTGCAGTTAGCAACTAATGAACAGAAGAATTATACTATAAGATTTGACTGAATATCAAAATAACATGAATATTTTTCGTTAGTTTGCCAGAGAATTAGTGACTAGGTTGTCTATCCAACTCATACCGCAGAACCAGAAATTCTTTCTATCAAACACACATCCAATACAAAACCATTTACTGCACATCTTTGATGTCCAGAGCACACTGCTTTTTGAGATAACCAATTCCATTTATCCAGCTATAATTGTTAGAAAGTTCTTCTTTACATTGACCAGTATGCTCCCATTTAATTCTGTCTTTCGACCCTAATTCTGCCCTCTAGGCACACAGAATAAATCCTCTGCATGTTCTCCAAACTCCGAAGTGTTTGAAAGCAGTCATGATGAATATGCAAATATTTGACAGTGGGTTATGTGGGTTCCATGTGTTTCAGTTCTATAGGATTAAACATCCTTAGTTCTTTCCACTAATCCTCCTAGGGCATGGATTTCAGACACTTTATCAGCCCAGTTACATTCTCCTGGATATAATGCTGTTTGTTAATGTCTACCTCAAAATATGGTACATCGTACTCCAGGCAGGATCTATCTGGTATATAGGAATATGTTATAATATCCCCTCCCAAGCTGTGGATCCCCTATCCCTGAGTATACATTAAAAGATACAGTAACCTTTTAGACCTTGATCAATTTGTTTGTTCATGTTAAACTGATAGTAAATAAAAGAACAACAACAAAACCAAGCAAACAAACAAAGCCCAGGTAAATTAGGTCAGCATCATCATATAAATCAAAACTGTATACATCTCCAGGGCAAGAATCCTCTTCAGTGCTGGACATGACACACAGGGAGCAATCAATGAACTTTGTTCTTTAATTTGAATAAACCTCATCTTGTCATACTCAGATGTGATAAGCCTAACCCCTTAGTCTTCATCCAAGATATTATTTAAAAATTATATTTAACAAGACAAAGTCAAGTTCAGGATATCCTCTCAGAGTAGTGATCCTCAAGGAGAAAAGGGGGAGTTTCCCCTTCTTCCCACAACGAAACTTGGTATGTGCCACATCCCTCACTCCCAGCCTCACTGGTGTCCAAAAGAGCTAAGCATCACTGTTATTAGAGACATTTTCAACTGCTCAGATCACTAAAAATTGATGTATCCAACCATACTCTTATTAATTAATGAGTTCACATTTTATCCTTCCATGTAAAGAACATAAAAAATTTTGTCCAAGAAACTCAGAACTAAATCGGTGGTTTTCCAGTTGTGTCCATGGCCTCAGGACTCTGTGTCTCACCCCAGCTTTTATCTATTTTATAGCTTTAGATTTTGCATGGAATTTAATTTGACAAATGGACGTTCTCTCTTTAGTTAACCCAAGTGATGACTCTAGTAGTCGCTGCTCTCTTTCTTCAAGTGTACAGAGACCATCTGTTTAAATAATCCTTTCTAGAATATTACCTAGAATTAGATTTTTTTTAAACAATTCGCTTCCATTTTGATCATCTTTTGATTCCTTTCTCCATAGCTCTTCACACATATTAGACTGAGCAACCATAGCTTCAAGCCTTTTCATTGCTTGAGACCAAGTTTTTTCACTGCTTGCGTCCCCAGACCCGGGGATGCTTACATAAAACAGCTGAGTACCATCTCACTGTCTCCCCATCTATTTTATTTTATTTTATTTTATTTTATTTTATTTTATTTTATTTTATTTTATTTTATTTTATTTTACCTTATCTTATCTTATTATTTTATTTTATTTTATTTTATTTTATTTCAGAGAGAGGAAGAATGCATGAACAGAGGAAGAGAGAGAATCTTAGGCAGGTTCCATTCTCAGCACGGACCCCTATGTGGGGTTCCATCCCACAACCCTGGGATCATAACCATGGGACCATGACCTGAGCTGAAATCAAGACTCACACACTCAACCAACTGAGCCCCCCAGAGACCTCCATCTCTTTTTTATATGTTAAATCCTTGCTAATGTTTCTGGTCTCCCTTCTGGTTTGAAGGTTTTATCCTTGATAGAGACTATGGAATCAGAATAGGAGGTAAATGATTCCTCTTTGTGTCTTTGTATCTACCCTTCCATTTCAATTGTCTATCTTTTCCTCCTCCCTGCTACTTCTGTAACTTGCGCGTGTATTTTGTTACCCTCCCCACACTGTAGCTTCTTTATTGCATGGTCATCTCTCCACCAGACTGGAAGCTGTTTAGATAGCAGAACTCTCATACATCTGTAAATCCTGACACCTAGTACAAAGCCTGGCAGTATATCATAGTGATTAAGTATTCATTCATTCCTTCATTTGTTCGTTTGTTCACAAAAATATTTCTTTATCAATTACTATGGAACTGCGTTAACAAGGTGCTAGGGATACAGTGATGAACAAGACAGGTTTGGTCTCTCCTCTTATTGTGTACACATTGTGATGGGGAAGATATACACAAAACTAATCACCAAAAATAATATATTATTACAAAATTAGGCAGCATACTATGCTGATTAAATGCAGGCCAGAGTGAATGAATTAAGTCAGCTGAGAAAATCAAGACTAATATGTTAGTTAGCTTGTTCTGCTGGCATTTCCAATAGAAAGTCCACCACTGGGGCACCTGGGTAGCTCAGTCGGTTAAGCATCTGAGTCTTGGTTTCTGCTCAGGTCATGATCTCACACTTCACGACTTCAAGCCCGGTGTCAGGCTCCATGCTGGCAGTGTGGAGCCTGCTTGGGATTCTTGCTTTCCCTCTCTCTGCCCCTCTCCCGCTTGCTCTCTCTGTCTCTCTCGAAATGAATAAACTTAAAAAAAAAAAAAAAAGAGAAAGTCCACCACTACATGCTCACAAAATAGGTACCCAAAGGAAATGCCATTGTTTCAGCTCGTTTCCTGTTTTCCTCTTTTCTGAGCTCTTGTTCTCTGTGTCTGAACCATATTTTTCATTTCCGAATGAGCTAAATCTAAGGAAACTTGTACTGCTCTTTCGTCTGCTACCCCACAGTACTGAGATTGGCTCTTGGAATGTGGCTGCAACCATATGTTTTTTTTTTTTCTTCTTCTGTATAGGGTTTCGCTATTCCTCTAAGAATGTTTACTCTAAATTGTCTTGAGACCCTGGCTTTTCTTTTGAGGTAAAATAGACTTGAATGTGATTCTCAGTACAATCGCTAATAAGCTAGACTCTGGCAAATTATCTTCTCAAGGCTCCGATTTTCTGAACTGTTAAAAAAAATTGTTTTTAAAGTTGTTTTGCAAATTAGATGAGATAATCTATATAAAGTATGGAACCCAATGACTGGTTTTCATTATATGGTTGCTTGGGTCATCCTCAACAACATTATCATCACTATAATAGGCAGTAATCAGTGTTTATGGAATTGAATTTTTTTTTCAGATTCTTATTTCTTTCCACTATCATTTTTACATATGTTAATAACTTTGTAATAAACAGGAGTCTTTACTACTAAGAATGCCTTTTAACTGCTGAAAGGAAGTGTTTTTATTTTTGTGGGTTTTTGTTTTGTCGTTAGCATTTTAGTCAATCCACATTTTCAGTACCGTTTCCCTCTCTGTATTCACTTTGCATTGAATTAGTTTTCTCAGGAACTTAATTCACCCCAAATTTCATCTCATTGGAATTTATGGTGGAATTCATCCACTACATGACATGACCAAAAAAAAAAAAAAGTGGGGAATTGAATGCTGACTTTCACTTGAGCCCCCCTTTCTCCATACTTGACCTAAGGCAGTCTGAGAATCATTCCACTGATTCTGACTGTAATGTATCCCATCCTTTCAGTGTTTTTAGGTGGGCAAGTATTTTATTCTACTGGGCTTTAGGAACTATTTGCTCTTATTTATTGGTACAAATCAGACAGATTTGCAAAATTAATGTGTTTAAGTTCTATCTCTTTAAAAAAAGTTATAGTCCTTTCTTTCAATTGTAGAAGGAGTCTGGACAAGTTACACAGTGACTCAAGAACTAAGTCTCATCATAATTATCATTCTTGGAACAAAGCAAGCACACACGCACTCACACACTCAAGTCCTTGACCTTGAGATTCTTCCAATGTAATATAAAGAAATGCACACAAATGTAGGATAAATCTAAAATAAGATACAGATAATTTAATCAAATCCTGAGTTAAGTCGTTACTTATCACCTAAAGTGACTAAGAGAGGAAAATACAGGAGCTATTCTCTAGAGGCCTACAGTTTATTTACTTTTTGTTCTTTCGGTTCTTATGGACCGAAATAGGAAGTGATCCTGTACGAGTCCACTCATCTGGATAACTTGCAGGCCAATAAAAGCGCCGTCTCTGTCCCATCTCACACCTTTGAAGCTATTGTTGTTCAGTAGTTCCAATGAACGATGCTGTTCAATCAGCATTAACTGACATTCCCATCATATCACATACCTACACGTAAAGGGAACAGTTCAGATATTCTCTTGGCAACTTTCAGGTGTGTAACAGTTTCATGAGCTGCAGTCACCATGCTGTACCTTAGATCTCCAGAACTTATTCATCTTTTTTTTAAGTTTATTTATTCATTTTGGAGAGAGAGTGAGCAAGCAAGCACAAGTGGGGGAGGGACAGAGAAAGGGAGAGAGAGAGAATCCCAAGCAGGCTCTGTGCTGTTCACGTGTGCCGGACATGGGGCCCTACCTCATGAACCCTGTCATCATGCCCTGAGCTGGAATCAAGAATCGATCACTTAACTTACTGAGCCACCCTGGTGCCACTGTAATATATGGATTTTAAAGATCATTTACACTCAATAGGTTTGGCTTGGGTTTTAAAGGAGCAAATGGGCAAGACTGCAGGAGGGACTGGGGAAGCAGGGTATCTCTCAATGGCCACATACCACACCAGAAGCTGTGAGGAAGGGAAGAGAAGGCAACTGAGAAGGATGAACTTGAATATTTCCAATCTTTGATGGAAATAGCAGAGATGAGGGGCAACCGGGTGGCTCAGTAGGTTAAGCGTCCGACCTCAGCTCAGGTCATGATCTTACAGTTTGTGAGTTCAAGCCCCATGTCAGGCCCTGTGCTGACAGCTCAGAGCCTGGAGCCTGCTTCAGATTTTGTCTCCCCCTCTCTCTGCCTCTCCCCCGCTCATGGTCTGTCTCTCTCTCTCTCTCTCTTTCTCTCTCTCTCTCTCAAAAATAAACGTTAAAAAAATTTTTAAAAGAAATGACAGAGACGATAATGGGGAGGTGAGGAGAAAACCTTGCCAGATCATTTCAGTGTTAAAATGATATTTTAAAGTCTGGATTAGGGCCTCTGTGGGCTCGTAAACAAGAGTGAAAGCAGTATGTAGCTCTGTGTGAAGAGATTTTAGATGCTTAACTGAATTTTTATCTTGAAATGAAATTGTTTATTGTAATTTAAATATATAGGAATAAGAGATGCAGATTACATTTCTAAGAGCACTTATATTTGGAGTAAGCATCATCTGTAGTTTCAGATAGCTTTTTAAAAACTTTTAAATTTAGGGGCGCCTGGGTGGCTCAGTTGGTTAAGCTTCCGAGTTCGGCTCAGGTCATGATCTCATGGTTTGTGAGTTAGAGCCCCATGTCGGGCTCTGGGCTGACAACTCGGAGCCTAGAGCCTGCTTCGGATTCTGTGTCTCCCTCTCTCCCTGCTCCTCCCCTGCTTGTGTTCTCTCTCTCTCAGAAATGAATAAACATTAAAAAAAATTAAAGATTTTTAGATTCCAATTGGTAATTCATGTTCCCCTAACAATTTCATTGATGTGTTAGCAGCCATTAATTTTTTTAAAAAAATCAAACCCTGTTGATATAAAATGAAGGGGTTTTCATTGTTTTTTGATGATAACTGGTTACACAAGGTAGCATAAATAAAGAACACGGATTAAATAGGAAGGAAATACAAAATGAATCATGTTGACCAAGTCCTGGATGTTCTCCATTGGCTGTAGAATCAGACCTTGATGAGGTTCATGTAGGCAAAGAATTAGTGAAAACAAATCTAAATGTCACAAAGGTGACAAGATGGGAAAAGTAATGCCTCCTATTTGTTAATACAGCTTTATCTATCACGGGAGATTGAGTATGTGCTAGGCAATTACACACTCGAATCTCTTAGAAAATCAGATCTTCACAGAAGAAAGATGCTTCTGTTAGCAAATAACAATTAACAAAAATGATAATAGCAATCGGTCAGAGTAACATCCTAGCACTGGACATCACAGAAACATGGAAACAGCTTAACCTCTACGTACATAAAGAAATGTAGGGGCGCCTGGGTGGCTCAGTCGGTTAAGCGTCCCACTTCCACTCAGGTCATGATCTCACGGTGCGTGGGTTCAAGTCCTGCATGGGGCTCTGTGCTGACAGCTCAGAGCCTGGAGCCTGCTTTGGATTCTGTCTCTCTCTCTGCCATTCCCCACTTATGCTCTGTCTCTCTGTATCTCTCTCTCTCTCTCTCACTCAAAAATAAACAAACATTTAAAACATTTTGGAAAAAAAAATAAATGCCAGCGAAGGAAATGCATTGCAGATCACACTGAAAAACAAAACCTAATAAAGGACAAGGCCCATCTTTGCAAGAATACAGATTTGAGCTCTGAATTATTAAAAAATATAATTAGTGGCTTCTGAAAATGCAGTTTAGAGGCCCACTGTAATACACTTTAATACATACTTGCTACTGGCTTGTTGCCTCTTCTTGAGGGCAAAGCCCAGTCTTCTATTTGTTTTAGAGTAACCTGTTCTATGAATGTTGCACAAGGTGAGCAAACATTTTTAATACATTTTAACTTGGAAAAGGAGCAATGTCTTGCAATAGAGTAGCACGTGACCCCGAATGTCACATGGTCACACCTGAGCCAATGGTTCCTGAAGTTGGCTTTGTTATACAAGTGCTTTGAATTACAAGCATGTTTCTGGAATGAATTATGCTTGCAATCCAAGGTTTTACTCTATTCAGAGTTTTCCGGTTTGTGATTTTTGGTCAATAATAAATATTTTTATCTAAATGTTGGACTTTTCCTATGAAGACAGGAGAATGGTGTCTGATGTCGCCAGAGTAATTTAACTGTTGATGAACCGTTGTTAAGATGAAGAATAGCATGGTAATATTACAATTAATGAAGTTTATGAAGTAACAAATTTAAAAATTAAAGAATCAAAATAGCCTTTATGTTTAGAATAAGCCCTTACAGAACTTCTGCATGTATTCCTGTGCTGCTTCTCAGGATACATTTCTTGCTCCTATTCAGAGAAAACATCTCTTTCTAAATGCTTTTTTATGAAGGAAACATAATGTGCTGATATAACAGTAAGAAGTGAAATACTGATTCAGGGTTTACTGATGGATGAAATTCATTTAGAAAGGACATATAAATAGAAGCAGAACAGTTATGGGTCTAGGAGACACAGCTGTCCACATGAGCTATGATGCAGAAGGTATTGCTTTGAGCACAGGTTCACGTGAACTCCTTTGAGGGCCAAGTTTATTGTTTCAGTTGCCCACTGGCGAGAGCCTGCCGGCACTGCCCTCTGCTCCTTGTCTTTCTGATAGCATGCTGACCTGACTGATGGCTTCATATCAGGCCCTCATTCTTGGAATGTTCTGTAGAGTGACCATGTTTGGAATCCCAATAGCGCAGTGCAGCACAATGTTATTTCCTAGTTCATGGTTTTGCTGGTGCCTAAGAGACAGTCGTTATTTCAAGGACATGTTTGCTTATTTAGGTGGCAGTGGCTTCCACTAAGATGCTATCACCTCTGAACAGGACACATTTATTCCACCATCAGAGCTGCCCATCACGAACTGAGTCTAAAGACAGCTTTCACTGATGGGCCTCTGTAACCTTTGGTTTTTTTTCACATCGTACTGGCTAAAAACTCTAACAACTATAGCTCCTTACATTAGGAGGTTAAGAGTTCCAATTAAGTCTTCTGTTATCAGTACATTTAAAAGCCTATCATTTGGATGCCTTGTTTTTTCTTTCCTGTGACTTCTCTAAAGAGAAAAATAAAAGGAAATAATATGAACCACAAACACTTATGGATTATGGACACATGATGTTTTATAATAGTTTTATTCTGGGGAGCCTGGGTGGCTCAGTTGGTGAAGTGTCTGACTTTGGCTTAGGTCATGACCTCGCAGTTTGTGGGTTTGAACCCCGCATCGGGCTCTGTGCTGACAGCTCAGAGCCTGGAGCCTGCTCCTGATTCTGTGTCTCCCTCTCTCTCTGCCCCTTCTGCTGCTCACACTCTGTTTCTCTCTCAAAAATAAATAAACATTAGGGGCGCCTGGGTGGCTCAGTCGGTTAAGTGTCCGACTTCGGCTCAGGTCATGATCTCACAGTCTATGAGTTCAAGCCCTGCATCGGGCTCTGTGCTGACAGCTCAGAGCCTGGAACCTGCTTCCAATTCTCTGTCTCCCTCTCTCTCTGCCTTTCCCCTGCTCATGCTTTGTCTCTTCTGCTCTCAAAAATAAAATAAAACACTAAAAAATAAATAAATAAATAAATAAACATCAAAAAATTATAAGAGTTTTATTCTTATCAAGTGTAAAAGTAGGGAGTTGAGACCCTGCCGATGCTAAGTCTATTTGCTGCTTTGTATTTCTAGATGACCAAGAATGGCACGGTGGAATCTGAAGAAGCCAGCACTCTTACAGTGGATGACATTTCTGATGATGATATTGACTTAGACAACACGGAGGTAGACGAGTACTTCTTTCTACAACCCCTGCCAACAAAAAAACGGAGAGCGCTGCTGCGGGCCTCCGGGGTGAAGAAGATTGATGTGGAAGAGAAGCATGAGCTGCGCGCCATCCGCCTCTCGAGAGAGGACTGTGGCTGCGACTGCCGAGTGTTCTGTGATCCAGAAACGTGTACCTGCAGCCTGGCCGGCATTAAGTGCCAGGTAAGCACTTGGGTTTCAAGGACTCCAAAGATGAGACATTGCACCCCACCCCCCATGTGACATATAATGAAGTTTCTCACACACAGAAAAAAAACTTTGGAGCAAGGCAAGACATATGGTTCAAGAGAAAAATACTACTGCAAGGACATTTATGGGTATACATAAGATGCTGACACATAAAATACAACGCGAGATCGACTGTAGCTAAGTCGATCAGAATTATGTCCTCCTGGATTCATTTATTGCATTAAGCTTACTGTGGGTTTTTCACAAGCACTCAGAGAGATCACGACACCTCTGCGTTTGAGTTTGTATTTTCTGATCCATCTATGGGGTACACAATTATGATAGGTTCTGAGAGGTGGCATACACTGGTGGAAAAATTACATGACCGGGACTAAAGGAAACAGAGTTCTACTCCTGGCTCTGCTTTTTGCCAGCTTTGTGAAATTGGCAAGTCAGGTACACTTTTTTCTGGGCTTGGTTTCCTCCTCTCAAAAGTGAAGGGGCTGGACTAGATCAGAGGTTGGCAAACAGTAGTTCACAGGCCAAATCTGGCCTGCCGCACCTGTTTGGTTAAGTAACATTTTAGTGAAGCCCGGCCATTTTGTGTTCCTTTGTTCGTTTGTTCTGGCTTTGTCCATGACTGCTTTCACGCTTTTACAGCAGCAGTGAATAGTTGCCAGAGACACTGTATGGCCCACAAAGCCTAAGATATTTATTCTCTGGCCCTTTATTTAAAAAAGGGGAAGAGAAAAGAAAGGAAGGAAGGAAGAGGGAGGGAAAGAGGAAGGAGAGAAGAAAGGGAGAGAGAAGAAGGAAGGAAGGAAGAAAAGAAGGAGGGAGGAAGGAAGGGGCAAGAAAGGAAGAAAGAGAAGGAAGGAAAGGAAAGGTGGGGAAAAAAAGGAAAGGAAAGATGGGAAGGGGAAGGAAGGAAGGGAAAAAAGAAAAGAAAAGGTAAGAAAAGAAAGAGACAAAAGAAGAATTTACCAACCCCTGGAATAGGTTCTCAAGTCCCATACATCTCTACCATTAATGCCTCGTGATTAGTTAGGTGTCTTTATTTTACAAGGAAACTTGGCTTTTTTGATAAGGACAGCCACTCTGGCAGCCAACAAGAGAGGATGATTGTCATCAGCTAAACAGCTTGCATAAGGTGGATGAATAGAAAAGAAATCCATGGGTAAGAAAACAGCTATAGAGTCTGGCCGTGATCTCTGCCCCTGGTTTTTACGGAATCCAGGATGACCGTGCGGGAGTGTGCCTTCTCCTCTGCAGGAAAGGAGACTCCCCCGCACCTGGAGGAGGGACAAGCAGGGAAGATTCTCTCTGGCTGCCCATGTTGCGATCTGCATACAGGTTACTTGGTAAAGTCTGACACAATTAGCGAATATCTTGGGAGTGCCCCTGGATCGCTGAGAATTGCGCCCATCACCTGAGTGATGAGTTCGGTCCAGTGACACTCGCTGAACCCAAACAGTCTAGCAACAGAGTCCAGTCTCTCTAGTTCTGGGATATTGATTACACGAACATCCCTTTCCCTCGAGAAGCTTATAGTCTACCGGAGTGGGGAGGGGCGAAGGAAACCCAGGACCTAAATGCCCGGGTCCTCCAGTCACGGTCATAACTGCGCGTAACTGTCACAGCCCTGCAGTACGCATACATGCACCACGTACCAAGGACCCAAACAATGAGAAGAAAAACCAATGAGAACTAATTAGCAGGCTGCATGATACTAAGTGGTGACAATTTGGACACCTCAAGCAAAAAAGTTCATTTTATAATAAGCAAAAAAGAGGAGGATGCCTAGTCTGGAAAATGTCATATAATTTAGATTAAAAATAGCAGGTAGGGATGGGGGTGGTAAATTCGTGTAGTTTAAACTGGGCTGTGAGCCGGCATGCAATAGAAGTGAAGGGGACACCTGGGTGGCTCAGTTACTTCAGCTCAGGTCACGATCCCACAATTTGTGAGTTCGAGCCCCTGGCGGGCTTTGGGCTGACAGCTCAGAGCCTGGGGCCTGCTTCAGATTCTGTGTCTCCCTGTCTCTCTGCCCCTCCCCCATTTGCACTGTCTCTCTCTTCAAACTAATAAACATTAAAAAAAAGAAGAAGAAGAAGTAAGGGAGCTTGGGGAAAGAATGGACTTCGAAAACATGAGAGCAAAAGTAATAGGATCGAGAGAAGGGAGGAGAGGGGAGAATGGATAAAGAAGAAAGCGGGAGATGGGTCAATGAACTAAAACTCCACACTTAAATAACCATAACACATTTGTATTTTGAATATAGGTTTTAAAGCTATAGGTTAACTGTAATGTTTGAAGTCTTCACTTCCCCTTTGCAAAGTCTCTTTGCAGTTTGATTGTCACTTGTTCCGGCACAAGTGGGATTAAACAATCCCGGCTTGGAAGGGCTTGCCCAGAGGTACCGGGTTTTTATTTGGTTTGTAAGAGTTCCACGGGGCTAATCTGTGTTCTTCCTTCCAAGGTGGATCGAATGTCTTTCCCATGTGGCTGCACTAAAGAAGGATGTAGTAACACAGCAGGTAGAATTGAATTTAATCCCATCCGTGTCCGGACTCACTTTTTGCACACAATAATGAAACTCGAACTGGAGAAGAACCGAGAGCAGCAAATCCCCGCGCTGAACGGCTGCCACGGCGAGATAAGCGCCCCCAGCGGCTCCATGGGCCCCGTGGCGCACTCCGTAGAGTACTCGATCGCCGACAACTTCGAGATTGAAACCGAGCCCCAGGCCGCGGTGCTGCACCTGCAGTCGGCCGAGGAACTGGACTGCCAAGGAGAGGAGGAGGAGGAGGAGGAGGACGGCAGCAGCTTCTGCAGCGGTGTCACCGACTCCAGCACCCAGAGCTTGGCACCCAGCGAGTCCGACGAGGAGGAGGAGGAGGAGGAGGAAGAGGAGGAGGAGGACGACGACGACGACGACGACGACGAGAAAGGGGACAGCTTCGTGGAAGGTTTGGGGACCCACGCGGAAGTCGTGCCTCTTCCTTCAGTCCTCTGCTATTCCGACGGCACCGCCGTTCACGAAAGCCACGCAAAAAATGCTTCTTTTTATGCCAACTCTTCGACCCTGTATTACCAAATAGACAGCCACATTCCAGGAACTCCTCCTAGCCAGATCTCCGAGAGCTATTCCGAAAGAGATGCTGTGAAGAACGGTACCCTGTCGCTGGTGCCTTACACCATGACCCCGGAGCAATTCGTGGACTACGCGCGGCAAGCCGAGGAGGCCTACGGCCCTTCCCACTACCCCGCCGCCAACCCCTCGGTCATCGTGTGCTGCTCCTCCGCAGACGGCGACAGCGGCGTGCCCTGCAGTAGCTTGTATCCCGAGCACAGGTCCGGTCATCCCCAGGTAGAATTTCACTCGTACTTGAAAGGCCCCTCCCAGGAAGGGTTTGTCTCTACACTGAATGGTGACAGTCACATTGCCGAGCACCCCGCGGAAAATTCTTTGAGCCTGGCGGAGAAGAGCAGGTTGCACGAGGAGTGCATCAAATCGCCCGTGGTGGAGACCGTCCCCGTTTAGCAGCGTAGATTATTCTAGGACCAACTCTTCTTCTCTGATTGAAAAGCACTGTATTTAATTGGATTTCCTGGGCCCATGGTTGTTTAAACTGAGGACCAAGAAAACCCGGACTGTGGTGAATCTTCCAGACTGTATTTTGTTTTCTCCTTTCCGGCTACACGACTGTGGCGTTGCACAAATACAGTCTCTATGAGGATTTTAAAAGATTTCGGACTGTTTTGATAGAAAATGCTAATTAAAAAAAAAAAAGCTTATCTCACAGTTGCCTACCTGTCAAACTGTGTGAAACCTGCCAAGCTGTGTAGATCAGAGCTCCAAGTTTTGGATGTTTTGGAATATCGGGCCTGTGCAAGATTGTTAACTAAGACTGGGAAATAATAAGATTTAGAGTCCTAATTTTCGATAAATCCGAAGATGACAGTGACTTTTTAATGTAAAAGTAATTATTGTAAGCAAAAGATTTAATCGTTCCATGTGTATTTTATTTATGGTAGTTAGAAGTCATGTTTTGATGAAAATGAACAGTAGCATGTTCTTTTAAGCTGAAGATGCATAGTTAGTACCACCGAGCATGCCCACATGGATTGCATCTGGAATCCATTCACGTTTTTATGATCATGACTGATCAGATTTGCAAATACTTTCTTAAGGGTGAAATAGGCCTATTTTTGCTATTTTGGACAAATAAATGAGTCTATATGTGCAGGTCCTTACACAGTTTTCTCTAAAGTTAAGAGTTAGGACAATCCTCTGGTGAGGGTCTAGTTCAGTGCCCTCCCTCAGTTGACTCCAGAGATGGAGGTAGAAGGAATTGCCTTTCTTTTTTAAACAGCATCATCTTGGTTCTTAGCTTGGACACAGCACCTTTAAACTCTACTCCCCTATATCGAAATGCACTTTAGTGCCCCTTCATGGTACCTTGTGAGGGGTGGGGACTGAGAACTCTTTGAGATGAAAAGTTAAAAAAACAAATTTTTTTTTTAGTCTGTAACCATTATAAGGTTCATAGAATTAATATAGAGGAATCATCCAATGATAACTTTATGAAGGGAAAATGACCTGTTTTCCTTCGCCACTCTGAAGACCTAACTCGGTAAAAGCAGAGGAGGCAGAGGAAACGTGGAAGAGAGACATCCTCAGCAGCCAGCCTTCTCTCCAGCGTGGTCAATCCGTCTCTACACAATGAGTATGTAAGGAGATTTCCTTGTAGTGACTAGCCGATCAAAGTGGGGGCCTCTACCCAAATACTCAACTAGGCCTTACTTTTCTGAAGCATTTTGATTTCTCTTGCCTGGGACAATTAGCAGAACAGTCCAGAATGCATTGAATACTTTCTAATTACCTCACGTTCTCTTATTAAAGGGGACAGATAGAAATAAAACATGCACTCCCCACCTTTAGATTATCTGCACTTGGTTTGTCGGAGGACTTCTAAGATCCCGTTTTCCTGTACATTGATTTAGGTAACTAAATAGTTTGTTCTACCTTTTTTTCCCCAATGCAATATAACTATTTTTTGACCTTCTGTTGTTATACCATTTCACATTTTATGCCTCCTTGAAATGTGGACATGCCTTGCTATATTCAGTGACTGCATCGCTAATTTTTATGTCTTTTAGACTTAGATGTTTAGAAATATGGATATAAATATATTGTAGATCTCGATTTCTTAAAAAATACTATTTTATTTAATTGAACTTAAAAATGTTTGATCTCGAGAAAGTCCTCCAATGGAAAAGTTTCTACTAAAACTTGATTTGGGGAAAACATGTTTACTTGGCAGCTCTTCCACTGTGCAGTTGGTTCCTGCCCTTTGTCCCCCCCACCACAGGGCCAAATTTATAACCATTAATAGTAACATTAAAGGAACTTTGGGTTCGTCCTTATGGAAGGAGCAGTAATGAGGGCAGGGATGTTCCTTTTGAATGATATGCCCTTCGTGCTAATCAGATTGAGGTTTAACTCAAATCTCGGTGTATATCTCATGTTGTCTACAAAGTTACACTTTTTAGTGCTTGATTTCCAAAATTATTTCCTTTACCAATACAATCTAAAGAGCACCGGCCCAAAGAAAAATGATAAAAGTTCTTCATTTAGGCATGTGGGAAAAAAAAATCACACGTGCCATATTTGCTGGACCCTGCAAGCCCTTGAAGTATTTACCTGTGAAGCAGTCAGCTTATTCTTGGAACACAGACTGTGGCAAAATGGGGAAAAAGTGACTCTGGTTGGGGCAGAGGTGAAGGGTAGAATATCAATCCAGTTTCTGAAAGGATAGATACGTAATTTAGTTCAGCTTTCTATTCACAGGTAGGTCGATGCCTATTTGTTTATGTTTGGCTAGGTCTCTGTTTCGTAGCTTCATTTCCAAAAGGATGCTTAACCTTGAAACGGGCAAATAAAAAAATCAGAGCTTTCTCCCTGTTTTTTCCAATTGGGGTTGAAAGTCACTGTGCACAGAAGGATTAACCTTCCAAGCATGAATTCCATTCCAGATTTACATATATGTATAACTTAACCCCTAAACATCTCCCACAAACTATATACGCAATTTACCTATTAAAACACTCCCATATAACTCAAACACGCACACACACCTACACACACGGGCGCACACGTGCGCACACACACACACACATACACTAGATGTATATCACACACTGGAGAATGAGAGATTTTAGGCAATGGCCAATAATGAATACTGTATGTTTTTCCCACCCTAGAATCGGATTGGGTTTTATGATCTAAAAATAAGGTCTAGAAAAGAGGATGATTTGTAAAGCTATCGTTTGAAACTGTTGGGTCAAAGTTGCATATAATACTAATGATGGAATCATTTCATTGTTACTTCCTTTCCCAGAAAACCTGAGAGAGCACAGTGTTCCGTCTGACTTTTTTTTTCCATTAATAGCCCTTCTATTCAACAAGAACTGCCCACATGCCAGGAGAGTGCTACCGTTTTTGCTGAGCTTTTTTAAATGGGGATCAAGCTAGATGCAGCCAGTTGGGATACTTAAGATCTTTATACTAAGACACAATGACATCTGACCTTCAGCTGTTGTATTTCCCCCATAGTATATCTAACCAAATTATTGCCTTTTTTTGACACACAGCTTTTTAATTGTTCCCTGCCAATGGCAAAGCTTGGTGCTTTGGTCCCTGTTGTTTTAGCACCAGCCCTATACTTTTTATTAGGGCTTAATTCCCAGTTATAATCCTGGCCAGATTGATTTGCAAATCAAGTGGCTGGAGCAGCTTGCATTTCCTTTGTCATACTGGTTTCCTTGGGGAGAAAGAAGTCCATGAAAGAGATTTACCTGAACTCCCCGCCCCTCCATCTCTTATTCCTTGATTATTAAGACATAAGTAAAATTTGTTCGATTCGTGTCTTTTGTTAATTGGGTGATATAGATACTTTTTAAAAACTAGTCTTTTCTTTGTGATAAAACTATATTTTTCCCAGTGTTCCAGTCACATATAAAATGTGAAATTAATATTTATCGGAGTCATAAAATCTTCACAATCATATATGGCGCAGCAATAACCCCCCTCAAAAAAAAACCTATGAGTTATAGAAACAGTGGCCACAAAACAATCAAGAAGCAAAGAGATTATAAGTGGTTTTTTATTTTTTTGCACTCTAACAGATGACTTGTAGGCAAAATTCTGCTGTGGTTATCATTAAACAGGAAAATGCATCATGATTTATTTCCTGTAAGTTGATACATCATTGGCTCTTTGATTAAACTTCTGATATTGTACAAATTTATAATCCTTTCATCTTAATATTTAGAATTTACTAAGTATCAACTCTGTCTTTCAACAAATATTTATAGAACACCGACTCCATTAGGAGTGTTCTAAGTGGTAAAAAGAGGAGGTAAAGCACTACACATTCCAAGAGAATAATCGAGCCTCACTGTAATTCTTTTCACGTGTGATTTTATGTGATCTTAGAAAAAGTGACATCAATTCTTGTCTAATTATATGCAAACTATAACTAAAAGGCCACTTCTTTTTCCTGAGTTAATGGAACTCACTGGATGATCTTTTTTCCTCTCCCCCTATCCAAAATTTCTGAATTAAATCAACTCAACTAGAAGAGCTGAATCGAATGAAAAAGAGATTTTCAGCTAATTGCTTCTTCGGTGTTAGATCTATATTAGTGATGCTAAATTTAACTAGCAAACTCCTACCAGATAGTTTCAAGGGCTGGTTGACTCATACATAAACCAGGAAACATTTCAGGAAAACTTTGAGACAATGATGTAGAACACAATCACTTTTACTTCTATTTATATACAGCCTAAAAAATTAGCAAAACCATAGTTCCAAATTCCAAAGGCTTTGCCTTGTAGCCTGTAGAAAAGGGAGGTCATCCAACCCACCTCACTATGGCTGGGATTACAAAACCATCTATAGCAGGTGGAAAATGGACATTCTCAGAAGTCAGATAGAGGCTGCTTTTTTAAAAGGTACCACAAAGCCATCCATTTCTCCAAATATGACTTAATCATTCTCTTTAATAATGACATCTGCTCTTTATTCTCTCAAGAAGAGTCATTACTGTAGTCAGTGTATAAAATACCAACCTTAAGTGGGAAGTACCTTCTTGCTTTCAAAGGCAAGACTTGACTGTAATTTGAAACCAGAACTATCTATGTATTCTTACCACAACCAACATGGAAACTTTAAAGCCTTAATCACTCTTGGTTCTAACACGAATTTGCAACTCTGATTACATTATTCTTTCTGAGATCTGCTAACTTGTGCTCAAGTAACTTAAATGCCTAAGCCAAATACCACAGCTTTGCACAAATACTACCGCTCAACAGATGTTTTCTGTAGCATTAAAGAATTTAATTGACTTAATTTAATGGAATATCAGCAATTAAAAAACCCACTAAAATTATGAAAGTTTCAAGGTGGGGTGAGGATGGAATAAAGCGTAATAAGTAAGTGGCAGTGTCTCCCAGGAACCATAAAGTTTCAGCAAAGCTGAACAGCTAGAATTTTAACCAGAGAAACTAGATTCACAAATGGCAGCCTGAAACCTAGAAGGGACAGTGACAGTGTGGAAACTCAGAGCCCAGTTGGTGTTCATATGGGCTGCCCACCATCCACATAGATTATGTCTTACTATCTAAAAATCATTCGATGCTTGCTTTAAAAAAATACAAACATCGAGCTGTAATATGCTAAAGGAACTATTTTTAAGATTTAGACACATTTTATATAAAAATGACTGACAGACTATTGTCAAAAGTGATGAATATGGAAATAAAATAGCTCTTTAATATTTTACCTGTCAAATCTGCATATTTAATGTGACTTTTTAAAATAGTCACTCCTGAGTTTCACTTCAACTTCTCTCAGCTTTCATACTAGACCATGAGACCCCCTTCCAACCAACCAGTGTGGGGGCGGGGGTGAAAGGGGTTCATAGGTTTTTTCTTATCAGAAATTCAAATTCAAAGTTGGTGTAACCTGGGTTTTACCTGGTGAGTGGTCTTGGGGTTAGTCTAACTTTACGCTGCCTGACAGTGGTAATTCAGACAGAATAATTGGAAGTAGGAAGGTGAATACGACGAGACTTAAAGCCTAAACCAGCTCATTCTTTATATGCAATGACTATAATCTAATTAACATATAGCCTGGAATTTTAGTAAATACAGGTACATGTTACCTTCATGGAAAATGAAGGAATTTCAAAAATTTAAGTCATATTGTTGACTACGTTCTTTCACTTCTGATAAATATATACAGGGTAATTGTTTCTTCTTTGATACTTTATATTTGCTTATAGTTCAAGAAAAGCCAACTCTAAAATAAAATGGTGTCATTTTATCTCATAAGTTTCTGGCAGAACTAAAGTTTCAAAAGAATATGATAGAATTTATTTTGGACAGTATTTGCATTGAATGTGCTAATGATGTCATTCCTGTCTTTGCATTACTCATTACCATGGTGATCAAATCAGTTCAATAATTCTTATTTTACTGACATTACGAGGTCATTTAAATATTTTAAGGTAATGTATATTGATTCGAAGGATTTAGGAAAAGACAAATTTATGATAGAAATTTGCCTGGCGTTTGTCTAAGTTAATTTATGTGACCCGACTGAGTGATTCTGGTTGTAATTTTGGAATAACTCTTTTGTTAGATATCCCTTTCCTTCTGCTTTTGGCTTTCTCCTAGTATTTTTATCTGGCTCAGGAGGATCTTAAGTCATTTATCATTAAGTATTTGGAAGGAAATTGATTTAGAAAATATCTCTTTAAAAATTATCCAGGAGCTTCTGTTACCAGAGATTTTTATCAAGTCTTAGTGCCATGCTAGGTAAGACCCCAAACACCCTCGTCAGGAATGTGGCCTCCAAATACGGTTTTGTTGTTGTCTCTATATGGGAAACCTACTAAAAATTAGATAAAATTTTTTAACTTTAACATAATTTATCCAATTTTGTTTTTCTTCTTCTTATGTCGGTCACCAAGCTTTTCTTCTTAGCTCTTCTAAACCTAAGAAATGAACTGCCTGAGGTTATTATTTTCTTAATTAAGTGTTGATCCTGGGATGATTTAATGATACACAAATAATATCTGAACTTGATAGATTTTACATTTGAGTACACTCATTGGCACAGTGAACTCTTTTGTACCAGAATCAAATAGCATCCATTGCCAAAGGTTATGGTCTGAATCCTGATTTATTAGGCACTAGTCATGCCAAACAGGTATCTTAGGCTAGTTTAATCTTTTCGAGGATACTCACAATGGCCAACTGTGTCTGAATAATGAGAAATTTGAGATTCTTGTGTATTCTTCCAATTTTATAGTCTCGAGGCTAGAAGAGATCTCCTGAGGTCATCTGGCTCATCCATCTCCCTCCAGGGAGGACTGTCATTCAGGCATGCCCAACAGGGTAGATACCCATCTATTCTTAACATCTCTAAGGAAAGTGGTTTCCTTGGCAACACAATCCAGTTCTCTTAGGTTTTTCTCACAATAATAAAATATCTTGGCCGGTCTTTGTGGGCTAGGCACCTGGCAACAGTTGTGGTGATTTGGGCCATTGTACTGGCTGACTCAAAAGACATTGGGTTTCCCCTTACTTTGATGATTATTGTATTTGATGACTCCCTAAGTCTCCTAAGAAATCAGATTTTTAAAAAATACAGATGTGAGTATTGAGACAATGCTCGATAACATAACCTGCTTCCAGCAAATATGACGATAATTGTTTTTGTTTTTATTTTTTTGTCTGTGTTTACCATTGCTGTAATGTCAGGAGGTAACATCAAGAAAAGTGACTGTTACAGATCCCCTGTGACAGACATCAGTGTTAGGACCAGATGACTTGACTTGCTTAATTTTCTGAGAAGTTACAATTACATACATGAGCATTTTCTACCTTCTTGCTTCTAAATAAGTACCTTCTTGTTAATCTTTCTTTACCCTAAAATGACAAATGAGAATCTGAAGCTTTTCCACTCCTTCTGGGGAAGATGTGACTAGTTTTGAAGAGTCTGACTCCAGAGAATTACTCAGCCATCATTCGATCCCAGCCTTTGTCCCTGTGTTGTTTAAACAATGGCTGCCTGCCTTCTCAGGGATCAGCAGATTCTGATTTAAAAATTTGTCACCTTGGTAAGGCCTGAAATCGAAGGGAGGAGTCTGGGAGGAGGGTGATTTTGTTTTTCCCGATTACATCACATGACCCAAGCACCCAAGCACTGAAGCTTTGAGAGCATCTTCTGTTGGCTCAGAGTTGTTTCCAGCTTAGAGTCAGAACTAACTGGAAGATGAGGAGCACTTCCGAAACCAATGTTTCCTTTCTCCATGGAATTTTTTTCAATCCAGATACAGCTGCTATCTCCCGAACTCGGATGCTCTTGTGAAATGACAACCGCATTCACGCAGTTGTTCCCCACAAATAATACTAGGGGAAATAACCCTTTTTGCTTTAAAAAAACAAAAAAAAAAAAACAAAAAGGTATAGAATGTTTATGTAAAGAATGTTGAATAATTTGGCCCATGTTTTAATTGACTCTAGACACCTCTATGGAAATAAGTCTGAGGCGTAGTTTGTGAAACATGTTTCAAAAGTGTTTGGTGTAAAATAAATGCTAGACATTTACAGTACAGACATAGTTTAAAAATTTTAAAACCTGTAGATTACAACTCTGTTCCTGAGAACCTCAGCCTTTATTGTGTCTTAGTAAAGTTGATCTGCTTTCATTTTAGTTTATTGCATTTCTGGTGTAATAGCCTCTTAAGATAGAACTATTAATACATATGTACTGGTTAATGCCTGTTAATGCAGAAAATGGCACTTTGTTATTTCAGCGTGTTTCCCTCAGTGTCACAGGGTATGTCAATTTGATAGGAAAGGTCATTTGACACTGGTCAAAAATGCATTTTCCCCATTTAAAATATACATGTATAATTGGTTGCATAGACAAATGGCACCTTTCGCGGTATATTGATCTTGATCATAGTCATAGATGTCAACTGTGTCTCCACTTTCCAGCTGCCATAGAAATTCGGAACATTTGCGAATTCCGGTGAAATCGAGTGAGCTGAATGTAATGGTAGATCATGTAATCCAAAGGACTTGAGTGTTATCCTTCAGTCTATGTTGAACCATTTGGACATTGGAAATGGTCTTTACACAAGGGAAGTCTTTTGAGAGTGTTTTTTGGTTTGGTTGGTGTAGTTTTTTTGTTTCGTTGGTTTTTTTTTCTAATGACAAAAAAAAAAAGTAATTTAAAAACCCAGTGAGATAAACTCACTCTAACATTTTTTGACATTGTGGTGGCTTTTATCTTTTAGTTGATTTCTGCTATGACTTTTACTCAACGTCCACAGTATTTCAATAGACATTTTATTACTGTTATGTTCAGTTTAATCACTTAGAAGGGTTGAAAGGGAAGAAAATCAAACCACAGTTCATACATACAATCACTTCCCACTAAAACGTCATATTGTATGTCATACAGTTTCTAGATTGATTTCTCTTGTGTATAAGTTATAACATCAAAGATGCCAAAGGGTATATTAAATAAGCTACAATAATATTCAATAGAACTTAACCTGGACCTTATGTTGTAATAATTTATTCATATTAGATGTAGTCTTCTGTATTTATATTTTCAGTATTTATTATGAATGACATGGAAATTCGTGTATTTATTGTGGCTTTTTATTGCAGTGTGTATATATATATATATCACAAATAAGCATTTTTAAGTCTTATCCTTAAGTTTCTTTTATTAGTGGCACTTGTATTATGCTGTACTTTTTATTATATATTGTACAATATCTTGTCCATTTGTTTGCAGCAGAGTAAAACCGGTTTCTAAGTTGTATCCACTGTTGCATTCTTTTATATGTTGTGTAAGTCCTTTGTTCTTACACACTGAGCTGTCACAAAACACATAATACCTCCTTCTGTGTAACAGGTACAGTCTTGAAGGCTGTACAAAACCAGTTCCTGTGAATGGCCTATACATTATCATATCAAAGAGGTGTTAATTCTGTTTGATTGATCCCTAAGTGGAGACACATAAAGTTTTTCTTCCCCAATGATTCGACTTCTTCATCAAGTAATGATGTGTAAACAAATGAAATTTGGGAGGATATTTTGACAAAGACAAATCCAGTCTCCTGTAAGTAGTCTCCTGTAATATACTTGTTTAGTAGTATTTTTGTCTTGCTTTGCTTAAAGCAGAATCTGTCTGACTTGGTGTTTAGACTATTTGTGTACACGTAGGTGCATATAAATGCTACCTGTTGGGTAATGCTGAAATAAGGTAACCTTTCATTGGCAATAGAACAAAGAGAAAATGGATCCTTCCACATCTATTGTATGCAAGGCACAGTCCTCAAACAGCTTTTCTTACTTCCGGACACTAGATTTATATTTTTGAAAGTGATTGTATGAACATCGTAGAAGCTCAAATTTGATCGCGTTTCTCCCTTACGTAGAGTACCTCCTGTGATCGTCCTTCCTCGCTGCCGCCAGATAAAATCCAGACTCTGCGATGCTCCACAAGATGGTTTGAGATCTGGATACAACAGGCGTCTCCACCTTTTTTGCTCATCAATATTCCTCTCTCTCTCTCTCTTAGTCATTTATTTTGAAAGAGAACAAAAAGAAAACATGAGCAGGGGAGGGGCAGAGAGAGAGGAGAGAATCCTAAGCAGAATCCACGATAACACTGCAGGGCTTGAACTCATAAACCATGAGGTCATGATCTGGGCCGAAATCAGGTTGGATGCTTAACCGACTGAGCCACCCAGTTGCCCTTATCAAACTCTCTTTGCTTCTCAGCTCCTCTTCTGCCCACAAGACAGTCTGCTGCTCCATTTTTCACTGCCTCTCTTCAGCATGCCCTTTTTCCGGAACATATACCCCACAGCCCTGTCCTGACAGCATAATTCTAATGACCGTATGCTTGTTTTTCAAGAGCAAACTCAAATGTCTCTTCCTTTCTGTTGCTTTTCTGATTCTGAAACTCGATTACCTGCTATTTTATGCCCAATGGCAGACGTTTCTATTCAAGTCCCACTGCACTCCCATATTTATGTACCTACTCCCTCTACAGGACTCCCTGAGAACAGAAAATGTGTTTCTACTCTCCGTATTTTCGGCTTTCAGTTTAGTGCCTGGAACATAGTAGATACTTAAAATGCTTGCTGATATATTTGCAGTATAATAACAAAGGGTGCATTTATAAGAGTTCAGATGAAGGGAAGATGGCTGGCTGAATGAGAGGAGAAGGAGTTAGAGTCAAGGTGCGGGGGGGATTTCAGCTGGTAGGAGACATTCCAGATTCTACTTTATGGTTCAGTCTGAGTCAAGACCAAGTCACCCCCTTCTGTGCAGAGCAGAGGGACATTGCTAAGAACGGCTGATTTACCTTTGTGACAAACGAGCACTCAGATGAGAATCAATTCAAATACTGCAAAGCTCTAAAGACCAGTCCAAAGAATCTGACTTGTATCCTTAAGGAAATAAGAAAATCCTAAAGACATCATGGAATCAGAGAGATTGCAGGACATAGTTGGTTTGGGAAGATGGGAATGCCAGAGTAAAACTCTCTGTAGCGAACATATTACTATTCTTCAAAAAATAATTGTTGGGGGGCACCTGGGTGGCTCAGTCAGTTAAGCATCCGATTTTGGCTCAGGTCATGATCTCTCGGTCTCTGAGTTCAAGCCCTGCATCAGGCTCTGTGCTGACAGCTCAGAGCCTGGAGCCTGCTTCAGATTCTGTGTCTCCCTCTCTCTCTTCCCCTCCCCCATTCATGTTCTGTCCCTATCTCTTTCCTCTCTCTCTCTCTCTCTCAAAAATAAATATTTAAAAAATTAATAAAAAAATAATTGAGGACCTACTTTGTCTAGAACACTGTGCTAGAGAATGAGGGAGCAGTGGTGCACAAGACAGGGTCCCTCTACACGAGCAAGGATAGAGGTTTGGTGATTATGGCAAAGAAAGGGTCAGTCATTTCAAGGCCTATTTAGGTGTGAGCGATTAAGAATACTAACAAGATAATGAGTTTAACTACTGTAGGTGAAGTAGGGGAAAGGATTTAAGAGCATAGATATATCATTAACAGAAGTTTGGAGGTTACAAGAAGGAAGACATATTCATTTTGGATGTCAAATTGATCCTGGAATACTTAATGAACATAACAAATGACAGAAGGAAATGGGAGTCTAGAGCTTAAATAAAGATACAAGATTGGGGCGAATGAGTGTTTGTTCAGAGGAGAATACAGGTTTCCCCTGCTATCTGAAAGTAGAGCATTCCCATGAAACCTGGCATAAGCTGGAATGGCAGGAAATGAAGAAGCAATTGCCATTTCAAAAAATCAAATATCCTCTTCAGAGTTCTTTTGGTTATCAAAAACAGATACTAGTATAGGTCTTTCAAAAACAAAGTAGAACTTTCAGAGAGTGGGGGAAACCTGTACATATAGAGAAAAAAAGAATATGATGGAGAGGACAGAACATTTCAGAGGCCAGTGTTGCAGGTTGTGTTTTCCAGAAGTGGATGCTGAGACCGAGGTTAGCAAGCCACGTGTTTATTAGAGATCAAAACTTATGAAAGCTAGGGGCAGGGAGCAGATGAGGAAGAGGGAGAAATCAAGCTATAATGCAGACCCAGCAGAGGCCCAGCCAGGCGCCCCCGCTGGGTTGCTCCAGAGCATAAGTGGCTCCTTTGAGCCTGGTGGGCTGAAAACGACTGGGCCTTGACAGAGAGCTACAGTCAGTCGTTGGGCATAGTCCACCCCAGGAAGGAGCACTCTCAGAAGCTGGGAAAGTTCTTCCTTGAAGAGAAATCCTCGAAGCTGACATCACTCTGTATCTTCCACACTCCATCCCTCAGATCCACTGCTTCATTTAAATTTCAGGGAGCAGACCTTCCAGGATTCTGGAAAACTTAGAAGAGTTCAGTTAGTGAAAGGAACTAACTGAATATAGTCCCTGCCACTCTGGCCAGTCTTAGAACCACAACTGATACTCATCATCTCCCTCTTTCACTGTAAATTCTATATTCTCTTCAGCTTCAGCAACCACTTCTGCTCATGTCAGAGGCTTACCTGGTGATATGGCCCAGACTCAAGAGGCATCTAAATGGTTATTCCTTCCTGCTCCCATCATAGAACATTGGTTCCATCTCTTCCTGATGATCAAGGTCAGTTACCTCTACCAAGATGGTGACTCTTCTTCCTGTCCAAAATGCCCAGGCAGCTTATGAACTATGGGAATCTTCAGCCCCCTGAGAGAACAGGACCTTTAATCTGACAAAGCCTATAGAAGGGTAGGGTAGGAAGCACAGTTTTCCCCAATGGGTCATGTTAAATGCATCCCACTTCTTCTTTCACCCTGTGGAAGGAAGCTATGGTATAAACTGAAGAGTTCCCCTGCTGGTTGCCCATCTACTTTGTAGATATACCAATTTCTATTAACCGTTTTCATAACTCTCTGTGGGTCAGGATCCCTTGGCTGCCAGTCTTACTCTGCTGCTCATTATGATAATTGCATCCTCCTTGGTTTCAGTGCTTATTTGTCACCTCCTATCCTCTATTGTTTTAGAGTTCTATCATCCCCATTGGCCTACTACTTTGGGTCAGGAAACGTTGTGCTCCAGAGACCATCAGTAAAGGAATCCACGTTACCAGCCCAGGGGTAAGTGCAGCTCCAAAACTTCATCTTATTTACTGATTTTGGGACCATTTCTGGTACCCAATGTCAGACTGAGTTTTCTAGAAGCTGACTCTAAAATGGAGATTGACATGCAGGATATTTATTAGGTATCGACACCTGTGGAAGCAAGGAGAAAAGGCAATTGAACAGAGGGATAAGTTGAACGGTGATGCAGGTCTGACAAAGCCTCATCCCAACTCACAGGGAGCTCCAGAGCCGATCTGGCTCACTGGAGTTGTTCCGTAATGAGCCAGAAATGTCAGATCCTTATGTCCCTGCCACGATCCGTCATCAGAGGTGAGTACCTCAGGTAGGTCATGCTTTTGAGCAAGGGATCTCTCCACAGCTGAGATCATCCCCAAAAGAGAGATAAGTCAACCCTGATATGAATTTGGGTGGTAAATCTCCAATCAATCAATCAATCAATCAATAAAATAAAAGACATGTGACAATTAAGAGATCAATGTAAAATCTTGAACTTAGATTTAAAAAATGAACACATAGAGGAGGCTGGGTAGAGCTCAGTGCATTACGATTCAACTCTTGGTTTTGGCTCAGGGCATGATCTCATAGTTCCCTGAGTTTGAGCCCCGCTTCGAGCTCTGCACTGGCAGTACGGAGCCTGCTTGGGAGTCTCTCTCTCTTCCTCTCTCTCTCTGCCCCTCCCCCACTTGCGTGCGCGCGCGCGCGCGCGCGCGCGCGCTCTCTCTCTCTCTCTCTAAAAATAAATAAATAAACTTTGAAAAATGAATACATACATTTACCAGCACCACGATTAGGAGCTGTCTTTGTTGGAATTTCTCAACGAAATCTCCTCTAATGTACTTCCTCATAGATGTTTTCTATGCCCAGGTTCCCTATGATTACCACTACCCTGTCAGTATTGGATCAGCGTCTGCTTCTTTGTCGCGTTTTCACTGGTCACGCAAAGCAGCAAGCCAATTACAGAGATCATTCAGATGAAAATTTTACTTTTGCCTGAATTAGCCAGAGAATTGAAGCATAAATAGACCTTTTCACTTGACTGATTGAGATAATTGCCTCACTTTTCTAGAAGAGACCTATAGCTGGGAGGCTGTGTTTGGTCACCAAAACATGTTTGTAATACACATGATTGACTTTTCTTGAAACAACTCTGCTTGGCTAGGTGCCACACTCAAATGCTTGCCCTCATGTCTTTAGGTGTCTGAAACAATACACGTAACACCATACCTGGGAGAACTCAATGCTCAAATTCTTTCATTCTGGGCAAGCCCCCAAACACACCAGCTCCGACCTCCAGAAAGGGTGAAATGACATGTAGGGGTGTCTGGGAGGCGGCGGCAAGGCAGGAGGTGGTTCAGTGGGTAAGACGCAGGAAGTGAGAATTAGCTCCAGGTGCAGGGGAACAAATGGCTTTTCCTGAAAGGAGTGGGTAGGTGGATTTGAAAGAAGCATGTAATTTCCATTTATTATTGGAGGGGTGAGAGGAGTTAATAAAGAGACCTGAGCAGGGGCAGACATTAGAGCAGCAGCAGGACTCAGATCACAGCCTTTGGCCTGGATCCTATGTGATAGAAGCTTTTTCTAACAGCATGGGACATGGAGAAAGAGAGATTCCAAAGAAACAGCACAGCATCTGAGCTTTTCTGTGGCATTGGTGACCTGCCGCTTTGCCAGCGTGGTCAGTGATGACCTAGAAAATTCACTGAAAAGCAAAATCCAAATTAGCAAAAACCCTTACAAACTTGAATGCTAGGAGAAATGGTTGGCATGTGTCTGTAATTACTTTGTGATGGCTCCCCTTACTGGCCGACGAGCAGAATGTCTTAGATCCCGAAGACAGTGGAAGGACATACCACAGACGCATCCTCCTTAACTTCTAAGTTGCCCGTGTTAAAAAAAAAAAAGAAAAGAAAAGAAATGTTGCTAAAGTAGATTTTATAATCTGAGTATCAAGGTAAACGAAAGGAAATCTCAGCCACGGAATTTATATTATCTTCAGTGGATGTTTAAAGAGTTCAGTGTTAGGATTTATGATTAAAATATGTTTAAAAATAGTATGACTGCTTTAAACCTTTTAATTTGTTAAACTTTGATATCACATCTAAGTTTTAAAACTATTCGAGGTGATGGATGAGATATATGCATAAGGGTGCGCGCCACACACACACCAGGATTGATATATCTAAGTGAGCTGCTTTCCTGGGGGGACACAGTAAGGAGGCTGCCATTGTTCAAAGCTATCTTGAATTTCATTTTAAAAAAACTTGTTTGGGATAGAGCTTCAGTTGTGAAAAATCTTAATACTTTAAAAATCTATTGGGCTTTTTTTTTTTAACTTCATGTCATTCAGATTCAGTTAGGATGAAACACTGATGAACTAACTAGTAAAGTTAAACCACTGTATATAACATAACAAAAATAAATTATGTCTTCCAAATTGTTCCCCAGGACTCCCCCACTGAGTAATATTCAAAATGTCAGATAATGTACTAAATATATATCCCGTACCTTTCCTGCAGTTTATGTATGTGGCTATTTATTTAAATATAAGAACTGAAATATTTTGTAAAAATTTTGAAAAACAACCTTATATACAGGTATCATCAAATGTTTTTATGTGCATTTGGCATTAAGAAGTAAGAAGACCAATTCAGTCACCTGTAAGGGCTAATTTTTTGCATTGATCTAAGCCAAGACTAATAAATCTTGCTTGCAAGACAAAAGATACTGGCATGGAGGAAAAAAAAACACCATTAAACTGATTATTTTATTCAAACTGATCCTACAATAGACAAGATATTCTGAAATTAAGAGTTTACGTTGAATTGTTCATTTTCATCAGATTTTCCACTCTTTTTTTTAGTACATCCACTGTATTAGTTAAAGGATTCTAGAGGATGCTATGTTCAGAGGCAAACAAGCCTTTAAATCTCAATAGTTTAAAACCCGGCCTCACTTCAGGTCCATCTTAAATGGGCGCGGCGCCCCGCTCCAAGTCACCCTTGCTCTGGCATGGAGACTAGTGAAGGCTTCACCGTCTGAAACCTTGCCCGCACGGGGAGGGGCTGTGGCTGATCACACTCTGCTTCTCGAAGGTTTCTAGCTAGAAGGAACACATGTTACTTCCACTCCCATTGCACTGGTCAAAATAAATCTTAAGGGCAGAAATAGAATTGCGTTTTACTTCCTATTGTCTCAGCTGATTCCCAACTAGATATTTTAATTATAAAAAAAAAAAAAAGAGGGGAAAGGGGGTTGGATGATGCCTCCTACTATGTGCTTGGAAGAACAGAAACTGGTGACAGCACCAATAACTACCAATAACATTCACTAAACAAGGAACTTTATATTTTGATTTTTCTTTTTTTTTGTTTTTTTTTTTTTTTTTTTTGGTTAATAGCAAGAAGCCTAACATTGTATTTGCTGATTAGGTTTAATATCTGCATTTCTTTCCGAGTCTTACTATTTACTGCAATAAATTGTGCTTAAATAGAGCTCTCTGGGGATTTCACTGTGATTAATTAGACTGTGGTTAGGGCCACTCAGGATGGATCAGGATGGATGTGGGGAGTGGGGCTACGGCGTGAGAGCAGCTGCTTTCAGGCCTCCCACCTCCATCTTGAGCGTTACCATGGTGACAGCTGCAGCGGGAACCCACTGGGAGCCCAGTAGGCACACTGGCTGCCAGACCTTTGTGTCAGACAGTGTACTATCCGAGCCTTTCAGAATCAGTATAATGAACTCTTTAGCCAGGCTGTTTCTGCTCACTAACCTAGGGGACAGTTTATTCTTGCTTCAACTGTCACTTGCCAGATGTCAATTTAGAAAGACAAACTATCTTCTCCTTCTTCCTGTACTCTTCCTCTCAGTTTATTTTTCTGTCACACCCCCACCATTTTTTCTCACTTTATTATGTAAGTAACAGTTATTAATAGAGTGATTCACAAATTCAGATACAGTGGAAAATCCAGAGAAACAAATCGGGCCTCTGACAGGACACTGACCAATAGAACTTTCTATGATGATGGAAATGTTCCACATCCATGCTGTTCAGTGCGGTAGCCGTTGGTCCTGTGTGGCTACTCAGCACTGGAAGTGTAGACAGTACAAGTGAGTACATTTTTAGATTTACCTAATTTAATTCCTTTTCATTTTAATTTAAATAGCTACATGTGGATGGGACTATTGTATTCAACAGTACTGTTCTAGAATCATATTTAAGCCTGGTGAGTTGTAGCACCTATGGCTGGCCAGAGAGGAACCATTCTCAGCAGGTTCCTCTCGTTTGAAGTAGGATGTTTATTATCTGCTCTAAAGCATATTATTGTTATTGCCACATAAGGTACACCTTGGCCTGCACTAACCGCCTCTTGTGAATTTAATTATGCAGCTAAGAAAGAGGAGCGAAAGGTGACATGATGATTTGGGCCATTACAGGTAATAATTGTCTAGAAGCAACCCTTGAAGGGAAAGATGTTACTGTTTCTAAATAACATACTAGCCACATTACTGTGATTCTGCAAAACAACCCTATCCTAACTAGAAGTTGTCAGTTCTAGCCCCAGATTTTATGCTCGTTAACTGTATTACTTAGAAAAGACACACAGCAGAGAGTTTGGGGCCTAAAAAATCCTTCTCTGTATGAAAAAGGAGACAATAATATTTATACTGTGTGTTTAATAATATGACAGAGGCTTTCTTTAAGTCTCTTTTATTCCTTTAAACAAATTCATAAATTAAGAATAATTATGTACATTATACAGAGGAGGAAACTGAAGCTTAGGAGAGTTAAGGAATTTATATTTCCTAGTTAGTAACTGGAAGAACCAAAAGTCATTCAAACGCGAGTCTGTCTGTCTCTAAAGCCCAAGTTCTCCCTTCAAAATCTCGTTAGAGGAGGTCTAACTAACATGCCTTCTAATTCTTATCACTGAGGCGAGTGCCATGTATTTAACATACCGAGTAAGCTTTGAGTATAACGAAACATAGAATTCTTGACTGTACTCCTTTTTCAAAAACATGATAATGACCATAACTGTTCAGACACTTCCTAGGGCATCAGTGATGCCCTAATTTGGTGGCTTTCAAACCTGGCCTCACATTAGAACTATTCGGAGAGTTGTAAACGAGACAGACGCCAGGGATCCTTCTCAAAACAATTAAATCAGAATCTCTAGGAGGAACAGGTCCCAGGGGTAATTTGTTTTAAGAAGCTCAAGCGGTTCCACTGTGCGGGTGGGGCTGAAACTGAAGCATCAGATGTGAACGTGGCAGAGCCTGGCTCTCTTGAGCCGCCTGCTAGATCCTCGCGCGCCTGTCTCCAGGAGGAAGTCCCTTGGTGTCTTGGCCTCTATGTGTCATTTTGTGGACTCACGCTGGAGGGGACGATCAAGCTAAGATGGGAAAGACAGTCTCACGCAAACAAGCATCTTCTGACCCCTGACGACCCATGAAATGAGGAATTTTTCATTCTAAGCCTCAATGTCAGAAGCCTCTATCACATGCAAATTTGGAAGGAAAGTAGTGAAAGGAGAGTAATTATCTGATGGGAGAAGGAAGGACCAAGCAGCTTTGTTCTGAAGTCCTTCCCACGCGCACGGTGCTGTAGCGGTGCATGTCCACGCTCCGTTCGCTTCAGGGTTTAAAAGGCTTCCCAGCGGGCCGGTAATGCCGTAGGACTGCAGGCATTCTGAAGCAGGCTTTTCGCAAGGAGCCGAGGAGTTTAATAACGAGGGTGGTTCATAGACTAGAAACGCAGGCTTGCCCATACTATCACACCTAAGCCAACTGCTTTTTGTTTTTGTTTTTTTTTTGATCCAAGTTCTATGCAATTTACACATGCACACACACACACACACACACACACACACACAAAGAGCAACTGTACACAAGCACTCAGCAGCCCTCAACACAGCGTAACTCTCACGTGACTTTATTAACTTTTTATTTTTTTATTTTTGAGAGACATAGAGACAGAGCATGAGTCAGGGAAGGGTAGAGAGAGAAGGAGATACAGAATCTGAAGCAGGCTCCGGGCTCCGAGCCATCAGCACAGAACCCGACGCGGGGCTCAAACTCACAGACCGTGAGATCACGACCTGAGCCGCAGTCAGCCGCTTAACCAACTGAGCCACCCAGGCACCCCTCACATGACTTTAAAGAGCTCAAAGTTTATGTTAAAATACGGTTGCACTAATTTCACTCCCCTACTACCCTCACAACTCTTCCGTGACACGCCTTTCTCACAGCAGTGAATCGCAGACTTGGAGAGTCTTGTTCAAAATGCATATCGCTGGGCCCCACTCCTAGAGGTGGAGACAGGAGCCCGTTCGAAATCAGTGTATTTTAGAGAGTCTGGGAAACTGTTCCAGGTGATTGTGGTAGGCTCAATAATGGTCCTCCAGAGACGTCCCTACTGTAATCCTCAGAACCTGTGAATAAGTTAGCTTAAATGACAAAAGGATCTTTGCAGATGTGATGAGGTTAAGGATCTTTAGGTGGGAAGATAATCCTGGGTATCCATGTGGCACCAATGTCATCTGAAGGGCCCTAATCAGAGGGATGCATGAAGGTCAAAGCCAAAAAGGGAGGTGTGGCAATGGGACCAGCAGTTGCAGTGACGTACTTTGACAGTGGAGGAAGGAGCCATGAGTCTAAGAATATAGACAGTCTCTAGAAGCTGGAAAGGCAAGGAAACAGAACTCGGATCATCTCCTGAAGCCTCCAGAAGCAATGCTGCTCTGCCAGCATCTCGATTTTAGACTTCCGATCTCTAAAACTGTAAAATAATAAATGTTTGTTGGTGTAAGCCGCTAAGTTTATGGAACTTTGTTACAGCAGTAAGAGGAAACTAATACATGAAATACAACATTAACCCAAATAAAATACTTTCTATCGAAATCAACTTCAGTGCCTCTTTTTCTATAATGAAAAGGAACTAGAACATAAAGAGTGCAGTAAATTACCCAACTCAGGGACTTAGGGAAAGCCCAGGATAAAAGTGGAATTCTCTTAGTTTGGTTCTCCTTTATCCTGGCATTCAAGGTGCCCCCAATCTAGCCCAGCCTCTACCACGTATTCCTATTATTCCTCTACCCTTACCCCTGTGGACAAGCAAACGAGTAGACACATTTTTCTCCCTGAATAAGGAGCATAATTTGAGTTTCACTTCCTGTATATTTAGACTTCCCTCTTCCTTAAGTCCTTGCATTCTTGAACATTAAGTTTCATTCAGCATCAGTCCTGCCTCTCCCCGAGCTATCCAGAATCAGATGAGCACTGATCTTTGACATCTGTGGTGCCCTTACAGCTGCTCTTTAGAGGTCAGGATGAAGAAACCCCAGTTAATCTATTTATTCCTCAGTGTGATGATCTGATTGACTCTGGGCTTGCCAATACTCCCTTAAGTAACAGTGCGGCAGGAATGGTTGACTAAAGACCTTGAATCCAAGTCGAGCACCTCGATTTTCAAGTCCCACCTCTTTATGAATTACTTTTAACTGACTTCAATGACTTTTTAATAATAAATAATAAACTCGAATCACTTGTTCAGTTGGTGTAAATAGACATCTTCATTGTTCAACAATTACAGTCTTCTCAGTTACTTGGGTTTACAGATGGTAACCTCAACTTATACATATCAGGGGAATAACACAGCCTTTTTAAATACATGTCTTAGTGAGACATAATTCACATACCGTAAATGTCACCATCTCCAAGTTGTTTCTAGTGTATTTACAGTGGGGCAGCTATCACCACTCCTTCCAGGACATTGTCATTGCCCCCAAATGATGAATAGATATTTTAACCACGAAAAGGAACTCCCCGTTTTCCCTGCTTCCCAGCCCTCCCCCAGCCCCGGACTACCGCTAATCAATTTTATCTCTCTATGGATTTGCCTATTTCATATAAATTAAATCATCCCATAAGAGGTCTTTGCAGCTGGCTTGTTTTACTAAAGCTTAATGTTATTAAGGTTCATCCATAAATATATCAGAATCTCATTTTGTGTTGTGACTGAATAATATTCTCCTATATGGATATACCACATTTTTTGAATCCATTTGTCAGTTGATGGACATTTGGGTTGTCTCCACTTATTAGGTAATATTTATGTTACCATAAATATATTTTAGTGTGTGAAAATATGTTTTCAATTCTATTGGGCATATACCTAGCAGCAGAATTGTTGGATCATATGAAAATGTATGTCTAACTTTTTGAGGCATTGCCAGACTGTGTTGCACTGTTTCAGTGACTACACCATTTTACATTCCCACCAGCAATATATAAAGATTCCAATTTCTCCACATCTTTGCCAGCCCTTATTATTTTCCATTTTTATTTTAATTCTAGCCTTTCTAGTGGGTAGGCAGTGTCTCATCGTGGTTTTGATTGGCATTTCCCTAATAGGGAATGATGCTGGCCCTCTTTTCTTGTGCTTTATTGACCATTTGTATCTCTTTAGAGAAATGTCTCTTCAAATTTTTTGGTGATTTTTAGTTGGGTTGTTTGCGTTTTTAATTTTTGTGAAGCTTTATTTTTGAGAGAGAGAGAGTGTGAGCAGGGAAGGGGCAGAGAGAGAGAGAAGGGACAGAGGATAGGAAGTAGGGTCTGTGCTGACAGCAGAGAGTCTGACGCGGGGCTTGAACTCAAGAACCACGAGATCTTGACCTGAGCCAAAGTTGGACACTTAACCAACTGAGCCACCCAGGTGTCTCTTGTCTTTTTTACTGTAGAGAACACAGTCTCTTAGAGTAATGTAAGAATCCAGAATTTGGACTACACCTCCCAGGCACTAGCCAGCATCTCTCTGCTTTTTATAGATTCATTTGTGCGTTTCAGGTCACCAGTCCCACTACAGCCACCCCCTCCCTCACAGCAATCTAACTCAGGACCAAGAAATCAGTGGAGAAACCACCCTCCCAGCTCCAAAGAAGTTTGGAGGAATGGTTGAATGGCTGCCTCCTTCTTGCCATCAGACCTCTGAGAGTCCTCGTCTGGCCATTTGATCCATGACACTCACTTTCTAATTGCATTACTCTGTACCTTTGTTTTGTATTTTTCATGAACTTTCCAGAAGGATTGTTAGGTCCTCCGATATCAGTCTTTAGATGGCTTTTTTTAAAATTATTTTTTATTTAAGTCCAAGTTAGTTAATATATAGTGTAATAATGGTTTTAGGAGTAGAATTTAGATTCATCACTTACATACAACACCCAGTGCTCATCCCAACAAGTGCCTTCTTTAATGCTTATCATCCATTTAGCCCCTCCCCCCACCCAACAGCCCTCCATCAACCTTCAGTTTGTTCTCTACTTAAGCGTCTCATATGGTTTGCCTCTCTCTCTGTTTTTCCTGGATAGCTTCTTTATTTTATTCTGTTTTCTGTTTCTGAGAAAATCTAGCAAACTACAAGCATACTCAATAGTAATTATCAGAACTAATTCCACAACCTAGAAACTAATTTAACTCCATGAATGTAGTGAACTAGTTTAAGGTGAACCAGAAAAGAAAAAAAAAGTTAGATGTCGTCATTCTTCCTGCTCTGGAATATAAAGCCTGGTGAATATTTCATGTTTAGTTCTTACATAATTTCAAGCTTATCATACGCTTTTATTTTATTGCTACCATGGAGAGAAAAGATAGGGTCCGGATGTATAATGCTTCCTAGAAGACAGCAGGTGAGCAGCGTTTCCAGTAGTCACATACATCTAAATCCAAATCCTAGCTCACCAGCAGAAGAACCTTGGCCAACATGATGAACTTACCTGAGCCCTTTCCCATTGCTGGGAAAATGGGGAAAATAATGCAATCTTATAGAAGAGTTTTGAGGATTGAAAACAGGATTTCATCTAGCACGACATTTCTTACAATAGGTGATCAGTGAATGTTACCTGCTTGCCTCTCTTTAGATGTTTGTTTCATCTACAACTTTATTACGGTAGGTAGGAGGGAGAGAAATGAGGTAAAAGATTATTGAAAGAAAGGACATCGGGAAAACAAAAAAAGACTCATCGTGTATTTGGGTACCAGCTAATGAAGGTCTACTCCACACCGTCAGGTAGGGACCTGATGACCTGTGCCTACACAAGCTCCTCAAGGATCCTAGTGTTTGGTTGAGATAGAAAATTGATTCTAGGGACACCTGGGTGGCTCAGTTGGTTAAGCATCCAACTCTGGCTCAGGTCACGATCTTCTGGTTTGTGAGTTCGGGTCCCTCATCGGGCTCTGTGCTGATGGCTCAGAGCCTGGAGCCTGCTTCAGATTCTGTGTCTCCCTCTCTCTCTGCCCCTCCCCATTCAAATTCTGTCTGTCTCTCAAAAACAAATAAATGCTTTTAAAAATCTAAAAGAAAAAAAAAGAAAATTGATTCTATGTCTTTTATTTCTTCCCCAGAAAAACTAATAAAGCTCAAAGTTGAACATTAAAGATAGCCAGAATGCAGTTGGCTTAACTACTGGGATGGAAATGCTGCTAAATAATTGAATAGAAACTTTTGTCCAGACTATAAGAATTGGCTCCTAAACACCTATTGTATCCAGCACAGGGAAGGCAAAGATTTGCTGGGGACACGCTCAAATACTGTCGGCTATGGGACGTGAAACTCAGGACTCCCAATTTCCAGCCAAGAGTGGGTTTCTCTTCTACAGCTGTACCTAACAGAGTGCGTGCAATACTAAAAGTTGTTTTAATTCAAAAGTAAAAATGCATTTCTTAGTTTATATTTTTTGTTCCCAAAGTCACCTCTAAATTAGTTGCTTAGAACTACATAAGCATTTTTTTAATGTTTATATTTGAAAGAGAGTGAGAGAGAAAGTGTGTGAACACACAAGCAGGGGAAGGGCAGAGAGAGAGAGAGAGAGAGAGAGAGAGAGAGAGAGAGAGCGAGAGAGAGAGACAGAGAGGATCTGGGGCTCGAACTCACTAACCTTGAGATCATGACCTGAGCTGAAGCTGGATGCTTAACCAACTGAGCCACCCAGGCGCTGCCCATCACATAAGTATCTTTTAAGAGATGTAGTAAATGGTGCAAATAGTTAATGTACTCTTAGATTTTTGCAGCAAGTTAAACACCCATTTGAAATAACATAGCAGAAGCACAGTTCAAATAGACCTATCTTAAGTTCTGGAAATAGAAGGTCACGGAGAGAATTAAGAAAATACAAAGAGGTGCAAAAAAGGGAAACGAAGGGAAAGTGTGTTTCCTCCTCTTGTCTGAATGTGGGCTTTACCATAACGAAAATGTTTCTGCATCTTTCATTGCCTTTTCTGTGCCCACCTCCACTGGTCTGCCGTGTCCTCAGAGTTACACCACAGGAAGGCCAGCCCTAACCCGGTCAAGGTTCTCCTCTACTTAGCAACCACACACCTTGTACCTCCAGCCCAGTGCAAAAATCCCAGCTCAGTTCAGCAGAAAAATCTTGATCACATAGCATACCTTTTTCCATCTTAATGGAACCTATCTTGTTTTATAGAGGTTGTCATCCGAGATATATATAATATATATAATTTATGGAATATTAGGTAATACAGACAGTGAAGAGCAGCAACAATAACAACAAAGGAATTAAGCTATAGTCAGGAATGCAAAAGCCTCTAATTAAAAAAAATTTTTAGGGGTGCCTGGGTGGCTCAGTTGGTTAAGCATCCAACATCAGCTCAGGTCATGATCTCGCAGTTTGTGGGTTCGAGCCCCGCATCGGGCTCTGTGCTGACAGCTCAGAGCCTGGAGGCTGCTTTGGATTCTGCATCTCCCCCTCTCCCTGCCCCTCCCCCACTCTCTCTTTCACATTCTCAAAAATAAACAAACATTTAAAAAAAGTTTTTTAATTTATTTCTTATTTATTTTTGAAAGAGAGAGACAGAGTGCAAGTGGGGGAGGGGCAGAGAGAGAAGACACAGAATCTGAAGCAGGCTACAGGCTCTGAGCTGTCAGCACAGAGCCTGACACGGGGCTTGAACCCATGAATCTGAGATCATGACCTGCGCCGAAGCTGGATGTCCAACCAACCAAGCCACTCAAGTACCCCAAAGGGCCCCTGATTTTAATCCACTTTTCAAAAAAATTTGAGGGGTACTATTGTTTGTAGTGTGTACGCTGTTGGAAATGTGAAGTTGTCTATGGAATCTTAAAACACTCAAGTTTCTTTCATTCACAGATAGTCCCAATTCCCTTAAATAGGTGGCACTTAAAATAATTTAACTTAAGAAAATCTCAGTAACACCCAGCTTTTCATAATATACCGGGCAACGAGAGATGGAGACGATCTTTTATTTAAACTGTTTGCGTCACATTATGCTAAGAAGAAAAGTAGAGTCCCAATAAGTTTCACTGTTATTTTCTTATTTGGTTCTGTTTTTAGTATGCTGTAGTGGTTTTCTTTTAACTTTGAATTTTTACATAATTTCATAGAGAGAGAGAAGTTTCAAGAGTATTACCAAAAATTTCCATATTCCTTTTACCCGGATCCTCCAAACGTTAAATTTTACTGTCTGTGCTCTATCTCTCAAACATTCCCCATTCCAGGCCCGGAAGAATTTGAGCATAAGTTGCAGAAATGATGCCCTTTCACACCAAATCTCTCAAGGTTTTTCAGCAATTTGGACCCACTCTGTGTGCTGGGTGAGTCTCCAAACCCTCCGAGGCACACAGGCTGGAGGGTTGTAATGCCTCTCCCCCTGGGCTCTCAGATCAGCATTAGACTCAAGCTCCCATTGACTGGAATACCTCGGGAGATTTGGAGCAGCTTCCGGAGTCCTTTGAAAGAAAGAGGGCAGTAACTATGTCTTCCCTGCCAGGGCCTCTGTTTTCTAACACTTTTCCACATCCAAAGCTGTTCCAGTATTTAAATAAAATACCGTTCCCCTCCCACCTCAGCTGCTGACCTAATTCAGTTGAACACACCCTATTAAATATTTACTGAACATCAGTTCGTGGAAGCACTATATCAAATGTGTACAGCGGGGCAATGCCCACTGGGCAGGTCTCCAGTAAATCGAGAAGTTCTGAATTAGGAGAGTGGCTGAAGCTCTAAGAAGAATAAGTGTAACATACACTTGCCTCTTTGGGAAAATGGCTCCACGCAACAGCAGGAAGTAGAAGATGGAAGGTTAAAAAGCAGAACCAGAAGCATCAGAAGTTCAGCAAGAGCAGCTACCTATTTTCGTCCTGTGTTGATACAGAAAAAAGCTTCTTTCACTCATTGTCCATCTTCCACGTTTGCAACTGTGCACTTTTTGGAGCACCAAGAGCAGATCTAAGTGTTGTGGGTGCTGAAGATTTTACAATTTAAGAGTTTCTTGTTATGAAAATGAACATATTATGAGCATAGAGTTCAAAGGTAAATATAAAGAAAATTTCAAACTCAACAATAAGGGAACTTTGAGGGGCTGACAAATATCATAAACATCACAAAATCAATAAAAATAGCATACTAGTTTTGTTAATTAACTAACATGACATTATAATACTTTTCCTGCATTATTTGGCTCCATGCTCTCTTCATACAATTTTATTTTTTAAAAACTTTTAGATGTTGGGGCACCTGGGTGGTTTAGTTGGTTAAGCATCCGACTTCAGCTCAGGTCATGATCTCACAGTTCGTGTGTTCGAGCCCCACGTCAGGCTCTGTGCTGACAGCTTAGAGCCTGGAGCCTGCTTCAGATTCTGTGTCTCTCTCTCTGCCTCTCCCCACATATACTCTATGTGTGTGCGTGTGTGTGTGTCTCAAAAATAAATAAATTTTAAAAAAATTTTTTAGATGTTTATTTATTTTTGAGAGAGAGAGAGAGCGTGAGCAGGAGAGGGGCAGAGAGAGAAGGAGACACAGAATCTGAAGCAGGCTCCAGACTCCAACCTGTCAGCACAGAGTCTGAAACAGGCCCGAATTCATGAACCGTAAGATCGTGACATGAGCCAAAGACGGACGCTTAACCGACTGAGCCATCTAGGCGCCCCTACATAATTTTATAATGTCATTTTCTACACAGAGAATATAAAAATAATTCTGTCTCACCTCTACCATGATTGGATAAAATTTTTGTCAAAAAAAAAAGTTCACTCCTTCCTTGGGGCCAATTTTAAACAATGGTTTAAACTTCTCTTTATAATCATGTCCTTCATCCTGTGGATGGCGTGGGCAAAACTGTCCTGTAATAAGTAACAGGGTGGGTGTGAAGAACTTATCAGAGTCTTTCCAAATGTGGAACCTTTGCTAGAGTGGAAGAGCAAGAGGAGCTTGGGACATGCGGGAGGAGGAAGGACAATGGGAAGGGACAAGAGCATAAAAGAGGAAACAGAAGACAGAGTTGGGGAGAGGATCCTGAAATCATTTCTCCCAAGCCTTGACTCATAAAGCCTTTGCTAACTTTTCTCTTCTCCTATCACAAAGTGAAGTCGCATGCCACGGGGCAGGCACGCTTCCCTCGCTGAGAGAAAACGATCTCAAATAACAAGCCGACACGAACGCGACGAGCACTGTGGTGTCCCCTTTGGAGTTCACTATAAAAAGATGTCAGCACAGCTGGAGGAGGAGAGCGCAGTTTTGCCGCTACGCTTGAAACATAAAGACCAGAAATATAAATGCCATCAAAATGTTGACTCTTCTCGAACCAGAAATTTTGGTTTCATATTCAAAGCCATGCCCATTTAGGAGAAAAACACATTCATTTGGGTTTTGCGGTTTGGGAAAAGGGCTGCCAGAGAAGAGGCGGAAGCCGCGGTGGAGCGTTCCTGGACGACGGGCCGCGGGCCTGGGGAGCTCACCGCGCCGCCGCTCCTGCCCCGGCAGAGTCAAAAATAGCAACAGGCCCACAAATAATTCAAAGTCTGAAACATTTTCTTCCCTCTAGTTCAAACTCTCCTGCTTCTATCACATGGCTGCAGCACTCTTGCCCCCTCCACAAAACCTTTCCTCGCTGAAGCAGTGACAACTCCTTTTGAACTCTATATAAATACACAATTCCCATGGTTCTCTTATAACTCCATTAAATGCACTTGCTCTCTGGTGGGAGCATAATGCAAATCCTTTTATGCTGCATTTGTTCAATGCTCGGTGCTTTGGCTCCTTAGCCTTCATATTCCGCAGGCTCTTCTAAAGTATTGTGAGTTCCGCCTCTAATTCATAAAGCATTATACTTAGCAAAACCTCCTTTTTGTTTGTTTTTATTTATTTATTTTAAGAGAGACAGGGAGAAAGAGCATGCAAGAGAAGGGGAGGAGCAGAGAAAGAGGGAGAGAGAGAGAATCCCGAGCAGGCTCCACACTGCCAGCACAGAGCCCGATGTGGGGCTTGAACTCACCAACAATGAGATCATGACCTGAGCTGAAACCAAGAATTGGACGCTTAACCGACTGGGCCACCCACGTGTCCCCTTAGCAAAACCTCTTACAAAGAAAAACAAATATTTATCATTAACGTTCAATGATAAATTAGAGACAAGGCCATTTTAGAGAAAATACGTATACAATAATGGTCAGCAAAGCAAACTACCATTGTGAGGTGTATGTCCCCCTTCACACCCCCTTTGCCTCCTCAACATCCTCACACTCCTTCTTGTTTCACCGGACCTTATTTCCTTGAATTATGAAATGCCTCATATACACAGAAAACCATATAAAAATAGAAATCTTCATTTTCAAGAATAATAACAAAATGGGCACCTGTGCTCCCACCTTAAGAAACAGAATGTTACTTGAACACCCCATGTGTGTCCCTTCCCAACCACGTCCCTGTCCTTCCACATTCTGAGGTAAACGCAATCCCAACTTTTGTGTTAATCGCTGACTTTCGTGTTAATCTGGACTTTGGCTATTCTTTCTCTCTAACGATAATATATCGTTTCGTTTTCAAAAACTTAGTAGCAATCACAAGCCCATCTGTGTGAGAAAAAAAAATCAGTATTGCCACTGATCAAAGACATCTCCCAGAAGAAAAGAAGCTGACAAAGGCTCTCCGTCTCTATCGTAGCGTGGCTTCACTTTCCTGGGAGTTTACAAACGTCATTAAGTGGGAAGCAGAGGGAAACCGACCGGGAAGGTGGGACCGGAAAGTGCGGGCATCTGGGTACGAGTCTGGAGTTGGAGGTCTGGCGCTCACAGGCCAGGATTTGGACAGCCCTGTTTTCTCTGCTTCTAAGTTCACCATGGCCCACTCCCTGCTCCCAAGAGTAGGTGAGAGGTCACCCTCTTTTACCCCGTCCAAAGAAGAAACTCCAGATTATTGGTGAGAAGCTGAAGGGCAGCCAACCTGACTACGTCTAAGCTGTTTTGCCAAGTACGGCTCACAACTCCTGTCTTCCAGTAAATCTTCCCAGACGCCCACACTGTGAATTCTCCTTGCCACCTCCTGGCTTCGGGCATGTCACCTCTCAGGCAGATACTTCAGCTAGTGCGTCATTTGCACAGGTTAAGGAGACCTTGCCACAGCGATGCACGTGAAATAAAAGCGTTGAAAGAATATTTTTCTCCTTCATTTATCCCTAAAACAAAACACATGTGTATTAAGCACTAAATAAATTAAAATCTGACTTACGCATCTCCTTGTAATTTATTTTTATAGCACAGCCAGAGGCTGTTTCACTTTCATAATTAAGAGGTGAACAGTAGGTGAACAAGTATTAAGAATGTTGCTATCTTTTAAATAATCTTTTGTAAGGGCGCCTGGGTGGCTCGTCTGACTTCAACTCAGGTCATGGTCTCCAAGTTCATGAGTTCCAGCCTCACATCAGGCTCTCTACTGTCAGTGCAGGGCCTGCTTTGGATCCTTTGTCTCCCTCTCTCTCTGCCCCTCCCCCCCGGACGTGCGCTCTGTCACTGTCTCTGTCTCTCTCAATAATAAATAAACATAAAAAGGTCTTTAAATAATCTTTTCCAACTATAGCTTTCTGTGATGATAAGCACCTTCACGGTTTTAACTAAACTACAAAATATCAGTAAAAACAATATATCCAGATTATCAGATATTACCTACCACTCAGAATTAACCATGTTATGTTGCTATATATCCTTTCAGATTTAATATATCTTTTTTTTTTTTCAGAAAAACTTAGACCATCCTGAATAGGTTGTTTTTTATACAGACTTTTTTTCATTCAGTATATCCTGGGTTTCTTTCCATCTCAATAAATGTGCTTCTAAAGCAGTAATGTTTAATGCGTGTATATAAATCTCTCCATGTGTGGCAGAATCACAATAAAACGCAAGGGAAAATAAACACAAAATTCAGAAAACCAGGTGTTTTTATTGAGAAGGGATTGGATTTGAGAAGGGCCTAGCCTAGCCATGACTTTAAAGACATAAATATTTTTCATTATTTTTATACCATGTATATTATTTATAAAATTTAAACACAAATAGATGATTTTGTAATATAGATACATTGAAATTTACTCAAGCAACCTCCTTCCAGTATTTATATTTTTCCAGTCTTTCATTAAACAAAACTGATGAATATTCTTATAGTAAAATATATTACAAATACCTTTCTTTTTATACTAGGACAAATTTCTAGAAATAAAATTTAGTCAAATGGTTTGCAAAATTTTAAGGCCATTAATATACATTGCTGAACTGCCATCCAGAAAGGTTATGCCACTTTGAATCCCCACCAGCAACGCGTGTGCAAGTGTCTTTCTCTCTCTGTCCTCACCAACACTGACCATAATTACAAAAAAAATTCTGCCAATTTGATTAGTGAAAACTTGTTTTCTATATTTTCTATAATCTGCATTTCTTTCACTACAGGTGTAATGAAACTTTTGAAAAGTTTTGAGCCATTTCTTTTTCTTTTATTATTTACTTAAGAATATTCTTTGTTGGTGCTGCTGGGTAGCTCAGTCAGTTGAGTGTCCAACTTTGGCTCAGGTTATGATCTCACAGTTTGTGAGTTTGAGCCCCACGTCAGATTGTGCTGACAGCTTGAAGCCTGGAGCCTGCTTTGGGTTCTGTGTTTCCCTTTCTTTCGACTCCTCCCACTCATGCTCTCTCTCTCTCCCTCCTTCATATATAAATAAACAGTAAAAAAAAAATTCTTTGATAATTTTTCTGGTAGAGCATTATTATTCTTACTGATTTCTAAGAGATACTTATGTAAGGATGTCAACCTTATGTCCATCTTCTATTGTGGCAGGCAGAACAATGGCCTCTCCAAAATGTTCACCTCTTACTGTCCTAGAACCTCTGAATATGTTATGTGTGAAAAAGGGATTAAGGTGGCAGGTGGAACTAATTTTCCTAATCAACTGACCTTAAAACAGAGACATTATCCTGGATTAACCTGTGGGTTCAATGTAATCATGAGGAGTCTTAAAAGTAGAAGAGAGAGACAAAGGAGGGATCAGAGTCGGAGAGAGATTCGAAGACGCTCCACTGCTTCCTTTGATGATGAAGGAATGGAGCCACAAACCAAAGGGGTGGAGAGCCTCTAGAGGTTGGAAAAGGCAAGGAAACAGATTCTTTCCTAGAGCTTCCAGAAGGAACATAGCCCTGCCAACAGCTTGACTTTTGCCCAGTGAGACCCATTTCAGATTTCTTATCTCTTGAGCTGTAAGGCAACAAATGTGAGTTGTTCTAAATCACCAAGTTTATGGTGATTTGTTACAGCAGCAATAGGAAATGGATACACATGTTCCAAATGTTTTCCCAATTTTTTTTATACACAGACTGTTTACAAAACTATCGGACTGTCCTTAATGACTTGTGTTTTTAGAATGTATTCACTATGTTTCTTCTATTCTCAACTACAGTGAAAAGATAAAATCTGATCAGAAACAGATGATGATGGGGCCAGAGGCAAAAAAGAGTGACGCCATAGTCAGGAGACTGCTTACCTGCAGGGAGATTGAGCTAATCAGGAAATACATTGAAGATAATGGGAGCCAGGCTTCTGCTGGTCAAAGAAGGGATTAATGAAGATGGAAATGGAGAAGGCTAAGGTATTGGGCTGAAACTGAGAGATAGATATAAAATAATAGTAAAGATGTGTGGACAGATATATAATTAAGTAATATAGAAATATAAACATACCTCTGTCTTCCGAGAGGGCCAAGAAGTAATAATACCCTAGTAGTCATGAGCACACTGAGCAGATATTGGTCTCTACATGCCTCCACAAAAAGGAACCAGTTCCATCCATGGAAAAATGGTTGATTCCAAGGCAGGACCCAGAAAGTACAAAATGAGTCAGAAAGCACAGAAGTACTTAAAGAATGATGGGGACATGCTAAAATCATCATAGGAAGTAGCTTGAAGATGCTTCAATGGCCAAATCTGGGACAGTCAGAATATCGGAATAAATAATGATAGTAATCAGATTCTAGCCCACTGAATGAGGCCAAAATCCTTCAGGCCAGAATGAAGGAACGAATAATAAGGGAAAGCTTTTGCTTTTCAGCATAATAGCAACAATTTATTGCAGAAGGAATGATGACGTGTATCAGAGTGGAGTCGTCTGTGGATGCTAAAGATAAAGAATTATGTGTGTGCGTAGTCTCGGAAATCTCTTAACAAAGCCCACCCACTAAGGGGAAAATGATGACCTTATCCTTTGGGAATCTGGCAGACACCAACTTGAATGTGTTATCAAGGTTAACATCTCCAGCGGTAGGAAAGATCAACACTGAAGGGCTGCTGATGTAATATCGTAAGGACGGTATCATCTCTTTGCTCTTCCTGATAAGAATGAACGGCCTGCGTCTGGCCATGAGGAAATATCACCAGGCCTTAGATTGTTGGACATTCTTTATACTCTAAAACTGTGAACTTCATGAAAGTCAGGGAAAGACTGTGGAACTGCTTCTGACTGAAGGAGACTAAAGAAATATGAGAACTAAATGGAAGTCTGTGATCTTAGATTGGGTCCTTAATATGTCTTTCAGAAAACAAAGGAGGAGAAAACAACTTCCCAGTTTCATGAGACTAGCAAAGACCAGATAACCACTGACAAAGCTATTACAAGAAAATTCCAAACCAATATCTTTCCTGAACACAGATATAAAATCCCTAACAAAGTATTGGCAAATTAAATATTTCAAAACAGAACTAAAACACATGCCCAGGATACAAAATCAATACGAAGAATCTAGAATAGTCAAAGCAATCTTGAAAAATAATAAAGTAGAGCAATTTATTCCACAGGATTTAAAATTTACTATAGAACTACAATACTCAAGATAGTGCTATATTGCCAGGAATGACGTGTAGAACAAAAACAGAGTCTGGAAATAGACACACATACAGAGCACGTTCATTCTCAATGAGGGCACCAGAGCAATCCTTTTGGGAAAGAAAGTTCACAAAAGTATTGGAACAACGAGATATCTTCATGGAAAATTAGATAAATTTTGACCTCCATGTCCCTCCATATATAAAAATTATTTCAAGATTCACCCAAAATAAAAGCTAGAACAGTAAAGTGTCTAAAAGAAATATAGAAATATAACTTCAGATCCTTGAAGCAGGCAAAGATTTCTTAAAATGTAAAAAGCACTAAATATAAAATAAAATGTGATAAATTACACCTCATCAAAAATAAGTCCTAGGGACACCTGGGTGGCTCAGTTGGTTAAGTATCCAACTTTAGCTCAGGTCATGATCTTGTGGTCCAAGAGTTCGAGCCCCCAATCAGGCTCTGTGCTAACAGCTCAGAGCCTGTAGTCTGCTTCAGATTCTATGTCTCCCTCTCTCTTCCCCTCCCCTTCTCTCTCTCTCTCTCTCTCTCTCTCTCTCTCTCTCTTCTCTCAAAAATAAACATTTAAAAAATTTAAAAACAAGTTCTGTACATTAAAACACATCATTAAGAAAATAAATGGTCAAACTTCAGACTGGAAGAAAATACACTACATATGTCTAACAAAGGACTTGTATTCATCATATATAAGGATCTTCTACAAATCAAAAACAAGAAACCTATCCAATAAAATGCACAGAGACTTAAAACCCTTTATAAAAAAGATATGTGATTGTTCAATATAGACCTGAAAAGACGTTCATTACTCATCAGAGAAAGAAGAGTAAAAACCACCATGAGATCCCATTCTATACTCATTAGAATGCCAAAAAGCAGAGACTGAAAATACCACATGTTGGTGAGAATGCAGAGCCAATGGAACTCTCATGTGGTCGTGGAAATATAAAATGCTACTAACATTAAACATATTGCCATAAGATAAGGCAATATCTTTCAAACATTCAACAATTCTATGAATCCATTCTTACGTTTCTAAGAGAAGTAAAACCATACCTTGACAGAAAGACTTATACTTGAATGTTTATAGCACTCTTGCTCAAAGTAGCCCAAAACTTGGAACTCAAATGTCCATCAGTGGAAGATGAATAAACAAATTGTGGTGTATGCATACACTGTATATTACTCAGCAATTAAAAGACACACAAAACTTCATGAATGAATCTCAAAAATTATGATGAACAACCAAAGGTGGACACAAAAGGATATATAATTTATGATCCCATTTATATAAAGTGAAGAAAAATAAAAATTTATTCACGCTGAAAGAAACCAGAAAGTGGTTGTTTCCTGGATTGAAAGTTTGAGAGGGAGGAGACACAATGGCACTTTCTGGTGTGACGGAAATATTCTATAGTTTGGGGGCATGGTTATGAGGATATCTAGAAGTCAAAACTCATCAAAACCAAATCGTTAAGATTTATGTAATTTATTGTATATAAATTATATCTTGATAAAAAGTTAATTTTGTAAAACAAAGTAAAACTCATTGGTGTAAGAAAACATGAATATGATATCTAACTCTGTATAGTACAGAATTTAAAAATATATTTTGACCTAATTAAGGGGCTAAAAACAATGAGAATGTTCACACTATGATGGCTTTAGTGGAAGCATGCTCATATTATATGATTAGTCATTTTTTAAAATGTTTATTCTTGAGAGAGAGAGAGAGAGAGAGAGAAAGAGAGAGCATGGAAGGGGTAGAGAAAGGGAGACATAGAACCTGAAGCAGACTCCAGGCTCCAAGCTGTCAGCGCAGACAGCTCAAACTCATGACTATGAGATCATGACCTGAGCTGAAGTCAGATGTTTAACCAACTGAGCCACCCAGGCGTCCCAAGATTTTATTTTTAAGTAACCTCTCTACCCAAGGTGGGGGTGGAACTCACAACCCTGAGATCAAGAGTTGAGGGCTCCACTCACTGAGCCATCCCAGGTGCCCCTACACATAGCCATTTAAAGATGTTTGCTTTATACTTTAAAGGAAAAGATAGTGAAGAAAGAATGCAAGTCATGTTATAGTTTACAAATCCTAGATTTGTACTAAAGTCATTTGCGTTCTTTTAGCTTCCTGGCGTCTGAACTCCTATCCCAAGCGTGTGAAATTTTTACCCTCTGCTACAAAAGCCCCAAAGCCAGATACTCGCTTTCATAGACTCCATTGCTTTGAGGACAGGGCACATGAACAGGCGCAGTCTGTGTCCAGCTGGATATTGATTTGGGAACTGTTGAGAAAAGTAGCAGGCTGTGGGAATTCATTCTGGCAGCAGCAGGGGCTGTAGCTTTGAAGATACGGTCACAGCTATAGCAGGGGGTCATCCAGCAGCCAGTGTCAGCAGCGGGCAGTGCCAACGCCAGGGGAACAAGGTGCAAAGCATTCATCCGGTGTTTGGCGACAGTGGGAATAGTATCCTCACCAGATGAGTTCCATCGTATAATGTTCACTTCAAATATGTGTGCTCTGCTTTATTCTGGCCATTTTTCTAGCCTTCTCTCCACTGTTCTAAATGATTCTATAAACTATCAATACCTTTTCACAAAATCTCTTTTCCACCAAAGTCATCCCGAGTTAATTTTTATTGCTGGCAAAAAGACCTTGTTGGAAAAGTAAAATAATAAAAACACTCTAACATAGAATAACAGGAGATATGATGCTCCTTCCAGTTAACAGAGATTCTACAAACAAGTAGAAGACATTTCGTCTTTCAAAAAAATTTTTTTAAAGTTGCTTTCAATAATTTGATATTCTGAGCTCAATTCATGCTTCCAAAGTATTTTTCACAATTAATGTTGTTTTAAAAGAGGAGACATTTTCAAAATACCCACTAGAAAAAAATTAGACTTCTCCCATAATAATTTACACTGAGGATGACTGAGATTCTAAAAGAAAATATTCAAATTAAAAAAAATTGGTTAAATGGAAACAAATACACAGCTAACACTGAAGGAAGTATTCGGTCTATGCTGTAGTACTTAGTAGATAGGTTTGAGAACATGCTGTTGTCTTCTGTGTCAGTCTATGACCTCTGAGAGTGCTAAGCACGCTACCTTTCCTAACAATTGTAAATTTATCAGCCATAAGTTTTACCGAGTCTACTTTATATCTACTCAAAATTTCCACCTACATAAACTCTTTAGGTAAAGAGTTTCATGGATTTACTCTTTGCTATGTGGATTTGTACTTTTAGTTTTTTGGTTCCATTATTCTTGTACTATAGAATTTTATAAATACATTGATGTCTCTGTAAAACATCTTTTGAAGAAATAATATACAAACTCAGAGAATTTTTTCCATTAAGGTTTTCTTTTTGTTTGTTTGCTTGTTTTTAATTTGGATCTATCTTCATCAGCGCAAGTAAAGTCTCTTTTTAATGTTGTTCTTTATTTTTTTCACCATTTTTCCTCAACACCTTCCATTCCTATGCTCATGGCCTTTCCCCATTGGCATATATTCTGTGTTTAATAGAAGTATTCTTGAAAAATACAGAGGTGTTTTATACTATGTATAAGTATACCGAATTACCTAAATTTTAGGGTGACACGAATTTCGTTGCTCCCTACCTGGCCCTCATTAAGCTTCCATTTTAGTGGAGACAAAAGACAATTTCATACATAAAATAAGACAATAATTTCAGGTAGTGGTAAATGTTATTATGGAAATACACAGGGTGGTGCAATAGTGACTGAGTTACTTTATAAAGTGTGGTTTCTGAGAATAGGTCATTTGAGCTGAGATCTGAAACATAAAAATACTGTTATGAAAAACATCCAGACCAAGAAAACACAGGCTCTGAAGAAAGAACAAACTAAACTTACGAGATGAACAGAAGAGATAACTGCTGTGTCTCGAGTGCAGTAAGCCAGGGAAAAAGCATTTGTAGATAAGTCAGAAGAAAAAGGCAAGAACTAGACCATCTAGGGTCTTGTAGGCTGAAGCCAGGAGTACAGTTTTTATTCTAAGAACATCTGGCAGCCCTTGAAAGATTGTAATGGCAAGGGAGCAATGTGTTTATCTTAAAAACTTTAGTGCTGCAAAAAAAATCAACTACTGGAGTGGGAAGAAAGTAGGGAAATTAGTTAGATCATCTTGGTCTGTGTGAGAGATGATGGTTTGGAGAAAAGCAGGGGGGCTGGAGGTAGAACCTTGTGGGTCATAGAAGCCCAGAGAGGAGAGAGTTTCAAAATCTTCAAACCTGAGGTTGTAGTCAATCGTTTCAAATGTTGCTGAGCTTAGATAATTGAGGACAGAAAAGGAAATACTGGATTTGGCAACTTGCAAGTTGTTAGTGACAGAAGATAGATTGGAAGTCATTGAAGAATGAACGAAGGGTTTGTTTGTTTGTTTGTGATTCAGAATACCAGATTCAACTCTCTGGTCCCTTCCAAACTTCCACCAAAATAACAATAAAGATATAACAAAAATTCATAAACTCATAGGAAAAAAGAGCAGGGGAAGTTCAATGACAAAATTTTGGAGGTTGAAAAACAGCCTCAGACAGTACGTGTCAACAGAATGGAGAAAGGTTAGGCCGAAGCTAGTGGAGGAGGGGGAGGGCTCTAATGGATCTGTTTTGCAGCGCTGGACCACTAGAAGGATCAACAGCTGGTGGGAGCAGGTGCCTCCGGAAGCGAGGGGGAACATGGAGCTGGGGGAGGGGGACTAGCTACACGTCTACCAATCCATCCCTAGATCCTCCCTGGTACCCAAGGGAAAGCCCAGAGAGTCCCTCACTGGAGAGTGTAAAACAAGAGGGTCTCTAGAACAGGGGACATCAAGTGCAGGTGAGGACAGGAGTCATATTGAGAGCCCTCTTCTCCCAATGACAGTTGGGTTTACATCCTCCAGAAAGGTAGAGGATTCTTCTCTATGAATCTAACTAGTCATTTTGTGTCCCAGTATAAAGGCCCCGTCAGGTCACCCTGCAAAAAAGACCACAGTTATGAAATGTAGAGAGTAAAACAGATAGGAAAAAAAAAAACTGCAGGTCAGAACAAACAGTTATGCAAATTGATGACTTTAAAATAAAATTTAAAAACTACCATTAATATCCGTACAAAGATAAAGGAAAAAATTACATTCATATAGTATAACGAAATCTTACACAGGAAGCATTCAGAGAACAAGAACGTGTTCATGGGAATTACAAATGATACAAATTTAAAACTTCAGTGGAAGGCTAGGAAAGAGAATAGGCAGACATGGAATAAAGTGAGCAAAGTGCTCTTCCAAATACATTAGATGATCAATATATTAGAAGTCTGATATAGTAAGATTTCCGGAGGGAGGAGTGAAGATGATGGAGCGGCATGGAGACCCTGAGCTTGTCTCGTCCCTGAAGCGCAGCTGGATCAGCACCAAACCATTTTCAACACCTAGGAAATTGATCTGAGGATTAACACAGCAATCTGCGTAACTTGAGCCACAGAACTTGGCAGGTACGCAGTGCAGAGAGGTGAACTGGGAAAACTGGGGGAGAGAAAAGCCACAGAAGGAAGGGAGTTGCTTTTGCAGAGAGAGAACAGAGAGAAAGACAAAAGGGAAGAGTGCAGCATGTCGGGATCACGCAAGAAAAACAGCCCCCCCCCCCGAAAGTAACTGGGAAAGAGTGAAAATACTCACAGGGGACTGAACAAGAAATCTGTTCCCCAAAACCATTGATGGGAAGAAAGGAGAGGATTTCAATGCCACCAGGATTCTGTAAACAGTCAGAAGCACAGAGTCTGAAGTTTCAGAGCTCAGTGCCTGGTGGTCCTCTGGTGAGGAAGTAGGGCAAATCCCCAGGAGCAGTAGGGTCTGAGGGATCCTTGCAGCACACGGGGAGAAGCCGTTCCCCTGATAGGAGTGCATTTGGTAGAGACCATATGGCTTCAAAAGACATAAGGTATCAGAATGGATAAGAAAACAAGACCTATCTATATGCTGCTTATAAGAGACTCATTTTAGACCTAAAGACACCTACAGATTGAAAGTAAGGGGTTGGAGAACCATCTATCATGCCAATGGTCACCAAAAGAAAGCAGGAGTAGTCATACTTATATCAGACAAACAAAATTTTAAAATAAAGACTGTTAACAAGAGATGAAGAAGGGCATTATATCATAATTAAGGGGTCTATCCACCAATAAGATCTAACAATAGTAAATATTTATTCTCCCAATGTGGGAGAACCCAAATATATAAATCAATGATCACAGGAGAGACTGTGCTGCTCCTGGAAGAATCTGTTTTTAAAGGGCTCACCCTGCCGAGTCGAGGGATCCGGACAGAGGCAGACTGAATCCCAGCACTGCAGAGCTGAGAGGGACTTAGCATTCCACAGAGTGCATATCTCGACAGGGTCACGTAGCTTCCTTAGTGTAGTTGGGAGAAACCTCTTAAAGTGGTCTGGCTTCCTACACAGCCCATTGAATTCTCACACTTGACCGTTGTCAGTAACTCTGATTCATGGTTCAAGCATAAGACCGTGGCCTCAGCTTCACAGACCTTGTTTCATTTCTCACTCTGCCTCCTGTGTGCTGTGTCAGCTTCACCTTCCTGGGCCTCAATCTCACCCTCCACAGGACGGATAATGGCATTTATCTCACGGTCCTGTGGTCCAGATGGAGTCAGATAGCCTTTACCTAAAAGAGGGTGCTTACAGTGCTGAATCAGTGGTGATTTCCCACCTTCTCTCTTGCTCCCTCTTCCCTCCGCTCCTCACCCCCACCCCCACCAGCAGGTACTGCAATGAAGGCAGAGTGCAGCACAGAGTCCTTGCCCAAAGGAAGCTCACTTCCCATTGAGCTTCAAGCTTCCACATGAAGGTGGGAAGACATGGCTTCTCCAGACCTATGCTCCCCCACACTTCCGGGACATCACATGACTGTCTGTGTATCCAGGCCGTGGGCCAAGCTGCAGGCATACACAGATGGCCATTCCCTGTCCTCAAGGAGCTCACAGAAAACTCTAGCTAAAGACAAGGAAGAGAAAAAACCCACAGTAAGCATGAAATTTTGTAAAGTCCAGGAGGCATGTAGAAGGGGAGGAAACGGCCCCACCACGGTCCAGCAATGACATGATCGGGGGGGAACCCAAGAACAACTGCAAAGTTTTCCTCGTCACATTAAAAAAAAAAAAAAGATACAAGGAATTAGAAGCTCCCCACCAGTCAGGGCAAACTATTCCTGGGCACCACATATTCTGAAGAGAATCTGGTGTGTACCAGCTACTGCACTTATTCAGTCTTCTGGATCCTGTGATTATTAAGGCTGGTGGGAAAAAGGATACAATCACAGGAGACTGAAAGAAAAAGAAAATAAAAGAAGAGGAGAAAAGAGGAAGGAAGAAAGGAAGGAAACTACCTTTGGTTTCACGTGCATGTACTAAGTCCCCTACCAGGTCCCTGCACTTATTCCACTCTCTGACTGGAAAAAAAGAAGGGGTTCGGAGAGGAACAATATCTCTTGAGATGGATAATATCTTCTCTGTAAATATGAGGAGCGTAGGGGCACGTGGGTGGCTCAGTCGGTTAAGCATCCGACTTTGGCTCAGGTCATGATCTCACGTTTGTGAGTTTGAGCCCCATATCAGGCTCTGTGCTGACGGCTCAGAGCCTGGAGCCTGCTTCGGATTCTGTGTCTCCCTCTCTCTCTGCCCCTCCCCCACTCAGGCTCTGTCTCTCTCTGTCTCAAAAATAATAAACATTAAAAAATAAATAAATAAATAAACATTGAAAACAAATTTTTTTTTAAAGCCAGGAGATAAAATGCCTTGCCTAAGGCCCCACAACAGTAAACAGCAGAACAGGGATTGAAAGTCAGCTATGCCTGGGGCACCTGAGTGGTTCAGTTGATTAAGCATCCCACTTTGGCTGAGGTCATGACCTCATGATTTGTGGGTTCAAGCCCCATGTCCAGCTTACAGCTCAGAGGCTGGAGGCTGCTTTGTATTCTGTGTCTCCCTCTCTCTGCCCCTCCCCTGCTCCTGTTCTGTCTCTCTCTCTGACTCTCTCTCTCTCAAAAATGAATAAACATTTAAAAAAAAATAAATCAATGATCACAAACATAAAGAAACTCCTTGCTAATAATACTCTATTAGTAGGGGACTTCGATGCCCCACTTCTAGCAATGGACAGATCATGTAAGCAGAAAATCAACAAGGAAACAATAGCTTTGAATGACACACTGGACCAGACGAACTTAACAGATTTTTCAGAACATTTCATCTAAAGTAGCAGAATACATATTCTTCTCGAGCGCACATGGAACATTCTCCTGAATAGATCACATATAGGGACACAAATCAGCCCTCAACAAGTACAAAACTATCAAGACCATACCTTGTGTATTTTCAGACCACAATGCTATGAAACTCGAAATCAACTGCAAGAAAAAATTTGGAAAGGTCATGAATACTTGCAAATTAAAGAACATCCTACTAAAGAATGAATGGGTTAACCGAGAAATTAAAGAGGAAATTAAAAATACATGGAAGCCAATGAAAATGAAAACACGATAGCCCAAAACCTCTGGGGTCATAAGAGGGAAGCAAAGGAGGTCATAAGAGGGAAGTACATAGCAATCCAGGCCTTCCTAAAGATGGAAGAAAGGTCTCAGATATAGAACCTTACACCTAAAAGAGCTGGAAAAAGAACAGCAAATAAAAGCCCCAAACCAGGGGGGAGAGAGAGTGGGAGACAGAGGAGGGCACTTGTTGGGATGAGCACTGGGTGTTATATGGAAACCAATTTGACAATAAATTTTTTAAAAAGTCCCAAAAAAAGCCCCAAGCCAGAAGAAGGGAAATAATAATAAAGGGAATAATAAAATAGAGCAGAAATCAATGATATCGAAACAAAACAAAACAAAAACAGTAGAACAGATCAATGAAACAGGGAGCTGATTCTTTGAAAGAATTAACAAAACTGATAAACCCCTAATCAGACTTATCAAAAAGAAAAAGGAAAGGACCCAAATAAATAAAATCAAGAAGGAAAGAGGAGAGATCATAACCGACACCTCAGAAATACAAACAATACTAAGAGAATATTAAGAGCATTATATGCCAACAAACTTGGCAACTTGGAATAAATAGACAAATTCCTATAAACATATAAACTACCAAAACTGAAACAGGAAGAAATAGAAAATTTGAAAAGACCCATACCCAGTAAAGAAATTGAATCAGTAATCACAAATCTCCCAACAAACAAGAATCCAGGGCTGGATGGCTTTCAAGGGGAATTCTACTAAACATTTAAAGAAGAGTTAACACCTATTCTTTTGAAGCTGTTCCAAAAAATGGAAATGGAAGGAAAACTTCCAAACTCATTCTATGAGGCCAGCATTACCTTGATTCCAAAACCAGACAAAGACCCAACTAAAAAGGAAAACTACAGACCAACTTCCCTGATGAACATGGAGGAAGAATTTTCAACAAAATACTAGCAAATGGGATCCAACAATACATTAAAAGAATTATTCACCATGATCAAGTAGGATTTATTCCTGGGATGCAGGGCTGGTTCAATATCTGCAAATCAATTTCTATGATACATTAATAAAAGGGTAAGAACCGCGCAATCCTCTCGAAAGATGCAGAAAAAGCACTTGACAAAATACAGCATCCTTTCTTGATAAAAACCCTCAAGAAAGGAGGAATAAAAGGAACATATCTCAAGATCATAAAAGTCATATCTGAAAGACCCACAGCTAATATCAGCTTCAATGTGGAAAAACTGAGACTTCCCCCTAAGGTCAGTAACATGACAGGGATGCCCAGGTTCACCATTGTTATTGAACATAGTGTTGGAAGTCCTGGCTTTAGCAATCAGACAACACAAAGAAATAAAAGGCATCCAAATAATCAAGGAGGAAGTCAAATCCTCACTCTTCACATACACCATGATACTCTATGTGGAAAACCCAAGAGTCCACCAAAAAAGTACTAGAACTGATCCATGAATTCAGCAAAGTCACAGGATATAAAATTAATGTATGTAATTGGTTGCATTTCTATACACCACTAGTGAAGTAGCAGAAAGAGAAATCAAGGAATTGATCCCATTTACAACTGCACTGGAAAACATAAAATACCAAGGAATATAAAACCAAAGAAGTGAAAAATCTATACACTGAAAATGACACTTTATGAAAGAAATTGAAGAAAACACACAAAAAAATGGAAAAGCACTCCATACTCATGGATTGAAAGAACAAATATTGTTAAAATATTGATACTACTCAAAGCTATCTATATATTCAGTGCAATCCCTATCAAAGTTTCTCTCCAAAATATCATTGGTACAATACCTCATTTCTAGCCTGTAAACTTCTTGAAGATAGAGACCATTTTGTGTATCATTAGTCCCTGGTGCCTACAATCGCAAAAACACAAAAAATATTTCCTAAATATTGGTGAATATTAGAAAGCAATAGTGTCTACATATGTGTGCAAGAAAAAAACTCTTCTCCAATGCAGTTGGACTGATAAGTGATTGATAATATGAAAAATGTAGTGAAATAGAAGACCATATAAAACATATGTATCAAATATTTTAGCTTAAAACACATATATTCATTCCTACATTTGTATATATATATTAGTTTCTTCACAAACATTCCATTCTAAGGCCAAGGAATTTTATCTGAGTATGAACTAGTTTATGAGAATTATGCAACATCTTTCCTCACAAATCACACTAAAAATGCATCATTTGAAGATATTTTGTTTTGCTTTTTTAAAAGTAAATTGGAAGCAATTTGAGTACAGACTCTTCTGAGATTTGTTTTCTGTCTTTCTCTTATAGTTCTCATCCACACATAACATAGCAGCATTTTTTAAAGAATTTGATTTTTTTTTTTTTAGTTTTCCCAAAGCATTCAACTCTGTTTTCTTAGAAATAACAGTTCCTTTTATTTTTGCACTTATATTTTGATGGTGTACATAGTATTTATAATTAAACTATCAACAGTAAGGTGAATTCTCTGGCATCACAGGGTCTTAAAAATTCATCATTATTGATTGTAGTAATAGGCAATTTCAGTATATTGCTTATTTTCTCTTGCGGCTAGTCACATCCAGTTGTAAGTCAGCCCACCCATCAGGTGAACGCCGGCAGGTTTGGCAGTGTAGAGTTCTTGGGACTTGGTCCTCTGGAATGAAGGCAACATGCCAGGTCCTGTAAAGCAACTGTACCATTTGCCATGCTCACTTGAAACTGAGCAAGAGCTTCACAAGTTCATATTTGTGTATATTCAAATCTCTCAGGTAGATGGCAACCAGACTCCACAAATAAATGCCTGTTAACCACTGTTTCAAAACTCAGACTTTGAAAAGCAATTACTTCTATCTTGAAGGGTAAATTCCTAATGAAATGAGTTATGTGACACTTGAACAATAGTCTGAGGTTCCCAAATTAGGTAAGAAGGACTCTCCCTCTGAAGCATTTAATACAGCCATAATAAAATCAACTAAATAGATTTTGGGGGAGTTTTGACATGACAACACATGACTGATACATAGAGGGCACTCAGATTTTTTTTTTTTTAATTTCAGATTTGTTTGGTGAGATTATATAACAAACTAAGAGCAGTATTTGCTCCTGGATGTTTACTCTAGAATAACAAACTGAGAAAGAAAAATTGTGCATGTAAGTGGGCATCGGTATATATTTCATAACACATATTAGTATTTAGCTATAGTAATAAAAATATCTTCACTTATTAAAGAAATATCAGATATGAATAGCAAGCTGTCACATCATGAAATGTAAGTCATGTCACTCACTATGCTATTTCAAAATTATTTATCTGTCTTTCTGCTCCATAAGATCTAAGCTCAAAGGCAATATAAGACTCATTCTCCCTACCGTAACCTTGGGCACAAAGTTAGACACACATGATAAATGTTAGCTGAACTGAAATAAAAGTTGCCATTGTAATAAATTTAAGAATGCAGGTCTTTTCATGTAAGTTCAAAGTTAAAACAATGAGGTGATGGGGACAGTAATTTAAAAATATTTTCTTTGTACAATTTGGGCTCAGCAAGGTTTAAAATAGGAAGCCAATCATACTTTACTTCTTAAATTAAAACATAGGAGATCTCTATATAAAATGACCAAAAGGAAAAAAGTGTTAAGTTTCCTAAGCAGGCATCACATTAAAAAAAACTTACTCTATCAGATGCTGTAGGAAAGTTATCAGAAATTAGTACAAAATGTTCTCAATATCTAACATAGAATCTTCTCCATTCTCCATTTTGTATGCCATTACCATGAAATACTTGAGTATTCCTTAAAAATATCTAATGGCTCTGCTATAAGGATTTAGAAATTAAATATACAAAATTCACGCCCTCCCCCATCCAATATGAATTATATATTTTATCCAAAAGAGGAAAGAAATTTAAATCAAATAATCACAACAGTGATAAGGATTCATTTTATTGTGTTTTCCATATAGACAGAAGGTTTTTTTGATGAAGAAAAATCTTTACAAAGACAATCTATAATTGAATCAGTAGCAAATAAAATTTAGCCTTTAAATGAGTCAGGTAGTCTGGATTTGGGATTCAATTTCACAAACATTCAAGATTAGTGAGTTTTGGTAAGAAAAAAAGACTAGCAGAAAGGAAAAAGACACCTTTACAATAGATAGTAATTTATAGTTTTATAAAATCGCTCTGGGAAAACACTCAGTATAGTTATTTAAGAAATGTCTTTTAAGCAAGATTTAAGTGCTTCGAGTCAAGTGGTCTTCAGACTAAAAAATATTTTAAAGTTTGCCAAGATATTGCAGCATTAAAAATATTCTCCTTATTCATTTAATTTCATGTTGAAGGAAACATTTGACAGATAAGTAAACAAAAGGCGAAAAAGTTTACCTGCATTTTTATATAATAAATTCTAGATCTGTAAAAATTTCCTGGTTTGTACACAAAGGCCAAAGCTTGACCTTCATTGATCCATTTCTATGTAGTTAAAAAAATACAGTATCAAATCTTTCTCCCTCCCCACAAAAAACTAGAAGAAATATTTTAAATTGTGAGTGTGTGAATGTAGCTATGCATATTTTAAGTGCACAAAATACGCAAATATCACTTTACTTGGAAAATTATTTTCATCATACTGTAAACATCTCTTCCCCTAAATCTGGACATTTCAAAACAGTCTTTGGTATTCTTAGTTATTGTGCTTTGAAACGGAAACTTAAAAGATTTCTGTAGCAGTGCTACATAGACATTTTAAGATATAAATAAGAAAAATGCACTTGGAATAAGTTATAATTAGCTGCTTTTGCATAATTTTCAACAACTACAGTGTAGGCCTAGTCACAGTTTTATGAGAAAGAATATCTCCTTTTTCAACTCCTTAATTTTAAGGAACACTTAATCGTTTTGGCTAAAAACCCATTTCTGAAGTGGATCTGACGGATTGCATGACACTAAGCTCGGATGCTCTCCGTTTGCTGAAAGGCACATTTTTAAGAATGGATTATATAGAAGTTGATCCTAGAATAAAAGGAAACACAACAGACAATAAGTTTCAAGACTCATGGCTAACTGATAAATATGGAAACTACATCATGGTCTCATCAAAGCTAAAGGGGGACTCCCATACCAAATGTACATTGTTCTTAACTTTTAATCTCCCTTAGATCAACTATGTCTGATAGTTGGCTTTTGGCATTTTGGCCTTTATTCCACTACTGTTCAATTGACAGAAGGTATTACATAAATAAATAGATGTACACAGAGTAAGGGCTGAATCAAGTTTTTAAACAAGAAACGTTCCATTGGTATATCCATAAGTGACAAAGTCGCTAAAAATATTATGTTATAAAAATCAGTCTCTTATAGTGTTCTCGTAGGGCACAAAACAATTTTTAGGTAAGAATTGCTATGTTCTAGCTAAGCCTTAAAACATAAAAACAGAAAAAATCTTTTATTTATTCTTTCAATTCTAAATTCATAAAAAAGTACTAAAACAGGAGAAAAGAATTAATCACTTTAGGTGAGAAAAAGATAATGATTTTTTTTTCTTTCTGTCAGGATAAAAAAATGTAGCTGTTGCCAGAAGCATTATAAGAAACTCTAAAAAGACAGATATGGGCAACTATTATTAACATTTCACTAAAGTGTTGATGTGTACAAATCATGCTTTCACTAAGCAACTTTACTATTATTTTGTTTCTAAGAGTATTTAATTCATAGATATATTCTCTCTTATCACATTGGTAGACATACACAATAACAAAGTTAATAAAGAGAAATTCTGATGGATAACATTAATGTGCTATGTGTCATGCATCTTCCCAGATAAGCAACTAGAGCTAATCAAAATAATTACATAAAAGAGTGAATTAACGGTACTCAGCTACCTTCTGGATCTCCCATATCTGTTCTCCACTGGCCACCGTCTTGTGACCTTTGTAGGTACATGCCCTCAGCTGGACAAGACCTTGAGCAGCATGAAGACATAATTCCTTCTGGATGTTATGGCGGATCTCACGTTGAGCTGAGTATTCAAAATACTGTGAAAAGAAGAATGCTATTATTGACTTGTATCCTCACCCTGTATCATCGGTTACAAAATAATGGTCCAATAATAAGCATAATAATTATCACTGAATAATGAGGTCATGTGCACTCAACAATACAATAAAAGTAGGCATTAGAAACATAAGTCAAGCTTTTATGGCAGAAGATGCTAAACCCTTTTCCAGCCTATTAGTAATAGGTGGTTACTTAAGAAAGTATTGTCTTCCTCTCATGTCAGAAATGAGAGGTTATCAGGTGGGATGGAGGCTGGCTAAGACAGGTATGCCACCCGGAAAAGGACCTGGAAACTTCCAGCAAGCATATTAACTGCCTCTTCCTCTCCACAAAGTGTTCCCTTTCTCTTATTCCTCTCAATTAATGGCATTTTCATTTACATCTAGAAACAATTCTCCATGTCTCAGTTTCCTTGCCTGTAAAATGGGTAATTTATTATTTTTCTTTTCTTTTTGAAAGAGAGAGAGAGAGAGAGAGAGAGGGAGAGAGAGAGAGAGAGAGAGAGAGAGAGAGAGAGAGAGACCCAACCAGGCTCCACACTCAGCACAGAGCCTGATATGGGGCTCAATTTCACCATCCTCAGATCATCACCCAAGCCCAAATCAAGAGTCAGACGCCAAGCTGACTGAGCCACCCAGAAATGGGTGATTGAATAGCTTCTACCCTACAGTGTTATGAGGATAAAAGAGATAATAAATGTAAAATACTCAGAACAGTAACTGGTACATGGTAAGCTTTTAATTCATTTTAGCTATTATTAATAGGATTGATGTTTCTCCCCATATGTCCAGTTAATTAGCTTCTTAGATCTACTGAGTTTCTTTCTCAGATGTCACCATCCCACTTTCCTTGGTACATCACTTCTCTTATTCAGGCACTCAGAATCTTTAGTGTAATACCTCCAGCTACCTGTAGTCTCTGCCCCTATAATCCAATTCACTCTGCTGTCAATTAGTCTTTTATAACACTGATTCAATCTTGAGTGAGTCACTATTGTTGCTAAGACAAATCTACACTCCTTAACTGGTACATGAGTTCTTCCATTTTCAATCTTATGTCAACCATTGCCTGAACTGTACGCTATACTCTTTCCACACAATTCTACCATGCAGAGCATATGCATCCACAACTCTAAGACTGCTTTACTGTGTTGTGCCTAAAATATCCTTCTGAATCCTTCTCTGCCTAGCTAATTCCTTTTTATCCTTAAAAAGTCAATTCAAATGTTACTTTGCTTTAGTTTCCCTGAACTTGTCCTACTGAACAAAATTACACCCTTTTTAAGGTTCCCATGGCATATCAGAAATAACTTTCATTGCACTCTATTGGAATTGTGTGTGTAGCTAGCTGGCTTCAAAGTCAGGCAGTGTATCTAGTAATAACATCCATTACAAATCAAATATTTCACAATGTTGACATTCCAAAGATAAAATAAGTGAACATAATGGATTTTCAATAATGAAATGATTAGTCTTAGCACTAATATTTATTGAGTCTTTATTATGTGCTAAGCAGGGGCTGGTTCTAAACCCTTTATGTATATTAGAGTAGGCACTTCACAAACATTAGCTGAATTAATCTCGAGCTCCCCTGGTCTTGGCCTCATGCTTAATTTAGCTCCTTCCACAAATACATCCATCATTTTTATAACTGATAGTTCTTCAGATGGAGACACTGAAAGAATATGAGTATAGATCATGAAAATAGTACTCTGTCTAACCTCCTTCAAGAAAGATCAATCTTAGAGTTTCAAAGATGGTATGAAAAGTCAGTTCAGTATCTTACTTTACCCAGGTTATGTATTTTTTAATCATTAAAAGGTAAGTTACAAGGAATAGGAAATATTTGAAGATACTTAAGCAACCAAAAGATACTAATAGGTTAGCTGGGAATACTGGAGAGACATACCTTAGAACCAAGACAAACACCCTGGAGTAGAAAGTAGAAGCAGCAAAGCATCACGTTACAAAACCATAATGACTTACACTGCATTATTGCACCGGTATATTTGGTCAATATAGTCACATTACCAAACTACTTATTTTTACTTGGCATATACAAATACTGCTACAATGGAGTTTTAATGCTATAAAATTGTCATTATCTGGTCAAAACAGTAGAAGGGAGCATGAAGAAATGATCAAATTGGATGACAGCTCAAAAACACTTAGCAGTAAAGGAACTAAAATTTGCAATGTAGTTAAAAAATTTTTTAACATTTATTCATTTTTAAGACACAGAGAGAGACAGAGCACGAGTGCAGGAGGGCAGAGAGAGAGGGAGTCACAGATCTGAACAGACTCCAGGCTCTGAGCTGCCAATACAGAGCCTGACGCGGGACTCGAACTAGTGAACCGTGAGATCGTGACCTGAGCTGAAGTTGGACACTTAACCAATTGAGTCACCCAGGCACCCCTGCAATATAGTTTAAATGCGACGCTTGACTGAAAATAAAATGTAAAGGAAATAAACCAAAATAAAATAGATCGCTGTGTTACAGTGCTAGAAACCAGAATCATCTTCTTAAAATTTAAACCAGGAGCTGGGTGGCTCAGTCGGTTGAGTATCCAACTTTGGCTCAGATCATGATCTCATGGTTTGTGAGTTTGAACCCCGAGTGGGGCTCTCTGCTGTTAGCACAGAGCCAGGTCGGATCCTCTGTTCCCCTTCTCTCTTTGCCCCTCCCCCACTTGTGTTTTCTCTCTCTCTCTCTCTCATATACACGCACACACACAAATAAAAAAAATTTTTTTAATTAAACCAAGAAATATTATTCTCCTGCTGAAAACCCTCAGATGGCCTCTGTCATACTCAGAACTAAATCCAAGTTCCTAGAGGGGTCCTGCAAAGCCTTCAATGACCAGGTCCCTATGGATGTCTCTGACCTCATTTCCTACCCTGTCTTCTGGATCACTCTGCTGCAGCCACACTGACTTTCTGACTGCTCCATTTACCTGCCACTGCCTTCTAGCCTTGCACCCCTTCTGCCAGGGTGCGCCCTTCCTGGAACACGGTTCCTTTCCAATTCCTTTAGATCTCTGCTCCAAGGTCACCTTTTCAAAGAGGTCTTCCTGACCCCTTCCCACCCATGCTCCCCACATTCACATCACCCACCTACCTCACTTCATTTTTCTTTATGCCCAAAATTACAAATGTTTTTTTCTTCTCCTTCAAGAACACAAGCTTCACAAGGTAGAATTTTGCCTTTTTCAATACTACAGCAGTACAAGTTACATTATAGGCTCTAAACAAATATTTATTGAAAAAAATATGTGAACTTCTAAATCCCCAAATTTTTATTTTTTAATTTATTTTTATTTTTTAAAGTTTGTTTATTTTGAGAGTCAGAGACGGTGTGAGTGAGGGAGGGGTAGAAAGAAACCCTAGCAGGTTCTGTGCTGCCAGTGCAGAGTTCGATGTGAAGCTCAACTTGGGAAACTGTGAGATCACGGCCTGAGCCGAAACCAAGAGTCAGACGCTTAACCAACTAAGCCACTCAGGTACCTCTCCATTCCCAAATTTTTTTTTATTTTTTTTTAATGTTTATCTTTGAGAGAGACAGAGACAGAGCACAAGCAGCGGAGGGGCAGAGAGAGAGGGAGACACAGACTCCGAAGCAGCTCCAGGCTCCGAGCTGTCAGCACAGAGCCTGACATGGGGCTTGAACTCACAAACCGTGAGATCGTGACCTGAGCTGAAGTCAGACGTTTAACCAACTGAGCCACCCAGGCGCCCCTCCATTCCCAAAGTTTTAAAAGACAGCTATATTGTATTTGTAATTTACAAGTTATTTTCTATAAAAAAAACTATAAAAACACCTTTATGGCAATAACAAGAGAAAAACAGATAAAACAATGTACAAGATATTTTCAACTTTTAGGATAAAATAAATGTAATGACAGAGGAGGCTGAGGAAAATTTGTAAGTATTTACATTTAGTGATAAGGTTTTTACAAATGATTATGTCTCATTGTCCAAAAACTTAATTTTAACTAGCATGGTCCAGTACTATTTCCAAAAGAATGCAATTATTTATTTTTCTTCTAATATATAAAAGGCAATGTTATTTAAAAACCTGTATGTGTGTGTGTATATATGTAGATATATATGTATATATATGTATATAGGTATATATGCATGTGTATATGTGTGCGTGTGTGTGTGCATGTGTGTGTGTGTGTGTATCTCCATCCCCATTCTATAAGTACACCTCAATCACTAGCTATGGCTTCTGTTCTCTACCCTCAATAGATTAGTTGGTTTGGATGAGAAGGGATTGGAACTAGAGAGTAAGCTGAGGCTAATGAGTAGGAAGAAACATGGAAGAGGATGGACCGGGAGATAAAGTGACACTTTCTTAAATCTGACATCACCAAAGTTCCATCCTGTTAAAAAGGACATCACAGGTATTTAATATTATGAAAGTCCTCCACACATATCTTGAACTCTATACCAAAATGCCTGCAATTCACGGAAGACATACCGCCTCCTCTCCTTAGTAACCCCCTTCACATTGTTCCCATCCTGTTCTCATTCCCGCCAGCCATCTCACTATCTCCTATGTACCTTTCAAAAAATGTCTTCAAATGTCATCTTTCCAAAGAAAATGTATGGCACCTAGTCTAATTTATTCAGATGCCCTCCTCCATACTCTGGAAAGCACTCTAAATGCTTTATCCTAGATCTTATCACGCTGATGGTAACCACTGGTTTTGAAATACAGATTTCCTGAGGGAGACAGAATCTACATTGCTTGAACCCAGCAGAATATCTGGCATGGAGGGGTCACTCAGTGAATTTGTTGAATGAACAAATGAGAAGAATTCAATCCTTCCAGGAGTTAACTTGTAAAAGGCAAGGCAAAGAAGCTAAATGTTAAAATTGTACGTTAATAAGTTCTCTACCCATAGTAGGCCAAACACTGACGTTTGACATTTGAGTCTTAATCGCTAAAACAGTCAAAGAGTGGTAACAAGCAGATATATCATCAGTCAAGGATAATCAAGAACATGCCTTTTTTAAAGAACATATTGAAATAACATCATGACCCACAAAAATAACTCATAATACTGCTCTTCTGGTATTAACGTTTAATATAATTTGCTATCAAATGCAGTTAAATATAGCTTTTACGTATCATTTTGCAAAATCACAATCATCTTGCCAATAGTCCGAAAACATCAAAGATCCACATAAAAGATTCTGTTTTTTAATTTTAAATGGCATGACTAATATTTTTTCATTCGTCTTTCTACTGAATGGGTAGGCAACTTCAAATCGCTTTCAGAGTCAGAATGAAAGTCAAAACAAAGTACTCAGCAGGTTTAATATTAATTTCCAAACATTATTAACCTAAAAACATTTTAAATACCAATTTACCAAAATACAAAGCTGAGTTGGGACTTCTGACAACTTATTTGTGTTTGTAAGTGCTAATGAGAGGGAGGATTTTTAGGGCAGGGCTCACCTGGTTTCCCCCGAGTCCATGACACGTATACAAAATTAATGGTTTGCCTCCTTGATTATTTTCTCCAACATCCAGACACAAAGGCTGACCAATGCTTTTAATCTAAAGGGAAATTTTCAAGTTACAAGAATTTTTTTAATCTATGTGGTTTATATATTTTTTCAATTAATTCCAGGAAGTAGTATTAATAAATAGTACTGTAAAATCTCAAAAGCAATAAACCGGGAAGTATTTCAGCAATTTTCACTGCACCACATAAATGTTTGTGGCAAGGTAAAAACCAAGTAAAAAGGAGCAGGAAAGTACTCACGTATCCAGATATAACAGGATTAAGGTCTGGCACATATGCCTCTGGATAAATAGTGTTCAGATACCACGTAAAATTTTTACATTGAAGGCGGTGCTTTATTTCAAATCTTTTTGAAAGATCACCAAATGATTTCTGGAGAAAGAGAAGAAGTAAAAAGAATGCGTAATCAAAACAGCACTGACAAAGTAGTTCAAATACTACTATTTGTATTTTTATTGGGGTCTTAAAGAAAAAATTCTGGGCCAAAATGCAAGATGCAACTTAACCACATCCACCGTTTATTTAGGCAACGAGAATGCCTGCCTGCTTGTCCCTGCCTTCAAAGAGAATCACGTTACCACTGTGGTGCTGATGTAAAGCTGTTTTATTCTTTTTTTGTGCTACCGGACATCCCCCGCGGGCCAAAGATCGCTAGAGAAATGCCGTGGGCCAAGAAACGGTCATGGGAACATCCAAAATGGATCCTAATTTTATACCCAAAAATGATCTGTAAAGGGAGGCGTGAGGAAGCAGGTATGAAGAAACCGTTGCCAATACAACATAATTTACATCTCTTCTCTGGTCCAGACTACAAAAGAAAACACAGTGGGAACAATTTTTTTTTCTAATTTTAAGTGTGTTACTTACTGCTAACAAAATCTTAACCATAATAATGTATTAGTAGAAAAAGGCAAGTTTTTATTAATTGCATTTTATTTTCCTTTATCTTAAGAGGACTAAGAAAAAAATTTTAAAGAACATTATTAAACTGAAAAGGTAGTTGATCTATAGGCAAAATTTTAAAGAAAAATTATATTTGGCACCTAAATATACAGAAAGTTTAAATACTCAAGCTTATCATTTCAATTAAGGAAAATACTTTTTCTGCCGACTTTAATGTCTTGACCAGGGTTTTAGCAAAAAAAATAAATAAATAAACTCTAAAGGACTTCTGAGTAGGCTTTGCATTTTATCACAAGATCTGTTTGCCCTGTGGTAAAAATAGGGGTTTACTGGCTTGCTTGCCCTTTTGTGGGAGACAAGGGAGCATAAGCAATAGTTAGCACCCACTTGCCTGCTTAGCCAAGTACACAGTCTGCCCAATTTGTCCTGGTGGCCTTAAATAAAAAGCCAGTGATCTAACCCGTAGTGCTCTGACTCTGCATCCCACTGACAAGTTACAGGAAGATACTGGAGACCACAGAAAAGCTGGAAAGAGGTAACCAGACCTTTCTTCATCACAGTCAAAATGTTGATGCCCATTAAACTCAATATATACCCTCTGCAAATCAGCACTGTTTCTTACAAAGGGTTGAGTGTCATTCACTGAAACATGTTCTTAAAATGTCGAGTTCACGTACCACATCCAATATTGAACCCGTTGGAGCTCAGTTCTAATGTACTAAGTAAGCATTACAATTCTGCACAGCTTTTACTATGACAGGTCAGCAACAATAGTGCTCTACACTTGTGAGCACTTACTTCTTTATTTCATAGCTACTCTGGGAGACAAGTATTTCACCTCTCGAGACAGGGACGCCGAGAGAAGCTTGGCTGAGCACACACCTCATGTTGGGCCAACTCTCAACCACGTTAGCTGGTATCATCCCATTTTTACTGACTCAGAGGGGTCTTGCCAAGGTAACCCTGCCAGTGAGCAGTGGAACCAGAACTTGAAATAAAAAAGCCTTGATACTTCTGGTTTATTCTCCTGCCACACTCTGATATTGTCTCCATCTCCAGTTCAAAGCCATTTAGTACCTTTATTTAGGTGTTAGTCGCATCACCCAAAACCAGTTAAAAGTGGTTCTACTTAATCTTACTTTCTTTGGGTAAAATACAGAACCAAAGCAGTTACAAAAACTAAATACCTTCCATACTTAAAGAGTAAAATCAAGTGCAATGACTAAGTTTTTAAAAAGGCATTTTACTTGATTTTTCCTTCAAAAACAACACTGGCATCAATAAGTTTTATGTATGTACGTATGTATGTGTGTGTGTGTGTGTGTGTGTGTGTATTTTTCTTTTAAGAGAGCTAGCGAGAGTGTACACACACAAGGGAAAGGGACAGAGGGAGAGAGAGAATCTTAAGTAGGCTCCACACTCAGCACAGAGCCTGAATGAAATGGGGCTTGATCCCAAGACTCTGGGATCATGACCTGAGCCAAAATCAAGAGTCAGACACTCAATCGACTAAGCCACTTGAGTGCTCCAATAAGTTACACACTCTGAATTTAAAGACTCAATTTCAAAATTAACTTTTAAAAATGTTTTGCACTTGAACTGACACAAATAACTAAAAGAATATGTGAACTTGATGTTGATTTTTATTGTAATTTAATGGTTTAGCTCCAACTTACTTGTTTAACAATTTTTGCTGCATCTGTGTTTCTCCGATAAAATATTTCCTTGTATTCATCCATCCAGACTTCTGCAAGGCGAACTTGGTTGCGAGCAATCACCTGAGTGCCTTTTGGAAAGGTATGAGGGCTTTTGCTGCGAAAGACATGTCCAACAACAGAGCAAGGCATAATCTCCAACTGCCCACCACATTGCCATACCTGATAATTAATGATATTTGTTTAAATTCACAGTATTTTAAAAAAATAAACGTGTTGCTTTTAAAATCACTTTTAAGATATTAATAAAAACAAACTATAGAAAAGATTTATAATAACTTCACAAATAGTCTCTGTCCTCTGCCAGTTTAGCTTAAATTCTTAAATATAAAAAAACAATTTTATGAAATGGTACAAATACTAAAGACGACAAAAGTATACTTTCAGGAAGTATTTTAACAAAATAGTGATTTCAGATCTTTCATAAAAATAAAGCCCCACATTTTTTTGCAAATAATTTATGCAAGCTCTCTAATATATACAAAAGACCAAAGACTCTTCTGTATTTGGCTTCTCTCTTCTTATACAAGTTACATGGCCTCTTCCTTCGAACCAAAGATTCTCTCTTCTCTGGCATGAACTAGCAGTCTTGGAGTAAGTGGACCCAAACTCTATTTATCCCTTGCATGTTCAATTTTGTAATTTAGAAAATAATTCCAGATAATACTGAAGTACAATCTTTTAAGCTCGTGAAGTAGTTGGTCATTATTAAAAACTCATACCTATTTAGAGATAGAGGGTCAAAAAAACATATTTGCATTATCTCTAAATAAAATGGAAAATTATTAAATCAATACCTGCTCATTTAAAAATCCTAGTAATCAGTTCTGTCATAAATAGTCACGAAGCAAAAAAATCTAAAATGAAGATATGTTTAATAATCCGTGCTAGCATTAGGGTAAGAGATCATAATCTCTCTCTCTCTCTTTTTTAAACAAATGGGAAAACTCAGTGATATTTTTAATTCAGCAAATTGTGCCTGAGATCTAACATGTCCTAGGGGTTGGGAATACTTAAATGAATATAATAAGACCCCTCCCTTGAGCAGTTCAAATTTGGCTAAGAGCATCATTGCCATTATGTGATGGAGCCAGAGCTAAAAGTTAAATCTTCTAACTACTGGTTCAGTTCCTTTCCTAGTACCTTCCAGTCTACAGGATGAAAAATAATGATAGAGTCATTGCAGAAAACGAACTCATAAAATCAAATAAGGGTATGTGGAGACCATCCAATGTTTTTGTTTTGTTTTTCCTATTAACTTTTAATATGTATAGGGGGAAAAAAAGGTCATTTAATCCAAAGAGTTAAGGCCTTTTTAAAATTATACATAAATGTTTTTCCATTCTGACTCCCTTGATAATCGACTCATTTCCTGAAGCACTAGACTGAATTATATTTATCTTGGCTGGGATTCAGTAGCTACAAGTGCATTAATTGGTGCTATCGGCTGGACACAGGCGTTTAACTGATTCCTCTTGTTACACTGGCAGCAACATGTAAACATACTAAGTTACATTTTAAAAGGAAATGTCTTTATTCTAAAGTTTCTAGCAACTGAATTTTAGAAAGCACAAAAAGTAAAGCCTGCATACACCTATGACAATCTGTATCAGCCAATTAGAACAAAATGTATGTATTCTATTGTCTAATATGTATTATATTTATAAACTTACTCTGAAAGACATTTCTATATTTTCACCTCCCCAGATTTCCATTTCTTCATCATAAGTTCCAATATACTCAAAATATTCTTTTGATATGGAAAAAAGGCCTCCTGCAAAAGTGGGTGTTCTGAAAAATAATTCATTGTCAAACTTTGTTATAAAAATCAAATAAGGAAAAAAGTGTTATTTAAAGAGTGACTAAATCAAATCACAAATTAGATCACAATTTCAAAAAGTTTTATAGAGATTAATAAAAACTAAAAATGCTACCTTCAGAGTCAAGTTTTATTGGGGGAGGGGAAGGAGGGAAGGACTTTAAATAAATTTTTCAAGAGGAACAAAATTATTAAGTGTCTTCTAACCAAGCCTAAAGATTCTTTAGTGATGATTGCGAGGAAGACAAAAGGCCTCACTAAACTCTACTTCCTATTCAGAAACATCATGTGTAAGTAAGTATATACATAAATGGCTTCTCTATTCCCAAACAATAGGATGTGTGTGTTTCTTAATTTTGTTAGTGTGAATTATCTTGAAGCAAAAACTGTAAAAAGCAAAGAGTGAATACATATCCAAGAAACCAAACTGCATATAAGACTTTGGGAGCAATCATCTTACTTAATTGGGTAGGTTTCATCTTTCCTTCTTTGCCTCTCATGATCAGGAAGCGATTCCCAGCCAAAGGAAAGGCTCCAGTCAAAGTTTCCACGGTTGTGATTGCTTCCATAAGGAGAGGGTTTGTTGAATTCAAACGTGTTCAGATCTATGGATGCAATATCCGGACTCACCACAGCAGTGTAATTCTCAGCTATTCTGGCCAACAAAGGTTCTAACCAGCCATAGAAACACTCACCTGGAAGGGAACACAATTCTAATTAACCCAAAGAAAACACTGAAGGTTTTCTCTTTTGTTGTTTGAAGATGATTTAGAGAAACAGGAATAACAGTTATTTGTGTTTTGAACATTTACATAGGGGAGATTTCTTAAAGGCTTCTGGTGACGAGATGAGTGATGGATGAAAAAGGTAAGGCACGATTCAGCATCGTTAGGAAAATTTACCTACAAAGGATGATTTTCTTTTCTTTCTTTTTTTTTTTTTATGTTAGAGAGGAAATAAAATGATACTCATGTATTTAAGTTTCAGATGATGTGTTTCCCTCTAAAATGTGTCCTGGATCAAGGTAAGTTTTTGCTGATCCACGCCACCTAACCCCAAAAGTGTACCTATTTATATAAACTTGTCTCTCTCAGTAAGGTATAGTAACAAAATCTTCATTTCTCAGATTCTTAGGTGAAAATAAGTCAAGGTGTCAGAATATTCTGATGTCATCAGTTGGAGAAGGACTATTCAAACCTGCCCCAGCCCTAATGGAAAGTGGGGGCAAAGGAATGCCATATAAAGTCTGGGTCCTGGTTGGGGGCCAGGCTCACTTATCACACAGAGTTCAGGAAACTCAGTCCTACCCAGGCCTCCCATCAGGCAGAGTTTGGCAATTATTAGGAGGACCACTTGGCATCAAGGAGGATCATCAGATACGTTTGCCTCAGAGGAAGAATGCCCAGTCTGACATAATTGTAATTTTGGGCCAGGAGAGGAAATATTGGAGAATGAACCATTTCCTTTTCAAAACATTTTCCTTAGATTATCTATAGACCTCTCTTCATTTGAGGGCCAGGTATTAAGGGAGTACTGGATATGAAAGCTCTAAAGAGACTCAAACAAATCCAAAAGCCTTTCTGTAATAATTAGCATATGGGGTGCCTGAGTGGCTCAGTTCGTTAAGTGTCCGACTTCGGCTCAGGTCATGATCTCATAGTTTGTGAGCTCGAGCCCCATGTCAGGCTCTGTGCTGACAGCTCAGAACCTGAAGCCTGCTTCGGATTCTGCGTCTCCCTCTCTCTCTGCCCCTCCTCTGCTTGTGCTCTGTCTCTATCTCTCCCTCTCATAAATAAACATTTAAAAAAAATAATTAGCATATGACCAAAACCATTTGCTGGGTCAAACATAATCTAAGGGCTAGCCAGTTCAATTCAAAACAAAATAGTCATACTACAAAGGGTATAACCCACTAAATTTACAGCCGAAGGACTAAGGGACATTTTAGTAATCCCTAACATGCCCATTAAAATTGACTCTAAAACTACTTTCTAAATGCTTTATTTAAAATCATTGACAGTAGAGAACAAAACCATTAAAAATAAAGGGAGAAAAAAAAAAACCCAGTAGCAATGAAAACAAACAAAAATTGATACTATTCATAGAAAAGATACCAGAAGTTGGAAAGGGGCACCTCTAACTCAGCACAAGAGGAGTGTGCAAGTATTTGAAAAGAGAATGGAAATATAGAAATTGAAAGTATCAATACCAGGACAAAGCTTAAAGATAAAATTGCTTACACTTAAAACTTTCATTTTAAACTGTAAGAATCAATAATAATAAGGAAAAACACATTTTTTTTTTTTGGACGCAATGAGTATCTGAAAAAAGTCCCAAGGAAGGATAACTTGCAGGGAAAGCTGCTCACTGAAGGAAGGATATTGAAGTTAAGAGGCCTTAAACATAAAGGAGCTAAGAACTCCATTTAAGTAAAAGTAGGCTCCTACCCACAACTATAACCTGCTTGGGCTGTCATTGCTATAAGCACCACCTGAAAATGATGTTAAAGAAAATATAATTAGTTATTTAAAGAAAAGACTTCTTCACTTTTTAGGTCAGAGGTAAGTAGAGGGGAAAATGTTACAACTATGTGTATACATATATACTTACAATGAGCATCTAAAAATGTGAGGGTTTCGGCTGTTGCAACTGTCGCTCCTAGCAACCTTGCAGTGATCAGACCTTTTCTCTCTCTTTGTCTGACTATTTTTACTATAGAAAATTGTTTTATATATTCCTCTAGTTTATCATGTAAGTACTCTGCAAGAAAAAAAATATCAGGATTAACCCTTCCTAAGTTTATTTTCATATATGAACCTGTGAAAGCAAATAAAAACAGAACCTGTATACGTAAATCTTAACTTCTGAACAACTATAACTCATAATGTGGTAACACAGACTTATCCTGTACATGCAATATCAATAAATATATTTTGAGGGGAGGGGAGAGACTTCAAATAGAGTAGACCCAGGAGTTAAGAAGGCTCATTTAGGGGGCTGAGAAAACTAGCTAAAGGAGTGAAGGAAACTGAATTTGGCCAAAAATATACTTGACGCATTTTAAAATTGGAATTTAAGTCTGGAAATTTAAAGGAAAATGCCAACTATCAGAAGGATTCTCTGATACTTAGGCAGTGATCAAAATAATTTAAAACCAAAATGTTGAGGAAAATGGCATAGGAAAGTCCAAGGCTACAGCAGTTTGGGGATATTTTTACAAAGAGTCAGCATAAAATTTCCGAAAGCTTTGGAGTCTCCTGACACAGAATTTTTTCCAGTAAAAATACGAAAGAAGAAAGGAGCATGTAAGTTAGGAATGAAGCTAAAAACAGGCTAAATCTTACTAGTAGGTATATAATTTAAGATATTCAACATTCCAATTTGGATGACACATGATGAGCAAGAGTTAAAACAGTAGGTAAAAGAAAACACATTAATCATGTCGGTCAAGTGTTGTTCGTATTTCGAAACAACCTCTTAGGTCTGCTTTTCTCACCAATAAATTCTTGCGTCTTTGTTGAGTATACACTGTGTTTCCTCAGGTGGCCTTCTTGGGCCCACGGCACAGCCTCAAAAAGATTTGGGGATGCTGAGAACATCAGTAAATGTCCTAGGGTAGATGTTTGCTTCTGCCTCATTTCAGAAGCAAGCACAGACGACTTTAGCTATGATTATAGATATTTTTTCAGCTCTACAGTGGTACAGATAAAAGACTTGCTTATTCAAAGCTTAAACGTTCATAAAGGAAGTGAGAGTCCAGGAACAACCTCTGTGGAAAATAAATCTAAACACCACTGCCTCAGAGGAATAGGCTAACTTTTTTTACCTTCTGAGTACCTCAGAATTAATTCTCTGAAAGACAAGCAGGATTGCAACTTGTCTTAAAATATAAATCATGGATATTTCTGCTTTAATCATAGATTTATAAAATTGAAACTTGTATAAAAACATTTCAAAGGCTTTAATGGGGATTGAGGTTTTTTTTAATGCAATCACTACAGATTCCTTCAATAAACTGTCCCACTGTTTGAGTCACTAAGGAATTTTTTATTGACCCACAACTTCTGAACTTCCTATAAATTCTTATCTGCCCTCTAAATGCAAGCCCCATCCATACCTGTATTTTTGCAAGGTTAAGAGCACAAAGCTGTGAAATCAGACCTGCTAGGTTTATTTATTTATCGCGCTATTACTTTTAGCTGAGTGACTTTAGGTAAGTTACTTTATTTTACTTGGACCTCAGTTTATCTATAAGATGGGGATAACAGCATTTACCTTCACAGGGGATTGCTGACAGGATAAAATGAAAGATTGCTGTGCATTTAAGACGAGGCTTACCACAAGGCCCATGCTCTGAAAACAGTTGACTCTCTTCTGTTTTGCTATCATTGGGACTTAACTATATCTCCGTCACTTGATTAACCACATATTTATACTGCTCTTCCCTAAACCAACTGAAACCAGGGACTATAGTTTCTACACCATAAGCTTCTTTACAACAACTAGGGACATATTTTCTATAGTGGGTACTCATTAAATCTTTGATTCAGTATGACAAATTAATTACAAAAATATCCCTCACCAAGAAAACTTGCAAATTCACTGCCAATGCTAGGAAAAATTAAAATATTCAGACCCTTTGACCAAGCAGTCTAACTTACCCAAAGATACAATTCAAAAGAAACAATATTCATTACAGGGTGGGGTAAATGGAGGTGAATGGTAAAATAAGTAAAATGCATCCAGTCCATCATGGTCATTAAAAATAAAGTTTTGAAGGTAAAAGAAATGGTCTAATAATAATATTATATGAAAATGTTAGATTTCAAAATTGGATTTCTGACATGGATAAAACTAGGTAAACATTCTATGTTTACTTAGACAGTGATCAAGAGAGAAAAAGCAAAATTAAAATTAAATAGGAAGATTATGATTGGATATCACTTTTCTTTCTGATTCCCTTTAATTCTATTAATTTTGCTTGAGCAATAAAATAATAGAAGTTACCTTCAACTGAAGGCTTATTATGAGTAGCCTTACTGTGACTCTAATTTCTCACTGCTTGAAAAATCAAACAAACAAAAACCATCTGAGAAGAAAGCTCAAAAAAACGGAGAATTTTTTTTCTTTTCTTTTTACAATATAACATATGAGAGGCATGCAGAACTTAATCGAATGTCACTTAAAACTCTATGGACTCCAGGGGCGCCTGGGTGGCTCAGTCAGTTAAGCGTCCCACTCTTGATCTCAGTTCAGTTCATGATCTCATGGTTTATGAGATTGAACTCGATTCTCTTTTTCTCTCTTTCTGTCTGCCCCTCTCCTGCTCATGCTCTCTCTCTCTCTCTCTCAAAATAAACAAACATGGAAAAAAAATAACTTCTATGGACTGCAGACCAAGTAGAAAGAATAAAAAAAAATCATAACATTTCAAGCAGTAAATAAATCAGTTGGTTACAATTCAGTGATGATACAAGCTGGGTAAGAGGACTGGAGAGTCAAATCTGAGATCCATATGTAGTGTGTACCCATGCCCAGGGAACTCGAATTATAAAACTTCCCCATTTGGTGAATACGTTTCACATCCACGGCAAACATCTCTGGTGATAAGCAACCTTATTCCACCTAGATGTTAATTTAACTTGAAAACAATCTCAATTCACTCATGATATCTTATTTTGAAATTATAAAAATGTTTTGGATTTTTGTAGAAAAAATTAAATAAGCCAGGTTAGTAACTTTATGCTTTATTCACTTATTATCATTTCTTAAGTCTGGATACATCTTGTTATTGATGACATGTCACTTAATAAGCGGTATCTTTTTTTTTTCTTTTCCCATGGTACATAAAGTAATGGTTTATCTTAAAATAGATGTTGTTTTGGGTTAGATGAAAGAGTATTACTATCCCCAGTTTACAGATGAGGAAAACAGCTAGTTTGTATTGGAGTGAGAATTTGACCTTAAAGAATCAGGCCCCAAACTCAACTCATTCAGTAATAAATTTTGTGATCATTGAAATAATCTATATTTGTTTGGTATTTAAAATACTTGTAATGTTTGAAAATTTAGGAAATTAGGGTATTTGTCGATTAGCCTTGTATTCCAATTTAAAATGTATAATTTAGTAACTGACAATTGATTTGTAATTTTCAGTAGAAATGCATTAGAGAATTCAGCTAACTTTGTAAACAATATTGGAATACTTAGCAGCCAAAATAAAATAGGATGTAGTGACTCTTTAATGATTTTTGGCTACTCGTTTATATTATTAATTAATGTATTCTTTATATTAACTCATCTAATCTTCAAAACAATCTTAGGGGTTATGTATTATTTATGTATTTTCTCAATTCTAAGCTGCACCATTAGATACTTACCATAACCAATGGCATAATCTTACTGTAATTGGCTGTGAAGGTTTTTTATTCTAGTGGTATGTAAACTAATGATGTAATGTGCAATAACTTTGATGACATAAGGCATTTCCTCCATTTTACAGATAAAGAAACTGAGGAACAAAGAAGTAATTTGCCCAAGTTACATAGTTGTATAGGACCAGAACTAGGATTCAAACCAAGACTGCCTGACTCAAGGCTCAAGTTTATGTTCTTAACCTCTATGCCTTCCAATAAAAATCTTACATTGAGGACTACAAAGTTAGAAGTCATGGTACTTCATACATTTCTGAACTTTAAAATATTTAAATATGGATACCCTTGGATTCTACTTTCATCCATCATACCCATCATCCATCCTAGTTTTATATTCAAGCTCTGAGGTGGCATACAGAGAGCATAATACAATCAAATAGACTTTGGACAACATCAACATCACATGGATTTACTTGGAAAACAACCTCATTTGCATGTGCTTTCTTACCATCTACACTAGCATCATCGACCAAAATGATTTCCTTCAGCAGTATGGCAGGGGAAGAATAAAGCACACTGTGGACAGTTCTAAGCAGCGTGGACCAGGCTTCGTTATGAAAAACTATTATGACACTGGTGGTAGGCAGGGGAGGGCAGCGCTTAAATTTTTGTTCAATACATCTAGAAGTCAAAGAAGTAAAACAATTATGAATTTTAATACTTTATTTTCAGAGTTATGCCATTACTAAAATTATTATTTAACCATTATCACCATTGAAACAATAGCAGACAATTTTTTCTATGTAAGTTGGTCTTAATGCTATGCAAATGCAAATAGATCAAAACAAAATCTTTTACACAGAGATCATGTCCACTGATACAGATTCCAAGTCAAGGATTAATACTTGCTATTGTAAGTTTTCTCAACAATATAATTTTAAATATAAATAGTATTTTAAATAGGAAAAATAACCTAAAAGTGAGACAACCTGTAACAATGGCAAATACTTGTAATCGCTCAAATAAAAACCAATTTTTCTCCCCCCGTGTAGAAATCATTCATTTTTCTTAGTACTTCCAATTTTTTTTAAATTTTTTTTTAATGTTTATTTATGTTTGAGACAGAGAGAGACAGAGCATGAGTGGGAGAGGGCAGAGAGAGAGGGAGACACAGAATCAGAAGCAGGCTCCAGGCTCTGAGCTGTCAGCACAGAGCCCGACGCGGGGCTCGAACCCACAGACTGCGAGATCATGACCTGAGCTGAAGTCGGCGCTCAACCGACTGAGCCACCCAGGCGCCCCCCAATTTTTTTTAACAATGCAACTTCAGGGGCACCTGGGTGTCTCAGTCACTTAAGTATCCAACTCTTGGTTTCAGCTCATGATCTCGTAGTTTGTGGGATCAAGTTCCCCATCAGGCTCCATGCTGACAGCATGGAGCCAGCCTGGGGTTCTCTCTCTCCCCGTCTCTCTCTCTCTGCCACTCTCTGTGTATGTGCATGCACACATGCTTTATCTCGCAAAAATAAACAAACTCTAAACAGTGCGACTTTATTAAATGAAGATTCATCTTTGTAGAGATTCTTACTTTCCTAAGTATGTAATATTTTTCAAGTTTTTAAATCAATTTACTTAATCTCTACTTGAACCAAAAGGGAAAGAAATGGCATACTATTAAATCTATTTTTTTACAATGCTCATGATTCAGCAAGACTTATTAAGTTGCTACCACATGCCATATGCCATGCTGTGTTAAGGATTTTGCTCCAATAACTTGATCTATAGTTTAACTAAATAAGACTTAGCATTTTAAAATGCTAAGCTCAAAATTTTTAAATAAAATATTAAATCCATGTTAAAAGTCATGTACTCTTTTTGCCATATGTAACATCGATAGGCACAAGAAGATAGACAGTAGAGATGATTAATGATACTAACCATTAAGTAAACACATTAGTTACAAATCGATCTTGAATTCATTTCTATAATAATATCTTACTCAATGAAAATAATCTTCATAAGAAGCTGTTGGGTATGAGTGGATCTGTACAGTCTCCAGCCTTTGAGACTGAACAGTCTCTTGCCTACTGAGTTGAGGTGAGGATCAACAGAGTAGAGGGGTTCAAAACACTGTAAAACCAAAGTGATCCTGGGACATAAAATATGTGTGGTCTATGGTAAAGACATATAATCTTTAAGTTCACTTAGAAATCATAAATGGTAATACAATTTTAGACAAGAGAATATAAAATCCTCCCACTCAAAAGGCACTATAAATACAGTGTGTGAACAATCAGACGGTGCCGTTCAAACCCAAAGATAGGAAGTAAATCATCCACTTATAGAGAGAAGAGTCTAACACACTTCAAATCCTCTGTGAGGGAAACAGAGCCCCCAGTATGATACTAGAGGCCTGGGAAAGCCACCCAAAGAAAGATATCCTATAAATTCTCATTATTCACTTTGATAGCCATACCTCAGTTTAAATGTTTCAGATACTATTCTGAGAGCACATCTTTGGGGTGGAATATTAGTAGTGATAAACAAGGAATTAGGTTGAGGATAAAGTATTAACAGAGTGTGCCAACACTGCTAAATAAGAAAAAGAAGGGAAGATTATGAGTGAAAGTGATTTTTGCTCTCTCATGCCTTCATTATTTCAAATATATATGCATAGTCAGAAGCAAATAATCACATTCATCTTCACTGACAGATGAAAGCAAACAATTTATTTTAAAGCAAATTTTGGATAAACTACCAATTAGAAATAAGGTCCAAACACAAACTACCTATTCACGATTACTCTTGACTCACAATTACACAGAAATTAATATAAGCTTATGTTTTTAAGACACAAAGGTTTACAAAGCAGCATAAACTAAAAGTAAAAGTTATTTTAAAACTCCATGCTATTTTTCTTAAAACAAAAACAAAACCAAAACCTTATGATTATTGTCTTAGAAGCCTTTGTCAGAGGAGTTGAGATTACAAAAAAACTCATCTACATTTAAATTGTCATGTGACTAATAGTGTATTATTCAAGAATTACAAAAGGGTTTTGAAAATTTAAATATAAAACGTCACAAAAAATCACATTAATAAAATGTGATCACTTTAATCTTACAAGGCTTTCCCTTAGTTTAAGCTAGGATTTATTTGCTTAACTGATAACTGCTAACGTCAAGTAAAGGTGTAACGTCATGTTATAGCATTAATGCAAGTGATAAAATTTCACAGTATGATTTCACAAACCCCATTTGTTCTAAAACAATAAAAAACATGTTAAACTTAGGCTTTAGATATTGTTTCACATGTCATTTAAAGTAGTGAAATTAAATAACTTGCCAAACTGACTGCTTATACTCGGTCAAACCATTTGTAAAATTTGGCATATAGATATGTGCTTAGATTATCAATCACATGACCATCTGACTTCGGGAGACACTGGATCTATATTTTCAATGAGCATGGAAATGATCAGCAATTCTTCAGAAAATGTGTTCCTTGCTGATAGAAGTTAAATTTAGAGTAAGAAAGTGTTAAATCTTCACCAATTCTTCACAGTTCTAGGTATCCAATTCTTATCCAAAAAAGGTTCTTTAAAGTACTTAGTTGTTTTTCACTTACAATGATTTCATTATTGAATATTATTGCAGCTCCTCAATGCTATATTGGGAAAAAAAAAACCTCGAGCTGACATTGACTGTCATGTCAAAGAATAAAAATTATGCTTCTTGATTGTGATGTGGATTGCTTTTCAGTCAAGACCTCTCCCCAAATCAGTCAAATGCAATACTGCATTTTAACTATTAACATAAGAAAGGAACTATTCCTGTGCCTTGTTATAAAGGTAGCATATTTTATAGACACTCATTTATTTCTTCACACATTCATTTAAAAATGATTAGCACCTTAACCTTGAGTCACACAGATTACAACAGAGAGACAGAAGTCTAGTCTCCCCAACTTCAACATTAAGGGACTCATAGTTGGAACAAGTATTCATGATCATACATCTAGAAAAAATATGAGTTAAACCATAGACTTAAGTCTATCAAAGTTCCTTTCTTCAGGGGCACTTCCAAACATAATTCTATTATAACCAGAAAGCAAAATATGTAGGCACTGCTTGTTTACAGTTTGTCTATCTTATACTTTCAACAAATCAACAAATGGTTTGAAAAGTGCTGGAATTTATTTTAGTTATTTGAATTCAAATAGAGCATTTGAACATCACCTCAAAGATAACAATAAAGCATAGCAGGATCTGGAAGGAAACCAGAATAAAAATACTGTATACTTGAGGTAACATGTAAACAAAGTGACATGAAAAGCAATGCTGACCTCTCAGAAGCTAACAAGAGACAATTCTATACATATGATAACTTATTCAACAAAACTCTAGAGAAAAAAAATCATAATTGAATTAGCAATTTAACAATATTGTTCCTTAAAAGAAAGATTACAAAAGGTTACAAAGCATTCTGAAATACAAGTATAGTACTGAAAGTAGCCACAAAGTCTCTGACTTAGTTCATAGAAAATTATTATCTAACAGCTCCAAAATCTTGGCAGTTTTTAAACATTTCTATTCTGCAGCAATACACAGAGGAACAGAAACAGCTCCTCTGCCTCCCACATCTCCCATAAAAACTGCCCAATATTCCCTTCTTAATAGAGTAGATAACTAAAGCGTTTAAGAATAAAGAATTTCTTTGTGGTTCTACAGAAATCGGAACTAAAATTTAGTTTCCTAACTTGCAAAGTAACAACTTTCACGACTGCAATGCCTCACCGAGCATAGATATGGATAGCCTTAATAATAATAAGCAAACATAATTAAGTTAAACAGCAATTGCTGATATTTTGCCTCAGAGAGTGACTAAAGAACAAGCAAATTCCCTAGCTAACGCCCCTCCCCTGAAAACTCTAATGTTAAACAGTAAATAACGAATATTCTTCAACATACTCAGGAGGTCGAGTGTCTGGTCCAAGATCTCGGTGTAGAGAAATCCTGTCACTTGCAAAAGCATTAAAACAGTGTTTAGCTTCTCCACGTTCTTTTTCCTTCTGCTCTTCAATACTTAAATTGTTTGTCTTGAATGCTTTACCAGAAGCACCAGGTGCATTAGAATCCTGAGGTGGGCGGTCAAGAACAGGTTTCAATTCTGCTGCTGTGTAATATCCTTGCAAACAGGGTCTCTCACCAGCATCAATGTTTTGCCTGACAGGTGCTCCTATTTGCATTTTTGGCATTGCATCTTTAATATTGTTTACAGCTTCTAGCATTAAATCAAACATCTTGTTTTTGTTTTTCATGTTTCTTTCCATCCTTGATTCCTCTTTGGAATATTGAACACTTACTTCTCTTTGCATTAAAATCAAAAATATTATAAAGAAAAAAATTACTGCACCAAGCTTCCAGAACTTTTTATGATAATGTCTTTTAAGATGTAATTTTACTAGTCGCTTCAGGTGAGCCATTCTGACATTAAAAGCTTGCCACTTGACAAATAACAGTTATTGTTTCCTCTGTTACTTATATTTTTTATCATAGATTTGCTGGCAAGAAGGTTTCATTAAATGGTAATACCTATAAATGGAAATGATAAATGGCATTAGTAGCTATTCATTTCTATAGGCATGGTTCAACTGATTCATTCAGCCAACAACTAAGCATAAGCTATGAACAACTGTACTATTATGGTTAACAAAAACACAAAGATATCTTGCCCTCAAGAAAATTACACTTTTGGAAGCACGCATTTGCTATTATTAGCTATAATCTATTAAGGCTATATTAGAGACTTCTCTCCAATAAAAGAAATACCTTGTAAACTGTGGCTAATATCTATTATATGATATGCATACAATTATTTTTATAAACATATTTAGAGTTTCTTTTAAAAAAGATACTTTAACTCAATAACCAAGGGGCCAAAGGACTTCCCTGAATTAATTATAGAGAAAGGGGGAAATCGTAAGAAAGCAAAGGTACACTAATAGATACTGTCAGGCATACATCTAAAAGAGTGGCTTTTATTTTATGGAGGTTTGTCCTTAACTTATGAACCTCTACTCCAGCTAAACCAGTTAAGATTATAAGTAGCTTTCACATGTAAACTGGCACACTCTCAAATTTATTCACCTGATAATACTTGTGAATCCTGACAGAACCAGTGAAGACTAGAAAATTAAGAGTCTCTAAGGTGTTGTTATACCACAGCTATTTTCAGTAGTTCACACAAATACAAAAGCTAGTAACAAAAAGAAGATGGCACTAAGCTTTACCTGAAGTGACTCTAAAGAGCCAATAGAGATCACTGAGTTACGAAAGCAGTATTTGGTTTGATAAAGTACTGAGTTGACCCTAAGAACAGACAATGTGTTTACTAAACTCTAACAGGGATCACCAGAAGCAAAATAAAGGAAAAGGAAAAAAGAGAATACTGATGACAGCCTGATTATCTTCCTGAAGTTTTAAAAAATATAATATGAAGGGGTTTCGGTATATAATTACATACCATGCACCATTATACTCAGTCGAATTTGCAGGCGCAAAGGGGAAGGAGAATGTCTGTTCTCCTACATTCTAAACATATTTTAAGGAAAATTTAATTTATAGATGTGAAAACTAATTTTGACACTTTATTCAGCTTCTCTTCCAAAGAGATCGCTAAATTTAAAATTAAAAAGCCACATTCTAAGATGGATTCTCTGGCCTTTAGTAAAAAAGTTTAAGCTAAATAAACAAAATAAGCAGAACTTGAATAGTTAGTTCTATATACTATTTCTAATTGGAAAGATGATGTGTGTGTGTGTGTGTGTGTGTGTGTATGGATGGAATAGGCGCTTTAGTTACAAAAGATAATTCAATTATAATGCATACTGCCCATAAAAATGAGATTCTAATATTCCTGAGTTTGGGTTGCTTTAAGAGCCTCATGTAAGGATTAAAATGACCAGGTAAGCTTTTTACATTATTTGAAGACATAATATAGTTTCAGAACCATACAATTGCTATGTATGTATGTAAGCTAGGTTAGGAATTTGAGAAGGAATGAGCTGGTCTCCTTAGGATGTATTAATACAACATAAAACAAGAAAGCATCCAGTAAAGGGAGATGACAAAACTGGGTACTTCTATAGCAGTGATGGTTTTCCCAAAATATTATATGCCCAAAATCATATTTGAAAGTAGGCTCAGGAATGAGAAAGAAGGATGGAATTTATGAGGTAGTTGGAAGAAAGTTTGTTTTCAGGAATAAATTATAAACTAGAGGAGTTCATCAATAGGGCAATAATCCTATCGTGTGTCTGTGTATATGTGTGTGTGTGTGTGTGTGTGTGTGTGTGTGTGTGTCTATCTGGGGAAGTCACTCAATTTGCAGGTTTTAGTTTAGAATGTCTCTAACGAGGAAGTCATCAGAAGCTCATGAAGGGCACAAATAATGTCTCCCTTATCCATGGTTTTTCTCCTGGCACTTACAATGTTGGTGACACTGTGAGCATCTGATAAATGTTTTGACAGGAAAAGGAAAGAAGGACCAAGATTTCATTTATTAGAAATAATAAAATAATAATTAATTTTGTTAAATGTTGATTAGGTCCCTGATATTTTAATATTACACAGGTTCTCATGTAGTCTTCCAAGAATCTTCAGAAGTCATTCCCATTGTGCCCACAAAACCTGAGAATCAAATAGACTAAGCATCTTGGCAACCCATTCGGTTTAAGTGAAAGAGCAGTACTCTCCCAACTGTGTTTATACTTGGGTCTGATCTACAATACTAAGATTTTTACTCCTGAAACCAATATTGCACTGTATGTCAGCTAACAAAAATTTACATTAAAAAAATATTAAGCTTTTGCTAAAGTTATCTGAAATAAGATCTTCAAGGATCAAGGAATGACACTCTAAATGTAAGAAGATAAGGAGAAAATCTAAAGAAAGAACTACGAATAGCTTCATATCAGGTAAGGTTTTCTGGACAAATAAGTTACACACACACACACACACACACACACACACACACACAGGAGCACTGGGGTGGCTCAGTCAATTGAGCGTCCAACTCTTGATTTTGGCTCAACTCATGATCCCAGGGTCATGGAATCAAGCCCCATGTCAGGCTCCTCGCCAAGCGTGGAACCTGCTTGAGATTTTCTCTCTCCCTCTGCCCCTTTACCCCACATGTATGTGCTTTCTCTCTCTATGAAATGAAAATAAAAACCACACAACTGCTTCCTGAACATGTTTTTGAAAATAAAGACTGAGGATGAGATTGTAGATTTTAACAATCGAGGATTAAGATATCGAGACCTTCTAGTGGCAGAGTCTACTAGAGTAGGAACACTTACTTTGCTTTGCTCTTTTCAGATTACTTCAGAAGGGAATAGTCTTCTTTATCAATTGCTGATTACTTGAAGATTCTGACATAAAACTCCCAGGGATTTTTATATGACTCTTCTGTCCTTTGCTGCTAATGTGCAATATCAGGCTTCCATTAATGATAAATTACCCTCAACATTAAGCATCTCTATTAGTGGTCTTCAACTCTGGACACACATTAGCAGAAAGCTCTTTAAAAAGAGTGCCTTAGGCCTCCCTTCTAGAGAGCTTGATTTAATTGTTTTAGGGGCAGGGCTTAGGTCCTGCGTTTGTGGTTATTTCAGGCTCTCCAGATAATTCTAAAGGGCAGCAAGGGCCATGAATCACTGGTGTAAGTCACAAGACTTTAGGCAAATAAAAACTAGCACTTGATAGGCAAATGACTGCACCTAACCAAAAGCAACCGCACTATTCATTTCTAATACTCCAAAGACAGGTTTTTCAAAATAGAATGCTGATATAAAAAGAGCAAAAGTTATTCTGACATGGAGAGATAAGATGAAATCCAAAGCAAGAATGACCCAAAGTTTCCTGAAAAGGCTCAGAGATTAATGCTGATATAAATGAGGCACTGGGTTTTTACTGAAAATAATGGGGTTGTAAAATTATTTTTAAAGTATTTTATTCCCATCATAAAGATGGAAAAACTCAGATTCTGTGCAATAAACACATAATCCAAAAGACGCACAATAAATGAATGAGTTAACAAAACCAGGATTCTTAACTCCTATTCCTGGAACTAATATCATGTTCCTAAACCTCACTACTTACCAAATTTGAAGACCTAGATGAAAACAGCCAACGAAACAAAACAAATTTTTCTGAATATCAACTTCCAATTAAACTCAGAAGTTTCAGAAATGAAAAAACAAAAAAACAGCACAACAGTGAATTCAGTATATAAAAATGATAAGTAGGTAAAGGTCTTATTCTTATTGTACTTGGTAAAACTTTTAAACACACCTATCTAAAATGTCATTTGCTAATTATAAAAGGTCAGATTTCATGATTAATATCATGAATTTTTTTTAATTAGAAAAAAAAATAATTTAAGTTCAATGACCTAAATTCTAAATTATTATAAATTTCAAAAATTAGAAAAAAGTTAAAATTCAGAGACTTCATATTATTAAAAAATACCTATTTATATGCTAGAGTATATGTAGACATTACAAAGAGTCATTAATAATAAAAAACATGCACAAAATGATACTTTAAATTTTTTTTTAACATTTATTTATTTTTGAGAGACATAGAGACATAGCATGAGCAGAGGAAGGGCAGAGAGAGAGGGAGACACAGAATCCGAAGCAGCCTCCAGGATCTGAGCCGTCAGCACAGAGCCCGGCGCGGGGCTCGAACTCACAGACCGTGAGATCATGACCCGAGCCGAAGTCGGCCGCTTAACCAACTGAGCCACCCAGGCGCCCCACAAAATGATACTTTAAAATGACTAAAACAATATGCATGATTCTAACAGTGTGAGATTGGGTTAAAAATCAATGGGTTTTTCTCAGGGGATAAAAACATGTTGCTATCTGAACAGAAAGACTGAAATATCACAAATTAAAATAACTACAGAACTGTGGCTTTCAGTTACGTAGACCATAGTTTCTCAAACTTTAATGTGACAATGAGTCACCTGAGGATGTTATTTAAATGCAGATTCAAACTGGAAAAGATCCATCTTTAGTCCAGTTGTCCCTTCCAGGTGGAAAAGGACACATTGCAGACATCAGCTAAGTTGTTAGCTTAATTTAAAAATTCCAACTGAAGCAATCTTGTGAAGCAGTGAAAAGCAGAACATTCCATAACCGCATGTGAAAGTAACATTTAATAAAACAAGAGGATAACAGTTCTTTCCATTCCTTGTTCCTATATTTGTGACAATAAACCTTTACATCTCCAGGGATTTAAGGTCTGGTTCCAGGTGACTTTCAGCTGGCACAAAGCCCAATTGGTATATGAAATTGCTTGCTACAGCATGAATTAAAGCATGCTATAAAGAATTAAGGGTAATCACAAAAAAATAAAACATTACAAAATTATATAAGAAAAGTACACTACTGCAAATTAATTCATATCTGATCTTTGCCACACATTATCTAGATCTCGTAATCAAACCAAAACAACAACAAAAAACTTGCTCTAATACTAAACCTTATGTGCTTGGGCAGAAATTTTATTAAGTGCCTCTCATCTACTAGTTAGGGAACGGGGGAATGGCAGGAAGTCATTTCTGCTTGTATTTATTGGTAAAACCAAATTTCATGGTGACTTGCTATTATGGTTGGTTATTTCCAGTTATGTTTAAGTCCATGTCCACACCCTTGCCCAAAATTCTTCTGAGCAGGAATTGACCAGTGGATGTATGACAAGGGACAAACACTGATGCAAAGCAAACTGTCCTGAGATGGCTACATGCTGCCTCCCAGGAGGAAGCAGCAGACATATCCCAAACATCACAGGTAAAGACAAACTAGGGTTGCTCTGGCTGGCTAGAAAATGCCACCGGCGAACAACTAACTCCATGTAACTGTCACAGAGTAAGATGACTCTCTGAACAAAAGTTATCTGCAGGTTATGTGACAAAAAGTCTAGTAACAGAGTGGACCTCCAACAACTCAGAGGTACAGGTTTTATTTAGTGTGTTTAGGCACACTGAAAAGGGTGTGGTCAAATATCCAACTTCTGAGCTAAACCTGGTAAGATAAGCATCTCTATTAACAATATTATCTTTGAAGGTGAAAGGTTATGGACAGGATCTTACTGTGTAGAGCAGCCAACTCTATAATTTGGAGCATACGAGTAATTATGGAACTGCACTCCCCTTTGTGGGGAGGGTAGGATGGTGGTAAAGTGAAGCTCACGTACTCTCTCCTGGTACTTGTGAATGAATCTGCACCTGTGAAAGGTATATACTGATTAGTTATAACATAATAGGCAGTAGAGGGATTTTGAGGAGTGAATTGAGTGCTCCTACAGATTACACACTGAACTAGTACTTGTTCTTGGTAGAAGTACTACCTTTTAAAAGATTTGTCTATTTACTTTGTAAACACAGTTGATGGCTCTTGGATTAGTAAGGAGACAGAGACTACACAGTGACTTGTAAAAGGAAGTATAATCTATTATTACAAGAGGACTGGAGTACAGGGAATTGGTTAGTGAAAGTTAAAGAGAATTCAAAATAACAAGAGTAGTAGATATAAGGGGCAACCCTCACCTACAAGGCTGAGATGAAAGCCCAAGGAAGAGCCGTCCCCTCACCAACACTGAGATCCAGAGATCTCTACAGAGACAGCAGTGTTGGCTCCTTGACAGTGGAAGAGTTACAGAGTTATCTCACCGGTGAGACTTGCCAAAAATCTGACCTATGGAGTCCCAAAAGAAGCCATTCATAGGAAGATGTCAACCCTGGAACCTGCTAGGTGCCGAGGCTAACTGCTAGCTGCTGATGGCACCTGGAGTTAAGAAGCTGTCCTCTGCAGGAGTCTAGTGCACTATCATGTATAGCCTGGGCCAATATAGTGCCAGGCTGGTGCCTAGGATAAAATTTGGGCAGCCAGTGCCTTGGAAACCCAGTTTCGTGGGGTCCCCAATGTGCACATGTATGGGGCTAAACATAGAGTGTAGAAAGCAGTGACCTGCGCTGGGGAACAGGTCGATGATGTCTGTAACTCCAGGGTACAACCCTGCTGCCCAAGTCAAGCTCTTGTGAAAGTGCAGGGGGCAGAGGTGTGCCAACCCTAGAGAAAGCTGTGCCATCCAGTTACCTAACACTAGAGAAAACTATGTGGAAGCCGAAAAGTAGAGAAAAGTATGCCCAGCAAGAGCCTAGCCAGAAAGTCACTCTGAAACCAGGAAGGAAAGTACCTTCTACTTGCAGTATCCCTCCATTGCCCTCTACTGACAAGGCTTAATTAACATCATGCCAGCCAGTAAAGGAGAAATATTTACAGGGCCCCGCTCCATTATTACAGAGCAGAAGAGAATAAGTTTGGAGCAGAGATACAATAAGTTGATAAGCAGTATAGTCTACCCTTTTGACTACTCATTTCCATATGCACACTTTCTCACACATTTGAACTCTTGTGTAAAAACAAAATAACTCTATATTCCACCTAAAAGATGCAAGTATCCTCCTTACAAGTGAGGAGGAACCTTGAAATGAGATGCAGAGCACCAACAGTCATTGTCTCCGTTACTGTGACAATGTGAATTACTTTTCAAATTCTGTCACGGTCCCAACCTAATGTTCTGTTACCTAAAGACTAAGCTGTAAACTTAATATCTAACAAATTCTATGTAATATTTTGTTTAAAAAAAGAAAGAAAGAAAATGGGAAGGAAAGAAGAAAATATTGCCTCAAAAAAAAAAAAAAAAAAGGTCTATTAAGTATAGTGACAATTGAATGGCCAGAAATGTTACTGAGATGCCCCTAAATTTTTGTGAGTCTGATTACCCGCTGGTTCTCGTATGCTTCACTAAGATAGCCAAAGTACGTGCTACTTTCTGCTCATCAAATACAATTAGCATAATATTATCAACATAGTAAACCAATGCGATATCTTGTGGGATGTTGAGATAATTAAGATTTCTAGGACAGGGGAACTGGCCTGGCCCTGAGATAAGACTGTGAAGATATAATGTTGGCCCAAGCTAGATAAAAGCAAATTGCTTTTGGTGGTCCTTGTAAACTGGTATGGAGAAAAAGCAGTTAACCAAGTCAATAGCTACATACCAAATGCCAGAGGAGGTACTGATTATATCAAGTAAAGATACCACATCCGGGTCAGCAAGTACATGTGGAATCATCCAACGATTAAGTTTACAATAGTCATTCATTCTCTAAGATCCATCCAACTTGGGCACAGGCCAAATAAGTGAGTTAAATGAGACATGATAGATATCTCAAGTCTTATTTCAAATCTTTGATGGTGGCACTGATCTCAACAATTCCTTCTGATATGGTATTGTTTCTGATTTACCATCTTAGAAGGAGGACAAGTTTTAAGGTCTTCCACTTAGCTTCTCCTATCACAACAGTCCTCAACCCATGACTCTTAGAGAACAAATATAAGGATCTCGCCATTTATCCAAGATGTCTACTCCAATCATACATTAAGGAAATGGGGAAATAAGCACAGGGTAGATCTGCTGACCAGCTGGACCCTCCTGTGAGTCAGACTTTGACTAAGACTCCACCTATTACCTAAATGCTATAACTCCACACTATGACTAGAGGGCCACAAGTGGTATTTTGGCTCCATAGGAATTAGTACCAAAGGTGTGAGAATATTTTCTTTTCCCCAAAGCATAGTCTCTCTAATAAATGGCTATAGGTCCCTTTGGGGAAGGTTTTTGAGGAAAATTCGTGGCGTATGCTTGAAGCAGTGGTGTAGCCTTCTTGAAGACTAGGCCTCAACTTCAATCAAAGGGCTCTGGGCCTGGGAATTGACTTGGGTTTGAAAACTGAGTGAGAAGTAATGATGCTCAACTGTGACAACTAAAGTCAATGCTTTTTGCCACCAGGCCTAGAGTTTTTTCTGGTATATACACCAAGTGATGCTGTAGTACTACCCATCTATTTCATTCATCTCATTTGCAAAACAATGCCTTCTGATTATATCTATGTTCCAGATTTCCATTATTGTAGATACACCTACTTTGTCCCTGGTGGTTAAATGCTGCCCCTTGTCCTCTGCTACTATGGGATCCCATCATCTCCACTGAAACCAGGGAGCTAATCTTAACAGCCTACAGAGGACAGCAACCACAGATTTTTTTTTTCACTAATGCAGGAAATTCCCTCACTAATGTTTTTCTCAATATCTTAGTAAAAGGGAGAGTGTACTGGGCCTTGGCATGGAATATAGTTGGAGAATGGGCACTCAGATTGCAAACAATTAAGTCCAGTGAACATTCCTTTTATGGAAGAGTCCCAAATCTCATGAGTAGTAGGCAATTTCTGTCTACTCATTCTTCCTTTTGAGGCCCCTGAATTTAGGGGATAGGGGAATGGGGGAGCAAGTGAGTAAGACTCTTTGCTCAACTGCTATCACTTTGCGTTCACCTTTCTACAGGCTTATCTGTAACTCATTGAGTTCACGCTCGTCCTCTACCTCTCAGCTTCCATTTTTCTTTAGAAACAGCATCAGCAAACTTTCCATAAAGGGCTAAATAATAAACATGTTTTGCTTTGTGGGCCATATGGTCTCTCTTGCAACTACTCTATTTTTGTGGTGCAAAACCAGTCATACACAATACACAAATGAATGGGCATAGCTAGTTCCAATAAAATTTTGTTTACAAAAACAGGTGGTGGATAGAAATTGGCCCAAGGTAATTTGCCAATCTCTGGTCTAGAAATTCAAAACAGCCTCAATCTCAAAATTTCTTTACTTCCTGTATTTACCTCTTCTCCATTAGCTTCCTCATTCCCAGATGTAAAAGAACAAAATAGTACTTCACAAATCCATAATATCATTTAAAAAAATTAGGCATAAAAGCAATGTCTGCCTTTATGATTGAATACTTTTGCACCTATTTTGAAACATGCAATATCCTTCCATTTATCTAGTTACCATCTGAAATTCCTGCATTCCCCACTCCCCATGGTTAGAGTATGAAAAGATCTTATTAATATATGTTTCAGTTGGAAATAAACCAATGTCAGACTAAACTTTTACTCTCCTTTCAAAAACCAACTTGAAATAGGAAAATTTTTCTCATACATAATTACCACACAGTGAGACCTATGAGAATACTGAATGCCCAGCTCCATATAGGGAAGGAAGGGGTACCTAACTCTGTGGGGTTTGTACTTAGTTCTTCAGGCAAAGGGGAGAAGCCCTGAGGAATATTAAGCAGGGTGATGACCTAATCACAACTGAAATTTAAAATGGTTATTCTTGGGGTGCCCGGGTGACTCAATCAGTTAAGCCTCCGGCTTCGGTTCAGGTCATGATCCTACAGTTCATGAGTTGAGGTCCCATATTGGGCTTTCTGCTTTGGATCCTCTGTCTCCATCTCTCTGCCCCTCCCTGAATGACACTGGTGTGCACACTCTCTTTCTCTCTCTCTCTCAAAAGTAAATAAGCATTAGGGGCACCTGGTGGCTCAGTTGGTTGGGCATCCAACTTTAGCTCAGGTTATGATCTCACAGTTCATGGGTTTGAGCCACATGCTGGGCTCTGTGCTGACAGCTCAGAGCCTGGAGCCTGCTTCAGATTCTGTGCCTCCTTCTCTCTCTACTCCTCCCCTGCTTGCACTGTCTCTGTCTCTCTCTCAAAAATAAATAAATATTTTAAAAAAGTAAATAAACATTACAAAAATAAATAAAATAAAATGAATATTCTTGAAGCTGTTTTTCATATGGATTTGGGAGTGAGAGCAGTGAACGAGAGAGGAGACTGAAGGTGATTAGGAGACTATTAAAATTAATCCAGGTAAGAAATTGAGCAGAAGGGGTGTGGAAGTTTGAGAAGAGATCTGGAGGTAGAGTGGGCTAAATTCAGCAAATGAATAAACGTGGAGGCTGGAAGGTTGTTAAACTGTGAAGTGTGTAAGGATGGGTTCTTGACATATTTAAAAAGGCCAGCTAATGAGTGCTCTCTGTTCTGGATTATCTGCAGTGGAAGAGCTAGAGTTAAAATAACAGGGTGAGGGGCTATGAATGCTAAAAGACATAACGATAGAGGGTAAGGGGTATAAGAAGGAGACTGAGGTACTAACAGCAACAAGTCTTAACCAGTTCAAAAAGATGGGTCATATCTGAAAAAAAACAAGGGTCAGGTCAAAAAGCTCAAATAAAATAATGAAAACAATAATTTGCATTAGAAGCCCTCTCTGCACTATGAACTGTCCCTCACATGGGTCCACTCTGACATGAGGTATTTACTACCAGGTATGCTTTTACCCTTTATCCTATCCATCTAACTCGGAATTATCAAACTTGCATGATCTCACACTACTCGCCTCCAACAAATTATCAATCAGGTATGAGGATAACTTCTAGAAATTTATCTCACAGAGAGGCTAGAATGCAAGTAGAATGATAACCTGTAAGTTTGCACATTAAAGCATCATTTTAACATCAAGATGCTGAAACAACTGATAACTCTAACAATAGGGAAATAAATTATAATAGATAAATAATGATAGAGTCATATAATGGAATATTATGCCAGATTAAAAATAAAGATATGCTGATATGAGATTATATCCACAATAAGTTATATAAAAAAACAAGATTCATTTGCATTTTTATGTATACAATTTACATATATAACAAATATTTTTAATATATGTATATACACACAAATACATACACACACATATATATAAAGAGAGCACTGTTTGCTCATAGGAAAACCAAGTATCAGAGGGCAACAGTGAAAATAAGACTTACCATATATACCTCCTTACTTTTTAAAATTTTTGGACCATGTGAACAGAGTAACTACTAAAAAAATAAGCAGGAAAAAACTGAGAGTAGAAGAAAGATGTTCTGACAGGTAACATCCCAAATTTATTAATTCTATTCATCATTTCTCAAGAAGCTACTGGGGGAGGTGTTCCATCTACATGAGAAAGTAAACAACAAAATCATCGTATCTAAAAAATAGGGACTCCTTCACAAATGTCAGCAAAGAAAAATCCCAAACAACTGCCATGGAACAGGCTTAGAAAGCAATAGTCCAAATTAGAACAAGAGGACAGAGAGCTCCAGAAGAGACCAATAAATCTGATGGGTTTGATTATGAGGAAGAATCACACTGAGAAGGTGCTGGAGTATATAGAAACAGAAATTGATATCTCAAATACTAGGCTATTTTTTTTCTTAAATGAATTATTAACTCTGTGGTTCAAAAATTTTTACTCATACTCATAATACACTTGCTTGGCTCAGCATTAAACAATACGTACATAATAATCATAAGTAAACACCAAAATGCAAACAAAAAAATGTGAGAGTTATATCGGGAGATGGAGGAAGGGAGAGCAAGAGGCATGTGTGAGCAATAGCTAAATATTTACTTTAATGGGAAGTCGGTAGATAATGTCAAATATTGATAAATTAAGAAATAGTAGTATAAGTACATTATTGCAAAAGGTAAATACTGGAAGAAACACGTAAAAGAGGTTAAAGCATTTGCCTAGAGGCAGCAGGACTAGGGGAAATGAGAGTTGACTGGATTTTTGTTGCTATTGCTGTTGTAAGCCTTTTAATAATTCTTTTTAATTTTATTTACATTTAAGTACAAGTACAGGACTTGGAATCAGACAGCTTGGATTGGAATATTGGCTCTGACATTTCACTGGCCTTGTAGACAGACGCAAATTATTCTATTTTCCTGTCCCTAAAATAGGGAGAAAAATACTATACACCTCATTGAGTGGCTTTGAAGATTAAATGTTTAATTCATGTAAATTGCTTAAAATATGCCTGGCACAGGGGCACCTGGGTGTCTCAGTCAGTTAAGTTTTTGACTTCAACTCAGGTCATGATCTCACGGTTCGTGGGTTCGAGTCCTGCATCGGGCTCTGTGCTGACGGCTCAGAGCCTGGAGCCTGCTTCAGATTCTGTGTCTCCTTCTAGCTCTGCTCCTCCCCCGCTTGTGCTCTGTCTCTCTCTCTCAAAAATAAACATTTTAAAAAATATGCCTGGCACATAAGTACTTAATAATAAAATAGTAAAGAAGGGATAATACTGACTAAGACAACAAATATTAACTTCTGTTACTTGATAAAAATGTAAAGGCATTAATGACTAAAATCTTATTTTAAATATATGAGCTACATATGAAAGTCTGCTCCCTTTGTAAGGAAACTTTAACTTTCTTTTAAAGTTAATATTCCCAGGTACTACGTGGGACTTTATTTCTTGAGGCTACGGTCTTCAGGTTAAATCCACAGTTGAGAGGAGGTCGGGGGGGAGGGGAGGACAGGTGAAAAATTCTAGTTAGTGCTAGAAAAGGGGAGCTTGAACTAGAATCTGAAGGGTGAGTTTTTAGCTAGACGGACCAAAAGAGAAAGGAAGAGAGTTCCAGGCAGGGACGAGGACACTTGAAAAGACCAGAGGCAGGAGGAACATAGTTAAAGACAGGGCCGGTAGAGCTGGAACAGTGGGTAACATGACACAGGAGTGTGCACTAGGCAGGAGCTCAATCATGCCAGGCCTTTAGGCTGAGTTAAGGAGTTTGCCTTGTCCTAAAGCAATGAAGGACTTTAAACAGTTTTGAATGTTTTGAAAAGATCCCTCTGGGTGCAGCGTGGGGAACTAACCAAAAGGAATTTAAGTAATCAGTAGGGAGGCCATTTGTAAAAATCCAGGCGAGAGATGATGATAGTGACAAGAATGGAGAAAAGTAGGTGGATTTGAAAAAGATTTATTTAAGAGGTAAAACTGACAGAATGCCGTGTGTGTGTGTGTGTGTGTGTGTGTGTTTTGTTTTTTTGGGGGGGTTTTTTTTTTTGGTCTAATCTGATTAAATCACATTATTTAGGTAAAAGTTGCCCCTCCGGTAATTCCTAACCAATAGCAATATACTCAGTTGCACAACATTTATAAACTAAAACTATAAGACATTTCAATCACAAAGTTAACTTTTCACTTCTAAATGGTAAAACCCAGATCCTGGAACAAAACCAAAAGCCACAAAAATAATATGGATTTCAAAAGAATAAGATGGAAATAACAGCAATCTAAATTAAATAGACTAATTAAGTACAGTGCAACAAGTTTCCTAACTCCTTAATTTCTGCGGTCGCTGCCCAATAGGAAAGCAAATCTACTGCCTGCCCAATGCCTCTCCCTCCCTGTGCCACTTTTACTCCAATATTTTTACCCCACAATAAGCTTAGAGGAAAGAGAAATATTACGTGCTTTGCAAATATCTAAATGGGTGTGTGTGTGTGTGTGTACACAGGCACAAAAGCAGACTATATTAAATCACATATGTAAAGTGCATGATAGAAGTATGCATAAGATATCTCCCCTGGCCCAGGTGTATGTAAAGGTGTGTGTGGGGGAGGTTAATTTCCTAAGTGAGGTGAGGCTACAATTGAGTCTTAAAGATAAAAAGAATTATAGAGGTAACATCAATGAGGAATAACAACAACAACAACAACAACAAAGCAACAGGAAAAAACATTGAAATCTGTTGTTGGAATATAAAATTTTGATTTATGGAGTGTAAATCCATAGTTAAGCAAGAGTCAGGTTCTGTGAGCCCATTTTAAGGACCATGGGTTCTATCTGAGTTATGTGAAGTTATTAATAGACTTAAGCAAAGGAAAGAGAAATTCAGGTTTACATTTTTAGAGACATAGCTGAGGGGTTCTGCTGAGGATGGATTTGAGAATAATACCATCTGCTGAGATATTAGGTAGCAGGTGGTTATGATACCCCAGTTAAGAGTTGATGAGACCCTGAACTGGAGCAGAAGTAGAAGAATTTGTTGCGGGGGGTGGAGAGGGACAGAGGAGAAAGCAGAAAACGTTAACAGATTCAGTGATCTGATAGTTGTGTAGGTTAAAAAGAGAGTAAAAAACGACCTCTGGATTTCTGACATGACACCTGGATGGTGGTATAGATCCATATCCCATTCTCCAAAATCTGTGGAGCCAAATATGTTTTAAAATTCAGAAAATTTTGGATGTTAGAAAGGAGATACAGTTTACATACCCAGCATAACAATGTACCCCCAGAAGGTCCTGGAAAAGTACCATGTAATTAAACACATCCTACCAAGTAGAATGGATGATAAATAGCTTCCTGACAGGACGTTTAGGTTTTGTAGCAAACTGAGTTCAAGTGTTGCTGACAAAGGGTTACCAAAAACATTTTGGTTTTCCAGATTTTTTTTTTGACTTTAGAATTGTGGATAAGAAATGGTAGATGCACTAACACGTATAAATAAAACATAGGAAGTAAAACAGGTTGTTTTTGTTTTTGATGGAATGAAGGTTCTGGTCTACTCAGGTATGATTTCAGATAATTATGACATATTAAAGATGGCCAGCAAGCAATGGGATAAATGAGCAAACTATTTGAGACAGTTTGAAACTGAAACAATTACAGGGAAAATGTACACTCAGGGAAATATTCTCTATTTGGTGCCAAAAATATGAACCCAACTCAGAGAATGACTCGAGGAGACTTCATCTGTCAATAGTCACTAATGACTTAGAATTCAGAGTCCTACTTGTCTTTGCTTTACCACATAAGTTAATGCATTTTGGTCTCTTGCCATTGTTGGCATTGATTTGAATTCAATGTTGTTATTAGCAGTACACTAATTTTGTTAAAATTACTCAAATTATATAAAATGAATTATTCTGGTATTAACTAGATGCATAATTAGGTGACTGAAACTATGTCCTTCTCAATCAGATTTTCTAACCATAAAGATCTGTCATAACAAATGCATTTCTACACTTTATGAACCAGAGAACTGAGTATGTTCTGAAGATGATTTGAGGGTTGATCATTTCCAAAATATTAAATATACTAATTTTCTTTTAGGGAAAAATTCCTTCTACCAGGAATTAAAATTAAAATTTTCTATGGAAGGCTTAATCATCCCATGAGAGTTTCCAAGCCTACATCCCTACAGGTCCTTAGAGACCTAATTTAATCTCTCAATCTCCCAATCTAGTCCTTTTAGGGGGTAGGGGTCTGATTTCCAGAATTTGTCTCTTATATCTGTTTCATAGTAAAAGAAAAATATACACAAAATATTAACAGACTACAAACCAATAATAAACTGGCTTATGTTCACGCTAATAATTTTTTAAGACTCTGTCTAGTACTATTAACATAGCCATAAAATTTAGAACTTGGAATAGAGTTGGGCAGAATTATTATTTTTTAATGTTTATTTATTTTTGAGAGACAGAGCCAGAGCATGAGCGAGGGAGGGACAGAGAGAGAGGGAGACACAGAATCCAAAACAGGCTCCAGGCTCTGAGCTGTCAGCACAGACCTCGATGTGGAGACGTGGAGCTTGAACCCACAAACCATGAGATCATGACCTGAGTCAAAGTCAGAGGCTTTGGGACACCAAGGCACCCCAAATTATTTTTCACTCTCAAACTTTCACTTGATAATTGCTACCATCAAAAATTCTTCAGAAAAACCTTTCCAGTTTTCCCTGTCCCCAAACTATATATACTACGCTGAGGATCCATTTAAAATATAATAATGTACAGTGAGGTTTCATGCAGTTCCTTATGTTTGAGAAAAGTAGTCTAGCACCAGGTCCTAGAGTCTTAAGCCCTTCAATAAAAGTTTAATGAAGATGATAGTATAATTCCATATTTTAAAAATATACAGTCTGCTTTTCTTTCTTTCAAGTATGTGTATGCATATGACACAGTAGGCTGATAGAAAAATCAGCCTTAAAAGTGCAAATTCAATAGGATACCACTATTTGCATTATAGGTTCCAGCCCATCTGTGGTCATAAAAATCAACCCAGTGTGTTGAGATCAGTATTTTAAAAATAAGATAATAGAGAAAATCCACGTTATGAGCCTAAATATTGTTTTGTGAGTCTTGTTTCATATATACACACACACACAGAGTATACTGCATTGAGGCATAGAATCCATTTCTTATTGAGGATTGCAGTCCAAAAAGAAGTTTTAAAAATACTAATACTGAAGAAGTGTGCTTGCCAGCCAAAAGTCTAGAGTGTTGCCAATAGAGGGATGGCCCTGGGTTATTGCCTCATAAAATATATTTGAAGCCAATACAATAAAAGATCAGAAGACTAAATTATGTTGTCCATGTTGACTCAAAAAATTAACTGTGGCTCTGAAAAACCAAGAAAGGATTAAAAACCTCAATCCACATGGCATCTTTGATACACATGTGAGAAAAAGTGACATCCTCACTCACGCTCCCCGGAGTCGGGCGTCCTCTGGACAAGTAGAAATTAGGGTAAATCAGAGCTGGACAAAGAACAATCGACTATTCTGTACTTATAAAGGCCTTAAAATTATATGAAAGACAAAAAGATAAACATCTTGCGATACCTGAGAATGAGGGTGGTGAAAGTCTCTGTAGTAATAATAATGCCGTGTCTATCACTAACTTGCTGAGTGAACTGAAATTAGAATCTCTCTCTCAGCTTTGGTCTATCACAAACTGAATGGATCGACTAAATATCAAACTGAGAAGGGGATTCTGAAATTGCTAGGGGTAGAGGAGATTCCTGATTGAAGGCCTCATTATTGTAATCTAGGGAATATTATTTTTTTTCTATTTTACAGATAATTTAACTGAGGTACACTGTTACTCTAATGCAAACATGTTACATTTCTCCCTTAAGAGTAAAGATAATCTAGAAACATCTGGCTTGATAAACAATAAAGTTTAAATTAATACTCTAAACTCAGGGAACAACATCTACACCTAATTTTTAAAGAATATTTAGCATATATATTTCTCTGTATGGATATAAGATTAAAAGGGCAGGCCAGGCTCTCTTGACATAAGCAGAAGGCGCTGGTGGAAAATATCATTAATAATTACATCTTGTTTGTGTGGTTGACATTTATCTTTAATAGTACCTATATGAGTTATTAAGACATTTTGTTAAGTGTGCAGTCTCAAATACATTTTTAAAAATCAGTGAAGATAGAAGTAAAATGCAGGCACTGGAATTTCCAGTTATTATGAGAAACCTCTATGTAAAAATCCTAGTTAAAGCGATGTAAAAAGAAAGATGCTTGGTACAAATAAACTGTTCAGAATGTTTAATACATATGCTAGACTTCAGCTATTAAAAGTAAAAGTTAAGTTTAAAGAATTCTAATTGTAGGGTATGACTTTAACCTTATGTATTTTAACCACAGACTCACTGAAAATGTATACAGTAAATGAAGCAACAGATTTCCCCACAAGCAGACACTGCCGAATGAAAACGCAGCGACTTTATTTTTTAACAATAGTATTTGAACGCAAATGTCTTCATTATATGTATTATAACTTCTATAGCAAGTTACATTGGCTTAATAACATTTTGCAAAAATCTGAAAATGTGTTAATGTATGGGGTTCTGAAAACAGCAATAGTTACTTGATGAGTTTGAAGTGAAGTGTTTTTGATGAGTTTTGAGAGAGAAGGAAACAAAAGGCTAAGGCAAGCACCAGTTTCACCCTCAATTCTCAAGCTTTAGAAAAGCCTAATTAGGCAGGGAAAGGAATTTGGGCTTGGCACACCCAGGTTCAGACGTGGCAGGATCATGACACAAAGTTTTTCTGAACCTTTGAGTCATATGCCACAGGCAAACCAGAGCCTCGATATGCAGGTCGTTAAGTCAACAGGTCCTTTAACGAGATGGTGTGCGGTCGGTGAGTGGCAGTTGGATTTCTTCCTGCCACGAAGAAAATAACTCTCCTCCATCAAACCGGAAAGTGGGCGCAGCTCTGGCTCAGGGAGTGCACCCGGAAAAGTGTAGAGAGAAAGAAACAGAGGGAGAGAGGGATGTCCGCGTCCCGACCACAGAGCGCTTTCCAAACCACTCGGAAACCATTTAAATGGCTCGGGCGGCCGCGGTTTCCAGCCTAGGACTGTCTGGGGTCCGGCTGGGAAAGTTGCCTGGCAAAGCCGAGCCCTTTCCCGTGGCGGGTTTGCTCCCCCCGCCCGGCACAGCGGCGACAGGAGACCGGCAACCTGTTAGCCCGCGCGCACACGCGGCCGCCTCGCGCCTGGCCCAGCCCCGCCGACCCCCGACTCTGAGACTCTCCCAGGGTCAAGCTGCGGGCCCCCAGGATTTCGGCCGCGGTCCGGCTCCTCTGGAGCCTCCCCACAGAGACCGTCAGGGGCGACAGGGCTACCCCCCCGAAGGCCACCTGCCCCGACCTCGGGCGCCCCTTTCGTCCTCTCGGGAGGGGCAACTGAAACACTGCTCTCGAGACCACCCCCAACCGGCCACCGGGACCGTACCCCTCTGCCCGCCACGTGAACCTCTGCGTCCGTCTGCCCAGCGTCCACCGGTCCCCCGCCCCGGCCCCAGCGCCGGCCCGCCCGCTTACCTGGCGGGTGGGCACAGCAGGGCGGCGGGAAGCAGCGGCCGAGCGGGCGCTGGACGTGGGCCGGGCGCCAGGTGCAGGTGGCGGCGGCGGCGGCGCCTCCGGTTGCTGTCGCTACTGTTGTCGCTCAGTCCAGCTCCTCCTCCGCCGCCGCCGCCTCCTGCCTTCCCGCTGGGCCTCCTGCGTTGCCAGGAGAGGCCGAACCGAGGCTCTGCTTCCTCCTGGAGTCTCCCAGGTGAGCTCCAGGCTGCGACGTCGGCAGGGGCGAGGCCCCCGTCCCGCGCCTGCGCGCCAGCCTCCTGCCCCGCCCAAGCCCTACCTGAGCGCTCCAGGTGAGGACCGAGCACCGCGCGCGCTGGGTGGGGGCGCCGTCCGCGCGCAGCGCAGCCGCCGCGCGGCTTCTCTCTCCGCAGACGGCGAGGCTGGCTCTCCTAGCGGGGCGCGTGCCTCCGCCCGTCTACGTTTGAGGAGTCCTGCACTGACCTGGTAGCAGTGGGCACCTTGTAACCAGAACACAGCTCGGGTCCTTGGGGAACCAGAAGGTCTAGATTTGCCTCACACACGTCTCCCCTTCTCTACGGTTCGCCAAAATGAAGGGGTGCACCGCCCGGAGACTGGGGGGTGGGGGGGCCCAGTGCCCCCCGAGAACCACCTCATGACGGCTGCAACTGTTGTCTCGTATGGTTTCCTCGAGCAAGGTTGAGCAGCTTCTGTCACCAGTTAGGTTCGTGAGCTATTGGGTGAGCTTCCTTCCCATGTACTAGTCTTGATTTCATCACTTGACTCACTTCAGCGCAGCTAGTGGTTTCCGTTTCTGTAAGCGCGCGCTCTGGTAGGGGCGCCTCCCGTCCAAAGGAGGAGCCTCCCTGCTCCAAAGAAGAGCCTCTGGTATTTGGCAGAGCCTTGCTAACTTGGGGCGCACCACCCCTTCCTGGGTTGCTATCGAAAGGCAAACCGATTCCCAGATGAGAGAGCGAGCAGCGACAGTAGAGAGGAAACCTGCTGTCCCTGTTTGGAAAGACACTGGTTTCCTGGAGAGGTTTTCTTCTACTGGAGGTTTGCTCGAAAGCTCATCTACGGGGAGGGTGACGATGCAGACTCTAGGGACGTAGGGGATTTGCTGTTGTTTTTAAAGACATTTTTTTTAGACAACTTTTTTTCCTTTAATGATATTTACAACTTTGTTTCAGTCTGCCTTCTGCTGTTATGACAAACATGGACACACCCAAAATCAGGACTTAAAAATGACCTCTATACCTTCTTATCAACTCATTCAGTATTTGGCTGTATTTTCAATGTACATAGGAATAGAAACAGAAATAGCTGAAAATGTTTTAGTGGCATGCTTAATTACAAGGCGGCAGGTTTTTCTATAGCGAAATTCTGGCCTTCCTCCTGTATTTTGACACATACACTTATGGTTTCTATTTATTGGTATTTTAATGTTGCGTGTGACCTAAAATTAAAATTTAGTAATACTGGTTAGTATAGTATCAGTAGGTGTAACTTTAGAACATGGCTAGTCTGACACTGGGTTTAGCATCCACGGTCCTATTTTATACCACGGCTATGAATCTGATTTAAAACTTTAGTTTTTTGTCTGGTATACGGTACTTATTGTGCAAGCATTAAGGAACCTTTTGTGTTTGTGATGTTTTGATATCAGTACCTACAAGCAGTTTTTAAGCTTTCTCTCTCCCTCCCCGCCAAAGGAGTTCAGGAGCTCCTGATGTGTATAACCATACTAACTTGATAATATTTGTCCTTAGATCCAGAGCTGAAAATACTACCTCCCCAAATCCACCCTCCTCCTCTCCCCTTTTTTTCGAGGTTCTTCCACTTTCTCTGTTGTTTGCTTCTAGATGGAGAGTAGAGTCTCAGTCTTTGGGAAATTTGAGAGAAATCCTAAAGGTAGAACCATGGGGGGCGCCTGGGTGGCTCAGTTGGTTGGGCGGCCGACTTCAGCTCAGGTCATGATCTCACAGTCTGTGAGTTCGAGCCCCGCGTCGGGCTCTGTGCTGCCGGCTCAGAGCCTGGAGCCTGCTTCGGATTCTGTGTCTCCCTCTTTCTGTCCTGCCCTTGCTCACGCTCTGTCTCTATGTCTCTCAAAAATTAAAAAAAAATAATAAAAAAGTAAAAAAAAGTAAAATTCTGGGCAAGAGAAAGTCTGAGCTGCAGAATTAAAAAAAAAAAAAAAAAAAGAACCATGGGTCTGTATCTCTTGTCTTGTACCACCCATCTCTGAATGAGCGAGGAGTCAAAGACTATGAGAGTTTTGATGTCCTACCAGGGAAGGAGCAACAATTTTCACCAACAAGAGCAGAACAGAGCAAATAGACATAGAAAAGCAATTTGGAATCCAAGGACTGAGATTCATTGACAGCAAGACTAGTAAAGTCAAATAATAACAGGAAGGAGAAGCTAGGGCAGATGTACAAAAAGAGAGAGCAAGCAAATAGGACCAAAATTCTGCATGAGGGGTGAAAAAAAAAGAACAAATATAAAAACCAGGAGTTACTAAAAATTGACTGCCAGTTTTACAATGGAGACAGATAATTTAAACAAGGAAAGCAATAATTTTTGGATTTGTCATATCTGCTAGCATTGTGTGTAGTACTTCATTTCATTCTGAAAGCAAAGTCTTAAAATTAATAAAAGTTTTTTACTTAACAATAAAATTCAAATGCTGCAGGCCCAGAAAAAAAGCATTATGCTGCAATGTTTAATGCCCTAAATCCAATGAGATGAAGGGTTTTTGAAAGTATCATCCTATTTAAGATTATGAAATAAAGAATTTGTTTTATAAAGGAAAAATTAGTATTTCTTTATAAAATAAAACCCAGGAGACTCAGTGTAGACATGCTTCTCAGAAACAAGCTTGTTGTAATTCTACATGTTTGGCATGTAATGGCAGTTAAAATAGAAAATTAAGAAGATTCATATAGGAAGGAAGAAACATTTCTCTCTCTACACACACACACACACACACACACACACAAGAGAGAGAGAGAGAGAGAGAGAGAGAACTAGCTGTAAAATTCTTATTTATATAGATCTTAAGATAATACTCACTGTTTAATAATTTTTGTCAACAGTTAAATTAATGCCAAGATTGGTATGTAACACTTAGTAAGTAGATACTCAATAAATATTTGTTAAATTAATAAGTTGATACATTAAATACCATGAAAAACCCATTATGCCTACTCTCTTAAACAGAGTACAAGTCCAAAGAATGGTTTAACCAAATAGTATGGAGAAATAATCTAGGGCAAGTCAGAATGATAGACTAAGAATTTGAGGGATGGTGTCTAGTAACAATAGCTATCAGTTATCATGTACCAATGTTTGGAAAGGCACTACACAAAGCAACGTGTACAAGTTACTTTACTTTTGGGCTTAAATTTTCTCTTCCTCAAAATAAAATACTGGTGATCACCAAATTCCTTTACACACTGATAGACAAATCAAAATAAAATACAAGGTGATCACCAAATTCCTTTACACACTGATAGATAAATTCCATGAAAATTGTCATGCAAAAAAATATCCTCTGGATATAGCAATACAACTGATGGAAAACAAAGATGGAGGAATGGGAATTACTTAACTGAGAAATTTTAATTTATAAAATTAATTATAACATACACTGAAACTGGTAATTTTAGTAAAATTATTAAGATTCACTAAGTCCAAATTTAAATGTTTTGAGTTCATAAATTGTTTAATTGTTGGTTACCCAGGGCTTAGCAACTTTAGCTTGAAACATATTGCCTGCCTGATTTAACCTTTAAAAACAATTTTGCCTTATGTGGAAACTGGAGTCTCCAGTCAGGATCTCAAAGTCAAATTGAGAGTTTGGCTCAAAGACTAAACAGATTGAAATAATTTCTACTAAACGAATTGAAGGGCTATTGATTTAAAAGGAGAATAGTGTTGGTATCATAGTGAAGAGCCACAAATATGTGGGTATTTTTTTATAACTATTCAGCATAATTCTACATTGTGTTTAAAATAAGAGTTACAACAGTAAAAACATGAAGAGATTATTTTTAGTATGAACTTTTTTGAACAGTATCTTGTATGAAGATTGCCTGTGAGGGTTTCCCCCCTGCCTCCAAGAATATCAACAGAACAACCATCTGGGACTTTCAAAGAGGTACACATTTCTATGAGTGTGCTTATTGACTTAAATTGCAACAGAACTATGTCTTGTTAATTTTGTGTCTTTAATGCTTGGCACATAGTAGGTGCTCAATAAATATTTGATGAAATGGATTGAGTAGAGTGCAGAGTTTCAAGCTTTTAAGCATTAGCAGAAGAGCAAAAAGAAATACCATGCTGAGTCAGGCTAATATTCAATCTAGCTAGCTCTAAATTCTGACAGTGGCATCCAAGAATTTTTTCTGGGAAAAGATCGTGATAGTCCTGCACGATGGTGACTTCAGATATGTTCTCCAGGTGTCCCTGACTCACTCTTTCCTAATTGATCTCTTTCTGTAAAATGACTTTTAAAATTGCAAATCAATTCATATTTATTTCAGAAAAATGAGAAAATACAGATAAACTGGAAGGAACCAGTTGGAAACATCCCCAACATTCCTCCCATGTAGATGCCATCAGCGCTAACTGCCAGAGCCTTTTTTTTTCTTCTGTTTATCTCTCCAGATGCTTTTGAAAAACGAGGGAGAGTAGAATGGAAGATATAGGGGGAGACAGAAACATGTTTTTAAAATAAAAACTAGGTCACATTGGGATCTTTTTTTGTAGCCAGTTTTCTACTTAACTTATCTTTCCATGTCAATAAATTCATTTTTTACAACATGGTTTCTTTTCATATGAATGTATTTAATCAGTCACTTATTAGATGATGAAGATTGTGTTCTAATTTTGCTATTGCACACTGTGCTGTGATGATCACATTCTTTAGTGTTCCCTCTCTTCATGTGTTGAAACGTTTCCAGTGATTTTCTTCTGGCTCTATTAAACCACTTTGGATCAGTCATCCAAGATCCTAAACAACGATGATAGCAGAAGAATCATATCACAAAGACAAATCATAGGAAATCTATAAGTGATTTAACACTTCCTACTTGTAAAAATATTAATCCTTATTACCAAAACTGTATGTAAAGCATGCTTATTTTGATTAAAACCTTATCACTTTAGAAATAGGGAAGTAGAGTGTGCCCTTAATATGGAAAAGTCAGATCTCTTACCTTCTCCTGATACCACATTCAGCTTCCCACTTTTGAAAATCTGTGTCTCACTTCACTTCTCCAAATCCCCTGCAGCCCAGCTGAAGGCCCTAACCTCTCATGGAACCTCCTAGATCAGCCCGTTGAAACAACCTTGATATTTCTTAATTCCAGTGCACTGTCATAAAGTAAACTTCCCTCCTCCCTTGGTCCTTGCCCCTCTCCACATTCCAATATCGTGAGGGGAGAACTATGGAGAGACACGACCTGTGAATGATCATTTGTTGCCAAATAAGCTATGATAACTTGTTAAATAACTTAAATCATTGATATAAGGATGTTCTTTTAGCATAATATGTCTAAAGTTTTAGGCTAAAAGAAATAGCAGCATTGTAATTAAAGAAAAATGTTGATTTTTCATGCATATTAGAAGGGGAATTTTGAAAGAAGTTATGTTTTTTCGGTGTCTTTGAGTTTTAATTTATTAACAGAAAAGTAATTTGCTGCCCAAGATAAGATCTCGTCAACATACCTCCTTCTCTACATCTAATCACAAAATCAGAATGTTCTCCACTCCCAACAGTTTCAGCAGACTCTAAGACCACAGCACACTTCTTGCTTCTGCAAAGCTTCAGGGACAGGGGTTTCTGACATGCGGCTGATATATGTGCTTGACACAAAAAAATTACTGCTAGGAAAAAAAAATCACTGCTAGGGGAGGAAGTTTGTTTATTTCAATTGGAGCAGTTGGTGAATACAGAGAAAAGGGGAGTGGGAATGGAGATATTATAGAAAGAGGTTAAAGGGCTTAGAAATGACAGAGAAGAAGAGTAGAGGACAGAGGAATCACCTGTGTGGGACATCCTCTCGAGGATTAAGGAGAATCTTTGGGGACACATCCCCCTAAGGTCTGGTAATGTGGCTTCACTTCTGGGAGTCAATATGGAGGAGGTAAACAGGAACAACATCCAAATTCTTTCCCTTTCCCCGTGTTCCCCCCCCGCCCCAGCTGCCCCCGCACTGAAAACTTTGTACAGCTTTGGAATGATTAGCTAACCTCTGTGATAAAGATTTTAGCATTCATTGAGATATGGTATATATATGATTCACAGTAAGATCATATCCAACAGGACCTCTCCTTAGCAGCCTAAACAGTGTTTTGTGTAAATTAGAAAATTTCACCCATGGGCAGGGAGAGTCCACAGGTACCTGGCTTGGCAACTGGATGACCCCTTCCTCAGAGTAGATGCAAATCTACTCCAGAGCATCCATGAGCTGAATGGAACCCAGTCTGCATTTCAGCCCTACTTGCCTTTTGGCAGGATACTTTTATGCAGGGTACAGCATCCACAACCTGGTGTCCCATCAGGTGAAATCTGTTTCCTGGAGTGTCTGGAATAACTATGCCACTTGCATTGGCCAATAGAATATGGTGAAAGTGATGTTATGTCCCTTCCAAGGCTATGCTTTAAGTGATTTTTTTTTACCCTCTGCTTTTACTCTCTTGGAATGTTGTCATGCTATCAAGAAGCCTGGAGTAGAAGACCAGGTAGAGAGAGACACCTAGCTGCCCCAGATGTTTCAGCTGAGCTGAGCACAGACCCCAGCCAGCCACCAGCTAAATGCAACTTTGTGACTGATCCCAGGCCAATACCAGCAGAAGGACCACCTGGTCAACCAACAAAACCATGAGAAATATTAAGTCATTGTTGTTTTAAGCCACTAAGTTAAGGGGAAGGTTTTTTTTTTTTTTAATTTATTTAACTATTTCCTCTAAACTTGGTGTCTCAACAAGAACAAGAACATAAGCACCTTTCACATTTGTGCACCCTCTGTATTCTCTCTGTTCATGCAGAGAAAGCTTTGAGATGCAAAATCTTGGATTTATTAGAATTTTGAATGTCTAAGCTTTGAATGAGTCCGCACAAAGCACGTGCTATAAACCATATATTTTAAAGAATATGAGCTCAGTCTGAATCCATTTTCTATCTCCACCCCAAATCTTGATAAAATTTGTGCAGAGTGGGGAAAAAGAAGAGTCAGGGTGGATTGGAGACAGGGGCATTGGCAGCATGCCTGAGCAGAAGCCCTATAACCTCACCATGCAGGAATGCTATATTGCGCAACCACTTGGGCCACCATTCATAGAAGAAGGTGTACAGGAAGGCAAACTTGACCCTAAAACACAGGCTGTGAAGGGACTCAGAGCAAAAGAGAAGCTCCCCTGGAGAACAGTAAGACCCCAGGGTTATTTCTTGCCTGATGTTGAAGAATGTTAATAACAGAAAACATTTCTACATGGGGTATTGGACAGCCCCATAGCCCTCTTGTGCCCCAGGAAGATATAGAGAGCCCCCAAAATGTGTTCCAATGCAGGAGAGGATGATTTAGACCTGGATGTTTTTGTAAATTAAATTTTATTGGAAGAGAGGCATGCCCATTCTTTTACCTACTGTCTATGGCTGCTTTGATGCTACAAGGCAGAGTTGAGTAGTTGTGTTAAAAATTTCCTGCTCTGGGGTGCCTGGGTGGCTCAGCTGGTTAAGCATCAGACTTCAGCTCAGGTCATGATCTCACTGTTTGTGAGTTTGAGCCCCGCATTGGGCTCTGTGCTGACAGCTCGGAGCCTGGAGCCTGCTTCGGATTCTGTGTCTCCCTCTCTCTCTCTCTCTGACATTCCCCAACTCACACTCTGTCTGTCTCTCTCTCAAAAAATAAACATTAAAAAAAATTTTTCCTGGTCTGCAAAGCCTAAGGTATTTATTATCTGGCTTTTTATAGAAAAAAAATGCCAATCCTTATTTTAGACAAAGAACTGTGAAAACCTAAATTTTGTGCAATAACACATAACAAAAATGAAACACGTAGACCATGACTAAAAGGTGCATTGGAACCAGGATGTAGTATCAGTAGATGACAGCCTGGATACCTGTGATGGCCTAATGCCAATTGTCTCACACAAAATCATTTCCCAATTCCCATTCCATATTTGGAACCTCCTAGGAAGGACCTATGGAATGCAGTGTGTTCCTCGTGAAACAGGGGAAATCTCAGACTTACCGATAGTTATTACCACCTGGTGTAATAGGGACTGGAAAGAGAAAAAAAGCTTAGGTATAAATATAAAAAATAATTTTACATTGAGTTTCTTATACATCTGGTTCTGTCTTCAAAGACTGGCACCCACTACAAAGTCTTCTGTAGGTATAAGCACAGATGGATGCAAAGAGATCTATGTTGAATCTATGTTGAATGTTCAGCCTCAGTGTGGTTTCCGTTGGTCTCTTACCTTAACACTGCATGGTGGCACTGCCTTTTCACGTAGGAAGTATGTATTCACAACTGATGTCTTACATAAGCTTTCTCTGGTGGTGATGGTGCACATTCCTTTTTAGTTCCATCCCTTCCCTCCATTGTAAGTTATTTTTTATTTTCTTATGTTTTTGTTCCCTGAGACAACCATTCTCTCGTTCCAAGCCTCAAAAGTAAAAGAGAATGGTGGTTGGAAAACATGTATGAAGTGAGTAGGAGGAGACAGTGGGGCGGGGATCCTGAGGTCTGTGGTTTGTGTCACAAAAACACTGGTAAGAGCTTTGGATGAAAAGGAAGTTGCTTATAATCTGCTGCGATCACTTTCTGTTCTTACACTGAGAAAATGTTACTTCCTGCTTTGAGCTGGGATGAGGAGCAGGGAGAACATTTACTGAGTACTAACTTTGTCCCAGCAATTATTCCTACATTATCTCATTTAGTCTCCACAAAGCCCCTGTATAATCTTTTGGGTGAGGAGACCTCAGTGAGGAGCTCAAAGATGTACAGCTAATAGAGTTGGACTCTATTTTATTGGAAGAGAGGCATGCCCATTCTTTTACCTACTGTCTATGGAAGCAGGTCTGTCAGACCCAAAACCCATGCTCTGTCAACTACGTCATGTCCTAAAAGTTATAAGATTATTTTACCCTGAATCTAAGGGTGAACGATTTTGTATCTTCAGCTTGTCTTGAAGGCATTCATTGACAATTTCTATTTTCACAGTTGCTCTTTCATTCGTAAATTATAACATATGGAACAGTTAAGCAATATATGTTTTTTCTTCCACACATAAATCTTACATCTTCAAGTATATTAAAACCAAAGTTGTTAATTTTGTTTCATATAAAGATTCCTTTAAATATAAGATGCTATGAAACCAAAACGCAAATATAAGATGCTATGATTCCTACAATCAAAACATTGAGAATTAGAGGAATCTCTAGACAACACAGGAGGATAAAAGAGAACATGAAGCTATCTTAATACAGTTCTCCGTTTTAACAATAGATGCAAGAGCTGTTCGTTTGGGCACTTTGTGTGTAATTTTAAGTAACAAAGGTTCCCCCCAAAATGGTTAAAATTCTGGCATAATTGTATAACAACCGGTAATGTTATATTTAAAACTGTAAAATCCTCCAAATAACGCTTTGTACTATTTAATCGTATAATTTTGTCCATTTAGTTATAACTAGAAAAATGTAAGTAAAATATCTCCAAATTGGTATTTTGACATAAAAAGTAAGAGTCCCTGTTTCTTTTAAGTAATACACAAACTTCCATTGAAAGTGAAATACTTGTGAAGAATTTGGAACTAATAGTTCTTAATTAAATCAATCTCTTGACAGAAGCAAAACTGTGAATTGAGAAGATACGATAAATCCACTAATATAAAAAAATGGAATTGTGAGCTTTGTAATCTAATTGTATTAGAGTCCATAGAAACACACTAGATAGATATATGGTACTGCAGCGTGTGGGTTGTATTTAAGAACTCATTCTGGGGTGCCTGCGTGGCTCTGTCTGTTAAGCATCTGACTTTGACTCAGGTCATGATCTCACAGTTCGTAAGTTTGAGCCCTGCTTCAGGTGAGACAATCTCTCTCTGCCCCTCACTTGCTTATACCCGAGAGAGAGAGAGAGAGAGAGAGAGAGAGAGAGAGATCATTTTAGAGGTACAGAATATAAAGTTATTCAGTGAAAAGGTAAACCAAAAATAAGACTCATCGTGCATAAATATGTTTTACAACATCTCAGTGAGAGAGCTTTCAAAATAACTCTTTGTTTCTAAAGATCATCAAATACATAAGACCTGACAGAGGCTGTCAATTCGACATGGAATTTGATCTTTTGTAGCATCACTGACCGTAAAGAACTGGACTGACTAGTTTTACCATTTTTTTAACAGCAGTTAAACACTACCAAAATCTCACAGAAATCAGGAAATAATGTCCAGACTTCACACAAGTAGCTGAGTTATAAAGGACAGAAAGATTATGTTTTTAAAATATTTTGCTTAAATACAATAATGGCAATGGTTATGTAGTAGTCTTTGATTTTTTACTGGTTTTGCCAAATACTGAGAAGCTTCAAAAGAACATTTATTAAATATGTACAATATATAAAAATGATAATGCAACAAACAACTACGTACCTACCATGTATTAAAGAGAAAGAATATTATTCTGATACCTTCTGTGGGACTCTCTCAAATCCGACCCTTTCCTAACTTTGAATTTTGTATTCATCATACCTTTGCTTTTCTTTAGAGTTTGCCACACACATTTGTAGGCCTAAACAAAAACTGGCTAATTTTATACATTTTTTCCCTTTAGGTCAGTTTCTTTTTGTTTTTTAATTGAAGTAAAATTGACATATAGTATTAGGTATACAATATAATAATTCAACATTACTATACATTACATTGTCCTCATCACAGTAAGTGTACTCTTAGTCTCCTCTATTTCATCCATCTCCCCACCCCCCTCCTTTCATACATTTTTACATTTTTTTATATTTTATAGAAATGTATGTATAATATTCGGCTACTTGACTTTTTTTTGCTCACGATGTAGATGAGATTTATACATGTTTTCTCATGTAGCTGTTACTATTTAATTTCACACTATGTTGGCTTTATCCATTCTGCTCTTGATAAACAGTTGAAAAATCGCCAGGTGCATGTATGAGAGAGAAAGAGATCACAAACAATATGGCTAAGAATGTTCTTACACTTGCCTTCTGGCACATGTGAAAGAGCTTCTCTTGGATAAATATCTAGGAGCGAAATTGCTAGGTTATAGCAAATTTACAGATAATGCCCAGTTATTTCCCAGCATGGTTATATAACACATCCTTATGGTTTTAATGGCATGCTCCTTCCCTGAACTTTAGTATATATGTGTATAGATGAACATATAGATCTGTACGTGTATATAATTATATATATATATTACTCTTTTTAATATATATTATTTTCTGGAAATAATTTTATATGCTAGAAATCTAAGTCATAGTATTAGTGCTGCTTTTTCAAAAGAACCAAGAATTGTGAAAGATGTGGTTGATTGGGAATTTTTGTTATTTGTTGCCAGGAAACAAAATATTAAGGAAAAAATGGGAAGAATGTTTTAGTTATGTCTTAACAGATGGAAAAACAAATGTATTTATCTTTCACTTGCCTTCTATTACACTACTGATGTCTTCATTTCTAGGACTGAAATAGGCATTCACTCCATTCTCAATCTTGGTCTTTGTTCTTCTAAAGAAGTCCAAGGGCTGATTGCTGACATTCAGAATAACGCGTTATGCAAGAAACCAATTTCAGGGATGGACGGAAAGCTGCGCTTCTTTAGCTATAACTCCTAAAAATCATCAAAATGGGAGTCCTGAAAAAGATTTCAATGTCTTTTTGTCTCCTCCTAAATTTTTTTTGGACTTTTTTTCCCTCTCGTAACAATCCTCCACTTTAAAGTTGAAGAGGGTTCATTAACTGCCCAACTGGGTATATTTCAAATATTCTAAAAGTTTAGACTTTACTTAACTAAAATTCTCTGGGTACAATACCACCAGAAGCACATGCTTCTCATTTATATCTAATAAGATTTCTTTAATCAGCGCAGGCCTATAAAAACGTGCTGTTCTTTAGAAGAAACATTTTGTAAAATGCCCAAAAAAGGGTTTTTTTTTTAACTCCCTTTATATAAACACTCTACTTTTCAAAGCTTCCTAATGTTATAGGAACTCCAAATTATTTAAATTAGAATGAAGCAAATGATAATATTGTCTTGAAAATGTTCCTTGAGTGGTATCTCCTAGCTCTTGTGTTCAACTGATTAATGTGTGTGCCCTAATGATCTCTGGCACTAGGACCAGAAAGCTCTAAAACCCTATCTTGCAGTTAAGGTGCAGTGGCTTATATATTTCATAATGTGTCCATTCTAGGGGGGTAGTGCACTCCCTGATATGCTTTATAAATACTAAATGAGTAGCCTGAGTTATTTATAAGAAATCATTACTATGAACCTAGTGAGGAATTATTGGACAGTAAGTACTATGATAAACACATCACAGGTCTCTGCTAAAAATTAAATGGAGAACTGCAGAAATTTTCTAAGATTTCCAAGCAAAATATATATGGGCTCTAAATGATTTGGTCATTGTCATTGCTTTGTTGATGGAGAGCTACTCGGTGCTGAGATGCTTTCTAATCTACAATCCAATATTGCAAAGCAAACATATCAGCCCCTACAAACCTAACATAAGGGGTGCCTGGGTGGCTCAGTCGGTTAGGCATCTGACTCTTGATCTCAGCTTAGGCCGTGATCTCACAGTTCCTGAGATCAAGCCCCACATCAGGCTCTGTGCTGACAGCGCGGAGCCTGCTATGGATTCTCTCTTTCCCTCTCCCTCTGCCCTTCTGCTTGTGCTCTCTCTCACTGTGTCTCAAAATAAATAAACTTAAAAAAAAATCAAACATCTTAAGCTCAAGTAATAATGATATTAAGAGTTGATATTAAAGAATGCTTATTATGTATACTAAGCATTTTACATACCTTATTTCATTTAATTTCCACAAGAGCTCTATGAGGCAGGTAACACTATTACCATGTTACAGATGAGGAAAGTTAGGACTTCAAAGATTATGCAAGTTACTCCAGGCTAGAAAGCTACTAAGCAGCCAAATGAGGATTCAGCCCATGTGGGCCTGACTCCTAAAAGCTTATGTCAGAATACAGATACAGAAGCTTGTGTCCTTAATCATACTGTGAAATTCTAAATAATAGTATGAGTTTCCTATTGGTAGCTTCCTTCTCACATCTAAGAATTCTGATGGTTCAAAAACTAGGTATAAATATACCCTTATGTGTGAATGAAATGGCTACTGTGTACATTGTGCTGTGGGGAGTAATACAAGGCCCCATTCACAGTCCTTCCCCACAAGAAGCTTACAGTATAGATGGGGGATAAAACATAAACACAAATTAATATAAACAAAATATGACAGGTGCCATATGAGACATACTGTGGTGATCCACAAAGAAAAGAAATTCTAGGGCGCCTGGGTGGCTCAGTCAGTTAAGCAGTTTACTTCAGCTCAGGTCATGAGCTCATGGCTTGAGTTCGAGCCCCCTCCCCACCCCACCCCCCATGTCAAGCTCTGTGCTGACAGCTCAGAGACTAGAGCCTGCTTCGGATTTTGTCTCCCTCTCTCTATCCCTCCCCTGCTTGTACTCTGTCTCTCAAAAATAAATACACATTAAAAAAAATTAAAAAATAAAGAATAAATCCTTTCGGCTAGAGGGACATGAAGAGTCTTTGTAAAGCAGGTGATATGAATCTTTTGAGGAGGGTGAAAGGGAAAGTCAAGAATTTGCACAAAGCACGCCCTGCATCCAAAAGCTTAAGGTATGTTGTAGGCATGACGACCTGGTTGAGCTAGGACAGCTTATGTATAAAGAAAACCTAGATGCTGGGATGAAGAATTTGTGTGAAATTATTAGACAAAGGGAGCCACTGAAGGTTTTGAAGTAGGGAGTGACCCCATCCATTACGGCGTGTCAGCACATGCCCAGAGCTATGCTAGATGCTGTGGTGAACAAGGCTAGTTCATTCCCTGCCCTCATAACTCTTACAGGCTGATGGCCAAGAAAAAGGCCAAGTTTTATCACCGCTTGACAGAGTGATAACTGTGCACAGAACAAAGCCAAAGACTCTGAGTAGAAAAGCACGCTGATGCTTTGGTTTATTTTCTCTCTCTCTTTTTTTTTTTTAATAATAAATGAACATTTTGTTTTAGAATAATTGAGATTCTATTGAAATTTATTTTAAGATAGTATTAAATAATGATGTTTTTCTATAAAAAAAGTACATAATGGGTCTGAATTTTACTGATTACATTTACAGATATGCAAAACATTTTCTTTTGCTTAAGAGGAGTTTCTCGTACAGGTAATTTACAAAATTCATCTCAATCACTATTTTTTTAATTTTTTTTAATGTTCATTTATTTTGAGAGACAGAGACAGAGTGTGAGTGGGGGAGGGGCAGAGAGAGAGGGAGACACAGAATCCGAAGCAGGCTCCAGGCTCTGAGCCATCAGCACAGAGCCCGATGTGGGGCTCGAACTCATGAACCACGAGATCATGACCTGAGCCGAAGTCGGACGCTTAACCAACTGAGCCACCCAGGCGCCCCTCAATCACTATTAAAATTGACATTTGATCATTTAAGGCTTATCATTTGATGTTAGAACTCTGTGGGATGAATTTCAGAAAGACTAAGGCTACTTTTCACAGATTGGTTACTTCCACAATACAAACTACTACTGTAACTAAATAGATATACACGTTGAGGGGATGTCTTTGGAACTTCTGCATTTGACTCAAATCCCTATAGCGAATCACAAGGTTGTCTTTGAGTTGGAAGATTTCGTAATGACCAATTACAAATATAGGAAAGCCAGTTTAACAAGAGGTCAACAGGAAAGGTATATAAACTAACTGCCCAACTATGATCAGTCACCTTTATGAAAAAAATTTTGTGGTAAAGACCTGCTTGTATTAGAAGTTTTTATAGGCTTAGAAAACATAAACCTCAGAGATTTTTGAAAATGAAAAACTAAAGAAAATTACTGAATTTATTCTAAGATAACAATGTCTCAGTAGAAAAGAGCAGTAAGGTAGGCACTCTGAAACAGTCTAATTCAAACTGATAGTTGTCGTTGGTAGTGGTGGTGGTGGTGGTGAGGGAGGATTATTTAGGAATAAAAAATCAGATTGTAGCCAAACTTTAAAAAGAATTTAAATATACTGATGTTTAGTTTCCTTTGAACAGTTCAACACCTTATCTTGACAAATATGGATACAGGTGGTAAAACTGTGTGTGTTAATTGTCAATACCACATAGCTAATATTTACTAAAAAAGAAAAACTTTCTTCCAAATAATTTTCTTTCATCATCAGATATCCATATACATTTAGCATTTTTTGTTTATGCTTTGAAATGTATACATATTATATTTTTCTTTCTCCTTCCAGGATTAAAAAATGAAGTTTTATGTTTTCTACTATACTTTAAAAATATTCTAAATATTGTAGATTTTATTTGCTCAAATAAATTGTATTCTTATGACAGAAAGAGCTCCTCATTGTTTTCATACCAGTGATATTTCACTCCAATGTTTACTTGCTCTGAAATTTCACAGCAGCAGAAATTCTACTACATATTATATTTTTATCTGGTATCTGCTAAGAATGTGTTTGCCTGCAGTTTACGGGGGGAAAAATCTGACTAATAGTGACTTAACAAATAGAAGTTTATTTTCTCACATAACAAGTCTAGAAGTAGGTGGTTGCTGCCTTTGGTTACTCAGTAATATAATCAATAACATTTCTTTTTCTGCCCCACTGTTGTTAACTTTGTTGGTTTTCCTTTCCCCTGGTTGTCATCTCAGCCACAAAATGACTGCCACTGGCCAGTAGTACATGCATGCTCAAGGTAAGACAGATGGAGGGACAGGCTCCTAGCTACTTCTGTCTTTTTTTGTCAAGAAGGCAAAAGCTTTCCCAAAAGCCCCCTTAGCAATTTCTTACAGCTTAAGGCCACCACAAGTGTCAAAGGAGGCTGGGAAAGCAGGAAACAAGGTTCTCATGATTGAGTTAGATTATTGTGAGACAGGGGTGCCTCAGTGGCTCAGTTGGTTAAGTGGCCGACTTTCACTCAGGGCATTATTTCATGGCTCCTGAGTTTGAGCTCCACCTCAGGCTCTGTGCTGACAGCTCAGAGCCTGGAGCCTGCTTAGGAATCTGGATTTCCCTCTCTCTCCACCCCTGTCCTGCTCATGCTCTGTCTCTCTCTCCTTCAAAAATCAATAAACAGTAAAAAGATTATTGTGGGATATTGCCCAGGGATGGCTACATTGACATTTCGAACAAAGCCATAAATCTCAGGGAAGAAAGTGGAAGAATGGATATTCGGTAAGGAGCAAAAAAGGGTCTGTCTAAATGCCCTAATTATTTGGAATGTAAAATTCTTAAATACAGGAATTGTGTCCAGTCCTTCTGTTACATATAGGACTTAGGTCATAATAAAAGTTATTGGTGGTACAAATCTTGTGTCAGATATAGATATAAGACTATATGCTATATATTAAGGTAATATCACTAAATTTTACTTGGTTGTACCAATAGGAGAGGTACTACACGAAACTAGAGGGTAAAAAAAATGTGTGTATACATATATATATATATATATGTGTATATATATATACACACACACGTGTATATATATATACATATATATATAAATGTATATATAGATAAACGTGTATATATAAATGTATATATACATATATATATATAAATGTGTATGTGTATATATATATATATATATATATATATGTAAAATCTTAGCTCAGACTGCTATAACAAAATACCATCACTGGGTAGCTTAAATAGCAGACATTTGCTTCTCACAGTTCTGGAGATGAGAAGTCCAAGCTCGGGACACTACCGGATTCAGTTTCTGATGAAAGCTATATTCTGGCTTGCAGATGGCCTGCTGCCTTCTTGCTGTGTCTTCATAAGATGGAAAGAGAGTGCCTTTCTTATAAAAACACTAATCCCAATATGAGGCCCCATTTCATGACCTCATCTAAACCTAATTACCTCTTCAGGGCCTTACTTCCAAATACCCTCACAGTAGGAGTTAGAGCTCAATGTAGGAATTTTGGGAGGGACAAAACCATACAAGTCATAGCATATATATGTAATATATACCATATTACATATCCAACACACATATATGTAGATTTTGATTCCAAGTCTTCAAGTATTTATTATACATTCCTGTGACCAAAAAATTGTAGACACTGAAAAATACTAACAGCAAAGATCTCCAGCTTTTAAGACATTAAAGGTAAGACACAGAAGCAATAAATACAGATCTAAGCTGAAATAAAATGTTATATAATCTATATAACAGTATCAACCTTTTGCCTGATGGCTAAAATACATTAGCAGTATGAGTATTTTATTTTATCAGAATTTTCCAAGAATGCTGCTCGGTAGTCATTGACCTCATCTTAAGGATTCGTGGGCCCCTGGCTGGCTCAGTTGGTAGAGCATGTAACTCTTGCTCTTGGGGTTGTGAGTTTGAGCCCTACATTGGGTGTAGAGATTACTTAATTAAATTAAAAAAAAAACCTAAAAATAAAACCTTAAAAAAAAAAAAGAATCAGAACTGAGAACACTGAGAACCTAAGCATGTGTTCCAGATCACTCAAGTCTAAGCAATTGATCTGAGGTTTGGAATAGCTCTCTTTTTCCCCAAAGCTGTGTTTGCACATAGAGCACACACCACCACAGGCTGCTTACTTCATTTTGTGAATAGAAGCTTCCCTCATAATGTTGCTTTGTTTTACCCTTTTTGTCTTCTAAAACTTTATTTTTTTATTTTTTTTGAGAAAGAGAGAGAGCATTCATGAGCAGGGAAGAGGCAGAGAGAAGAAAGAGGGAGAGAGAGAATCCCAAGCAGTCTCTGCGCTGTCAGAGCAGAGCCTGACATGGGGTTCTATCTCACAAACAGTGAGATCATGACCTGAGCTGAGATCAAGAGCCACACCCTTAACCAAGTAGGCCCCCTGGGACCCCTTAGCCTTTGAGAAAGCTTTCCTAGCTTTCTCACGGGTGACTTAGGTCAATGGGCAGATGGAAAGAAGATCAGATTATGGAGATGATAAAATGATGAGAGATGGGCTTATAAAGAGAGAAAGCGTGAAGAGTGAGAGGTGAATGAAAGGGTGGAAGAAGAGCCAAGAGCAACCCTTGGGATTCTGAAGGGAGCAAACAGGAAAGGGGAGAGAAGGGAATGAATACCAACGGGGTATTTGGATTTCTCTGGGCCGTGGGTCAGCAGAATGGCAGTATCCCACTCCATGTCCCTGCTCTCTCTGATCTCAGGCCATGCATGTGGCTTGGCATTGTACCTCTAACAGCAGGATTCTGGGAGAGGCTTGTGGTAGTGACTGAATTACACTTTCCCTAGCTATTCTTGTGTTCCAGTTCTCCCTTGAAGGTCTTTTATGGTTAATCTCAAACCACATAAATATTTAACTCTCCTTTTAGTTACATTCCAGAAGCCTGTTTTCAAACAAGCATAAGTTAATACTCTAAATTTCAGTAACCACGAGCTGAGATTAATCTGCCCTAATGTCACTGTGTTCCTCCTCTTCAAGGGAGTGTCGAGAGTGATGTGCAAAAAGCCTTGACCAATTTGCAACTCCTTTTGCTTCACTATTAATGTAGCACAGAATCTCATATATGGAAAGGAGCTTATGGTCCTAACCACTCAGCCAACATTTCAATTTACCTACACCTCTTCAACATCCTCCAAAGTGGTCTTTTAGCTTTATTTGAATGCTTCCCATTCAGGGAGTTCACCACTTCTGAGGTAGTCCTTTCTATCTTTGGACAACTCTGTTAGAGACAGTTTTTTTTTGTTTTTTTTTTTTTTTGGTTGCCAATTGGAATAACTGAGATATTCCACAATAACGAAGGCCATAAAATGTCAATGACTTTTTAACAACAGAGGCTCATTTCTTGCTTATGTCACGTGCCTACCACAGGTCAGCTTGGCCCTGCCCCATATTGACTTCACTCTGAGGAAGGAGAGGAAAAAGAGGAAAAGAGTTCATGGCAAATCCCAAGCTGTACTTTAAGTATCTACATTTCATTAGGCAACAAAACTCACCCAAAATCCTAACTCTCAGTGGGACAAGGAAAGAGGAGATACATCCCAGGGAAAAAATATATTTTGAATAATAATACAATCTACCATGTACTTATTGAGTCAAAATCCTTTTCCGACTATCATCCCACCTGTGGTCCTTGCTCATCACCTTTCCTCTCTACCAGTTCTGCAAGTGTTAGAAAACTGCTGTTCTTTGAGCTGTCTCCTTTCTAGTCTAATCTGCTCCAATTCTTTCATTGGCCTGGTCCCTATATTTAGTGCTCTCACCTAGCATCTTCTTTTAGAGCCTGTTCAGCCATCTAGATCCCTGGGTGAGAACACTGTTGGTTTATTCTCTAGAGAAGGGCATCCCCTGACACACTCCCCTTTGGGATGATGGGTTTTGGCTGATGCTGAGTGCACAAGGCCAAAAAAAAAAAAAAAAAAAAAGGATTTCCTTAAATAATACCTTATCTAATAGCTCCCTATATTCCTATATTTTTTCATCAGCTCAGACCCTTAAGCTTTTTTTGTTCCTTTTTTTAATGTTTATGCATTCATTTTTGAGAGAGAGAGAGAAGGAGAGAGTGAGAGAGCATGACTGGAGGAGGGATGGAGAGAGAGGGAGACAGAGAATCCCAAGCAGGCTCTGCGCTATTAGCGTGGAGCCTCACAGGGGGCTCAAACTCATGAACCCAAGATCATGACCTGAGCTGAAATCAAGATTGGATGCCTAACTGACTGATCTACCCAGGCACCCCAACTGTTAAACTTTTCACAAACTTCTAGGTCCCTTGACTATTACCTCTCAGAATGTGGGCTTCTTTGAGCTCTTCTTCTTCTTCTTTTTAATATTTATTTATTTTTGAGAGAGAGAGACAGAACATGAGCGGAGGAGGGTTACAGAGAGGGGGAGACACAGAATCTGAAGCAGGCTCCATACACTGAGCCGTCAACACAGAACCCAACATGGGATCTGTGACCTGAGCCAAAGTTGGATGCTCAACTGACCGAGCCACCCAGGTATCCTACCTTTGAACACTTCTGAAAGAAGATGTCATATCCCTGACTATAGTTAATTTAGCAATTCGAAAAGGAAAAAAGCAGTTGTATCGGCAAAATTGCCTAAACTTCTGGTTGTTGTATAAAACTGGTTCACAGTGTGGACTTTGGAAACAATTGGTCTTAAATTGGTTAAAACCTGACTCCACTAAATACTACCTATGTGATCTTGGGCAAGTTACTTAACCCTGAGTTTTTATTTTTTCATCTAATGAGATTAGGATAATAATAGTTATTTACTTCATGTAGTTCTTTAGGACACTAGATGACACAGCAGTGGAACTCAATGAATGTATCCTCTTGGTACCATATTGGGGTCCTAACACTCAAATCTATCTCTGCTGTCATTTAGCGGGTCCTCTAGCATCTCATAGGCTCTCCATAGCTATACATATCTTCTTTCCCCAAAATGTCTTTCCAGCCTTATGAAATCTTTCATTCCCAATGTTAAAAAGAAAACTACAGGCCAAAACAGAGACTTACCCCCCTGGACAGTAGACCAAGACTTAATTGCAGTTTTAACCTCTCCAGGAGTGGAATTTTAAGACAACCAGTCTTGAGTCTTCTGGTTAGAACCAATGAGGTAATCTGTGACGGCAGCCTCTCCGCCTCCCAAAGGAAGACAAGGTAATCCACCTAATAAGACCACCTGTCCTTCCCTGGCACAATTCTTTGTTTTCTTTTGCTGTTAACTTCCTTGCCTCACCCTTGTTCCTTCCATTTGGTACAATTCCTCAGAGCCGCTTCTATTTGTTAGACGGGATGCTGCCTGACTCATGAACTGTTTAATAAGGTCAATCACATCTTCAAATTTACTCAGCTGCATTTTTGTTCTTTAACACCAAGATGACGCTGTCCAAGCTCAACCAGTATCTCAACCAGTATTGTCTGAGAACAAGCTGCATTGAAAACACCTGGTGGCTCACTTGGCCCTATTTCGGACTTACTGACCAAATATGGAACTGGTTAGTCTGCACTGTAACAGGCTCTCCAGGTAGGGTTGCCAGATAAAATATAGGACTTCCAGTTAAATTTGAATTTTACATAAAATGTACTTCTAGTATAAGTATAAGGCACGCAATACTTGGGACATACTTTTACTAAAAAAAAAAATTGTTATTTATCTTGAAATTTAAATTTAACTGTGTGTTATGTATTTTTTTATTGAATTATAATTGGCACATTGTGTCCTGCATTTTTTTTAAGTTTATTTATTTTTTGAGAGAGAGTGAGAGCATAAGAGGGGGAGGACAGAGGGAGAGGGACAGAAACAAAGAGGATCCTGAGCGCGCTCCTCACTGTCCGCGCAGAGCCTGACTTGGTGCTCAAACCCATGAACCGTGGGCCGAAGGCAAGAGTCAGATGTTTAACGAGCTAGCACCCCACATCCTGCATTTTTAATTGCGAAATGTGGCAAACCTATCCCAGGGATTTTGATGCTTACTAAATTCGAGAACCGCTGGTATAAGAGATTTGGCAAAAATGTCAAATTCAACTTCATGAATTCTCTCACAAGGGGGAAAGAAAAAGGAAAACAGCCTACAGAAATAACCTACATATCTCATGTGTCCCTAAAACAAATATGCAGAAGAGCAAGGGTGCAGTTTTCTCTTTTTCAGAATAGGTTAGCTTTTGTTCCAGCAGCCGCAATAGCAAAAGTAAACAAGCCAGTGGCCAGAGAAGAATCCTTGTCCTTATTTCTCTCATGCTAGTTTGTGTATAACTTTGGCTTGGGCTTTAGTCAAGTGCCTTTCTTTTTTTTTCCTTCCTTCTTTCTCTCCTTCCTTTTTTCTTTCCTTCCTTCCTTCCTCTCTCTTTTTTGTTTTTTGTTTTTGTTTTCACTTTTATCACAGAACTTTCTCAAATGTATACACAAGCAGAGACAAGTACAATGAACCCTCACTTACCTATCACCCAGCTTCTACAGTTATCCACTCTTGCCCATCTTTTTCATTTACAACCTACTCTCAGTGGTTTTCTTGCCTTTCCTTGGGGCCATAGTATTTTTAAAGGCCTTTTATTTTTTACTTTTTATTTAAATTCCAGTTAGTTAACATACGGTATAACATTAGTTTCAGGTGTACAATATGATACCCGTGCTCATCACAACACGTGCATGCCTTAACCCCCATCACCTGTTTTACCCATCCCCCTACTCTCCTTCCCTCTGGTAACCATCAGTGTGTTCCCTAGAGTTAAGAATCCATTTCTTGAGGGGGCGCCTGGGTGGCTCAGTTGGTTAAGCATCTGACTTCGGCTCAGGTCATGATCTCACTGTTCCCGAGTTCGAGCCCCACGTCGGGCTCTGTGCTGACAACTCAGAGCCTGGAGCCTGTTTCAGATTCTGTGTCTCCCTCTCTGTCTGTGCCCCTCCCCTGCTCATGCTCTGTCTGTCTGTCTCTCTCTTTCAAAAATAAACATTAAAAAAGATTTTTTTGAAAAAAAAAATCTGTTTCTTGGTTTGCCTCTTTCTTTTTTTCCCCTATGATTCTTTTGTTTCTTAAATCTCACATATGAGTGAACACATATGGTATTTGCCTTTCTTGGACTAATTCTTTCTTTCTGCAGAGCAGAATTATTTTTCCTTTTGGTCTAAGTTGGTCATCCTCTACTCACCTTCATTTGGCACTTCCTCTTTTCATCTCCCAGAAAGCATGTTGGGTATGTCTTTCTCCATCTACTCCAACTTCCCAAATATCAGAATACGTCACCACAGAGCCATGGTTCTCCTAATATGCAGCCTGGTCTCCTGCAATTTCAGTCCTCTGCAGAGGACTTCCTAACTCACAACCCTTCACTTTTATGTGTAATATAGTATTGCATTGTGTTTCTATGGTTTGTGTGCATTTAGAGTCCTTAAAATAAACATTATCTTAGTTGATTTTCACAATAACTCCATAACCTAAGCAGTTAAAGCACTGAGGCTTCGAATGTGTAAACGATGGTAGGACTTTAGTCTAAGGTGTTTTATTCCTAGACCAGACCCTTTTCACTCAGCTGTTGCTTCATCTCAGGTTTTTACACTTATGTTGATCATCTGTCATTTAGGAATAGTGATTGAAACACAGCTGTGTGGGGGAGAGTGGGTGGCTCAGTCAGTTAAGCGTCTGGCTCTTGATCTCAGCTCAGGTCATGATCTCATGGTTCATGAGTTCAAGCCCAGAGTCAGACTCCGTGCTGACAGCATGGAGCCTGCATGGGATTCTCTCTCCTTCTCTCTGCCCCTCCCCTGCTTGCACATGCATAAACTCTCTCAAAATAAATAAACTTAAAACACAGACACACACAGACACACACACACACACACACACACACAGCTTTGTGACTGTAGGCAAGTTTTGTTGTTGTTGTTGTTGTTGTTTTTAGCCTTTGTAAACTTCTATTTCCTCATTTATAAATTTAGGTTAACAGCAGTACCTACATCCTGAGGCAGTGGACTTAATGAGACAATCCAGGTTTCAGTGACTTTCATGATGTGAGCCCTTAGGAAATATTAGCCATTATTAGAATTATCCTATAGTCTACTTCATCTTCAGACCCAGCTCTTCTCAGTGCTATCTTTCTGTAAATAAAGACAAAAAATGGGAAATCTAGAACAAAACTAGCAAAACAAGAAGTATGCATGGCTGCACAAGGAGGTAATGGTGATCTATGCTAATTTTTCACTTAGCAAACACTTCCTCTTTCATATCATCCCCCTCCCTGAATTCCCACAATTTTATTTCTCTGTACAGTATAAAATATAGCACTTCTAAACTACATTCGACACCCTGGAGAATAACTGACTGAAATAGTAGGGTCTTTAGTCAAAAGCAGGGACTAGAGTGTGGTGCCAATTACTTGCCTCTTGTCTAACCTCTGCATTTATACTAATTTTCACTTTTCCTTTGTTCCACAGTAATTGTGGTATCCAAGTGCCAGCTGTTTGAGACAATAAGATTACCACTATGTTCATCTTCTTTTCCCATTAGGGTCTTTATATGATAATATAAAAGACCATATAATATGATGAGATGAGATGAGATGTTATGATAATATAAAAGACCATTAGGGTCTTTATATGATAATCGGCAGGGTGATAGCATGATATCCCTATAGGATGAGACAGAGTGCCTCATCCATGGGTGACCTCAATGCACTCTTTTGCACCACACCTATTAAGACTATTTTCTTCAGAAAATACTCAGGGCAATGTCTCTGTGGGTAATGGGAAACAAACGGGTTTTTCACAAGACAAATGTATGTCAAACTACTGAATAAGAAAGAGACCAGGAAGTCTCAAGTTAGGGACACTGTTAGAACCAGCAGAGTTGTAAGCCGAATTCTCTTTCGATGGCTGGGTCAGCACCTGCCATCACTATTGCCTTTCATCTTCGACACGGCACACCACTGTCCCAAAGAGAAACCGAAGAAATGTTTGGGCACAGCAGAACAGACTCCTCCAAAAGTTTCTTTGAAAGGAAGGTAATACTTGATCCTTTTTAAAAAGCCTAAAAGTGATCATCAGGGGAAAGAAACTAGAATTTTAGAGGACTTGGTTATGTTTAGTTTTGGTTTTGGTTTAGAGTTTATGGGCTTGGGTCCTGGTTTTTTTTTGACCTATACTTTTGGAAAGGTGGAATTGGGTAGACATTATAATTGTTTTTACTGCTAAAACTCTAAATATCTTAATCAAATTCAGACTAATACTGTGTAGGGATTGCTTGCCTTTTGTTATTGACATAGGTATTATATCCCTTTACTCTTTCTGTAAAATGCTACTTGGTTTTTCCTCTAAGATTTGGAATTGTTGCTCCTTTATATCTAACAGGTTGGGTTATGCTCAGCTATTCCACATGGGTATTCCCATGAAAACTGCCTTAGAAACCTTCAATGGCTCAAATACTCTGTCTTTGAATGCTATGAGGAAGTAAAACACACCTGGGCATATACTTGACCTTTCTCTGCCTACAGAGATTCTAAAACTTGGCTTCCATTTTAGTTGTTATCTTATTCAACAAATGATTCAATCCCACAAATATTGAGTGACCAAGTACCGTGTGCAAAACATTCATTCAAAAAATACTTTCAACTTCAACTATGTATCATGCATGAGAGATACCCCTAACAAGAAAAAGAAGTGAAAGAGATGAAGAAAAAGAAAAGGAAAAAAAGAAGGAAAAACTATCCCTGCTGTCAAGGAACTTCAAAGCTGCCTGGGGAGAAGACATAAACATAATGGCATTACAATACATGTGTTGCCTCAATGGACTGAGAGTGAGAGGGGGTAGATCCCTGAAGAAATAATAGAGTGTTAGTAGAAAAAGGGAAATGGATGCTGGGTAGACAAAAACTACTGCTTGAAAAGACAAACTGAGACTTGAGTCATGCCTTAGGAAGAGATAGGATTTTTATTTGAGTTGAAATATAGGCAGTAGAAAACACAGATTATGGAGCTAATCATAATTTTAAACCTGTCTTTGCCAACAAGCTGTATGACTTTGAACAAGTTATTTTGCCTCTCTGAGCCTTGTTGCTGAAACAGGAATTAGGATGCCCAACCCTAAGTGTTAATGTAAACATTGGCTTAAGCCCCTAGGCCTTCTCACCCAATAGTTCAGTGTCTGGTGCCAAGACTCAGCTATTAAACTGGGGCGAGTAATTGAACCCATCGGTGCCTCGGTTTCCACATCCGAAAATGGAAATGATAATAAAAGCACACCTACATCCCATGGTTGTGAGAATTAATAATTATGTAGTTAAAAGAGTGCCGACCTCTAGTAAGCCTATAATCATTTGCTATTATCACCAAGTGTCTGATGCAATACAAGCCATTAAATTAATATACTGCCTGGATAGCAGATGCCCACTTAAGGTTTGTTTTTATTTTTTTTAATCAAATATAGTGCTAAACATTGTGACATATCTAAACATGTATTTTTAGAGAAGACAATGAAAGAAATAATATCCTACTTGTAAGTAATATTCACAAAAATCATAATAAAGGCAGCGTGTGATAAATGTTGCAAAAAAGAACAGGTATGTCCTACTGATTGTACAGAAGAACAAGAGGTCAGGAAAAAAAAGAAAAACGATAATTGAGAGCCTAGGGGAAGGAGCTGGTGTATCTTCCTGGGTGGAAGGAGAAATAACTATCCTTGAGTCAGCAATGCTAGGATAAGTAGGCTGTTGCTGGCTGGACTAATGTAAGGAAGACATTCCTGGAAAAACCAAGTGTGTTCAAAGGCAGAGAAGCATGAGTGGGCTACGAGTGTTACAGAGAAAGGCAAATCATTCAAGGCAGAAGGGTCATGAGATGTAAACTTGGGGCCATCACTTGACTGATGGAGACACAAAGATAAAGAAACTCTGTAAGAAGTCTTTTTGCATGATGCATACTTTGAATATTGTTTCCTGTTTTTCATATGCTTTTCTCCCTAGGCTTCCGCCTATTCTTCCTCCATTCTTTCTTCCTTCAATATATATTTATTGAAAGCTGTAATGTGTTAGAGAAATGTGCCCTTCCTTATAACATAGCTTTGTGAAATAAGGATTTTTCAAAGTTACAGTGAGACCCCAACGGGGGTCTTTCATTCTTTCCTTAAACACGTCATTTGTGCAGTTGTCTTCTCTGACAGCTATGTCCCTGGAGGGCTTGGGCAGAATAGAGTTCTTTTCACAGTCCAGTGGGCTTGGTAAAGAGGAGGCAGGTACTGTGTAGTCAGTCCACCTTGCAGTTAGCTGTAGGATTGACTTGAATTGCTTTGAGACCTCAAATGCTCTAGGAAGTATCCTCCTCACAACTTGGTGGCAAATTCTGTCAGGAACTGAAAATTGGGGGCGTTTGAAAGGAGTGTAAACTCATGGAATCCTGTGTGTCTTAATAGCACCTACATGGCTGATTTTTTGAGGTACTGAATGTTTAAAAATGAGCGTTTTATTGACTTGAAATCAATGCCCATCACTGTTTCTGTTTTATACAGTGAATTCTTTGTTTTTTCATTGTGAAATTATTCAAGTGAAAAAACAAAATTTTTTCAAATCTAAACAGAAAGATGTATTTCTTCTGTATTTTATTTTTTTAGAGAGAGAATGTGAGCATGAGTTGGGGAGGGGAAAAGGGAGAGAGAATTTGTTTTTTCTAATGTTTATTTCTTTTTGAGAAAGAGACAGAGCATGAGCAGGGGAGGGGCAGAGAGGGGGAAACAGACTCCAAAGCAGGTTCCAGGCTCTGAGATGTCAGCACAGACGCTTAACTGACTGAACTACTCAGCCACCCCAAAATTGTCCCAATCTTTAAGCAAGATAATAACTAAGTATTATTTAAAAAACAAAATTCAGCAGTAAATTTGAAGATCTAACTGGCTTTATTAAATGGTTCATGAATCAGGCAACATCCCAGGTAGCAAGCTGAAGAGTGCTCCAAGGAATTGCACAAAGTGGAAGGTTTTATAGGAAGGGGGTTGGGGCAAGAAAAGTATTGGCAAAAGAAAAGGATTGTTTCAGACAAGGTCACCTTCCCTTAGGGGTAAGAGCAGAGAGTCTTATCAAGTGGTTTATCTGGTCTCCCTTTGGGGGATGGAGAGGGTCCATGTGGCAGACTCCTTTGCATTGATCATGTTGGAGGGAGCTGAAACAGCAATTAGATTAGGTATTAAGCCCTGGTTTGGGGGCTTGGCCTAAATCATTCGGCCATTTGGCCTGTGGTTTTCTTTTTAACAATAATTTTATCTATTCCTCCCCGCCCCCCGCCCCCGGAATATATTTAGGGGCAGTGTTGTAAGTGTAATGAAAAGGCCAACCATGAATCTTAAATAGGACAGCAATACCGTTTAAACAGAGGCAGTAACTGCTTTCATAAACTTGGTGAAGATCAGTGATAAAAACACTATTATATGTGCTTAATAGAAGTCAAAATCTCGCTGTTTCGTTAACGAATTGGAAAAGAAACTGCCTACTTCTCAGGAACCTTGGAAATACAATTGTGAGTTTTAAAAGTTTCCAGGGTAAAATAGAGGTTTATGCAAAAGTTTTGATGACACCACACAAATGTTTTGTACTCATCAGCATAAGGCAGAATAACTTGATTAAGATAATTGACCACAGTGAAACTGGAGCCTCTAGAACATAAAGAAAGGTTCCACTGACCCGCAAACCTCAAACTCATTGAAATGGAAATGAAGCAGATCTCAGAGCTTCAGGAGCTCCCAGTGATAGTTCTTAGTTTTAGCCAAATTTTCTTTCCTTTAATAAATATGTATTACCTTTATAAAAGTTTTTACTTCTATACTTGGGTTCATCGTTATTGCTCTTATTACTAATAATGACAAGGAGCTTGGTTTAAGTCCAATTTAAGGTCTGTGAAAATTAGTTTGGTTTCCTTCCAGCCCAAGCCAATGAAAATAACTGGTTCCATTCATTTATTAGTCCAGATAAACAAAGCCAGTTTTATTCTGGGCATAATGCTTATCTGTGTGACTGACCTGCACTGCAGCCTAGGGGAAGACAGAAACCATGAAAAGCAGAAACTGAAAAGTTGGCTTCTTTCCCCAAGAGCTAACCATGTTCCAGAGCAAAGAGAAATATTACTCAGATGAACTAAAGTTAAGAGTGATAGGCTCTCTGGTGTTTTTGACCCTTAAATATAGGAAAATTAAAGCAATTTTACTGTGGCGTCCACAAGAACACTATTCGTTTGTACTCAGTTTGAAGATACACAGGAATGCGGATGGATTGTTCACTAGAACACTGCTCCCTTTTTGAAAACAACTCTTTTTTTTCCCAAAGTGTTCCTCTTTAAAACTAAATTCGCATTTATTTTTATTTGGAGATCTTTAAAATAATCCTATGCATATTGGAGCTATTTGAAAATGCCCTTGTAATAAAACCAGGACTGGGAAATACTGGTTTATTAATATGAGAATTAATGTCAAGATTGTATATATTGCCGGGTCTCCAACAAGCCACTATATAATTGACAAAAATGGCTTCTCTCCATTACTTTTCTTTCTTCAATTAATTTTTAATAAAAAAAAATACATTAGTGTGGTGAAAAATGCAGAATACAAAGGATATACAATGAAAGGTATGCCTGTTGCCCAGCCCAGATTCCCAACCAGAAATAATGACTATTTGTTCTGTTTGCTTATTTTTTCAAAAATTTTCTGTTCATATATAACCTTCATTTGTAATAAATGAGAATATAAAATACAGAGATAAATATTTATATGTCTTACAAATGGGAATTTTCTTCCTTATATCTACTCTGTACTATTATTTTTCTCTTTCTCTATCTGTCATAGGTTCTTTAACTTTAAAAATATGTCCTAGAGATCATTCCAAGTAAGCCCGAATACGTCTACATTATTCTAATGACTACATAATATTTAATTGATATAGATTACCATAATTTATTGAATAAGTTCTCTATTGAAGGATAGATGGGTTGTTACCAACTTCTTTTTCCTACAAACAATGCATCAATAAGCAATAAATATTCAGTTATATGTTTTCCCATGAATCTGTAAATATATATAAGAAGGATAAAGTTCTAGAAGTAGAATTACTAGGTCAAAGTCTCTACCTCCTTTAAAAATCTCCCTCTTTATGGGGCCCCTGGATGGCTCAGTTGGTTAAGAATCTGACTCTTGATTTTGGCTCAGGTCATGATCTCAGGGGCGCCTGCATGGCTTAGTCAGTTAAGCATCCAAACTTGGCTCAGGTCATGATCTCATTGGGCTCTGTGCTGACAACTCAGAGCCTGGAGCCTGCTTCAGATTCTGTGTCTCCTTCGCTCTCTGCCCCTCCCCCACTTATGCTCTGTCTTCTCTTGCTCTTAAAAATAAATAAAAACATTTAAAAAATTTTTTAAAAAAGATTGGGACAATTTCTTGGAATTGCCTCTAGGACTATTGTTTTATAATTCAAAAGTTGTGTGACTATTTTCCTCATAGGTTAATTTGGTTATATTGAGAATGGAATAAACTCTGTCAGAAGGAGGAATGATTTGTAAAAGTACTTAAATCAAAGAGTAATTTCTATAGTATGATTTTTTGATAAAAATCGTTTTTTCTTTCAATGATTAAAAAATAATACCTATTTGTGGTAAAAACACTCAGACAATTCTTTAAAATGTAAAAGAAAAAAAGAAAGAAAGAAAAAAAGAAAAAGAAACCCAGATATATTCGTAAGCACCCAAAGAAAACTGGCATGAATATTTTTGTGTACCTCCTTCCAGACATTAGGAACATGCACATCTTTTAAGACAAAAATGGGGCTGTACCATATTCTTAACAATACACCCTTGAGCCCTTCAAATATATTGAGATACACAGATAACTAGGTAGGTATATATGTGAGATACATCCTGCTCACTGTTTCCAATGCTGCACAGGACAGGAATTCTACTATAGTTATTTCACCAATCCACTATTAATTCACATTTAAGTAATCTCAATTCAAATGTTAAGTAAGGCATGCATCCTTGTGTGTTTGCCTGATAATCTCTTTAGCTTTTATTCATAGAGGTTCCTGACTGGATATTTAAAATGTTTGAAATGTATTTTCAACTTTCCGTCCAAAAAATGTTAAAACATATAGCATAGTTTCAGTATCATTAAAGAGTTATTTATACTTCACAGGAAGTTATTTGGAAAGAGCCTTTGCATGAAAGGAGGTGTTGAGGAGAGATGGAGGGACAAGGGATGGAGATGATGCTAGATGTATTTCTTAAAGTAAAAGTCATCTCTAAGAAGATAGAAAAAATGAGTATAGACTGGAGAGTTTTAAAAAATAATAATGAAAAAGCTTAGGCGTTACATGAAATCAGGCACCAGTTCAAAGCAGTGGCTGAGAGAACACTCATGTGAGGCAACGAGTTACCTAAAGGAGAGAAACCCAAAAGTTTTAGCTTGAATGAACTGGAATGTTGCTGTTTTGTTCAGGAGATTGTACAAGATAGCAAGAGATCTTGCCTAAATCTGTTTTCAAATATAATTCTCCCCGCTTTTCAACAGGGCTGTAAACACAAGCCCTCCTTTTACTACTAAAAAAATGCATTGTCTTCTTTTTCCCTCGTAGATCTTCAGCTTGGACCAGAACCTACGGGGTTAGATCTAGTTAACAGACGACCTCCAGGAGAAAATATATTTTGAAATAGAAGTTATTTCTTAGAGATTTTTCCAAAGTGAATGAAGGCACCTTTTATGCTTCTACAAATACTTAAATCCAGGCATGTTTATTAAATGGCTAAAATTGTTATTAGTTTTGCAAACCAGTGAAATAGAAAAACATATTCTTCTGGATACTGTTGTCCAGTCTGCTCACCATTTCTCAGATGCCAAACCTCTCCAACTTGGTGCCTGCGTCTCTCCCCCAGTCCTTCTCTGTCCTTTCAGGATAGGACTTTCAGGTGGGGCCCCAGTGACTTTATTTACCTTACTCTCTCCACACTGAATGCTTCAGTCTTTGAATTTGTTGTCTTAGGGCCCTCCCAAATGGTGCTGACTTATCTGAGGAACTCCTTCGAAAATTAATGACTGATGGTAGTTCGGTTTGTTAATACTTGTGGTAACAACAGCAATTAGAGAATGGCCTTCAATGCCTCACTGGAAAAAAAAATCTCTTCTATAAACAGAACTCAGGCTTCTCACAACAGGATGTTTTCAGGTAAATGAACAATCACACCAAGTAAGACAACAGCTCTTGGTTTCTATTCACAATTTAATTTGGTCAGAGGAAAACAGCACTTAAGCCTTTTGATAAAAATAGCTCGCCCCTCCTCCATTGCTCCATCTCAAAAGCAGCACTAGATTTGTTCATAATGTGTATCCCTCCAATTTTTCAACTACCTGCTCACTATATTGACTTGTCAATTTGCGATATCATTATTGATTGATTTCCCTGCATGAAAGATGAAGATCAAGTAGTCCGATGCACTGCTCTTATCACACACCACAAATACGTGTTCCTCTTTCCACTTTCCCACTATAGTTAGAGCACACATTGGGGTTAAGTCAGTGCTTAATATTTATATTACTGTGCATAACACTCCCAGCTGAACCACATCATGTTTTGTAATTTACATTTTTTTCTTGTATTAAGTTTTGTTTTCCATGGACTTCAAAATGGCCCTGTGCTGTTTTGTCTCCTTAGCTTCCTGTGTACCTATCATTCACACACCCTCAATGTCCCGACACTGTTGTTAAACCCTTAGTGAAATCAGACACAGTAGTGAACTATCAGCACTACCTTCTTCATGGACACAGCCTTCCTGGGGTTGTCTGTCTTTCCGTGCTCACGGCTGCTGTGCTGATGCAGTCCCAAAAGTTTCCTCTGCCCTTATCCTGAGTATCCCCTTCCTTTTTTATTTGCAGTCTACCCATTATAGTTTGGATTTTGTGCCTCAGTCTTTTTAATTTACTCACTCATTTTGAAGAGCACATGGTTCAGTGGACTATTGAGAATGGGGACATCAGAGGTATTTATTGTGTTGAACAAATCAGAAAATATCTTTATTGTGTCCTAAGGTTTGATTGTGGCGTGGCACAGCACAGAATTCAAGGCTGTAAATTATTTTCCCTCACAATGTTGAAGGTAGAGCTCCAACTGGAACGTGGCCTGTGTTGTTTTTGGAAAGGTCAGTGGAATCTGACCCAATTCTAAATCCTTGTAATGAGGGCTGCTTTTTCCTCTAGAAAACTTTTAAAGTTTCTTTATGTTTGGCTTTCTGATGATGAGCCTTAATGTGGGTTTTTCTTCCCTCATTGTGCTAGACCCTTCGTCCACCCCTTTGATCTGAAAATGTGTCCTTCACCTGCAAACATTTTTATTCTATCACTTCTTTGATAATGTCATCTCCTCTGTTTTCTCTCTTCCTTGATTGTGGAACTCTTATTCATTGGCCATGAAGGCTCTGATTTTCTTGTCTTTTCAATTCTATTTTCCATGTCTTTTGTTTTGTTTGAGTTTCTAAAAGAATTCCTCAAAACAATTCCTCTATTTTTATAGAGGAATTTGTACTATTTGTACTATTAGATTTTATTTGTACTATTTGTACTACTATAATCTATTTGTACTATTATATTCTTTTTAATTTTGAGAACTTTTTTTAATGTTCCTTTTAAACAGTATTTTGTTCTTGTTTCGTGGGTGCGATATCTACTTTTGTCTCTGAAGATGTTTTATGTAGATACTTTTCCTACTCCTTCGTGGAATGTCTTGTAGCATGTGGAGCTTAGATTACGCAATTCAGATGCTAATAGTGCCATTGATTATGACCAATGAACTTATGCCAATTACCTGACCTCTGCTTATCAGTGTTCTTAGTAAAATATAGGTAATAAGGTACCCATTGGATAGGATTGTTGGGAAGTACAAATGACATTAATAGATATCATGCCCTTAGAAGAGTCTCTGGAAAATAGTAAGCCTGTATAATATGTTACTGTATGCATTTCCTCTGTGTTCCTTTTTGTTCCCTTTTTCTCCTGTTTTGTTCAACTAAGTTTTTATCTTTTGTATGAGACGCTTTCCTCCAACGCCTGGTGATCCTTGGCTGTGTGTTCACATTTGAGGATGAGGAACTAGAATGCTGATTGGAAGCTCTATGTGCCTTTGGATCTCTGTGTCGCCAGATTGGAAACCCTGTATATGCCCTGAGGCTATGATGCTGGAGAGATGACATGACAGTACAGAGAGGTACGTGAGGAATGCCAGATGATGTAATCGCTACCTGCAGCCACCAGACGCCCACTCCGCCCAATCCAGTCTGCCCCCAAACATGAGAAGTCATAATAATAATAAATGAGTGCTGCTGATTTATGCCACTAAGTGATGCAACAAGCAAAGAAGTAACAGGAGGAAAATAGTCTCCAGAATGAGCACAGGTCCCACCTAGTATCAGATCTTGTGACTTGTAAGTTTCAATTAGTTGTCCCGAAACAGCCTCCTGATCTCTATTCCTAGTCTACTTAGAGAACATCCTTGTTGATTCTCCACAGACGTTAAAAACGATTCTCTCTTTTCAGTTCAAGGTCAGTTCAAGGTCAGTCGTAGAATCACAGCTGGGAGGTGTAAGAAGAGGTGCGCTTCTAAGGCACAGTAATCACTTGTTTTCTAAGTATTAAAATAATGCTTGATAATGAGCTGCCTATAACAAAGGCAGCAGCACTGTTATCTATTTTAATAACACTCTTTTTCTCTTTGCATCTTATCAGTTCTCTCTCTCATCTAAATTCATTCCTATGCCAGAAACGGGATTTCGGGAAAGAGATTCCTTTGCAAACTCAAAAGAGTACTTCAAATTAAGGGAAAAGAAAATGAGCTGAGAGTGCCAGAGAAGGCTTCTCAGAAGCTAAATCAATTCTTTGAAAAGAGATGACCACAAACATTAAGGCTTGGCTTTTAGAAGCAGATAATTCAGCATTAAATGATGTGCAACATAATTGCTGGGAGTATATTTGTTTAAACTGTGGTGCAGTTATTACCCTGCGAGAGGGATCTTTGGACTTTGAACATCTTGAGAGAGACCTTGTGTCTGAAACGTATTTGCTTCAAGTCAATAGACATTGCTCACATTTTACTCTTGGTTTTATTTCCCCCACTGAGAAGGAGATTAGTGTTTCCCTAAAGAAGCCGCTGCTACAAGGATGGGTAAAAGCAGAGAGTAGTCAAGGAGATCTCACACGGGAGAAGGTAACTAAGCACCCAAACTCGAACACTTAAAACAGTTGCAAATCATGAAATCGGCCATTCAGAATGTAACAAATTCAACCACACTTACTGAAAATTTTATGTGGTGTTTATTTGACATGTTTCAAAACTCTTAAGATGACTAGCATATCAGGTTAGCAGAGAAAATTTTCTCTATTCCAATTTTATTCAATTATAGTGAACTATGGGGAGCTAGCTGTAAGTCTCCTGGAAGATATTTACTGAAACTGTCATCACCACTCCTTGGTTGAACCTTAACCCTCAGCGGTAAGTGCTATGTGTAAGAATACGTAGAAGACAAATGTCTATCCTATAAGTGATTTAGATTCAAAGAAAACCAGATTTATGCCTTTCAAATTCTTAACACTGCCTCAAAAATAATTCAGTCATTTACACTTCCTTTTGAAGAGGGCGTTGCCATGGGTTGTCTAAGCAGTTGTAAACTATGGAATAGAGCCATGGTTTCTAACTTGTACATGCATTAGTATCACATGGAGGGCTGCATAAGCCACAGATTTCTGGGCCCCATTTCCATAGCTTTTGATTCGGTAAATCTGGAAGTGAGTCTGAGAATTTACGTTTCAGCGAGTTCCCAGGTGATGCTCCTACTGCTGGTCCAGGGACCACACTTTGAAAACCACTGAAATAGACCAATCGAAGTCGTTATGAGGACCCATAATGTATGTGTGGGAAGGAGGGTGTGTGGCGGTGTGGGGGTGGGTATGAGTGGAGGTGTATTACCAAATTGCAGGGTATTTAGACCCTAGGCAAGGAATCCCTCTTAGCTGATTCTATGGATATGGTCAATGTCAAGAGGAGCATAGAATAGACAAGTATCCAGGACAGAACTCAAAGGCTTTATAGACTGTTGAGGAAATAAGACAATGTGTAACTTTTTACTTGCTTACATTGGAAAGAGCTCAAAGGATGTATGGAGGTCATCAGCAATACTAGATCCAGATTGGCCTTGGGAATATGTGTATAGATTTGACCTTATCAAGTCAAGATATCGACATTAAAGGAATTAATGTTCAGTTTATTACCATGACCTCATTATGTCTTTACTGTGGGTGCTAAGGGGTTTTGTTTAAAAATTTTTTTTAAGTTTATTTATTTTGAGAGAGACAGAAACAGCGTGAGTAGAGGAGGGGCAGAGAGAGAGGGAGAGAGAGAATCCCAAGCCTCTGTGTTATCAGAGCAGAGCTTGATGCAGGCTCTGTGAGATCATGACCTGAGCTGAAACCAAGAGTCAGGCACTTAACTGACTGAGCCACTCAGGCGCCCTTAAGAGGTTTTGTTTTAACACAAATAGAGTAACCAAGAAGAGCATAATTTTGACTAGTATTTCTCAAATAGAAGGGATTATCACTATAGTCATTATCATCACTATCTTTGTTATTTAAATGCACTTGCATTGGGCTAAATAATTAACATACACTGTCTTACGTATCCATTTTTTTTTAAATGTTTATTTATTTATTTTTTGAGAGAGATAAAGAGAGAGGCATGCAGGAGAGGAGCAGAGAGAGAGGGAGAGAGAATCCCAAGCAGGCTCCTCACTGTCAGGGCAGAGCCCAACATGAGGATGGACCTCAGAACCCTGAGATCCTGACCTGGGCCAAAATCAGGAGTCAGACAGACACTTAACCGACGAAGCCACCCAAGTGCCCCTTCAGTCCATTTTAACTGAAAACAAGGCTCTGAGAGTTGACATTTATGCAGCTAACAAGTGGCAAAGTGTTTCTGACTCCCAAGCCTTACTGTGAGATACATTCTGACAGTGGGTATTTTAACAAACTTTTGTTCACATAACTTCAAATCAATAAAGAATTCAACAAAGTTTGATAGGACCAGGTGTTATTCCAAGAGCTTTCCATGATTATGTGACTCTTTCAAATTCCTCACTAGCCGTATGTAATAGGCCTACACTGCCTGCAATGCTCGGTAGGCGAAGGTTTTTCTTGATACTAAAATTGCCTGTTACAGCCTTATTTGCCTCTGCTGGCACCGTGAAGATTCATTTAGCATCTTCATGGTCTTTACATTCTTCCCAATCGTATAAAAAGCTAAGGTGACAAGATTAAACCCGTAACTTCTCTCTGTATGTCATCAAGAGAGAACACATTGTATCAAAGGAATAAATGCTTCAAATGGTAGATTTTAATCTTGGACAAGTATCCCTAAAACAGCTTTAGTGTTTAGGGATAGGATGGCAGAGTGTGTTGCAGAGAGTAGTTTGGAGGAAAGGCAGTTCTGTCTTGCTGTAAGGCCTCAATTCATTTGTTAATGACTTCACCTTTGGATCAAGAGTACTGTGGAAAAATTATTAAGTGTGGAATGTTTTAAGTGAAAAAAATAGAAAGTTATTACTCTTAGTCTTTGTGTATCTACCAGCATATATGTATGCGTATGTGTTAAAAGTTTACTGCTGTAAACATTGTATGTGTGTTATAAATTTACCACAAAAAACATTAAGCATGGAGATGCCTACGTGGCTTAGTGGGTTAAGTGTACAATTCTCGATTTTGGCTCATCTCATGATCTCAGAGTCCTGAGATCAGTCCCCATGTGGGGCCCCGCACTGGGTGTGAAGCCTGCCTAAAGATTCTCTCTCCCTCTACTCGCCTGCCTTCCTTACTCTCTCTCTATATTCTCTCTCTCAAAAATAAATAAACAAAAATAAAACCTAGAAAAAAAAATATAAAGCCTCAATGGGGACAGTATCTGTATCACCAGGTAAGATCTATCTGTCAGGCAAAGGGCCTAGAGTGACTGGAAATGGAACGGGGCAGTCTCTTGGCCTACCAGAAGGAGAGAACTCCCATGATTGACAGAAGAGTTCAAAAGATTGTTCAAAGCTGAGTCACTTCCCCAAACACAACCACATTCAGTTGAGTTGTGGAAGCCTTCCAGTGTGCCACTCATGATTCACCAGCTTCAATGGCCAGTTCCACCTAAAATGCCAAGAAGAATGCCTCCATTATCCACTCACCTGCATAGAGCCCAAGGAACTGTTTTAAGTCACAAAAACACTTTCCTTCCCAAACCTGAAGACAGCCAGCTAAGAGCGGGCCTGTCATCCTTCTACCTTTTGTTTTCCTATTTCTTGGCCAAACGTAGAGGTAAAAATTGAGGAGCACTGAAGACCTTCTGTTTTCTCCTTGTCTTGGGATAAAATCATCTGCTATGGAGAAATGGTAATGAAGCTTAATAAGGGCTTTAGGATAAAACTCCAAGTGTGAAACACGTTAGTGCCCTTGTGTCACTGTGGCTGGTTATTCTTTCTGACATTGGCCTAAAATTAAACCCATCTTTGAAGACAGAACTCCGTAGCAATCTCCAGAATGGGAAAGTCTGCACTTACTCATTCATTTATCCTTTCAGCAGGTGTTTCCTGGCTGACTTATAGGTGGCACGGCACTCCCATGTTTTCTTGCTGAACGTTAAAGCAGAAAAAGAGTAGCAGCCTAACTCTCGCAGTCTAACCCTGACCATGAAAAATTGGAGACAGGGCTTGGTTTTGGTTTCCTCCAGATATTTTAACTTAAAAAAAAATTTTTTTTTTTAATTTGAGAGAGAGAGAGCGTGAGTGGGGCAGAGGAGCAGAGAGAGTAACAGAAAATCTTAAGCAGGTCCCATGCTCATTGCAGAGCCTGACACAGGGCTTGATCCCAGAATCCTGGGATCATGACCTGAGCTGAAATCAAGAGCCAAAATCAACAGTTGGATGCCCAGCTGACTGAGCCACCCAGGGGCTCCTCCTCCTAATATTTGTAGAACTCCCTGCCCCTCCTGCCAACTGAATTCCCTGATGAAGGTATAAGATTTATTGTGCAATGACCAGGGAATTCCTGGATCCTTGTACAGCTTGAGAGGAGATCAGGATCCTGGTTCACGGTGGCTTCCAAACAATTTTGGTAAAGAGGATGAGATGGAAGTTTAGGGAGCCATTCGCTCTCTGGGCTTTAGTTTCCTGTGTTTTAAATGGGCACTTAAACAAAACAAACTGGGGCACCGGGTGGCTCAGTCAGTTTAGGCTCAGGTCATGATCTCTCAGTTTCAAGATGTTTGAGCCCCGCATTCTATCTCCCTCTCTCTCTGGCCCTCCCCTACTCGCGCTGTCTCTGTCTCTCTCAGAATAAATAAATAAACTTAAAAACAAAACAAAACAAAACAAAACTTACTTCTCAAGAATTAAAGACAGAACTTCCACAGGGAACCCCATCATAGAATGTGAGATAACACATCTAAAATCTCTAAAATAGGAACTTTAATCAGGATGGTCTGGTTCAAATTGTAAGGGATCTAAAATGCCCCTTAAGAGCGTCAGACAGAATGCTTCACCAGCTTAAAGCGGGGTCGGGGGGATGATTTGCTTCTCCCTGGAGCCCCCCATTGGATGTGTTTGGAGAAATTGCGCCACGGCAGTAAAATTGGGAAGATCAATCTAGCCATTTTCCTGGAGGCGTGCCCTAGAGAGCCCCCTTCATGGGCTTTTGCTGGGCAGAAAGAGAAAAAAGAAGTTCATGGAGAATTACAGCCTCACTCTAGTCTTTTGATAAAGACATTTAGCAAGAATCCTCAACAGTTCCACAAGCTTTCATCACTGAGGGATCTAAATCACTGAAGAACAGAAAACCCTGCTGATACGAGTTTCTTGTCAGGAATAATTTGGACTGACCACTCTGGCTCCTTGCACTCAATGCGGCCACTGGTTCTCAAGGATGTAAACTTCTAGAGGCGTGCTTAGGTCATGCATTTGCCATGCATTTGTCTATTTTATCTAAGAAGAAAGAGACAACATGCTCCTGAAGATAAAGAATTGTGTTTCCCTGGCGTAGGTTCTAAATACTTGAGCAAGTAAGTAAATACATGCCAGCAAAAACCTGTGAAAAGATTAATGTGATTATATTTTTAGAATTTTTAAGGATGAAGAATGTGGCAAGAATGAAATGGAATGAAAAGAAGAAATGAAGCCATTACTTTATTATGTTATTCAGCATAATTTGAAGATGAAGCCAATATGCCCAGAAGACAGAGCCTGAGAAATCTGCAGAGAAATGGAAACATCACCCAGATTCTGCCTTATCTCTGGCCTTAGTGTTAAGACAATGTGTTTCCTTATTGCTCACATCACCTTTTCTATCATTTGTGGTTTAAAACGTCATAACTGGTTCAACATCAATGCATTTAGTTACACTGAAGCAAATTCTTTCTATAACCAGAAATGCATTTATCTCCTATTCCAGTCACTTCTTATTGTGTTGGAAAATCTACAAAGTCCATATTAGTCATTAGATGGTTCTCCCTTATCCTCACCAACCCCCTCCTCTCTCTCTTTCTCTCTCCTTTCCTTTTTCTCTTTCTTTTCCTCTCCTCTGAAGGTGGAGTCTTTTTTAAAGGGAATGGGATAGATTTCCAGAGGATGTTAATTCAGTCTTTAGAAATCCTGTTGAAATATTGCTACTTAGACACAGAGAGCACCTATCTAGTGGCTGGGAAATTCCATGCACACCAGAGCAAGACTTCTACTTCCTCCTGGACAATGGTAGAGACCTTCTATCCTTATCTTCTTCTTTACTGCTGTTTACGTAAACCATCAGAGTTGAAAAGAACTATAACGTGAGCCTCAAATGAAAGCAGGGAAATTTTCTAGGAGCCACATTTTAAAAAGTAAAGAGAAACCAGTGAAATTAAATGATATATTTTTAATCCAATACATCTAAAATATCATTTCAACATGTAGTCAGTATAAAATCATTTTTAAATATAAAATTATTAATATTATTTTACATTCTTATTTTTGTACTAAGTCTTCAAAAATCTGTGCTACTCTATGTTTCTAGCACTCCTCAATTTGGGCTGGTCACATTTCAAGTGCCCAGCCATGCAGTTGTACGTGGACACAAATCTCTACTTCTGTCACAGCCTAAGATACAGAGACACATAACATCTGATGGGTAACTGCATTGCCTCGTTATTGCAATCATCATCAAACTAGTGTCATTCCATCCTTTTATCTGATTTAATTCAATCTGACGTGTATCATAGTTTCTGATATTAAGGTAACAAGACAGTCTTCCTGATAGATATAAGGGAGGCCATTTCTTTTTATCCAAGGATTTCCTTATTAGTCCTTATAATATATTTTAGATTATAAATAATTATATATATAATATATATACAGAGAGAATATATTCTTTATTTTAAAAAGTGACTGAATATTAGTTTTACAGTCATTAGATGGATATATTATAATTCATCCTAGGAGCTCTACTTTTAAACCATGAATTGACCAAAAGTAAAAATGTATAGAGTATCTATTTATTCATGGTAAACAGAATAACTACTGCAGCAAACAGATACTCAAACCAAAAGCAAAACTTTGCTCTGCTGGCCTTTTGATGAGAAAGTGTTTTTAACTGATTAGTTGCATTCTGACTATCTTGGGCAACAGATTAACTGAGTGTCCAAGAGGCAGCGTATCACGGTGAAAAGAGCATGGCCACCTGACACACCACTTGGCTCTATTGCTTCCTAGCCGCGCAACATTGGGCATGTTTGTTAACTTCTCTTCCCCTCAGTTTCCTCACTTGCAGAAGGAGAATGATAGCACACCATGACAGACACAGTTAGTTTTATACCAATATCCATTTTTTCTTTCTTTATCAACCAAGAGTCCTCACATGTTAGCTAGACACCAGGATACCCAAAATGAAGTCCACCTTTCCAGCCTCTCTTATAGTTAGATGTGGTTAGGTGATTAATTTCTGCCCAAAGAGGTAAAAATGGAGGTGGTATTTACAACTTGCAGAAAGTTTCCCTAGGAGAAGAGGCATATCACCCTTTTGTTTTCTTTTTTTTTCCCCCTCCTGCAGGCTGGGATTCAGACACAGCAGGTGGGGCTGAATCAGTTGTCTTGAAAAATGAGATGTAGGTGGAGTATGAAGCAGAGCAGAGCAAGAGCAGGAACCTGGGTCACTTACGATTATGAAATCACCACAAATGCCCTAGATGATTTGCCCAGGCCTTTAGAGAAGAAAAAAACACATATTTCAATACCTATTAAGGTATTGTTATTTATTTTCTGTAACTTGCTGCTGAACCGAGACATGCCTAATCCATAGGGCTGTTTTTAAAGATAAATGGGGTAGTATATCTTAAGAACTTTGTGGAGCTCCTGGCACAAGGGAGCTGTGAGGATAAAATAGTTCCACAAGAGTCACTCTAAGGGTCAAGTGAAAAATACAATGGAATATGCTTTTTAATCTGTAAATCTAAAACTCCGTATAAATGTTGGTCATAATTATCATTAAATTGTGATAAGGAATTAGCTAACTGCCAGCACGCTCTATTTGGATCAATCTGTCTAGGCCAATAAAAAACAAAAAAACAAAAAACTGACACAGACTTCTTTACTTCTGTTAGGTTTACTTAGTTTTACTCAATTCAATTATGAATATTTAGAGACTTGCATTATATTAATGCTTTAAAACATTTTTTAAAATTTTTTTAGTGTTTATTTATCTTTGACAGACATAGAGACAGAGTACGAGCAGGGGAAGGGCAGAGAGAGAGGGAGACACAGAATCTGAAGAAGCAAGCTCCAGGTTCTGAGCCGTCAGCACAGAGCCCGACGTGGGGCTCAAACTCACAGACTGTGAGATCATGACCTGAGCAGAAAGAAGTCAGCCGCCCAACCAACTGAGCCACCCAGGTGCCCCATGCTTTAAAACTTTGATGCAATACTTGTTTGAGTAATATAAAGAAAATATATAGAACTCTACAAAACTAAAGTATCTGTTATTCACTTATCTTTACCTTTAAAAAGTTCTCCATTACAAAAATTGATTAGTATTTGTAGTTAAATCCAATGACAATAACAAAGACTTTAGTAGAGGCCATCCCCTCCTCTTCCCCACCCCATTCTTTAGCATTAACTATATTAACAGTTTAATTCATAATTCCTTGTGAATAATTTTTTGTATGGTGATATAGATATACATTTTCTCTTTACAAAATGAATGCGATCATTCTTGTGGGAAGTTTAAAATTGCAGAAAAGAAACTTTTGCAACAGCTTTTGGGTTTTGTTTCATCTTGTTTTCCAGTTTAAAATATCACTTGAACATCTTTCCCTGCCAGTACATATCCATCTCTCTCATTTTTAAACGCCTTCTAGGGAGTCATTAAAATTTCTTTTTTTACTAATTAATTGTTGTAAAATTATTTGTGAAACAAAGGAGAGGGCCCTAGAAATAAAATAATAAGTAGGTAGCAATCCTGAGCATTGTGTGGATTTCATTAGATAATTCAGTAGAGTGCTTAGTAAAAAGTCTGCACATAGTGAATGACTAATAGGTATAAATATTAGCCATTAGATATTGACAGTAATAATAATTAAAGTTGACCATTTCTCTGAGCTCAATCTCAAAAAATTGCTATGGTCAAAGTAGTGGTTTCTTATCCCCTATGTCTGTAAAACATTACTCATTATATATAATTTGCTCATACTTTCATTTTAGACCCTACTTGGACTGTGTCATGTGGTGGAGGTGGGGTCATTCTCTGGAGGACTGTCAGACTCAGGCTGGTTCTCTCCAGGATCTTCTCAGCCCTTGACTCTCCAGCTCAGTGCCAAATCTGGACAAAAAAATATAGTCCACCTATTCCCCAGCTGCTGAAGCAGCAAAGAAGGCATTTAGCTTCTAGGGCATTTGGGAACCTAAATGATCCCTTGTCTGAAGGAGTGATGCCTGCTGGGTTGGGCCTTTGGGACCAGTGGGGATTAAATGGGTCTAATGACTCCTGAATAGCTACTAAGCAAGCAGCCTGCCATGGGGAGATGAGTGACGGGTGCAGTGGGTAGCAGGTCTCTAGAAGGAGCCAACTGGGGGTGTCTGCTCCTAGGAAGGGGACTGGCTGATGTGGACTAATGGCTCTGGGGCAGAGGGAGAGGGCTACCACAGGAGCTGTCACTCAGAAGGGGCATATGGTAAACTCAGTTTGATAGATGGTAGCCTTCACTTTGTAAATCTGATAATTTTGCCATTCCCCAAATGCCTTAAGTGTAATTATTCCAGAGCCTGAAAAATAGACTGAATAAGGGAGAAAATGGAATCAAATTATTTTATATAAACGCACAATTCTGTCTTTAAAAATGTTAGGTAAGCCAAGTAAATAATGTTAAAAATAAATCTAAGAGCACCTCATTTTCTAAAACTGGAAAGTTCAGGAATTTACATGTATCTGAGGTTGGTAGTCTCCTTTTCCAGAACTTTCCTGATATCTTGTGAAACCGGAGCCTTGAGTGGTTGTAACTAGATTAGAGGTAACACTGGATGCAGTCCCATCATATACTTTTTGCTCTGTACAAGAGCATTCAAGGCCCCGAAATCCATCCCTCACTGCTCTTGAAAAACTCTGGTCTTAAAGGAATACCTTTCTATAGTGCAGCCAGCAGGAGTGGGAGCCTTATGATCATCCCCATGAAGTATTGGCTGGTGGAGGTCTTGCCTTGACTGGCTGAGACCTGGATTTGGATCTCAGTGGAAGTGCTTTCCAGCACAATCATTCCTGTTTACATAAAGCCATTCTCAAACCTATAAGCTCATAGAATATGGAATTTAGAACCTTTTAAATATCCTAGAAATGACAAACTTGAACTTATTTTATAGATGAGATAACTGAGACATCGAGAAGTAAAGCGTTTTGCCCAAGTTTAAATAGCTAATAATAATTTCATTCAACATTATAATATAATCTTTTATGAGTTCGTTCATAGTCCCATTTTTACTAGTGTATCATTAAAACTTTACTGTGTCTTTATTGATTGTTAAGCTGTAACTTCAAGCAGACAGGTGAAAATAAAGGTGATTCGGCTTGCTGTTTATGTCATAAAAATATTGGTTGTCATTATAGGCTTTCATATTTGACTACTTTACTATTCTAGGTTTTCAGTTAAAATGTGTGGTCATTTCCTCTGAGAAATCTTTCCTTTCCTCTCCAGAATAGGTTGGGTATCCCTCCCATATGCCTGCCCATTACCTTAGTTTCTCTCTAATAACATTTGTGACATTATATTGTAGCTGTCATTTACATTTCGATTCCCTAAAACCTGTAAGCTCTATGAGATGAAGGAGCTAAATAAGTGTTAGAGGTACAAATAAACATAAAGAATTAAATAGTAACATGGTTTATAAAATTTACAGTTGCATTCTAGAATTTATAATTACAAAAATTAATTTTCAAAGTTTTAAGATTTCTAAGTAGTACAGAATGTAACATTCATCAGCCGTTTCCTGTCTTTGCCTTTATGTGTCTATTTCCAAGTGGGGTGTGGGAGGTGTGTAGCAGACCCCACATAAAGGAGCCCCCATGATTCCTGCCTCCTCTCTCCCTTCCTTCCTTTCGAGGGCTAGTTATTTATGTAGCATTAGTAAAACTGGGACTATGTATGTATCATTAGCATGATACACTAGCCCTAGTAAAAATGGGACTATAACAAATAACTACATAAAGGTTCACACTTTTCTGCAATTCTCTCCCTTTCCTTGCACGTGGCCAAGACCTTTGACCATCTTCTGACCAATGAATATGGTAGAGGTAATATGGTGTCACCCTTGAGATTATCTTACCTTCTAGAAACTGTCTTGCAGGCAGACTACTCTAGAGGCTGTCCTTGCTGACTGGGAGAAGTAAGCTGTGAGAAAGCCCACGTGGCAAGGAGTCATAGCTAGCTTCGAGGGAAGGAGGTGGTTGCCAGGAACGGAAGGCAACCTCTAGCTGACACTCAACAAGAAGCTAGCGTCTTCAGTCCACTGCAAGCAAATGAGTTCTGCCGACAACCTGAACGAACTTGGAAGCAGGTTCTTCCCTGGTTAAACATCCAGATTAGAATACGACCCAGCTGACATCTTGCTTGAGGCTTTGTAAGACCTTAAGCAAAAGACCCAAGTAGGTCATGCACAGACTCCAGACTCAAAGATATTGTGAGATAATAAATGAGTGTTGTCTTAACACACTAAATTTGTGGCAACTCATCACACAGCAAGAGAGAACTAATATAAGGTGTTAGATTATAAAGATGCTACATAAATAACTAGCCCTCCATTGGAAGAAAGAAAGGAGGGAAGGAAGGAATACAGCTTCAGTTAAAGTTTCCAGCTTTTTTAAAGGATTTATTTCATCATTGTAAAATCGATTAGAAAACACCCAAAGAAGTTATCTTAAAAGATTTTAAGACAATAGCGTACAAAAAATATTTATCTGCTGACCTGGGAGGTTTAGATTTGGGTGACTTCTATGAACATATAGGACCAAAAAAGATCTTAAGAAGATAAGGGATCTATGTTTGACTTCAGGTAAAGTTTTTCTAAAGCCTTCCCAAACACAATGACAATGATGATGATGACATGAATATCACCATCTTCTGCTTATGGAGTTCCTCATATACATCACGCAGAATAAGAAGCAACTGACTTTTATGGAGCACTTACAAACGTCCATGTACTGTACAATGAACTTTATATAAATAACCCTATACTAAATAACAATAAGCCTTTCACAATTAGACACAAGTATTATTTTCCCCCATTTTACACAGACACACACACATACACACACACACACACACACATACACGTGCACTCCCATGCTCCGTATGCATGCAAAAAGAGACACACAGAGGAAAAGTGTTTTGCTCCGAGTCAATCAGCAATTAAGTTGTGAAACTGTGATTCATATACATAATTAACAGTTCCCACTACTGGAAATTTCCACAATCTTTCCAATTTTCATGCCATATTTTAAGCCCAAGGATGTTGCATAGTCAACCATCCTGATGTAGTCCTATCATCTGATATTCAAAAAACAATGAATATGCTACGGAGTGAAACAAATATAAATACTAGGAAAAGATGTAAAAAAGACAATTTGCAAAAGAGAACTGCAAATGGCTCGTAAGTCACCCTCACTAGCAGTCAGAGAAACAAATAAAAATGAGAGGTTCCTTCACATTCATCAGGTTGGTAAAAACTAAAACCTTCAATAATACCAAGTGTTGGGAAGTCTTGGGAATCTTTGTACAAGGCTAGTGAATAACTAGAACTGATGAGACCAATTTGCGATATTTGGAGAGACTCACCATGTATATTTTGAAAACCTAACAAAGTGTCAACTCCCTATTCTGTAGAAGCTGAGTGCAGCTGTCAACCTAGATCTATTATTGGAGGGCTGGATAATTAAAAAGTGTTGGGTGCTTCCTATGAAATAACATCCAGTGGTTAGAAGCTATGAATTACTATATATAACATCATCTTAAAAATAAGGCATTGAATGAACAAAAAGTACAGGAGAGAATAAAGAATGAAATCTACTGTATAGGACCACTTACAAATATTAAGATGTGCATATGGGAGTACCTGGGTGGCTCAACTGGTTAAGCATCTGACTCTTGATTTTGGCTCAAGTTGTGAGATCGAGCCCGTGTTGAGCTCTGCTCTGGGCATGGAGCCTGCTTAAGATGCTTTCCCTCTCTCTCTGCCCTTACCCCTGCTCATTCTCTGTTTCTCTGTCTCTCTCGAAAAGAAAAAAAAACATGCATACATATAATCAGTTTATGTATTTAAAATTTTTTTTAATGTTTATATTTTGAGAGAGAGAGAGACAGAGGAGGAGCAGGGGAGGGGCAAAGAGAGAGGGACACACAGAATCTGAAGCAGGCTCTAGGCTCTGAGCTGTCAGCACAGAGCCTGACACAGGGCTCGAACTCACAAACCGTAATATCATGACCTAAGCTGAAGCTGGATGCCCAACTGACTGAGCCACCCAGGTGCCCCAGTTTATGTATTTTTAAAGGACATTTACAATAACCTACATCAAACTCATTAAAAATGGCTGCCTGTATGGGAGGGAAAGATAGATGAGGTGGGGGAGGGGTGGATAGGGAATAGATTGAAAGAAAAAAGCATATGAAAGAAAATAAAGGTGGGGTCTTGACAAGACTAATAATTGTTAATTATGAACTAAAGGGTATGATTAACACATCTGTCAGCATTTAAGTTCCCCCAAAAGACACCTAAAAATGCTGTGGAATGAAGCTTTATTGTTATAGGCTGAAGACCTCATGCTGACCTAAGATATTTGAATTTAAAAACGGATATCCAACATTTCACTGGGAAGAAGAGTGATATCAGGATAGTACACTCTCAAATGCTGAGGGGAATAAAGTGATTTTTTTCTAAAAATAAAGTGGGGAATTTCTTAGATTTGTACTTGGAGAAAATACAATGACAAATGTTTTGGCAAGGTGTTAGAACTTGTGCATTAGTCTTGTCTTAATGGAAGAGAATCTGATGAAATCATTACATTTTAGCAGAGCAATCTTGTCGTAGATAATGCTGTATCTTTGTATACACAGCCAAAAGAGACTCTCAGCCTGGGTTTCATGGTGCATTCTACTCTTACACTCTCTAGCCAAGGACTGAGGACCTGCATACTCAGGTTCCCGTGAACACCCAGCTCCACAAGACAGGTCACACCAATAGTGTGTGTGTGTGTGTGTGTGTGTGTGTGTGTGTGTGTGTGTGTGTTTTATCCCAGTCAATCTGATTTCACAAGGGAGAAATTACAAGGAATAGCTGATGTATGTCTTTTCCAAACCATTACACATATTTGACATTGTTTAGACATGTGGTTAAGAATAGATTTTCCATCTAGTGTTTTAGAACTCACACAGGAAGTTAGAAATTATAAATGAATGAATAAACAAATAAGCAAATGAAAGCAAGGCAAACAAAACAGAAAATACAAGGTACATACCTTTGCTGTAAGTACAATTATCACTGTTGGCTATGAATTTGAGGGAGTATGTCTCACAACGAATGTTATCATTTGGCTGAAAACAATTTTTGCCTGTTTTGAAAGGTAACAGATAGATGAAGGAAAAAGGAAAAAACTAAGGTGAGTAAGAAATGACTCCATTTAACAATACAGAGAAGATTAGCATGGCCCTTGTGCAAGGATGACACGCAAATTTGTGAAGCATTCCATATAAAAAAAAAGGGGGGGGGAAATTACTCCATTTAACTATACCTTTGGGGAATGATGTTTTGTGTAAGTGATGCATCACTTAACCGGATGACTAATACGTTTTAGTTCACCCACCTCTTTTTCTTAATCTAAATACTTTCCGTAGAATTTTCTAGTTTGTACGGTGAATAGAAATTAATGATATACCTTTAAGCATAGGATCACTAGATCCACTATTTTATCATGATAAAACACAGTAATGTGTACAGAGGTCATTGGGGTGTAAAGACTTAGCATTATACAAATAACCCTGAACCTCCACAGGTTTACCCAGTCTGCCTTTTATTGGTATCTTCTTTCTCAATTTCCTGTCATTTGTTTTCTGCCACAATTGTTTTAACTGCTCCACCCTTTCTTGGCCATCTCCATGCCTACCACATTCACATCCTCTCCCATTGGAGAGTAGTTTTCTCCTTACTTCCTGGTGTGTGTATCCAATTCAAACACCTCAGAGACATTCTAAAAGTGACATCTAGACTAGAAAATCCTTTCTGATTGAAATTATTTTAAATGAAACACTCATGATTTTTATTTAGGATTTTCCTGTCTACTAATAGATAAATGTGTCCTATTTGGAGTTTAGTGTTCATTTTATTCCACAAGGCAATCAACCAAAACACCAGATAAAATTTTATCAGTACCTACTTTATTGGGCTGCTCCTGCATTTTACTAGTGAAGTTCAAAGTAAGTTTTTTTTCTTTGCTCTCTTCTGCTTACTCCAAAAATTTCCAGAGGCTAATAAAATCTGAATCTTAATAAGGTCCTAGCTATAGTAACAGCAAAATTTAGCGCAGCTGAAGAGATATGAATAAAATTTCCTAGGTTTTTTTCTCATTAAAATGCTACTCTTCGGATACATAGAGTAAGCCTCATGAATGAAGCTATGTCTATATACTTAGCAGTAGAACTGTAACAAAATTTCAGTTAGCAACTTTGCATTGGAAGTCTTCTAAAACCGAGCTTTTAGCCCTGGTGGACAGTACATAAACGATGACCCACAAACAGTAAGCCTTTCAAACACTAACTACAATTCTCTGTGCATAGCAGGTACTTTATAAATAGTAGAGTACCATTTCCCTTTCCTTACTCCTTAAAGTAACTTTAACTAGGAAATACTTCAATCTCATTTCTCAGAATGAAAATAAACAATAACGATAACCACTTGGTCCTACTGGGTCAGGATGAAAGATTTACCTGACCACCGAGGCTCGTTACGGAAGCTCGGTGGTAAAATGATTTCCAAGTTGGTCTGCATTCTTCCAAACTAGAGGCTTCCTTAAGCATGAGACTGTCATGGCTAGCGCTGAGGAAGGGTTGGGTGATCTGGGCTGTGCCTCATGTCATGCAATGGCCGTCAGAACAGTATGAGGACAACTGAATGCCCTCGTGAATAATTCTCAGTGTGCAAGCACAGGCAGAGCGTACACAGGTGAGTGACGCTTACAAGGTCTAAAAAGCATAAACTGTATATGCTGGACTCCCACAGTCACACTCCAGTTCAATCATGTCCTCAGTCAGTATTAACGGAAGGTGCTTTTTCAGGGGCTCACAGGTTATTTTCCTGAATGAAACGTGCTAGAAGATCTTCTAATTCCCACCTTTGTTTCTTTAATACTTTTAAATAAACATACGGCCAACTCTGATGCCCTACTGAGACAATACATCTGTGTAAATATAACATTTTCAGTACATCCTTACATCACAAATATGATTACATCCCAAATTTACAGGTAATACATCATCCCCAAAGAAAGTCCCCCATTTAGTGGCGAAGCTTTTAGGCATATTTCTGAGCAGTAGCATTCAAATCAAGATTACCAACAAGGGACAGGTGACAATTTTCAGTGAAGAAAACTATAGAAAATGATCGAATCAGTTTACCATCGGTAGCAGAAAAAATAATCCATATTAGATGTATTCTGTGATACATTAACAACTTCTCAATAATGACGAATGAAAAAAATGTATAAGTTTCTAGTTTTCTTCTAATATACATATACGTATAAACTATAAGAACTATCATGGCCATCCAAAGTTTGTGTAATTTTTGGGGCACCAGGGTGGCTCAGTCGGTTAAATGGCAGACTTTGGCTCAGGTTATGAGCCCTGCACTGGGCTCTGTGCTGGCAGCCCAGAGCCTGGAGCCTGCTTCATATTCTGTGTCTCCCTCTCTTTCTCTGCCCCTCCCCCACCCACACTCTGTCTCTCTCTGTCTCTCAAAAAAAATGAATAAAAATGTAAAAATAAATTTAAAAAAGCTTTATGTAATTTTCAAGTTTAAGAATGTCCAGTAGAAAGCCACTTTTAAAGCATAATATGACAATAATTAAAACATCTCAGTTCGTTAAAGAATATTCTTTTACTTTCCATCTTAAAGGTCAACAATTAATCCATGTTATTATAATTTATTTTGTAATTTTTTTCAATTTAATACTTGCAAGATTAACTTGTCTTCAACTTTTCTTTAATGTTCTGGGATTCAAAATTCATTCTAGAATTCTGAAAATATTAGTATTTTTTCCCCTTGTGCAAGAGGAGTTACTATTATTTTTTGGGGTGGAGTTTCTTTTTTTTTAAAAAATACATGTAAAATGTGAGTGGGCATTCAGTTACACACTATTTTAATTTAAAATGGGAAGGGATGGCAGTGGAAAATACTCACAAAAAGATACCTGTCAGGCCGACTCTTCAATTCATTCATTTTATATTTTCTTCCTTTTTTCCTCCTTAATGAATGAGAGAAAAATATATCTTTGGCATTCCAAGGAAGCGATTCTGAAGTGTAATCTCCATCAGATCATCTAGAAGAACAACTGTCCAACGAAATGATATTAAAGGCAGTAAATAAGGTTGTTCCAAGACCAGCTGAAAGCCCGAGATCCGTCAGTGGCCATGACTGAAGCTCATCATGGTTTGGACACTGCAGCTGAAACCTCCAGACTTATGCACCAAGCAACAATGCAGATATTGTACAGTCAACTAGGATTACAGTGAAGAAAAACAAAATGCTTTCAGATCATAACAGAAGTGATTATCACGAGGAAAGAGAAGTGACGGTTGGATTTAAAAGGCAACCAGAGCAAAATAAACACAAAAGTAAATATAAAACATGAGCACCCTACCCCAGAGGATGTTAAAAACACAAAGAAAAATTTCCGAAGGAAATATAATAAACTCATGGATGAAAAAGCATTTACACAATCCATTGTAGGATGTATGCTTTGCTAAATGATCTGCAAAATTAGAAAAAGAGACTGATTCATTGTAGAGGTGCGTTATCTGAAAAGTACACAGTGTCCAGAAATTCTACTGCTTCTTTCATCAGAATCAATGTGAGGTTTGCACGAGTAAAGATGGTGAAGTTATTTTATGAGAAGAAGAAGGGGAGGAGGAGGAAGTAGAGGAGGAGGAGGGGCTGAGGGGGAGGAAGAAAGCTAGAGAACCAAGCCAAGAAGCAAAAGGGAGAGTCGACAACGTTTATTTCCCAATGTGGAGATGACTTATTGGAATATAATAAGGTGCCTTCTTTTTCCTTCACCTAATACAGAAAAGTTAAAAATCCCCAGTACTCCTGAAAAGAGATTTCTACAAATGATGCACCCTTTAAATGCCATTCAATAGCTGTTGTTGAAATTTGGCTCATGAAAAGTTTGCCAGAGGGGATGGGCATGGGGGGGGTGGGCACAGAGGGTAAATGGGAGCAAGAGGTGCACGCTTCCGATTATAGAATGAATAACTCACGGAGATAAGAGTTACAGCACAGGGAATATAGTCAGTGGCATTGTAACAGTGTTATATGGTGACAGGTGGCAGTTACACTTGTGGTGAGCGTGGCATAGACTTGTCCAGTCGCTATGTTGTACACCTGAAGCTAGGGTAACATTGTGTGCCAACTATTCTTCAGTTAAAAACAAAGTAAAAACAAAACAAAACTACAGTGATATCTTTCATCACACAAATGACACTAGGCACATCAGTAACAGGGATCACTAGAGTAATCATGAACACTTTCGTAGGAGATGATGCTGAGTACTAGAACTTTTCTCCAGTGGGAAGCTGAGAAGGAACTCAGGTGTTCCTTTAAACGCCCTGCTCAGGAGATTCTGATAGGCCCCCCGGAGGTTGTAAACCTCTTCCCCTTTTAAGAATCACTAGGGGGCACCTGAGTGGCTCAGTTGGTTGAGTGTCCAACTTCGGTTCAGGTCATGATCTCATGGTTTGTGGGTTCAAGCTCCTTGTTAGGCTCTGTGCTGACAGCTCTGAGCCTGGAGCCTGCTTCAGTTTCTGTGTCTCCTCTCTCGCTGCCCCTCCCTTGCTTGCACTCACTCTCTCTCTTTCTCTCTCTCAAAACAATAAACATTAAAAAAATTAAAAAAAAAAAGAATCACTAATCTTCTCAAAGGTTATAAACTCCTTCCCCATTTGAGAATAATTGATCTTTGGAATGAAGATAAAGAATTTATATATTTTCTCCATGCCAGGTTAACAAGCTTCTAGAACATGGTCTGTATATGTTGGACTCAGCGAGGGCATTCACTAACCCACATTTGGTAGAGCTTGCACTTTGATTGATATTTATATACACACAAACACACATATATATACATATACATATGTAAATGTGTATATATATATAATTTTTTCTTGTAGCAATAAAAGATTTATGCCTATCCATCACTTGGTTGTGATCGCCAGCAGAATGTTGTCTGGGGTTAAGGGTATAGATATGCCGTGGGATAGAATAAAGTTTCACTTTGGCTTATCTGCTCAGCCGTTTTAACCAAAGCTAATAAACCATAGATCAAAGTCATATGTTTACAGTAATATTAATGGCAACCTCAGATCTAAGTAAATTATGTGGGCCTTTCACTCAGACGTTTGGATCTCAGGAAGATGAAGGAAGAGGTCGGGCAAATCCTGGCTGTGACAACATTCACTAGCACCCGAAACAATTAGCTTTAGTAGCCACATCGTCTTTAGTTGCTCCGTAACTATTTTTCTATCCCAATGATTGAAAACAACTATATAAAAAAGTAATCTCCTTGTATAGATGGGCGTTGCATCGCCAGTGGATTCTGTAGTGGGCACCATCTCCCTCTTCAGGATCAAAGCATTCCTTCCCCCAGCTGCTGGGATGTGGCTGCTGATGGCTCACAGCTAAGCCCTTTTTTTTTTTTTTTTAGGAATTATCCTTGGCTCAAGATTTTATCCCCTACTGGAGTGAGGGGAGGGACAGCCTGCACACAATGCAGAGCCAAGAGGAGGGTGGAGGAAGTGAGGAACTGGCCTTGGCGCTCAATGTAAGGGGGTACCAAAAAACTCAGTAATCCAGAAAAATAATATTTCAATGCACTATTTTTTTAAATAAAAAATGTAAAGAATCCATGAGGATCAAATATCACAATTGTAAATAGACAGCATCAATAATAACCAATTTTTCTTTTTTGCCTGAGGTTTCAATATGGCTCCACACAGCACTCTTACTGACATGATCTTTATTTAATATGTTCAATACTTTGTTCATCATGGATGCTGTATTTAGATTTTTTCTTAAGTAGTGCATTAAAATATTTATGGTGGTTACTGAGTTTTTTGGGACTCTAAATTTTGTCCTTGAGTGGGGTGCCTCCCTTGCCTCACCCAAGTCCCAGTTCTGGAAGGTGGTACCATTGCTTGGCTCATTTGCCCTCCAGGGGGACAATGTTGAAGGGCCATCCCAGCAACAGAGTCTGTGCGGGATTGGTTGAAGCCTTTTTGCGACTTCATCAGAGTCCATTCCTGCTACCTTCACTCCCTTTTGGTTTTTTTCCCCAAGAATACCAGCAGGCAAATCTCTGTGTGTTTTCCCTAAGACATCCCCATAGAAGAGGTGAAAATTGAAACTCAGAGAAGCTGTAGGACTCACCCAGGTTCTCAGCATTCCTAAGTGGTAGGAACGATAACCCAGGGAGGTCTAACTTGAAGCGAGTGTTCTTCTTTGTAACATCAGAATTTGGGTTTATAGTCAAATAATCCAAAGGTTAGAGCCAGATATCAAGAATCTCATGCACGTACCTAATAGTAGACAGGAAATCAGGGTCTCTGATTTCCAGGAAGTAAGTCTCTGATTATGTTAGACCCTGCAGCACACAGAATAATGTCCACTTCCCCCCGCATAAAGATATCTACATCCTAATCCCCAGGACCTATGAATATGTTAGCTGACATGAAAATACGGATTTTTTGGATGTGATTAAGTTAAGGATCATGCGATGGGAAGGTTATACTGCATTTCCATGTGAGCCCAATATAATCACAAGGGTCCTTTTTAGGGAAAGAGGAAGATGTGATGATGGAAGCAGAGATCAGAGGAGTGTGACCACAAGCCAAAGAGTGCAAGCATCCGCTAGAATCTGGAAAAGTCAAGGAATAGATTCTCCCCAGAGCCTCCAAGAGAAACGGTCCCACTGCCACCTTGATCTTAGTTCCATAAGTCCCATTCAGACTTCGGACCTCCAGAAGTATGAGAAAAGAAGCGTGTGTTATTTGAAGCCACTCAGTTTGTGTAATTTGTTACAGCAGCAATAGGAAAGCAATACGGACTCCGAAGGCAGCGCCTTTGCCCCCATATCATGGCATCACTCATAACTCAGGGTTGGAATGAATCCCTAACAGAAATCAGACAGAACCGGCAGAGGACTTTAACAATGGCTTCTCAGTTGTGTTATATTTAAAAAAAAAAAAAATCTCTTAAAGAACTTGGATATGTGGAAGGATTGATGATCTTGTTCTGGCTCCAGATGGTCATGTTCTCCTAATGACAGATGGAGGTCCGGGACAGGCGGGCTCATCTGCATGGAAGGAGGAGAGAAATGATTAAGGCGGCCAGCAAGATCCAAGAACTCTTTAAAGCATGCTTTTTACTTTTCAGATTCTTTATTAATTCTCTTTCAATTGTGAATATTATATTCATACTATTTTACAGTGGGACAAACTACTCTGTTTTTCTTCTCCTTCCTTGCTGTGCTTGAAGAGTTTAGAGTTTAAGCTTCTCTGGCACTTCAGCAAAAATAGACATTTTGGTTGCTGTTCTTGTTGATTAGATTCTGGGTCTGATGTGCCATCAATTTCCTTATAAAAAGGCTGAAGTGTGAATAAGTTTGTTTTTAAAGGTTGGTTATAAGAAAGAGGACAAAATACTTTAGCTAGAAGCTAAAACAAGAGAATTGGGGGCATCAAGAAAATACCTTGGACAGAAACAGGAAACAGTGGTGGGGCTTCGCTCCACGCAAGAAAGGGGTTCTGTCTTTGGGACAGACAAGAAGAGAAAGTACCACGTGTATGTGAATTAGGGGCGGGGCTGGGAAGAAAAGGGGCAAGGGGAGGTGGTTACACCCAAGCAGAGCAACCTTGCAATAATACTGTTAGCTCCACTGTGTGGCAGCAGGATGTAGTTCTATGGCCAGCGACCTCATAGGAGCGGACTCACCACTGGGAAGCGGTAGCTTTTATCCAAACAAGCATCTCCTGCCTCTGCAGGCTCAGTTAGCTGCCCTCGCCCTCTGCTTCTCCTGAAGATTTCCCTCCATCACCTAGCAGCTGTTTGAGGCCTCCCTGAAGAAACGATGCTTATCCATTTCCTTAAATTTTGCTTGGTTTCTGCCTTACTTACTCCTACCTCACACCACCTCAGGACATAATGTGAGCCCAAGAAAAGTGGGGTCAAGTCCTGGAAACTTAATGGGATGGCATTAAAAAACAAACAAACAAAAAACTAAGCTAAATGGAACCAGTTTAATTTGTTCCCCTGGCAGTGTCAGTCTTTCACACGAGCTGGGATACTGTTTAATGGCTTCCTTTCACACGGTAATAAAATAACATGTAAATATAAGGGCCATCCTGCACTGAAGGGATTTACAGGTCAAAGGACTTTTATTATAGATCAACATAACCTTTATTTTATTTTTTTAAAGTTTATTTATTTTTGAGACAGAGAGAGACAGAGCATGAGTGGGGGAGGGACAGAGAGAGAGAGGGAGACACAGAATCCGAAGCAGGGTCCACGCTCTGAGCGGTCAGCACAGAGCCCGACACGGGACTTGAACTCACAGACCACGAGATCATGACCTGAGCCGAAGTTGGCCGCTTGACTGACTGAGCCACCTAGGTGCCTCCAACATAGTCTTTAAAATAGCTTACTAATCAATATGGAGGAGCACTGGTCATTTTGGCTGATTTGGAAAAGTATAGGCCCAGGCAGTTATGAAGTCCCTGAGACTCTCAGCAATACAGAGCCCTCTGAACTTCTAGTTAACACCGAAGTGGTGATGACCTCGGTATGTCCTACTTGGGGGTTTTTGGACATCTGGTAGAAAGAAAGCAAATGAAACAATTATGATTTTGAGCAAATAATTTACCATGTTAAAAATTAGTTTATCAATGAAAGTTGAGTAATTTTTCCCATTAACCGAAGTTTGTGCTTTTTTATGTAGTTGGTCAGCTCTGCTTGTGCCTGAGTGCCTTTTAAAAAAGTATATTGCATTAAATACTTTGGAGGGAGATATGTGAAAAGATCAGAGGGCATGCTTGTAGTGAAACCTTTGGGCTGTCTGCCTAGAACTTTCTGATCCCTAGAGGAGATCTGGGTAGCTGGCTTCACTGGGTAGCCTCCCTTGTGGCCGGAGTGGGAGAAAGGTGGGGCCCAGGGCTGCACATTGGTCTTTGCCTACAGCTAAGCCTATAACATGGGAGCAGTGAGATGTCCATGAGAAATGGAAAAGAGTGTTTCTGCCCAGTTTGAGGGTTCTCCTCTTGCCTGGAATGGAAGATGTCTTCAGCGAGAAGTTGAATGACTTGGATTAGTGAATGTATGGATAGAAGAATGAGTACAGTGATGCAGCAAACAGCAGAGGAAAAGGCTAGAGTCCTGCCCACATTCTAGTCCCTGGTTCCAGTTCCTCCCTTAGCTCCAGTGCTGACTTTAGTAGTGTTCTATGAGGTCCTTAGAACCTCATGTGTGACTCTGGCCATTCTATGTTGGTTTCTGTTACTTGAGATCGTAATCACTAATAAGGGGAGTTCGGAGTCTACTTTGAGACATATGTGAAAAAAAATCCATAGGACTTATTCTCCTTGTATATATGTATGAGTGTATGTGTATGCATGTGTGTGTACGTATGGTATCGTGTACATATATATATATGTATATATCTCCCAATCAACCAGTGTCCCTGAGCTCACTTCCTTGTATCTAAAATGAAAGGATTCAACTAAATGATCTGAATTTTTAAGAGGTTATTCTTTCTAGGAATTATGTTAATAATTTGTATACAGGGTATAATGTTGCCAAAAGACAGTGCCTGAGATAGGCCCTCTGGAAATTTTTATACTTTCCATGTTGTGTCATGGCTGAAAACAATCTGGAAGCTCTTTTGGAAGTGCATTCAGAGGTGGCCACACATTATTTTAACTCCCTCCATGAAGGCAGATCTCTAGTCTGATAAAATGGTGACTGGAGGTGCTGGTAATACCAGCAGAAGGCAGATTTTGGCTGTGAAATAGCAGTGACAGTTTTCCCATGAACTGGCCCTGGAGGCGGACCCCAGGGAGCGCCATGTCCGTAAGGGTGGAATATTGGTGAGAATGACATACCAAATTGAAATATCTGGACGGGAGAGAACTTGTAGGAGCCACCCACGCTTGGTTGCTCTCTTTTTGGATGGATACTGCCTCAGTATGCCTCTCACATCAACCACAAGGCTACGCCAGGTATTCAGTAAGCACTGGGTGATTGACTGAGCCAAAGTCATAATGCCAGCTATCATTGTTTGAACTTTTATTAGTGCCAGGTGCTTTACATTTCTTTTCTTTTTTCTTTTAAGTAGGCTCCACACCCCGTGTGGAGCTCAACTCAGGGCTTGAACTCACGACGCTGAGACTGGGACTTGAGATGAGATCAAGAGTCAGACATTTAACCGACTAAGGCACCCAGGTGCCCCTTCATGTATTGTTCTTATTTCACACCATCAACAATCTTCTTTTTAGTCCCATTTCAAATGTTAGGAAAGACAGAGTTCAAGAATTTAAGAAACTTCTCCCAAGTTCCACTGCTCTGAAGTGGCAACGTGAACCCAGTGAAGCCAGGTTGTCTGACTCCAAGCCCACTATGCTCTCCTACCTCCCTCTTCTCAGCCATAATTGGAGGCACGCGAGAATGGCACAGGCACAAAGACTCTCCATTACATTGTATTGATCTGAGCCATAATGTTGTCCTGAATAGCATTGTCTGCCTGGAAAATAAGTTAGGGGATCGTAAATGGTTCAAAACATTGGGCATAGGTATTTTTACGATGTAAAAATACATGCATTTCTAGCTGTTACTTTTGCTTTGCATTTTCAGAATGTCTGAAAGGGCAGCGTGTCCTCTGTAATACTCTTCTCTACGTGTCTCAGCTGTCCATGTGGGTTTTACCGGCACGGATTATTGTTCTCCTATATGCCTTAAGGTTGGGCAATTCTGCCACCCACTGAAGTTCAGTTCTAAAAAGCTAATAGCTTTGGCAGAATAGCAGAAGGGTTAGTTGTTTTTTTCAAGTTAGTGTGGAGGAAAGGGAGTAGAACAGGTTCTTCCCAGATGCCTGATTTCCAGTCAGCATGCGGCACGAATCCCTGGTTGAACACGGTTCAGCCATCCTGTGCCTGAAGAGAAAACCACCACTCCTGCCCGCGTTGCCATGGTAACTGATGCTCAGCAGGCAGTTGCAGTTTCATTTAACATAACTGGCTTTTAGAACTTGAGGGGAAAGCGTGCTTTCATGTAAGAGAAAGCGAAAGGCAAGCGGTTTAATTAATGTGTCTCAATTTAACATAGGATACAGGTCACTTCCACTGTTTGACCGTAGCGTGTGTAGCTCTGTTTTATATCTGTGTCAGATCTAAGGCATCAAAGGATGGAAGGTTTCTCTCATCATGTGTGAAGTGTACAAAGTGGGCAGAAAAGGAGAAACGGGTTGTGTTGGACCCTTTGCGAAAGGTTTTTCACTCTATAAAACCATCTCAGTTTGAGAGTGTATAGAATTGCTTCCTCTTCTCACATCCACAAAGGAGGCCTGAGAGATGGGTTGCTAGGCAACCTCACACCGAAGACAGGGGCGCTTTGAAATTAACATAGCTGACCTTCCTGTCATCTCTGCAGCCCTGCTATTCAAAACCATTTGGGGAGGCCCTAGGACTGAAGAAAATAGATACAAAATGTAAATATAAAAATAAAGAAAGGGTGAAATACATCTAACCTTTTTCAAGCAAAGATCAGGTTTCTCTCAATGAAAAAAGGCAACAGTAAGAAAAAGCAGGTTGAGGGGAAAATGGTGTTAGTCGCTATAAAGCTAGAAACTTATATTTTGAATCATCTACGAAGCAAATTTTCCTATGTTTTTAGACACGTCTATAACATGTTTTAGACATGTTTAGCCATGAAAACTATCATAGCAAAGAGTCTGAAAATACTTAAGGGGCAAACAAAAAATAAACCAGTTTACGATAATGAGATCTACTACATATTTTTGACAAAAAGCTCAACTCTCAGGCCTCAGCACGTGATGTTTTGCTTAAGCTCCAGAGTCTCGTATTCCCCTTCCTGCCCCTACATCATTAATATGACACTAGTTGGTGTGGGAAGGGATGGCATTTATTTTGCGAGTAGATGAATATTTGGAAGGAAATTGCAAAGCTGGTTTATGGAGCAAGGCATACACTTTTGTCAGCAATATATTATTTAGTTTGATTTTTAAAATATCTCCTACCACCGTGAAATGCTTATGGTAACATTTTAAGATAGGTTGTTAAATTTATCAACATTAAAATCAATCTGAATGGGTGGTGCTGAGGAAGGTGGGGGACAGAAAACAAATCTTGAGGTCTTTCAGTAGGTTTTTTTTCCTCATGAGTGTTAAGTGAAGCAATTCTGAAACTATTTTAGATGGACCATAGGATTGGAGAAATGAACAAATATGTTGAGGTTGTTGAGCACAGGCTCTCACTGTGGAAGAAGGGATGGACAAATGAAGACTGGGGAAAAGCAGGAATGAACCCTAAGGTGATAAATTCGAATTGGAGAAATGAGTGTTAATTTTGTGATTTCTAAAATATGTGTCAGTATAGGAGTATGTGTATTTATATGTGTGTATGCATGTGTATGTGCACACATACTGGTATGCGTGTACATATGTACGTACGTTTATATATACACCTATATGTTTTTTGTTTGCTCAAAGTGTTTAGAAGCAACTCACCCTAGTAGCAATGAGCACTCAGCAGTTAGATCTTGATTTCTAATACCATTCCCTCACTGACAGAAACCAGGGCTGCTTGTAGAAACTGCAGCTTGCAGGGCTGGGGTAGGGTAATTAGAAGTTCAACCTGAGACATTTTGTTATGCTGAAAAGTAGGGAAGTGCTGCAAGGAAGGAAGGAAGGAAGGAAGGAAGGAAGGAAGGAAGGAAGGAAGGAAAAAGACAAATGATGGGGGGGGGATGTCACAAGTCCACGGGAGCCAGCTTAAAGCAGTTCCTGCTGGCCAAAACGGAAACAACTTGAGCAGCAAAAAAAAAGGCCATTAATGACTTATGAATCATTGGGAGGGGAGGGGAATTCATGAACCCATATGATATTAAATAATAGATTAATACATAAAAAGTAAAAAAATAAGAGGAAGGGGCTCTTGCTTACAGTAAAATGCTGACTACTGACTGGTTGGTCCATGTGGAGAAAGTACTGATCATAAACTGTCTTTAAAATTTTTTTAAATGTTTATTTATTTTTGAGAGAGAGTGTGTGTGTGTGTGTGTGTGTGTGTGTGAGAGAGATTACACAGGGTAGGGACAGAAAGAAAAGGAGACAGAGAATCCTAAGTAGGCTCCTCACTGTCAGCACAAAGCCTGATGTGGGGCTCGAACCCATGAATGCCAGAGTCAGACACTCAACTGACAGACACCCAGGCGCCCCTAGACTGCCATCTTTTATAACCAAGAGATAAGTAGAGATCAAACAAGAATCCTGCTAATCTAGGGGATATTTTGAAAAGTAGACTATTTGTATGATCTAGAAGCATCTCCCCACAGATTAGTTGTAGTTACAAAGGAAAACAGTAACAACGACATAGTGGAAAAGTTTGATTGGGTAACCGAAATTAATGTCACCAGTGAGGATGGACATCGTGTGCTTCCAGAGGATACTGAGGTCACAGCATTACATAGTATTATGGCCAGGTAAACTCAATGTGAATCTCGTCATGAAGAAATATCCGACAATCCCCAAATGAGGAATGACTCTACTAAAGAAAAGGAGGGGCTGGCTGGCTGGATTCTTCAAACATGGCTGTGTTATTATAAAAGACAGAGAAAGGCTGTGTGGAAATTGCTCCAGATTAAACACGACTAAAGAGACATGACTGGCAATGCAGTATCTGATCCCACAGTGAACCGGACTGGAGGAAAAGGATGCGATAAAGGACACTATGGGAACTAATGTTCACAACTGTACTGTGATTATATTCGAGAATGTCCCTCTTCTTGGGAGATACACAAGAAAGTACCTCAAAAATGCTTAGAAAACAACATTTTCTGAATGGATAGGAGTATCTATGTGGTGTATATAAATGTACATATAAACATATGTAAACACACAGAGAAGGCACAAAATGAGGTAAATAAAGGCAATATTTTAATATGTATCTGAGTAAGTAGCATATGGACGCTTTCCGCTCTTATTTATGCAAATTCTGTCAGTTTGAAATGATTTACAAATAAAAAGTTAAAGTCAAGCAAAAAAGAAAAAAAAAAACTTTTTCTCTTTTTGTGAAAACAAAAACAATTTGTACTGGAACTAAAGAGTCATTACTCTTTGGTATTTTAAGAAATCTGTGAAACCAACAATAACCCAACGCCTACCAAAAAAATGTTATACTGTTAACCCTGAGTTGTGTGTTTAGCACGAGTCGTGATAGCAGGATACAGACACACCCTGGGTGTACCATTTCTTTCTCTTGCCTCTTTGCGTGGCAGAAGTTTAATCGTTTTAACTTGGCTCTCGGGTGTGCCCGGAATCCTGGACTTCCCCAACTCCTAGATTCCCCTCAAACTGTCCTCTGCAATTTGTGACTTAGGTCAATGTGAAAAATTGGCCGGACATTTTTCAAGAAATTATATGTCAGGGAGAAGGTTTTATTCATCAAGTAGAGTAATTTCAAGTATTTCACTTAAACTGTTTGAAAAGAGCATTTATATAACTGCTTAGCATTTTAGCAAAAAAAAAATTTTTTTTCCCTTCAAAGTTTTTACAACTTAGTATGTTTTTCAAAGAAAGTTTAATCTACAACTCTAGGCAGGACCTGTTACCTTGACCCATTACAAGTGAGGATACTACTGACTAGTTCACAGCTCTGTTTGTGATTCAAAAAACTTTTTTTTTTTTTTTTGAAGCTTCTTACATCATTTACCCATTAAAAATAAAAGTGGCCTGCCTTTGGCAGAAACTGAAATAGTAATTACCTTCTTAAAATACCCTTATGTTTTTTTAAAAAACAGAGTTTCTTTTACATTGCCAAAACAATTTGTTTGAAGAAAGATAAAAATAACATGCACACTATTTGAAAACAGCTTGGTTTAAAGATTGCCAGAGATTCTAAGGTTATACCGCTCGGAAGGAAGGCATTTAGGACCTGCTCATTTCTCAGCTTTCCTCATTTATGGGATCAAATTGCTTTTATGGGCACTGTGCCAGATTCATTTATGTGCACTGTAAGGCAGATTGTAGAGTGATGCATTTTTCTAGAAAACATCTGGCTCTTAAGAAGAGCATTAAAAGGTGGGTAGCACTTTTTTTGCTCATAACTATGATTTATTATGTTACAGTTACCCCCCTCTAATCTGTCAGGCAGACTTCCAGCAACCACAACCAGGAACCTGGAAGTAGGTGAAAAATACTCAGAGCCCAAGGAAAACAGAGGCCCCCACGCTCCACGCGTATGAAGGAGAGGTTCTGCATTTAGGTCAAAGTCCATTTTCTTTATTACGAAACTACTGGAGCCAATTAGCATAAGGGCTCCTGAGGCCCCCTTCCTACCTTACACCTCTTTCTGCAGCTCTTTTGTTCCTTTACTCTTATAAAAATCATGCATCCCTGCAAACTCTAATTTTTCTAAACACCCCCAGAAACCCACCTTTTTCCTACTCGTTTTTTCCCTCTTCTCTTCTACCTTCAATATCTATGAGCTTTAAATATGCCAAGATGTTCAAGCAGCTCCTTCCTTAGAAAAAAAATAAAGCAAGACATTTGTCATATCCCTCTGCGGCCAGCACTCCATCGCCCCTCACCCTCAGTCCTGTCTCTAAACATTCTCCTACACTGTCTGTATTTCCTTACCTTCCATTCACAGGCCTGTCACTAACCCACCAGGAATCTTTGTTCGAATAAGAAGAGGGGATCCTCTTCCTCCAAGTGGGGAGGCAGTTGCAGGACATAAGACCTGCTGGGTTTCAGCCTCCACCCACCGCCACCTCCCCCGCAGAGGGGTCCCTCCGTTCAGGACAGGAGCTACACAATCACACTTCGTGGCCTTGTGTAGCTTCGGTTATTTCCACTGGCAAAACTCTGCTCCTGGAATGTGGACTAAAAGTGCGGGGGGCTGGTTTTGCTCTCACTTTTCCTGCAGTTGTGGGACTGTGCTCTTCACCCCTTTTGGCAAGCATAAGTTCCTACCTCTTTAATAATCCCACGTTCTCCTATTACCGTGGCGGTTCCCTCGCGTGTCCACGTTTTCCGGCAGCGTCATCTTCTATCTTCTACATCCTGAACCTTTTTCTCTGACAAGTGAAATAAACCAGATTGCATCTTGCATAAACAGTAATAGTAGAGTGTGGGTGGTAAGGGTTGAAAGAATGCTAACTTTTCTGTAGTTTTTCTACTCACTTTTGTTCAGCTAAACAGCTTTACATAGGCAGCAAGAAGCAAGTTTGAGAACACTATTCTAAAAAACAAACAAAACCCAAACATTTTTAGTGTGTATGTTCCTTGCAGTGAACTTGAAAAATAGCAAAGGAACACATTTTTTATTATTTCAGTACTCAGATATAACTAATTATAAATTGGGTTAACTTCATCTAGTTTTGTGTGTATTTATATCTATGCATCTATTTTTGTGCAAGTTAATATATGAAGTTATGTTTCTGCTTTTTTACTATTTTGTGAGAATTCAGTGGTTAAAAATCTGAAAAAAAGTTTTATAAAACATCTTCAAAAATAGTTTTTGAGGACTACATAGTACTCCATTATTGGGTAAACTTTTAATATATTTGACCACTTCATTATGTTGAGTGTTTTTGGTAACAATAAAAAAAAAAAAAAAAACCAAGCTTTCTGCTATTACATTTTTTAAACTGAAATTTCTGATGATCTCCTATATAATTTTCTCTAAGTGGGATTACTCAAAGGACAAGCTCTTAATCCATGCTGCCAAAACGCCCTTCAGGAAGGCTGCACTGCCCTCTGCCAGCAGAGTGAGAATGTGGTAGTTTCCTTGCACTTTTGCCAATCTTTCATTTCAGACGAGACATTTGTTACTTCATCAGCACTAGTGCTGCTATGCCAATCTTTCATTTCAGACGAGACATTTGTTACTTCATCGGCACTAGTGCTGCTATATGACCCTGTTATAAGGCTATTTACTTGTCTCTGGTCCCAAACTCAAATAGTTTCTTCCGTCTTAACTGGTCATTTGGTTTCCCTTGTGATTATTAGCTACTTGTACCCTAGTGCGAAGTTCGACCTAGCTTCCTCAGCTGTGGGTGCATAAAGCCCTTCTGGAATTGTTCTAGGTGCTTGACTTTTGGGAAGAAAGCGATTTCTTCTTGGGACCCAGTTCATCACACTAGCTGACTTAAGCTCAAAGTGCATTAAACTTTGAGGGGATGGTATTCTGATCCTAGGTCGACAGAAAATTCTTTCACGTTGTGCTCTTCCGCTCTGTCCTGAGTGCAGCCCCCAAACCCTCATTTAACTTGATTCCTTCGAGCAGTAGTTCAGAGCAGTCTGAGTTCCCGCTTTCCTGGATATGTGATCTTGGGTATGGCACCTAAGGCGTGGTCATGAACCATGCCACAGTGAACAAGAAAACATCAGAGATTGGTTAAGTGCTAACTAGAGTTTAAAAAGGGTGATACAGTAGAATATGAGAGGATGACTACCTTAGATCGTGGGCCTGGCCGTGGACATGGCCTCTGAGGAGGTAACAGGAAATGGATACCTGAAAGAAAGAAAGAATAAGCCTAGAGCGGAAGCTTGGAGACAGGAAGCAGGCTAAGGGAGAGAGGGAGGGAGTAGAGAGAGAATCCCGATACAGGAGGTGAGGGCAAAAGCAGAGTGGGATGAAACGAGATTATGCATGTAGAGAATACTGCACAGTGTTTGAGGAGGAAGGGGAGAGAGACAGAGAGAAAAAAGAAGAGATAGGGTGGGGAGAAGGGAGAACATGAATGAGAACCCTGAATTCTGTCCGATTGAGCTGTCTTGGAGAACTTACTTGTCCTCTTTATCTTACCTTGGACTGCATTCTTCTCTTCAGTGAAGGTGTTTCTCAGTTGCAATTACTGCTTGGCCCTGTTCCATTTATAATAAGTACAGCCACTATTTATTAAGAGCCTAAGTGAGTCGGATTCATTATAGGTTTTATATATGTTCTCTCGTTAAATCTTACAACAACCTGAGACAGATTTATTCTTCTCTGCTTCTTTATGGATGAGAAAATCAAGGTTCAGAGGGCCCATGTAACTTGAGAAAGACGAAACATCTAGTCAGCAATAGAGCCAAATGTAAACCTAGGCTAGTCTGACTTCAAATTCATATTCTTGAGTGCTACACCACACGGCTCCTCAATTAGACTTCTCTGTGGTAGTTTCCACATTTGTAAGAACTGGGCATTCCATTCTGTTCATCTTGTTCCTCATTACTTGACTACCTCTGTGGCAGAACACTTAGCTTTGTCTGCTAGCCAGATGTAGACGAGATAATTTTTTCTTATAGACACAATCTCTCTTAGTTATACAAGGTGTCTCACTGTGGCAAACAGTACATGAGCTCTGAAGTTGTCCGGGCCAGTACGGAATCCAGATTGTGACACTTTGTCTGTGATCTTGTGCAATTCATTTAGTTGCACTTCCATCTCTGTCACCTGAAAAATGAGTATTTTTCCTCTGGAGAGTTGAGTGAGAATTAAAAGACATAATGTAGGTAAAGTTCCTAGAACAGTACCTAACAAATGTCAGGGGCAAAATATTCAGTGGCTGCTGAGGAAACAAAACAAACTCTTGATTTTGCAGACAGGAAGACTGACTTGGAAATGTCCCGCTGGGAGAAGAGACTTTCTACTTCCTCTATCCAACTCCCAGCACTCTGGCATCCCATGATGCAAATTCGCTAGAACTCCCTAGCTGTTCTGTTATATAATATCCTTAACAACATCCATTCAGGCTGAAATGCAAAGAGACGATCTGCTGCAGTTCCAGAGCTGTCAACAGGGATAATGAAGCCTATATCCGTGGGTTGTGGGGGGATACCGACTGTACTAGGACACGTGAAAGTGTGTTAACAGATACAAAATGCTTCATAAATGCTCTTATTATTAAATATTTTCGCAAAATGCAATAAGGTAGGTAAAAAAGAAGAATGACTGGGGCACCTGGGTGGCTCAGCTGGTTAAGTGTCCAACTCTTAGCTCAGCTCAGGTCATGATCTCGCGGTTTGTGGGTTCGAGCCCTGCATCAGGCTCTGCACTGATGGTGTGGAGCCTGCTTGGGATTCTCTCTGTCTCTCTGCCCCTCCCCTGCTAACAGTCTTTCTCTCTCTCTCTCAAAAAGGAATGATTAGAATTTTATAATTTAAAATCGGAATTAAAAGGACTGGAAAATTGCAGAAGTGACTGAAAATAAGAGATATAAAAAGAAATAAACATAGGACACTTAAAAGCAGCAAGTGACTAAAAAATCCCCTGTATTTATTGAAAATGCAAATGAAATAGAAGACTCTATGATATTTTTAAAGACAACTGAGAAAGATATAAGCAACAAATCAGAAATCATGCTAAAAATTGAGGTCATTAAGATTAACCAAAAAGAGGGAGAGCTGCTGGGCCAGAGGGCGTCAGGCATGGTAAGGTAAGCAGCTGCTTTCACAGGGTGTGCTTGGTGAGTCCCCGCTGACCAGAAATACTGTCACCCTTCTCTGCCAGAGGTTACAGTGTCTGAAGTCATACCAAAAGACTGAATCTTTAGGCTAAAGTTTAATTACTGCTATAAGAGTTTACCTATGTAAACTGATTTCAGGTACAGATTATTTCTTAAGATCACACTGACATCAAAAGCAGAAAGAATGAGCTCAACGAAGCTCACATTCTTTGTAGTTGTCCAAAAAGAGTTTTCTAGGCAAGTTGCATATTCTGTACTACTGCTCATGAAACACTGTGAATTGTACGGGGAGCTTACCCTGATTTTGCACAACTTACCATGTCTCTTGAGCTCCAAGAGCACTACAAACCATAAATGTATATAAAGTCTTTATTAAAATAGACTTTTTCTTTTTCAAACACTATTTACAAGAAAATTTTCTCAAACCTTTGAAACAACAGAGAATGTTAACAAAGAGCAACAGCATTTTAAATATATTTCCTGAAATAAACAACTAATGTTCCTAAGAAAAGGTACAGGATACCTACTTACCTAGTATTTAATAAAACGTTCTTTATAGACATGGGTTATAATCTTTACCACAGAGACACCAAATCTGTTACTAATCAAGGGAGTCAATCCCATAAACCAGCTCTCAGTCACCTGCTCCATTAGAAACCATCCATGTGACAGAGCATTTCTCTTTACATGCAATAGCAGCCTCTGCTGGAGAAAGAAAAGGATGTTTCTGTGACAGAGTTCTGGTTCAAACCTATTTTGATTCATTCCCTGCTGTAACAACAAACTAAATCATGAGAGTTTTCAAGGTCTCAAAGACATGCGGGCCTTATCAAGTATATCCTTTCTGATTTTTGGATATGCTGGATGTCCTTCGAGAACCTGCAAAAACAAAAAACAAAAGCACGAGAACCTGTAATTAATTACTGAGAACTAGAGCTATAGAACTTACTGGAAATCTGCATTACAGTTGAGATTTCATTGTATTAATATTACAAATATAACAACACTTCTTAAAGGCGACACTTGAAATGTGACATAACTCCTAGTAATAGTAATTAGAAGACAACCACAGAATACATGTGAGGAATATGACAAATATAGTTACTTCCTTAATAGATCAGTTGCAAAAAACAAGTATGTACCAATGATTTGAAATATTTAGAAAAGTTAGCTATTTAGGGCCCCTGGATGGCTCATTTGGTTAAGCGTCTGACTCTAGATTTTGACTCAGGTCATGATCTCATGGTTCCCAAGATTGAGCTCTGCACTGACAGTGCAGTGCAGTGCCTGCTTAGGATTCTCTCTCTTCTCTCTCTCTGCCCTTCCCAAGCTCAAGCACATGCACTATCTCTCTTGAAATGAATAAATAAAAACTTAAAAAAATTTAGCTAGTCATATGATATTAATAAACCCTTATAAAGTTATATTTGATCAGTAGCACATATCAGATATACTTGGAGTGATTTTGAAACATACAAATTTCCAGGCCTACTGCGTCTAGTAGTGGGGAGATACTCATTCTTTAAAAAAGAATCCCACAAATGATTCTAATGTGTAACCTTACATTAATGTACAACCTTAACCTTAATGTGAAACACTGCCTCACAGGGAGGCTCAGTAATCAATAGCAATCACTGAAGCCAAGTATTTACCATAACGATGCTGATGCAGCGATCTGGGATAGGAGACATTACATAATTTTTTTCGAAGGAGCTGCTTTTCTGGGAGCTCCTAACAAAGTTTAACATAATGCCTTATCTGGAACGATAGGGCAGTGCCTTATAAATCAATGGCACAATGTACATATAAAGAAACTGCAAATTCTAAACCTGCAGCTTAAATCTTTGTCCCTTTAGTAAGGGACCATTTAGTTACAGATCGATTACAGAAATGTAATTGAATGACTTCTAAATAACAGAAATGCCTTTTATCTCTACTTTATAAATCTGAATTCTCCACTAACCAGACCTAGACACATTCACAAGAATTTCTATTCAGAACAATGGCTTGGAGAGTCAATTATTTTATTTCACATGCTTCTCCCCTAGTCTCTGTCTTACAGAGATACATTTTATTATTTGAGCCTCAATTAAAAACGTTTGGTTCAAGTAAATTTTATAATTTTCTAAACGTTGAAAAGTGGAAATCTCTCCCACGTGTATTTGATGAGCCACTTAATCCAAATACAACATCGTCTCCCTCTACCATTGCAGTAAGATGTGTTCATGTATATCCTGAGAGTAACTAGAAGTAGGAAATTGTGTATCTGAAAAAATTTTAAGAAATCTAAACTGAAGTGTTACCTGGTGACATACGTCAATTGCATCCACATATCTTTTTGCTTTTAAATAATTGAATGCCAGTTTGTATCCTGTTAAGACAAAAAAAAAAAAAAACCCACAAAAACATAAAGATGTAGCACTATTTATAGAGCACACTGCTAGCATTACCTTTTTTGCCCCCTCCTTTGTTTGCTTACTCATTTGAAAATAACAAGCTTCTGCACAGCAAAAGAAACAACCAACAAAACGAACAGGCAACCAACGGAATGGGAAAAGATCATCGCAAATGACATATCGGATAAAGGACTAATATCTAAAATTTATAAAGAACTTACCAAACTCCAAACCCGAAAAACAAACAACCCAGTGAAGAAATGGGCGGATGATATGAATAGACACTTCTCCAAAGAGGACATTCAGATGGCCAACAGACACATGAAACAATGCTCAATGTCACTCATCATCAGGGAAATACAAATCAAAACCACACTGAGATATCACCTCACACCAGTCAGAGTGGCTAAAATGAACAAATCAGGGAACTACAGATGCTGGCGAGGATGTGGAGAAGTAGGCACCCTCCTACACTGTTGGTGGGAATGCAAACTGGTGCAGCCACTCTGGAAAACGGTGTGGAGGTTCCTCAAAAAAATGAAAATAGAGCTACCCTATGATCCAGCAATTGCCCTGCTAGGAATCTACCCAAGAGACACAGAAATGCTGATGCATAGGAGCACGTGTACCCCAATGTTCATAGCAGCACTTTCGACAATAGCCAAATCATGGAAAGAGACCAAGTGCCCATCAACTGACGAATGGATAAAGAAGTTATGGTACTTATATACAATGGACTACTACGTGGCAATGAGAGAAAATGAAATATGGCCATGTGTAGCCAGATGGATGGAACTGGAGGGTATTATGTTAAGTGAAATAAGTCAGTCAGAAAAAGACAGATACCATATGTTTCCACGAATAGGTGGACTTGGTGAGACTAAGCAAAATCCAGGGGGAGGGGAAGAGGGGAAAGGAAAAAAAGACACAGAGAGGGAGGGAGATAAAACATAAGAGACTCTCAAAGTCTAAGAAAAAAACTGAGGGTAAGGGGGATGAGGGAGGGGGGAGAGGGGGTGATGGGCATTAAAAAGGGCACATGTTGGGATGAACACTGGGTGTTATATGTAAACCAATTTGAAAATAAACTATTATAATAAAAAAAAAGTCTTTTTTTTTTTTATTTTTTAATGTTTATTTTATTTTTGAGAGAGAGACACACAGAGCATGAGCAGGGGAGGGGCAGAGAGAGAGGGAGACACAGAATCCGAAGCAGGCTCCAGGCTCTGAGCCATCAGCACAGACCCCGACACGGGGCTCGAATCCACGAACCGTGAGATCATGACCCAAGCCGAAGTCAGATGCTTAACTGACTGAGCCACCCAGGCGCCCCTCATTTGAGAAGTCTTAACGAAGGCTGGTGACTGCGCTGTAAAGAGAGATGGGATGGGATAATGGAAGGTAGAGCGACTCGAAGGGAGAACAGGTAGCGAAGAAAACGGAGTCAGGAAAAGGACTGCAGTGGATATCCTGTCAGGTTAGAAGACTGCCGCCCTACGGGAGTGGCTTTTGTGACTTAAAAAAAACCTTATTTATTTCAGATTATAGTAATAAGTCATCACAGGGCAGTAAATAATAACATAGCTATTCATTTATAACGTATAGGTTTATTTAGCACTTAACATGTTAGGCGAACTGCTTCTTGCAGTCAGGGAGGTATACATCCTATTAGGAAAGAAAGTACATTATTTAAGTAGTAAATAAGTATGTTTCCAATTTCCAAAGAGATAAATGAGATATCTCATTTATAAAGGAGATAAATGCTATCAAAGAAAGGTACAAGCCAAGAGAGCTATCATAAGCAACCTGGTTGGGAAGCGGGTGGGTATCAGGCAACGTTTGGAATCTGAAGGCCAAGGGGGCAGTCCGAGGGAATGGGAAGCAAGGTGGCGGAAGGAGCTGACCAGACAGAAGCAGTTGTGGGACCCACAGGAACCAAATGGGCTTGGAGTACGACAGGGCAGAGCGGTCGGGAGGGTGGCCCCTAAGAGGGCAGAGCAGTCCCCAGATCTTCCACATCAATGGTCAGTGACAATTACCACAATTACTGATCTGAAACGTCAGGCTTCAAATATTGACAATTTAAAATAAAGTTTTAAGACATTCTGAAGTGACTATTGCTTTCCTGTAAGAACGCTGTAAGAGTTGGCAAACAGGAGATGAGAAAGTAACTATGGCAGTGTCCTCAACAGATGAGACAGGATATAGACCACGATGCAAAATAATATGCAATTAAGAAGTTCAGTGTTCCACTTTACCTCTTACAAATATAAATCAGGGAAATTTGAATGCTGCTCTTGGGGTCTAATAAAAGTATGAATTTTTTTTTTTAATTTCAAACAATTATTTGAAAAGAATTACTGGCTAATGTAATCATAAGGTAGCAAAAGGTAAGAAACAGGACTTATCTAAAATTCACAATGTTTGATATAAACACACATAAACACACATGCCTATAAAACCATTAAAGATAAAAACAGGAAGTTTCAGAGAGTTAAACTTGATATCGTTACAAAGGAATCGTAAAATTGGCTAATACATAAAGTTGGTGACATTTAAAAAGGAAAACAATTTAAGATGTCACGCCACGTCAAACATACTTTACAACAAAACTAGAGCCAAAAAACCTGGATTTCAGTTTTGGGGTCTGGCTTCCGGACTGGCTTCGAGGCCTCAGCAAGTCGGGTGAGCTGCCAGTTTCAAGTTTCCTCATCAAACCTCCCCCCCCCCCACCAACTCTTAGTGTACTCTTAAGATCAAAGGAAATACTTGCCGCGAAATGCTTTTAAAAGCTTTAGAGCAGCGTACAAATATGAGTAATACGAAAGTAGAAGAATGAAGTTTCAGTGTTGGAAGACACTTGATAGATCATCTTGTTCGAAAAATTTTAGAGAGGAAATAAAGGGCCAGAATAAAATGTCAAAGCATATGTGCACTGTGGCTGCATTACACCTGTCAAGCTTACAAACATTCGACTCGGTGTAATGAGGGGAAAAAAAAGGTAGCATGGGGGGGCGGGGGCGGGAGGGAGGAACATGAATGCGTACAGAGTCTAGTGAGTGTCACATAACCGGAGAACGGATGTAAAGGGGGAAACATAAGTGTGCTTTCTTTTTGGATCTCAGTGCCTGGTGCCTTTCATGGCGACAGTACTCAAGCCCCAATCCTTTGGAAAGAACATGACCATGATTTTAAGGATTTCCTGACAACTGGACAAGTGAAAGGCAATTGCAGGTACTGGATACAAGGACAATCTTAAGGAAAAAACTAAAGAATGAACTGAGAGCCTCAGAGAAAACTTACTAATGAGAAGTCGGGGAAATTGATAAAATCATCTACAAAATACATAGAAGACACAATGAAAGAACGAAAGAGTTGGAATCTCTGTATTTGTTGAAGTCTTAAAAGGAACAGAGTGTTTAAATAATTTAACTTCTAAATGTATTCCTTCTGTGGAATAATGTATATTTAAGGAAATTTTAATTTACAAGCTGACTTTATTCTGTAGGATACATGATACTTGAGAAGGAAAAATACCATCAGCAAATGGTATGGTATTAGTTCCTGTGCTCTATACCAGTCTAGTAAAATAATAGACCCCAGAAAAATACAAGGTGGGGGAAGTCCTGAACTGACAGCAGTTAATGTAAAGATGACCTATCTGTTTGCAAATTAAATCTAAGTCCATACCATGACACAGCTGCTCAAAAGACTGATGCCACCTTCAGGCTAAGTTAACAACTACTAAAATGCCTAATAAAAATAGCTTGGTTATACATATAATTAGATTTTGAATTATACTTAAGAACTTATCCATTTCTGGTACAACAGGTCGGGACATGGACAATCAAAAGAGCCTTTTCCAAACCTATTTGGCCATGAAATCTAATCTCCTCATACTCAGCTCTCTTTATTATTTTTTTAAAGAAGTAACTATTAATATCTCACCAACTATTCCAAAGGACAGATTGAGAAGCATTATTTTAGAGTTTCTAGGAGACAGTAACAAAAAGGGTGAAAGATTTGGAAGGCAGTCTCAGGAAGAATGGACGAATAATTGAGATGGTTTGAAGAGATGTCTTGGGAGAGACAGGACAGAGGTTGAATTAGAGTGCCACCATGGGTAACAGGGAAGACTCTGTGGGTTGCTCCCGAGAAAAGACCTGACCAGTTCCAGTGCAGCATATTTTGGCTCAGTACAAAGAAAGGGAAGAGCACAAGTACGAGCTCCCTCACAACGTAGGGGGAGGCTAGTCACTAAGTATATTCCAGATGCTGTCCATCTGGTAGGGATGTTGGAGACCGCATTCCTTGAATTTATTACTGGAACAAGTTGATGTTTCTAGATGCTCAGTAAAAAAAAAAAAAAATGTTCCATGGTCATATTATTGTGGGAAACACGTCCTCTTTGTGATATCCATCATAATATACATTAGTGTTTAAACGCATAAGAAGTTCTGCAGCAAAGAGACCTGCAGGGGCGCCTGGGTGGCTCAGTTGGTTACATATCTGACTCCTGAATTCAGCTCAGGTCATGATCCTATGGTCGTGGGATTGAGCCCCACACTGGGCTCCATGCAGGGCATGGGGCCTGCTTGAGATTCTCTCACTCTGCCTCTCCCACGTCCTCCGCCATTGAACTTGACTTTGATTTAATGAAAGGTTTTCCTAACTGATTTGACATTGGAACACTTTTTTCCCACCGCATTACCATTTTAGAAATAGCAGAGGGTTAAGGGGAGAGAAAGGGACAGAGTTAGATTAGAAGTAGGGGCGCCTGGGTGGCTCAGTCAGTTAAACGTCCAACTTCGGCTCAGATCATGATCTTGCAGTTCATGGGTTTGAGCCCTGCATTGACGTCTGTGCTGCCAGTTAGGGGCTTGGAGCCTGTTTCAGATTCTGCGTCTCCCTCTCTCTCTGCCCCTCCCTTGTTCGCGCTTTGTCTCTCTCGCTCTCAAAAACAAACATAAAAAAATTAAAAAAAAAAAAAAAGATGTAACTGAAGACCAATTTGAATCTCAGGAAATTATACTTAGTAACTATAAAGCTAATAATCTCTTATGAACATAAAATTTGTTTTTCAGAAGGATTGATAATGGAAGTTGGCTTTTTATTTAGGAAATTGATTCTTAATGTATATTTTCTTCTTAAAAATATTAAATGCATTTAAATGAAGATTTACAAATAAAACCCAAGTTTCCAGAAAAACCTAGTATCTAATTGTTCAACTCACCTACTGTTGGATTTGTCTGATTGCCATGCTTCCATGCCATCTCATAGTTCAAGGCAGCGTCTGAATATGCTTGCTCTTTTTCCATAATGTATCCCATATATTCATAAGCTTTGCAGCAAGACTGAAGAAAAATGGAAGATGCATCAACAGATTAAACTTGATTTTATGGGGTGCTTATGACTGTAGAGGTCGACCATATTAACTCATTTAATTGGCACATAAAACAATGTGTTTTTCAAACTTGGCTACGCCATCAAGTCATGTATGGGACGTAATGAAGGATTCTGATCAAGCCCCACCTCTAGTCTCCCCCACCCACTCTGAGTCAGGGTTTTCACGTGATAAGCAAGGGGCTGTGTATTTTACACACACACATATACAGCTTTTATTACAAATAATTTCAGGTTAAAATTAACAGTGTAATGAACCCCATCATGAACCTCTATCTTCAACAATTAAAATACTGTTTTAACCTCAATCCCCGCACTTGTCCTTCTGTATTATGAGATTAAAAAAAAAAATCCTCAGATATTGTGTCATGTTTTCCATAAATATTTTAGTATGCCTCTTTAAATTCAAGGACTTTCTTTAAACATAACCACAATTAATCATACCTAAATGTAACAACTCCTTGATATTACGAAATATCCAGTCATTATTCAAATTTCAAATGGTCTCGATATCATTTTGTTTCGTCTTGTTTCTAGTTTGTTCGGAGGATGATCCAAACAAGGCCCAAACGCTGTAATGGGTGGAAATGTCTCTCGACTTTCTTTTGACTGAGAGGTTTCCTCTCCAACTCTGTCTCTTTTCTTGCAATTAAACGTAGCAGAAAAGAATTTTTATCCTGGAGTTTCTCACAGCCCAGAGTTAGCTGAATGCATCCTTGTGGTGCTTATGTAATATATTCCTATATCACCCATCTTTCCTGGAAATTGTAATTGTATCTAGAGGTGTGAATTTGATTTCGATCTTTGAGGACAGAGGTAAAAGTACTTCATAGGTCAGTGCCCTGCTGAGCCACCTTGGAGCCTGAGGCAACAGGACAAATGTGCAACTCTACATACATGTTTTTGTGATTTAATTGATAATTCTTTTCCCTCCGGATGTTAAATTTTATAAATCAAATTGAAAAGTTAGGATATTAAAAGTCACAACATTTAAAATTTAAGTATTTTCTTTATACTCAAACAAAATTTATTATAATTTTATTGTTCTGACTTTAACGGGAGTAAATACATTAATAATATTTTCATTAAAATCATTACCCATTGAAAAATATATAGGGGCACCTGGGTGGTTTAGCCAGGTAAGTGTCTGACTCTTGAGTTTGGCTCAGGTCATGATCTCATGGTTTGTGAGTCTGAGCCCCACGTGGGGCTCTGCGCTGACAGTGTGAAGCCTGCTTGGGTTCTCTCTCTCCCTCTCTCTGCTCCTCCCCCACTCGTGCTTTTTCTCTCAAAATAAATAAGGAAACATTTAAAAAATGAAAAATACATAAAAACATGGATATGGAGGCATACGTTTTCCCCTTTGCTTCAGGCTTCAATAGTGCTCAGTAGGGCACTGTCAGATGCCATTTATTTAACATTTTGATATTTCGATTAAAAAAGACTGCATTAAATTATTCATTAAAACTTTTTTCCCCAATGTTTATTTATTTTGAGGGTGAGACAGAGCGTGAGTAGGGGAGAGACAGAGACAGAGAGAGACAGAGACAGAGACAGAGTATGAGTAGGGGAGAGGTAGAGAGAGAGGGAGACACAGAATCTGAAGCAGGCTCCAGGCTCTGAGCTGTCAGCACAGAGCCCGACACGGGGCTTGAACTCACAAACTGTGAGATCATGACCTGAGCCAAAGTCGGACGCTAAACTGACTGAGCCACCCAGGTGTCCTTGTGTTAAATTATTACATTAATTTATAATAACAATCTTGATTATCTTGACTAAATGCTAATTTATCTACAGTGGACTGAATGTTTCTATTCTCCCCAAATTCACACACTGAAATCCTCACCTCCAGTATGAGGGTACCAGGAGATGGGATCTTTGAGAGGTAATTAGGTCATGAGGGTGGAGCTCTCACGAGTACGATTGGTGTCCTTATAAAAGAGACCCCAGCCAGTTCTCTTGCCCTCTCCTCCCACCATGTGAGGCCAGAACAAGTCGGTGTCCTGCAACCCAGCGGGGTGCCCTCAGCAGAACCCAACCGTGCTGGCATCCTTACCCCAGACGCCCAGCCTCCAGACCTGTGACAAATCCATTTCTATTGTTTATATGCCCCGGGTCTATAGTACTTTGTAATAGCAGTGCCAGCTGCCTAAGGTCATTACTGAGACATAAAGTACCCTTGTTTATTTTGAACCCAGAGTGAGGGTTTCACTTGTCTCCTCCCCAAGTTCAGCCCTGTCATAGATGGCGTGTTCTTCCCTCGGAAGGCACATAACATCAGAGTCTCTTTTTATGATGCTATACCTGTTCATCAATTTACCAGGGATGGAAAATGATGATGTCTATCGCTCTTTCTTCATTTATTATCTAGAAAACATCTATAATAAGAGATGTCTTTTATACTACATTGTTACCCAGTAGTGTAGTTCATACGGAAAAGGTAGGCTAAGTGCTTAATGCCTTCCCTCTACTTCCCAGCTTCAAAAATAATAGTTCGTCATTATATACCAATGGTGACCAATTAGGTTTTGATATTTTTTCTTTTTTGGATCTCTGTAAACCCATGGATTTAAAAAAGTATTTGGTGCGTTTCAAGCCAGTGCAGTTACTATTCTTGCTGATAGTTAACGTGTTCCAACTCTGGCTAGTGAGAGTGTCTTCAAGCTGGCTCCTGAGTCCTCGACGTGACTCTAATCACATTCGATAGCTTCCCTGCCATCTGCTACGGCAAGATGGTCTAGTGCCGTCCTGTACACTTCTGTCCCAGGTCTGGATGATCTCCAGCTTTTAATTACACATTCAAGGTTTCTAAGCTCTAGTTCCTGAATCTCATGCTCCCAATACTGACAGGCCTAATCAGCCAAACTGGCAACTCTAAAGTAGCCATTGTGTTCAACCGTCAGTGTTCTGGCAAACTGAAATTCTATCTGCACTGAAACCTTAATTTCCATGTAATCTTGCTTAATCCTAGACGAGGTGTGTAAGGGTCAGCCATTTGGCATTTTACCTTTTTCTTTTAAATGGAAGTATATTTGACACGCAACGTTACATTAATCACTACAGCATAGTGATTTACCAGTTCACAAGCTAGTGATTTACCTTATTCCAGACTCACAAGTGTAGCTACCATTTGTCACCATACATCGCTCTTACAATACCACTAACTATATCCCCTATGCTGTACCTCTTTTCTTTCTTATTCTAAATGTTTATTTATTTGAGGGGGGAGGGGCAGAGAGAAAAGGAGAGAGAATCCCAACCAGGCATTGCCCTGTCTGCGCAGGGCCACACTCGGGGCTCAAACTCACTAACCACGAGATCATGACTGGAGTCAAAATCAAGAATTGGACACTTAACTCACTAAGCCATCCAGGCACAACGCCCCCCTCCCCCCGCCCTGCCCCAATGCAGTACCTCTCATCCCAATGACTTATTGACTCCAAAATTCGAAGTCTGTATCTCTCACTCTCCTTAACCCACTTTGCCCATACCCCTACTCCTCAACCTATGGCAACTATTAGTTTGTTCTTTGAATTTGAGTCTGTTTCTGCTTTTTATTTGTTTAGATTCACATATAAGTGAAATTATGTCGTAGTTATCTTTCTTTGTCTCACTTATTTCACTTAGTGTAATATCCTCTAGGTCTAACCGTGTGGCACAAATGGCAAGGATTCATTCTTTTTTTTATAGCTGAAGAATATTCTACCGAATATATATGCCACATCATCTTTATTCATTCATCTATCATCTATCTATTGGGTTGCTGCTTATCTCAGCTATTGTCAATGATGCTGCTTTTTAAACATGGGAGTGTATATATATATATATATTTTTTTAATTTTTTAAAATGTTTTATTTATTTTTTGAGAGCAGGAGAGACCAAGCATTAGCAGGGGAGGGGCAGAGAGTGAGGGAGACACAGAATTCGAAGCAGGCTCCAGGCTCTGAGCTGTGAGCACAGAGCCCAACGTGGGGCTTGAACTCACAGAGTGTGAATCATGACCTGAGCCGAAGTCGGACGCTCAACCGACTGAGCCACCCAGGTGCCCTTGTATATATCTTTTTGAATTAGTATTCTCATTTTCTTTGGGTATATATCCAGCAGTGAAATTATTGGATCATATAGTCTTTCTAATTTTAATTTTCTGGGGAATGTCCATACTGTTTCCCATAGTGGCTGTACAAATTTACATTCCCACCAATAGTGCACAAGAGTATCCTTTTCTCTACATCCTTGCCAACACTTGTTATTTTTTATCTTTTTGATTCTAGTCATTGTGACAAGTGTAAAGTGATATTTCACTATGGCTTTGATTTGCATTTCCCTGACGGTTAGGGATATTGAGCATCTTTTCATGTCTATTGGCCATCTGTATGTCTTCTTTGGAAAAATGTCTATTCAGGTCCTCTGCCCATTTTTAAATTGGATTATTTGTTTTTGTTTTGTTTTGGTTTGGTTTTTTTTTTTGGTGTTGAATTGTACAAGTTCTTTATATACTTTGGTATTTTTTTTCACTTTTTTCAAAAATTTTTAATGTTTATATTTTAGAGAGAGGGAGACAGAGACAGTGTGCGAGCAGGGGAGGGGCAGAGAGAGAGGGAGATACAGAATTCGAAGCAGGCTCTGGGCTCCGAGCTATCAGCACAGAGCCCAATGCAGGGCTCCAACCTACAAACTGTGGGATCATGACCCGAGCCAAAGTTAGAGGCTTAACCAACTGAGCCACCCAGGCACCCCTATATACTTTGGATATTAACCTCTTATCAAATATATCATTGCAAATATTTTCTCCCACTTCTGCCCTTTTGTTTTGTTGATGGTTTCCTTCTCTGTGTATAAGCTTTTTATTTTGGTGTAGTACTCAGTAGTTGATTTTTGTTTTATTTCCTTTGCCTGAGGGGCCCGGAGGTTTAGATTTTTCAAAACCTATTAATTACTATTATCTGTTTTTCAAGGCCAATTTAACTTCAAATTAGATGTACAGACTAAAAATTGACAAATGGCTTGATATTTTGGGTTTTTAAAGTTCCAAAACAAAGTAGCTTAATAGCATTAGATGATCCATTTTACAGCTTAATTTGCTCAAAGAGAATAAGACAGATTTACTATGATTAAGATTTTGAGGTAATTGATATGAATGTAAAGATAAATATCCTTAAGTTTCTAACTTGAGTACAATTATTTCTCAAAAAAAACTATCAAATTCTTAACTTAAAAAAATGTTATAATAAGACATCCTTTTTTCTGTGCCTAAAAACCAAAATGCGCCATTACTAAAATATGATGGAATTGTACAGATTTGGAAGATTTTCAATTTTATACCTAAAGGTAAGGACTTTTTAATAAGCAAATTAAATGCTGGAAAGACTTTTCCTCACAAAATACATTATGCATAGTGGATTCTAATAATGTGAAAACAACATGCAGCTGCAGCAAATTTATCTAGAGTATTTCTTAATAGGAGGGACAGACGTCCGCAATTAACGTTCTTCTGCAATTTTCATTAGTTCTGGGATGAGCTGGATAATCACAGACAAATGCTTGACATTCCATAAACACTTTCTGTAAGTGGGGCATAAACCACAGCCGAACCCTGAAACTGCATAAATCTCTATTTTTCTTTACTTTCAAAAGCAAATGGTTTCTTTCTTCTCATTGCTGTTGATTTCCTGATTGCGGTAAGAATAAACATTTAAGTTTCAAAAAAATACACAAGAATCCTTAGAAAAGGACCAACATTCTGTAACGACCTATTACAGGAAGCTTGTAAGTGAAAGGTTAACAGCGAGTTTTTACTCTTCAATCAATCACCTACCCTATTATGACGCAGGCAGCGTTTTAGTAGCTCTTCTGCCATGTCGTACTTAGCTGATTGAATATAAATATCAGCAAGCAGCAGCCAGCTCTTCTCGAAGTCCTCGGCGTCGATAGGATTCCAGTTCATTTTCGCAATCCGCTTCAGCTGGTTTCTGGCTCTTGGCGTCTGTTTCAAGATCATATAAGCTGTTGCCATTCCCAAAAGTGCTGGAATATGATCCTTCTGTAAGAAAGCAAAACTTCAGACGCCCGTTTACACAAACAGAAGTGTCCTACGTGTAAAGCGGCAGTGGCCAGTGCTCCACAGTATGAGAAGTGGCCTGTGGATTCTGTATCTGGCTCCACACATGCAACTGTGACACAGTCATTATTTAATGCGCTGAGTAACCTCAAGCTACTGTGAAGAAACCTGGTCAGGCACTGTGCAGTCAAAATAATTCAATACATGCACAGATGCCCTAGCCACACAATTCAGACCATTAGGAAGAGTTGGTCTTTATGGGACTAACTAGTTTTTATGGTTTTATACAGAAACAGAAAAAAGCAAAATTCTATTTCAGTATAATACTAATTGAACATTTGTGCTTCAGATTCTGCATTCAGATTCCTTAGTTCCTTCACTTGTAAGACAAAAATGAGAATGATTTACCTGCAAATGATACTCCTTCTCTAGGTGAACTTCTATTAACTTAACCAGATGGACTTTTTATCGACCGGGACTTCTTTTTTTTTTTTTTACTGTTTACTTATTTTTGAGACAGAGAGAGACAGAGGATGAGTAGGGGAGGGGCAGAGAGAGGGGGGGAGACACAGAATCCGAAGCAGGTTCCAGGCTCCGAGCTGTCAGCACAGAGCACGACACGGGGCTCGAACTCACGGACCACGAGATCATGACCCGAGCCATAGTCGGACGCTCAACCAACTGAGCCACCCAGGCTTCCCTCGAAATGGACTCGATCTATCGCTTGTTTTCCCTTCTTTCTTGTTTTATTCGAAAGCCTCTTCACCAATAAAGTTTGATCAATGAAATGTTATAATCAAAGCATGAGATTAGTCACTTAGAAATTATATGAAATAAACTCATGCCTTAAAATACTCTTTTAGACTTAGAGTCTGCTGCTTGATAGTGTCTTTAAAACGCAATGTTCTTGGGGCGGGTGGCTCAGTCGGTTAAGGGTCCGACTTCGGCTCGGGTCATGATCTCACAGTCTGTGAGTTCGAGCCCCACGTCGGGCTCTGTGCTGACAGCTCAGAGCCTGGAGCCTGCTTCATTCAGTGTTTCCCTCTCTCTCTCTGCCCCTCCTCCACTCATGCTTTGTCTCTCCTGCTCTCAAAAATAAACAAAAACATTAAAAAAAATCTTTAAAATGCAATGTTCTTTTAGAGAAGAGTTCAGAGTCAGAAAATGTCACTCTGTGAAACCAACAGACTAAAAAGAATTGGTATAAAATGGAAGCCATTAGCGATCTACCCAGAAAACCAACTTACCTAAGCAATAGGTGCATATCCCTGATAAAGCTAGGGAGAGGCTTCTTATATTTCAGCAGAGGGATCGTGATGTTTTTATAAAGAGAAGGCTTCAGGTTAAAATACAAATAAAAGATGAGAAACCGGGCTTTAGAAATTACACTATCACGACAATAAGAAAGGTACACTGTATGATAGCAAGTTTGGGTAACCAATAAGGGATACTGCCAAAAGGAGCGTGGAGGGGCATGTTCAATGTCCAACACTGACCGTGACTGGAAGTCAGAAATAACCCTGGAACAGAGAAGGACAATTCCTTAGAGCTTGATGAAAACCATTTTTTGGAAGATAAAATATCTTTGGTTGTAATTCTATGCCTACCAACAAACTTCCAATATGTAGTTTGTTCTTTAATTAAGGAATGCCAAAAAGGTTTGAGTGCCAAATCCAGCCAATTAGTGGTAGATTTTGGAGACATGAGGGGTATATTATCAATTATTGAGCCCCTCCCCCCTTCTGTAGAAAGGAAAGAAAATAGAGGCCTGCTCTGAATTTGTCAGCCTGGTCCTAGGACAGCCCAAGACAAGAAAGGTTCTGCAAAAATGTCCAGATCTAGGGATGCCTGGGTGGGTCTGTTGGTTAAGCACCCGACTTCAGCTCATGTCATGATCTGACAGTTTGTGAGTTCGAGCCCTGCGTCGGGCTCTGTGCTGACATCTTAGAGCCTGGAGCCTGCTTCAGATTCTGTGTCTCCCTCGCTCTCTGCCCCTCCCCTGCTCATGCTCTATCTCTCTCAAAAATAAACATTAAAAACAAATTTAGAAAATGTCCAGATCTAGTCACATGCTATCCCACACTATACATTTAAAAATAAGCTCTCTGAATCACACACCTTGAGTTTGATTAGAATTAATTCCCCAGAGCTTGATCACTCCTGAATGAACTCAAGAATGGTTTCTAAAAGTGCAAACCTAAGTTCCAACCCCTGCATTAGACCCGTAGTCTTTTCTCGTGCAGACATCCTAGGTGTCCAGCCGGCTTGTCAATGTCTCTCACAATCACTGTGGGCTGCGGCAACTTCAGATCACAGAGGACAATACAGCCATGTTGTGACCAATGTACCCTTATGCTTCCAGATGACAGGATGAAAGCAAGTGGAAACATTTTGCTTGGGTTTAATGTGTCTTCCACCCTTTCCTCCAGTGACTTCCTGTTACTCGCCTCTTTTCAATCACTCTGAATGCTACATGGTGTCATGAATACACCCCATGCTTCTCTGCCTCCTTGCCTTTGTTCATATTTTCCCCTCCCCCTAGAATGTGTCTTCTCGGTCTCTGCCTGTGAAAATGCAATTCATCGTGGTTCTTAAATCGTACTTCTCCACAAAAGGGCCTCCCCACTTTCCTTATACTGTTTCCCACACCATTTTTACCTGCAACTCTAGGACAGGATGTAATAGATTCTGGTTTGTACACAGTTTGCTTCATTTGCCTCGTCTTCCCTAGATTATGATAAACTTGACAAAAGAGGCTATACATTTTTGTGATTCTCATTGTGACTAGGAATCACTGGCTGCTTAATGAATATCCATTTTATTTAATATATGCAGGTTACGAGTTAAAAGAAAAAAATTCCAGATAAAACACCCTGCTTCTGAAACTTCAGTTCACGCGTCGGCCTCTGGCTGGTACGGTCAGTGAACAGACTTGAGGACAGTATATTACAGTCATATGCATGTGAACGATAACATAAAGCAGTCTCACCAACACAGGAAACTGGCACAGTACTGCTAGGAGACAGTCGCGATGTGGCTCACTGATTTCGGTGTTCTCTCAAACCTCACGATTTAAACTCTCTCGCCTGCTTCTGCTCTCCATTCATCAGCCCTGTCATCCATCTGCTGCCACGTGGCCCACCCCTGAGAACGTCACTTCGCGGTCAGCAGAAGGGCGCTGCTCTAGAATGTCACCGCTGCTGCTGCGACCTTGCCGTTCAGTTCCAAGGGTGGCGTAAAGGGTGGGAATAAAGGGCAACATGTCCACGCGTGGCAACAGGAGCTGCAGGTTCCCCAAAGCTCTCCCGGGTCATGGGAGGAAGAGGAAGGGGCCACCTGCAGGGGGGCTTTGCTGGCTTTACTGCTACCACTGGGACCTCTGAACCACAAGAAAACACAGCAAAGTTCTGTACATCCTCTGAGAGACACGAATTATGAATTTTTGGTGGCCCACGACACTGTTGAATGGAAGAGCATGAAATCCAACGAGTGTGCTTAGAACTAGCTGTCATCCACTGCTGATGAGTGGGGTCCCTAGAGTTCCTTCCTTAGTATCAAGCAACTGAACAAATACAGCATGTGTGAGAGAAGGCAAAATCGAGCACCCAGTGAGTGAGAAGGCAGATCTGAGTGAGGTGAAAAGAGAAGAAAGCCTTTGATCCAATTATTATTTGTTCTAATTAGTATTACTGTTGTTACTGTTATTGCAGGGGGAAAACAACACCATTATTCGCATGACTGAATTGTAAGCTGTCAGTACTGCTCTCACTTAGCCTTCGATTTGGAAACATTTCAAGTTTGCATAAGTGAAAAGGTGAGCTATCAAGGCAGACAGGAGTTTATTTTCACTTAGCAAGTTAAGTGAAGCAACACAAAAATTCTCCAGAAGATAAAGCCATTCCTTTGTGAGTTATGTCCTTTTGAAGAAGAATTTCCTTTTCTTAGAATTTACCATTCTACTAGAAATAAATACCTATATAAATAAATAAAAATAAATGAAAATAAATATAAATAAATATAAACAACATATCAGAATAGTAACAAAATAGTTTCTTCTGGAAACAGAGGTATATATATATTGTGTAGAATTATGCCAAACTACAAGGCAATTTGTACTTATAATTAAGTCAATCTTCAGAAAGCAAACAACTATTTCTATACCACTGAGGAAAGATAATATAAAGCTGAAAAAGAAAATCTACTAACCTCAGATGTTGCTATTTCGGTGAAAGTATTCAATGCTTGTTCAACATTAGACTTCTGTTTGGTAGCGACTAGGCAGTAGTTTTCCATTATGCGAAGCTGTACGTGACCCTGCACGGTCTGAGGTTTTAGTTCTTTAAGGAGTTTTTCTGCTGTTCTCACTGCTAATTGCACAGACTCTTGCTTCTCTGTTGAATTCCTGCATACAGTGAAAAATAAATCTGTCTACTACTCATGAAGTAAAATTCACTGAAATGAGAATGAGCCCTAGGGTACACTGGTTTCTTTGCTGGCACTAGTTTAAAGTAATTCTCTTGCGGAATGTCATTCACTCTCTTCTAATACAAAGCGAACTAGTTACAATGCACTACATTTAAACAAAATTAATACAGCTATAGTAACACACCATCAAACATTTATTCACCTTAGATTGAAGACAAAAATTGGACAATATCTACATGTGGTAAGTGTGTTCATTTCCACGAATATACTAGAATTCAGGATAAGTAGAATCATACAATTATCAAGTGGTACATATACTCAGAAAATGAAAAGAAAGGAGGGAGTAAAAAGTAACTCTTTGTTGAAGCGCCTGATATGTGCCAAGTACTGCAGCTTTTTTACCCGCCTCTCAGGCTCTCAGCAAAGAAACTATGTATCTGTCAAAAGCTGTAAATTTCAAGTCCAGTAACAATTTGATATGTAACATCGATTTTCTTATTTTAAAAAAAATATATAAATCAATTAATAAAAGGAAATTAAATTCTCAAAGCCCAATCACCGAAGTCCTTGGTTCTCTCTCAGGCTTCAGGCTTTGCCTTCTCTAAAACATTTCACATTGTTGACCACCTTCTTCAAAGTTTCCCTCTTTCGCCTTCTGTAACATTACAGTTTTGAGTCTCTTGCTACCATGCTGACTGCCCTTTTCTGACTTCCCTTCCTCCTCCGATCCCCTTAAACATGAGCCGGAAGTTTAGTTTTCAAACTTTTACTACTACATTCTATTCACAAAGAGGCCATTCATTGGGTTCCAACTGTGTACGCTGATCACACATCCCCCAAACCTCTATCTCCAGCTGTGACCTCTCTTTTGAGTTCTGGTTGTGTATTTTCAACCATTTGCTAAATATTTCCATGAGGACAGCCTATAGTTGCATAACAGTATGTTACCTACACCTTTCTAAACAAACATCAACATGCCTCTCCCTTGCTCCAAAACTTTTAATGGTCTCTCTAACCCACGCCTTCAAATCTGTCATTAAAACCTCTCAGCAGCCTGTTCTAATTTTCTCTCACTCCCCTGTGCATCTTCCCCTGACTGCTTTGCACTGGTAGGATTTCTGTGAATTCTTGTAACACTTACTATCCATTTCACCCACTTCCGTTTTGTCCGAGATCGAATGGTTTCAGATACTGTCTTGCCTCCTAAGTAAATTACATGTTCCATCCATACCTCATACAGTTACATCCTTATATATCCCCTACAATGCCTGGCCATTTCTGGGAACAAGTAACTAACACAGGTTGACAGCAATAACACTATTTATCAGCAGCGCCCCAGGTGACTACCAACAGGAACTCTGAGGGCACAGAGAATTCAGTCCACATCTCGCCCCCACCTCCCCATTTACCATCACATCGGATAGGTTAGCTCTGAGCTTAGTTCATAGCACCATTGCAGGGAGTAAACAAGACAACACATGTAAAGTGTATAGTATCGCACAGCGGATGGCAGGGAACTAACATCTGCCAAGGAGTTCCTATTATTATGTGGATGGCTTTTGCTAAAGTAATCAAGCTCTACAATTTATCCTGTTTCGACAAGTAGTTAGGGGAGCGTCTTCGTAGCATGCTTATTCTGATTTAGGAAACCTCCTGAAAGCACTTCATGCTTGTTTCAGAGAACAGCTATCTATTCTAGCTACGATTTTTTTCATCTGCCCTTTCATTAGAATTGCTACCCTAGAATTGAGCCCTCTTTTAGAAGTTATCCTTGCTTATTATCCCCTGTAAGTGCTGGGATCCCAGAAAAGGGATAATTTGTCAAACGATGACTCACCCTAGGTCTCCATCCAGATTTTCAAATACTTCACCTCCGACGGTCTCATTATCTGGATTCAGACAGATTTCTATCATATTATAAAGGGCATTTTGGCCCCAGTCACTGTCTTTCCGAGCTTTATTAAAATGTCGAAGGGCATCATTTGGTTCTCCAGTATACCTTGTTAGATATTAAAAAAAAAATAACTTGTTTCAATTTTTGACTACAAACTTAAAGTCATTTGTAATATCTCTGGTAAAGATTTGGTTAAAATTATTAACATATATTTAAAAAATTTTTAATTTTAGAGAGAGAGAGAGTGCGCAAATGGGGGAGAGGGGCAGAAGAAAAGAGAGAGACAGAGAGAATCCCAAGCAGACTCTGCGCTGAGTCTGGGATCACGACCTGAGCTGAAATCAAGAGTTGGATGCTCAACCGTCTGAGCCACCCAAGCGCTCCATAAAATACAGATCTATCTTAAGACAAAGGAAAGCTTGCTCTACTTTATTTACAACGAGGAAAAAACTATGATGTACGATTTATTCGCCAACAGATTTACCAAAGATATAGTCCTTTACAGTATTGAAATCCTGGCTCCAATTTTGCTCTGGAGTTACGTTTTTCAGCCATTAAGAAAAATCTTGGAACATCCTCCAGCTTTCCACATCTTCTCAGGAAATCGATTAAACGAGATAATGTCATGTAATTATCTAGAAACAAAGGATATTTCAAATACAGACAACATTTTATATCGCATTTTCATGGTCATAATCCTGCTTCATTAAAGTACAGTTTACTTCAAGTGAAGGAGAATTTAAATACAAGCAAAGAGAATGCTTTAGGTATTACAAACCCCTAAAAAGACTGTATGAGTAATTGGATAAAGGTTCGGATGATCTGGGCAGTGGGAGAAGGTTCTACACAAGCCCATCTATAAAAATGTACATTTGTTATAACTTAATTTTCAAGTGTTCCCGGGACCAAAACCAGAAACAGTCTCTGCACTGATCATCGAAACGCTAAGTGTAGAATTCGGGAGGGCTGATGTGATTGCTCAGGGTAGGACTATCTTTGACCTCCTTTCCCCCTCACTGTAGTTAGAAACAGCGTGAGAACAGTACTTGTTGATGCTAATGTTTGGAGTAGACAATTAGAAATTTTACTCCAGACTCTCCTTAATGGGTACATGTGACTAATGGACTAGACACTAGCTCACCATAATAGAACTGTAGCTAATGAGTCCCAGTATTTTAATCTTATTTTACCTTCTCCTAAGAAAAAAGAATTAACTGAGTTCTTCGGTTTCAGGTATAATTTCCTGGCAGGTTCCCAGAAAGCCTTCTCCCAATTCTATCTAGCTCTTTTGCATCATTAAAATACTAAGTTTTGAGAAAAATTTAATAAGTATTTTTCAGTTTCAGATTGTAAAAATAATGCATGGACATTTTAGAAAATTTGGAAAAAACCAGAAAAGTATAAAGAAGAAAAAAAAATCACTCATATTCCCACTAGCTAGAGAGTACTACATTTTGGTACTTTTCCTTTCATATATTTGTGAGTAAAAATGATTCTATCAATACTTAATACACACAAAATTAATATACAATATTAATATGTACAAAATTGAAGTTGCACTTGGGGTTTTAATTTTCGTTCAGCATTATACAATAAACATTTCCCAATCCATTAAATAGTATTCAAAAACATGATTTAAATGGCTGCATATTATATCAATGGCTCATACTTTATTTTCCTATAGTTGTGCTTTTTTAAGTGTTTGGGCTCTCAAGTTTCGGTTAGCACAGGACTCATAGCTGGAGACTTGCAAAAATCATTGTATAAGCATTGCTGATCTCTTTTGTTGGGTGAATTAGAATTAAAACACACAAAACAAAAACTTTTTAAGAAATTTTTCCTTGATTTTATGTTCTAAGGAGAGAAAATGTATGATCCAGCAAACCCACTTCTGGGTCTATATTCAAAAGAACTGAAAGCAGGGAATCGAGTAAGTATGGGTCCACCTGTGTTCACAGCGGCATTACTCACAACAGCCCAAGGTGAAAGACCCCAACGGCCATCATCAGATAAATGGATAAATAAAGTGTGGTATATACACACAATGGAATATTATTCAGCCTTAAAAAGGAAGGAAATTCTGACATATGCTACAACACGGATGAATCTTGAAAGTATTATACTAACTGAAATAAGCCGGGCACAAAGGAGCAAATACCGTATGACTCCAATTACATATGGTATCTACCTACAGTAGTCAAATTCATAGAGAGGTAGAATGGGGGTTGCCAGCAGACAAGGGGACGGGAGCAGAGGGAGTTAGTGTTTAGCGGGTACGGAATTTTAGTTTAGAACGATGGAAAAGTTCTGAAGATGAATAATGGTGATAGTCACAAAATAATTTGAATGTACTTAATGTCGCTGAACTGTACACTCAAAAATGGCTAATTTTATGTTACATACTTTATGTCATATGACAACATAAAAATATTATTAAAAAAAACTTATCTAGACTTTGTTTCTACTTTATTACATTATGTCAAGATAATCCAGGTTGACAACATCATCATTTGCCTCCCTTGACCTGGTATCTTGGGTCTTGAGATTTTGTTCTTCCTGTCTTTCGGCACCACTAAATGCAGAGCATGGTAAGAATAGGGTTTGAGAGAAAGAGGACTCAAATACTGGTCTTGTCTTTTAGCTATGGAAATTCAAACAAATTACTCAAGTTCTGAGTCAAGGATTACTTATTTTCTTAAGATAGGAATATAATATTGACCCTCAAAATGTCACAGAGACCAAATAAAAAAAGGTCATGAAAGAGCTTTGAAAATACAATGGACATTAGTAATATTTACAACTCTCAAAGTGTTGATAGAAACTGGGGATAACTACCCATACTTAAGTCACAGAACCTAGAAGCTGTCTTGGATTAGGCAGGATGTAAAGGTGAACATTTCTGGTCCAAGTTTTTTTGTATGATACTGCTAATATGTGTGATACATGATATTGCTAATATTATCTAATGTCAACCCTGGGAGTCCAGTTTCTTAAATAATTATCACCTTCCAATAGTACTGAAATGTGTTATTAGTTCAAATTATAATTACCACTGATAGATCATATTACATTAACTTGTCTTTTGGTTAACCATGAAACTCGACAAGCAGGAAATTTCTGTACTTAGGAGTCCACTGAAATGGAAATGTGTTACATTCTGAAAAAAATTTAGCCCACACTTATTGAGGGATTGGGAGATGATATCAAAATAATTATAGTGTGAATCAATGTAGAATGAATAAAATGCTATGGAATTACAACACACAGAATTCCTAACTGCCTAAGGGAGGTGGGAGGTTTCACATGGAATCAGACCTTTGGGCAGCCTGAAGGCTACGAGGTGGATCTTGCTAGACGCACCGAGACATTCCAAGAGGCATATGGCATGTGCAAAGACAGAGCAGCATGGGGAGTGCTGGTAAGTCCAAGGTTACCCAATATTAAAGAGGATGAACGAAGAGGGGTAAGAAATACGAATGGACGGGTAATTTACGGCTGCCTTATTACCAAAATAAAGCTATAATTTTAGACTTTTCCCTGGAGAGCCATCCTAAATTGTAAACAAAGCAGTAGCTTTTGATTTACAGAAGGGCTATGAAGGCGTGGAGTGGAAGGAGCCTAGAGACTGGAGGATGAGTACGGGGGCTGCAGTGGTCTGGGTGAGAGGGGATAAAGGGCCCTAATTCGAGCAGTGGGCTTAGGAGAAGGCAGCCTGGATGTGAGAGCTGGCTCTTCAGCAGACAGAACTGATGAACCCTGTTAAGCAGTTAGGGTGAGGGAAGGGACAACCCAAGATGATGTGGAGATTTTAAGAGAGAAGAGGTGTAATCTGTCAAGAGAACAGTAATTATATCTATAAGAAGGATTCTCTACTAGTTAGGTTAAGTCAAATTAGACAGTACATTTCCGAAGTCAGCTAAAATAGAGCATTAATTTAAGGTATAACTTGTGCTACTAAGGATGACCTATAATTCACGCCGAGAGGAAGTATAGACACTCAGGTGCTAGAATAATTCTGATAGAACAGAGCTGTGAATAGAGTCCTGTTAGAAATAAAGCAAGAATGCAAGATTAACACCTAAAATATGACAGAGACCACAAAAATTTTCTTAACGTTTTGTATTTTTAAATGACTAGGTACTTTAGTCATTCATTGATTCACTCAAATATTTATTTTGCACCATCTGTGTGCCTGGTGACGTGTCTGATGCTGGGGACGTAAGATGAACATGACGTGATCTCTGCAAACTTGAGGAGACCACAGTCTCATGGAAAAGACAAATGTATACATATATATTTTCAGAAAAATACTGGAAGAGATACGGAGGTATGGATGAAGCCATCCAGGATTGGGGTGACCGACTCGTCCCAGTTTGTTGAGACTTTCTTTTAGCATTGGCCATCTGGCATTCCAGGAGGTCCTCTGGTCTCTGGCAAATCGAGGTAGCTGGGCACCCTACTCAGCATCACATAAGGCATCTTATAACAAAGGTGGTGGCAGCAAGGTACAGGCTTTTGTTTTTGGTAAAGCGTGAGTGTATTTTGGATTATGTGTTGGAAAAGACAGAGAAGAAGAATACGGAAGGCAAGTTGCACTATAGGCAAAAGGAGAAAGAAACACGCAAAAGTTTGGAGGGGTGGATGTATGTGATTTGGTATTTCCAGTGTACCAAGTCCTTACCCTGAATTTATAGATTATTTCATATTTGTGTATAAACAGCCCAAAGCTGCCAGTCTACCAAGCCAATTTGACTATCGTATTACCTCTTTTAACAAAACACTGATGCCAAGTTACCTGGCTGAGACGAAATTCACATGACAGATGAGGGCTTCTTCAAATCTTCTATGTGAGGGCACTAGTGTCATCGATGGCTTAAAAATATTCATAAGGGCAGAGGTTTGTTTTGGGTTTGAGTGTTCACTTGGAGGGAAGAGCTACAATATGGGAACAGCTTGAGACAGAATGAAAATAGTATGTGTATCCCCTGAAGTGGCAGTGAGTAGAAGGAGAAAAGGACAGAGTCTAGAACCCAGGACAGAAATGGCATGAGAAAAATGACTTAGGCTTGAAGAAAGTAAGAGTAAGCTTTGGGCAACCAAGGTGGGAAGATGGATTCAGAGTGAGTAGAAGAGGTAAGATGTTAATATAATTAACTGCACTCTTTTTTGTTTTTGTAATGTTTATTATTTTTGAGAGAGAGATAGAGAGCGGGGTAGGGTAAGAGAGAGAGGAAGACAGAAGATCTGAAGTGGGCTCTGTGCTGTCGGCAGAGAGCCTGATGTGGGGCTTGAACTCCAGAACTGTGACAGAGATCATGACCTGAGCTTAACTGACTGAGCCACCCAGGCACCTAGATTAGCTGCACTTTAAATAATGCCCGGGTAGAAGCTGGGACAGACTGGGGAGGGAAACAACAGGGCATGAGGCAGTCCAAAGGCGGGAGAACATTTAAAAAGATAATTAAAATAATAAAAAGAAAATAAAACATTGTTATCACTGGAAAGACAGAAAGGACTTATTTTCTTTCAATCTTAATCTAACTAGAGGTATTTTATTTGTGACTAGAAAGTGTTGTTCTCAAATTCAAACTTTTTAAAAGTAGAAGCGTTAGTAAGTACAAAAGTAGAGTATATCAGGTCCTTTGAGTTGCCCTACTTGAAAGAGAGAGCCGCCCAAAGCAGGCAGCCCTGGCCGCCCACAGCCACATCCCGTCGTGAACGCATTAGGGTTCACAAGAACTCAATGACAGCTCTAGGACTTCCTCTGAGATTTCAAACTCCCTTTGGTAAAAACACAGGTAACACACATGACTCTTTCTCAGTTTCCTTTTCCTCCCTGGCCCTTCCCTCTCCATTCTTCTCTTTGCTCCTCCCACTCTTTTCTATCCAATATTTCCTGAGCACCGAGTTGGCCAGACACTGTTCTAAGTCCTGGAAACACAGCAACAAAGACGAACTTCCTGGCCACTTGATGCTTACGTTCTATTATTAGTTAGGGCGATATAAAAAACCAGAACACAAGCTAGCAAGATGGAGAGCAGGAAGAGGTATCACTGATTCAGGCTGGCCTCAGAAGGGTGCCCTCAGGATGTGGCCATGCTGGAGCCAAGTCCTGAAAGAATGAAGTAGCCGCCCCAGAATATTCGAGGAAGAGGGAAGAGCAACGTATAAAAGTGTCAGACACTAACCTGCTAGGACTGTTGCCTACCTACCATCTACTATCACTTTCTTCCTTACTATCGGAATTCTGGTTTTATCCTACATGGCACTTTTGTAGCCATGGAGGTGCTTCTAGAAAGGAATTTTTTATAGGAAAAAAAAAAGATGATTCACTAGGGAGGTTCCCTGTTAGTCCACCTCCACCCCAGACTTCCCCACGGGGGCCGTGGAACGTTGATGCTAGAGCTGCAGTCACCTGGACCGTGAGCTGATCCTCAGAATGGAAGTTAGTCTGATGAGGGCAGAAGAGAAAGACCGAGAACTCAGGTGTCCTGAGGATATATGGGTCCTGGGTGCTCCGTGCCACTCCCTGCATAGCCAACTTTTACATTTCTTTCACGTAAGAGGAAAATAAAAAGCCATAATCATTCAAGCCACTGGAATTTTGAGGGGGACAGTCTCTGCTACTTTCAGCTGAAAGCATTTCTAAACCATCTGGAGGCAAGGAACAGAAACAGGGGTGAGTTATGAGAACGGAGCGTTAATAATCTATGTGAGAGACGCTGACGCCCGAGACCAGCTGGCAGCAGCACAGGAGGTGAAAGGTGATGGGATTCCAGACGTGCCTTGAAGGAAGAGCACACCGGGATTCGCTGACAGACGGGATGGGATACAGAGAAAGATGAGCCGAAGGTAACCGTAAGGTTGGGGCCTGGCTAAGCAGGTAAATGGTAATGCTATTTACTGGGTGAGAAATGGAGGAGTGGATTTGGAGGGAGGGAGAGATCAACTGCCCTACAGGAACTCGTTAAGATGGAGACCCCCGGGACAGTGGAGTGGGAATGTACACAGGCAGCGGAGTGTATGGGGTCAGGACTGGAGAAACGCGCTTGCAAGACACCAGCACACACACAGGGCAGAAACCCATGGGCCTGGATGAAGTCACCCAGCGGGCTGAATGTATTAAAAAAAAAAGAAAAAGTTTGAGAGCCCAGGTCTAGAACATTCTGATATTTACCATTCACAAAGAGGAAAGAGATCTAACAAAGAGGCAGACAGCAGAAAGAAGGAAAAGCAGGTAAACCCAGAGCCCCAGCAGGCAGGTGAAGAAAGTCCTTCGCGAGGGAGGGAGCTGTGCTAAGTGTCAGGACAGGCCAAGGAAGCAGAAGAGAAACGAACGCAGGGTCTGGCAGGGTAGAGGTGGCCGGCTGCCCTGCAGACACAGCCTCCCTGGACTGCGGTGGCAGAGAAGACAGTGTGGAGACAGCACGGACAGAAACCGTTTAGAGGAAATTTTCTATACGGGAAAACAAGAACGGAGCGATAATTTGAAAGAAGAGTAACTAGAGAGTTAAGAATTGGTTTCTTATTTATTAATATATTTAGCAAGGGGCTATGGGGCCATACTCATGTGTGGATTGGGGGAAAATGGTGGTGCAGGAGAGACGGAAGTGCCCGAGGAAAGCCCTCTGGGAGGAGAGGGGTGGCACCCGGGGCCCACAGGGAGATGCTGGCTGCGGGAAGGGTGGCAGACCTGGGGAGGACAACGATTGCGAGAAGGCAACTTGATGGAAGGAGAATGGAGACATTCTCTTCCAGTTGCTCACATTTTCCTACTCAAGTAGGAGGCAACATTTTTAGTTGAGGACAAGGAAGGGGGATGAGGGGACTGGAGGCTTGAGGAGGGAGGGAAAAGTATAGAAAGTAGTTGGAACGAGTGAATTCATTACAGAAACACAGCAGGATTGCCAGGCAGCATCTGAGGGCCCATTGGGAGTCTGTGGTCGTAATTTACAGTGAGGCCAGTCAACGGTGCTGCATTCTCCTTACAGCCATTTCTGCTACGCGAAGGCAGGCGTGGAATAAGTAGAGAGCTGGAGTTGACTGAGGCTTTCGTAACAGCCAAAAAGAAGAGAAAGGAAGTTGACTGCATTAGTAAAAACATAATTAATGGATATTTACCTGGTTTGCGTTCTAAAAGCTGTTGCAAATGAAACACTGCTTGTTCATAGTCCTGTTTCCTGAACATGAGGTCTGCCATCATCTGTAAAGGTAAAAGCTAGTTCTAAAAATATTGCCATACATTTTACAAAGCATATCTTTCCTGTCAAGATTTAGGGCTATGAATACACCTATGAAAAATATGAAGAGGGCAAAGTTTTATAAAAAGGAGCCATTTAAAATTCAAGTATATGGGGTGCCTGGGTGGCACGGTCGGTTGAGCATCTGACTTCGGCTCAGGTCATGATCTCATGGTTAGTGAGTTCGAGGCTCTGTGCTGATGCTCTGTGCTGATGGCTCAGAGCCTGGAGCCTGCTTCAGATTCAGGGTCTCCCTCCCTCTCTGCCCCTCTGCTGTTCGCGCTCTGGTCTCTCTTTCTTTCTCTCTCAATTAAACATTAAAAAATAAATACATAAAATTCAAGTACACCTCAAGCAGGTTAGCATCGATATCAGCATAACAGAAGATAAGTAAGGATGTGAAACAGATCACTCTGTTCACAAAACTTTATTTTTAGCAGAAAACATGTTTCAGGTGGCTATTTTTAAAAACAGAAATTTGAAGGGAATTGCACACTCTATGTGCTATCATAGAATAGATACCTCCCCGGATTTGGCTAAAAGGACGAGAAGATTTAACAAAACCAAAATATTCTTAAATCCTAAATATTCCAAGGAATTTTTTTTTAATGTTTATTTATTTTTGAGAGACAGAGACAGAGCATGAGCAGGGGAGAGACAGAGAGAGAGAGAAGGAGACACAGAATCCAAAGCGGGCTCCAGGCTCTGAGCTGTCAGCACACAGCCTGATGTGGGGCTTGAACTCACAAACCACAAGATCATGACCTGAGCCGAAGTCAGACGCCCAACCGACTGAGCCACCCAGGCGCCCACCCCCAAGGAATTTAAAATAAACACGAGCTGTTCTTATTGTGTGTTTTAAAAGGGATAATGTTTATATTTCTTTTTTGTTACAATAATAACTTTCAGGGAACTTCACATACTATCATCCATGTAGCTGTTGGAAAGCGAACTCATATCTCAACCCAGGTAAAAACGAGAAAGCAAGGCAAAACTGTGAAATACACCTTCTTAGAATAATACATCGAGACTTCTTTCTATAACTACAAAAGTCTCACAAAACTTTTTAATTAGTCCTGTATGTCTGGGTAAGTACTTAAAACAGTCGGTCGTTAGTGAATGATAGCTTTATCACATGAACTCCTCTTGATGGATCCTCTCAGGTATAAAGAAAAATTAACTAGGCCCCAGAGGGAAAGTAAAGGCCTGACCTTACTAGGTTTGCCATTCGTATAAAACAAAAAGATTCTTGGTCTTTATTGGCAAAATATACTAATAATGTTAAAAATACTATTTCTTCCAAAAGTCAATAGGAGTCAGACCTCTCGTCTTGTATGAGTTTTATTGGGTAAAATTTGAACCTTCTACATGGAATATAAAACACAGCTGCCTTGCCAGCACTGAAGTCCTTTGGACTGACCATGGTGGCAGCTTCATTGTCCTGGTCGCTCTGGAGAAGGAGAGCACATTGCCGCAGGCAGGCGTCAGGGTCGTCCTGTGCCAGGTATAATCGAGCCAGCTCCAACATTATCTGCAGAGAAAAAGCGCAAGATCGATCAGGAACCGTTCGGGGTAAAAAGCTCATAAGGAAAACGTCTGGACATAGAGTACTTTAGTTGACCAAAAGTTACTGCAATAAAAATGCCAAGAATGAACGTCAGGAAAACTATAGGCATACTTGTCTCTATTTTCTCTTATACTGGAAGAAAGGGGGAAAACAAATAGTAGTAACCCACTTGAACGAGACATGGCATTGTGAAAAGAACACTGGTCTTAAACCAGAGATTAGATTCTAGTCCAGCCTTCTCCACGATGGGCCCAGGTCCCTGTTACCTCTCTAAACCTGTTTTCTCATTTGAAAAATAAAAAGCCTGAAGCAGATAAATTCTAAGGTATGCTTCAGATGTGAAAACATGATTCCAATTCCTTTAGCCACCATTAGACAAGGTACCTGCTTGGTTATGCCTTAAAGATTATTTTTGCCTTACATCTGAAAGAGCTGTATTCATTTTAAAATGTTCAATTGAAAACCTTAAATTCAGGGGCGCCTGGTTGGCTCAGTCGGTTAAGCATCCGACTTCGGCTCAGGTCATGGTCTTGCAGTTCTGTGCTGACAGTTCAGAGCCTAAAGCCTGCTTCTCTCTGCCCCTCCCCCACTACACTCTGTCTCTCTCTCTAAAAAATAAACATTAAAAAAAAATAAAACCTTACATTCTAAAATATAGTTGTCTTTTATCCTGCACCATGAAATAAGTTAGTCAGAGAAAGACAAATACTATGATTTCACTCATATGTGAAATTTAACAAATAAAAAAACAAGCAAAGGGAAAAAAAGAAGAAAGTGATAGAGGAAAACCAAGAAACAGACTCTTAACTGTTGGTTACCAGAAACACACTGATGGTTACCAGAGGGGAGGTGGGTGGGGGGATGGACGAAATAGGTGATGGGGATGAAGGAGTGTACTTGTCGTGACGAGTACCGGGTGATGTATGGAATTGCTGAATCATTATATTGTACACCTGAAACTACTATGACGCCGTATGTCAACTAACTGTAATTTAAATTAAAAAAAAAGAAAAAAAATAAGTATTTAGCCATATATTAGTTTTTTTTCCAAAAACGAATCATCTATCTAGATTTGAGAGAATAACAGCATTTTAGTTTACATAACCAGACACGTACAGTTTTCTTTACCAGTGTTATCCTTACAGTTATTCTCATGCTGTGCCACTTGAAGCAAGAGATTTAATCTAGTCACTTTTCTGCATATCTAGCACCAAAGGGCAATTGAAATTCAGGGGTGTTCAACAGCAGTTTAGTAAACTGAACTGAATCCTGCAGATCCAGATATTCAAGACGGAGAAACTGTTTTGGAGTGATTATTAAAACACAGATTAATATCAACATATTAATATATTAATATCAAAAAAAACAAAGAGCTTACTGATTTACTTATGTCACTTGTCATAATGATTTTTAGACTCTAACATTACTGCATAAGGCATCATACAATTATTTTGAAGAATTTCTAGAAATAATATGAAGTTTAAAGCTTGTATTTTTACTATATTTCTTTTTTTACAAATAAGCTGGTAAGAATTTTACATTTGGGGCAATTAGATGACATCTGGAATAAAAGGTGGTGAAAATTTTATAAAGGTACTGACCTTATTATCTGTTTCACAATGAACAAGAGCTTCTCTATAAAACTTAATTGCTTTTTCATAGTCTCGCTGAGCAACAGAATGTTTGGCAATCCCTGCACAAATTTCAGCTGCTAAATGCTTCTGTGCAGAAGCTGCGTCTGGCTGTTCCATCTGAACACGTTTTAGTATCCGAGCTTGTAATTCTCGAGCCTAGAAAAAAATAAGGATAACAAGGAATTTAAAAAAGAAATGGAAAATAAATTAAACAATTATCAATAACTCACACACGGCATACATTTACAGAAGATCTATTTAAGCATTACTGGCCTTAAATCTAACAAGGTCTGATCCAAAGAAAATGTCTTAATTGAGGTCTTAGACATGTGCTTGTTTGCAAATGAGCCAGCATGCACGCATCTTTCCAACCGAAGCATAATAAAATTACTGAGTCTCTCCCCACTGTTATAAGGATACGTACAGAAGGCTCACTAAGGAGGAAATGCGGGCATGAAACAAATATATGGAAAATAATCTAGATGCTCTAATTAAGTAAGTGGAAATACAAAATGTTTATTAAATTAAAGATTGTATCTAAAGTCATATCTAAAAATTATTAAATCAAATATTGAAAGGCTTCAGGCGGTAAGTAGAACCGTATATTGGTGACGGCGTATGAATGAGTCCAATCTTTCTGGAGAGCACCCTGGCAAAACATGCTAACTTGATGAAACTAATCAGACTACTGAATTTAGTTGTTCCACTTTTGGGACGGTATTATGGATGTTACTTAGAAGAAAAAAAGGAAACATGCTATCTGTTAAAAAAAAAAGAAGTCTCTGTTATTTGTTGTAAAAACAAAAAAAGGAAACAACAACAAAAAACAAGAAATCTGAAAACAACTCAAACGTCTAATGATGAGGAAATGACTAGCCAACTGATGGTGTGTAGTTATAAGGTCCAACACTATACACGGATCGCCAGGAAGGGGGTAGGGGCCTGCCGTCAAGGTAGGAATGTAGAGTAGGTTGTTAAACTAGAATATCAGCCTTATCACATATGTGTTGGATTCGGGAAACATTGAGACCTTCCTTTTGTAAATGACAGAGAAGTCCTATGTTTTAGGCCTTCACAATAAAATTTAACTTTGAGCTATAGATAACCACCCACGAATGCATTCATGCATTCATTTAACAAAGAGTAAAATGCCCACCATCTGCCACACATTATGCTACAGACAGGGAGCCCTTCTGGGGACTCCTGTCAGAATGTTGGTTGACAACTGGTATTTGAGAAGATGGTCTAAAGCAGAGTATTTTTAGAACCACAGGTCACAACATTAATTTAAGGTGTCATAATGAGCATTCTTTTAGAAATGAAAGAGGAAAGATTAGAAAATATGGGTATATGTAGCCTGTGGTAAAGGTTAATATTATTTCATGAGATTTTTATTTTGGTTATATGAATGTGTGTTTAAGTATAGAGGTATGCATACAGTGGTGTATTTGATGTTTTTTATATATGCATATATTAGTGTGCACAGTTTTGCACATATATGCACGAACGCACTCAGAGACAAAAAAACTCTGAAACAACTGTCGAAATAGAGTGACTATATCGTTCCATTTGGCAATAACTTTTATACCTGTTGTGCCAGCTTAATTATTAACTCCATCTTCTTTCTCTCTCAAAAGTATTTTGGCTTGAATGATAAATTCTTTGGTCACCCTAAGTCTAAAAAGTATACAATTCATTCTCTAGATAGCCTTTTTTATCTCTGCATCAATTAAATCATTACAAAGTCAGATAAGTGGACCTCATTAGCTTGACTTCTAGAGAAACACTTTATTTATCTATTTATTTATTTAGGAGGGAGAGAGAAAATCTTAAGAAGGCACCATGAAATGGAGCCTGAGGTGGGGCCTGATCTCATAACCATGAGATCATGATTTGAGCTGAAATCAAAAGTGGGACACTTAACCAACTGAGTCACCCAGGTGCCCTGCTTTGCATTTTCTTAAAGGCAAATAATCAGGGAGGATTTTTTTGAGCAAAAGTTTTGCATTTCTTATTAAAGGCATTTCATAAAAGAACATGAATGTTAAGTGAAAAAAGCAGATATAATCTGTTCATATTAATTAAAACTACACTACGTTATAAAGTCACAAAATTGTTAGTGTTTTATGACACACAGGTTGTTTGTAATTTATTTAGATTTTATTTTCACAGAAAAAATGGTTAATATGCTAAAAAGTTATTTTCTTCCCTGTAATTGTTCCTGCAATTAAAGAATTAAAATAATGTCTGGTTTTCACAGAGCGCCTGTGTGGCTCAGTCAGTTAAGTGTCTGACTTTGGCTCAGGTCATGATCTCATGATTGGTGATTTCAGCCCTGTGTGGGGCTCTGTGCTGACAGCTCAGAGCCTGGAGCCTGCTTAGGATTTTATATCTCCCTCCTCGCTGCCCCTACCCTGCTCATGCTCTGTGTCTCTCTCTTTCTCAAAAATAAATAAATGTTAAAAAAATTAAAAAAATAATAATGTATGGCTTCCTTTCAGTCATTCAATAAAATTCCAAGCACCTGTCATGGTGGACAGATTTTAAGATGACTCCCATGATCCTCACCTCTTGACGTTCACTTCCTTGTATTAATCACCCCTCTTTGTGTGAGGCGTGACCTATAACTTACTTGTAACCAACAGAATACGACAGATACGATGGAACGTCACTTCCGTGATTATATTTCATACGACTCTGTCAGCAGACTCACTCTACAGCCTTTCTCCCATGCTGGCTTTGAAGAACTAAGTGACCCTATCAGCTGGCCTACCAGGCGAGGAGCTGATGAACCTCTAGGATCTGCAACAAGAAGCAAGCAAGAACCTGGAGCCCTAAGTCTTACCGCCTTGAGGAAATGAATTCTGCTAACAACTCGTGTAAGCTTGGAAGCAGATCCTCCACCAAACAAGTCTCCACATGAGAACCTAGCCCCTGGCCACACCCTGACTGTCCTGACACCTTTTAGAGGACCCAGCGAAACCATGCTCAGGATACACGCCCACAGAAACTATGGAAAAATAAATGTGTGTATTATTTTCACTGACTACACTTTGTGGCAATTTGTTACATAGCAAACTAAGGAGGTACGCATTTGCTAGGATCACAAAACACCGAACTCCACCTTCACTCATGGAAATTTTAATTTTAGCATGAAGATAGATAATAAAATATTACAGCAAATTATGAGGAGTTTTATGGCTGGGAAATACCAGTTGTACTGGGATTACATAACAGGAGACCTAACCTAATCTTGGAGATGGAGTGAGATTTGAAGATTTACTGGTAGAACTCCCACGTGACTTTGGGAGAAGGAAAGGAGATGGGACGGGGTAGAGGCCTTAGGGATGACAGGTAAAGGGAGAAGGTAAGGGACACTACTGCTTGACCAAAGAATTAGAAGGAAAAATGGCTAGAAATAGAGATAATTTAGATGAGGTAAGCTTGTTAAATAATTTGCTTTTTATTCTAGAGGGCAGTTCTTTCCACAGGGTAGTTACTACTACACGCTGATAAGCAATGGGGTGACAACATCAGGTCAGAGCAGTTACTCTGGTGTGGTGAGCGCTAACTGGAACGGAGCAAGACTGGAGGAGGATGGGGATCGGCTAAGAGGGAGCTGGCAAAGCTAATGCTGGACGGGGCTGGAAGGTAACAGAGAGATGACGGGATGAAAACGTGTGGAGTTATTTCAGAAATTTGAAATCTTTAGAAAGTAAAATTAATAAGACTTGGGGTTTCCCTAAATGTAGCAGTTCTGCCACTGCCTAAAATATTTAGCAACTATGCAAAAATACTATGATGGGACTCCTAAAGTTCCTTAATGTGGAGATTAGGCTCGATAGATGGTTCCTGAATAAATGAACTTAAAATGTCAAACACTTTGATTACATTTTTAAGTTTCTGTTTGAATTTAACTCAGGATTTATCCCTTTGGAGACCGGAATACATAGAATGTTAACAATTGGGAAGAATTTTAGGGCTCTTTAAATTTTATTAAAGATGAATAATCTCAGTGCTGTAACATATAAACTTAAAATTATTTAAATTTGGCTCACTGGCATTGTCTAGCCATGTATACTGTCTGTTCTCTTCTTAGTGTTGCTTGATGTGTCTGCTCCTATAACACAAGGATTCATATCACCAAGGCAGCTGGGACTAATGATACTTATAAAAAGGTAAAGTAAGCCAAATTCACTTCTAAAATATTTAAAAAGTCTAAATTTACCAAAATTACACTTTTCTTGTAGCCAATGGTAGCTAACCTAGGGTTAGATGAAATTCTCTTATCGTAGAAAAATAGGGATAAAACATACCAACAATTAAAGATAAGATATTAACACTTTAAAGATTACATATTTTAATGAAATCATAAATGTAGATGGGTATCACAGAAATCTAATGGTCCAAGCTCAATTCATTCACAATTAGAATAAAAGAAAATATTGGATATATTGGACAAATTACTGAAATATAAGTTATTTCACACACACACACACACACACACCACTGTTAGCTAAAGCTCAAAATAAAAATATTTGATAAATTATTTGGAGAATGCAGAATTTCTGGGCACATGAAAATTAGATCAAAAGGTGTCAAGTAGTGCGGTATTCTAGAAAGCATATAGGATTAGTAGTGAAGTACTCTATGTTCTACTTCAAGCTCAGCGAAGATGTAGGATAAATCGATTAACAAATCTGACTCCAAATGACATATGTTGAACTAAGTGCCCAGTAATGCCGGAAACACATTATTTCAAATCCACATGGAACCTATACCAAAATTGATTATAATGTAGGACACAGAGCAAGCTTTAACAAATATCAAAAATTGAATCATTCAAAGTATGTATTGACGACGGTGGAATTAAATTAGAAATCAATATCCAAAAGATAACACTCAAATACAGAGAACTGATGGTTCCAGAGGAAGGGGGTGGAAGAATGGGCAAAATAGGTGAAAGGGATTAAAAGGTAGGAAAAACAGATAACAAGAAAACCAGAACTGTTTGGAAACTGAATACTACACTTCTAAATAACCCACGGGTTAAGAAATAATCAATGTGGAAATGAGGGCTATTATGAACTGAATAATAAACTTGAGAGAGGTAGCTAAAGTAATGTTTAGAGAAAAATTTATCGCCTTAAATTAATAGGAACAGAACTAAAGCTAACTAGTGCATTATCTAACAGTAATTCAACAATAAGCCAGGCAAAGATCAGCAAACCAGATCCAAAGAAAGTAGAAGAAACTAATTAATGAGATAAAGGGAAAACATTTAATGAAGCCAGAAAAAGTAGAAGTTGGTTCTTTGAAAATATTAAGATAATAAACTCCTGGCATACTTGGTCATTAATTGTAGAAGGAAAATAAAATCGTCAATGTTAGGACCATAAAAGAAAACATTTTTATAGCACTTGCAGACATTCAAAAACTAAGATACAATGAACAAATCTTAGTCAATATATTTAACAATAAATGAAATGAACGAATTACTTAAAAATATAGTCATTCAAACTAACCTAAGAAATCTAAAAATGATCAGTCTGAGGGGCACCTGGGTGTCTCAGTTGGTTAAGCATCTAGAGACTCTTAACTTTGGCTCAGGTCATGATCTCACGGTTTGTGGGTTCGAGCCCCAAGCAGGACTCTGCACTGACAGTGCAAAGCCTTCCTGAGATTCTCTCTCTCTCTCTGCCCCTCCCCTATGTGCTCTCTTTTAAACTAAATAAACTTAAAAAAAAAAAAATGATCAGTCTGAAACCTACAGTTGAATCCTTTAATAAAAACTTGTCATGAATGAAACCTCAAGGTCCAAATGGTTTTAATTTTGAATTATTCCAAATATTAAAGAAAGAGCAACAGTCTTAGAGATCCAATCTCCCTCACGAACACAGATATGCAAATTTTGAACAAAGTATTAGTGAGTATCTTTAAATCCCAGCAATATCTTTTAAAAAGTCACAAAAAAGTGGACATTTATTTTAGGAATATAAGGGTTGTTTAATATATGATCCAACACATTAACAAGAAAAAAAAAAAAGGAAGAGTCACGTGACCATCTTGATAGAGAAAGTGCAGTAGATAAAATTTAAGTCACTTATAAAAAAAACTATTAGCAGGGTGCCTGGGTGGCTCAGTCGGTTAGGCGTTCAACTTCAGCTCAGGTCATGATCTTGCAGTTTGTGAGTTTGAGCCCCCCGTCAGGCTCTGTGCTGACAACTTAGAGCCTGGAGCCTGCTTCAGATTCTGTGTCTCCCCCTCTCTCTGCCCTTCCCCCACTCATGCTCTGTCTCTCTGTCAATAATAAATAAAGGTTAAAAAATTAAAAAAAAAACTATTAGCAAACTAGAAGTTGAAAAATCATCAAAAACCATCAGCTGCTTAGGAATATATCTAAGGAAATGTATATAAAATCTCTCCTTTGAAAACTCCTGAAATATTAAGGGAAATTAAGGAAGATATAAATAAACAAAAGAAGAAAAAAACGAGTTCAAAATCTGCCTGTGACCCTAGTCATGTGACTTTACACAAATTATTAAACCAAACTTCCTTAGCTACAAAAGTGGATTAAAAATATTAACTTGCTCTAATTGTTATAATAATTAGCAATAACACATTAAAACAGTACAATCCATTGGGATTCAATCATTATTTCTATTTTGACTTATTTTTGTGGTAGTTGGGCCAAAATAACTGGTCTTCCTCCTACAACGAATGGAACATTCCCTTCTCTTCTCCCCTCCTACCCCACAAACACGAACAAATGCATTTACCTGTTGTAATGAAGTGATGGCATCATCAGATCTTTCCATTTTACTATAAACTTTTGCTAGGAGAACATGACAACGTCCATCCTCCATGAGAGCTGACAGTTCATTTACTATGAAAGAAGATATTGGGAACAAATGTTCATTTTTAAAGAAATGTTTTCTACAAGTTTTGAAACAGGTCTTGTTTCAAAATCATTCAAAGAATGATTCTGAGAAATAGTCAATAAAGTTGAAAAACTTTCAGTCAGTTAACTGAAGGATGGCCAAATTTAAAAAAAAAAAAGATTTAGGATAAAAACTTTCTGGAAGAAAAGCTAAAGAACTGGAAAACAATAAGGTTTTTCTTAGACTTATATTAAGAGGTAACAATGTAACAACACGTAAAAATTTCAATTTTCGTTTTTAAGTATATAAACACTTGTGCTTATTGAAGTCATTAAAAAGCAAGATAGAGTAGTTGCTACATGCAATTAAGAAGATAACGGCTTTTAAAATAATAGATACTTGATAAGCGAAGAAGTAAGGTCACTAAGAGCACTGACTTTGGTGGCAATCTGTCTGGTTTCACATCTAGGCCTTACCACTTACTAGCTGTTTAACCTTGAACAAGGTACTTATCCATTTTGTGTTACCCTTTCATCTGTAAAAATAAGGGAAATAATAGTACCCATCTCATAGGGTTGTTGCAAAACTTTAAAAGTTAGCAAGTTATGAAATAAGTTTGCATATGCAAAGCAATTAAAATAGTCGAGTACGTGGTCAGTGCTATTTAAATATTTGGCATTATTATTTTGTGACTTAAGAGCAATAAAAGAACCCTACATAAATAACGAAAATGTTTCTTCCACTATTTATCAGGTGCATGGTCTGTGCCACATATACATTAATTAAAGTGGCTTATACATATTATTTCTTTAAAACTTCAGCCTGAGGGGAATCATCAGGATTTCCCACAGGCAGGGACAAGGGTGATGGCTAGGATCCGGGCTCTCAGCAATGACCAAGAGGGATGAAGCTGTTACTGAGACAAAGAACTTTGGATGTATGCAGGACAGATGTGGGCAGGCAGATCAGGAATTCCATTTTAGACATGCTAAGTTTAAGATGTTTATTAGAATCCAGGTGCTAGCTATTTCAGCTAGATTAAGCTGGATATGTCAAGACAGAGTCTTAGATTCTAATTTAAATATGGGGATAATTATAATTGCCTTAAAAACAAATGTGGACATTAGTGAAATAATATACAATGAAATGCGCATGAAGGCATCTAAGTACACCATGGGGTGTGCTTAATAAATATTTATTACATAAAAGCATTTATATTACATAAGGGTAACACACTTATACCCCTATATGTTAAAATATGCTACTTGAATCACTCTTCCTCTACAACCTTTTCAAAAATGCGTATACATGTTTGAGGCTATCTGTAGTGTTTCAAGCAAAGTCTGACAGACCCATGCAAATATTTTTATGGCACTAGTAACACTTTATCTAGTGAATAAATCCAAAATTAGAAAAATTTAAGCACCAACTTCATCAAAGCTAAATTAAAATCCCATTTTTGAAAATCCTAGAAAATTGTGAATGGGCTGGCCTTATCATATATCCAACAACATTTTATTTTTTTTAAACTGTTTATTTATTCATTTTGAGGGAGAGAGAGGGAGAGTGCACATGCATGCGCATGAGCGGGGGGATGGGAAAAGAGAGAGAGAGAGAGAGAGAGAATCCCAAGCAGGTTCTGTGGAGCTGTCAGTGCAGAGCCCGATGCGGGGCACAAACCACGAGCTCATGACCTGAGCTGAAATCAAGAGTCAGACATTTAACCGACTGAGCCACCCAGGCATCTCTAAAGACGTTTTAAAGCTATAGTGGATAGGACACTGGCAAAAGAAAAATAACTCAGGGCAACAAAATGAAGATTCTCAGAATTAGTCATACATACAAATAGGTTTATTCTGTGACAAAGATGGCATCTCACTGAAATAAAAATTGGTCTCCATTTGGTAAACTAGATAGTAAAAATTGTATGTGAATTAAAGTAATGGATTAAAGTTCTAGAAAAAATACAGAAAAATATAAAAGAATATTTTTATAATGTTAACATGAAGGAAGATTTTTCTGAGCATGAGAGGAAATTCAGGACTCCCCCCTCAAAAAGGAAAGACTGGTATATATAATAATTAAGTATACTATTTGACTAAGGAAATGACAAACAAATTCAATTGAAAAAACAAAAAACGGATAGGCTCAGGAGAAAATGTCTGCAAATGACTAACAGGTGACAGATGATTAATCAGAGGTTCAGGGTCAAAGCAAAGGATATAAACAAAAACATACTAGAAGAAAATGTGATGTACAGACATGGAATGGTGCCTAATGTTATCAATCATTAAAGAAATTCAAATTGAAGTGTTTTTTTCCCCTATGATTAATACTACACAATGATGGGACATTTCTGGCCTTAAGAAAGAATGATGGAACACGACTCAACTCAGAGGTATATAAACAAGAAGCTAATCTCATATTGTCTTCAACTTTTCTTCGATCTTAATGTCTATCAATAAGGGACTCATCAAACAAATTACTGTATCAAGATATAGTAGAATATCTATGCTAAATAAAGAAAAGCTGTATTTGCCAACATGGAGAGAAGCTATTAAGTGAAAAAATGTCTACTGTAGATGTACAGTATAATCTGATCCCATTTTGATAGGAAAAATGTAGTATTTAATTACTAGTATAATTAGCATGAGAGAGACAAAGAAAGGCATGGCAGAGACACTAATTGGGATGATACACAAAGTAAATGTGTTTTTTTTTCTGGAGAGTGGGACAACATGACCTTCATTCACTTCTGTAATCTTTAAATTTTGGCAATGAGAAAGAGCCAGATTTTATTTTAAAATAAAAATCTTTAAAAAAGCAAATGTGTACAGGGACACCTGGGTGGCTCAGTCAATTAAGTGTCTGACTCTTGATTTCAGCTCAGGTCATAATCTTTCAGTCATGAGATCGAGTCTGCCATCAGGCTCTGTGCTGGGAGTGGAGCCTGCTTGGGATTCTCTCTCTCCTTCTCCCTCTGCCCCTTCCCCTGCTTGTTCCCTCTCTCTCTCCAACCCCCCTACCCCCCAAAAAAAAAACAAAAAAAAGCAAATTTGTACCAACTTATAAGAGGGCAATTTAGATAGTACCCAGGTAAGTTTTAAATGCACATACTATTTGACTTAGCATCTTACCCTTGACATAAAAGTAAGTATAAATCAAAGGATGAAATACAAGGATACTCACTGTAACATAGTTTATTAATACTAAAAGAATGGAAAATTGACTAAATGTCTAATAATTGGGGGCATCTGGGTGGCTCAGTTGGCTAAGCATCCCACTCTTGGTTTCAGCTCAGGTCATGATCTCATGGTTCACGGGAATGAGTCCCATGACATGCTCAGTGCAGAGTGCAGAGCCTGCTTGGGATTCTCTCTCTTTCTCTCTCTCTCTCTCTCTCTGTCCCTCCCATGCTAGTGCTCTCTCTGTCTCTCAAAAATAAATAAATAAACTTAAAATTTTTAAGTGCAATAATTGAAGGAAAGTTAAAAAAAAATGGAGTCATAAAAAAACAAACAGAACAAAAAACTATGGGGTTATAGAATATTAAGATGCCATTAGAATGAGACGAATGTACTGATATCAAACTATATCTGGGGTATGCTGTCTGTGAAAAAAATTCCAGAATAGGAAGAACAATACATTCAAAAAGAAAAATTATGCATACTACGCTTATATACTTACATATACACTGAAACACAAAAATGGTTACCTCTAGAAAGGTAGTTTGAGAACAGGGCATGTAGAATTCACATGGGAAAGTGGAAACTTACACGTTCTATCTTTGGATTGTGTTGAATGTTTTTTAAAAAAACTTAAGAGGAAAGATGATAAAAATGTTTACTTGTTTAAACATCGGATGTCGTTTCATATCATTCTGGAAAGTAAAGTATCTTCTATGACACAATTGACTGCTTCATAAATCTGTTGTTAGGTTATTCAAATATCTTATTTTAGTAGAGGGACATTCTGATAATGAATTAACCAACCTCACATAAATAATGCCAAGAACACAAACAAACATTTATATAATATAAAAATAAAATAGGTCAGACATATCAGTCACACTTTTTTTCAAATGAGAAAGACTTTCATACCAGGCTCATGAGCTAGGGCATGTTGGAGAACTTTTTCTGCCTTGTCATACCACTTCAACTTTAATAAAAGCTCAGCCAGGTCATAGCAAAGATAATTTTGTTGTCCACTTTTCAGAGCGGCTTCATAGTAAGTGATTGCCTAAATAAAGTCCATTTCAGTTAAGCAAATAAGGCAATGAGAAAGGTGTTCAAGCATAGATATTTTATACGTTACAGACTTAAAGCACAGAAAAATTGGAAATAACCTAGAAGAAACTTAGGCAAGTACCTATCAGTTAAAGATGCCATTTTTTTTAGACAATCAAACATCACACAAGGCAACTAGCATTTCTTATGAAAAGTAGTTAATAAAAACTGTTTGGTGAAATTTTTTTTTTTACCAGTTTTATTCCAGAGGCCATTAAACTTTATTGAATGTAAATATATATGTTCAGTAGTTACCAGGAATACAACAAGAATATAACAACTAAAGGAAAATCCATTATCCCTACTAGATGGAAATAAAAGCACATGGCTTACCAACACTGGTTCATTAGAAAGGACAGCTATTATGCTTTGTCCTATAATGAAAGAGATGGAGCTTTATCATAATTGACTGGCTGCAGGGTTTAGGGGCAAGCTGAAGCCAGAAGTAAACTTTAGGGTCCAGTCTTTGCAAAATGCAATGGTGAAGAATCAGAGACACTGACAAAGTCTTTAACATAAATTCCAATTTGTGAATACAAATTTGGAGTTTCTAACCATCAAGATGCAAACAGTGCTGGCTGAAGACTTCTCATAGAGCAGGGTTTGAAACATTTAATCCAACAGGCATATTCCAAATATGTAAAGTACTTACCTTTGAATAGTTGTGAGTTTTGACAAGCGCTTTCCCAATTTTGCTTGCCAGTGTTCCGTCTTTGGGATTCTGATTTAATGCTTGCTCATATGCTACTATGGCTTCTTCCGGCTAGTGTTGGCAGATACAAAAAATAAGCAATGAATAAACAGCTTAGCTGGATCCCTTCAGAGGGCAACATTTCTATAATTAAGCTCTATATCTGTAGTACTCACTCGGTGAGACAAATAGAACACATATTTAAATCTAGAAACACTACCACTGTCAGAGAGGTGACAGTCACTAGTGTAGGTGTAACTCATTAGTAGACATCATCTGGGCCAGCAGCTCTCTTCATTCTTCTATTTCAGAGACGCTTACCTTGCTTCCGGTAGCCTCTCTATTTCAAATAATAATGACGCTGAATTACTGGTTCTCAATTTGAAAACTACCTTTTTACCGTAATGGTTATTTCCTTTTTACTGTGATGACTGGATCTTGAAACATTAAATAACATTTAAACATTTCTTTAGAGTATTATGCTAATCACAAAAAGGAGGGTTTTTTGTTTGTTTTGTTTTTTTAATCTAAGTTCAGTAGCATCAGAAACTTTACCTCTTGTATATTCATGTATGCATCACCAAGGAGAAGAAAAGAACGAGGGCTGGGCATTCTCTCAGCAATCTCTCTAGAAATCAGACCAATTCTAGTTAGTATCCTGAACATATATATCTTCTTCTAAACCAATTAAATAAAAAGTAAGTTTACTTGTTTCAATTAACCCACAGCCTTCGGAGTATCTTCTACATTGGAAAAGAAAAAAACAACCCATTCACACCCAGATTATTTATGCTAGACCAACTTTTTTTTTTTCATAAAATCTTTCCATTTTCCGAAATGCAGGTAAGAAGAGCACATAAACTCTCACTATACGGAAATACAATTTTGTTATTTTTAATTTCGAAATGATGTTGGAGTGAAGGCACCAAAACAGGATGTGATGTACCGCATCTCACCCAATTGGTCCAAAAACTATCTGAGAAGTATAACTTTAGACATGAGGCTAAGACTTGCAGTCTATAAATAATGTGTCAGATCTGCCTGAAACAAGACCTATTATACTACTGTATTATAGGGCATCCAGACCAAATCAAACCTATTTTGAAATATCTTCCGATCATGAGAGATGACAGTGCAGTTCTTTTGGAAAGATCACGGGAAATATGATCCAGGACCTCCAGTTCACCCATCTATACACGAGAGCTGCTCAGTTTCTTTGACTCATTCACACCCACAAAAGAACCTGAGTAGCTTTCTAAGTTTTGATATTTAGATGATACAGATGAACCAATGGATTAATGCATCCACACTGTGCTATGTTCTCAACAGATAAGAACGTTGATCTCCTCTTACGTGTGCTTGTATGTTTATCTTTTTGTTGGGGAAGAAGAGTAAGAACAACCTGTGTGTGTCGCCTATCCCAGTAAGGGCACCAGTGTATGATATAACGTTTAAGTCCCTGCCCTTTCACCAAGGAAAACCTGCAATCCATACTTTGGTGTGGTGTATATTAAGTCATAACATTCTATTGTTATAACTATTACGCTGAGCATTTAATATGACTATTGAGCCCCTGAATTGTTGTTATATTAGTTTTCTTAAGCTATTAGAATACATGTAACAGTTGCTCTTTCCCTTTCCAAACAGGAAGACTTAAGGTCTAGAAATAACATCTAATGAAGGAGGAGAGTCAAGAATCTAGGGTAAGCCACAAAATAATCACAATCATTATGATTTATGTCTTAGAAGAGTGAGTTGCTTGGTTAGCATGATTGTGGTTGGCAGTAGAACACGTTAAGGAAAGGGTCTATAAAATATCTCTGTAAAGCAGTTAAAGAAAGAAAAAAAGAAATCTGGGAATTAATTTTAAGAAGTAAACGTGTCAAAACAATGGATTGAAATAAACATTTACCTATAGCAAGTAATATAGAACATTTTCTCTTTTCTGTGCTTCAGATAAATATCTGCCATTTTTTCTTTGGCCTCTATGAAGTAAGGCTGTTCAGAGGTAACATTCCGAAGCATGCCTAACGCTCGCTCCACATCCCCCTGGGCCAGAGCTAGGTCTGCATTAGCAATAGTAACACGCAACTCTTCAGATGTCCCGGAAAATTCATGGATGGCGTCTTGTAAAACTTTCACTGCCTCATGCTGTAAAGATGAAGTTAAAATATCATTCTTTCAAAATATTCAACCAATTACATCAGAAGTGAAGATTTTCTACTAATCCAGAATGAAAAATAATTATAGTACAGTTATGATGAAATATTGACAGACCTCTGAAAAGTACAAAACATTTAAAACTAAACTCAGAGACCAAATATATGTGTATACTAGATGACAGTATAAATATTTTTCAGGTGAAAAGTGTTTTCGTGACTAGGACAATGGCAGTTGCTACAAAAGAGCTCCTGCAACTATAACTTAATAGCATTTACTTTTTTCCAGCATTATATTAACCCATTTAATTCTCACAAAAACCCTCTTATGTAGTTGTTACCATTACTCTTCCTATCTTGCAGTAAGGAAAATGAAATCTGGAGAGTTAAGAAGCCACAGCCATTATTGTTCCCTTGATGGGAGCCAGTCTACGATTATCTACTGTACCAAATGGCTCCTCATCAAGTAGGGATCGCTCTACCCCTACGCCAGCACAGCAGTTCTGTTACGCTCCGCTGAACACCTTGGCTTATTTTCAAATCTGTGCCTCAATGAAACGAACCCGTCTTTTCAGATTCATCTCCGCTTTAGAGAATATAAGACATTCTGATTCCAGAAACGTTAACGTGAAAAAACACAGTGCACTTTAGAATCAACTATCTGTGGGAGAATTGGTTCTTGTTATATATTTATGTTAATGTACTAGTGAAATAGAAATTATTTTGAGTTTTGGCAAGTATCAAGACATAGCCTTCTGAATTTCCACTAAAATATAAAAATTACTGATGAGCACCTGTTGAAATCTAAAAAAACAGATACAAATGATGTTAAGTTCCTCATTTTCTATAAGGCTTTAACTCCTCTCTCAGAACTGCATGCTTGCCTGCTTCCCATATATTTATTATAATATTATATGTTATATTATACTACATACCACATTATGTTATCGTATATATTATTTTAAGCATTTGATTTTATGATCGCTTGTTCCTTTTGTTTTCTCAACTACTGGAATTCCAGGTTGGTACTTTCATTTGATTCCAGTAGTACTTGTGTGCACATGTACATATGTGTATGTGCATGTGCATGTGCGTCGGTCCTTTCAGGAATTCGAGAATGATAAGTATATCACATTATTACCTTTCATGGAAGCTGAAGTAATCACACATTATACTGTTATATACATTATATTACATTAACACATTTCATGGCATACATTAAATTATATTATTACTCATATTACATCACACATAGATCATTGTATTGCCTGGTAGCTAATGTAAGTACACTGATACCTCCAGGTGCAAATTATGTTTAACTTCAGGGGCTAGCAGAAAGGACACGATCTGGTTCAAAGTAATGAGAAATAAATTTTCTGAACTTCACCATTTGGCCAAGAAAACAATTTTAGCTTTTCCATTTCCTACTAATACAGATACTTGTATAACAAAGCTCAGAGCTGAACTACTGAATTAAAACTTGACTTACCTGTTCTCCGTTTAAGCGGTGAACGTCCACCAACTCAAGGAAGATTGATAAACGATGGTTTGCATCAACTTCGGTTTTTCCGTATTTTGATTTTGAGGCAGCTCCAGTTCTCCTCATTCCTGGTAAACTCATTGCCATATGCAGAGTTTTAATTGCTTCCGCTATTTCTCCCATTTTCTTTTGTGACTGGGCTTTTATCAAATGATATAAAGGGTATTCTCTCACCTGAAAAAATAATATTCAAAAATACTTCCTTGGAGTATATACACATCAATGCATAACTTACTATCCACCCAACATTAAAGTAACAAAATCTCTGAGGACAGTCAGCCTGTGATTATATACCCGAGGTCTATTTCTGCCCTCTTATTAATTTTCTGATCACTTACTATGAGATATCAGATTCAGGGAACCTGACACTATCTAGTATCCTCCTGGATGACAAACAAGGTGATTAAGGGCTTTTACCATGATAGAAGAGAAAATACAAAAAAAAAGCTACCAAATATATTCTTTTTTAAGAAAACTTTTTTTAATGTTTATTTTTGAGAGAGAGAGAGAGAGACAGAGACTGAGCATGAGCGAGGGAGAGCCAGAGAGAGAGGGAGACAAAGAATCTGAAGCAGGCTCCAGGCTCTGAGCTGTCCACGCAGAGCCCAACAAGGGGTTCGAACCCATGAATCGTGAGATCATGACCTGAGCCAAAGTTGGATGCATAACTGACTGAGCCACCCTGGCACCCCAAGGTTAGCAAATACATTCTAAGAAATTTAGTTTTCAGGAAAGGCATTTATCTGGGACTTCCAGTACTGATATAAACTCATTAGATTCCTGGAAACACAGTTTTTTCCTTTTCTTTTTTAATTTTAAGATTAAAAATTTCAGAACATTTTAGTCAAACTTGGTTTTACCCATTGGATACTACTCTGAAACCTACAGTAACGAAGCTTCTATCTTTACTTTGACTATCCAAAGTGTTTAAAGAAAAAATAAGGAATGACAAATGAAGAAGGAGTAAAAGGAAGGAGGTGATCCAGAATGCTCACGTAGATGAACCTGGACATCTAATGCCTAGGATGGCTCCAATCCTCCTGAGGCCGCGGCTCTAAGCCTTAGCTAGGGATCACATTTTCAGATGGGCTTTGTGTAAACTTACTCATGTTTCTATTCTCTCTCAGGTTTCAATTTCTTGGGATGGGGTACTAGCACTGGGGTCATAATGTACCACCAGTCTTGAGAACTAGTGACACGAGAAGCAGGCACTGCCTTCTGCAAATCTTGAATTATCCAGTCACTGAAGGGTCCTCACATGATAGGGTTCAAGACCCTGTGAACCAAAGCAAAAGTCTGAGGCGCTCCTCCATAATTCCAGGTAGTCATGAACCTATGATCTCCCCTAACGCTTAGAGATACAGGATGTAACGCAGAGTATCTTGGATAGGAATCTAGTGTTTATATCCTCAAACCATATATGAACTTTCAAAATGACCAGGGGTTCTTTTATGATGACTCTAAACAGATGTTATTAAAGTCACAACCCAAGAAAGAAAACAGCAGTGAAATAAAGTTCTTACACATAAAAATATTTGGCATAATGCTTTATAGCTTACAATTATTTTTATATGCGTCCATTATTGCACTTACTGCTCGCTATAACTGTAGGTGTGATTATATGAGTTTTATAGAAAAGAAAACAGGTTCAGAGAGAGATAAGTGACCAGACATTGACCCCCAGGTCTTCTGTGTCCAAGTCCATACAGTTTTTTAATTACACCATAGCTCTTTAATTACACCACCACCATGTTTTCTCTCACTGCTTGTGAATCCAAACTTGTTTCCATTAAAAATACATTTATATCAAAACATACAGGCAAAAATACAAAATAGCCGAATACGTAAACATCTGCTAAAGGTTCAAGGAGGGATGTCCTATCCCATCTGAATTTGGAATACTTACCTTAAAATTATAGCTCAGACAAAGTTCAAGTGACTGAGAACACAACTGGAATTTTTCCTGAGACAAATAAACCTGGGCTATCAGGAGATGAGCATCTGCGTAAGAAGGGCTGTGTTCTAGGCAGTGCTGCAGGTTATTGTAAGCTGCTTCGATGTCACCTAGTGAGACAAACAAAGCATTGTAATTCAAATGGTTACGAGATAGATGTGAGAAGAAGGTGTGAGGAGTTTATGGAGAGTTTCAGTATAAACTTAAGTTCTCCGTTCATAAGGAAGTGTAACCTCTACCTGCACCCGGTAGCTAGCCTCCTTCTGGACTTCATCAAAGAACATACCTGTAAGTCAGGCCAGTCAAAAGGAGCAAGCCAGGGAAAAGCGGTGAATGGATGAGAGTCCATCACTGTTGTTACTGAGAGGACTCTAAATGTGCCTTTACTTATTTTCCTGATCAAAAAAAATTTTACTTAAAATTTTATTACAGTAAGTTTTGCAAAACACAGACATTTAAACAGCTAGAATTCTGTAGTGTCCCTTACATTAATAAAGACGATCTAGTCTTGTAATCATTCTTGGCTGGAGATTTTATCACTATACATAGAATAACAAAAAAAGCATAAGGATATATTCCAGACATTCGGAAATATGAACTATTAATTTAATATGCCTTTAAATGCCGACTGAAATAGTCAATGTCTTGGGCATACATCCTCTGTACATCTGGGGGTCTTAGATGGAAGAAATGATCAAAATTAAAGTGACAAGAATGGTGGAATCTGTTAGGCTCGGGCTGGTAGATGGGGCAGAAAGAGGCTCTTCAGAGGAGGAAGGGCATGAACTCTAGGTCTTAGAAGAACTTTCTAGTGATGTGACCCACAGTGATCTGCCCCAAGCCATCTCACAGACTGACTCTAAGTAGATGTAGGAGCCCAACTCCCCATCAACCTTGCTAGGAGCATGGGAGAAAAGGAAGGCCTAAATTACTCTCTGTTCCATTACTCTCCTGAACCTTACCTGATACCTCAATACACCAAATAAGACTTAGACTTGGGGCTTCCAGTTCCCAAAGGCCCAAACTACCAATGACAGAATCCACATAAACAAAAAACAGTTTTCTTAGAGTCAAAGGCTTAATAAACAAGTAACTGGCTGAGGCTGCATAATAACTTATGAAACACAGTATCAAAATTTGTCAATCAACCATCAAACATGATAAATAACACTGGATTATTTTTTGTTGTGATACGATCTAACACTCAAGAATTGAACAGGCAGAAAAGGAAATGGTTATTATACTTAACCTGGTATGCAAACTACCACTCCCACGATCTATTAAGAAGTAAAAGGATTAAGGAGATAACTTGAAGGTTATTGCTAAGGGGGAAAGTACTAGGAAAAGGATCAGGATTTACAAGTAAGAGACTGAAGAATATGTGGACTGTATGAATAACAGATCAGAATTTTTATTGTTTTGTTTAAGGGTGATAAGGAGGAAAGATGTGTGGAGTTAGTATTCAGAAGATCACTAAATATTTAAAAATGAGAAATGGGTAACCACTGTTGGGGAAAATAGCCATATAAACAAAGAACACATCGACATCACATTTTTATCTAAGAATACCCCAATTTTCCTTAAGAAGAAAATGAAAGATACTTCTGTCCTGCATGTATCTCTTTGTTAGGGTCTTGTGTAACACAGAATTTGGCTGGCCTTTGGCTCATATTTCTGGGAAGGAATCTTGAAATCATAGAATTTTCCAAGTGAGAGGCCTATCTTTGTTGTTGAGGTCGGCTTTGATCACTTACCTAAGTGAGAAGACTAATGATAAGCCCCTAGATAGCTTATATTAAAGATATGACTCAACGGGGACCATCCCTGCCAGAAAGACCAACCACGTACTTGGAGGGTTGGGGCTTTGAACCATGTTTTCTACCTGGACTGGGGAGCAGGATCTTGGAGACTGAGTTCAATCACACACCCAACAATTCGATCCATGCCTATATAATGAAACTCTAGTAAAAACTCTAAACCTGAGGTGAGTTTCCTTGGCTACTAATGTTCTTTATGTACTGTCGTATACACACGTGTTGGCAAGTTTTTGTGTACTCTATAGCGAACAATGGCAGCTTCATATTTGGGACTCTCCTGTACCCTACCCTGTGCACCTCTTTCTTTGGCTGGTTTGCAGTAGTATCTTTTTGCTAAACTAAAACTCTAATCATAAGTGATTTCCTCAGTTCTAGGAGTCATTCTAGTGAATTTGAAGCTGAGGAGTCACAGAAACCCCGAATCTGTTGTCAGCTAGTCAGAAGTTCAGATGGCCTTGGCAATCCCTGAACTTGTAGCTCACGTGTGTGCCCTCAACCTGTGAAGACTGGTCCAACTCCAGGTAAACTGCCAACTTCTGCGGTCAGAAGTCATTGCAGTTGGCAATTTATCGGGATACTGTTATTTGGACATATGCCAGTACTACTTCACATGATTTCAAGGCTGTTCTTTTTAAAAATGGTGTCAATGTATGAGACTTTCATTTCTGGAGACTCTGGCAATTAAGTATTACTACACTGAGACTAATTTATATCAATTTTTCAAAATAAATAATAAGTGTTTAATAAATTAACCACAGAACTCAAAGTCCCAGCTTAATCACCGAGTAGATAATACTGTTCCAACTGAGAGGAAAGTAGAAATATCATGTGGCTCAATAGTAGAACTGAATCAGAAGAAGGTATCAGAGAGCCACTTCTTACATCTAGAGTATTTCAGAGACACGAGCCTTTGAGATCACCTAGTTCTTTTATTAACAGTTAAAACTGAGGTCTGAAAAATTCGTAAAGTCAATCTTCTCTCTCCATTACATACAAGAAATCATTGTTTATGGTAATACTTTAAGTTGGTTTCTACTCTAATTGATTTCATAAACTTAATTTACTTTGTTTGGCAATCCATCTAGCAAAGGTACATAAATATAAGCACCAAAGGATGGTCTATTATGCGGATAGTCACACACCTCTTTGTGTCCTAAAAACTAATGTTATAGACCTGGGGTTATTTTTTTTTAGCTATACATAATCACAGAAACTAAGTGGGAATTAATCGACACATTTCATAAAAGCCTGAAACCTGGTAAAATCTGCATCTGGCTGTACCGATGAGTCAACTACAGATTAACAGCTATGAATTCTTATTACCATCTATGTACGATCTGATGGACTTTTTTGTAAGTAGCACAACTGCTTTTCCCGGCAAACCACTTGAACAACAAAAGTTTATAGTGATTTATAGAGAATTAAATACAAAAGAATTTTATGCAACTTTATTTTGGATTAAAATTATTTGTGCATAAGTAAAATGCACATTATGTAACTATTCTCCAAATATGTGGAGTACTTAATTTACCTGGGTTTTTATCAACATCAGAATAAAAAGGTTAATGTAAGTTTTTAAATTATATTCTACCTGATAAATATTTCACTTTTGCTATTAGGAAGACAGCTTGTAGTAGACCTGGTACAGTTCTTACTATTGTCTCCAGGATTGAGGCACAACGTCTGAGAAGTGGAGAAAGAGGTTGCCCAGGACTTGCAGGCTAAACAAAACAAATTAGCACATCATCATTTTATAAGTTTATATTCGTATTTAGCTAAAAGTGGACACACATATTAAATTTTAGTGTAACTAGCAAGACTACGTATTTTCCCAAAATTTCTCTTATTCTATTTTTGCAATAATATCTTCACTATAACATGACTAATACTAATGTCTCCCCCTGGGATCTGTGAACAGATCATGTAAGTAACGGCTTTTATTCAGCAAACCAGTTATGAAATTATTACACAGTTACTGATTTGATAACATGAAAGGAGCATATGTGTTCAAAGACCATCAAGGGAACATAGTCAAAGGAAAGATAACCGACAGGCAGAATTTCTTGCTGGAAATGGGAGTCAGGGAAACGTAGTTCTAATTCCAGACCTGCCTATGATTTACTCAGTCCAGTGACTTGCATTACCCTCCCAGATTACTATAAGATCAATTTCTAGAAAATTATTACTATTTTTTTTTTCCTAGTAGAAGTCAGAAGGTAGAACACACTCACGTGTATTATACCAAATGCCTCACACCTTCACACTTTCAGCTTTTCTGCCTGGCATGTTAAAAGCTTTCAAAGGATTTTTTTTCTCTTTTTATTAATACAGAGTGAATATGGTAACTAAAACAGTACTAGAACATTTGTTTATTGTTTTAATGGCCGTCTACCCAACCAATCTTTATCCAAGGGTTATCCACTCACAAGTTACAAATGTGGTATTAGTTTAAATATCAAAAGTTCATTCTCCCTGCTTTGACCTACTAACACTGCTTCCTTAATTTGAAAAATAATCTTCTGCATCACCCCCCTACACTCCACATATATATATATACTCTTTTTTTTTTTAAGTTTATTTTTATTTATTTTGGGAGAGAGAGAGAGAGCAAGCAGGGAAGGAGCAGAGAGGGAGTTTTTTTTTAAGTTTATTTTTATTTATTTTGGGAGAGAGCAGGGAAGGGGCAGAGGGAGAGAGAGAATCCAAGCAGGCTCTATACTGTCTGTCAGTGCAGAGACCTATGTGGGGCTCAAACTCACAAACAGTAAGATCATGACCCAAGTCGAAGTCAAGAGTCCAACACTTAACTGACTGAGCCACCCAGGCGCCCTTCCACTCATATATATTGTTAACTAGAATATATTGTCTTATTGACAATCACTCCTACAATGAGATGTTATTACTGAAAAGGAACTACCACATTTCTTTACTATGTTGAGTCACGAAAAAATGCACTCAAAAAGTACTGCAAAATATGACCACTGATGCCTAGAATACATCAACTTCTTTAAATTTCTACAACAGTTATAATCCAGGTAATAAAATTTAGCATCCTACATTATCTTGTACGGTTCCAAAGTAGCTTCATGTAGCTTCATGTAGCTATGAAGTAGCTTCATGTTTTGTTTTGTTTCTTTTATAGGGTTAGGGTCTTTATGTGCCTTGAAGATCAGAATTTTACACTCTTTCGCACAGTAATGAATACAGAGTAAATTCTTCAAAAGTATTTTTTCAGTGTAATTAAAAATAGTGAAAGTATTGGTGTCCTGGTGGCAAAGAATTACTTATTGAGGACAACCATCGATTCTACTGTAAACACTTTCGGAGTGAATTGTATGTGGACAACCTCTAAGACAACATTTGCTTGATTAAAGACAAAATACAAAAGGGGCAAGGCACAGAACTAGAGAGGCAAGTCTGCCTTTCTGATGCTTCCCCATGAAAACAGCATTCTGACTGTTAATTGGGTGATACCATGCTGACGAAGGTTGTATTGGGGGAACACAAAATGTTGTGGACTAGCAACAGAACTGCCACTTAACACGTTTATCTCCTGCTCCACCTGCAGTTAATTCTTGGCACTGCTGCCACAGAAATCTTTTTTAAATTACTGAGTCAGATGATGCTCGAAACCCTCTGGTGGGTCCCCACTGTACTCAGAATTGATGCCAGGGGAGGGACAACACCTCTAAGGCCCTATGTGGTCTGGTTTCTCTGCTGTGACCTCCTCCTCACTCCATCCCTGTCACATTAATCTCCTTCTGGTATTCGGGCCACTGCATGACTGTTCCCTGTGCCTGAGACAATCTATACCATATCTCCACATGAACACCAAGTTTTTGTTCAACTTTTACCATCTTCTGAGGCCTAACCAGATCACCTTATCTAAAATTATCACCTTGCCCACCTCGCCTATTTCTTCTGAGATTTTTCTAATACATCATATAATTGATCTGTTTGTATTATCTGTCTCCTCCTGCTAGTTTTATATGCTTCAAAAGGACAAACACTGTAGTTTATTCTTTCACAACTACTTCTCCAGTTTCGAGCAGAGTCCTGGGTACTCTACAAGCATTCATTGAGTGCAGAATCCCAAGCAGGCTCCACATTGTCAGCACAGAGCCCGATGTGGGGCTCTAGCCCAGGAACTGTGAGATCATGGCCTGAGCTGAAACCAAGAGACAGATGCTTAACTGACTGAGCTACCCTGGTGCCCCCAGAAGGGGTAATTAAAAAAAAAAAACACAGATTATGCAAGTTTGGAAAAGGACATGTGATCAAAAAGAGTAGCATGGCTTCCCTAAAGAAAGGCCATTATCCTCGTTTCCTTAATACAATTATGGAAGCTGTAAATCAGAGAGAATGCTAAGAACTATGCTTTTAGCAATGAAGCCTTCGATACTCCCTGTTATGATATTCCTGTGTTGAATCATGAGCTGAATATAACGTTAAGTCATCTGCTTACTGTCATACTAAGAGGGTGCTGACTAATGGATCCACATAAATTTGGAAAGAACTCGGAAAGAACTCTCTGATAGAACCATAAAAGGTTCCATCTCCAGTTCTACTCAGAGCTAGATAAGGCAGATGATGGATGACAATAGAGATCTGTATAAAACAGATGATAATCAGGACCTAAAAGAATATGGGAATCTGGAATTATGAGATGGGTCTGAGGAGATAAAGTTTCATAGGGACAAATGTAGAGTCTACAGTTTGGTCCTAAGTTACAGTGAATAATAGATCAAAGGACTTTAGTTAACAATTTGTTCAATAGGAGTCGATAATATAATATGATTCACAAAAGAACTAGAAGAACATCTAGAATTAGGGAGAAGAGGATCTGCCAAGGCCAAACCCGTACTTGGAATACTGATCTTAAGGAGAGCTTACTAATAGAAGAAAGGCTATCCTCAGGCCCACGAGCAAGGTTCTAGGTATGTCATATAAAAAAAATGGCAAAAAACCTGGACTTGTTTAGAGAGAACATGAAACCTAATTTCTAACATCTGAAGGTCTGTTTTATGAACAAGTAATAATCCTAGCTTTGGCCTAAGCACCTGGACTTCCCGTGTGCCACCTCAGAGAGCAGGAGGACGACCAGGACATGGGTGAATTTTTTTAACACAAAGTTAAGTCTGACTTAACATAGGAAATGCAGTCTAACGGTCATAGTTATACAGAAAGATCTGCATTTTTGAGTGCACCCAAAGGTTGGATGGGCCCTAAATGAGATGCTATGGAGTAGATTCAAATATCACATGTTGTCTGAATTAAACGATTTCTAATATTTCTCCTGAAGATTTTAACATTCTATGAACTACAAGTGAATATTTATAAACCAACACAATTATTATTTGATAGCAGCCACTGGCATAAATATCCTGATTTAAAAAACTATTTCGACTGATATAGATATGAATCCTACCATTGTAAGATGCGGATATAATCTAATATGTGAAAAGATGATTTATGATCACATTTCATAAAACACTGTATAAGTGATATTGTAAATATTTTCATTGGAAAAAAGTCCCAGAATTACTTACCTGCATTGGGCAGAAATTCAGATATTCTATAATAATTTCTAGTAAGAAATCAGGATTTAAGTTCTCAAAATATTGTATGCCAAGTGGTAAGTCTTCTAACTGTGAAAAATGAGTGTCCAGAACATCATTTAATATATTAACAACTTCTTCTTGTCGCTTATTTTTCTTCATAGCAAGAATTGCATGTAAATAAGTTAATTCCTAGAAATTAAGCAATTGTCATTAATTATCCCATTCGGTTGTAAAGCCATTCATTTCTACTTAGATTTCAAACATATATGAAGTGCTATTTATGTGCAATATTTATTCGAATTTAAGCATTAGTTTGGACAAACTTTTAGACTCTTACACAAGACTGAAGTCTAATCCTGCACGGAGGTGAATTAGTAAATGCAAGCATATACCCGAATAAGCATATATTAGTCCTTGAAAGCCGTTACTATTACTAAATTTAAAATTTCCTATTTTATGAACAGTAGCTAGGATCTACACCATCTGATACAATAAAATACCATACCGCGGATTTTCCAATAGACTGCTGAATCTCACTCAGGAACTCGAGCTGCTGATCTGCGTCCTGTACCTGCCCTCCCATGAGCTGACACCGGATGACTCCTGCAGCCACACGGACAGAAACAGAGTCCACACCCACTCAGGCGTGCACGCTTCGAGCTAACACAAACATTAACACAATAGGTCTTTCCCCCATAATGAAGTATTAATACATTATAATAAAGCACAATAAAGTAATAAATACTACACCAGATTTAAAAAAAAAGAGAAGGAAATAAAACGGGCAGCTTTGTACCTATATAAAATCAGCTACTAAGGAATTTAGAATTTACAGAAACTGTCTCATAAAAATTTATTCTTGTGAGATACTACTTAAGAAATGAAAACTTTAGGGGCGCTTGGGTGGCTCAGTCGGTTAAGCGGCCGACTTCAGCTCAGGTCATGGTCTCACAGTCTGTGAGTTCGAGCCCCATGTCAGGCTCTGTGCTGACAGCTCATCAGAGCCTGGAGCCTGCTTCAGATTCTGTATCTCCCTCTCTCTCTGCCCTTCCCTTGCTCACGCTCTGCCTTTATGTCTCTCAAAAATAAACAAATGCTAAAAAAAAATATTAAAAAAAAAAAAAAGGAAATGAAAACTTCAGGGGCACCTGGATGGCTTAGTCAGTTAAGCGTCCGACTCTTGATATCAGGCCATGATCCCAGGGTCATGGGATCGAGCCCTGGGCTGAGTTTTGTGCTGAGCATGGAGCCTGTTTGCGATTCTCTCTCTCTCCCTCTGCCCCTCTCCCCAGTTCATGCTCTCTCTCTCTGTCTAAAACAAAGTAAAATTAAAAGGGGCGCCTGGGTGGCTCAATCGGTTAAGCATACAAGTAGTTTTGCCTCAGGTCATGATATCGCAGTTTATGAGTTCGAGCCCTGCCGTCAGGCTCTGTGCTATCGGCTTGGGATTTTTTTTTCTCTCTGTCTCTCCAACAAAAATAAATAAATAAACATAAATTTTTCTTTTTAAATGAAAACTTTATTTTTAAAGATCTATGTTTTTTTCTATTGTGTATAGTGGAGGACAGTTTGATTTCAGAAAACCAGAACATGCATTTTTTCTTAATAGAAGGTATTAAAAGGAATTATTATGTGTATGTATCTGAGGAACATTTATAGAAACACTTGTCATACCGATTAGTGCAGGGACACTAGTTTCATCCAGCCTCATGGCGGTATTATACCAATTCAATGCCTCTTTCACTTTTCCTTGTAAAAGCATTTGGTATCCAAGTTCTGTAGCAAATTCTGATTGCTGAGGGATTAAATCAAAAGCTTTTTCTAGTAATGTCTGAATTTTTTGAAGAATGAGTTGACTTCGTCCACACTAAATAAAAAAAAAAAATTTAGACTAGACGTCAAACACTTAAACTCAGGTGAGAGGATTCTTTTTTTCTAAAAATGCCAATTATTTGTACTTCATAGAAATAGAAGAAAAAATTGATTTAATAACCAAAGAAAAATAAAACTTCTCTATTTACTACCCGGACGGTGCAGCAAGAAAGAGTTTACATCCAATCAGAACTCAAAATCCTAATGAGCAGTGCTTTTAAACAACAGCTTCTTGGAAAGTGTCCTCTAATGATGCTGCGTAAGTGTATATTTTAGGACTGTTTTCGAACTGTCTTGTGATTGTGTTACAAATTAGATGAGGACATTATTACCTTAAGGTTCCATATATGTACATGTGCATATATACATTTTTTATCAAATCAAAACCTAGGACAAGGACTTGCTTTCCCAAGGAGAAGGTATACCACCACGGCAAATATCTTATTTTATAATATCATCTCATTTTATAAAAAAATGTGTTTATGTACACAGAAAGAATAAACACTTTAATGTTAAACATGCTAAGCGTTTAGTGGTGAGATTAGTATTTTTACTTTCTTCTTTATATTTTCTCCTAATTTATTTTTTTAATGGGAAAAAGGTAGTGCATATATACATATATATATATTTTTTAATATAATTTATTGTCAAGTTAGCTAACATACAGTGTATCCAGCGTGCTCTTGCCTTTGGGAGTAGATTCCCATGATTCATCACTCACCTACAATACCCAGGGCTCATCCCAACAAGTGTCCTCCTCAGTGCCCATCACCCATTAACCTGCAGTTTGTTCTCTATATTTAAGAGTCTCTTATGGTTTCAGGGAGAATATTTTAAAAGATCATGCATTTGGGCACAGCTGTGTGACTCAGTTGGTTAAGAATCTGACTCTTGATGTTGACTCAAGTCAGGATCTCCCAGTTCATGGAATCGAGCCCTGCATTAGGCTCCAAGCTGACAGGACAGAACCTACCTGGGATTCTCTCTCCCTCTCTCTCTGCCCAGCCTCTGTTCATGCCCACCAATACTCACACTTTCTCTCTCTCTCTCAAAAATAAACTTAAAAAATAAAAAAAAGATCACGCATTAGAATCTTTGTTACAAAAGCTTCAAAAATAGTTCAAGAAATGGCTACTCTACTAAAATAAGTGTATAATGTTTTAACATAATAACTTAAAAAAAGTTTATTTATTTATGTTAAAGAGAGAGAGAGAGAGAGAGAGATTGATCACAAGCAGGGGATGGGCAGAGACAGAGAGGGAGAAAGAGACTCCCAAGCCTTCTGTTCTGCCAGCATGGAGCCAGATGTGGGGCTCCAACTCATGATCCTGAGATCATGACCTAAGCTAAAATCAAGAGCCAGGACACTCAACTGACTGAGCCACCCAGGTGCCCCTACCACAATAACACTGAAGAGTAAAATACTAAACTGATTGAATTTTTGTAAGCTTAATTAAAAACTAATAAAAATAAATTATCTGACAATAAAGTAAATAAAAAAAGGTAAATATCTTCCTTAACTCAAACCTTTGTAATAGCAGGGAGTTTTTTCCTCTAAATTTCACACAATCTGACAATCTGTTTTTTAACAAAAGATTTCAGTTTCTTCGTGTCATTTAACAATTGTTACCCTGGATTTTTTCTTTCAATTTCTTATCTATTATTTCATCTACTTATGTGTACCGTTTTCCTTATTTCTTTCCTAGTTTAATTAACTTTTCGATCCTCTCATTCCTTCTATTGATTTTGAGATTCTGCTGTATTTTTCTATTCCATTCTTCTTACTGGATGTTGTAATAAAAAACATTTCTTTACTGTTATTAAAAAAAAAGATCCCAAACATATCCCCCACCAAATTGTCTCCTGCCCATGTTAAAAGTTTTTTCCAAATACAATTGACCGTTACATAACGTGGGGGGTAGGGTGCTGGCCCCCCACCCTCACTGCACAGTTGAAAAGCTACATATAATTTTTGATTCTCCAAATACTTAACTACTAATATCCTGACTGACCACACCTTATCGATAACATAGTCTATTAACACATATTTTGTACATTATATGTATTATACACTGTATTCTTGTAATAAAGCTAAGGAAAATTTTATTTAAAAAAATCACAATAATAAGGAAACAACATTTACAGTACAATACTGTATTGATTGAAAACAGCTGCAGTAAGTAGACTCATGTAGTTTAAACCCATGTCGGCCAAGAGTCAACTGTAGTTTTAAAAAACAAAGAATAACTGTAATCATAAATCCTATTATCTGATTAAAATACATGATTTCCCCTTTCCTTTGGAATTTACCACTTCCCTATCCTTAAAGGCTTAACAAAGCCTACTTCCATGAAGCCTCTCTGATGTCTTTTTATGGTTGGTTAGAAATCGTGTATCTCCTCTGAACTGATTTTCTTAGGAATGTATCACATATTCATATATGTAGAGTATTTTCATTCTAGTCCATATGTTCTTTGGTGCCTCAACCTGTGTGACTTATTTTATATTCCCGGCTACAGATACACAGCTCTGGTACATAGCAGGCACTCTTACAGTTCTGCTGAAGGCTTTTGTGATCTTATAAAAAAGTTGAGCATTTTGTGGTTCCGTGGCATCCAATGCATTTTCTAAGTTTTCCAGCTTGCTGGCAGCCTAAAACAAAAGTATCCAGTATAATTTTAAAATAAACAAAGAAAAAAAATACATGACATCTACATGAATAAATATTATCATTAATATTTAAAAAATGTTTGCTTTTGCACATTCCCTCTTGGCTCCAGTGAAATCATCTATGTTGCAAAATGTATTAAAAATTAATTTATTTTTTTATTTTTTAAATTTTTTTGATGTTTGTTTATTCTTGAGAGAGACAGAGCATGAGCGGGGCGGGGGGGCTGGGGGGAGGGCAGAAAGAAAGAGAGGGACACACAATCCAAAGCAGGCTCCAGGCTGTCAGCACAGAGCCCAAGGCGGGGCACGAACCCACCAACTGCAAGATCATGACCTGAGTCAAAGTTGGATGCTTAACAGACTGAGCCATCTGGGCACCCAAAAAATTCTTTTAAAAGGCTCAAGAATTATGAATAAAGAATTGAGTTTTAAAATGTGTTTTTAAAATATCTGTTATTGAATGGATATCTTTGGGTAGGTAACGATACCCATAATATTCAATTAACTGTATATGCCAAGCTCTCTATCCAATAATTAATTCATGACACACATGAGATATGAGTAACAACATAAGTATAAACATTACTATTATAGGATATCAGACTTTGAATTACTTACATAGTCTGGTTTATATTTAAAATATTCTCTGGATTAGAAAAATCACTAAGACACTTATTGTAAGTAAGTAATACCAAAATTCTTCTGGTATTTACTGAAAAACTTATTAGTTGCTGACACATTAACTGATTTAACCAGACTAAACACAATCTACTACTTGTTATAATACTATTTTATAATACAATTTGCTTCAGACTGGATTTTGGCATTCCATAATCCAGTATATCATCAATGTGCTCATTACTAGAGAAACATGCACCTTATTATACAGTCCAACAGGATTTCATCCTAAGCCCATTAAAATAATGCAAACACAGTTAAATTGTAAAAATACTATGGATTATATTTTGTACATATATTCTTCCATACCTAGCACCACCAGTTACATTAATCATGTGTAATACTGTATTGGAGTTTTGTGTGGAAAACCACATATACTATAATTAATGATTTAAGAAATCTTCAAGGTATTTCAACTATATAATATTTTTGCTTTACTAGTTGATTTAAGAAGCTCATCTCTTTGTTAAGGTGTATTTCTAGGAATCAAGTAAAAACTACCATGTGATACATTCTAAAAGGACTTTTGAAGGCTCTTAGATATGCACGTATGTGTGTGTAACTATATATTTTTTAATACAGGAAACTCAAATAGTACAATGCAACTTACCTTCTCTGTGTCCCCCTCCCTACACAGATAGTAAAGAGCCAGCATTCTTAGCGCTTCCACATTGTGATTATCTTGAAGCATTAACCTGCAGGAAAACATTTCACTTAATGTTGAAATAAACTTAATGTGCTTTCTTCTGCTTGAAGGTTTAAAAAGTCAGTTTGCTGGTCTGACTGTTCCATGGTCTAAGTAAGAATTTTAAGTAGTAAAATAAAATCTCCTTTCTGAAAATTATCAACCTCATTATTTACGCTAAAAATATCTCTGACTCTTAGTCTAAATATGTTTTAAAAAGATATGAATAGATTGTAACAGTCTCATTAAATTCTTTGGCAACCCTAAATAAAGTATTAGTTAACCATACATAACAGTATATTAAAAGAATAATTCACCTTGACCAGGAAGATTTATTACAAGAATTTCAGGAATGAAAAGTTTGGTTAAATGTTTAAAAATCTCTTAATGTAATTCACAACATTAAAACAGATTCCTATGTGACAAAAACAAATAAGAAAATGTATGGAAAAATATCTGATTACTAATAGTAACAACGCCCCTTATCCCAAAAAAGATATAAACTTAGTAAAAAATATGCAAAAGCTATATAAATTCCCATAACTTTGCTCAAGGACATTTAAAAAATAAATGAACAAATGGGTAATAATATGTTAGGTTTCTTATTATGGATGATAATTATTATGGATGATAATTATTATGTATGATATTATGGATAAAATTGAATTACTATCTTCAAATTACTACCTTCCAAGAATACGTGCCTTCTGCCACAAAAGTGCGCAGTTCTTCCTATAAATGCTGACATGTACTTTACTGCTTCTTGGCTGTGGACATGGGCATTTTCCTTATGCTGGTCAATGGAGTGTGAACGGGACTGGCAGTGTGCCACACTGAAGTTTCAGAGACACTGGATACTTCCGCCTGTCCCCTGGCATCTCTTCTATCACCATGAGAAGAGCTTCCTCTAGGTAGCCACTGCTCTCTAGCTTGAACCCAAAGAACACCCTTACAGCTGACCAGCGACCAAACTGCAATGAGGTGCCACGCCACCCAGATGGATCTAAAATCTGAAGCAGAACACCAGACGCGCCGGGAGGAGGTCAGCCGACCCTAGATGATCTCTACCAAAGAGGGAAAGGAAGGCTTACTTTTGTAAGCCCTGAGATTTGTAGCTGTTTGCTATGCCCCAAGAGTCGCCACGTGATAATACTCATTTTTGGTCAAAAAGATTTTTCCCCCTAAATAATCTATAGATTCAATGTATTTCAAACCAAACTCTTAGAAGGTTTCTTTTTGTTTAACTTGGTAAGTTAATTCTGACAGTCGATTCCAAAAGAGCCAAGAAAACTATCAAAAAAGAAACATGACGGAAAACTTGCCCTAAAATATATAGAAATATAGGGACGAATGGAAAAAAAAATGGCCAGTCATTATACAGGGGAAAAATAGCTTTAGCATTATGAAGATGCTCAATCTCAACTTAATCAAAGAAATGAAAATAAAAATAAGGTTTTATTCTACCAGATTCTACCACTTTTATTCTACCAGATTGTTAAAACCACTATACTAATAGCCAGAACTGACAAGGATAGGGGAGGAGCATTCCAGAGACTACTCATGGGAGTATAAATTAGTATAACTTCTTAGAAGAACAATTTGGTAGTGTCTTCCAAAATTTGAAACATCCATATCCGAGGTAGAGCCTGCAATCTGTCTCCTCAAATCCATTCTCTCCTCATTTGCTGGGGCACGCAGCTAGCTGACATGTTCCTGCTACCTTTGCAATTAGATGTAGCCCATGGGAGAGAGCCCAGTTCTGAGCCTGGGCTTTAAAGGAAAGTGGAATGATTCCGTCATGCTCTTACCCTTTCTATCAGCTGGATACCAATGTCATGAGGTTTTAGGACCACAGAGTTGCAATACGGAAAGAAACTAGGTCCCTGAATGACAGTGTGGAGGGAGCTGCCTGACCAAAAGTCACGCCCACTCAAAACATTTACATGTGACAAGAAAAAATATTCTATTATGTGTTTAGATCTATTTTACAGGAGCTCAGCCTACCCTAACAAATATGCTTCCCTTTAATGCAGTAATCCCTCATTTGAGAAACAATCGTCTAGAAAAATACCTATATGTGTAAAAAGGTGTGTGTGTGTGTGTGTGTGTGTGTGTGTGTGTGTACCCCTAAATGGCTATCAATGGGGAAAGATCGACTACTGACATGTTTACTTTATGAATGTTTCCTTTGTTAAAAAATAATTATGTATATCTATGTGAATGGATATAAAAGAATGTCCCCCAAATACAAAGAAAAGAAAAATCAAGTTTAAAAAGTATATAGTCTATTTTTTATTTTACAAATATCCCAAATATATATATATATTTAATATACTATATTGATACTCCACTTCACCGCCTCCCACTCGTACGCAGTGCCTAGAAAAGAAATCTAGAAAAATATAAACATCAAAGAGTTACTAATGCCCAAATTGTGAACTTCAAATATAATTTCCCACTAAAAGGGATTATATTGCACTCCACAACAGTTAATTCCCGTTTAGGGCAGTAAATACACAAAATGACCCTAGTGTATCTTGCTATACACCACAGAGCAAGGAAATTATTGAAGACTACTAACCTAAGAACTAACTTGCAGAGGCTATTAACAGCCAATGATGAGACAATATGAGCAACTATAATAACCAAAATGGTTAGAAACACACAAGTTTAATCTATGTCATATAAACCAACCCAAATTGCTAATCAATCACCATTTGGGGATGCTGGGGAACTTTCTAATTTTTTTTGGTTTTTTGAAATCCAGAAATAAAAGATCAAGTATTTATCCAACTTTTCTTATATGAACTATACCACTGGATAACCGACCAGTAGATTAGGGTTTTTTTTAATAGTACTCCAGCTAAGAAATGAGGAATGATATAACCATATTGTAATTCTAAACACCTGGAGCACAGATTTCTGGTATTACCACAAAAAGACAGCAGGCGATTATGTCCCTTTGATAAAAGAACACATCACCACTTATGAAGTAACTGCAAAAAAAAAAAAAACAACAAAACAAAACAAAACAAAAAAAACAACTGAACATGTACCTAACCAAGCCTCTATATCCAGTGCCAAATTATAGGAAATTCAGAGGATAAGCAACAGTATATGATATGCAATCAATAAAATTCTTATGGAAAACTTACAGGATAAAAGACTGGCTTCTTTATCTTAAACATCAAGAAAAAGAGGTAGGAGAAGTAGGAGATTGGTAGAGGGAGAAAGAAGGAAAATGAGGGAGGTGAGGAGAGAGAGAACCCTCCGATGACTTCATACTTCAGAAGAAAAATCCAAATCCTCGAGATGACCCATAAGACCAATTATATCCTGGCTCCCCTGCTCCCTCCCACCCTTCTGCTCTGACTTCACTGCCTGCTCATCTTACCCCCGCCACCACTCCTTGAAAACGCGACACACACTCTTGCCTCAAGCTTTTGCACTTGCTTTTCCTACTTTCTGCAAAGTCTTCTCCCAGATATCTGCATGCTTGCTCAAATTGTTCAAATGTCATCTGCTCAGTGATGCCTTCCCTGACCATCCCATAAAATGGAATCCCTCCTCCCACTCCCTACTTCACTTTCCAGCTTTATCTTTTTTCCACAGCACTTAAAACTTTCTAATATACTGCGTAACCTTTTACTTGTTCTGCTTATTATATGCTTCCTCTCATTTGAGTATAAGCTTCACAAGAGCTGGGAGATTTGCATAAGAGTATCTGTCTTAGAACAGCTATTCAGATATTTACATAAATCAATAAATTCAGTTTAAAAACAGTGCAATGTTAAGTTCTCTTTTAATTCTATATTGTTTGAAAAAAATCAAATTAAAAAATCTTATGATAGGGATGCCTGGGTGGCTCAGTTGGTTAAGGCTCTGACTCTTGATTTTGCCTCATGCCCATGATCTTGCAGTTCGTGGGATTGAGCCCCATGTCAGGCTTCGTGCTGAGAGCATGTTTCCTCTCTCCCTCTCTCTCTGCCCATCCCCTGCTCATTCTCTCTTTCTCAAAATAAGTAAATAAACTTAAATAAAAATAAAAAAAATCTTATAATTAAAGAATAGATTTTTTTTCTTGAAATTATAACCAGATCCAAAGGTACTTGTATTATCTTTTTTTACTTAACCTCTGTGCTGTTTCAATAGTCTGCTCCCAATCCTGTAAGGCAAGTTGTAGTTTCATTTTCTTTATAAAAGCAGGAAGGAAACTCGGAAAGTTCACTATTATCTGGTTCACGGTATCCAGAGCACCTGAATAATTCTGGCGCATCTCAAGGCATTGTGCCTAGTAGGAGAAAAAAAGTGACATCAAAACTGTGGTCATACATACTGAGGTTCTCACCACAGTTGTCCTGGAGAGGTAGGATACTAGCGTTTAACATTTTCTGTGTTTTTGTTTTCTGTCTTTCTGTAAGGAATACTTAGGACTTTTATAATGAGAAATCCAAAATAAGTTTTTAACAAAACAAAAATTTTAAAACATCACAGAACAGTAAAAATATTATATGTAAGTGACTGTGTTATAAAATCCACTTTTAAATAACTAGAACTTTCTTTTAGAATATTTAGAATAAATATTTCCAAGATATTTGCAAATAACATCTAAAATGAAGAGATTTCAGAGGCGCCTGGGTGACTCAGTCAGTTGGGTGTCCGACCTCAGTTCAGGTCATGATCTCACGGTTCCTGGGTTGGAGCCCCACATTGGGCTCTGTGTTGACAGTTCAGAGCCTGGAGTCTGCTTCGGATTCTGTGTGTCCCTCTATCTCTGCTCCTCCCCTGCTAATCTTCTGTCTCTCTCTCTTAAAACTGAATAAACGTTAAAAAAAATTTTTTTTAAATAAATAAAATAAAATGAAGGAATTTTGTATCTTTTTTAAAAACAATTACTTTCAGGCTGGAACAACCAGCTGGATCTGTCCATAGAACATGCAACTCTTGATCTCAGGGTTGTAAGTTCAAGTTCCACACTAGGTGTAGAGATTACTTAAAAATAAAATCTTAAAAAAAATAAATTAGGGGCACCTGGGTGGCTTATTGGTTTGGCATATGACTTAATATCAGCTCAGGTCATGATATCACAATTGTGAGATTGAGCCCTGCACCAGGCTCGGTACTGACAGCACAGAAGCTGCTTGGGATTCTCTCTCTCCCTCTCTCTCTGCCCTTCCCTCGCTCGCACGTACTCTCACCAAATAAATAAACTTAAAAAACTAAATTAAAAATAAGTAACTTTCACATTAAAGAAGGTTAAGACTTTAAGAAATAAGCAAAGTTCAAACAACTCCCTCTACCTTAACATTTTCACTTCTAGGATATATCTTAATGAAATAATTGAACAAGACCACAGGAAAAAATACAGATTATATTTATGGCAGATTTATAGTAGAAAAAAATAATCCAAAATGTCCATTCGGGATTAAACTATAGCATAGCTATTTAATCAAATTTAAGGTAGCCATTAAAAGTCATTATGTAGATTTATAGATCTATGTTTAATGACATAAAGAGATGTCATCCGTAGTATAATAGTTTAACTGGTTATCCTCAGTGGTGATACCTATTCTTACTCGCGGTATTCTTGCATTCTGTACAGTACCCATGTATTACTTTCATACGAAAACTAAAGCTAGAGAGTTAGCACTTTACGAGCAGACATTAGGCATATTCACTACATATGAGATTTTTAAAAATTTGCTTCTGATCTCCTATAGGAATAAACTTAGTCCTGAAATATCTCAGTTCAAAATGAGTGTCCAGTCTCGATAGATGTACAGTAGAATTACGATATAATCCTGAAACCGGTTTGAGATTATATTCTCACCTATAGTCCCAATAATTCCCATATAATTCAAGTCTGAGAACCATCCGAACATGCTACTATGTCAAATAAATTATTATTAAAATTTCTGAATAGCTGATAATAATGCATAAATTTTAATGTAGAGAATGTTTTCAAATTATATATACCCTTGGAATTTGCCTAAATAGCTGGTAATGTAAAAAAAGAAAATCCTATTAATGGACCACATCTGTTACTTCCTTAGACCATCACCTCCCATGTGATGCCACGTAACAAACAAAATGAAATTTGCTGTGTATTTGGTTCATATCATTCCTAGTTGGAATTAGGCTAATGCAAACATCCTCTACTGAATTAACTGAAAAATAAATACATAATTGTAATGGGTTGTATCAAAAAAAGAATTTAAACAAATCTTTAGAACTGGGGGAAAAAGGTTAAACTGCTTGTATTAACACCTGAAGTAGCTCTAGACCTTAGCAAATTATCAACTAGCTTTTATTTTTATTATTTTTTTTTGAGAGAGAGAGCATGAGTGCAAGCAGGGGAGGGACAGAGGAAGAGAGAATCTCAAGCAGGCTTCATGCCCAGCACAGAGCACAAAGAGCTCCATCTCAGGACCGTGAGATCATGACCTAACCTGAAATCCAGAGTCAGACGCTTAACCGACTGAGCCACCCCGGTCCCTCTCAACCAGCTTTTAAGAAAGGGTGGACTTGAAATGATCAAGAAAAAAATTTTCAAAAGCTTGATAATTGCTCAATTCCCCTAGCAGTGCCATTAGGTAAAACTGGAGCGCAGTCGGTGCAAATACTAGTTGCAGCAGAGATGAATATCCAAACAAGCTCACTAGCCACAGAAACAGACAAGAGCCACGAGGGGATATTAACAACAGCCAGGACATTAATAATCCTCTTTTCTTTTTTACCCCACAAATTACTGCTTATCTAACAGACTGTTTTCCTAACATATAAATTTAATTTCCTTTTGCTGAATCAAAATTTTTAAATATTTTAAGACATCCAGAAGGCATCAACGGAACTGAAGAAAGGACCAAATTATACGTTTCTACCCACCCATGATTTCTAATGACTCATCCCTCACAATGTAAGTCAGGTCATGTTGTTTCTCTTACCTTTGGCTGCCCATCCCTCTGGTTCAAAGTAAAAAGCTAAAGGGCTTTACACAATCAGCCATAGCTCTCCTCATCTCTCCCACACCCACCTCCCCATCACACACACCTTCTTTCTCTCTAGCTTCCACTTCTACCCTCCGCTTAGCTCATTCCACTTTTGTCTCCTGGCCTCCCAGCAATGCCCTGAACATGCCTTAAAGTATTTCAGCTTCTTGTCTCCTCTGTTTATGATGCCTTCCCCCAGGTGCCCACAGAGCTGTAACTCTCACCTCCTATAGGTCTTTGTTCAAATGTCACTTCTCTGACCAAATCATTTAAAACTGTAGGTTCATACCCCAGCTCTCTTCTCTCTCTTTATCTGATTTACTTATTTTCCATTGCACTTACTACCTTCCAATATACTATGTAGTTTAATTACTTATTTTGTTTTTTTTTCTGTCGCCAACAATAGAGTATAAGCTCCATAAGAGCAAGAGGTTTTATTCTGCTCAGGGTCTACAGGGACGCCTTGCACATATTAGACAAACTATAAATGTCTGGGAAATAAGCAATATAGGAACAACTGGCACCACCACCACCACCACCACCACAAAAACAATTAAAACCAATCAGGATTCAGGAATTTGGTAAGGAAATACATTTCTCTAGTTTGTAGTTCACTGCTCTATACAAATAAAATGCAGGTTCCTCCTGTAGTTGAGAGCTGATAAAAGTACCAAGATAATTATTATCTTTTTTTGAGCTACTCAGTTTTGTTGGGTTTCAAATATATATATTATGAATAAATTTTAAAATATGATTTCTTTACCCTAACTCCAACTCACCTTACCCAGCAGGGCAAAAATATCATTTCCATCTTGTAGTCCCTCTTCAAAATATCTTAGTGCTTTTTTAGTGTAAGGTTCTCTTCCTCTTGTGATATCAAGCCATGCTCTCAAAATCTGTCCCTGTAGAAGGAAAAATTCTAATCATACTTCCATTTTATTGGAAACAAAAGAAATAAATGTTGATGAAAGCAGTAAAACTAACGTCCTTTTTTGTAATTAGCAACAACAATCACTCTGTCAAAAACTGTTAGGAAATAAAACGGTGTTCAATAAAACTGGTTCAAACCTTTTCCAGTCTAGAGTTTGGGGAGCTAAAGCCCTTAAGAGTATGTATGTATAGTATGTATGTAATCTAGCCCTTAAGATTGTGTATTTTAGCCCTTAAGATTATGATGTGTCCAATATTGAGAAACTTGTCATATATTCCATTAATACTAAATAACCAGTAGTCTTATCTGGAACTTTGCTAGTAAATTATTATTAAAAATTGTTAAGCATTAATTCAATACATAAACAAGAATTTGTTACCTCCTTTCTGGGCACAGACCAAATGAACTAAGATAGAAAAAGAGAAGTGTCTTGCTGCGTATATACATATATTAAAAGTTAAGATAACCTGGCAACTATCTTAATCCTTGTAACTAGTCCAGTGAATTTCAAATGAAAGGATAAATGGCCTCAGAAGTTAAAGACTGAAGAAGTCACAGATGCTAACTTTCAGAAGTGTTAGTGAGCCAATGGGTTATAAGGCTTATAGAATTAAAAAGAAGATGGCTACAGGTTACTTTCCTCTTCGATGTCAAATAAAAAATTGTGAAATCTGTTTTTCTAACAAAAAATTTCTAGGGGCACCTGGTTGGCTCGGTTGGAAAGCATGTGACGCATGATCTTGGGGTTGTGAGTTCAAGCCTAACCTTGGGTGTAGAGATTACTTAAAAATAAAGTCTTTAAACAAAATTTTTCTAGGTTAATTCATAAACTTATAAATCTTTAAGATTATATTCACCTCCCTGTATTTCACCTGAAAAGGCAGATATGAATACTAAATGCTATTTCCACTCACTAGATCAATGCCTGTATTTGAATCACTTCGACTATTATTTTTGTGTGGATGATTCTCAACCTTTATTTCTAGTCCAATACCTCTTTCTAAACTTTTCCAAAGAGCTCATCTACTATCTCCATCTTTATTCCACCAGAGACGGAAACATAGTATGTCTGGACCAAATACATTACCCTCTCCGAGATTACCTTCTCGTCCCAACATACTCTCTGTTCATGTTAACTGGGATCTGAACTCTCCAGACTTAAGACCTCAGAGAGACATCCTTGGTATCTGACACCTCAAAATCTTGCCCCTAATAATTTTAGTCATTGCTAATTTTTTCAAGTCCTGTTGTTAAAAAATTTTCATACTTAGCCTTTATATCTTAAGAATGACATAAACTATACAACTGTAGTATGCATTACAGTGGTCATATGTGGTACAATATTTTAGTGTAGGCCCTCAAAACCTTCTGCTGGAAAGTATGGACTACCATTTTGGGGCAGCATTCTAGTCTCTCCTTTGGCCAGTTCATCCAATAAATCATACTTAAATCAGTCTTCAGAATTTGCACTCTAATAGCACAATTAAAAACCTCAATGACCTCTCTGTGCCTATTAAATTACATAGAAATACTTGTAGCTAGCTGCTGAGGCCCTTCAATTTGTCCCAACCCACCTCTCTAAGCTTCTCTTTCACCCTCTTTATCTATACACCCAGTGTTTCCGTCAAAAGTGGGCTTCTTACTGTACACAGAACCAACACGTCTCCTTGTTTTTCTCATTTCCATTTATTATTTCCCACCTTGGGAGTATTTGTTTCTCTTCTCCATCATCTTCGCACGTGGAAGCTGTACCCATGTTCCAGGTTTTACCTCAAATGTTACTTCCTTCAAGAAATTCTTCCTCATTCTCCTAACATTTATAGATGTGATCTCTCCTTAAGTACTTAAAATACTAGCCTAGCACAAAGTAGGGAGCAAGCACTGTTAATTACTATTTTCCTGAATACTTTAATCGCATGTCTCTCATACCATTTATAAACGTTCTCAGTATTAGCTGGGGATGTGCTCTATGACACTACTAGATTGACCCATCCATGTAAGTAAAGTTTATGTACTCCTGATCTTTGTATTATTAACAACACAGACAACGGTATTTCGTATCTAGAGCAGTTCAATAAGGAGAGTGAGAGAGAAGCATAGTGATAAGGAAGAAAGGAAGGGAAAGAACCAGGGATGGATAAAAATAAACAACCTTAGGCAACCACAATTTTACAAAATAATAAAATATTAAGATAAAGCTGGTATTTATAAATTGAGATTAGAGTCGAACAAAGACTACTACTGAATATATAAGCTTCCTTAATTGTATCTGTTTCAAGATAAGAAGGCCAGCTACCTCTTTACTGCAATTTGACATTTTGATCATCCTGTCAATATATTCTCTCGCCTTATCATGACGACCAATGTGCCATAAAAATAAGCCTGCGTGGTACAGAGCTTTCGGCCCAGCTCCTTTACGCTGCTCCTTCACTCTGGCATCTGACTCCAGAATAGCTTCTTTATCTAGGAGGGGAAAAAAGACATTAAAGAACAATTAAATTCTAGATCAAGCATTCATAATCAGTCAGATGATTAACAAAGCACAGAATATAGTTCTCTCTATAGCACCAATGTCTAACAGAAATAAAATATAAATCACATGTGCAATTTAAAATTTTCTAGTAGCTATATCAAAAAGTAAAAAGAAACAAGTAAAATTGGTTTTGTTAATATATTTTATTTAACCTAATTTATCCAAGTTATCATTCCAGCGCCAATGTGAAAATTATTGAGATACTTTTTTCTTATTAAATTTTAAAAATCCGATATGTATTTTATGCAAAGTACATCTCAGTTATAATGCTGAATTTCCTTCAAAAATACCTGATTTGTACTTAGATTCCTTAAAATTTATAGTGAAAACAGCAGATTTATATATTCATTGTTCCAAACATTACTTTTCTAATAACTGAATCAAATATCAGTTTTAAATTTAAAATTAATTAGAACTAAAGTTAATTTAAAGTTAACTGTGCACATAAAGTTAATTTAAAATTCGGGCGTTCTCAAATTAGATGCATTCCAGCACTCAAATAGCCACATGTGGTTAATGACTACTGTAACTACACACTACAGTTGTATAGTTTATGTCATTCTCAAGACATAGAGGCTAAATATGCAAATTTTTTTAACAACAGGACGTGAAAAAATTAGCAATGATTCTGAAATTATTACGGGCAAATCCAGGACTACTACTCAAATTATCCAACTCCCTAATCCAATTCTAAAATATGTAAACATTCCTGGCTGCTCTCATCGGTCAGGGAAAGGTAGTATAATTACCGTTATTTATATGGTTTCATACTGACTGCATGGCAGCTCCCTTAAAACGATGGTCTACCTCTAATAACTCTAACCGTTAAATCTATTATGTGTGTGCTTAGGACACAAATAATTCGATCCAAATCCTGAACTGAATTTGAATGTGGATCAACTATGCAATAAGGAGAAAGAAACGTCAAAGCTGAAGGCTGTGATTCTAACCGACTACCTTTCTGGAAATGGCTACCCAAAAAAGGTATTATGACTCTTCCTTTTATCTCTAATGATACCAACGTAAATTTAAATGTGGAACCACCAAGGTACAACTTTATGAGTTCATGAAACAAAACTGTTTCTGGAAGGCTACAGCTAGCCTGGCAAGAAGACCCTCTCACACACCCACTCGAACACCTACAGAAGTTTTCATTAAGTAGCCAGGTTATAGAGATGGAACTCTGTAGAAACAGAACTCATCAGGGCAGGGGCAGGATTTGTACTTTCCTGTCCAGATGTCCTTCAAGTCTCAACTGGGGCACCTGTTAGCTGTGACACCATCTGCACAAAGCTGGCTCTTACCGGCTATCAGCTCAAGTTCTTAATGGGCCATAGGCCTTTTATAATCAGGGCTTATGTCAGCATTCAGGAAGAATGGACATGTATAATCTAAGCCCTTCCTAGGCAACACAAATGGACATCTGGGCCCCTCCTGAGCTTAAGCCCACTCAGATTCATCTACGGTAGGAAGTAAAGTCTGCACTAGGGTGTTTCTAAACAGTATTTCTACCTCCATCCTTTTAGTGTCCTGGAAATCACATCTCCCAACAGAACCAACACTCTCGGGAACAACCAATTAAATGAAAACTTGATTATTAGTTGAAAATATTTTCTACTTTTTTTTTTAAATTTACTGACTACATCTCTCTATACAAGTTCTCTCCTCCACCTAAACACACTCCTGCCGGAGCACAGAGAAAGGAGATCCACACAAGAGCCTAATTTGAACCACTTCCAACATCTGCCCAGCGATTTACCTGGTATGACACTTATGTTTTATATTCAAATCCTACTTGTCCTTCAAAAACCAGATCAAGGCCCCATCTTACGCAAAGCGTTTGCAGTCTTCTTTTATGGATTAGTAATACATACCATTTTCGGTTAATTATGAACTCACTTGGTTTATTTCTCACAATTTTATCTAATACTATCATTAGAATTTAACCTTTATGGGTTTTAAACTTTCTTTTCTTAACTAGACTATAAACTTGATGTCGTAGGTCACTTCTTACTATTCTTTTGTATTCTCTAACTATATTTGGCACAGTCTCTTACAGAAAATAAGCTCTAGTCATTAGATTTGTTTACTTGTTAAACACATTAATGTTTTAAGTACATTTTTGATCTGTGCAAGTACATATAGGGTGAAGGAGATAAGTGATACTTTTGCTTCAGAAAAAAATTTTCTAATATTAAAAAAAGACATTCTGTGACATCTGGTTATTGTCTAATTATCTGAAACATGATGTTCACTTATAACGCTATTAGTTGTTACTGAATATATATGAAAAATACAATACTATTTCCTCTTTATTAACTATAATTATGATATTGTGCTTCAGCCATTAAGATCCACCATACACTGACAGTTCATATAATTTTAATTGTTGGCTTATGCATAAAGCTCTTCCTATAATCTAGTTATATCTCCCAACCTACTACTGGATAAATATATTTATAAAACAATAAAGATATTTACTGAATATCTTCTACGGAGTTAGCACCCCTCCCTGCCCTGCGGGGATGTGTATGGACCTTTGAGAAGCTTCAGATACAGTGGAAGAGAGAAGCTGCATGTAACTATAGATTTGCACATAACAAGCTATAAAGTTGGCTGCAATTTATGTGTAAACCTATTTTGAGCTGTTCTTTGTTTAATAATTGCTAATATACATTCAACTTTATATTATTTCGAATGATCCCTATATATTAATGAAACTTTTGCCCTAAGATGTAAGGAATAGGAAAGTGATAAAAGACACTTATTTCTTGTGGCTGATAAATCTATGACCTTGTCAGGAAAATAAAACAAATATGAAAAATAGTAACTATAGAAAATTACAATACAGACTATCACACTAAGTGCTACGGTAATTGAAAAAAATCAAAATGAACTGAGTAGAAAAAACTGTCCTGAGCATTGTACTTAAATACTATACCTGGATTAGGGCTCATTTTATGAGCATATATCAGTGCAATTAGAGAACAGAGTGATACATCTTGGTTACTTTTAATAGCCTCAAATTCCCGAAGAGCTTCTTGAGTTTTACCTGAAAATCAAAATTATAATGTGAAAAACTGTTCACAGTACAAAACAAGAATTTAAAACTTATGGAACATGTTTAATAATTAGTACATACCTTCCATTAATGAACCATAGGCATAATAAAACCTGAAGACTGGGTCGCTGCTGTACCTCTTAACTCCTTCACTGGCAATAAGTGACACATGATGGAAATACTTCTCCTGACAATAGTAATTAATCAAAGCCTAAAAGGAAACAGGACTAAATGTTAAAAGAGATTTTGGTGTTCTGAAATACCTTAAGAAGCAGATATTAATCTAAAATTTTGAATAATCTAAAATTAGATAATGTGGTTCTTTTTTCCTTCCAAGTTCCTGAAAACATTGTTAAAGGCTGGCACTTAAACAGTAAGGAATGCAAAACATAATGAACACAAAATTTTTGAAAAAACTCAATGTTTTCTAATAATGTCAATCTTTTTTTCTAAATTATTTGTTAACAACACTGAAATTAGGCTACTTTTGCCTCTTTCCTTTGCTCACATTTTCTTAAAGGTTTTAGAAAATGGGAAAACAGAGATGCCTGGGTGGCTCAGTTGGTTTAGCATCGAACTCTGGATTTGGGCTGGGGTTGTTCATGATCTCACGGTTCGTGAGTTTGAGCCCCACATAGGGCTCTGCACTGCTGACAGTAGGTAGCCTGCTTAGGATTCTCTCTCTCTCTTTTTTTCTCTCTCTGCCTTTCTCCCACTTGCAAGTGTGCTCGTGTGTGTGTGGGGGGGGGGGGGGAGCGTTCTCTCTCTCAAAATACATAAACTTAAAAAAAATAAAGCGTAAAAAAAAGAAAATGGGAAGACAGACAAAAACAGGACTAATAAGAGCCTTCCATTGCCAGACCACAGGATTCTTTTAAAAAATATCTTGCTTCTATTTTGTTTTTAGAGAATTACAGAGTAATGACAAATTGAATTCAGCAATTCATTGTCAAATGTTTTTTTTTTTTTTTCTGAGTTCTTCAACAAATAAGTAACAGTCAGTAAGAACAAATGATTTAAACTTTTTTAATGAAAATTACTACCTTCAAAAGCTTTTTGCAAAATTATATTCTTTGGATTTACTTGGCAGAAAACTACTACCCAGAGATACTAAGTTCTGATTAATTGGAGCTACACTTTACATGGGTCTCTCAGGATCGTATCTAAGGCTTAGTTAACCTAATCAAAGAAGGAAGCCATCTTCACTCTTTCTGTGGTGGACCTGATTCACCTCCATAAACCAGTCTGGACCGCACCATACTCATCTACTCTGACTCTGCAGTCCGTACAGCAGGAGGGAGAAATATGGATAAAATAGTAATTGATAAGATTGAAATATGAGTGTCTCGACTGTTTAAAAAAATTTTTTTAATGTTTTTTTGTTTTTTTAGGGAGAGACAGAGCATGAGTGGGGTAGGGGCACAGACAGGAAGGCACAGAATCCTAAGCAGGCTCCAGGTTCTGAGCTGTCAGCCCAGAGCCCGACGTGGGGCTCAAACCCACGAACCATGAGATCATGACCTGAGCTGAAGTCAGACACTTAGCCAACTGAGCTACCCAGGCGCCTCTCACTGCTATTTTTTTTTCAGTGTGTTTCTGAAAGGCCACAGTCCACATGCTTCTCTAGAGCAGTCAGGCAAACATTCCCTCGTAACTTTTACTCCGCTTCACTCCTGTGGTTACTGCTCTCTAGTTCCCAGTTACCACCACAGCACTCTTCAGAAAAGTCCACTTTTTCTCCAATGCCCTTCCCTAAGATTGCAGATGACCTCTTAGTTTGCCACAAGTAAGGACACTGTTAATATCATCTTACTTGACTTTTATTCAACATTTATTCAACTTCTATTCGACTAACGTCTATAATTTTCCTGGAAAGTATCATAAAAAGGACATGGATTTAAGGTGAAAAGCCCTGGTTTTAAATTTCTGGTCCATCTTACAGCACCTTAGTTTGCTCATTTGTAAAATGCCATTAATCATTTATAGACTGCTGTGAGGATTAATTACAGCATCATACTGTAAAACCCCTATTCTGAAAAAAGTAAGTTCCTCTGAGCCCCATAATGGATAAAATAAAAAAAAATGTAGTGTCCAGCCAAGACCTCTCCTCTAAGCTCCAGATTCATCCTTCCATTTGTCCCCGCGACCCAAGCCAGAAATCAAGTCATGACATCCTCCCTTCCAGTTTGCCCAGTCTCCCCAATTCCAACCAGTCAGGAGACTCTCCTGTTTCTCTAGTCTACTTCCTACTCTCATACCTATTACCACTCCTTGGTTTGTTCAGACCAATGAACGTTTACTGACTGCCTTCTAGTCCCAGGCACTGGGCTAATACTGTTAATATGAAGATGAAGAAGATATGGTTCCTGACCCGGAAAGGCTTAAAGTTTAACCTGAGGCTAGAATCTAAAACTAACAAATACAATGCAATAAACACAAGCAAGAAAAGAGCTTATAAAGTGCTTTAGGGATGTAGAAGAATGAGGTTGAGGTGCGGGACGACGGAAGAATAAAACTAAGGGAAAGACTCTTCAGGTGAACTTGAAAACTCTTTCTTGAATCACGCACTCCTTACTCCCTCCACACATACACACTCTCCTTATTTCCCCTTCGTGATCCTTGAGGAGGGTCGAGGAGTTAGCCAGGCAGAGGAACTACAAGGGAGATAAGAGATCAGCAGTGATACACAGGATGGCGAGGACTGAAAGTCACTCTATACTGTAGAGCAGGGATTGACAAACTGTGGCCTGCTGCGTTTGTATTTGTTTTGTTTTTGGTATGGTTAGCAAACTAAGAATGGTTTATACATTTTCAAATGGTTAAGGGGGGAAAAACGAAACAAAAGAAGAAAATATTCATAACATGTAAAAATGCTAAGAAATTCAAATTTTAGTGTCCATAAATAAAGTTTTATTGGAACAGGGCCATGCTCCCTCATTTGTTTAAGTATTGCCTATGGTCACTTTCAAGCTGCAATGGCGGATTAGACGCCGGGAGTCCCATGGCCTGTAAAGCCCAAGATATGTAGTATTTGACCCTTTAGAAAGAAAGTGTGCCATTCCCTGTTTTAGAGTCTTATGTTAAGATGCAGACTATAGGATGAGAGGGTTGGAAAGGTAGGGTCTAGCCAGGCCTCATATTAAGGGCTTGGATTTGCTCCTCTAGTCTAAGTGATGAAGAGCCAAATAACAGTATTTAGTATGAAAGTGTTTTACTGAAAAGTTCAAAGGACAAATTAAAGTTATGAAAAAAAATTAAGGAGGGGGGGAAGGCTTCAGAAAATAATGTAACTCAGGCAAAAAAGCAAAGACCCTCCAGGCACTCCCTATCACTGCCAAGCAGGTCTTTCACCACTTTTCACCATCCACCATACTACTTACTGTCTGACTGCCCCTACTCAAACGTAAGCTCTAAGACTGGGAGAGTTTTTCTTAGTTTTAACATTGCAGGACTTCTTATCGTCAGGGCTTAGAAAAGAGCCAGAAACAGAGGGGGTGCTAAATAAATATTTGATTATTTAAGGTTTTTGTCCAGCATTAGACGGTAAAATCTGTGAAGACAGGCGCTGTTCAGGTCTGCTCATCACTATCTCCAGCTTCCCGAGGACACACAGTGAGCCCTCCACCAAGATGTGCTGAACGAGTGCATCAGTGAACAGATGGGAGAAGATCATCATCCTACAAAGAAAACTTAATTCTCAAGCCTCGTGTCCCTGTTTTTAGATCATTTCTTCAGTGGCCCGTCACAAAACATTTGCTTTATAGATGAATCACTGATAAAGACGACCATCACCCCCGAATAAAGACTCCTCCATTTTCAAGCCTAAGACTTTGTTTTCATATAATCTTTCCGTGGTCCTGTTCTGTCCAATCGGTTTACTGACACTAGGTTGCTTAATTAAGTCCTTAAAAATCGCACCGGGAGGCGCAGTAGGTGTTATTCATCCACCAGGCTTCCGGAACAAACGGGATACAAAGTAAAAGTAAACACCCCAAACAGGGTGGGACAAGCACACTAACGGCAATTCGTTAGCAGCGTGGCTGCCCCGGACCTCAAGAGTCCAAAGCAGGGCCCATGGAGGCGGCCCAGGTGATACAGCTACAGGCCAGCACTGCCCGCTGGGGCGCCTGGCAAACCCGGGCAGCAGAGGCACAGCAGGATAACGACGCCCTCGCTAAATCCGCTCCTCCCCACGCCCCCCAGCCCCACGCCGCCCGCAGAGGCAGCTGGCGTCCAGGCCCCGCCCGCTCACCTTCAGCCCCTGCGAATCCATGGCCCTCGTCGGGGGGGCCGCGAGCCTCCAGGACGTGCGCCCGCCGCTGCCCAGCGGCGGAGGCAGGGGCTCAGAGTTCCGCGGCCCAGGCCCAAACCCCACCAAGCTCTTCTGGACAAGGCGGGAGGGGCGAGGCGGGGCCGCGCTGCCATTGGCTGCCGGCAGCAGGGGGCGGGCTCTCAACGCAGGGATTTGCGAGGAGGAGGTGCCGCGGGGAGGAGGTGCTGCGAGGACCTGGAGGAAGGACTGCGGTTGGGGAAGGGGGCGGCACCTGGTGGTGCGACCGGAGAGGATGGCGAAGGGGTCACGCGGGAGAACGGCCGTAGGAGGACGGCAGATTTGGAATGGCGGAATAAAGGAAATGGGGGAGGAAGTAGGAAAAAGCAATCTGTTGCCCATCACTGGCTACAAAGAAAGACACCATTTTCTGCACGTTTATGTAGAGGTCGGTTCCCGCAATGCGGCTCTTCTGAAGGCCGGACCAACGCAAAGAAAAACCTTTAACTTTTACTTGTAGTAATCGTATTATCGCCGCAAGGTGGCGCAGAAAAGTCACGGTTCTTAACAGAAAGCTCACCTTTACAGGCACTGGTGCAATCCCTTTTGTTGTTAGAAGGCGCATTAAATTAATCCTTTTTTTTTTAATCGGCTCTGATAATGATAGAGACTTTTTAAAAATATTTTACTTTAATGATACTGCTGATTTTAACCTGACAAAATTAATTCCTATCCAAGGGGCGCCCGGCTGTGATTCTTGCTTGGTCTTGGGGTCCTGAGTTCAAGCCCCATATTGGGTATACAGCTTATTAAAAAAAAATCAATTCCTATGTATTTTTTTAATGTTTGTACCCATCAGTCAACTCTGTCAGATGCTCATAGAGTTCTTCAGGTCAGAATTAAATTGAAATACAATGGATTAAGAGATTTCCTATTTCTGCTGAAAGATACTTTAAAAATAGTGGTAAAGATTTGAGGTTTAAATGTTCTTTGAAGAATACTTTTACGTGGATTCCAAATTTTCATCCCATTGTTAATTGTTTTACTTTAGTTGATATGCTTGGAAATTGCCCCGATAATCAGATTTTAAGTGTGTTGAGGAGGCAATGAAGGTTTGCTTTTTTCCATGCTAGTAGGTTAGGTAATGACAATCTAAAAGGAAAAAAAGTGGTTAGTTTCCCAGACTTCAAGGCTGGTAATATTTTTCATTCGCTTCCTTTTGAAGAGTGCTCCACTCAATAAGGTGCATATTGGTTTCATGAGGATTATTATTATTTTATTGTTTCCAACATTCATAGTCAGGCTAAACAGTTGTGATGATAGACGGCTTGTAACTGCTGGTCTGATTTTCAAAGCATGTGGCATAATCTGCACTTGGAAATACCACAAGCCATGGTCCACATCAAAGCCTATAATGAAGACATAAAATATATGATTGTCATAACTCATCTATTTAAAATTCTACAATTTGGGGCGCCTGGGAGGCTCAGTTAGTTAAGCGTCAGACTCCAGCTCAGGTCATGATCTCGCGGTTCGTGGGTTCGAGCCCCGCATGGGGCTCTGTCCTGACAGCTCAGAGCCAGGAGCCTGCTTCCAATTCTGTGTCTACCTCTCTCTCTGCTCCTCCTCTGCTCAATCTCTCCCTCTCTCTCCCCACCCCCCTCTCTCTCAAAATAAAATAAACTTAAATAAAATTAAATAAAAAGGAAAGAAAGAGCAACACTAATTAAAAAAATAAATAAAATAAAATTCTACAATTTGATTCATTTAAGTTCCGAAGAGGACAATAATGGTTAGGCACATGCCTTTTACATTTCTTTTGCTTAATAACACAATGGAGAAAGTTGAAGAAGTGATCTAATTGCTAGAAATGTATCATTTAGTCATTCGTTCATTCATGCACCAAACGTTTAATGAATGCCTATGACATCAAAATTCTTGTTCCCTCCCTTCTGTACTTTAAAGTCTAGTAGATGTAGACAGACATTGAATAGGTATTCACAAAAGGAAATGAAGAAATTACAAAGAGTGACAGCTTTAGTAGCTCTTTCAGGAAATGCAGTTAAACAAGCAACTGAATTGAATGGTCTCTTCCCAGTTGTAGGGATTAATGTATTAAGAATGAAGGGAAATTAATATCACTTGTTACAGTCCAGAGACAATTCCTACTCAATTCCTACAACTGACTTCTTTTTGACCATGGATTCTTTGTTTTTCTCTAAAAATACCCAAGCAGCTCAGATATCTGATGGCTGAAGACTTCCTGATAACAGAAAATTTGCTCCTTGCTTGCATATCAGATATAGGGGCTATTTCTACTCACATATCATTATGGAGACTTACCAGGAGAGTTATTTTTTGCTTGGTGTTCTTGATGGTATTTTGACATTTCATGTGCAAAAAGGAGAGAGAAGATACTGAAAAATATTTTTCAGAAAAGTATGGTATTTTGAAATAGAACTAATGAATTATTTAAATGTTTACAACCACCACATACAGAATATTTTCACGAGACGCTATTTTGTCTTTCTACTCCTTTCAAGAACCTGTATCTGGTTGATAAAGTAAGAACAAAGAATAGTGATAACTATTGCCTCAGCCTAGAATTTACTCACTTGGGTCCAAGTTCATATCTAAAAAATCTTACCTCACATCAGGCATCATCACTGCTGGCATCCTAGACACTCTATTATTTCTGGATGAGAGATAACCAGAGGTCTGTTCTGATTTTTATCCTAAGGCTGAGAAAAATCAGGCTTTAGCTCTCTAGGTGTCTGATTCCTGATAACTTTGTTTATGGCAGTGTGTGCTTCCAGGTAGTCACTAACATTCCTTAGAGGCGATACATGCTAATGTAAAATGTTGAGTCTGCAAAAATAAATCCGGAAACTGTGGCTTCATGCCCAGTACACATGAGGTCATAAAGGATGCTCTACTCTATTATGATGATCTTTGAGTATGTCTAACGTAATTTTCCTCACAGACCTCCCTTTCCCTGCCTTTCCCATCCTTCTCCCTCTTCCCCCTGCATCTGTTTCAGCCTCTGTATTAATAGCCACCGTGTGGTGCCTCTGCTCCACTGAATTGCTGCCCCCAGCTTGTCATTCCAATGTGCTTGCCCTAAATAGCTCTTATTCCTCCAGCTTGTCTTCTTTATCTTACAGGAAATTAGACCAGAAGCTCATAAGGGTGTCACCTACCCTGAGGCACATGGCTTTCCCTTCCATCCAGAAGCACCGGACTCTGTCTCCCTCAGGAAGAACACCTTTCCCATTCAGAGTGCTGCCTGGAACCAGAGCTTACGTTTCCCTCTGACAGCTGAGATTTTCTTTCTCACCCCAAAGTATCCAGGTTTTCTCGTCACACCCACCTCCTGGTTTCTCATTCACAGGGTCCTCCTCATCAGCCCTGCCTCTTATCTGAATTACCTGAATTGAAACAGCTGGAGCTCACATCTCAGCATCCCTGCTCATAAAACCATGTATAACTGAGCTTTAATTTGTGGAACTATATTTTTCCCCAAGTTTTTATTTTGAGAATTTCCAAACATGTAAAAAGTTGAACGATATAAGGTACACTCCTATACTCATCACCAGAAAACTTTTTTTTGAAATGCTATTTTGTATCGCTCTCCGTATTTTCCATTCTCTTTGATTTACTAGATGACTAGGCGTTGGTATTTTGTAGCAGAGTGGCAGCAAAAGTCTATAGAACTCTGCTCTCCAATAAAGTAGCCACTAGCCACATGAAGCTGTTTACATTACATGATGATTAGTTACGATAAAAATTAAATTCATAAGTTGCACTAGACACATTTCAAATGCTCAGTAGCCACCTGTGTGTGGTCAGCGCACATAGAGAGCAATTTCATCGTCTCGGGAAATTCTTTTTTACAGCACTTTCGAAGACTTTCAGAACTTTTCTAAAGTAAAAGGTCTTTTATAAAAGATCTGGGTTTCTTGGCGGGTGGAAGGGGCCAGAGAAGTGCCCCTGAGGCAAGAGAGGGAGAAGCACTTTCCAGAAACACAGACAGGGACAAAAGTCAACAAGGTCCTGTAATTTTAGGCATCCACCCCTGATCTGTGGCAGCGCACCCAGAGGGAAGTGAGGCCTCAGATAAATGGTTATATGGTGTGCCCAGTAGAGGTGATTCTGTAATACCGACCTCAGGGATCCTCTGTAGTTTCGACAATAAGGATGTCATCAGAAGCTGTCATGGACTGGAGGGTCAAGAAATTTCTCCCATTTTCTGAACACCATATGAGCCTCTTGGATTCTGGTTAAGTCCTGGGAGAGAATATTAATACCGAGTGAGAATTAATTTCCTGGCAATCCAATGAGACCGATGCTAAGCGTTGGATTTTATTAGATTTAAAAGAAGAAAAAGAAATAGAAATTTTTTTTGCAGACACACATGAGTTTTCAGACTAAATTTCAAGCCCATTAGAAAATAGTGAGGGGCGCCTGAGTGGCTCAGTTGGTTAAGTGTCCCACTTTGGCTCAGGTCGTGATCTCACAGCTCGTGAGTTCGAGCTCCATGTTGGGCTCTGTGCTGACAGCTCAGAGCCTGGAGCCAGATTTGGATTCTGTGTCTCCCTCTCTCTCTGCCCCTCCCCTACTCACACTCTGTCTCTTTCTTTCTCAAGAATAAATAAATATTTAAAAAAATTTAAAAAAAGAAAATAGTGAAAATCGTCTTTGGTAATTATTTTAAATACATACAAGTATTTAAATAGTGTATGGGTTTTTGGCCACTGGGGGACATTGTTGCCCCATGCATGAGCCAAGCAGTGATTCTTAAACTTGAGCATACATCAGGATTACCTGGAGGGCTTATTAACACACAGGTTGCTAGGTTGCCACCTGCAAAGATTCTAGTTCATGGCCTGGGACCCAAAAATATGAATTTCTAACACATTCTCAAGCGATGCTGATGCCACTGGTCTGGGGACCATGCTTTCAAAACAATTGCTTTGGTAAAAATTGTAAAATATGACATTAAGATTATTTATTGACCAAACTTGCTTCATCATTAGGGAATTACTAATGGATACAGAGAACGGTCTAGATACTAAAATAATAACTGGCCTTAGTCTAGCATAGGAATTTCGTGTGGTATTTCAGTAGTTAGTAAGAGCACTTTAGAAAGTCATAGTTTCCATATAGTTGAAGCTCATAATTCTGTATAGCGCAGTGGATGAAATGAAGTTTAAGACCAAAAAACTTCATGACTTCTGAGACTAAATTAGTTGAAGTCTAGACATAACTTGATCCCCAAACTATTGGTTTAGAGGATGCTCTCAAGATGCGTACCTGAATATAACAGACCCTAAAACCCAATAATTATTTCCAACTTGTAATCCAGACAATATCAAGGAGACTAGATGTGGCAGGATAATCCAGAGATAGATTCTGTTTCAGAGTTGCATTAGAGACTGGGACGTGAGCTCCTTCATGAAACACAGCCTTTCAGAGCAAAAAGAAAATCATTTTTTATGGGTTCCGAAGAACTGGTGACTTTCTGTAATGCTTGTATTTTTTTCTATCCCAAACAGTTACTGTACCAAAGTCAATGTGTAGATAGCACCTATCCCTTCTCATGAAAAAAATCCTTTGTGTATTGTCTAAAAAGTCTAGAAAACTAATGTAAGGTTTACTGAATTTACCATGTTAATTATGTTAGTTTATTGTTTTATGCTGCCAGAAGTTAGTTTTATTCTCCAAAAAATCATGTTTTGAAACCAGAATGGACATTGAAAATTCATGTCTTTTTAAACTCTTCATTTTGTAAATGAGAATCCAATGTTCAGGACAGTTAAATTATGAGTTGAAGGTGATGAGTCCAGATTTTACTGGAACAGTATTTCTGGTCTTCTGGAAAATGATTGATAAATAGGAGCTTAGGAAGTTTGAAAGGTCAAGTAAATATTTGGATCTAATGTTACATATAGTAATATGAAAAAATATGAACAAAGCTTTAGCAGTATTTGTCTTTGGGCTTCTCCTTTTCTACTATGTAAATTTTATAGTCTTGATTTTGTTACAATAATCACGTTTTGCTATTGTCATGAAAAATGGAGATAATTACTATTTCAGAAATAAATATTGCAATGCTTTTGAATATTTTAAAAGAAAAACTGCATTGTTGAATGAGATACCTTATTTTAAGTATAAATGTTCATAGATAATTAATTCAAATTACATTATTTATCATTCATAGGATACCCATCAATTGAATAGCATTATATGGGCTAATAGTATTTGCCATAACTCCTCATTATCATTGTCAAGTAGGCATTTTCTTTGAATAATAATGTGATGATATGTGGCTCCCATCATCTGAAATATGATATTGTTATGTATGCTGCTTTGTGTTGGGTTCACTGCAAAGAAAATGTATTATTGGCATTATGTTTTTGATCCTAAATTTCAAGATATTGTGAGAAGAGTTTTCAGTTTGCAATATCTATCTAAGTTGGTAGGTTATTAAAACCTCAATTTAAAAAAAAAAAAGTGCAGAGCTGGCACTATTCTATACCATGTGAGATGGGCATGGTTTCTGCCCTTACGTCGTAGAACTGTTTGTACTGTAAGAGATGTTGAGAAATGAAAAATTAAAGAGTGTCCTTTGACGGCCCCTTCTTCAAGGAGAAGCATCTCTACTTAACCCAATTGACTAATAGAAACACAGAAAATGTGGGTACGTGTGACCTACAAAATCCAATTTAGAAACCTATCCAACAGAGGGACTTACAGATTTCACGAAATTCCAGAAACAAAGATATTCATTACAGCCTTGTTACCTACAAAGCAAAATTGAAAAGTCTGAATGTCCATCAAGAAGAAGGTCCATTAATTAATCTATAGAATGGAACATTGTGCACCATTTAAAAAGAATAAGGTAGATTTATATATGCCAATTGGAAATATATGCAAGATATAGTAATTGATAGGTCAAATTGCAGAACAACATGAAAAATATTATATTATTTATAACAAATAAAGAATATGTTTACATATGTATAAAACGATGCCTGGAGCATTAATCAAGAAACTGTTCAGAGAGCGGGAAAATAAGATTTTATATTTTTCTGTGCTGTTTTAGTTCCTTTTTTTTTTTCCTTTTCTAAAATCTTTATTGATTTATGTTGAGAGAGAGAGTGTGCACGTACACACATGCACACAAGCAGGGGAAGAACAGAGAGAGAGAAAATCCCAAGCAGGCTCTGTGCTGTTAGCATGGAGCCTGAAACGGGTCTTGATTCCACCAATTGTGAGATCATGACCTGAGGTGAAATCAAGAGTCAGATGCTCAACCAACTGAGCCACCCAGGTACCCCGTTCATTCTTTTTCTTAAATAAAAAGCATGTGTTATTTTTACAGCTCAGTCAAAAAACAACAGCAACAACAACCCTACAGTTCAGTGAAGGTTGCAAAGACCCATAGGTACTGGTCCCGTTCCTTATTATAACTTTTCGATTCTCATGTTTATCATAAGATGTTATTTGGGTAGAAAAAAGGTTCCATGGCCTTGAAATACTAGAATGTCGTTGGCCTAGAAGTTAATCTTTCATATGTGATATCTCTTGGGATTGGTAGTTTATATCAATAAATGACCACCAGTAGCTCTGATTGTCCTGCACAATGATACCAGTTGAAATCCAGCCCACATCCCAATTGCCAGGTCCTTTATCCTGGTGCAGGGCGGTTTTCCCCAAAGGAGAAAAGGGGATCTTTCCTAATTTTTATAAAGGTCCGTATGAGCCAATTGTGTCTCTGATGTTAAAACTTATCATATGTGCTGAAGGTTAAGCTATTTTGTTATGTTTATTCAGCCCAGATTTCTGGGAAGTTTGGGCACCTAACAGTATGGTACTGAATCAAACTCTAACTTGGGGGTGCTACTCGGTGATGCCAGCATATTCTGACCTGTAAGTATTTTATTAATTAAGTACTATCATCAATGAATGATGAATTCCTGAAGTCCTTGAACCTCACTAGGCTACCTACCATAAGTCAGGATTTCACAGACTTACTGCTCACGAGACTCTCCTGGGGAGCTTATTGTAGCTTTCTCCCAGCTCATTCTAACAGCGTAAGTCAACAGACATTTTCAATTCCTTTCCTAGAGATTCTGACTTAACTTGAGGTAAGGCTTAAAATTGTGTTTTTAGCTATTTCTCTGGTAGATTTCTAGAATTAGATGAGTTTAAAAAAAGAAAGAAAGATTGAAAATTGCTCTAAGATTATTGAATGGTAAGGGAGGTTACCTGATGGGCTCAGTGACTTGGAGCCCATCATACTGAAGTTGTTCTTGGATTGATTTGCCATGGCAATACCTAGGTTTTGGTGTGGAAAAGAGGGAGTGTCATAAAGTTGTAAGACATAGCTGGATGGCATACTAAACTTCATGCAATTAGCTGTGTACTGAGTTTTATTTTAGCAAATCATCACCTGTGACAAATAGGACAAACTCTGCCGAGTTTGAATGAATGCATTCAGTCAGTTTCCTTGTCTCTGAAAAAAATATTTCCAGTACTTTCTCCATAGATTCTATTATCCATTTCCTTACCTATTTATATGATCATAATCTTGTAGTTACTATATTTTGCTCTAGCATTGCACGTATTTTAGGTGATCAGTCAGTATAACTCAACAGACTTTTCCCTAAGGTCGGGGAAATGGCTGCACTTACAATTGAGGTTGATCAAAGACACAATCTGTTGGCCTTTAGAAATTTGTGTTTTCTATGACTGCAAGAAATTCTGCTGAACAAGACATTTCTTCACCGTCTTGGATGAAAGATGAGCATTAATAATGCAGTTAAGAATCAGGCCAAGTGATGTTGAAGAGAAAACAATGTCCAAAAGCCCTAATTCCTTTCAGAGGAATAAATTTAAAATGGCAAGCTCAATAGTTCCACCATAGCAAAGAACAGGGTGAGTATGATATAATCCTTAAGTTCTAAAGAGTTAAAAATCAATTTATGAACTCCTATACCTTGGAAATATTTATGTATATACATATCTATACCTATCTCTCTCTATATATATATATCTTTTTCTTTACAGGTAATAGAGAGGTACGTATGTGCTCTTATGGATGGATATAATACTCATCCATTTAAATATTTATTATATATATTCAATATTTCTGTACCATATCAAGGCTGATATTCATTTGTAACTCTTAGGATGTTTTATTACTTCATATATTGTATGTATAATGACAGCCCTCTGACATAGTATATAAGGGGAAAATATCGTAGAGGAGTAAATAACCCTTGAAAATAGAACAATTTTGAGCAATGCTAAAAATTGTTTGTTTGCTAAATGCCTACTGAAAACCTTCTGTATGCAAAGCACTGTACAGAGTAAAAGGTATTTAAGGCCAATCTCTGCCTATCAGACACTATGTGGTGTGTGTGTTCTTGTGGCAGAAGTGGATAGGGAGGCTGGTCAAAGGAAGAAAGCCACATTCCAAACCACTGCATCCTGGCAGTTTAAGTGTCATACAAATAGCATATATGAGGTGATCCTATGCCCTGGCCTGCCTGGAGAGTCTGTGTTTATGCCTTTTGCTTTTGCATAATTATCAATAGTCTTTTCCTTCACCCTCAAAAGTGTTTGGGTTTGGACATATACATCAAAATCCCATGGAAGTTCATTGGAGAGGAATTTCTCTTGCAGTACTAAGAAACAAGGGGGCTGTCAGTGAATCCTGAAGTTTGTGTTTGGTTTCAGTGGGGAGAAAGCGAGACGAGGAAGGTACTTCAGGCTAATGGTGTCTCATCATTGCTTGCCTGTATTACCCCAGTAGCCTCTTGAATTATGTCTCTGCTTTCCATTTCCTTTCCCTTTAAGTCAAAATATTCTCTAGCATTTTCACTTCTAGCGTCACTTCTTTTACAAATGTCTAAATGATTTTCATCACTATGCATTAAGGCCAAAGCCCCGACATGCACTTAGGGCCCTTTATTATCTGACCCCTGCTTGCCTCTCAGTCACTGTCAATACTCAGTTATTACTTTGTTGTGAATGCTCTGAACATGCCATCCCGTTTCCCATTTCCATACGTGTCTTTGGTCATCACCAGCAGGGCAAACCTGTATATAGTAATTACTATATGCTTGGAGGTGTTGATCTAAGAGCTTTATCTGTATTAACTCATTTAATCCTCACAAGAATTATTATTACTGTTTTACAGGTGACAAAATGGAGGCAACAAAGAGCTAAGAAACTTCTCAAGGTTGCTCAGCTGATATTTGAATCTAGGCAATATGGCTCCAGTATCTATGCTTTTGACCACTATGTCATTATATTTCTGCTGTTCGGGCTGCCCTGTTATTCTTCAACCTCAGGCCAGAATTTACTGTTGTAATTGTTCCTGTATCCTCCCTAGGTGCTTATATATACTCTGTAATGTGTACTTACTTCTTTTGCTGAACTGGAGGGATAACCCACACAATAGCAGATATTGGGAAAGCAGGTTGAATTCTGGGTAGTTTTGTTGGTGGCTGAGAGGAATAGAATGTAGTCTTATCAGTTTGGACACATTAAGTTAAAGGTGATAGAAAATATGCAAGTATAAAAGATCAATAGAAAGTTGAAATTGCAGCCCCAGCTCAGCAAAAGAGCTGATGCGGCTGGGTAAATACAAAAGTAGAGAAAAAGTGAATAAATGGTAAAGGCAAAGAATCTAAAATATAGGAAGAGATCTAGAATAGTACAGTTTTATGGAGGGCAAAGGAAGATACGGTTTAATAAAGGAGGTCTTGATGATGATCATCAAATTCTAATAATCTACCAAATACAATAAAGACTGATTAAGATCATTGAATTTGGCTAATTGTAGCCTGGCAGGGGTAGGACCCAGATTTGAGAGCATTCAAGAGAGAAAGAAGGTGCTTTGGAAGAATATGTATCAGCATTGATTTGGTATTTGAATCTGTCAGAATCATAATTTATATCAGACGGCTTGATCGAGAAGGATAAAATCTGTACCTTAATGTTTTTCCAAAAAAACACACACACCCATTATGGCAACTTTAACACAGGATGGTGAATTCATTAATAACTTAATGAGCAAATTAAATTTTCTATAACAATATTTTTTCATGAAAAATTTACACTTAAAATAAAACTTCCTATAAGCTCACTTTAAGAAGATATTTGCAAGTGACATATCTGATAAATCATTAGTGTCCGAAATATATAAAGAACTTCTAAAACTCGACACCTCAAAAACACACAATCCAGTTAAGAAATGATCAAAAGACATGAATAGACATTTTTTCCAAAGAAGATATAGGGATGCCAACAGACACATGAAAAGTTCAACATCACTCCTCATGACACAAATCAAAACTACAATGAAATATCATCTCACACCAGTTAGAATGGCTAAAATTAACAACTCAAGAAACTATAGGTTTTGGTGAGGATGCAGAGAAAGGGGAGCCCTCTTCCACTGTTGGTAGGAATGAATGCAAACTGGTGTAGCCACTCTGCAAAACAGTATGGAGTTTCCTTAAAAAGTTAAAAATAGAACTATTCTACCACCCAGCAATTGCACTACTAAGTATTTACTCAAAGGATAATATATAAACACAAAATGGAATATTACTCACCATAAAAGTGAATGAAATCTTGCCATTTGCAATTACATCGATGGAGCTAAAGAGTATATGCTAAGCGAAATGAGTCAGAGAAAGACGAATGCCATATGATTTCACTCATATGTGGAATTTAAGAAACAAAACAAATAAACATGGGGGGAAAGAGAGAGGCAAACCAAGAAACAGACGCTTAACTAGAGAACAAACCGATAGTTACCAGATGGGAGGTGGGCAGAGAGATGGGTTAAACAGGTGATGGGAATTAAGGAAGGTACTTGGGATAAGAATCAGGTGTTGTCTGTAAGTTTTGAATCACTAAATTCTACACCTGAAACTAATATTGCACTGTATATTAAATAACTGGATTTTAAATAAAAACTTGGGGGAAAAAACTTTTTGGTCTCCATCCCTTATAAACAAAGCCCTACATTTCTAGAAAACAAAACAGAACAAACAAAATGCTACAGTTTACAGTTGAATAGCTCTGTGAATAACTTTCCCTTCTAAGCAAACATTAAATAGAGAAGACGTAATTCATGATAAGCAGACTACATACAGCTTTGCTCCAAGTAGGTAATGTTCTTTGTTCCTATACCTATCTTTTGAAAGTATTTTCATCTTTTCCTCACAATGTTATTGATCATAGCCAGCATAGCATTTTGAAAACTCAATGTACTAATGTCAACAAGATTATTCACAGCCAAGTTTTCTTGTCGATATCATTGATAACCAAGAGCGAAGGTAGTGAATATAAAACTCTGATTTCAGAAGGTAATTTTGTAAAAGAATGAGATAATGGGACAATGCATAAAGATGCATCAAAGTTGAGCAAAATTATATTTCAAGAACTAATCTTGAAAATGCAAATCTGGACAGAATGGATCCATAAAGAACAGAGAATAAAGATCAAGAGAAGGCAAACGGCTTATAGAGCAAGGTATCAAAATACATAAAAATGAATGGGGAGAAATGATCTCTGGACAAGTGAAGAAAGGGGAAGGACGGAAGAGGGAGGGAGAGAGAAGGAAGGAGAATAGATGGAAAGCAAAGACAAGAAGCAAAGAAAGGAATGGAAGGGAAGAAGAGGAATGGAAAGGGGAGGGAAGGAAGACATATTTTTCAGTGGAGAGGAAAGAATATGAGGAAGTTCATGGCAATGTCCTCATGTTTCTCTGAGTTAGAGGTAGAGCTACCTGAAAATATAAATGTTCTGAGGGGACAATAAAGGACCTGAGCAACACTGAGTACTCAGTTGACATTGAGGATTATTCATCTGTGATATTAAGGATTTCTTGGTGATGCAACTTCTCCAGCAACTCTTGGTTGCCTGGAATATTTTCCTCCTCCAGGGCCTTTGCTGCCACATTGATTGAATCGATGTTAATTCATAACCTCAAAGAATATTCCCATGTGTCAGGAAGAAACAGTACTATCAGCTGCACCTGATTGACGTCAGTATTTTTGATTATAAACATTTTAATAAATTCTTAGTGACTGAGAAACATTTATTTTCTTATAATAATATGAAATTCCAGTGCACACATGATAGAATATGCAATTACAAGGCGTATTTGCTGTCTTTAATACAGTTTATAGGTTCTAATCTGAACTTTCTGATACCCACATACAAGCATACAGATTTATGTCAGGCAGTATTTGTCTACCCCAATGGTTCCTAAATTTTTGAATTCATGTACCAGTAAAGTACAAATGAGAGGACCAAACACACAGTTGCCAATATTAATCTGACCAAATAAAATATTAAAACAAATAACTCACTATCATTTATTCGCACCATAATTTCTAAAAAAAAAGCATTTTACATAAAGATGATTTTAGTCTTCAAAAATAATATAAAAGACACAATTTTACAATGAAATTCTTTAAATTGAATACATTAAGCTTTATAAATATTTATGACATTGTTAATTTTCCAGCTTAAGTGTAGGTATATGAAAACCTTGTCATGGAGGTGCTGGTCCGTGAAACTGTGTTTGGGTTATTAGTTTATACTTAGAATGTCGGGGTCCCAGCTCAGAAAGCCAGTAAGCCACCTTCTTGTATGATACGGATAGAATTACCAGAGGTGAAATTACAAAGCTTCGATTAAGTCTCTCTAGTTTCAAATACAGATGTCTTTTTTTTAAGAAATATTTGGAAACACCAAACATTTTTTTTAAAACGTTTATTTATTCTTGAGAGACAGAGTGTGAGCAGAGGAAGGGCAGAGAGAGGGCAACACAGAATCCAAAGCAGGCTCCAGACTCTGAGCTGTCAGCACAGAGCCTGATGCGGGGCTCAAACTCACAGACGGTGAGATCATGACCAGAGCCGAAGTCAGCCGCTTAACCACCTGAGCCACCCAGGCACCCCGCAAATACAGATGTCTTAACCACTATGTCACATCTCAATTTTAAAGTTGTCTTTCTTTTGGCAATGTAAGCGTTTTCATAAAAGTCAAAGAATGTAATAATTTAAGTGACTTTAGAAAGATGACTTCTAGGGAAAAAAGTATTGTAGTTAAAAGAAAGCATTCCTTGAAATAACTGGAGATAGTAGATCTAATTTTGAGAGGTAGGAATAATCAATTCTAGGACACACACAAAAAAACAAGTGATAGAGTGAACACACATACACATATACCCAAATAACACATAACACATAATCCCTTGCCCAAAGATATACCACATCTATTTCTATATCTATCTTTTAAATATACACACATCCACATAATTCATTTTCCTCGCATTTGACAGTGAGTTGTAGACATCATCCCATTCACCCCTAAAATGTGTGCATTTTCCAAGAAGAAAGATATTACCTATAGTTATACTAGCTGCATTAGACTTAACACAGTTAGAAAAATCAATTTTCATTTTACTAATAACGAATCTGCAGTCCATATTCAAACTTAGTTTTCCCGACAATACCTGTAATCAATGTTACTTTACCAGTTCAGTATCCCGTCCAGAATCACAGATGGTATTTAGTTTTCATAGCTCTTCAACCTCAGGCGGTTCCTGAATGTCCTGTGTTTTTCATGATATTAACATTATTTTACAGAATGTCCTCAACCTGATTTTCCTATGGGTAAGTTCATGTAATGCAGCTTTGACTGGACACCAGGAAATGATGTGTCTTTTTCAGTGCAATTGGCACTACATATAATTGATGATATCTTTGAAGGTAGTACTTGCTAGATTTCTCCACTGTAAACTCCCCTTAAATCTTTTAAATTAAAGCAAAAGAGATACTTTGAGACAAGGTAAATTTCTTATTACATTTACATCAAACTTCATTCATGAGTTTAGCATTCATTATTTTTGCATGAATCAGTTGTCATTATCAAGGTTGCCAAATGGTGATTTTCTAACTCTAGTATTTCTTCTACACACTTATTAGTTAAAATTCGCATGTAAGAAAGAGATTTTTGCTTTTGTCCATTTATTTATATCAGTATATACTTGTAGATTCTTATTTTATTAAGTGAGTTGTAATCTACTACTATCAATATTTATTTTGAGTCTCAAATTCCCCCAGTTTTGGCTAATGCGAACCCATTAGTGGGTCAAGCTAGTGTCTTTTTTTTTTTTTTTAACGTTTTTATTTTATTTTTGAGACATAGAGACAGAGCGTGAGCAGGAGAAGGGCAGAGAGAGAGGGAGACACAGAATCCAAAGCAGGCTCCAGGCTCTGAGCTGTCAGCACAGAGCCCGACGTGGGGCTCGAACTCACAGACTGTGAGATCATGACCTGAGCCGAAGTCGGCCGCTTAACCGACTGAGCCACCCAGGCGCCCCCAAGCTAGTGTCTTTGACCCACTAATGTGACTCAACGTTCCTTGAGCATTGTATTACTTTTTGGCACAAGTATCATGCAAAATAATACCAAAATGACTATAGTAATTTATGATTCTGTTTCACCAGTTCTTTTTGTATTTGGAAAAGTACCAGTAAGTACTGGTATGGACGTCGAGTATAAAAAAATCTGTAGAGATTCTCCTATAATCCTTATTTATGTTGGTTGGAAATGGGAAATTCTTTTCAGCCACTAATAAATCGGTATTAACTGTCATGTTGTTTTAAAGTGATGTTGAGCATAGAGGATAGGAAAAGCTCGGCAGGACAGCTCCTTTTCCCATCAAGGCCATGTTCCCCCTTCTAGCTTCATAACTGAGATTGTACTACCTGATAACAAGTAAGGGCTTCTCTTTCCTCACAAATTTAGCTAAGGTTTTTAGACTGCCAATCTTACTGTCAGGACCACTCTAGTAACCTTTCTATGATCTCTATGAATTAAATTCTTTGGTTGACTTCATTGGAGTTCCTCCAGTTCCTGTTCTTTTATGTATAGCCAGTTAGATGGAGTCTCTAAGCTGACCTAAAGCAGATCTTTGCCTGTTGTCCCATTTCACAAGCTATTTAATTACTGTGTCAACCAGACAGGAGATAGATGAAAACAGAGAATGTTGTCAGGAAGGGGGCATTTGAAAAGGTGTCAGCAAGATTAGGGGAGAGCTACAAGGAATAGAGAAATCCAGCCACAGGTCTAAGGGAACAAGTAGGGGAGTGACGACCAGAACCCCAAGTAGCTTTTGTTGTAGGATGGGATCATCTGACCAAAAGTATAACTTTATGTTGATAAATGCACCACTACCAACCCAGAACAACGCAGCAAAAGAAGGAACTGGGGAAGAACTACCTAAGTTTGCTCCCTCTGGTGCTTTCCTTGATGGTGCTTTCCTGCTGGGACTTCCCATTAGCCAGACTAGTTGGGAGCCAAAAGGTAAGAGAGCAAAGCAGAAAATCACCCTTCCACAGAGCAGGATGGAGAAGCCTGTAGCATGATTTTAGAGGAGCAAACAAAATATCCTACTCACACATAGCAACTTTTAATTTTTTAAATACAGATTTGAAGGATTCTTTTTGTATCTCAAGAGGCCATCTACCATTGGTCTGGGTCCCATACTTCTTTTCCAGTGAAAACTATCACCTTATGCTCTGACAGCAGTTCCTTCTAGGAGAAGAAGTCACTCCCTACTGCTTGAAGCCCCTGGGAAGTCATTCCTCCCAGTCCCATTTCTACCCCAGGTTTTCTGTCAGCTCAGGTAGACACACTATGCATTTGTGTCCTTCCCTTTCTCCCCCAATTTGTGGAATAAAATATCTTCATCTTCTTATAAAATGCTGTTAACAAAAAGTAACTAGGCAAACAATAAAATAAAAAATGTAACCTTTATTAGTTTTGCACATTTTTAACGTTGGTTAGCATCATTTAGGGTAATAGTAGCATTTTCAAGCATGCAGTTCACGAATACAGTTTATCTAAGTAATTTTAAGAAAAAGAGGAGCCTATGGATTGCTTCTGTAAGAAACACAAAATATCCTGATGTAATTGACTATATAAGTTCACTACTCTCTGTTCTTGTGGGAAAAAAAAATGTGAAACCTGCATTATATTTAGAGCAGTCTAGAGCAGGATGACTCCAAAGAAATGAAAACAGAAACAGAAATTCGAAAAAAAGGACAAAAATGAAAAATAAGCACTACCTTCAATCAGTTTGTGCAGGCGCTACCAAAAATGTAAATAAAATATTATACCCTTTTCCAATCACAGAGCATAATTTGGATGTGGCTTGTGAACCTATTTTGCCCCTTAAAATTCTAAAATAATCTAAAATTAGCTAATGTAATAAAAAAGCAGAAGTCTACAACTACCCAGTCTTGTTTTCATTTCTTGTTTAGCAAATGTCTTCCATGAAAAAGTACTATGGACAGAAAGTAAGAAAAGTGATTGTGATATCAACCTGAAGATAACGTCCTCTTCGTATTTATGTACATAATGCTGAAAAATAAAATAAAATGAATTTTGTACAGTATTTATATTTGCTTATAAAATTCTAAACACATTTTTAACAGGTTAAGCAGTGTTTGTTTGTTTTTTAAACATGTCTGTACAGTCTGGCTATACACCATATGTTATCCACTTAAAATTTAAAAATAACCAAAGAGCTGTTAAAGTGCTGCAAACTATTGCTTAATGACTTAAAGAAATGAGATCCGTTGAACAGTTTCCTTGACTTTACCACTGACATATGGTTTCTCATAAATGAGATTCTGAGCAGTGGGAGAAACCAGATACAGCAGCATGGTAATATAAACATGCATTGATAGCATCCAAACTACCTATAATGGTACAGAATACATTATATTACCTGTGTAAAGCTTGCACTCTACGTTTCTTGTGGTACATATTTGATGCAATAAATACTGTGCTTAGGTCATTATTTGTTTGCCCAAACGTGCACCACAGGGTAAAATGACTATTTACATAATAAATAGCATTTCATTAACATATACGGTTGTCAACCTTGCTGAGCTGAAGATGGCTAAACGAAGTGCAAGATTAAGCAGAAATTTATAAAGGGTTCTTTTGGTCAATTCAGTCTTCAGGGGAGAAGCAATGCTCATTTCTCAGTTGTCGTTTTTTTTTAATACAATAAACAGAAACACAACATTTATGACTCCAGACATTTGAGTGAAGTTTGCACCTGCTAAGATTTAATGGCCTACCCCCTCCCCGCCGCAAAATGATCTACTTGGTCTGGGGGCTGAATTTGATGAAACGAGATCAACAAAGCACCTCCAGTTATCACCCAATTACCCTTCCCATAAACATGGATGGAATTTAAGAACTCATGGTTTTCCTAGTGACCTTTTTTTTTTTCATGCATGATCTCTAAGTGCAGCATGCCCTCATGCAAACCACACCTTTGTGCAGATGGGAGGCCGTGTGATTGTGATAACCCCTGGTGGCATACCTGTCGTAGAGGCCCTTTGTCTATTTCACAACAGAAACCCCATTTACAAAAATAGTCACGTATAATAAACAACATATGGATTAAAAAAAAGATGAATCCCCTAACAGATTTTGTAAAAACGTGACAAATGTGGCAGTTGAAATGCAAAGAGTGGATACAATTACTACACTAATGTGTTTCATGTCAAACAACCCCCAAATTATAGGTTTGCACCCCTTTGAACTGGTCCCTACAGTCTGAGTAGCCATTTTATCTCTTGTCTTCAGCAGTGTCAGCTGGTAGTGAGAACAGTAACCTCCTGTCGAGGTCGTCTCCCCTTTACACAGAGTCACAGTTTTCTGACAAGGGGTCACTGTCTTATTGTAGGCACTGACCTTAAGTAGATTTGTGTAAAAACAGTCAGTTTGGCATTGACCTCCAAAAGGAGTCCTGTTGACAAAAATACATCACCCTCACAGGCTGTAAACAATTGTCACCCAATTATTCCTATTTATTTTCATTTATTTCCCTTTGGCTTTTTCATCTTTGCCTTCTTGCTCGTGTTTTTCCACAATTGGCTTTGTTACCCGATCATAGGAAGGTGGACAGCTGCTGTGGACATGGTCAGATCAGTTTTCTCTGTAATAGAGTTTTCATTTATTCTGTCAATTATCATGTCTTCTTTTACAAGAAGATTAGCCCCACCTTTGATTTTATTTTTATTATATGTAAATGAAGCTTGTTTGACAGTTCGCTTTAAAAGGTGGCGCCTGTAAGCACGCTGAATAATAACAGCAGACACCTCCTCTTGTTTCCTTTTTAAAGTTGTAGTTATTGGCTGATAAGAGACCTTTGACGGATTGGAAGCCATGAATCGCTCCTCCATCTGTATTCGGAGAGCATCCATCTCTCCACTCTCTCCCAGAACCCGCTTTGTAAAAGCAAATAAGATGTCCAGACAGTGGATTCGGTCCCCACTGACCATGGGCAGGTCCATGGCAATGAGCTGAAGTTTGTTCGGTTGCGGCAAATTGAGGGGGGGTTCAAGAGCAGCTGCAAACTGAGATAGTTTTTCAAATTCCATGAACTGGGTGGCATCGGGATCGAACTTCTCCCAAACCTCATAGAACATCTCAAAATCATCCTCACTCAGGGGCTCTGCACTTTCCTCAGTAGCGACACTGAAGTTCTCCAGGATGACAGCGATGTACATGTTCACCACGACTAGAAACGATATGATGATGTAACTGACAAAAAAGAAAATCCCCACAGATGGGTTCCCGCAGTCTCCCTTAACAGAGCTGCCAGGGTTAACTTTATTAGGATCACAATCGGGTGGTTTACTGTTGAGAATAGGTGCTAGCAATCCGTCCCAGCCCGCAGAGGTGGTGATTTGGAACAGGCAGATCATGCTGTTGCCGAAGGTCTCAAAGTTGAACATGTCATCAATGCCAACTTCCCTCTTCACGTAGGCGAAGTTGGACATTCCAAAGATGGCGTAGATGAACATGACCAGGAAGAGCAGGAGGCCGATGTTAAACAAGGCGGGGAGGGACATCATCAGAGCAAAGAGCAGCGTGCGGATCCCCTTGGCTCCTTTGATCAGACGCAAGATGCGACCAATCCTGGCGAGACGGATCACTCGGAACAGGGTAGGGGACACGAAGTATTTTTCTATCAGCTCAGCCAGAAACATGCCTGTGGATAAAAAATGAGAATACCAACCACTGAAGTTATCCACTAAAATAATAATTAAAGTTGTGTTAAGGCTCCAAGGTAAAGTTCAGAGACCTGAAATTCAGTTACATAATCTTAAATTTGACATACACATAATATACATATATTATGTATTATTATTAACAAATATTATTAATAAACTTCAATTTTGACATTCAGTATTAAATTCAACTCAGTATTTGTTGTAGACTCAATTGTGTCCCTTCCTCCTCACCACCCCCATTCATATTAAAGCCCTAACTCTCCAATGCATGGTGTTTGGAGAGGGTTTTGAGGAGACAATTAGGTTAGATGAGGTCATGATGTTGGAGCTCTGATGATAGGATTAGTACCCTCTTAAGAAGAAATACTAGAAAACTCTCTCTCTCTCTCTCTCTCTGCCATATGAGGACATAGTGAGAAGGTAGTCATCCCCCAATCAGAAAGAGAGCTCTCACCAGAAACCCACTATGCTGGCAGCTTGTTCTTGGACTTCTATCCTCTAGAACTACTAGCAAATAAATTTATATTGTTTAAGCCAATTAGTGTGTGGTAATTTGATAGGACAGTCCAAGTTAAGGCAATATTCAGAAACAATTTTACAGTATTTTTGTCTTCGAGGGATGTCTAAAGACTATCTTTAGGTACATAAAATCTCAAGACTAAATCTAAAAAAAAAGTTAAAAATTATCAAGTCTGTCTGAACAGCAGCAGCCAAGGATATAAGTACATATTTATATGAATACAATTGTTTTTCTCTGAAATTGCCCATTCGGTTCTTACCCACTTAAAAGTATCTGTCATTTTTAATGCTATTTTCATGTCTCCATGAACTTGGTACTTGCCTAAGCTTCCACTATAATATTCAAATATATTCATATATTATATGGTAGATTTATATATATATATTCTGGTAGATTTCTAAAAGGATCCAGTCTGGTACCCTTTCTGGTCTCCTGTGTCTAACATTGGTCTCTCAGTCACTTCTTTTAAGATTTTTTTCTCTATTTGCTTTTTAGATAATGAAGTAATGATCGAACTGAAGAGGAGTTCAAGATACCAGGTTCTTTGAAGTTACACTGTTTCATTCTATGGAGTAAGTTAGTCTAAGTGTGCATAGGTGTGTGAGAGAGGGAGAGAAAGAGGATGATAAGAGAGAGTGAGAGAGAGAGAGAGAAGAGAGGATCCTATCCACAACCGATTACACCATAGGTTAGTGTGGAAATCAAAGGAGTTGATTGGTTGATATAAGACCAACTCCTTTAGAGGAGGTAATAGGATGAAAATCTACCCATCAGAGGTGCCCCATATTGAATGGTAAAATGTTGACCCAATCATATTATCTGGTTTAGGAAAGAATGAATACTTTAGGCCCACAGATACTCATGGGATGTGTTGTACATTCCAGACTTTGAAGTGTATAATTGATAAAATGATGTCCATACCAGCTCATGTCCCCTTGTGCATCATCACTATAACCCCATTTCAAGGTTATCTAGAAAATCTCTACCTGATACCCTTAAAGAAACTACCATCTGTATTTGCTAACATTTTGTTCTTATCTTTATTTTCTTTTTACTCTATGCCTTTCTTTTTCTTGCCACCAGCTTCCACTCCTATCTACATGCAGTGTCTCTCAGGACCAGACTACATGTTTAATTCTCTCTCAACAAAGTCATCTAGATATTATACAGGCTACTTAATCTAAATGTGTCCAAACATTTTTATCTTAGTTAATAGCATATTGCTAGTTCAAATGAATGGGAATTTGCTAGACCCACAAATAATATATGTAAACTAAAATGGTTAAAATGGGATTCAATATTGTACATATAGCAGGAGCCTCATTCTGTAAGAAAAACAAACACACCTGGATGAAATACAAAAAAATTTCAGAGTACTTATTTCTGAGTGGCGGGATGACCTCTAATTTAAATGCAAATGTTACAACTTTTACTTCTATTAAACAGAAGCAAAGAGATTTTAAATATTTCTTACCTACAATGAGAGAATGACTACCACAAAATCAAAAATATTCCAGCCTATGGTAAAATAATAATGGCGGAGGGAGATGAGCTTCAGCACACACTCTCCAGTGAACAGCACAATGAACACCAAGTTGATGCGTGACAGAATGTTCGTCACGTATTCACTCTGGTCATCTGTTTCTACCATCATTGTGACCATGTTGAGACAGATAAGAATCATGATGCTTATGTCAAAGACTTGTCTGGTTACAAAGTCAAAGACCATTCCTTGAAATTTGTTCTGTAGGGAAACAGAAGGCTTTTTAGCAACAGAGAGTTTTCCTGTACATATTAGCATCTGCCTAAGTACTTTCTGCATTGATTAACTTTCTAATATTATACATAGTAACCACTGTCCCTGAATGTTGTAAAAGATGGCTTTTAACACATTAATTTTTAAAATTTAGTAATCTGAACTATTTACCAGCGTGTATTACACAGAATAATGATCCCTGTCAAAAGGGGATTTCTAATCAGAAACATTGCATACTACACACTTCACTCTGAGGCACAAATGCATATTAACATATTAAGATTATGAGAAGTTAAGAAATCTGCCTAACTTTATTTTACTAGAATATTCCATGATCAGTTGGACCATGCAGGCATTTCAAAACATAGTGTCTAGCAACATTCCATTTGTCTTATTCTCAAAGAATTGCTAAAGTGAACTTGGGATTTCCAGGACACATCCATAACATTATGCGTTTAAAACCTATGAATGACAATATTGATGTTCTTCCACCAAAAATTCTTTGCCGACTGTCAGACACAGAATGCTGACCCTACACAGGAATAATCAGACCATAATGACATTCTTTACACTTTGACGTCAAAAATTAATGTCCCCGTCACTGATTGTGGTTCTGCTCCCTGTTTCTGCCACTGTTGAGTCACTGCAGACCATTGTCTGGCTCATTTCCTTAGGCCACTGAGGAATTCTGAGGATATCTTCTATTTACACTTTGTCTACACATAGTTGACCCATTTCTACTTGAAGGGTTAAGGTTTAACAGAGAACAGTATGTATTTCTCATCATTTTCAAGAAGGCAATTGTTGGCTAGCACAACATGAATGTTCACTAGTGTTTTGTTCCCTAATGTACCTCAGGAATTATTTTAACTTCACATATCATCATCACAAAACTCAATACAGTGTAGGATAAGGCGTTTCCATTTCACAGGAGATGTTTGGTTGGTTCTGTCATGGAAACATGAGAATTGTTATTTATCATCATGAATTGTATTTATTGACCCTGACTGCTGAAGACATTAGTAACTTCTTACTTTATAGCCATCTCTATGAATAGTAGATACTAGAATTCTTTACTTAGTACCTCTACTGGACAATAAAGGGGAAGTAAGATGTTTATTGCACTCAGCACTTCATCAATTTGTTAATCTAGCAGAAAATTGCATGCATCTTAATCCCATGCAAGTTTTACCCCTCTCCTTAAAACTACTCAGCGACCACTTCTGAGTTTTGATCAACTTTTTCTTGTGCATAACACATTGTTTATGTGTCTTTGCCATTTAGTTTGGTTTCTAGTTGTGTGATTAGAAGTCCCCTGAAAATAAGGGTGCAATTTTCTCTTCTTTTTCTTTCTGGTTTCTCTTTAATTAAAATTTTTTTACCATTACCATAAAAGGTATGAATTAATGAGACTCTAAAAATGGAAGAAATCTTTGCAGCTAGAAATGTTAGCTGCTATCTCTTCTGTGAGAAAACACATGCAATTTTTTGTTTTTGTTTATTTTTTCCCATATCATTTGGTAGTTCTTACTCCTGGTCGAGGTATAGGCTTTTGTGGCTTTTTCGATCCTAATTTTTTCATTGCATTATAGTATTTCTTCTGTTCTTCTGTCATAAAGATATCTTGACCTCCAAAGTATAGAAAAGAAAAATAAAAACTGGTTAAAACTGTGCTCTTTTGCACATAATTTTTCAATGTTAAACTTAAAACAGGAAAGGAATGGTTAAAAAGGAAACAGATAAAATAATTATGCCTAGAATTTTAAATTCGAAAAATAAGAATCGTATTTTTTAGATACTACAATATTATTTAATTCTCACAGTCATCCAAAATTGACTTATTTTCAGTATTATTTTATGGCAGAAAAAAAAAACAAGAAATAGAGGCTAAGTAATGTACCCAGTACCAAATAATAAGTGAGTGGTAAAATGTGATTCACTGAGACATGAAAAAACAAGTTCCTGATGCTATACAGACTGCTTTCAAAAGTTCAAGACAATCATTTTCTTATTCCAGGGCAGCGATGCATTAGAGCATGTATATTGCAGGATGGGTTAAAGTTGTCATAATCAGCCCCTTTCGCTCAGCCAAGAATTGGAACAAAAGGATAAAAAGGAAACTGGCTGAGTTGGTAGAAGTGTTAGGGATCGAGATCATTAGTATGGCAAGGATGTGATAAGCCAGGAGGTACAGAGGATTGCAACCCAGGCTAGTAAGTGATATAAAAATCTGACACTGACCATAGAATATATTAATAACAATAAAGGGGTGGGGACAGGAATGTTCTACACTGAAAACATCTCATACAATGGAAGCACTCGTACAATAACAAATATACTGAACAAATAAGACGAAGGAATATTCAACAGAGGAAGAAATATAAACGACAAAAAGCACTGAAACCAAGTTCAAACCTACGAGTAATAACAGACATAAAAATTAAAATTAAAAACAATTTTCATTTATCAAATGCAGGTATTACAAAACAGAATGTTTGATGCCCGTGAGGCAGCAGTGACCTGAGCACTTCCATACACTGTTATTGTGACTGTGAGCAAGCATATTGTTTGGAGGAAGCAAAATGCTTTGGAAATTTGTCTTAAGAAAATAATTAAATACTCGTTTTTATTTTTTTTTTGGCACAAAGACTTTTGACTAGCCAACTTTTGTTGGGAAATAGTTAAGTGAATTATGACAATGTATATGCAAAGACTTAAAAATGGGAAAATACTTATGGTAAGTCAAAAGGAGAATTTATAATTATAGATAAAATAATTTCAATAACAAGAATATACGTAGGAAAAGTGTGAACAGAAACACAGAAAATGTGAATACTGATTACTCCCATGTAATGGTATTTCTTTACTTTTCATACTTTCTATAATGTGCATATATAATCAGGATGATAAAATGGGCTTTATAAATGATAATAAAATAAACAGCGGTTCAATTCAACACAGGGACTCATAGTTTATAGTTAAATATTAAGGAGAAGGAAGTGGAAATTATAAAGGGAACCAATGAAGAAAAAAATGTGAAAAGAAACACTAGGAGAAGCTTACATCTTATGCCTAATTTACTGCAAACATTCTAAGGGTTTTCACTGGGAAGAATATTTTAAGTAGAGGAATTACAGGGATAAAACAACGAGTTGACTTTGGAAAAGGGGCATATGCTTGTGGTCTTTTCTAGTTTTTTAAAATTATTCTCTTCCAAAGGACTGAAAATGTGGCCCCTGGCTAAAGGAGAGAGAGAGAGAGAGAGAGAGAGAGAGAGGGAGAGAGAAAGAGAGAGGGAGAGAGGTTTTGTGAACCTTTGTACAGGAATGGAATCCAGTCATTCTCGGCTTTCTAGACCCTGAAAGAAATGGGCAGTGGACAGTAGAAGGAATGGATGAAAAATAGATTTTAATACATATGCCCATTTAGCTTCTGAATCAAAGTACTCATTTAGTGGAGAAAATACTTCAAATAATTTTACTATCTTAGTGCAAGAGAAAATATTAGAAATACTTATCTTCTTTTTTTGCTGGTTGAAATTATCTATGATGACACCAATAAACAGATTCAAGGTGAAGAAGGACCCAAAGATGATGAAAATAACAAAGTAAAGATACATGTATAGACTGTCCTCATACTTAGGCTGGAGTTCCACCTACCAAAGGAGAATAGTTTGTAAAATGTCACAAACATTTTGATGCTAGAAGTCGTTGCTGCATTTCACGAGAATAGAAAATGCCTAGTACTACTTAACAGTACTTTTCTTTTTCCCTTTGAATCAGCTGCATCTAAAAAGGTCTCTGAAATTAGCCTTTGGAGATATTTTCAAAAGTATAGTTATTATGACACTTTAGAATCTATTTTTTATAACTATAAATACAACTAGTATCTTGGTATTTGGATAGTAGAGTGCTAAATTTGGTAAAAACTTTTTAGGTACTGAATATTAATAATTTAAAAATTATTAATGAAAATTTTTATTCCAGTAAATATGTGTAGACTATGCTTAGACACAACGATTTGTGTATGCATGAATTTATTTGGCAAATAAGAACTGACTTATTCATTTAGATGTTCAGCATCATACCTTTAACATTACAATAGTCCTTGAATTTTTTAGATCGTCCAGACATAACTGGACACCTAACTTATGAATCCTCAGCAGATGATTTAGTCTTTAGATTGTACTTCCAGTAAATTGTCATTGAGCTACCGCATATCACATAGTAAAGGGTAAATGAGTCACAATAGATAGTTCTCTAATAAATTTATGACCTTCTAGAGATAACCCAGTTAAAACCCACCAAACACCCAAAACAAAATTATAAGTAACAAATGAAATGATGCAACTCTGGTGGATATCAGGAAGGTACTCAACATGAAACTAAAGTCACTTATGGGAAGCGGACATCAAGAAAGTTAAGTGAGCCCTATCAGGTCAGTTTAAAGATTACAGAGAGAGAAGTTAATCTTTATAATAATAGACTAAACAACAGATTGGACTTCCAAACAATAGATAGGACTTCAGAACAGAAAGATGAAGACAGACAGACCCAGATTAAATTTAACAAAGTTTCGAAGAGCAGAGTTGGAATAAGCATGGATTTCAGTTCCCTTCATAAAGCCTGAAAGAGACTATTGTAGGAGACACCAAGTAAAGTAGGTCTTTACTTTGGCAATACAAACTTAAAGGAAATGTTAACGATAGAAGTGATAACCTCATTGGTAAAGGCTCCAGTAAATTTACAGATGCTGAAATCATATACAAGAATGAATTTAAAAGGGATTGTTATAGAAATCTAAGGCTGTCTGGACAACATCCATAACTTTTCACACTGTCTACTACTTATGAAGAGTAACTGTACATTTCAACTACCCATACCAATCATATATTTTTTTCACATTTGCTCCCGTACACCAAGACTATTGCTGATTGTGTAATTAGTAGATAAAAAGAAAGCAAAATAGAAAAATATTTAATAGAAAGATATTTTTCAATTATTGAACATATGAAAGTATTAATTTACCTTTCAAATAATTTATTTTATTTAAGTAAGATCTTTCTGATAAACACTGCTCTAACTTGAATATTAATTTGAGCCAATTCTCCCTTTTTTAAAACAATCATCATAGAATCCTTCCATTTGGCCACTATGTTCTGTTGAATTAATTTTAGCATGTAACCAATGTTATAAAAAGGCAGGATATAAGGAATACTTACGTTTCTGGAATCAACTGCTGCATACATTATATCCATCCATCCCTTAAATGTGGCCTATTAAAAAGGACATGCATGCTTTACTTTGAAATAATTCAGACCTAACGTTTAATAAATATTCTTACTTATGTTTTTTAAAGGAACATTTTGAAAGACATTTCAAAACAAATTTTACATGGATTTTGGACCAATACAATATCTCAGTAAGGCCTTCATTTCTAAAACACATAATAGATAAAAATGGTTATTTGATATCCTCCTGCTTGATAACTAACTCACAAGTTCTTCTCTACTCCTTAGAGTTAATGGAATAATGCGAATTTAAAGTGTTACTGAAATTTGGTGGAATACTTTTAGAAAGCTTTACAAATACCAACACACTTCACAATATCTGTAGCAGCAAAACAATTACAATTTAGATCTATAATCATTGTTGAAATCTATCTGCAGGGTGATGAAAGTGACTGAAAGTTTAACATTTCTCTTGATCCTAATACTCTGAAGATCATACGGGCATATATAAAGTCAGAGTTGCAACTATTTTCTTAAGAATTTTGAAGCATAGCACCCGGAAATCATCCTATATTTTACTTTTTTCTCCGTAGCTTTTGATGAAAGTGAGTTAATATGGGTAAAAGTAGAAAATAACATAATAGACACTTGGCATTCTCAGATTCAAGATGGATCACAAGTCTAACAGCTTATAGTAACTTGTTATTTGTTCTGGGACATAAATTTTAAGTCCTGAGAGTCTGAGAGGATTGTTTTTAGCTAGTGAGCAAGTCTAGCAAAGCTTTCAGCATCTGTATCCCAACACATCTTTGTTTTCATAACACTAACACTTGTGGAGTGGTGGATGTCATGGGAAGAAAGCCAAGGAAGGGTTTGTGTGATGGCAGTAAAAGAAAGTAATGATTCTTAGCTAGAAAATAGAAACTATGTATCAGAGGGGGAAATGCGGAATATCAATGGCTGAGGTCAATGACAGAACAAGTCCATTACACACTAGGTATAGGCACAGAAAAAAAGTGATTCATAAAACCATTTCAATGAGGTACTCACCAACAGAGGTGCTTCTGTATAAAGCCAACTGTAAAGTAGCACTTTAGAGCTTCTTTAGTGGCAGAATTTATTTAATGGCTGCATGCAAGATCCTTACCCTACATTTTCAGAACTATCATCTTAAGGACCTACTTGAAAATTCTTTTTCTTTTCTCAATTTGATGGAGGAGGTGATACACTTTAGTGATATTTATGTGTGTGGTTATGAATTAAGGGTTACGATAAATTCTCAAGAAAACGTCCTCATGTATCCACTACAATATTTAAAGAAATCATACTTCCAGAATTTTTTAAAGTCCGTATTTTAATTGCATAAACATTCAGAGTAAGTCAGGAACATCCAGAAGAGAAGTAAGAATTTCCAACAAGAAGGTGGGAAGAACTTGTAAAGGAATCATAGTATAGACACCTCTGAAAGAGAGGTAAGAGGGTTCTGACCCATGCAGGTTTGTTTGCTTGGTTAGTCTCTTGGTTGAGCAATTGAAAACATGATCCTGGCGAAGAGAAATAGATTTCTGCCCTAAAGCCTCTGTAGAGACACCATGAAAGAACTTTTATAGTCTTGTTTTCTAAGCTGAGTTTTCAGTGGCCAAAATAGAGCAGTATCTTACTATGTTTTTCATACAATCTGGATTGCGTTTTTATCCACTGCTTTGTTGTGATTCACCTGCTTCCAAAAGCAGCATCAAATGCTGATGTTTAAAGGGCCACCATCTTTTGCGTTTTTATGAGAATTGTGAACTATTTTTCTTTTGTGTAAGTCACGCTTAGGAGACCGGGTATAAAAATATTAATATTCAGATACTTATGTATCTAAAGTAATAAGTACAATAAGGATATTATTACTATATATAATAGACTTAAGTAATTATACGGAAATGTCATTTGAAGTGAGGCCACAGCTGCTTATACTTCATTTCTGGGTTCAGGCACTACCCTGTATTATTTGCATTTGGCTGTGAGGATCCAACCCCAAAACCTTAATATCATCCCCTGGTCTTCAAGCCAAATCATACACCTCAGTAGCAGTTAACTGCCACCAATGACTTATAATCCAATCAGATGTGTTAAGTATGTATATTTGGGGAGGGTGATCCATCAGTGGAAAATGCCTTCTAATTGCAATACAAAAAAAATAAAGCAAACGTATTGATTTATCCGTCAACTTGTTTGTATGGGAAGAGAGCAACATAGGCAGGAAGAGAAGAAAATCTTTGGAAAGCATCGAAATGCCTGGCCTCTATCAACTACGTCTGCATCGCTTGCATGGGCTGCAGTTGCGACCTACCTGGGCTTACACACTTGTAAATAAATCAAAATTAGAAAAAAAGTATGTTATAAACTTTCTTCTTAACAACTAAAGTCTCTTCTTAGTAACTTAGATGTATGCCATTACTTTGTTATTATTCCAAACAATAAACAAATTTCAGAGAAAAGAGTGTTCACTTACAACTTGAAGCAAAGAGAGATACCCAAATCCTACATTATCAAAGTTTACTTTCACATTTTTCCATCGGGCAGTCTCATTTCTTTCTATTAGTTTTAGGCAATCAGAATGATTATTCACTTCGGAGATCTCAAACTTGTCACCAGTTGTGGTGTTAATACAGTGGTAGAATTTGCCAGCAAACAAATTTACGCCCATGATGCTGAAAATTAGCCAGAATATAAGACAAACCAGAAGCACATTCATGATGGATGGAATTGCTCCTAAAAGGGCATTCACAACCACCTAATACACAAATGGAAAAAAAGAAAAGTCAGAATTCTTGTTGGTTAAAAAGACATTCTCCTACTAATCTTTAATATTTCTTTTAAAATTTTTTTTAATATTGAGACTATTCTATGACGCTTAAAAGCAAAGTAAAAAAAAATCTTAAAATGAAATCCATTCTTTCTTAAGCAACACATTTAGGGAAACAAATATAGAGAATATAACAAAGAAAAAAAATTTAAAAAAGAGAGGGGGAAAGTACCGAAAGATTGAAGGAAAGGCAAAATCAGGAATTTGTTGCCAGCTGAGTTGAGAATATTTGCTGTTTATTAGAAAAAAGAGATGCAGGAAATCCTAATACAGAGGATTAACTAATTTTAAAAAAGGTAATATATTAAATAATGAAACTAAAATACTTGGACACACGCTGATTTGACCAATATACTTTAAAAAATTAAAAATTCAGATGTATAAATATAAAAATATTATTAAATGCCTAATGTAGTTTTGTCCTTAATTATTCATGCATTGCTATGACTAATAATTTTTGCATAAGAAGCAAGACAATTTAGCATTATGTATTTCATTAGATCATCACATCGTTTATTTCAAGCTCCAGTCATGTCGGTTGTTTCATTTACTGAGTTTAATTCAATAAACTTATTTTAAATGAAACAGAATAGAAATTGGTTTCTTAGGAAAACAAGAAAAGGAGGGGCATCATACATAGTTCCCAACTCTGAAGTGATCAACACACAATTCTGCGCTAAATAATTATCTACTCTTTCTCTATGGGAGCATTTTTTTTCTTCTTATATTAATTTCTGGATCCCAGATTAAAAGATCTGAGTTTTCATATTTGGCAACACAGTAGGGATTGCTGTCTTCGTTCCCTCCTCCACAGTACCCATTGGAGCTATGTTACGAGTCGCTAAGAGGGAAGATAAAGACAGGCCCTAAAATGCTTGTAAGTGACAGAAGATGCCTCAAACTTGAACAACTGATTGTTAAGTTAATTCTGCCTGTGTACTTCTATTATTCTTGTCAATCTGATCCAATGTAGTCAATCTCATCCAATGTAAACAATAGGCATCAAAATATCTTCTATATGCCATTTGATGCCAGTGTATTTTTAGAACAATGTTTTTTGATTGCCTGTCTGAAAAAAACAAATACATGAGCCAATTCTTTATGCTTCCGAGCCATGTTTAAAGTTTGCAAAGAACTCTAGGCCTTCTTGGTTCCAAAACAGTGTGAGAAGTGGGCCAAAGGAAAAGGTAAAAACCACTATTGGCAAAGGTAAGGAAATGAGTGAGCATAAACATTTAAGTTGGTTGAATTATCCAGGCAGATCCAGGTGGTTGAGCCTAAGCAGCCTACCACTCTGAACCATATCTCATTTGCCTGTCTGCTGCTGTAATACAGTTGCTTGAATAAATCCTTCCTTTATACTTCATTTTGAATATGTGGATACACTTAGATTTCTCTTGGATTCAAAATTTAATAGCTGAAAGCAAGTTACTTATTTCCCTCCTTTTCTGAATATTTTGCCTACCATCCAGATTAAAAAAAAATCTTATTTTTATTGTACACACTAAAATGCACTTTTTTTTTTTTTTTAACCTACAACAGCCAATTTAGAGCATGGCAGAATACTGGTGACCTCTGCCTACTTCCTGAGTTTCTTTCAATGTCAGTCTGTAGGTCTCCCACTTTTTCCTTCAAAACCTTTCTCACTTCTGTTACTTCTTTTCCATTTTCACCGTGCATCCTAGCTCTGGCCTCCATTAAGTCATACTGGCAACTATTGTCAAAGTCTTCTAACTTTCTCCTTCCTTTGATCCACGTAAGATGAAATCATCATCATTAAGTCTCAGTTTAAAATTATTTAATGGATCCCCTCAGATGATCAAATATTTTCCTTACCTTGGTATTCAAACCACTCCACACTCTGCATTTCCAGTTTAGACTTCCCTAGCCACCTACCCTTCATGCCAACCCAACTAATAAAATTACCAGACAACTGAGATGCCTTTGGAATCCCTTGCCCAGTATCCCCCTTTCTGGAACATTCTTTCTTCTACAAGGTCTAGTTCACGTAGCACTTCTTTCACGGAGCCTCACTTCACCCTCCACGTTAGCCTCCAAAATAAAGATGAGCGTTTCCTCTTTTGAATTTAAGAATCAGAATTCCAGTGCTGGCCAGGACCATAGAAATAATTTAGTATGGTGTTTTCTGTTGGCAATGAGAAAAATGAGGCTAAGAGATTAAGTTCAGAAAGTAGACCAGAAGTAGCACCTAGTGCTTTTTCTTTCCATTCTACCTCACTGATACACCTTGTAGTTGCTCCCATTATCTGGTTCCCAGATTGCTCTGTATTAGAGTTACTAGCATTCCTGTAGTCTTGACAGAGGAGAGGCTTTACTTTTTCTAATTTAAGATGCAAAAATATATTATACTTCTCCAAGGCCTTGAATGCTTTGAATAAATGAATGTAACAGAGTGCTTTGGATATAGGGGGAAAAATGGCTGACTGAATGAATGAGAGGAGTAAAGATTAGCTTAGCAATTATTGATGAAAACACAATTTTTAATGTTATTTTTGGATATGAGATGAGAATAAAAGAACTGGACACAACAAAAAATTGTAGGGTAGCCAGTAAGTCTGAGAGGTTTACTTTGAAACAGGGTATTCGTTCTGCATTAAAATGAACTCTATGTAATTCATGATGCAAGCAAGTGCTCTGAAGCAGTGTCTTCGGGATATGATTTGCAGTGTTGGCATATGTTTGGTCCAGAGGAAAGGTTTATTTTTATGAAGATAAAACCATTAAATATTGGAAAACATTTGGCATAGTATTGGGAAATTTACTGTACAAAGCTCCGTCATGTTTAAAATTTCATTAAATTAAGCAATAAAGTTCATAGAAGGGACTGTCTTTTCCCAGGAGCCCTAACCCATTCCTTGGTTCAGCACAGAAGGAGGTGTATTAATTCTTCTCAGGCTCTAGGGATCTGCAGTAATTGGTTCCCACGAGGGGAAGGCACTGGGAAGAATTGGCCTGAATAAATTGGAAAGAACAGATAGAGATTTCAGGATGCAGAAAAGAAGATGTCTAAGGAACTATCTTAATACTAGAGGTTGCTTCTTCTCACAAATGCTTTGCAAGACCTCAGTAGAACTTCTCTATTTTAGCACAATCCAATCTTATAAAGACTCTTTCCGTATCTGGTTTATCACCTGCATTTTTATTAAATAAACACAAAATGAAGGATCGACAATTAAGTTTGCAAATTAATGTTAATGAATTTTGATACATGTAGAAATGTCTTGTCTGAACAAATTATCTCTGAACTTCAAATACTACTACTCATGGATTCTAATGCTTCTCTAATCCAAATTCAGAAACTACATGAATAAAAATCAAAAGTAGGCAAGGTAAAATCACACATTTTTAAGTACGAAGAAGAGTAATAGAATCTTTTAAAAATCTAATGACTACATTTGTGTCGTGGGCTTTTAATTAAGATAATTGTCTTTAAAAGATACAACACACCAATTATCTAAACAAAAACTCAGACTTTATCTCTCTCAGAAACAGAAACTCTCCTTCTTATACATTATTTTTAAACTTCAAGAATAAACAAAATATAGATTTGTTTTTGTGTTTCATTGTGTTATCTTCTAAGATCCTAAAAAGTTATTTGGGAGTGACTTATTCTAAGAACTGGGTTTATACATTAAATTCTATTTAATACACATGATAAGACGTTTCTGTTTTATATCTAGGTGAGTGTTCTAGTCTGTATAGTTCGAATAAGTGAATTTTTTATATTAACTTTTTTTCCATTTAAAACACAAATCACATGTGCTTACTCAACACTTAATATATTTTGCCTCATCACATTTTGAAAATAATCTCATAAACTTTCATTTAATAAAAATGAAAATGGTCACACAATCAATACCAGTCTTATGAAAGCTGGAATACTGAACCCTAGCATCTGCTCACACATATCAACAAGGCAGGGAATTGCCTGCTGGTATCTGGATGGCAATTTTCAGGACCCAGAGTAAGGTAAAAAGTGGCAAGGGTTTTATGTCTCAAACAGCACCATCAATTGACAGGTTAAAACTTCCACGCATTCATTCTAAACCAGGTCCCCCACCCTCACCAATCAGATAATCTCCCCAAAAATGGATAACTCTATATGCACATAACTAAATCATATTCAGTGAAACTTAGTAATGATATGAACCATTGTTCGAACCATTGTTCGAATCCACAGAGGGTAAATTCACAAAGGTATTTTTCTCAAAAGAAAATTTAAGGCAATTGAAAATAGGGGATTAGAATATAGTGTATTTTCCCTACTGTGGTGAGAGCGTACCCTTCCCAATCCAATCCCTCCCTCATCCCACTACACAAAGTCACAGTGAAAGGATGAAAGGTAGCAAAAGGGGTAATACAGTACCCATAATAAAGGGCTGAGGGGAGGAACCAGCGCTCCACCCCATCCAAGTTGGAGCAAGATTATCCTATATAAAATAGAAATATATAGTTTGTTATTAGTTAGAAATGTGATATGACAGAACATTTGGTGTTACTTTTTGTATATGATGGTCTCTGTCTGTTTCCCTATTAATCAAGACTTGAGTTCTTTTGAAAAAGAAGGTATCTAAGATTTCTTAGATTAGGAAATTAAAAAATACAAATTTAAGTACAAATTTTATGTTACTCTAGATATTCACGACATCAATTCACTCAGTTCTGTTTTACAAGTTGAAAAATTTGGACTGGAAATTTGAAATACAATAAATGTTTAAAAGCTGTCAGCCAGAAATGTGCATAAAGCATGCAAAATAAAGTGCAACGTGATGATAATTTATTCCTTTCTAATTTCTTGTCAAGCACTATACAACATGCTTTATTTGGTAATGTTGCACAAAAGCACATGCTTGAAAAGTGACAAATCAACAAAAATAAAATGAGTGCTTGATTTATACTCTGACACAGCTATTGTGGTTTTACGCTGCTAGGGAAAAGAATAAAATGAGAGTTTCTGAATATATTCAAATATCACTTCCCAATTATAATCATTATTCTCTCTATCCTTACCATTATCCATATTTACACTTTTTACAAAGTAAAAAAAAAAAAAATTCAAGCACGAGAAACAGAAAAATAGAATGAATAATCAGGCTATTTTGTCTCTACAATGCCAAACACGTGTTGAAATGATCAGCCATTTTAGGGTTGGGTATATTCTGTCATTACGAGGCAAGGAACTAAGTCCTTAAATCCTATGATTTAAATGCTGTGTTCATCTCCTATCAGCACCAATAAGAAGTTTATGTTTTTAAAATTCTCAGTTGCAAAATTAACCTCTCCTTATAATAAAAAAAGCACTATTGATCAATAATTAGAGATAAGGTTATTTCTGTAAAAAGCAAAGGTAGACTCACAAGACCAACACTGTTAACGAAAATAAAGTGTTCGATACGGGACATCTGGCCATTTGATCATGTAATACATTTTCAAAAGGTTAAATTTGAAATGTTTATAACAGCTTCAAATACTTAGTTCGGATTTCAGAAGACTTTCAAAGGTATTACTTTGATTCGGGCAATATGTTTTCAAGTAGCATGTACAAAAATAATACTTTTCTCAAGAACTGAAACTGCCAGTCTGAAACAAAAGTGAGTGACATTTTAATTGGAAAATAAACTTAATTCTTACATACCCCGGGGAGAATTTCCTTTTACATTTTAGTAAATATGTGAAGATCTCTGTGAGAAATAAAATAAGACTGCATTATATTGTGTTAAATTGTTTCTCATGAGGAAAAAACTTTTTATGTGTGTTAGGGAAATTAAAGACAAGTCTCATTGTTCTTAAAAAGTGACATTTACAATAAATCTTATTTTAAAAGAACACAGAAGGCCATCAACAACCTAGAAAATGTAAATGGAAGTCTTCAGGAAAGCTTAGTTTCCATAAACAACTGAACCTTAGGCAGAAAAAAGCGCAATGTTTTTCTTTTGGGATCACATTTAATTCAGTAGCTTTGTTTTGGTAAAAGAATATTTGATTTTTTTAAAAAGGGAACTAATATTTTTATGTTAGACATCTTATATATCAATGCTTCATGTATTTCAAAACACATGGAAAATAGTATGTCTATAATGGCAACATTTCTAACCTGTCATGAATCATAGGGAACAGTTTAATAATTCCTTAAAAGGAGTAGTATAAAATTTTCTGTGACTCAAGAGAAATTTGAGTTATGCTTAATTTATGAATCATCTGTGGTAATGAATCAAAATTATATTTTCTGTTCATATTATAAATGTTTTACCTCATGAAAAACTGTGTAGATTTACATAAAATCTTTAAGTTAGTATTACTATTTATATAAATTAAAAATATTAATGCCGTTATAAATTGAGGCTATATTAAACATAACTTTTTTTTAAGTTAAAATTCCATCAATATTTAGTATCTACTCTTGACTATATTCAAATAATGCAAACTTTGGCATTCTACAGACAAAACGAGATTAAATTTTTTTTTTTCCTTTACTCATACTTAGGCATGTGTGTGATTCACATTATTTTTGGTAAAACTCATCAGGTACAATTTAGGTCATCACAAATGAGAAGCACGTAATGTAGAATTCACTTCGAGTTGATCAGTATCATGTCATTACACAAAGTACTTTCATAGTGCAGCTGCTTTTTTTGTAGACAGGTTTGTAAGGAAACTCCCACGATGGATTAGGAAATAAAGTCATTTTAATGAGCACAGCCGATAAATGATATTGTATCATTTCGAGGGAGGCCTAACTTCTCTTGCATATCACCCAGAAGTAAATATGCAACAGATTAAATGATAAAGCAGCAATTTTGCAAGGATTTGCCATTCCTTTTGCATGCATGGGTTTTCCTTTTATAAAATTCGATTTAATGTAGGTTAATTTAATGTCGACTACATGTAATACTTCAGGTTCTTTCATTTTTCCTTACCCTCATCCCTTCAAATCGCGATAAGGCTCTTAGCGGTCTCAGAGCTCTCAGTGTCCTGAGAGATTTGATGGCACCAAGTTCTGAGTAACCCAAGGCATTTGCTGTTAAACTCACCAATGAAACCTGCATAAGTAAATAAATAAATTAAACCATCACTCAATTAGTATTTACGATGGAATATAATCAATTCGATTTTGCTTAGGAGATAAATTGTTGCCTCTTTTCAGCAAAGTTTTTAAAATTTTAAGGAAGTATTTTCAGTTTGATGCAAAGAAAGTAGCTTTCAGGATGTTAATTAAATCTAGTTGAATAAAAAACCTTAAATGTCGTGTAATTTATTAATTGTTTGACTAATTTTTTTATTACTAATAAATTCGTTGAGCAATTAGAAAAGCTAGGTAAAAATTAATTTTTAAAAAGGAAGAAATTCAGATGTAAGAAAATGTCATTGGTTATCCTTTATTTTACTTTATTCTCTTAAATTTATTTATTTATTTTGAGAGAGAGAGAGAGGCAGCAGGGGAGGAGCAGAAAGAGAAAGAGGGAAAGAGAGAATCCTAAGCAGGCTCCATGCTGTCAGTGGATGGAGCCCATTGTGGGGTCAATCTCATGAAGCGTGAGATCATGACCTCAGCTGAAATCAAGAACTAGACGCTTAACCAACTGAGCCACCCAGGCATCCCATATCCTTCCTTTATTTTATTAAGTTGTTGCTGAATTTGGGGCTTTGCCTGGTTAATAATAAAATACAGAAACTGTTATTGTATCAGAAAAAGCATGAAATTTTAATTCTGCATTGTATGTTCAACTAATTATAACTGATACTCTCAGAAAGCAGTAACTTGGCACATTGATTTCTGAAGGTGATTTTTTTTTTGTCTTGCTAAAACCTTCTGTTTTCAAGTCTCTCAAGTTTATTCTTATGTAAACAATGTAACTTAACATGTGATTCCATTATGAAACTTCCTCAAATTTTTCTATACTTATAGCTTCTGCCATGGTTACCTGGCTGAAAATGGCCACAATAAATCTTTACCAAGTAAATAAATCAATGAAGTTACATAATTTGTATGAAATATACAAGTCCTAAGAAATAAAAATGTTATGTGTCTAATTCTCTAAATGAATTTATCATAACTCTATGTCCAAACAGAGTTACAATTTCTTTGGTTTCAAAGTGTCTAGTATAGGACAGTTGCAAAAACATTGGGCGCTATTTTTGCAAAATTTTCTATTTTCAAGTGTATTAATTACCTTATATTTAAATATACTTTTATAGTACTTATAATACGCTATATTTTTTGTGTTTTCCAAAGAGTTACACTCATCCTAATGAAATAATTAAAATAGAATATTGAAAAATAAAAATATTTTTATTGCATGATGACAAAATTCTCTATAGAATTATTTTCTTAATATATTTCAGGCTATTGAACTTACCATGTCGTATGCCTGAAAATAATGTAACATTGTGTGTCAACTACAATAAAAAGTAAATAAAAATAAAGTGCTCATTATCTGACAATTAAAAAACTCAACTTACAACAATAAATAAAATCATTATTCTTTCACTAAAATTTCAGACATATAATAATCATAATAGAGAAAAGCAATGCTCAGGAAGTTTCAAAAAGGTTAAATTATATTTATACTTAAGATGTAGTGTGAAAAATTCTGGGGAGTTGAAAGATGAATATAATTTCTAATGCTTGAAACCTCAATGTGAGAAATACTTCCTTTTGTAATGATGAAGCAATTATTATTTTGAGGTTTTGCTCAATTTATTTGTTTTATAGTACATTACTAAACTTTTCAAATAGCTCTGGCTTTGCCTTTGCTGAGAAGTAAAGAGATATAACATACGCGTGACTCTTAGATCTAGAAATACTTTCCCCAAGAAACCTGCATACTCCTGCTGGATTATTATCTGTTATCTTTTGGGGATAAAACTGTCGCCTATGAAGTTTGTGATATTGTGGACACACTTTTCTAAAGCTAAAATTACGCCAAACTGATAGCATGAAACATTTTGTCTAATAAATCTCCAGAGGCAGCCACCCGTTTTAGGGTAAATGAAATATTATTAGTAACTGGGCAACTGTGAAGGACTACGTGGTACATTACGGGCTTGCTGCAAGTTGAGTCTACATCCCAGGGAAGTTCCTGTTCCTGCATGAAGTTGAGTTTTTCCCTACATTCTGTAAACTTTACCTCCTCTGATGGAGCATAATCTATATAATCTACTCTTTAAACCTACTCATTAAAAACTTTGAGGAGATCAAAGAGAATTAAAAAAAATTGATGGTAGTTCTCACCATTATCACTGTTTGTTGAGTGCCTTTATTACTGTAGGTACTAATATCACCATCTTACAGAGTCAGGAGCCAAGTAATTTACTCAGTGGCACACAACCCATCCGCGATGGGACTGGGTGGGGAGTCTGTCTGACTCACAATATAAGGAATTTAAACAATACCCAAAAAACCACCATAAATCCTACCCTACCCCCGCAAGGCTAAACCAGCACTAAACTAGCCTATTTCTTCCAAAAACTACAACACTGTCATTCGGTGAATTCATTCAGTGTCTGTTAAGTAGCATATCCTGTCAACTCAGCCTAGTGGTCAGAGATTCACTACTTTAGAATCAGCATACAGATCAGACAAACTACCATGGAAGTGAGACAAAGATGTGGAGGATACCTACATCGACAATTAAGAAGTCCAGCCAACACCAGGCATTGGTGAAATATGTTTGGTAGCCATACGCCACCCATTTGAGAAGCATTTCCAGAATGAAAATATAAGTGAAAACCTTGTCAGCATATTCCAACATCGTCTTAATTGTCTTTCGCTGATCAATATATATGTCTTCAAATGCCTATAAAGAAAAGTGATATATTTTAGCTTTCTAAAACTTTTATACTCTATAAGCTATTTTTTTGACCACAAATGTATATTTTCCCTGATTTTCTATGTATACATATGGCATTCTATTGGACTAGGAGGGCAGAGGAATAGTAGCTATTGCTGTTTTTTTCTTCTCTCAAAGATCTTTTCATTAATCAGGGGAAAGTTATACTCTCCATCAATATTCGATATTATAGACAGAAGAAAGAGGTAAAAGCACAATTCTCATAAAGTAATTTGACTTGCTCAGGAAACATTTCTTGATGCTATATCCTAACGGTGCTACCCCAACTTGAAGTTATAAATTTCTTTTGTTTCATTTCTTTTGTTTCCTCCAGTTGATTTTTTGCCATAAAAAGGTTGAAGAAATAAAAAGTGAAAGCTTATATTTTTCATAAAGTAGAAACTGTAATCGATCATGACATCACCCAATTTTACTACATAGTTGGGCTCGTTTGTCCCCTTCCCTTCATTTTGTTGCTAGTTTATATTTCTCAGCAGAGATATAGCATGGCCATGATGACAAGATGAAAATACTTCTCACTTAGGTTGCAATGTGTGTCCTTCTAACATGAATTCTGTACTTGACACCTAAGTCTCACATTTGTTTCAGGGGCAAAAGATTATTTCTTGTCTAAGGGGTCATGCAAAAAAAGTTTATGTCATCAGAGAATATACAGGAGAATATATAGGCTTATGTTCTAATTATAAACATAAATTAAAGAAACTTAAGTAACTATTTCAATCAATCTCATTTTATCTGTCATCTATCTATTATCTTATGGCTTAAGTATTCTATTTGTGTCAATGTTTTTCTAAAATGTTATATATATATGTTATGCTTTATATTTCTGTAAGTGATTTTCAGACAATTATAAATTAATTTGAAATTAAAAAAGTCTTTGTATACAGAGAAACCAATCTTTAAATATATCACTTAGGCATCCTGCCCAATATTTTTTGTTACCAATATTTATTGTTTCTTGAGTAGTGTAAGAACAGTGGACACGATTTAAAAGGGACAGAGAAGAGGTCCCTAAGGACCCATTGACTGTCCATAAGAGATAATAATTATACCACTCGCAAACATGGTTCATAAGAATTTAGAAGTTATGTATTTTCCATCACAGGGCTTCCACTAACTACACTGAAGTCGCCATGTTTACTTTCTAATTAAAATATAGGTAATTGAACAATTGTGTTCCTTGGTTATAATGAATAAGCTGGAGGGACAAATTTTCTAGGCTACTTAAGAGTAAGCAAAAATTAATAATAGCTTATCAGAAATTATACATATACATGGTAAAAATAAATCCGGAAATGCATAGTTAAAAACATTAAGTCTATACTCTGGAAGATATGATGTGGGGGTAATTAAAAATCTGTTGGAGACAGGTAGAAGAGAATGGGTGTGTGGGTATTAGAGTGGGTAAGTGAACGGATCGCTAGATGGATGTAGAGATGTATATATATTTAAGGAAGAAGTCATAAGTACAGATAACAGTTTGAGGTTTGCCGAACAGAGGTGATGTCTAACACCGTGAAAATGAAATTGGACGTAGAATGAGGGTTTGGGAAAAAGTGCATTGGATACTAAAGCAGTGCAGTAGAAAGATTAGTAAGTCATCAGTATTAGATTATTAAACTTAATATTGTACCACTTTTGTTTAATGTGCACTCACCAGAGCACCACTGCTAAGGAGAATCATGAAAACAATGAAGGTCTCAAACCAGTTATGCTCAACGATTCGGAAACAGGTTCTTCTCAGGTTCCACCATTGTTTCCCTCTGCCTTCTTCCACACTGATTTGACAACATTTAAATCTTTGTACACAGCCTGCAAGCATAGTGTTCAAACAGAAGTCGATAAAGTAACTTCTACTGCTCCAGTGATATTCTTTGGCATGTCCCTGATTCCTCTTTTCACTACAGTCACCATCCCTACCTTGCTAGGATAATTCTCCAAGCCTGGAGTAATAAGAGCACATTTGTTAGTTATATAGGTTGTGAAAATTATTCAGCCTCTTTAAATGGTTCCCTGACTAATAATACCCACTTTTTCTGCCTCAACACTTATCATCCAAGAAATAAATGTATAAAGTACAAATGTAAAGTAGCTTTGCCTTGTACTATGTCACCCTATTGCACCCCATTGAAGTCACTCTAGCAAAGGACTTCAAAACAAAAATTAATAATAAACAGAAAACTTCAATTTTATTTATTTAATTTATTTTTTAAAGTTTATTTATTTATCTTAAGAGAGAGACAGAGCATGCAAGCTGGGGAGGGCAGAGAGAGAGAATCCCAAGCAGGCTCTGCATTGTCAGCACAGACTCTGACATGGGGCTCCAACCCACGAACCATGAGTTTATGACCTGAGCCGAAGTCAAGAGCCAGATGCTTAATCAACAGAGTCACCCAGTCACCCCAGAAAACTTCCCTTTTAAAGAGGTTATGGAATAATAATGCAGATCTCTCCCAACAATGCTGGGTTTGTTGCTGTTTAGTTTTCTTATGGTGCTCCTAGAAGAGCTCATATAATTTTCAAAATTAATTTAGGCACTAAAATGTGGCTTGGCCCTGCTTTCATTTGTCCTTTTCTTCTCTATACTGCTTTGCTCACTCAAAAGTAAGAATTAGGGGTGCCTGGGTGGCTCAGTCGGTTAAGCGGCCGACTTCAGCTCGGGTCATGATCTCACGGTCTGTGAGTTTGAGCCCCACATTGGGCTCTGTGCCGATGGCTCATTAGAGCCTGGAGCCTGCTTCAGATTCTGTGTCTCCCTCTCTCTCTGCCCTTCCCCTGCTCATGCTCTATCTCTATGTCTCTCAAAAAAAAAAATGTTAAAAAAAAAAACTAAGAATTAAATCAAAAGGTATCTGTGAATACCTTTGTAAGCGTCATGAAAGATACAAATCACTTAAAAAAAAAAAGACAAAAAGAAACAAAAGATACAAACATGGACCTTGCCACTAAGAAACTTCAAGAAAAGATATAAACACAGGAACCCTACCTCAAGGCAAAAAACCAAAAACTTAAAAAGAAAAAGTCAAGTATGCTGGAAGAAGAGGGAGATAGGGGAGGAAGAAAGGCAGGGAGGAAAAAAGACAGTAAAGATACATATAACAGTTCAAAACCGAAAGAGGAAAGCTCTCACAAGATAATATACAAACAATCATCGGGTGAATTAAATGGATATATTTATTATAGCTGTTCAGAGGAGTAAGCTCTTTTCCTCCACGGTCAGATGAAGGTAGTTTTGAGAAGGACTTTGAGTGATGTGTGGAATTTATATAGGAAATAAAAGGAAATGATGTATATTGGGCCTATGAAGAAGAAGAGATCACTAAATAGAGAATATGCAACTATATTCATATCTTTAAAACTCAAATTCTCGAGAAAATCAGACCACGGGAAATACTAGTCAGTCATGGAGAAGACAAAGCTCTTAAAGCTATTGTTCATACTGTACCAGACTCAACTATGATACTGTTCGGGTATTAGGTATGGAGTACTGCTTACTTCCTGCTTCATCCAATGAGGATTGGAAAATGGTGATTTTGTTAAAAAATACGGCTTAGCATTTGCAATTATTTAACTTTAATAGTCATAAAGCTGTTCTAAAGAAATTAATGTTTTTATTTTTATAGAAAAAGAGACAAAGCGTGAGTAGGGGAGGGGCAGAGAGAGAGGGAGACACAGAATCCGAAATAGGCTCCAGGCTCTAAGTTGTCAGCACAGAGCCCGATGTGGGGCTTGAACTCATGAATCCTGAGGTCATGACCTCAGCCAAAGTCAGGTGTTTAACCAGGCGCCCCCAGAAAGCTATTTTTAAGGTAACTTCTGTGTATGAGAATTTTGACTAGTGTTTAAGATGCCAACTTATTGCAGGGCGAGTGGCTTAGTTGGTTGAACGTCTCATTCCTGATTTTGGCTCAGGTCATCTCACAGTCGTGGGATCAAGCCCCGCAACGGGGTCCCTACTGGGTGTGGACTCTGCTTAAGATTCTCTCTCTCCCTCTCCCTCTGCCCCTATGCCCCTCTTTCTAGAAATAAAAATAACATGCCCACTTATTGTCAAATCACCATTTTATTTTTAAAAATATAAACCAGTCACTTGTTTTGATCGCATTAAAATATTTTTTTCTGCGTTTTCACAATCTTTTACACCCAGTGGGCAGAGATAACCAAAAATAACAATAGATTTAAAAACTGTTAGCTTATTAGAGGTAATTCAAATAGACCTACTAAAAGTTCTATTCTATTATGAATGATCCATCTCTGGTGCTCAACAGCTAAAATAAACTGCATTCTATAAATGGAAGGTTAACATGAGGGTCACTTTCTTTACCTTCAGTGAAACAGGCTTCAGGTTCAAGGGTTTCCTCAGGTTCCATGACAGGCTGCTCTTCTGCAGGTGCGCCAATGTCTACAGTGCTGCCTTCAGAGGAGCTACTGCTTTCATTAAGTTTCTGTGCATGAGATAGACATAAAAATTAAATCACTTTAATTTCAGTAATATCCTAGTAAGAAAGGATTAGTGCTATGAACTGATTCTGGATTCTTCTTGAAGTGAAAAGATTTTAAGTTTAGAGCAAAAGACAGATTGACTAGGACAAGGAAGTAAGGAAATTGTCTATGTTATCCCCTTTTCCATAATTCCCATGTAAGCATGAAATCGAATTATTATGTTGTGAAGTTACGAATGGTCGTCAGAAGCACTTATTAAGCAAACCACTCTCTTATGAATTAGAGAAGCCCCAGAAGGAGGGTGAGGGGTTAGGAAAGTTGGTATAATTGTTCTCATTTCACAGATAAGGGAACTGAAGCTCAGACAGGTGAAATAACTTGTCTAATGTCATATAACTAGTAAATGAGAAAGCCAGTTTTGAGAACTATTCCTGAGCCCAAAGCCTATGCTCTAACTTTTTGTGCAGCCAGACTGTTTCTGAAACAGCGTACTGACACCTTTACAATTCTTCTCTCAATTTAAAACTGAAAATAGGGGCGCCTGGGTGGCTCAGTCGGTTGAGCGGCCGACTTCAGCTCAGGTCATGATCTTACGGTCTGTGAGTTCGAGCCCCGCGTCGGGCTCTGTGCTGACAGCTCGGAGCCTGGAGCCTGCTTCACATTCTGTGTCTCCCTCTCTCTCTGCACCTCCCCTGCTCACGCTCTGTCTCTATGTCTCTCAAAAATAAATAAATGTTAAAAAAAAATTAAAAAACAAACAAACAAACAAACTGAAAATAATCCATAGGACAAACAGGCAAGATTAGTCTAACAGGTGAGGAGAATCGACAATTCACTCTTGACGTGAAAAACAAAAACAAAATGAAAACACCTGTTCACACCACGAACTAATAATGGAGTTTTATATAATACAAATATAATGGAATTTTATGTAATATAAATATTCAGTATCTCCACGGAAATTATTTCATCAGCTGCAACAAGCTAGCTGTTTGGTAGCTGTAGACGTGAGTTCTATTTAATTTTTATTTACAGTAAGTCTCCCAAAGTCTACTTCTCATAGGGCAAATGTCATAATCATAACAAGGGCAAGCAATAATAAAACTCTTTGGTATATGGCATTACTTTAACTCACAGGGAAATTTTTTAAAGCAATACTTGCAAAGTCTTTAAAAAGTTTGGACGAATCCACCTTTCACTTATCACATACGTGATATGTGTTCTTCACATAAGTTCTTCACCTATGATGCCAAATATCTGGCTCCGTATCAAACTCCATATCCATTACTAACCACGATTGTTAAGTCGCCTAGATTTCAGATTTCCAATCAGCAACTGTGAATACTAAGGTTAAAAGATGTGAACCTAAATAACATGAAATTAATTTTATCAAATGCCCACTGATTGCCTCCCTAAATATCCTCCTTTGATGTGTCTTGCCTGGATGAAGATAAAATAAATTGCTACATTTTTTTTTTTGGAACAGTTACTAAAGGTCTAACTAGTTCAGATTTTCTACAGATGAGAATGCTATTGCCAATATATCAAACTTTATTCAAAGAAGTATTTAAACTAAGCTATTGTTTGACAACTCAACTTTGTATATGGTACCAGTTATTAGGTATAGACAAGCGATTTGATCCTATAGATGCTTACAGATTGGTTTCCAAACACTTGTTAAGCAATATAAGTATATTCTACAGTCTTCCTGAACTACTGTTAAGAAAGTAGAAGTGTGCCTAATGTTACTCAAACTCAACATGCTCTCAATTAAAGTCATGATTTTTTTTTTTTTTAAGTAGACATCACGCCCAGTGCAGAGCCCATGACAGGGCTTGAACCCACAACCCTAAGACCAAGACTTGAGCTGAGATCAAGAGTCTGATGCCCAACCAACTGAACCACTCAGGCACCCCCTAAACCTACTCCTTTAACCAAATTTCTGATTCTGGTTGTTTGTAGTATCGTTCTTTGAACAAACGGACTCCAACTCACCTTTATTCTTACTCTTTTCTAATATTGACAGTAATCTAAAGTCAAATTTGTTAAATTTCACCTTTGAAATAACCCTTCTCTCAGTCTCATCTTCCAAATTCCTAAGAGCTTTCTGTCCATCCTTGTCACTTCTTTGGAGAGCTAGACATAATAATTATCACCCTCATTCTACCCTCACCTAATTCTAGAACTTTGTGAACCATGCAGTCTGCTTTATGCTAGATGCCCAATAAATATTTGGTGAATGGATACCTCCATTTCATATTTCATTGCCAGATGAAGCTTTTTGTCTCCAACTTAGCACCAAATTTTCCAAATCTATCCTTTACAGTAGCTGTGTTTTTAGCCAAGGTCAACTTCTTAATGTTTTCTGGCTGTTGCGTATAGTGGTTACTTTTGCCCATCATTGTGGAAGAATGATAATTATTCTCTCATCTAAACTCCCTATATCACTTTATCTGCACAACCCTTTGGGAACATAGTACATTTTTTTAATATAATCTAACCTACCTTTATTCTAATTGACTTACCACATTAACAATAGTTGGTATTTTCTCTGGAAAACACCATGACTGATACGCTTGGTGTGCTGAAATTGCTCAGATGGCTGGTTCTATTCTATCACACCTGTGTATTTCTGCTTTCACCAGGTGAGTTGTTTACTTATCAAGAATAAGTTATGTTTGGGAGCACCTGGGCGGCTACGTCAGCTGAGCGTCCAACTCTTGATATCAGCTCAGGTATTGATATTGTGGTGGTGGTGGTCAGATCGAGTCCCTTGTCAGACTCTGTGCGGAGCCTGTTTGGAATTCTCTCTCTCCCTCTCTCTCTGCCCCTAGCCAGTTCTCTTTCTCTCTCTCTCTCTCTCAAAATAAATAAATAAACATTAAAAAAAGAGTAATTTGTTTTCAAATCGTGTTATGTTTGTACCACTTTAGATTAGTGTAATTATGTAATTTACTCTTACATAATTTGATAAAATGAGTGAAAAGAAAGTTGTTGTTGTATACATAAAAGCTAAGTGGAAATCATTGCATAAGTTTAATAAAAACAAATCCCCCCCACATAAACATACACATGAAAAAAACTTGTAAAATTAGGTGTGAATAATTGTTTAAAAAAAGGAGGGGGGTACAGGGGATATGCATTTCTGGAAGGATGCTAAATTCAGGTTGCTTTACAAGGTTCCTAACATCTCAAGACCTCATGGAAAAAACATAACCTGGAAATTCTGGCTGATGAGTTACAGGTGTGGCTCATGCCAAAGCGATGCTGCAGAACTGCCAGCAATGAACAGAGGCTGGAACAAGAGGCCTAAGCTAACATTTTCATGGAAGTGTCCATCGTCTGTCAAAATGAAGCAGTTTAATGTTTGGGATCTAGAAGGAATTCCTATACCTTTCAGGAGTGGGACATGATTACAAATTAGACTTTATTTATTTATTATTTAAAAATATTAAGATTAATTTTGAGAGACAGAGACAGCATGAGTGGGGGAGGAGTAGAGAAAGAGGGAGAGAAAGAGGGAGAGAGAGAGAGAGAGAGAGAGAGAATCTCAAGCAGGCTCTACACTGTCAGCGCAGAGTCCAACACAGGGCTCGAACTTATGAAACCATGAGATCATGACCTGAGCCGAAACAGAGTTGGACTAATTAACTGACTGAGCCACCCAGGCACCCCACAAATTAGACTTAAAAAAATAGTATTCGGAGGCTCAGTCGGTTGAGCGTCTGACTTCAGCTCAGGTCATGATCTCACAGTCTGTGAGTTCGAGCCCCACATCGGGCCCTGTGCTGGCAGCTCAGAGCCTGGAGCCTTCTTCAGATTCTGTGTCTCCCTCTCTCTCTCTGCCCCTCCCCCGCTCACATTTTCTCTCTCTCTCTCTCTCTCTCTTTCTCTCTCTCAAATAAATAAACATTAAAAAAAATAGTATTCGTATTTGGCTTAAACAACTTACGAAATCAACATTTTGCAAAGGAAGCCTCGTAAGCCGTATCATGGCAGGATTGTCTCTGATTCCCATACTAGTCAGAGAAACTTGTTCCAACTTTCAGGTCAAAATAACATCAGATAAACTGACAAGTGAATGTTAGCGAGATCAAACCACAGACAGGTGGGTGCAGGCCAGGTAATCTACTCGAGATGAACTATGCTAACCAGAGAGAAATGTCAGTGCTTTTCCTAGAAGTTTACACATGATGTAAATCAAGGAGTATTTAAGTGTGAGACAGGAAAGAAAAACAAACAAATAAAACAGATACAGAAATAACTGAGCTGAAGTGTGCCTAGCCAATACATGGGAGGCAACGAGGGTTTTGATTGACAAGCTAAATAAAGAACATTAATAAGAAAATTTAAAAAATAATGAATTAGATAATAAATGTATTAAATAAAAAATAGATTAGAATACAGAAAAACATTAATAAATAAAGGTACCCAGGACCTTTCATTCAAAGATAAGACCATTAATTAACAAAGACAAGAGAGAAGGGCACCGAGATGACACTTAAGCATGTGTTATAGTTCTACTTGGTCAGTGATGTACTTTGGAATGTAGAGAAACAGTGTGTTTGCAGATGATGAAAAGTACAGTTACATTCTCAATCGATAATCACATAAACGTTTAATATTCATCTTGCAATAAAAGGTATCTGTCATTATTAGAGAGGTTTCCACCCTATGTTCTGAGAAGATGGAGACTTCAACCTTAGGAAGACAAAGGCCAACCAGGCAAGATCCAGGCAGAGCAGCTCCATAATATCAGGTTTTACACATTTGTGATACATGAAAGATTTTTTTTTAAAAAAACACAATTGTTGGGGTGCTTGGGTGGCTCAGTCGGTTAAGTTTCTGACTCTTGATTTGGCTCAGGTCATGATCTCACCGTTGGTGAGATGGATCTCCAAGTTAGGCTGTGTGCTGACAGCATGGAGCCTGCTTGGGATTCTCTTTCCGTTCCCTTTCCTCTGTCCCTCCCCCGCTGCACATGAGCACACCTAGGTGCTCTCTCTTTCAAAATAAATAAATCAATAAACATTTAAAACCCCACAATTGTTAAAAAGTATTAAAAAACTAGAGTTGAATCAAAACCCAGGGAAACGAATGCCCAAATTTAATAAGATGCTAAAAGAGAAGAAAAAAAAAAAGTGTGGGTGAATAATAGGGAAGATTATATAGAATTTAGTAACACGGTTTTCCATGGAAACAAGGTGATAGGTGGAAAAAATTCCCGAGATCTAAGAATCCTAGATAAAAACAACTTGTATGCAAGCTAATGTACAGAGACATAAAAACAAAAACAAAAGAACTTTAGAGTTTGTCACTAACACCACTACTAATTGGGAGGTTGTATCAGTTGGAGAGAGAGTATTTTTGTGGTTTAAGAAAATGAAAGCTCTCTCAGAGGTTTTAGTGTATAGGCCTAAAAAAGGATTGGCAATATGACAAGTAATATGTAGGAATTTCCCTTCTTTATGTCTGAAAAAATGCTTCTGTGGCAATCCGTGGTAGTAGAATTGGAAGTTTGTGTCTCAGAATTCTGGCCACTGTCGTCATGCCCTCCTATACTCCCCTCCCATGCATGTGGGCAGGGCCCTGTGACTTCCTTCTAGCCAACAGAAGATAGTGTAGGTGATGGGCCAGCACTCTCCTGGTTATGGTACACTGAACTATGTTAGAAACGTGCTCCTCTCCCCCTCTTTTTCTCTCAAGAGAAAAAGTAAACTGTTTTGACTTCCTTATGCTAAGTACCAACAACCATGCTTATGTGAGCAGCAGACCGTGAAAGCGTCACTATGTGGAAAACATACACTTCTCACAAATGAATTTTATAAATTATTCTCAAGTTTTTTTTTTACTAGAAGCTTATAAAGATTAAAATGGAAAATGACCCTAGAGAACTTTACATTCAGATAAGAAAACTGGACCTAGATGGCACAACCGGTATAACTGACCGGGCAAACATACACAGTTAATGAGTCAAGAAGATAGGGTTCAAAACTTCTAACTTAAAAGCTCTTTTTAGAGGTGCCGGGGCGACTCAGTGGTTAAGTGTCCGACTCTTGATTTGGTCTCAAGTCATGATCTCATAGTTGTGAGATCGAGCCCCATGTTAGGCTTTGTGCTGAGCATGGTGCCTGGTTGGGATTGTCTCTCTCCTCCTTTCTCTCTGCCCCTCTCATGCTCTCTCTCTCTCTCTCTCAAAAATAAATAAATAAACTTAAAAAAGTTCTTTTTAATTGGACGCGCTGCCTCTGTGCATATTTCATCACCACACATCACTGTGTGGTGCATTGTTTTATTTGCATGCGTGCAGAAAATATGCATGACATGTTATCATGTTGCAAGGTTATTCACATAGGAGTAGGTACATGATGTACACTATTTTATACAGCCAAGCCGCACCTGTCATTCTCACCATTTCTCAGCTGATCATTCTAAGAACTTTTAAAACAGTCTATGGCCTTTAGTCGAGCCTTTCTTCAATCCATCTGCCAGCAGAAGCTGATGTGATGTTTTAGGACGAATCACCTTCCTACTAAAATCTACAGAGACTCCTCCTCATTTCTTTGGTGTCTGCTAAAGTTCCCTTGTAGGTAGGGGCTCCAGTGGCCCTGCTGCAGAGACTAATAAAGATGTGGTTGTCTTAAAAAAAAAAAAAAAAGCTAACTTAGTTTTTTAGGTTAGTCCCTTGTGGGTCACGAAGCTCATCTTTACACCTTTCTCCTGGCTCAGACGATAACAGTGGGAAGAAAGCCTCTAATAATGGCGGTTCAACCTCTCACTTTCTGCATGGTTTTGCCCAAATAATTCTTTGGGCCAGTCTCTTACACGTAAAATGAAGGAATGATCTCTAAAGTTCTTGCTGTAATGTTCTACTACTCTGTAGTCTTTTAGGATTTGAAATGATACAAGAGAGATGTGATATTGGAAATGGTAAGAAGGCAATGAAGGGAGAAACCCGGACTCAGGGAGAGATGGACAGTGAAAGCTCAGGGCGGATATGGCTGCTGGTGTGCATGGTTGAGTCATAGGCGCTGGGTCTGTGTCTGGAAATACCCCATGATCATCTCTGGTCGATGATGGGAGAAGCAAAAGTAAATGCTACTCCCACCTTGGAAAGAGAAACCATTCACATACAACTGGGCTTTTAAGTTAACTTCTGTACTAGTCCTATGTGCAATATTCGTTTAATCACTAGACATTTATTGAGAGATACTATATTCTGAGATTTATGTTAAGTCTCTGTCTCCTAGAACCCCTTCATTAGCATAGGGAATTACTGCATTATTTATCTGTTTTTGATTCTTTTCCTTTGCTACTTTCCCCCCTTTTTATAGGCCAAAGTGAAAAGAACAAAGTATTTTATGGTTACTTTAACATTAATTTATTAAAATTAAGGTTAATGACTCTTAAGGTTCATTTCAGTTATGTGTTTGTTTTTTTTTCCTGTCAACTGTCCCTGTCTTTTGCCTATTTTTCTACTGGAGTGTTTGTGTTCTTACCAGATCGCAATTGTACTTTATAAACAGAAAATCATTTGAGTTTCCTTAACACATAATTTTTACCGATTATGTTAGTTTTCTACTACTGTGTAACAAATTAACACAAATTTGGCAGCTTGATACAATACCAGTTTATCATCTCACAGCTTCTCTAGGTCAGAAGTGTGCCCCGCATGGTCAGATTCTGTGCTCAGGGTCTCACTGGGATAAGTTAAGGTGGTGACTAGGAATGCAGTTCTCATCTGAGGTTCAGGATCTACCAAACGTACAGGCTATGGACAGAGTTCATTTCCTTGCAGTTTTAAGGCTGAAGTCCCTGATGTCCTGTTAACTCATGGCCTTGAACCATTCCATAAGTGGAGGCCACCACACTTCTTTGCCACCTAGGCCCCCACTGGCAGTCTTTCTTCCACGTCAGCCAGAGCATCTCTCTCTCCCTCAATTACTCTTACGTGACCAGTGGGAGAAAACTACTCTTAAAAGGTTCATCTGATTAGGTAGACGCACCCAGGATAATCTTCCTTTGGCTATAAACATAATCACTGGAGTGGCCCCTCATCATAATCAGATTTCAACTGCTCTCATAGACTGGGGATTATACAAGGACAAGAGTCTTCAGGGTCATCTTAGGATCTTGCCAACCATGCCAAACTGTGTTTTACTGGTTTTGTTTTCTAAGAACCACTGCTATACTAATATCATCTGCTACATTGATAATTCATTAATTTCTCTACTTATATTCTCTTCATTTTGTTTAATTTCTCATTTCTCAAACTAAGTTTTTGGTCACATTCTTTCATTCTTTCTTGATTATTCTTGTCAATAAATATTAAGACATTCAATGACTACTTGGCCCTATCCCACAGATTCTGACAGAGAATGTTTTTATTTTCCAAACAGCTATTTATATATTCTATTTGCTCCTTAACTCAATATTTATTTAGGAGGGAATTTCTTAATTTTCAAATGGTTAGAATTTTTTTTATCATTTTACTATTAACTTCTAGTTTAAATGAATTATGATTAGATAATAGCTCTCTATGATATCATCTATTTTGCATTTATTGAGATTTATTTTGCTATTCAGTAATTGTTAATTTAGATAAATATATACACAGGCACTTGAAAGTAAGAATTCTCAAAATGAAAGAATACTCTGCATAAGTAAATTTTGAGTTAATATACATTCATGATACATTTACCTTTATTATATTATTCAAATTATCAGTGTCCCTATTTAAATTTTCTTTGTTTTATCACAGGCTAAGAGAGTGGTATTAAAACTTTCATAACCATTTTTATATATTTTATCAATATAGTCATATTTTTCATTGTTGAAATCAACTGTTGGCTTTGAGTTCTTTATTTCATTGGAGTAATAATACAATTACTCAAAAACAGAAGGAAAAGATTTTTAGATGTGTGGCAAGAATCCATCTCTAATAAAATACTAAAACGAAATTGGATAACAGCAAAAATAGAAGATTCTCAAACAAGTATTTTATTGACTTAAAAACCAAGAAGGCCAACTGATTTTTCCCTTTTTGTTTTTAAATTCCAATTTAATTTTATTTTGAAATTTGTCATTCAAATTGTAAAGCATTAAGTTCTTACAGTTTTTGAGATTCATAGACTATTTAAAAAAATCAATTTTCATGTTTATTAAGCCATTAACCAACTTTTGATTTACTGATTTCCCAATGAGCTAATTTATTTAAAAATATGTATATTTTCACACATGATTCTCAAGCTAAATTCTACACTGACTTGCATCGTTCATGTATCTCTGGCAGGCTGACTTAATAAGTGAGCTGAGAGGACGCAGGGATCATACCATTATCTGAAGCATCCACTTTGTTTTTTACACCAGGGGCATTCAATAACCACTTAATAACTACAACACTGATGGTAAGAGCATTTTCCCTCCTCAGTGGATTTATGCAACATTTCTTGCTTTTTAAAAATGTTCTCTACTATAGCAAATGATTTTGACCTTGAGGGTAAAGAAAAACAAAGCACAGCAAATAAAATACTTCACAGTATTTTTTAAGAGTAAATGATTAAATAGTTTTTTCTTGTTCTCGGACTTGATGTTAGGATGTTTATGCTTTTATTTTAAGCTTGATTTATTAGAGGAATCTTATTTGTAGGGTTTAATAGGAGTTCAATTTATAATAAGTGATAAATTTATAAAAATATAAATCTGGAATTTAAGGGTAAAAGGATACAGAATATGTATATATGCATATATTTTTATTTTTTTAAATACTTATTTTTAAAGCTAGGTATGTACTGTTTTAAAGGTGGGCATTTTACTGTTGTTATATATATTTAAATGTCTATACATATATATCTTAAATCATACATGAGATACTATACATCAAAATATTCGTATTAATATTTCATCGTGTACATTGTGCATTAGTAAATATTTCTAGTGTACACTAAGCATATTAAAAATTTAAATGACCTCTGTTAAAGACTCTCAACAAAGCAACAATATAATATCAAAGAAAAATACATTGTCCTGAGATTTAGCATTTCCACGGAGCAGCTGGAAAAGTCAAATATTAACCCATTAATTCCCACATCATCCCTAAAACCCAGATGATTTCTTCATCAAGCCATATATTGGAAAGAAAATCTTCAGTGCATTATTCATATTTACTAAATATTAACTTGTTCTTATCAGTTGTGAAATCTAGTGTTAGTCAAATTCTTCACCAAGGTAGAGGGGAAGATTGAGGAGTATAGCTCTAGCATACTCTGAATTTCGTTTTAAAGTGTGTCACACATGGATTTTGTATTGATGATTAGTTATAAATATATATATATATATATATATATATATGACCAACAAAATTTCTGTAATACAAATAAGTTAGAAACAAACAAACGAAAAAGTATGTAAAATTGCCTTTATAATTCCCAAGTTAGATATCAAAGTTTTAAATCAAATGAGTTATTTCCATTGTTAAAATCACTTTGCTGCAATGGGCACAGAGTCTCGAGTGTTCTTTTGGTATTAATTTTTAATGACAAATATTAACATATTTAACAAATACTTAATAGATGTCTTATGGCTGAAGGAACTGTATAACTATAATGAAAGGGTTAAGAGGTCTGTTTTGAGCCAGACAGGCTTGGGTTTGAATTGCAATTACTAATTTTATGGACTTTTGGCAATTATCTTCACCTCTTTAAGCTTTAGCTTCTAATTTGTAAAATGGTCCTTATGTCCCGTGGTGGTTGTAAAGATTGAAGAAGGTAACACATGAAAACACTTGGCATTGCTTACCTGATAAATGGTAATATTTTTCCTAACAGTATCATGTAGTTTGTAATATGTATAATTGCGAACATTTGACCTTTCCATCTACCAAAAATATTAGTCCGTGCACGACAACTAGATTAGGGCCTGAAGAATTAAATAGTGACTATAATAGACCTAGTACCCGCCCTCGTGAGTTCACAATCAGATGGAAGATACAGAGAAGGAAATAACTGCCACACACTGTAATTGGATTAGTGTAGGGGAATCTTGAGAGCACCACCTAACTTGTCTAAGAAGGGCCGATAGAAGGAAGTAACATTTGGGAACAGAAGGATGAGTTCAATGGGGGTGAAGGTGAGGGGTAAGAGAGTATTCTAGACAGAGAGAACAGGCATAAGGATCAGATCCTGATAGAGCATGGGGAGTTTTAGTTAACAAAAGATCAGTGTACTTGGTTGGGGAGGGGTGGAGAATACTATTATGTGAGGCCGGAAAGGTTACTAATAGTCATTTTCTGCAGGGACTCATAGGCCATGTTAAGTAGTATAGGCTGTAAGCAAGGGGCAGCTCCTGAAAGGTTAGAAAGAGGCGAGACCTATGACCAGATTTGCCTTCTAGAAAGAGGACTTATTTTGTGAATACCAGACTCGTGAGGAGGAATATTTGTGGGGGTTGCAGCAGTTAAAGCTGAGAGATGAAGGAGGTCTGATGTTGTGCGGAGCTGGTGGGGATGCAGAGTAGACAAAGATACATAGACTTGGCACCACCTGGTAATAAACTAGATGTAAGGAAGAGGGATTTTACGTACCCACTGGCTAGATGGCAGCACTGTTCACAGAGAAAAGTTGCCGTCTCATAAAGACCATGGCCCTGAGAAATGATAGCTCAGGATAAGGAAATACGCAAGAGCAGAAGGACACACCGAACCAACGTCCAGATAGGACTCTACAAAGTGTTTCCTGGGCATCTGTCAGAGAATTATATGAAGATTCTGAGTGTATTCTTTTCTCCTCCTTCTCTCCTCCCTGCCACCTCCCCAGAGAAGAGAAGCTGCATCCAAAAGCAAACTGCTTCCTTAATTTGACTTAAGAAGAGTCTTGCTTGAATTATTCTATCCATATACTTTCAGAAGATGTAACCAATAATATGTATGTATTCATGAAAAGTGTAATTAATTTACATGATGCCAGTTAACACCGATCCAGCACCTCATTTGTGCCAGGTTCCGTGCTCGTTACTAGAAGTACAAAGATATATACGACCATAGTTCTTGTTCTCGAGCTGCTGACAAGAATAGTAAGTAGGATAGACAGATACACAACAGAGAAACAGTGCAATACATACATTTCATGTTATGAAGCTAGAAGTTGTATTGGGGGAAATTGAGAGGGTTTTCTAGAATTAAGAGTTGCCTGCTATAGTGAGCAACAAAGCAACAACATATCTTTATTGAGTCGATACATGGACAAAGTTGTGGTGACTCTCAATTCAAAGGTCATTTTGTTTCGTTAGATTTTGCAGAGTGGCAAAAAGAAGAAGATAATTTCTAACAAGAAATTATGGAGTCAAAAGACATAAACTTCATGGAACAATGTAACTAGCACTGGACTGAGTCCTGGGGAATAGACGAATGAAATGAATCTCATCAAGACGATGCAATTGCCTACAGTATATTCAAGACTGCCTTTTCCCCTTCTATGGCAATTCGTTTCAGATGGTAATTCTAGGAATATAGGTAAAATAATAGGATGGAAAGTCGGAGGCCATAATTGGAAATGGATTTAGAAGATAAAATTCAAAGGATGTGGCAGTAAATTTGATGGGGGGCTTCAAACTGGAGAAGTTGAGAATGAATCCAGGCTTCTCATAAGTGATTCGAGAGCTTATATGATCGGGAGGAAAGCAGCATGGATTTTTTGGAAGCCAGGGAAAGACAGAGCTTAAAGAATTAGGAAATACCGCAGACAAACATGTGGGATAGGGTCACTGAACTTGGCAATTAAGAGAACATGAGTGGTTTTTGATGGAAAGGTGTAGGGAAAAAACCAGAAAGGAGATGTTTGAAGGTGACTGAACAGTGGAAAATGGGAAAACAGTGAGTATAATCTAATCTATTTTTTCAAGAAGATTGGCAATGAATTCAAGGGAAAAAAAAACTTAAGAGATGAGATCAAAGGGACACTTAAAATTTACATGATTTTATTTTATTTTATTTTAGAGCAGGGATCTTGTCCATTTATCTAAATTTGTGGTAAGGTCTTCTAAAGGAGAAACTAATACAGGATGCAGGCAATGTTGCTGCATCAGAGACCATAAGGATTTGTGGAGAGATTAGACAGAATGAAAAGTTGGGAGCATACACATCTATCTTGCAGAGATTCTTAATATCCCCAGATATGCTGTGTGGTGCTTTTCTATGGGAAACATTATGTTATCAAGGTGTTCATGAATTTGGATACTTGCAACAATCTTGGTACCTATCCATTTTGATTCAAGTTTAACCAGACTTCCTATTTAACATATATTTACTGGGCACCTTCTGTAGGCTAGGCACTATGATAAATGTGGGCTGTACTGTGGTAACTGAAATGGACTAATCCCTGCCCTCAGGCACATTTAAAAACAGAGCATTAGCCGCATTAGGTGTTCACTGTAGACTTTTCTGTGTTATACAGAATTAGTCTGCTGAACAGTATGTGCTGAGGTTGGAAATTGTCACATGTTCTTTAACCCAAGTACGGTAAAGGTAAAAGTATTAAATGAAAGAATATCAGCAAAGCTGCAAATAAATATTATTTTAACACAGGTGTTATAAATGAGAGGGCAAGTGGGAACCTAGAAGTAAATGTGCATTATCCATTTACTCACTCATTTAATAAACACATACATATGTATGTGCCGTGGCCTTAAGGTGAGTAAGACCTGGTTAGTGTTTCTCCTGTTCTCAAAGATTTCATAAGCTAATAATGCAATCACTGAAGTGCTTCCAAATGATTTTAAGCATTAAATTCAGAAGCAGTCTTCCTAAAATACAACTTAAAGTCACCATAGTCTAAGAGAATTAGACCATGTAATTAGAATTAGAGCTCCATAGGTCAGTGTGAGAGGCAGAAGCAGATGGGTCTATCATGCAGGCCCGTGCAGAAGGAAGAGGGCCCTCCACGACTAAGGCAGGGGACTCAGACGCTTGTGGCCATGCCATTAACCTATGCCCTGTGAAGAGGATTGGTAGCTAAGACCAACTCTATAATGGGCATCTATTCTTAGTTCTTTAATAAACAATAGCATTCATTTTAAAGAAATGTCAAATAAATTATTTTTTTCAGACACTGTTAAGGGGATTTAGTGTCATAGTTAAGAACAAGGACTGTGTTGCTAGCTGCCTGGATTCTAGTCTGGGATCAGTCCTTACTATTTGTGTGATATGGGCAAGCTACTTAAACTCTTTGCATTCAATTTCTTTATCTGTAAGATTAGACTAATAACATCTATCTTGGTATGGAGAATTGGGGGGGACAATACATGTAAAACCCTACAAACAGTGTTTTCCCATGGTGAGCACTCAACATGTGATATCTATCATTAACATGACCTGAATTACAAAGATCCAAATGGCAGTTTTACTCATTCTGGGGCTCACTCATTGCAAAAACAAGGGTACTTTTTCCCTAACTAGCTTAGTAATATGTTGTTTTTATTCCAAAAAGGTAGAAGTTTAATAACTCAATTCATTTAAAAAGTATTTATGCAGACAGAATTATGGCATAATTGTGCTGTTATCGCCTTATATTTTTGAGCACTTTTAACTTCAGAGTAGCTTTTAGACCCTCATACTACTCCTGTAAGTGCTATGAGAGAGTTGTCCTTGTTTACAAATTAGGAAATGGGATAATACAGGGTTAGTGATTTGCCCAGAGTAGACATAAGGCCACCAGACTTTTAATCTAGTTTCCAAACGAATCACCCAAAACTCAAAAAGTTCCTGAGCACACACTTGTGCCCAACGTTGATTGCAGTAGGTGCTTCAGAAGACTAAAATTATATAAAATATAATCAATAACCAAGAAGCCTACCTTCCAATTAGAGATATCACCTTATATTGTCTTTTGCACAGTCTTGGCAGTTTTGCACACTTTTTAAAGCTCTTCAAAATCTGCCAAGCCACCATCCCCTGTTATTAATTTTCAGTGGAAACCCATACTTCTAGCTGATTCTTAGTGCATGAGTCAAGAAACATTGTGAGGTTTAAAATTTTTTTAATGTTTCATTTATTTTTGAGAGAGACAGAGTACAAGTGGGGGAGGGGAAGAAAGAGAGAGGGAGACACAGAATCTGAAGCAGGCCCCAGGCTCTAAACTGGCAGCATAGTGCCTGATGTGGGACTTGAACTCATGAACCACGAGATCATGACCTAAGCCGAAGTCAGACGCTTGACCTACTGAGCCACTCAGGCGCCCCAAAACATTGTAAGATTTTAAAAACAAGTCCTTAGGTTGTGGGTTGAGGTCTGTTGGGATTTACAGAAGTGACGATTGTGACCCATGCTCTTCCTTTTCTGCATCTGGGGACAAACATGGGACAAGTATAGACAGACAGCCCAAAGATTTGTCCTGGAATGGGGGTCGGTGGTTTATAAGCGTGCATCTTAAGGGGGAGGCAAAACAAACACTGGCCTCCATTTTACATGTCTCTTCATATGGAGTCCGTTTTAGTTTCCTGGAAACTGAGGCAGTCTGCTCCTTGTCTACTCCTGTAGCCTCATCTCCTGTGATTTTATATTCCAGAAACACTAAACTATTATTGTTTCCAAACACATCCTGTTGGTTCATGTCTCTAGGTTTCTGTATATTTATTCTTTCTGACTGAAATGCTCTTTCGAAAAAAAGGTTTCTTAAATTTTTTTAAGGAATCTACCATATCAAGAATTTAATGAGACAATTTAAAAATTAAACAGATAATACAAAATCCATCCCTTTCCCCAGATAAACATGTAAAGCAATTTAATACTGAGGGCAGAAGGCAAACAATATGAAAGGACTAACAGTGGAATATGTTACTAGTACTTCTTACAAGAAACACTGGGAACAGTTGGGAATGCTACTAGTAATAATAATACAATTTATTGAATACTTACAATTTGTCAGGCATTATGCTAACTACTTCACATTTATTGCCTCGTTTAATAGTCCACAGAAAGTAAGAAGTAGGTGATATTATCCCCATTTTCGAGATAAGAAAACTGAGGATTAGATAGTCAGGTAAGGTCACATGGTATGTGGCTAAAATGGAATTATATAACACAATGTCTGGCTCTAGAGAATAATCTATTTCCAACACCTTTATAATTGTGGAGCTCACATGTCTACAGACAAGTACTTAGAAAATGGTAATAAACAATGCGCATTGGTAATTTTAACCCAAGGCATGAACAGAATTTCAGTAATAATCCATTGTAGATAAGGCTCATTATTGAAATCCAGGAATGGAAACATTAACATATTCAAATGGAACAGGTCTAACAGAGGCCATGGCAGGTAATATTTTGAGTCAATAAGGTATGTCCCAAAGTGGAAATTCATATTTAAAGGTTGAAAATCATCTTTCTAAAATCCAAATATATATACGGTTGACCCTTGAACAATGCAGGGGTTTAAGGGGGCTGATCCCCTGTGCAGTCAAAAATCTGCATATAACTTTTGGCTCCCCCAACATTCAACCACTAATAGCCTACTGTGGCCAGAAGCCTTACTGACAACATAAACAGTTGATTAACATACCTTTTGTATATATATAATATACTATCTTCTTATAATAAAGCTAGAGAAAAGAAAATTATTAAGAAAATCATAAGGAGGAGAAAATACATTTATAGTACTGTACTATGTGTATTTATTGAAAAAAAAATCAGTGTACAAAACGGTCCACGCAGTTCGAGCACATGTTGTTTAAGGGTCAACTATATATGAACGTGTGTGTATGTGTGTGTATATACATATATGTATATATATTTGTATATATGTCAATTACCATATGATAACTACTATACATATATGCAAAACTATGGCTCATCTGTACCCTCCATTATCTAGTACACTCCCTGGCACATGGTAACTGCTGAATAAGTGAAGGTAGGCAAAAGAATAAAGGCTAAAACAGAAAGAACCAAAATGATAAGGTTACTTTAAAAGACTATAGGCTGCATTCCTAATTTAGAATATAGAATCTTCATCTTTTGAGGCATCTGCTGTCAGTTTAATTCCACTAAAAGAAGAACACCATATAAGTTGTGCCTTCCTTTGAAGAGAATACAATATAAGGGTAAGGAAGCAACGAGGAGAATTAATTTTAATTGGATTTATTTCTGACCAAGAAGAAAGAATTGTGAAGAGAAGTGCCAAGAAATTTGTGATGATGCGGTAATGTATCAAAGAATATTTACAGAAAGCCAGTTGAAAAATGAATGAAAGAAACTGAAATCTAATGGGGAGGAATAGAAGGTTCAGTACTTAATATAAATATTTGGCTGGATGAGATACGACTGTGTTTCAATGGCAATTCTTGTGAAAAGGATGAGGGATAATTACTTTTCTAGAAGCCCAATATAAACTGACAAGGTAAATGTCTAATAGAGATAAAAGCAACAGGATCTAACACAGCACTGGATTGAGTCAAGAGAAAAATGGCATCCGGATCATGGGAAAGAAAACTGTATTTTTAGGTGTGCTCTCATCAGAGCAAGTGTAGTCATGAGAATCCTTCAAAATGGTTCTATTAAAAAGAGTTGGAAAGAGATAGAAAGTTCAATCTGAGTGCCTGCTTTGTACCAAACATGTTTATGCATGGCGCAAATATAAAAGGAGAGACAAGCATGCATATAAGTAGTTATAACAAAATCTTATAATACTTTGTAATATGTGTGAGCCTAGAGCATGAGTTGTTCATTGCATAAACTCTGTGCCTTCTATCTCTGGAAACGAAAAAAGCAGCCATCCATTCTACCTAAGGTCCAGAAGTTTTCGAGATCGCTGCTTTCAAAGGGCTGAAACAGTTTAAGAATTCTGAGCTTTGGGCGCTACATCCAAGGACCTAACGCTTTCACTTTAATTAGAAAAGCAGCGCATTTAAGTTCAGTATAGGTAACAAAAGCTTAATTTATCAGTATTCCCTAAAACATGCAATGTGCTATGGTATCATCTACTCTGTTTTAATTACAGTTAAAAAAATTACTGGTACAATAAATTATTTTATCATCATTCGAGAAATACTGCATTAAATTATCTCTAAAGTTTCTACTACCCAAACATTTAAATTTTAAATTAATGTAATGATAATCCAAGATATAAAATGACAGAGTAGGAAGAAATAGAACTGCCTCCAGTGGTTCAGTGGATAGTCACTTTTTTATAAAAAGATCAGTTTTGCTGTCAGCTAGCTCTGAGCAATACAAACGAAAACAGTATAAATCATGTTAAATTTTTGCGGCAAACATATTTGTTATGGATGGCCTTTGTAATAAAAGTTTCTTTTTTTCTTAAAGTTTCTTTCTTAATTCAACAGATAGCGTGTGATAGCTACTAGTCTTCATCAAATATTAAATGTAAACCTGAAGATTCAAGACAAAAAAAATCAGACTAGAAAAAATATTGCCAAATTTACTTTAACAGTACCTTAGAACCAATTTTACAAAAATAAAGATCATTAAAAAAAATCAGCTTCCATTGGTTCTTTAGCAAAAGCCAAATCTTTAATGAACAACATCTGAACTGAGATACCACTCAAATTAAAATCCTGAAAAAAACTACACAATGTTTTACAAAAATGATCTATCATTCTTTTCCCTGAATCCATTTCCACAGACATACGAGATGAAATGAGGATCTACCTACCCTTATATCTCTGTACTCTTTCTCGCCTCCTCTCATAACACAAATCTGATGTACCCAAAGAAATAATATACAAGTATTTACATACAGGCAATAATACATGCATGCACATACATACACATGTATAAAAATCTTACCTCTTTGCTTTCTTCCAGATCTGATTCACTACTGAAGTCCTCTGTGTTTAAATTTTCAAAGTCAGACTCTCCTACAGCAATTGGTACAGTCACGGTAAGACTGGGATTGTTTATGAATGACATGTAATCGCTTTCATCAATAATGTATTTTTCAACACTGCTGCCGGTTCCTATTCCGCTTGTGGTTCCGTTCACATCTTTAAGATAGTCCAGATCTTTTCCAATTTCTGGCATATGGTTGGACATACAACTGTCTTTCTTATTGTTTAGATCATCAAGGGGTTTAATTTCGTCTAGAATCTTTTGTTTTCTAACAAAAGATTGTTGAATAAATTCATATATTTTTCTCTTCACATAAGCTATTCCCTTGTGCATCCTGTCCACAGCTATTTGGAGATTGTTCATTTCATTATCATCATCCGTGGCTGCAAGATTGTCTGCACTAAATGAGCTCAGAAGCAAGGCCAGAAAGAGGTTCAGGACCTTAAAAATAACAAACATGATTATAATCTCGCCCCTATGTAAAGAGCAGATTGAGATCACTTATTCCTCTAAGTGTAGAGGAAACTGTAAGTTCTAACAACTATATTAGAAATAAACACCATAGAATAGTGATTAGAAGTTAGGTAATCTGAATTTGTGATCTGGCTCAATAGCTACTACACTCTACATCCTTGGACAAAGACATGATTTCTGTTGGTCTCACATTCTCTCACATATAGAACAAAGAAGATGAATGAGTTAACCTAAGGGTTAGCTATGTTTAAATTTGTCCGATTATAAGAAAACAGATAGAAATATGTACTATGCACAAGTTCTAACCTTAAAAATATTAGTGTTTGCAATTTCACACTGAAACACATTCTATAGTTTCTTTTATGATAAACAGAGTTATTGTGTTGGATATTAATTAAAAAATAATCATTATGATCCAGAATGAGAATCAGTATCTTAACACAGGCATTGACACTTACTTTCTTAACCTATCATTTCTCATGCTCCACTATTGATTAATTAGAAGAACCATTTATAAAAAAATCTCTAATATTTCCATAAGACTGACACTTGATATATAGATCTTTTGGAATATATTAAAATTTTCTATACCATAAAGAGTAATTAATGTTTCAAACTTAAAGAGAGAGAATTGATCAGTTACTCCATTGGGGTAATCTCAGGCATCATTAGCCAATTCTTACTTTGACTGAGCACCACTAGAGAACTGATTAACCTTGGTTGGCTAATACATCTGCCATATGACATAGAATGATTGAATGCTATATGCCATGAAGGGGCAAGGAAATGGTAAAATCACTATGAACACTTAAAGACTCCACTCTTTAGTCCTATACTGGTAAGTAACATTAGGCTTCCTTTAAAAATTTAAAAAAAAATTTAGATTTCTCCCTCTTCTCCAAATTTGTAAAATGTTTCCAACATATCCTTTTAGGTGTGTCTTCGATATGATATTTTACTGAAACTCATATCACATATGTGATGAAATGATTGATAAAGCGGATTTGAATATAAACACTGCAGGTCACTGTGATATTGCTGTGTTGTCAAAGTGAGACATATCTATATATCTATATCCATATATCTATATCTACCTCCAAGGCAAGAGACTTTATAAATTATTAATCATAATTTTTGCTTGGGCAAAATGGTCACCATTTTATTATGGTCTTAATATATTTCTGAAATATAATCTTAAATGGGTACATACCACCAGGTTTCCAATCACCATGACCATCATGAAGACAGTAAGGCACATGGCTTGACCGGCGACCTCCATGCAGTCCCACATGGTTTCTATCCACTCTCCACACAGCACGCGAAACACTATTAGGAAGGAGTGGAAAAAGTCATTCATGTGCCAGCGCGGAAGCTCACAGTTGGTGGAGATCTTGCAGACACAATCTTTGTAGCTTTTACCAAAGAGCTGCATGCCGACCACGGCAAAAATGAAGACGATGATGGCCAACACCAAGGTGAGGTTACCCAGAGCCCCCACGGAGTTGCCGATGATCTTTATCAGCATATTCAGTGTTGGCCAAGATTTTGCCAGCTTGAAAACTCGGAGCTGGAAAATAAAAAAAAATTATATATGTTATTAGGATCTTTAAAAGCATTGCATATAATGAGGTGTACCAAGAAATGATGATAAATATTGAATCTCTTACATCTGCCCTGCCCTTGAGCCCTCTCAGGCTCATGGCTAATTTTGGATCTTCTAGGAAGAATTTATTTCTTCCATATTTTAACCATGTAGATCATTTTTCCTAAGAGTGAATTTTTGAAGATCACTTGCGGTCCAATTGTCCATAATTTGTTTTGTGAATGTGGTTCTAAAGCATACCAGGTCTGACACTAATATTAACATCTGACTCACAAAAACCTCTGTTGAAAAGATATTCATTTTGTTAATAGAATGCAAAGTGACATCATACTGAGGTCCTGCTATAAGTGGAGAAAAATGTTTATTGTGCTCCTTTGGGGTACTGACTTAGTTAGCTATGCCTGCATTAAAAATTTGGAGTATTTTCTGTACCTGTAATTCTTTCCCTGATTTGCAAGGACATATATGTAAATCAGTGGGCATGTTCTCCTCTGATTTAGAGAAGGAGCATATCATCCAGAGGTAGATTAAGAATGTTCTGCATGCCCATCTTGTGTCTGATCACCATCTACCACTACAAAGGGCTGTTTATAATTTCAAGTTACTATTAAAAGGTGGTATGTTTTCATTAAAAATATTTTCTTGGATCGAGAAATATTAACCGTAGTCATCTCTAGAAATAATAATTAGTTGCAACAGCAACTGAGTAATATATTAAACTTTACATGACTGTGCTTTTTTTAAAAATAAAGCTTTTTCTACATACACAAAGATAATTTTTTTTTTCCATTTAGGGATAGTTTTGACGGTGCAAATGTACACGAAAATTTAAAATGTTAATAGTTGTGTAGTAAAACCTATGACAGTACTATGTAAGAAGTCTGATTGTTGGACGGGTTTTGTTTCTGTTGCTGTTTTGTTTATTTTTTACCAGTCGGAATGAACGGAGCACTGATAATCCTTCCACATTGGCGAGGCCGAGTTCTACCAGGCTAAGGGTCACAATAAAACCATCAAAGATATTCCAGCCTTCTTGGAAATAATAGTAAGGGTCCATCGCAATGATTTTCAGAAACATTTCTGCTGTAAAGATCCCAGTGAAAACCTAAGATCAAAACAAAGTTACTCTAATTCCATCAGATAACGACAAAGTAGAATGACATAGTATTTGATCGCAGAACAAAATGTTTACGCTGCTTTCCCCATAACGATTCTATTAGTAGCTAACATTTGTGTAGTAATTTATAGTTGATAACAAGGCTTTCATATACTTTATTTCATTTTATCGCCACAGAAGTTTATTATTGGCCATGCAAGTGGCTATTTCAGGTAATGTAAATATTACCTTACCGGTGCGGAGACAGGCCTTTACATGGGTGCAAAGGTTTGTCTGATATCATACAACTAGAAAATGCCAAAAATCCATTTGGATTTGAATGCAAATCTGTTTTGAACCAGTGTTCCTTCTGTCCCATCAAACTGTCTGTCCCTCCAGGGTTTATACAGCACGTATACTGACAAGCACGGGTACTGACAAGATCTTGCCCGTGGCCACTTTTAAATATCTATGAGCATATTCCCACTTCCCTCAAATCAGATCATTATTATACACGTATATCTATTACTGTAATATGTGTTACACTGTCAATGTTATGCATGTGAAAAGAATTAATTTACTTCCATAATATAAAAAGCAGACCTTTACAAATATAAATATTACAACACAAGATGCTTTACATACCTTGCTTTTTTACCATCAAAACCTTATACCTCAAAACAGATATAATGAAAAATACATACATTACTTTAAAGTCCTTTTTCTTTTGGCAAATAAAAGCTAATATTTCTAAATTGAGTCAACTGACAAACACTTTAATAATTCATGTTTTTTAAGCACAGAGGAGAAAGAATTAAGTGGCAACCTTTACCAAAAATGGCCTTGCTAATCATATAATACACAAAAGGTATTGGCGGTTTTCAATATTTGTTGGTTTTGATATAGAATAGATGGATAAAACAATACATGTCCTACCTGGAGGCTGGAGGTGGAAAAGCTAAAGACATTTTTGAGTTGTTAAATTTTTGCTTATGATGATGATGATGACTAAGCAAAATGAAAAATATATCTACTTTTTCTTTCTTTTATTTTATTTTTTTGTCTTCTACAGCTAAGGAAACTGTGATAATATCTTTTCAAGAGGTGTGCCCTTAAATTGCTTTTTCATCTTGAAAAATTATAAAATATCAATATTGACTTTCCACATAGTACTATAGGCCTGTGCCTATTGCTCTCCTTCTCAGTTTTTGCTTTGACATTAAGGGCTTTTTATTGTTGGCAAAAATTAAGGTATAGTGAGAGAGCTATAATTCCCATCTTTTGGGAACCATGAGGTAGGAAGGGTGGTGAAAAGACTGGGTTAAGCTATAAATGGAAACAGTTTCTCAAACAGAAAATTTGAAGGTTGAACACATTTACCTTCCAATATCCTTACCAAGTTTCCTACTGTAAGCACATTATTGAAATGTTCCGTCATTGGATAATGCTCCATGGCCATGAAAAGAGTATTTAAGACAATACAGATGGTGATGGCCAGGTCGACAAATGGGTCCATCACGACCAGGTTGACAATATGTTTCACTTTTAACCAATACGGTGAACAGTCCCAGATTAAGAATATGTTGGAAAATTTATACCAACAGGGTGGGCATTTCTGTCTGGATTCTTCAAGTTCTAGATTAAAAAAAAAAAAAAAAAAGAACCACCAAAAGATATATTTTATACACATATATTTATTTCATATCCACTAGACTTCTTTTTCGGTAATCAACACATTTTCATCTGGTACAGAGTCAACCTCATTTGTACTTAAAAATACTATAGAATTTATTCTTTAGATTCCTGAAGATATTTCTTCAGACATACACATAAGGCAGAGAGAGCAAAGAATAGTTTTTTTTTTTCTTATATGCATCGACAATATGGCTCAATGGTTGGCCTGAAATGAATGGACTTTTAAATGAAGATTTTTGATAGGAAAATGAATTGCAGAAATGTAGATACTGTGTGTTATCCTGTGTTAATGTCTGGCTAAGCTGTCATCTTAAGGTTGTAAGAGACAGAGTAGGGTTTCACATGAGCCAAGAATCATCTTTTAAATGTATTTTTGTTCTGTGAAATGACCTACTCCTCTCCTCCAATCTTGAGAGTATTTCAGATGGTGTTGAAGTCCTAAGCTAAACGGAACAAAAGAGAGGGTCACAATGACTAATAAGATTAGAAACCCCTAACAAATGCTTTAGTCTACATTTTAAAAGAATTATCACACTAGAAAATATTCTTTAGATTTCTAATATCATTGCATTTAAGTAACGTTTTTAAAGTTCCTGGAATATATGAGCAGGTGTAACAAATAACAAATCTTAAATAATACCTATTATATTCTCTTTCTAATGTACTGTTTTCAATTTACAAAAAGAGATATTTGTTTAAAGTGAGAAAATATACATTTATTGAAAGTAATTGAATGATAATGGGGTGTGTAACAAACCTTCTACTGTATTCGTTAAAATGCTGGCGATACTCATTGCTCTTTGCCTTTGGGAAGGATCTTCTAGAAAGTCCATGGAAACATGGAAAGAACTTGACCTCTTCCTCATCTCTGTTTCGGTGGTTGTTCCCTATAAAGAAAATTCTAATGTATTAACTGACTCACTTGAGCAATATGATAAGCAAAAAACCACATGTGACACAGTGAATTTCATGAAACACATGCATCATGCACTTTCATATTTAGTTGGTGATGGCAGATATTGCTGACTTATTGTATCATTAACCTGGAGTATCCAAACTGTCAACCATTCAGTCACACAGCAAAAACTGAATTTTTAACCCTCTAATTTCATAATTAAACACGATGCAATTTTGATATAGTTAATAAATCTCTTGAGAGCCATATTTTACAGGTAGCATTAGTTCTGAACTATACTAGTAAAAAATGAATAACTTGAAAAGTCATATAAATGATCAGGCATTTTATGTTGAGAAGGTAGCCATTTATTTTTAAAGAAATACAAATGATTACAACACATGTAGCCGCCATCTCATTATCTGTACACAAGACATAGATGGTCACTGACAACACAAACTGTATGTTAAAAAAGCCACACAAGCTGCATGGACAACAGTTTCATCCAGGGTACCAAAGCAATAAGTCATCTAACTCTGACTTAATCATGCCTCATCATGCTGATATATTTCCAATTGGGTTCACAGTCTAATAAGAGGCAGCATGTGTTTAGAAATTCCTCATCCTGTATACATTCACAAACACATAGCATACTTTTGTATACAGACAATTCTTTTATCTGTCTGTATTAACAATTTATTTGTGTCTCATCATTTAAATTCATTTTGAGAAGACTTATATCAGCATTTTTTTTTAAGTAAGACATATGTGAATAGTAGAAACTTCAAGATAACAATGAAGCTATCTATTGAGGCACAGTGTTCTTGAAAATCTTCTAAAATAAGGCAGAGCTATATTGAAGAATCTGTTGGAAAGATTTATTATACACCCTTTATACTTAAACATAGGAATCATTCATTTACTTTTATACCAAAGCTTCAGAGGATGGCCTGCTATCTAATCTCAGCATGGGTATATAGCAAATCCTCCAACTGGAGGCAGTAACTTATGACTGTGTCTAATTTATTCTTAGCACATTTAATAATTAAATGCATTCAGTGTTATGCAAGAGTGTTGAGGCCTTAGGTTTTAGTTGGTTAGTCTATGAAAGGTATTACAAGATGCAGGTGCATTCACAGCTTGACCAACCAGGAATCATTCTCAAAGGGTTCCATTCTGTAGAAACACTGGCTGGTGCAGCAATAATGGGCCAGCCATGCCTGAACTATTTAAAACTTCCTTACATTGTCATCAGTAGCTGGCTTATCTATTATCACCTCTGGCAGAAGCTGTCCAACAGGCGATGTAGGAACTGAAGGTCCACCAACCAAGGAAACCACACCATTGCAATCCACAGTGCTGTGCATCTTCCCATTCACTGGAAACACTGCCAGCATCCGGGAAGACCTACTGGTCTGACTCAGGTTACTGTTGCGCCGCTCTCCATGCCGTCGGGGCACAAACAAGGAGTCTCTCCGGCTCTCGTTATCCTCAAAGGTGCTGTGTTCATCATCGGCGAAGTCATTCTCTGATCCCACATCCTTTGCTCGCCCTCTAAAGCTGAAAAGGCTTGTTCTGCTATTTCGCCTTGGAGAAAATAGGGAGCCACGGATGCTCAACAGAGACTAAAAGTGTGAAACCAAAAAAAGCACAATCATATTAATATAGACGTTTGAAATGTGCTTTTATTTTGCAAAATTAAGTTGAAGGAGATTTCGGTATTCATAACAGAACTAACAGAATGTGATTCGTTCCTTTTGATTAACATTCTCATTTTATGTACTCAAATCAAATGGTTTGATAAGAGATTTTTAGTCCTTGAGATTATGAATGGGGAGATGTATCACAGTTTAAAGATACTGAAGAACACCAAAACCCTGAACCAACATTTTCAAGTTCAAAAGGAAACATCTTTAGTACATTACTATAGACACCAGCATTCAATAAACATTGGCGGCATGACCTTCACAAGGTCACATTTGGTCTTACTGCTCTTTACTTTCAAAGAATTCCAGCATTTTTCACAAATTGTTTCAGGGCATCTGTACAAAATCAATTTAAATTAATTATTATCCCTATTTCATCTGTAAGGCACAGACTTCTGAAATTCAGAGTCATGTGCTTTTTGATAAAGTATATCACAACTGATGTTTTCAGAAGCATAAATCCTGGTTTACAAAGAAGTTAGGGGAAAAGGCAACATAAAATAACCAAAAAGAAGTACTGATGAGCTAGCCCTAGATCCACATTCTTTTTTGTTTTCATTAAAAAGGTTGAGGAACAGAAAGATTAAATGCCATTAGTTTCAACAGATATCAGCAGATAGTGTCAGGATGAGAATCCAGTCTTCTGAATTTCAACCCAGTGTTATCCCAGCTACACAAAGCTGCAGACTTACATATACGTGGAGTAAAATGTTCTCCTAGCGATGTAAAAAAGGATAGGTTTAAACATAATTCACAAATCTGGTTTAATTCTCCCCCCCTTCCGTGTTCCGATTTTCATCCATGTGTCAATTAACTCAGCAGTGCCGTACCTGGTGTGGGGAGGAGTACCTCTTTTCATATGTCAGTCGATTCCCTTCGATGGAGAAGCGAAACCCCTTCCTTCTGATGCTGTCTTCAGACTCAGATTTATGGAATTCATCCTCATCTTTCTCTTCCCCACCAGACTGCTCTTTCTGTTTTCTTTTCTTTCTCCGATTTCTTCTTTCCTTAGCACTCTTGGAACTCAACTTGGAGGCCTCAGATGAGCTGTCAGAGAGCCCACCTGCAGCACTAGGTTCTCTGGAATGTTCTGAGGCAGTTACAGCTGCTGCCTGCTACATTAAGGAGAAATGATTTTAGTATGGCATTAGAGAAGACTTTATCTTTTTAAGCTCAAGTGTTGCATAACATTTAAAAAACACATTTAACCTACTGAAGCTGATCTTCCATAGAAGCTCTGTCAGCAAGTATAAACAGGACTTTTCCCCCTTTCTATCTAATGAAGGCTTTCAGGGTTAATGTGGTTTTATCTGTGCTAACATTTATTATGTTTACATTTTGCTGTACGGGCCACATATTCAAAGGGACCAATGAGCCATCAATAAGAACATAAACTCATATTACTTTCTGGGATTTGATTTATTGTAAAAATTTGTATTTAATTAGCTCTGTCTTCTCTGAAAAAGAAACTGTGGCATGGAAGAAAAGTTAATGACTTACCTGAGCTCATACCCAAAAGGACTAGGAATGAGATAAAGAGCTGAGGTCCTGTCCCCAGTTACTGAAATTCGGTTATCAAAATATTATCAATGAAGATGATAAAATCCCTTCCTTGCCCTCCCCCCCACAACCCTCTAACCAGAACACTGGAGAAAGAATGGTCGACAGTTTCTATTACGCAAGACAAGACATTTAGTTCTCCAAATACCATCCCCAACTTCTTTAACTCAGCACTGGATCTTGCTGGATATGTGGGCATGGAATGAAAACAATGCTTTTGATCATAGCTTATATTGGTACTCAGTTGGTACATTTTGATAATTACCTTTGTTCCAAGAGTACCCTCAATACAACGATTCTTGCAAATAAATTAATATTTCCCAAACAGACTTATTCTAAAGTAAAATCAATGAGCTTGTATGCGAAACGAAAAGCCTGAAGGAAGATGCAAGTTGATAGCCCAGACATTTCATTGTACAACGAGTATCAACACCTCTCTGTAAGAACAAGAAATCCTTAGATCACCTGGTCTCCATAAAATTGGTGACTTTCATATGCCTATTGAATATTGCTTTATCATAGAATATTATATTATTTCATCACTTCCTTATTTACTATATAAGGCAATTAAGCCACATTAAAAACTAATATATTTTTGGTTAAAGAAAAGACTAGATTACCTTTCAAGAGCCAGATGAACATCTTTATATATAATAACCAACACATTTTTTTCCTAAGAAAAGATGATTTAGGGTTTTTTCCTATACCTATTCAGTAAGTTTTTTACTTGAGAAGACTCAAAATCACGTGTTCCCTTTCATTATAAAAATCTTAAAACATTAAAATAGCATGAGAGTTCCATTGTGGTCAATACTGCAGACCTCTTAGAAAAAAAAGAAACTAAATGATCTATAGATGATCAAAATGTAGAAATCATTACTACGCTGCCATTATTACCAGTTTCTCTTAAGTGGCATGAAACGGTAATCTGTCTCTCACTTTCTCTCCAATGTTTTTGCAACAACCAAAACAATAAAAAAGAATTGTACCGTGAGACAGGACGTGTTTGATTTTGGTAAATTTACCTGAGCTGCCTCCTGTTGCTTTTTAAGCTGCTCAAGCATCTGCTGAAATTCAGCCTCTTTCTGTTCTGCCTCTTCCAAGGTGGCCTGATTCTGTTCCTCATAGGCCATGGCCACCACAGCCAGGATCAAATTTATCAGATAGAATGAGCCCAAGAAAATGACCAGCACAAAAAATATCATGTATGTTTTTCCAGCAGCACGTAACGTCTGAAAATAAAAATATTAGAATTATTTTTTCAGTATCATTTCACTGACTACTGGCTTTAACTTTTATCTTACTTGTGTGTCATGTAGGACTCTGACATAAATAATAATTATGATGATCACACCACCTTCTACCTCCTTGACTATTTCTGTAACCTCATCCTTTTCCTTCTCCTCTAACTCATGCATTTACATTCTGATCTCTTGGAGGGAATCTTTGGATTCACCAGGAATAAAATGGAACAAATGAAATACCATGGAGATTCTACAGAAGAGCTGAGCCTGTGATAAAAGTCAAGAAAGACATCAAAGTTTTCTTTCTATATCTGCTTATTGATTTTCATCACCTGCCACCTGATTTGAGAGGGCAGATGGAGCTGAGGGGAAGCTGTACCTTCTGTTAGAGAGCACCTGTGTCCAGAAAGGGTGGAAAATAGGTTTTGAGCCAAAGGGAAATGAGACGGAATTGCTATCCTGTCATCACTATGCTTAAGATGTGTTACAATCAATTGGATAAAGAAATTCAAATCTCCTGATTTCAAGTTCTGTTCCTTTGGCTATATTATGCTGTGAGTTAGACGTCAGCACTTAGGTGTTTTTCTTATATGTTTCTACTTAAACACAATATGTATCTCTTCAGTTTCTCACCAGTTGATAGAGATTTTCCCAGAAGTCCTGAGTCATCAGCCGAAACAGGGACAAAAAAGCCCAGCTGAAGGTATCAAAGCTTGTGTAGCCATAATTAGGATTTCTACCAGCTTTCACACACATGTATCCTTCTGGACATTGGCTATAAATGGGACAAAAGAAAGTATTAGAAGTTCTGCTGTCTTTTTATTCTGATAGCACACTATACTTGTAACATGGTCTAGCCAGGAAAATTGGCTGTTTCAAGGGATAGAAGTTATCACAAGGGATAGAGTGTGATAAACAAATAATAAACATTTCCCAACTTCTGACAACATAATTTTACTAGCCGCTTGATGTCATCATTATTTTAAATAACATTTTACAAAACTACTTTCTGATGACAATCAGCATTTTAGCATATTCTAGTTCATTTTCCCTACTGGGAAGACTCTAGAGCTGTCTTCTAGTTCACATAAACTCATCTAAGGGACACAGCATTAAAGCAAAAGTATTATTCCTTGTTTTATGAAACATAAAAACTTGCCCAACCTTTAAATAATCTCTCATCTTAGAGGTAGCCTGAATTACAGCAAATTAGTATTAGTAAAATATACACACATACACAAACACACAAATTATTGCCTTACCCTGCATCAGAGCTATTTCCACATAGTAGGGCATCCAAAATACCCTCCAGAAAATAATGATACCCTGTGTAGAAAAAAAAAAAAGTCATATAATGAGCATTTGCATTACACTGCAAAACGAAAGCAAGATGAGGCCCAATGTTTAGGATTCATAGAGTGACTTAAAATACGTTTTGTAATTCCCTCAAAGACATTGGGGTTTGCCACTTGTCCCTCCAAATACTAGATATTATAGTAAGGGGATTGGTTACTTAAGAGGAGAATGCATTTTGTTCTTTATGAGTATAAAATTAGCGATAATCACAGGTGCTAACCTAAAAATTTTAAAAAACATCAAATTTTTTCCATAAAAAATTTTATTTCCTATAAAAATAGATAAGCTTGACAGAGATTCTTTTGTTTTTCATAACACCCACATATTTGAAAACAAATGGATAATATATTTTCTCTCTTTTATGTTTTTAAACCCTATATATAAATGTTTAACAGTTAATTATGATTTGCATTCTATCAACCTCCAAAATACATCATATACTCAGCTTACAGTAAAGGTGCATAAATCATGACAACTACTAAAAGAAATGCAACAAAAAATAATGTTAAATAGTAAAGCTAAAATAATTACTAGAGATTAATATTATAGTATCTCAAAGCTTTCTTTCTCTGGAAAATTCTTTAGATTCTTTTAATATCCAACTGAAGTGTCACTTCTGTGAATTATTCCTTGATATTCTCTATGTCCTGCCCACTAAATATTGGCAAAATTAAAAACTCCTCTCACTGTGTTACCAGTAATATGTAGCTACTTATATTATTATTATATTCATTGTCCAATATTGTAATTATTTGTTTACAAATATTGTTACTCCTTGAAAGAAAGTCTAATCATTGATTATTTCCATATGACTATTGTTGGGACTCAGGAGTCTGCCAATAAATTTTATTGAATAAATAAGGACAGGGAAGACAAAAAGAGAAATGTATGGAATTAAATCATTTAAAAATGCATTTGAGTATAGTTGACAATGTTACATTAGTTTCAGGTGTACAACATAGCGATTCCAAAAGTTTATACATTATGCTGTGTTCACCACAAGTATAGCTACCTTCTGTCCTGATATATAGCGATTATGATATCATTGACTGTATTCCTATGTTGTATACCTTTTATTTCTGTGACTTATTCATTCCATAACTGGAAGCCTATATCTCCCACTGCCCTTCACCCATTTTGCCCACCCTGCCACTCCTACCCCTCTAGTATTTATTTATTCATTTGTCATAGTTTTTTTTTTTTTAGATTTCACTTATGAGTGAAATCAGATGGTATTTTTTTTCCTTAGTCTGATTTATTTCATTTAGCATAATACCCTCTAATTGCACTATTGAGTACTTACTTAATAGGAAAATGAAAACACTCATTTGAAAAGATATGCATCCCTATGTTTATTGCAGCATTATTTATAGCAGCCAAGATATGCAAGCAGACTAAGTGTCCATCAATAGATGAATGGATAAAGGAGATGTGTTGTGTGTACACACACACACACACACACACACACACACACACACACACAGGAAATATTACACAGCTATAAAAAAGGAGAGATCGTGGCATTTAAATAATCATTTTTTAAGAAGAAAAATTTTGGATTTTTTAAAAGAAATATTTACTAGATATTGAATTTTCAGAGAAATTTATTCTACGTATAGTTCTATAAGGGATACAAAAACACCTAATGGGAAATACTTTCATTTCCAATGTCTTTACTTTCTTGAACATAGACAAGAAAATGTAGATAGAATTCTTTAACTTTTAATTAAAAGTAAATGAAGTGAAAGGGATATGATAGTTTCTGGATGAATTTTTGTTATCAGGTATTTACAAATGAAGTTTTAACCATTAAAGTCAATGATCTAGAAATTTACTCTGAAGAAAATACAACTTTCAGTAATAATACGTTTAATTTTAATAAATTTAATTTTCGATTACTTTCAAAGACAAACCATTTTATTTGGATTTTATTTATTTATATTAAATTTTAAAATATAATTTATTGTCAAATTAGCTAACTTACAATGTATACAGTGTGCTCTTGGTTTCGGGAGTGGATTCCCATGATTCTTTGCTTACATGCAACACCCAGTGCTCATCCTAACAAGTGCCCTCCTCAATGCCCATCACCCATTTTCCCTTCTCTCCCATCTCTCCACCAAGCCTCAGTTTGTTCTCTGTATTTAAGAGTCACTTACGGTTTGCCTCCCTCTCTGTTTGAAACTATTTTTCCTCCTTCCCTTCTCCCATGTATTTGTATTTGCATTTGATTTAAAATAATCTATTTTGAATCCATTTGTTGAAATGGATTATCATTAGGCAAAATGATAAGTATGGATTTTTAGAGCTGAAAATAATTCCGATATTTATGATTTCTTTTACTTTGACTATAAGAGAAATGGAGTGCAGTACATTTTCACTAGAGAATAAACCTTAAGTGACATCCTCATAGTCAGTTCCTTGATCTTAGCCAAGAGAAAAAAAAACAACAACAGATTTTGGGCAGCTGATGAAGCCATAGACTTACTGGTATCATCTGAAGTGAATCAGTAACACTTCATGTATTGCTTTGATACACAAATTCTTAACCTAGAGGTTTCCAACTATATGCAAATTATTTTTGGCATATCACTAATGTCATGAAAGAGCATGAAAGAGTTCATCTGTATGAACCAAGGCATTTTATAGATATCCAACTATAAAAAGATACCGATTAGCTTTTAAAATTATGCTATCATTACTTTTGGAATTATCCAACTACCAGTAATTTTGTATGACTAATCATACTTGTTCCACACAACCAATCACTAAGGTTTTCTTTCTCTATTTTCTTATTACTCATCACCTTCAAATAATAAAGATAAAAGCCCATCTAAAGTCTAAGTTTCATATATTTAATATTTTTCTTTAAAAAGAACATTGCTTTTCCCTATGAATTATGTTCTGTCTCTGCTTCTGTAACACTGCTACTGCCAAATACTAAAACCAAATAAAAGAGAAAATTTTATTTACTTTCTTTGCAGCTGAATTCTTTAGCCTCCCATATAATGATACAACAGAAAATGGAATTTGGAGTAAAATTAGAAGAGTTATCAGTAAAACAATTAAAGGTAGGTGCAAACCAATGATCAGGTGACCAAGAGATCATAACCTGTTATGCAATCATTTTAAGAAATTTTTTTTCGTGCCTGGATGAAGGCAGATCAACAACAACAAAATAAATCTACACAACAATAATTCTTACTTGAATCTTGAATATATGATTTCCAGTCAAACTCAGTGTGAGTTTCATTGACAAGTGTGCCGTTGTAATTCATGGTTACATTCTTCTCTATGGTGTGTTCCTCCAGGGAAGCATTGGTGGGAGGCCACTGCACACATTTATTCCGCAGGTTGCCCATGAACAACTGCAGCCCGATCAGTGCAAACACGCTCAGACAGAACACGGTCAGGATCATGACATCGGAGAGCTTCTTCACCGACTGGATCAGAGCTCCCACAATGGTCTTCAGGCCTTAAAGAAAGAAGGCTATGACTATGAAGACTTAGAATGTTGGAAATAACAAAAGCCCCATACAGTTTACTTGAAAACATAGATTCCAAGCAAAGATTTGAAAATCATTTCTTTTTTTTTTTTTTAAATAGTTTATTTTCAAATTGGTTTACATAAAACACCCAGTGTTCATCCCAACATGTGCCCTTTTTTGATGCCCATCACCCCCTTTCCCCCCCATCTCCCTCACCCTCAGTTTGTTCTTAGTCTTTGAGAGTCTCTTATGTTTTATCTCAATGCCGGTGGAAGAACAACACCTCATGGTAGGCTGAAGTGCTAAGGAAATGAACTCCGTAACATAAAGATCCAAACAACTAAATGAAGATCATATTCCATTATGTTGAGAGAAAACAATGAGAGGTTCACGGTCTTCATGAAGGGTCTTTGCTATAATTTGGGAGGAGGTTTGGGATATAACTGCACTGGAAGATAATAAATCTTCCATACAGACTCATGCTATTCTTCATTATCTTATTTCCTTGCCTTTAAAAGCATTGTTGGATTTACATTTTACATACATCATCATTAATATCTACAATGAGCAAGAAATTACAAATTGGTACATTCGGTTGGGACCAAATCCTTGTAGATGGAGAGAAAAAACATAACATCTCTAAGTGCAAATCACACATGGACTGTATACTGCAGTATCTCATGTTAAACTCCTAGGCTGATGAAAAATGAAAAAACATAAAAACTTATGTCCAAATAATAAGAATCATTTCCTGTAAAACACTTGATTTTGATTATTTTATTATGAATCCTGATTTTCTGTAATGCTGACTGTCAAGCAAAGAAGATGTTGCTGAAAAGACATGATGGATCAGCCCCAGGGGGGTTAACCCAGCTCTCACCTGGAATGACTGAAATTGTTTTCAGTGCTCGGAGAACTCTGAATGTTCTCAGTGCTGAGACATTGCCCAGGTCCACGAACTCTGTCACGTATCTGTAATTGGGAGTTCACACACAAACACAATAACAGGATACAAAGAAAGAGTTGTAGGTATAAGGAGCCTTATGCTTCACACCAATCACTCCTTACCTGGAGTTACAGAAATAGTTTTCAAAGCTCTCAAGACTCTGAAAGTTCAAAGAGCTGAAAAACTGCCTAGGCTTACAAATTCTGTTACATACCTGTAGAATTAAATCAGAGTTATTCAAGATTTAGCAGGATTTATATTATTTGCTTGGGTCTTTTACAAAGACCTTCTTGGTGATTCTAAACAATAATATTGTATGTAGCAATTTAGAAATTAGAGTCGATTGCTATGGTTTTCTTTACTCACATAATTTAAGGTTGTTTGCTAGATGTAAACTTCATAAAGTGTATAATCCAGTTGCTATGTTGGCTAGCAATATAATCAACATCTTGTGTAACTGAAGAGAATTCAATAAATAGAAAATTACATCTTGGCTGTTGTTTCAGCGTTTCAGTTGGAACGAAATGAGTGAAATCATCTATGAGAAATTCAGGCAGGAAAAGGCAAATTGCCTTAGTGACTACCTGTATCTGAAAAGGTTTTCCTAGTGTAACTCCTAAGTGAAAGCTGGGCAAGTTGAGAACAAGTCTTATGATCTCCTGTTATTGCTACTTTATTTTCAAAAAACAGTTGTCCCAATATGCTGTCTTTTGAACTGTGGCCCCAGGGAATGGTAAAGACTTGGCTCATCTGGACTAGATACGGAATTAAAGATGAGACAGGCAGCATTTGGAGACCCCCATATGTCATTCCTACTTCTGCTCCTATCTACCTCGCTATGCCTGTAAGAGAACAAGAAGTCAACTCTCAAAGGAACGATGAGGCCAAGTGGGCATGGGCCGCCTTGCTCCACACTAATTTCACCTACTTCCGTATGGTCTTTAATTACTTTTCTGAATCTCTTCTTCCTTGGGAAAGTTTATCACAAGAAAAAACAAGGGCAGGGATGAAGAAACCGTGCATATTACTTAGTGAATCCGGATGGGAGATGAGGATAAGAAGGTTTATGCAGAGGGTCAATGAGATGAAGAAAATCATAAAGGGAAAGAGAAGAGGAAGAAATGGGATCAGGTGAGGAATAGGAAGAGACAGAACGTGTCTGCTCCTAAAGATCAATTTGCTGATGAAATAATAATTTACTATATTAAATACATAATATGTAAAGGACCTTATTTTTTCTATTAGTTTGATCTGTCAGAATGTTTTGATGCTCATAGATACTACATTATTCTACCAAACTAATAAAAGAAGACGGAGAGAATACATAATATGGGTAAGGTCAGTGAAAAATTGTGCAGTCAATATAGTGGTTTGTGGCTGTAATTTTTTTTAATCATGTAATTTTTAAAAGTCATTTTCACAGATGTATTCTGAATACACCCGTGGCTTTAAATTATGTGCATGTGGGAGGGGCTTGTGTGTGTGTTTAACAAGTGGCATGTATGAAATTTGTTGACATGTCCATTACATGAGGAAATTGTAACTTTAACCTCTGCAGAGGCTGTGTGCCCAAGTGAAATACCACTCAGACCTCTGTTGTGCTAACCAAGATCAAGAGCTTATATGTATAAATCACACCAAAATATTTTTCGGTTAAAGCAAGCTTGGTCTTTAAAAACATAAGCACTCATAGAAAGCCCAACCATATTCTGCCATGAAGTTTCAAAAAAGGCACTTACGCAAATGTAATGACCGTGAAGTCGAGCCAGTTCCATGGGTCCCGAAGGAAAGTAAAATCTTCTAAACAGAAGCCCCTTGCAATAATTTTTATAAGTGATTCAAAAGTATATATTCCTGTGAAGGTGTACCTGGAGGCAAGCATCCAAAAAGACTTGATAAAGCAATAATTTTCTTTTCTAGCCTATCAATTTCTTATCACTCTGTCAGTGGAAGAGATGAACATTAAAAAAAGGAATCTAAGTAGGTGGATGTTATTTTCATGGGGATAAAACATATCCCTAAATTTAAATTCCCTCCCTCCATATGAAGAGTTGTTTTGCAAGGGTCCTGAGAGCAGAGTGAGAAATACATGCTGTATAAAGTCTATGTGGCTATTGCCTGAAATGTCTTGGTATTGACATAAGTGAACAGAACCTCTGAGAGTTATCCTATACATTCATGTGATCGAATAGCCAATCGATACTATTGCAGAAGCATAAAATGATAATCCTTTAGAAAGTAAAAAACTAATTTCAATCATGTTTTATGAATGAGAGTACATTGACAAATTAGCAAGTCTTTGTGTTTTGTGTTCAGTAACTTGGAAAAAGGAGTTTGTTAACATCAAATAGGATAATTCTAGCGCTGTAAGCAGTGAAATTTAATTCAGAATAAAATGTTGGGCTAATTCGGAAACATAGATGTTTCCAAAGTTTTAACCTTCTGCTCAGAAGTTAGAGAATAAAATCACAGAAACCAGCAGGACTGAAGATCTATGGGTCTAACATGTTAACTTCAATAATTTAGGAATTCTTTGTATATAATTTTATTACCTCCTGTAAGATCTCTGTTTCTTTTCTGATTGGCTCCAACCTGGGAGTGTCCAGGAAGGAAAGAGGCTCTTAGGAATACCCTCAGGGTTGTTGTTTTCAGGGGCACAGCCACAGAACAAGAGAGATTACAACCTGGGCAGGATGAATGGCCCCAGCAGCACTTAACACAAATCCAGCCTCTCTGCCCTCAGAGGTATCACAGAACAGAGCCATCAGTGCAGTTAGTAATGCTTTTAGTTTCCAAAAACACTACCCTTTCACTTCAGTTAGTTTAGCCCTCAGTTTAAAATTTTTTTTAATGTTTATTTATTTTTGAGAGACATAGAGGCACAGCTTGAACAGGGCAAGGGCAGAGAGAGAGGGAGACACAGAATCGGAAGCAGGCTCCAGGCTCTGAGCCATCAGCACAGAGCCCGACGCGGGGCTCGAACTCACAGACAGTGAGATCATGACCTGAGCTGAAGTCGGCCGCCCAACCGACTGAGTCACTCAGGCGCCCCTAGCCCTCAGTTTAAATGGAATTTTCAAGTTGTAAAGCCCTAAATTTGGGATTTTTTTTTCAGTGGGTTTTTTGACAACAGCACTTAAAACTGATTTGGGCCTGACATGAAGTAGATGTGCCTGATGAAAATGAAAACCCAATGAGGATCAACATTGTCTTCTCATGGCATGTGTAAGGTTCTCTTGTAAATTCTAAACTCAGTGAATTCATCTGGAAATTCAACTGGAGTCAAGGTCTACCATATTGGCAATTGCTTTCATCACATTTGCTTTGGCCACTGTAGATCCTCAATGAAAAATGGGGAGTGTCTGAGAATGTTGGGCTTCTGATAACCATCAACTATAGGTGAAAGACAGGTATTAGATCCAACACCAGCAGGCCTGAAGGCAAATGTCATTTGTCCTTCTGCTTTGTACTTGTGCCTAGAGATGGCTTTAATAAAAATACTCTTCAGTTTTATTTAGAAGGGGCACTGAGGCATAGTTTCAAAATCCTAAATATATAGATAGAGATATACATGTCTATATGTCTACATATCTACATAGTCATATCTACAACACACATACACACATAGTAGGTGGTTTAAACATAAATTGAACTTACTCTACATTCTTTGTCCAGTCAGGAGGATTACTCATTGTCATAAACACACAGTTCGTCAAAATAGTGCACATAATTAGCATGCTGAATAATGTAGATTATTGTTAAGGAACATGCAAAAGAAACTCCAAATCCACGTATTATATTATATAAAACAAACATTGAAAGCTTAAACTGCAGTTTAGCCAGGATACAGTGAGTAACACACTGTGGGTAATTACCTAATTTCTTTAAATTTCAGTTTTGTCATTTGCAAATGTGGGTAATAATACCAACCCTCATAGTAGTGCTATAGATTAAGTGAGATAATGTATAATGTTTACATAAGTATAATTTTGACACTATTATTGAATCAATATATTTGCCTCCCAGAGAACTTTAGTGGGAAAACTGTGCAATGTGGAGCAGTACAGCTTTGGGGCAGAGAACACTAATTTGAATTAATTCGGGTGACTAAAATAGCAAATTGTTAAGGAAGGCACATATAAGCAATATTGTAATTTCTTAAGTACATGGTAAAGAATAAGTTCAATTCATTAAAAAAAAAACACATAGAGTACAGCATGGTGCTGTGTCAGGTTGCTCTATTTTGACTGAGTTTGAACAAGGGCAGCAGCATCGAATATAAGTAAAAGTGAAAATTCCCAAAGGCCAGGACTTAATGTGATACGAATGTAATTAAAATTCAACATAAAAGTGATCTTGGGCAAGTCACTCAGACACTCTTGCACAGAATCTTATGTCTCCAGTGACTTTCATACAAGGCAGCTAATCAAGTGTAGACTTGGTCAGTTTCAGCTGTAGATGAAATGAGTTAAAATGTGGAAGGTACTTGGAACAGGCCTATATATTCGTAGATATGATCCAAGTGTTAGCCGAAACAAATGACTAACACATAACAGAGCTGAAAGGAACCTTGAAAAACAACTAGTCTAATCACTATATTTCAGAAATCAAAGAAATAAGACCCGAGCTCTAGGGAAATTAGGTAATTTGGCTGAGGACTAGGACACAAGTTTCCTGCCTTCATATCGATACTCTTTTCACTACAGTTTATTGCCCAAATAAAAATTTTCCATAAGTGAAAAAGGAAGTTTTCATCAAATGACCACATGATGGCACTAGGAATACAAACTAGGATAAGGTAACCTCTATAAACGTAAAAACCTGGAACATAGGATTTTTATGTTTCGAATCTTTTAATATTAGTAATGGCATACTTATGCCACTAGGAAATCTCTCGCCATCAGGTTAAAAATAGAATGGCTGAGGAGGGGGTGGGGAAAAAATAAAAATAAAAATAAATAGAATGGCCTTTTCAGTGTTAGAATCTTTTTTTAAAAAATCAGGTATTATGCATTTATGAAAATTACAACAGCGTGTCTACATTTGTTGTCACCAAAGTCATCAAATGAGACACAATTAGAAAGAAAGTTTTTGCCAATGAATATGAATAGCTAAATCTAGTTGGAGTCCTTTTTAACACCAATGGAAATCGCAAAGCCAAATCCTTAAAGACCATTTGGTAATATAATCTTAGCTTCTTTCATTAACTTCCAGAGTCTTTACTAAGCAATCCGTTTTACATGACAGAGTCATAATTCAATGACTTAAATTTGAAATTCAGCCAATATTTCAGTATTTCCTCATGGATTTCATTAGGAAAGTTCAAGAATTAACTAAGTATTGGCCAAAGCCTCCTGAAATTTTCCCATAGAAAATATACTTAAAGGCTTATTCTAAGGTACACTAAAATACTTTATCTAATAGATATGTCTAAACTTGGCTCTAGAAATATATTTCTCTGTTATTATATCATTACACACTGTAAAGTCTAGATAATCACAAATTTTGTGGTAAAGGTGGTAAAGATACATATGGTCAGCTTAGATTAGATTTGTAAGACTCAATGCACACAAGTATTTTTAGGAAGATATCTATCTTTCTATATATAAAGTGTTAAAGACTGATGTATAATATATATTTGAAAGATATTTATGTGTGTGTGTATATATATATATATATATAATGCTAAAGACTTTGTAAGTTTCAGTGACATCTCTATGACCAATAAATTGTAAGAATGAAGCTTAAATGACAAAAGATACAAAATGAGAGTGATAAAAGACATAGAATATGGACATTTCCCAAGCTAATTTTATATTTAGCTACAAAGCACTTATAGATTACACACAAATAGTTACTATTGATCACTTGAAAAGGATATGAATGTACCAAAATCTTAATAGCTATTTTCCTAAGAGGATTGAAGGGAGTTAAAATGTACAGGGCAGAGGTGGCACTGAACCGGAAGATGGCCTTCCCTTTATTCAATACTATAAAAGTCTGTAAGATAGGAACACAACATAGAAGTATAAAAGTATAAACCATTTAAACTCTATTGTCTGTTTCTGTTATTTGTCATAATGAATTATTCCAATGTTGCAACTTTTAATGTTCACCATGCAGGCAAATGGTCACTGGATCTCTTCGTAACTAGAGAGGACATTCGATGGTGTCACCTACCTTTTACCTGATACTTACCTACAATCTTATCATACATAAGATATTTGGTCAAGAGAATTGATTTATTTTGTTAATATCTTAAACATCGACTTGAATGAAAGTCTTAAATGGTTGTGTATTTCATTCCTTTCTAAAACTCTTAAGACACTACATTTGTTAATAGTGATTTCAGCTTTCCCAATTCAAATATTCTGAAAATTAGTCTCATAGAATGCAAAATTATCCAATAGAACTAATACTTTTTCCAAAATTATTTTTTAACCATTTATTCTTAAAATAAATCTTATCATCTATTGGTAATAGGAAATGAAAACAGCCACCATCAGACCCGCTCTTGAGCTAGATGGACACAATCCAATAATTGATTTTTGGAATCCAGCTCCCTGGAGAGTATCTGTTGACTGGGAGCGCTAAATTCTGTATTGGGATTTCTGAGTTAGCTGACACATTGAATTCTAATCCCAGTTGACTGCTCATCTCATGTAGTGCTTTTTTGGTACAGAGGAAAGGCACAAAGCCTCTGAAGAATTTAGGATCCATGAACGTGAATGGAATTGCATTCCAAAAATTAGATGTATTTAAGAGCAATTAGTAGTGTGCAGACAAAAAAAAACCCCACAAAGTAACAACATACAATAGCATAAATAGTAGAATGAAGGGTTCTGACTCAGGGTTTTTTAAGGGATTTACTAATAATCACATAACAAAAATTTACCATCCTAACCATTTCTAAACGTATTGTTTGGTACTGACTTTTTAAAAGAATGTATTAGATGGCTTATTATAGTAAAGTACCTGAGCATCTTTTAAATCTAATTAGTTCAATAAAAAGTTCATTACCACAACTCCTCAGGATAACATTTACTGCTTGAAGTCACTTCGAAACCAAAGAAAAAGTTCAAAATTGGTGTTGGAGGAGAAAAGGCTGATAAGTAGCATCTAGCTTCAAACAGGCGTCTTTACAACCCACAACTATAGAAAATTCATGAACTCATTTTAACATGTGAATAATTTTGTGCCTCAGAACATTTCAAAACATAACATTTTGACTGGTTCAGGAATGAAATTCTATATATGAAATACCACTTTAAGGATACATTTGTATGAGGGTAGCTCTTCATATATAGTTACTAAATTCAAGTAACATTTATTGAGCCCCTATATGATAAGCTATTAATATGTATGAGCATTGCAAGCGCCTGGAAAGTAGCATGGAACTAGTTTCAGGTCCAAATATTAACTTAGTTTATTTCAATGCAAATAAAGTATATTAACTGTTTAGCACAATACTTGCAAAGTTCTGTGCTAGAGTTTACAGAGAAAACAAAGATGTGTAAGTCATGACTCCAAGAAGTATATATACTAGAGAATGTTCAACTATCTCAGCTAATAGAAGAAAATCTAGAAGGATAACTGAAGGTTTACAGAGATCAAAGCTGTCCATTAGAGATATTACGAGAACTACAAATCTGAGCCCATATGCGATTTTAAATATTCTAAAAGTCATATTTTTAAAAAGTAAAGAAGTAGATGAAATTAATTTTAATAATTTTTAATCTAATATATCCACTGTATTATCATTTAGTAGAACCAATATTAAAAACTTTGAGATATTTTGCATCCTGTTTTCATATCAATTCTAAGTCTTTGAAGTCTGGACTCACCACATTTATTTTTTATTTATTCATTTATTAAAAAAATTTTGTTTTACTGTTTATTTTTGAGAGAGTGAGAGAGAGACAGAGCATGAGCAGGGGAGGGGCAGAGAGAGAGGAAGACACAGAATCTGAAGCAGGCTCCAGGCTCTGAGCCGTCAGCACAGAGCCTGATGCAGAGCTCGAACTCACGGACTGTGAGATCATGACCTGAGCCGAAGTCGGATGCTTAACCAACTAAGACACGTAGGCACCCCTGGACTCACCACATTTAAAGTACTACACCCACACTTGGCTAATGTCTACTGCATTTGGCTGGCAGCACGGACCTACATTTAACCATGCATTGCAGTGCTAGTTCAGACTCTCTTCAGCAAGGTAAAAATCAATTCTGATTTTAAAGGCGAACCAATAAAAACAGGCAAACACCCCTGCTATTCAACAGCTTGACAATCTGGAAAGTAACATTAGGAAAATATAAGTAGGATTTTTTTTTTAACTTATGTAGTTATTAAGAGTGGAGACTCTGGAGTCAGATGTCTGGCTCAAACTTGGCTCTGCAGCCTCCCAGCAGTGAGATGCTAGACAAGTTACTTCATTTTCCTTTGACTCATTTGTCACATTTGAAAAATGGGAATAAATATACTTAGCTCACAAAGTTGTTGTGATTCTGATTCAGCAGAGATTCTAATGCCTAGTATTGTGTATTTTTAGTAAATAACTTTAGTATTGTGATTCTTCAATAGCAGGGCTGTGAATCTGTGTTAACAGGTAATTTTTAAAATTGTCCAAATTGTCAATGATTATGTTGTACACATGCGTTAAAATCCTTTCCCTTGACCTAGCTGCATAGTCAATAAGGAAACAATTATGTTATAACAGTTTGGTAGGAATTGCTATTCATGAATCTATGCTTGTTACTATCTAGTGATTTTGTCTCTGCTTTAAACCCATGCAAGACTAGACGAAATATTTGTACCCAGGGGAGAGTCTATAAAATTACTTTAGCTGGATGGAATAATGGGGGTGGGGCCGGTACAGGAGAGGACTCCACCAGAGGTGCCCCCCCCCCCCGCCCCCGGGCTCTTATCAGCCAGCTTATAGCTGCCTCTGCCTCTACCTCAGAGAGGAGAAACTATAAGCATAGGTGCAAATAAAATCTAGGGGTCAAATATTTCCCAGCCTGTATCTTTAGCCTATACCATAGGTGTGGTAACTTATTAGATGCTCAATTTTTCTTTGACTAGAAAGGACTAATTTGTGGCCCAGTTTTATCCTAGACTTGCCACGTGAGAACTATGATCAAACTATTCCCTGATTTCGACATCTGAATAGAGAAGATGTGAATGCCCTTAATCAATTCTAAAGTGCCATATAAATACAAGAATTAAAAGGCTAAAAGTGTGTGTTTGTCTGAAACTCAAATACGTACACATACTAACACTTGAGCATTTGAAAGGAGGACCAGTTTTCACACTGGAAGTTTGCTGCTCCATCTTTCCTCCCAAATTTCATATTCAGAAAACAATGCCATCAGCTCATTCTTCTCTGACACTTGGGCATCTCCAGAAAAGATTTGGATCCCACCTATTATTCTGTCTTCATTGTAAGAAAACTAGACGAAGCCTCCATCAAGACTCCCAACTTGGTTGGGGAGCCTGGGTGGCTTAGTCAGTTAAGCATCGACTTCAGCTGAGGTCATGACCTCCCCGCAGTTCGTGGGTTTAAGTTCCACGTCGGGCTCTGTGCTGACAGCTCAGAGCCTGGAGTCTGCTTTGGATTCTGTGTCTCCCCCTCTCTCTCTCTGTCCTTCCCCAGCTCAACTCTGTCTCTCTCTCAGAAATAAATAAACATTAAAAAAAATAATAAAAAACACCTAATTTGATCTTTAAAAATATAAAGTGGACCATGTGACTCCTCTACCCAAAGTCTAGTGAGAATTCATATTGCCCTTAAACTTCAAACTCTTTAATATGCACTACAAAGCACCTTTTCTAACCCTGGCCCACCTCGCCATCCACAACTTACTCTCTTCCTTCTTATTACAGAGGCACATAATTTAGGTTTCCTAAAACTGTCCTCTTCGGTGGGGAGGGGAAGGTATTTATATATCTGGTGGGAAATGTAATTGTCTAATTATTTTTGAACTTGATCCAAACCTACTGAATTTCAAAATTTTGTTTTTTACACTCAGGAATTTTACAATCAGCAATGCCCCTGATTGAGCAGAAATAGTGAGGTGACAAGTCAGGTTTGGGAAATACTGCCACCCGAAGAGATGAGGAGTGGAGGGGCAAGAACGGCAGCGACAGGCTTATATATATTCTATTACAGACTTCTCTTTTTCACGGGTATTATCAGTGCATAGACTGCAAACCCGAAGCAGCATGGCAACGGGCCATGGAAGCTGACAGATCTGTTTTAACTCTAGTGTCTGTTACTTAATAGCTTTGTGATCTTAGGCAAATTACTTCACCTCAGTTTCATTATTTTAAAATAAAGACAAGAGTTATCTGGGAAGGACATGTGGATTAAATAAGAACTGTAAATATCCTGATACATAGCGCACAGAGTACAAGCTATTATTGTTGCCTGCCTGGCACGCCTTCTTCTGCACTCTCCACCTCTCCGTTTGAGAGAACACCTCTGCTCCACTGTGTGTCCACGTGGCTTGGGTGGAGCTGACTCAACCCTTGGCAACACGGGTCAACATGTGTCAATCTAGTCAATGAGACTATCACATACCCTAGGTGAGAGGAATTGGTTCAGAGGAGGTCAGGTGAACTAACTACAACCAATTCCAGGACATCTGCTAGAGCTTTTGAAGAAAAAGCGAGCTCTTTTCTTTGGGGCTATTAGGCTGTAGGATGTTAGGTTGGTGCTACTGGTGGATATGTCTGCCATCTTGTGGGAAGAACCAGCCTGTGAATGCAGCCAGCATAGGAAAAAGTAGAGCCGAAAATGGAACAGAACTGAGTCCTGACCTTGTTCTTTTAGGTGCTGGATCCTTTGATATTAAAATGAGATTTACCCCGCACACACACTTATTTATTAATTAATTAGTTAGCTTGTCGTTTGTTCTCAAAAACTAGTTTCTGTTAGATTTTTGTCACTCTCAGTTGAAGGGTTTCTTACTAATATAGCATCTTAATAAATGCTAGCCATTATTTTACTACCACCATCATCATCTGGGATTGTTTCTGAGACAGAGGGGGAGAGGTAACAAAGAAGAAAGGGGCATAAGGAAGAAATAATGGATGAGGATGAGAAAGATCTGGAAGTCAACTATAGTGCCTTGGATGTAAGGGAGAACTTTGGATGACTGCTAATTCTAAAGGATCTAATGAGATTAAACAAAATCATTAACTGGGGACTGTCCATAGGACAATTTATAGAATCATAAGCTTTTAGTTACCATCTAGTTTTCTGATTTTCCACTAAATTACTTTTACAAGAAAAACTCCCTAATCCGAGTTAAAAACAAAACAAACAACTTTCTTTACCCAATATAACAATTTAAAACTCCTTCAGCAATAACAGACTAGGCATGAATTTGAAATCCCAAGTTCATATATGACTCTTCATTCAGCTCCAATAAAGAGGAAGTAGGCATCTTCTTAAGAAGAGCTGAGAAAAGGGAGGATAAATTGTTCATAAACGGCCCATAAGACAATCAAGGAAAGAAAACATTTTAAATGGACACATTTCTACATTCCCTAATTAATAAACATCCATTTTCACCCCAGATCTAAAAACTTCATTCTATTTCCAGTACCCTTTCACAAAGGATATTTTCTTCCATCGTACTAGTGAGTCATCTGTAATTTTAAGAAGAACATGAGAAGAAAGAAGTTTTCTGTAATAAAGAGTAGGTGAAGAATTTCAATGTATAGCCAAATGGTACAAAATTAACCCAAGCTATGAAATAAAAAAACTGAAAAAAAAAAAAAAAAAGAATCATAAGGGGGGGAAAAAAAAGCTTTGCTCATAAGCTAAATGTGCCTTGCCACATAGCTAAAGTAAATAAACAAACAAAAGGGATCCAGCCTGAAATCATGTTTTGAAGACCACTGGACCAGAGCTAGCATGGTACGGAAAATTCTGTGACTGTATTCTGATAGCACTGTTATTTTATGTTTTAGTTCTTACCTTGGACTGCTGAAGGATTAAAACATCTGAGGGTCTGGAAAGGCTTCCATGCATCCGGAATGTTCATGAGATGGTTTCTACTATTTCTTCAGTTATTACTATAATATCACTGACCATGGATTAAACTACTTTAACAATTTGAGTAGAACTTTCGAACATTATGTAATGTGCACATTTTAAACTAGGGCAAAGAAGATAAAAATATGTGGGCATATGCCATCTGAAAATACACCATCAGCAATGACATTTCCATAAGCTCACTGACATTGTCTTTTTACAAGATCACAGAGGGCGTTCGTGTGTTTACACATAAATTTCTTTTATGGATACCATGTACTTTAATCTAAAATATAAAGAATAGGTTCTGCAACCATTTTTATAGTAGGCTTGCTTTGTTTATTCTGTATATTAATAAGAAAGAAACTAGAGACTTTGTATATAGATATAAATGGCACATTACTTATTATACTTGGGTTAAACCTTAGGGAAGTAAGCCTACTGATGTTTGGCTTACTGATATTTGCGTATTCCAACTCACACAGGAATAGAATAAAATCCGCATCCCCAATATGAGTAATAGTGGAAATCTCATCCCAGGAAATTTTTTCCTTGTGACATTTCCACCATTAAGCACTTTGTGTAAGCCAGGATAGTGTGCGTGTGTGTCTAATCCACTGTTTTAAGGAAGACCACTCTGCTGATCTCAGATCCTCAAGTCATAAGACAAAATTGGTAATCGAATATCAAAAGAATTATGCATTATTATTCCAACTTTAATCAGAGCAAACTAATTCAGAATTTAAGACTATTCCTCAATACTAAAATAATCCAATTATGAAAGAAAATATAAGACTAGAAAACCATGTAATGGCAACCATAGAAAATCTCAAAACGTGAAAATGCAAAAGAAGGACATTTAAACACAGAGCTTAGTCATGTGTCCTAAGCTTGCAATGTTACTTTTTAAGGATTCCAGTCCCCGAGAATGTATCGTTTGTATTGCTGTTGAATGGCTTACACTGGAAGACTCGCTGATGTCAGCCCAGTGTTAAGGCAATGGATGCGCCTTACCTTGGGGAAAACGCCTTCCTGATAACAATATTTCTCTTATCGGGTTGTTCTGCTTGCACAATACGATTTGTTCCAAAATGCCAAAATGTTTTTCCTTCCCCACACAATGTGCATTCGAAGATAAGGATAGATGGTGTTAGAGGCAAGTATGAATGTGAACCTAACAAAGTCGATGAGGGTTACTTCAGCACAAGAATCTGGCTGCCTAGTCATTCCGGCAGAGTTGGTCTTTCATCCTCAGTTTGAAGACCTTTCTTTTAACTATTTGAAAGGGTGTGCATGATTTTCTTTTCTATCTGCCTTCGTATTCTTTGTTATGTATCATTCGTTATAAACCAATCGTGGGCTGTTTGGGGACACTCCCTCAAGACAACAACTTTTATCAGTCTGAAAACTCTTTAATTTAAAGGACAGATTGAGTAGATAAACTGGTTTCCACATAAAGAATTACTGCCCTTGTCAACATGTATTAGCTTAGTCTTTTTCAAAATATGCATTTATTGTTTTATAAATAAGGACACCATACATGAGCTGGGATGTCAGCTCCCTTTGATGAAGAGGTAGCCTCTGGGTAGCTTTGACAATTTTTAGATAGTAATTACTACCAGAGAGGTGGGACACAGATGCCTGGGACAGCAAAATCCCTGCTAAGGATGAAGCCCAAGAACCCATGATAACAGCGCCTCTAAATAGGCTTCAATAAGGAAGCAATTTTAAGTAAGTTAAAATGCTTGACTAATTGAATTATCTGCATTGTCACCTTCCTTATACAAATAAACCCCTCATCATTTGATCAATTTGGTTTTTAGCTTTTCAGACATCAGATTAAATTCATTTTCAAAGGACTGATTTAAGGATACAGTGCAACTTATAATTTAAATGGTAGTTATGAAAAGGATAAACTCTTACCTGCTAAGACTTAACAATACTATGTTAAAAAGCAAAGTTAAATACATGATAATGAGATCTATGCAAAATGATTCTTATCTCTTTCTTCAGTGTATAGTTTTTACTATACTGGGCAACCCAGTTTTTAAGAAGGGAAAGTAAGTTACACTAAAATTGGTTATATCCTGAAAAGTTAAAAAAATATATCTGAACAGTGTGAGAATTTTACCTCTGAAACTGCAGCAGTCAATAAGAGGTGATTTGCAAAATCGTCTCAAATCTACGGATTAAAATGGTCAAACTTACACATTTAATAAGGACTAACCTGATACAGAACTGTGCCAGCAACCAACAGAGTTCCTAAAAGTTTTGAGGGTATTTTAAGGCCTATGTCCAACTGAAAAATTTTACCTGCTCAGTTACAATCTTCTTGCTCTACCATCCTACCAAGAGTTCACAACTGTATTGTGTCCAGTGAAAAAGATAACAAAATGTTGCAAATTAACTAGTCATAAATTTAATCTAAAATCAATACAATAAACTTTTTCAATTTTATCTTTTTCTATGCTTTCTTTCTTGGTTTGGTGTAATCACAGCCATAATGAAAGGTTGGGTGCTTATATAAGGCATTCATTTCAAGCATAAATATAGCAAATACGAGCATTTAAATAGTTTTATAGGTTCTTCAGAATACAAGATTTATGTTAATTCTTACCAGTATCAATAGACCTCCACCAAAATATTGAAGACTTTTTTGAAATAAAAATATTTCAAGCAAAATTTTATTTGCTGTATTAATAATACTGAGAGAAATGGCTAAATAGCTTTCATGAGTTAAATCTTGATTTAACACTTTGTGATACAGAAATTCAGTTGTTACTTAATTCAGTTGATTGATATACTGAGCTTTAAAGGCTGTCACTGCTAAAAACAATACTTTCCAAAGACACACGGAACCAAATGGAAAAAGCACATTATTAGTTGCTCTGAATAATTTTTAAAACTGTAGTTTGTATAGGAATGTTCTTTTCCAAGTAGAGAAAAGTTTCTGCGAGGAAGTGATTTATTATATATAACAAGATTTAGAAACTGAAAACTTTGTGGCATCACATTTTGTTCTATAGGAAATGAATACTAATATTTTTAAAGTCTTTACCCTAAATAAAAGTTTAGGGATAACTTGTGATAATTTTAGGATTTTCCAAGTGCAGAAAACACACCAAATTGTATAGTAAATACAATCTCTGCAGAGAATTAAATTAGTTAAATTAGCTGCCCGCCTACAACATACATTTATGTTTAGGTATTTGTTGTGGTGCACCTGGGACAGCTCCATCTGTTATCATATAATCACTTTTTCCCTCATGGATGTATATGCATAAAACACACATAAAGGTGTTTTATTTCCTAAACATTGGTTCTAACTTGGCTACTTTGGCATGTGTCGGTGCTGGAACAGTCCAGGGTACTCAGTAGGCAGTTAGTAGTAAAATACTCCTGATAAAAAAACACTCACTTTTTTATTGATATAGTATGGGTCCAGGTCCTCCAGCGGCTCTGACACCATCTCTGGAGGGATGTCTCCATAAATAAAAGGAAGGTTCTTTCCAGCTTCCAAGTCACTATTTGGCTTTGGGCCATTTTCGTCATCATCTTTCTTGTCTGGTTTGGGATTCTTAGCCTTTTCTTCTGCAATGCGTCTTTCAATAGCCGCAAGAGATTCTCTGGTGAAGAAGTTGAAGCTGTCAGGTCCTGGTGGTACAAGCACTGTTTGCTCCATCTTGTCATCCTGCACATTTTAATTACCATTTACTCTGCATATGAAAGTCCTAAAAAAAAAAAAAAAAAAAAAAAAGAAGAAGAAGATGCAGATATTCGAAGGAGATTAAGCGAAGTTTTAAGACCTATAAACTCTGGTCATGAAATAGGAACTAGATGATTGAAATTTTTGTTCCCAAATTAAAATGTAATGCCTCGAGGTGCCTGGGTGGCTCAGTAGGTTAAGGATCGACTTTGGCTCAGGTCATGATCTCATGGTCCGTGAGTTTGACAGTGCTGACAGTATGGAGCCTGAAGCCTGCTTCAGATTCTGTGTCTTCCTCTCTCTCTGCCCCTTCCTCCTCATTTTCTGCCTCTCTCTCAAAAATGGATAAACATTTTTAAAATATTTAAAAAAACATAAAAATGTAATTCCTAAATATAATTTTTTGTGCGTTGTAAGAACATTTAACGCAAGATCTACCCTTTGAGCAAATTTTTCAGCGTGCGGGACACTTGTTAACTACAGGCATACAGTTGTACAGCAGATGTAGAACTTACTCATCCTGCACAACTGAAACTTCATACCCACTGAACGTCAACTCTCCACCCCGCCCCACTCCAGCAACCACCATTCTACTTATGGTTTCAACGGCTTTGGCTTAACAGATATGTTTTCTAGCTCAGGTTTTGTTTAAGTTCCCAAGTTTATTAATTCTTGTGCTTTGCAGATACAGGAATTGTGCCATAACTTCAGGAAGCGATTCAACTACGGCCTTAATTAAAGTACATTAGGCTAAATGCCATCGTGTCCCTCATGGGCCATTTACTCTGGGAGCTACCCACATGAGGATGTATCCCCCAGAGGGGCAGTGGATAGCTTAGCAACAGGATGAAGTGGAAAGGGAGATGTCTCTGAGAGGACATAACATCCAACCCTGTGGTCCTGACAAGTGGCTCCTGGCCAACCTGGTCAAAACAGGCTGCAGGTAGTCTTTTTTTTAAGTGTTTATTCATCTTTTGAGACAGAGATCATGAGTGGGAAGGGGTAGAGAGTGAGAGGGGCAGATGATTCAAAGCTAGCTCTGAGCTGACAGCACAGAGCCTGATGTAGGGCTCGAACTCATGAACTGTAAGATCATGACCTCAGCCGAAGTCAGAAACTCAACAAGGTACCCCACTGCAGCCAGCTTACTAACCAATCAAAGAGTCACTGCTGACTGAGTCACAGACCTGAGTCTTCATCTAATCTGAGATCGAGACAGTTGGAATTGTGACTTGCTCATGACATTAGCCCCGCTAGGGCTGGCTTACTTGAACACAGAGAGAGACAGAGGAGGTTCAGTATTGGACAAATGCCATTTATGTGACTAGGAATGAGAAAAAGACTAGGCTGGAAAGAAATTCCTAGATTGGGGCTCAGAGGGGAAAAATAGCTAGGTATAGGAGACAGCTGGATTCTCCTGTTTCAGGAAAAAATGATCAGAAAGAAGCCAGGGTGCCAACAAGAACGGAAGTGTTTTTCTTCACTAAAGCAATAATGCTATTCTTGCTGATTCTATAGTCCTATACTGCTAAACATAATATGAGGACCTGAGGCAAAACTCTCAACTCCATACAGCAGAGTCAGAACTGATCTGATGCCAGGAGCCAAATCCCAAATGTATTGTTTTAAGGTATATTTAATATGAGCTCAAATTTCACAGATATCACTGAGCCAAAACTTCCCAGAGCCTAAGCTACCGCTTGGACATGAGTTTTATTTGGACACTGCGTTAACTCATTAACGTCAACAAACTATGACACAGTTAATTGCAGCTTTGGTGAATATCAGTCGCAATAATAAAATTGCAGCCATTACTGTTTTGTGAGGAGTCCTAGAGGGACCTCAAATTTCACTGAAGGAAGTCCCCACTGCTATGAAGTTTATAACCATATTCTTTAGTGGATGACCAGAAACAAGTGGGACATTCAAGTCTGAATTTGTACCCTCAGTCTATTAAGTGAAGCAATAAAACTTACAGAGCTTCTTACAATCTACCTGTAATCAGCTTAGGCCCTGGAAGAGTAGAAAAATTAAATCAGTAAATTTAAATCAATGAAAAAGGAATACTGAACCTTAAAATTCTACTTCTCTTATGAGGCATCAGGAAAACACTGGTAGTTATTTTTTGGAAATAAAAGTTTAGTGATAACAAGTATGGTGCATTTTCTCATTATGGAAGTAGTTAGATGTATATTTGTTTTTATTTTTTGCTAGTTTTTTGATAGAAAATATGTAATGATATAAACTCAAAACATTTAAAAGAAAATACAGTGCAAACTCCCTTTCGCCCATTCTCCAACAGTCAATTCCTCTTCCCAGAGTTAACCACTGTTATCTGTCTCCGTATATTTCTCCAGGTACATAATAGGTAAGCACTAATCACATGAGTGTATGTATATTTGCACACTTTTATTTAAAAATACATAGACATAGTGTCATAGGATACAACTCTTCTGCATCTTTCATTTTTCAGTTAAAAATGTATGTTAGAGTTTATTCTTTATCAATTTTCAAGATTCAACTGTCGTTATGGGCTACATGGTTTTCCATTGTCTGCATGCACTATAATTTATTGAATGAATCACCCAGTTATGGGTATTCAGGTTATTTCCAATCTTTTGCTATTACAAATAAAGCTGCAGTTAATAAATTTTGTATACATATTTTCACATATGTGTGGACATATTTGTGGTATCGATTTCTAAAAATGGACTTGGCTGTGCAAGGAATGAATCTTTAATTTTGACATTATTGCAAAATCACTCGCTTTGAAGTATTGATTCTCCTGACAGCTATATAATGCGGCGGCTATCTGTCCACATCTTCACCACATAATGTGTTATTTTATTTTCAGTATTTTCAATCTGATTGAAACAAAAATGGAATCATAGTAAGGTTTTAATTTGCATTTGTCTTACTCTGAGACAGATGAACTTTTTTTTCCCCATACGGTTAAGAGCTGTATTTCTTATTTTCTTTTCTGTGACTTCCTATTTAATAAGAATCCATGTTACCATTTTTTTTCTTTTTAATCTGTATCAACTTTTTAGATACGACATCAGCAATTTAATGTTGGGCCTTTGAAAAAAAGCATATTTTTCTGAGTTTGCATTGTTTTTGTGCTACAAGTTAAGAAATGTTTTCAACATATTTTTTTGAATTTTGAATGAAGATCTAACTGTAACTCTTCTCTGGCTTCTAGGTTTTGGTCCTACTGCAGAAAGCTTCCATGATGCTGGGGGAGTGGAGGGATATATCATAGACCACGTTCTTTTCTAGCATTTTTAGCATGTTTATGTTTTAATTTTATGAATTTAAATCTTTGATCTATTAGGAATTTGTTTTCTATATGGAATAATATATTCTTTTTTTCTTACTTATTCCAGTCAACATTAATTACTGAATAAGCTAACTTTTTTCATCAATACACAATGCTACCTTTGTAGTATATTAAAAACATAAATATATGTATTCATTTGTATGAATCTCAAAGTCAGGAACGAACATTACAAAGTAATCCTACATGTATTTCATTAAAGGCAAAAAAAAATCAATACTATTATTTAACAATTTTTCTGGAAGAATGAGCCAATCCAATTAGATGTGAGAAATAATTACATTTAATAATAAGGACAGAGAAGGTAAAATTATAGTTATTTCCATATTCTGTAATTGTATGCTGAGGAAACTCAATAGAAAAATTCCCACAAGTAGTAAGAGAACTAGGAGTCTGGGTTCAAAAACATTAAACACTCAATAGGTTTCCTTTACAGGAACAATATGCATTTAAAAATACAATAGAAGAAACTAGAAGCTTTTCCACTAAGATCAGAAACAAGACAAGGATGTCCCTTCTCACCACTCCTTTTCAACATTGTACCAGAAGTCTTAACAACTGCAATTAAGACAAGAAAAAAAGATAAAAGATATATAGATTAAGAAGGAAGAAATAAAAGTGTCTTTGCTGATAACGAATCGTCTATGTAGAAAACACAGAAGAAATAATAAAAAAAAATCCTCCTGGAACTATAAGCAATTATGGCAAGTATGCGGGATACAAGATCAATATGCAAAAGTAAGTTCCTTTTCTATACACCAACAATGAACACGTGGAATCTGAAATTAAAAACACAAACCATTTCTATTAGTGCCCTCTCAGTGAAATAGTCAGGCATTAATCTGAAAGATTATGCACAAGGTGTGTATGAGGAAAACTACAAACCTAATAAAAGAAATCAAAGAAGACCTAAATAAATGGAGATATTCCCTGCTAATGGAGAGGAAAACTCAGTAATATCAAAATGTCAGTTTTTCCCAATTTAATCCCTGCTGGTCTATTGATCTCTTGATCAATGCAATCTCAATAAAAATTTCAGGAAATTATTTTGTGGATATCAACAAACTTATTCTAATGTTTATTATGAGAGGCAAAGACCCAGAATAGCTGATACAATATTGAACGAGAAGAAAAAACTTGGATGATTGTCAGTACCTGACTTCAGGACTTACTATAATGCTATAGTAATCAGATAGTGTGGTGGTATTGGTGAAAGAATTGACAAACAGGTCAACAGAACAGAATAGAGAGCTCAGAAATAAGCCCATATTAACTGAGTCAACCAACCTTTGATAAAGGAGCAAAAGAATATTATGGAGCAAAGATAGTTTTTTCCAATGAATGGAGCTGGAACAACTGGACCTCCACATGCAAAAACATGAATGTAGACACAGACCTTACACTCTTCACAGAAATAAACTCAAAATGGATCACAGACTTAAATGTAAAATGCAAAACTGTCGAACTCCTAGAAAAGAACATAGAAGAAAATTTAGATGACCTTTGATTTGGCACCGACTTTTAGATATACACAAAAAGCATGATCCATGAAAAAAATTGATAAACTGGATTTTATTAAAATAAAAAATTTCTGTTCCGTTAAAGACAATATTAAGAGAATGAAAAGACAAGCCACAGTCTGGGAGAAAATATTTGCAGAAGACAAAGCTGATAAAGGACTGTTATCCAAGATATGTGGAGAAGCTAACATAAATAAATTAGTAGTGAAATGATGGTCCTATACAAATTAATGTGGGTGAAAGAAGAATAGGGGAAATGTAGAAATGATAAATAAAAGAAATTATAAAATCTGATGATCTCGAACTGACACAAAAAAGGGAAGCTAAATCAGCAGTGTTGGAACTACATTTTAGTAATACTACACATTCTTGAGGGCTTTGTAAGATTTTTATACTGAGATGGCTTGCACTGGTGGACTATATGGTTTTGGTTACCTCTGCAGTGCAGATAAAGGCGCTTCATTTAAAGTAAGCTTAACTCATGAGGTCTCATACTTCAGACTTCTTTGGTATCTGACTTTTTCCACCCAAACAGGAATGTCTACAATACGGCCGAATGAAGCATTTCATTTTCACAGTGGCATTTCACACAAAAAGTCTTAAACATGAAGGCAATCTTATACATGCTTTGTATGTGAAGAAATTTGACCTTTTATAGGTTAATAGCTACTTCACTTCTTTCAGAAAGCACCTCTAACCATGAGAACGTGAGCCCGGCTATGTAGGTCTGCTAAACTCCAGAGTTTGGTCCTGCAGGCTTTTTTGGGCTCTCACACAAAGCTATACCCTCCAAACAAACTTCTATGAGGTATAAAGTAATGCTTTGTTACTTATCTGCCTTAGCCTCCTGTTTAATTTTTTTTTCTTGGTTCAGAATGTGGGTGAGAAAGAAAAATTCTATTTAATGTTCCCCCTAAGAGACTGCTAATGCCCACAACTGTGCATTCTAATGTCATCGTGGGCTTAGGTGAAAATAGCATAACTGTTAACTTCTGATGAGATATTTTTGCTTCCACAATGTCCTTAAATTCTGTTTTTTTTTTTAAAGCCTAAAAGTAATCACCCCTCTCTACTGCCTGCCCTTCTACCACCAAAGTGCTGGGACAATGCTCTCATCTCCTCCAACATTCCACTGCTTCCGTTATGAGTTGTGAAATTAATTACTACTATTTTGTCCTTTATCTGGCCCTGGTAAGAATTTACAGGGGAAAAAATCAATTGGCCAATTGATGAGTGAACTAAACATACAAATTTATGTTTTCTCAGGTTGTAGCTCTTAAGTTTTTCTTTACAGACAGAATACATATAATCCCTAATGTAATAGTATTTTGATGCTGATGTGGAACAAGTCACTGGAGGCTCCAAGACAGGCTTTTGGGCGGAGATAACTTACTTAGTTTGGTTCAACCTCTGAACTTCCTTAAGGTTAAATAAGATATTTTAAGAGAATCAAAGAGAAGCAAATCATAAAATTAAGAAATAGCAAACATTTAAGGAAAAGTTAGAGATCATCAAATTCATCCCTATCACTTAATAAAAAACAAACTGATTCAAAGCAAAATTGACATTTCTAATTTCAGAATTTATGTTTTTTACTTTTGAGATAAATATGTGACATGTCCAGGGTCACATGGCTCTTTGGCAGAACTGGAATCACAATTTTCAATTCCTGACTCCCAAACCCATGCCTGTCTCTTTTTAACGGTTGTGAAATAATTTTCAAGTATTTACATGATTTTAAACCTCAGTAAAGTATATGCAAATATAATACCATAGCCACATTATACTAATATTCACTCAAATTATAGTCCTATGAGACACCCAAAACAAATCTAGTGAATAAAGTATTTTGGCAGAAATGGAGACTATCTTAGATAATCTGAAAACAAAAGACATTAAAAAAAAGGTGATTGGGGGCGCCTGGGTGGCTCAGTCGGTTAAGCGGCCGACTTCGGCTCAGGTCATGATCTCACGGTCTGTGAGTTCGAGCCCCACATCGGGCTCTGTGCTGATGGCTCATCAGAGCCTGGAGCCTGCTTCGGATTCTGTGTCTCCCTCTCTCTCTGCCCTTCCCCTGCTCACGCTCTATCTCTATGTCTCTCAAAGGTAAATAAACGTTAAAAAAAAAAAATTAAAAAAAAAAAAGGTGATTGTAATAGTTAAGTTTATAAACTATACCATACACATTTAAAACCTGATGAACTATATTTCTACAGTCAATTTATATTTCACTTCCATAACTTTTTTATGTTGGTAAACCTGGCTATTTTAGTTATCTACCGAGCAGATCACTTTCTAGAATTCATCTGCCCCACTTCAATTTCCCCAAAGGTTTCCAAACACCAAAGTTATAATTATACAATGTTTATGTATCTTGATCACCTGATATTATACTATATAATTTGAGGTGAAAAAATTCATAATACAATTCTGTCCCCAATGTAGTTTGATTTCCACGCTGAGGAGAAACTAGACAGCTTCCTGCCGAAATGACTGTCAGCTCCCGTACCGTCCCATTGCTATTCTGGGCACATAAACCATCTGGGCATGGCAAGTCATGAAGAGTTTTAGTTGATTTTGCGGTGTTTCTCCTACCCACTTTACAAAAGAACGTTACTGCCAATAATAATAAAAATAACTAGGTAAAATGTTATTCTTACAGTTGTGATCTCACATAGCTCTGTTTTCTAACACCCAAGAAAGAGATTGGTTTTTACATAGAATTTCACCAGCTTATGAAATATTGTCTTACAAATTGCTTTTCTAGAAACAGTCTGGTTGGGATGTGTATAATAAAAGTAATTTATTTGATTTTTAATAATATCCAGTTTTAGTATAATAATTGGGATTCACGAAACATATTCCATCCGTGTGTTTCGAACATTTACATTCTTTAAAATGTTTGTGATCCATCCCTAAATTTTCATGCTATATGCAGATTACACTTAAAATAAGGTCACGTATCTAACACACATTGACATTTACATTGTATATTTCGAAAGCATTTTGAATAATAAACCATGAGTTACAAGATTCACTGAATCCACTAGTGCCTTGGTCAATTCAATATCAATAAAGTAGTTTGTTCAAATCGACATCATTTACTACTCTGTTGAATAGATGATCTATACTTATTTCAGATGCTAAAGCAAAGTTAACACAATGAGTGGAATTAAGAGGTGTCATGCATCGAACTAAAATAAAACCCTATATTCTAGGGAAGTGTAGCATCAAGAAATATATAATGTATTTCTTTTTATTAATAAAACTGTGCAATTATTGGGCACTTTTCCTCACTGTATAATTATTGAATTAAATGTTCAGAAAAACAAAATTGGACCTAACGTTCCAATCCCATCAGTTGGAGTTAACTTTGAATATACTCCTAGTCAGCCAATATGTTTGAGGCAGTACTTAATGAATCAAAAAATAAAATGCATGGATTCATTCAAATCAGTTCCCATAATGTGCTTGACCAGACATATACTGTCATAGCCCAAATGCTTGTATTCCTGCTTCACGGAGAACTTTCCTACTCAAATTTAACTCTAATAGATACTATCCTACCTATAATCCTATTTTCCTTGGCTCTATGGTTAATTTTATTAGGCAAAATGGTTCACTGGGTCGTCTTATGGGCAATTGCTATTTCCATACTATGCTTTTATCAATTTATTTCCTGAATTCCAGAAATCACTCAATTGCTACTCAGTACAGGACATATCTTGCACTTAGTGTATTACTGGGTAAACAGATGCCTTAACGGTAGGAAGTACGGCACGCATGTGTACTAGACGTGCACTGAGAGCCTTAGCCTTTAGAAACTTGTTATGTGGTGGCACCATTTACTGAAATATAAATTTGTGTGTCCTATACTTATATATATATATTTTTTATCATTTCAAGCAAATTGAATTGTAAGATCTTTATTACCTCATGAATTTTAGTAGAGCAGTAAACAGAAGCTGCCTGAAGTACATGATTTTTTTCTTTTTGGTAAACTCTTAGGTGCATTAAAAATATGATGTTGGAAGTCCCAGAACAGGGAGATGAAGGAGGGAGTTGCTTCACTGAACAGTTAGAGTCTATAGATGGGGACGGGGTGGCACTGCCTTAGACAGGCAATAAAATCTCAGGGGGGACAGCAGGCAGGGGAGATCTTTAACATCGAAAATCTTAATCTTGCCAAAAACTCTTCTTTACATTAAGCATTGCACACAGCAGCAGATCTAATGGACCTGAAGGGGTGAACCGAGTGCCTCAATTGTATTCAGTTGTGGCAGGAATCCCCTAAGGGAATCTCTACCAACTGCTTTGTGACTTACAGCCCCTCAGGTGGGTGATGATCCTAGCATGTACTTCCTTGCCTCATTGTCCCTTTGACCGGTGAGTTGCTTTGGCCAATGGAAGGTGAGAAGACCAACAATCTTCAACCAGACGGAAGCTTTCCAGGCAATGCTGTGGTTCCGCCCAGCCTCATTCTATTTTCTTTCTTTTTTTTTTTCTTTAGTTTTTCAATGTTTATTTTTGAGAGAGAGAGAAATAGAGAGAGAGAGAGACAGAGGGCGAGTAGGGGAGGGGCAGAGAGAGAGGGAGACAAGGAATGTGAAGCAGGCTCCAGGTTCTGAGCTGTCAGCACAGAGTCCGATGCAGGGCTTGAACCCAGGAGACAGGAGATCATTACCCGAGTGAAGTCGGATGCTTAACCGACCTAGCCACCCAGGAGTCCCACACCCAGCCTTATTCTTTTCCCTTTGTCCTGAGAATGGTATGTCTCAAATAGAGGCTCCCTCAGCCTGGGACCTGGAACAGGAAGATGTCAGAACCACCAGAGCCACCCAAAGGGCCACTAACAAGTTTGTAAATCACTGAAACTTCAGGGTTGATATAACACAGCAAAGCTGACTAATCTTTCAGTGAAAGCCACTAATCAATGACCAGATTGCTAAATTTATTCAACAAATGATACATAAACATAGTATCTCTCAAACTCAACTTTTGACGGAGGTTCACACTTGCTCTGATCTATTAGGTTCTGCCTGTAGTTCAGTCATGAAGAACATAAATATCATTAGGGTTTCTTTTTTTTTTTTTCCCCTTCAGAGAGAAGTCATAAAAAGTAGGAAGGTGGATCGCCCACATTATAAACCTTGTGAAATTCAAGATCTCTTCTTGATCATCATACTCAGGATAATTTAAGGGTATTCTCTGGCACAATTTTAATTAGTTTGTGTTAAGACTACAGCAATAGCCTTAACTATAAATGAATTACTTAAATTATAATCTCCTAGTAGAGAAGTCTTTTATGTTTGGAAGTAAATACGCTTAATCTGTTGAGTGAGTCGTCCGGCCACAGAGGTTTGGGAGGATAAAGAGAGTAGAAGTCTCAGTGGGCTGTGTCTGTGGTTGCAGATGTGGAGATACTGAGTGTGAGGGGAAAGCACTGAAAACCTCCCACGCCTGTGTGGCTGGGAAAGAGGGAGGCACTGCCTGAGACCAGGTTATACATGGTGGGTTTTGAACAAAGTGGACCACGGAGGGAGCGGAAGTGCAGTGGCCAGTGCTGGTCATCTGCTGACCCTTCCCTTTCTCCTTGCTCGTTTTTTTCTCTTCCAACTCTCCCCGATGCTCCGTTTCCTTCCTTTTCCTCCGTCCCTCTCTCACTTCTGTTGCTTATCTTTCCCACACGCCTCACCCTTCCCTTGTGCTTGTAGAAATGTCAGGACTCCCTTCAATGTTTTTTCAAAAACCACTGTCAAAAAATCTTTTAATATAAATCTCATGGGGCGCCTGGGTGGCTCAGTTGGTAAAGCATCCGACTTCGGCTCAGGTCACGATCTCGCGGCTTGTGGGTTCAAGCCCCGTGTCGGGCTCTGTGCTGACAGCTCACAGCCTGGAGCCTGCTTCCATTCTGTGTCTCCCTCTCTCACTCTGCCCCTCCCCCACTCGTGCTCGGTCTCTCTCTCTCTCTCTCTCTCTCTCAAGAATAAAAAAAAATAATAAATAGATCCAGAAAGAACAAATGCCATTATTCTTGCTGCTCTCTCTCAGGCAATGCAAGTCATTTGTGCCCATGGTGCTGGTAAAGGTGGGAGTTATGTAGCTTTAAGTAGCAGCCAGGGAAATAGTAGTCGAGTCAGCATTTTTCCTTTGCTATGGGACAATAATGGGAGAGAAAAAAAATCAGGCTTACTCAGTACAATTCCTGTTGAGGGATAAAGAAGTCAGCACTAGCATTTTAGCACAAGATGCTGGGGGAACTTGTCATGTTCTCTCTTTGCCAATATCTACTTTGATAACCATGTCAGTGAAATAATGCCATATTTTCAATCAATATGTAAATTCTTTCAGGTCCCGTGGCATGCATGATTAGACTTGGGTCGGGTCTTTACTGAATGTCTAGGCATTAGTGTTCTTGAAAACTCATAGTTTATGGGATGCCTCGGTGGCTCAGTCAGTTAAGCACCCACCTCTTGATTTCGGCTCAGGTCATGATCTCACAGTTCATGAGATTGAGCTGTGAAATCTCTTGTGGAGCCTGCTTAGGATTCTCTTTCTACCCCTCCCCAGCTCGTTCTCTCTCTGTCTCTCTCTCAAAATAAATAAACTTAAAAAAAAACTCATAGTTTTATGAGTTTATGGCTTTCCCCCTTCACTTTTATGTGCTTTGTGTAAACAACTCAGGGTCTAAAATAGTTCAAGAGAAGTCCTTGAACTGCTGTAGTCAGAAGCATGTTTAAATGGTATTATACAGAAAATGTCCTGGAGGGTGGTGGACTCTTGCTCAGGGAGTTCCTCTTTAGCATCAACTCAACTTGCAATTATTCTTCCTCTTCAAGGGAATTCATATGAAACCACCTCCTCACAAAGTGAAAGTGCCCGGAGCACAGTTGACATATGGAGAAATACGGCACAGAACCAGGAGCAGCTGTGTAGAGGAAGGACAGAACTCCCCGGGAAGGAATGAGAGAAAAACATGGTGGAAAAGAGGAGAGGAGAGCAGACCACACAAACTAATCACCCAAGGCTTGAGTACCTGGTGTTTGACACTTCCGCTTTTCAAACTGGCTTGAAGACAAAGCCACAACCTCCTTGAGTTGTGAGAGATTAGGCCCAGAAGGTATCAGAGCTGCAGAAATTCAATTGATAAAGACTGTTTGTATGATCTCTGAACACCGAACGATTATAGACAAAGTAATAATATTATCTGTAACTATTGCTATGAACTCTTGTTCAAAGAAGAACCATATTGGTACAGGGTAAGCTGAAAGAACTTCTAGAAAATAGATCTTGAAAGATGAAAGACAGAGATAACTTCCTGATTCAAACACTCACCATATTGAACTTTCTGTATATGCTATTTGTCATCTATCCTACACAATTTGCTTAACTTATTCTCCACAATACTTCTGTTAACTGTTTTCAGTCTGTAGTGTGAATTCAGTCATTCTCACTCTATTCCTTTTGTGGAATACTGGTCTGGGTTGAAGTGACCCTCTAGGTATCGCTATAGTCTTATTTAGATTGAGTGCCCACCAGCTGACGGTGTCACAGATTTATACAGAGTAGACGCTACCAGATGTCCAGCACATCTGTCACAGCACAGCCCTAGGCAGGTCTGTTCCTGTCTTGTTTGTAACACATGGTATGTGCATACGGTGTCCATTCCTCAAATATTTACTGAATTCCTCAAATAAATACTGAAATTTACCATGTCCTGGGCAGAGTGTGAAGGATAGAAGTCGGCATGGGAAAAGAACAATATTGGAAATAATGGAATATAAGCCAATTCCTTTTATAAGCTGCTTTATGAAATAGACTGTAGGCCACTTGGGGAATTAGGTATTTCTGATCTTAATGGATTCATCATTTTAGTCCCAGAGAGGAGGGAAATGGACACGGAACTCTGAAGCACTGAAAACTGGACGCCTTTCTTAACCCCACAAGTCAAGCCAACATTTGTGTATGTGCGTATGTGTGCAGTGAACTGCAATGCTGTTGTGAATTATTATCAGTTAACTTTGTTTTAATAACTGGGCAACCATTGTGTCATCTGTATTCACCATCTCACACAAAATTATGAGGCCAGAATGTGTTTTCTCTAATCTAGATGCACATTTTAATGCTCATATCATTTGAAGATATTTTTGGTACATCAATCTGAATGGTAATAACACGCGAGACGAGAAAACATAAAGTTCAATGCGTGTCCCGCACTCTTTCCACCTAACCATTTTTTGTGGTTGTTACTGCCTTTTTGTCAGACGTCAGTGATGAAGAACTAGAAGGAGATAGTTAAAACAAAAAATTCTCTCTAAAAAAAAAAAGCCATACTTTTTGGATCCATTTCTGTTCTTCCATCTCAAAATGTTTTCTAACATTCCTTAAGTACTGAGAACAATTTCCTTTTTGTTATTGTTATAGCAGGTGGCAGCTGAAGTTGTTTAAATATATGCATTGTTAAATAAAACCTTATAAATGATTTAAATACTATTGTTACATTCCACTAAAGCTCCTACTCAAATTATTTTTCCTTCTGCTTAAGTTCCTAAATATTTCTTGCCTGCTGTTCCACTCTGACCCCCAGGCACATCTCAAATCCCTCTGGGCAGGCAGGGCATTATTGTTATTTAAATGTTACAGAGTTGGCCTACAAAAATGCTAGATTGGTAGCGATAGCTACTGTTCTTTCTAGGTGGAATGCTGGATGGGGGAAACGTAATTGTGTCCAAAGGCCAACTTTCTAAACTAACTGGAGGTAAAGACAGCCAGGGCCAGCTCAAGCCACAGAGGACAGTAGTAACTACCACGATAACTTAAGAAGAAGGTTGCCAGAAAGAATACATGACACCCAGTTAAATTTGAACATCAGATAAATAACAAACTCTCTTTGTCTCTCTCTCTCTCTCTCTCTCTCTCTCTCTCTCTCTCAGAGAAAGTACATGAGTTGGGGAGAGGGTCAGAGAGAAAGAGAGAGAGAGAGAGAAAGACAGAGAGAGAGAGAGGGAGAGAGTCTTAAGAAGACTCCATGCTCAGTGCAGAGCCTGATGCGGGGCTCATTCCCATGACCCTGGGATCAAGACCTGAGCCAAAACCAAAAGCTGGAGCTCAACAGACTGAACCACCCAGAAGCCCCCAGATTCTCTCTCTCTTTTTTAATATAAGCATATCCTATACAACATTTAGGGCATACTTATACAAAAAAATTATTCATTGTTTATCTGAAATTCATACCTAACTGGGCATTCTGCATTTTCGTTTGCTAACTAGCAACCCTAAATCTGAAGAAAGGCTTCTCTGCTAAAAATTCTTTTTTAGCATTGCCTAAACTTCATTTAGTGAACATTTTCAGTTAACAAACATTCCCTTTTTTATTTTATTTTATTTCTGAGAGACAGAGACAGAGCGTGAGCAAGGGAAGGGCAGAGAGAGAGGGAGATACAGAATCTAAAGCAGGCTCCAGGCTCTGAGCCGTCAGCACAGAGCCCAACGAGGGACTCGAACTCACAGACTGTGAGATCAAGACTCACAGACCGTGAGATCATGACCTGAGCCGAAGTCGGCCGCTTAACCGACTGAGCCACCCAGGCGCCCCCAAACATTCCCTTTTAAAAGACAAATATCTCTAGTAAGTATGAGTTGTTCATACGTCAGCATGAATTAATTCAAAGAGACTGCTTGTTTCTCAACATCCAACTCATTTCTCTGTATCCAAGTGACTTAATCCATCAGACTGAGGATCTCAGGATTCTTTTTGGTGGGAAGAGGTACGGTGGGGGTGGGGACGGTAACTTAATTTCAGTGGAAGGATACTCTGGATGAACTAATTTTAGTGGGGATGCTCCTTGATAAAAAAAATCAAATGCCAGTGAGAAAGGATGGAAAGTGGGTAGAGAATAAGGTAGCAGTCCCAGAGAGAACTCATTTGTTCTAGAATTGTTCCTGAAGATGATCCTTAACTGATGAGGGGAATCGGTAGTGGGCTTTATTTTTCACAAGCGGATAATGGTTAAATGTGAAAACAGTCCCAAGCAGATTTTCATCAATGTGGGAGAGGTGGTAATAAAAATAAAACAGCAAGACAGGTCAAGTTTACTAATTTCATGATGGCCTCACTGTGTGTATATCGTGGTGGTTAAATGAATAATAATGGCCCCTATTTTTAACAAAAATCTCAAATAGAAGTTCTGAAAATCAAGTTCATGTCATAGACAATACGTCCTCCTCCCATGCTACCCAGTCACGTCTCTTCCATTAAAGGAGGAGGATCTATCCTCAAAGGTTTGGGTAGTGCATCTTTCCCCATCAGTGACTTGTCGCCTTTGTTGATTTTATCACTTTCCTCTTGACTCAAGAGGTCATATATGTACACACTCAAGAATAAAAGAAAGAGAAGCTAATTCAGATCACTGAGGAAGAGACGGCTGAACATGATAGCCATAATAACAAGAAGAAAAGGCTCTTAAACATTTGTGTGAGTCCCGCACCTCTAAGAGGTAAAGCAATTACACACTGCCTACAGTCTTAGAGGTGATACAGAGCATTCAAAGCAAAAGGGAAAGGATGACCGTAAATCCTGCAACATTTAGCTCTCCTTGAAAAGTCAGGCCCTAATGCCTTCCCCGGTCACAGAGTGATGCCTTTACCACTCACAGGGCACAAGACAGATATTTCCTTGTAAAATGTTACTGAAATGTCATACATTACCCAGGTACAAACCCCTTTTACCTCCGGTAACACCCAGAAGAATAACACAGTAGGCCCTCCAAAACTTTTGGTTAACTGAATAATGGTTAATTAAAATTCATGTTTTAAAGCAAAATCCCCTATACTCTGAACTGCAAAATCTAATATTTTATATGACATTATGAGTTGATCTCTGGACAATATGATGTTCCTTCCACCTAGCACTATACCCAGAAAGGAGTAGCAGCTGTCACCACAAATAACTTCTGTATTAGATTATATTTATTCATATTGCTATTTGTTACTCCTAACTAAATAACCTGTATTGAAAATTTCAGTTTCCTAACATTTCTGTTTCAAAATAACACCATTTACCAAAATTAATTCAAGCTACAATCATATTCTTTTTCAGTTACTAGCATTTTATTGAACCACAGTCTGCATGAAACACGTCAGGACATATGGACTAACCTACATTGTATTTTCATTTTTTGCTCTCCTTTGAACAATGACTTTTATGGGAAAGAGAGCTAAACATCTGACTGAGTGCTGGGGGAAGTTATACAATGCACAGCTTTGTGGCAGAGTCCTAAGGCAGTATAGAGACGCTGCGGAAAGGCTAGAAATCAAATAACTTCTTTCTGGAGCAGCCCTGCTTGCTGTCAGCTGAGATGAAAAAGGACTTTCCGTTCCTCTCCCCTCCTTTCCTCCCCTCCCCTCTCCTCTCCATTCCCCTCCCCTCTCCTCTCATTCCCCTCCCCTCTTTCTTTTTTCTTTCTTTTTTCTTCCTTCCTTCCTTCCTTCCTTCCTTCCTTCCTTCCTTCCTTCCTTCCTCCCTCCTCCCTTCCTCCCTCCCTCCCTTCCTTTCTTTCTTTCTTTCTATATGTAATCTAACTTACTTCCTTCAAACACTGGCTACAAGGAAAGCTATTTACCTCAGGAAATTGTTTAGCAATGTTCAGAAACTAGACCATAGCACTTTTAAATATTTTTATCTATCTAGTAACCAAAGCAGAGGTCCTTACAAGACGGGTTTAGATACTACCGATTTGAATAAACAAAATACTGATAAGTTTATTGAATGCTTTATTTAGTTTGAGGTTCATTTTGAGTTTAGAAACAGGGATCATGTAGCATCGTAGAGGACATTCACTGAGCTGTAAGGAAGGACGGACTGGCCTGTTACATTGGCAGGCATTACTCAGCACTTTGGGTATTTCCATAAACTGATAAATTTTGCTGGCTGCATAGGCAAATCAGGACCCCTTTCACTATTGGCAGAAAAGACAACTTCAGCATTGAGGAAAAAGGCAAATCATGCAAATATCCAACAAGAATGAAATCAACTAAATCTCTTGGGTTCTATGTTCTCCTCCAACTTCCCTGGAAATATAAGCATAATCATTCCGACATTTTGGAGAAACAAAACATGTGCCACAGTGTGTTGAGGTTTTTTGTTGTTGTTGTTGTTGTTGTTTTTTAACGTTTATTTATTTTTGAGAGAGACCGATCATGAGTGGGGGAGGGGCAGAGAGAGAGAGAGGCCAACACAGAATCCAAAGGCAGGTTCCGGGCTCTGAGCTGTCAGCACAGAGCCTGATGCGGGACTCAAACTCATGAACCACGAGATCATGATCTGAGCCGAAGTCAGACGCTCAACCGACTGAGCCACCCAGGCGCCCCTCGTTTTTGGAATGAATGAATAAATGAATTAACTTGTAAGCAATGGCTTACCCTAGGCCGTCTGCTCAGTGCACAGGTCACAAGAAGCACGAAGCCCCTCTTCTCCATCTCAGGCTAACATGTATATTATCACGAAACTCAGAGAACACCAACATATAGCCACAAAGAAATTTTCAGAGCTTTACTCAGATAAAACTTCCCCTTTCTCTGAAATCCAAGGATGTAACATAACATTTTAATTAAGTGAAGATATGTGGACAACTAAAATAATATGGCACATTGCTCTTTGTTCTAATAGACACTGAACTTTGAGGACGTAAACTGATGCATTTATAAAAATCATCTGGGAGGTTTTAGAAAACACACGGTCCAAGACCCCACACTAGAAGTTGTTTCAGAGGTCTGACGTTGGACCCAGCATCTGTATGTAACCCACCTGCCTACGAGATTGGGACCAGAGCTTCTACTTGATCAATGGGCAAGGGTTGAGAAACACTAGCACAGAAAAATAGACTAAGTACGGTATCCTTTATAAATATCCAAAACAAGCTTTTGGTACCTAAGCAACTGAGTTAGTTCACGCACATATCGGTTTGGGAATTAGAGACAAAACCATTGTACAATTAATTTAAATGTTGGAGGGGGTCATTTCTGACCTGGACATTTATTTTCTCAATCATGGAAGTTTCATATGGAATCACAGGATTTACAATTTCTTGGTTCAAATTTTGGTTCTGATCCTTAATAGAACTGTGACATTAAAATAGTGTCTTGACCTCACTCAACTTCAGTTCCATCATTTATAAAATGTGGATAATTCTTATGATAACACACTGTAGGTGCTTATGCAGTCCTCTCTCCTTTCTGGAAATTGTGCCCCCTGTGGAACCTGTGCTGAAAAATGAGCCTAGACAGACGTGCTTGTACGTCCTGACTTGCCCGTCCCTTTCCCACGGCCATGGCCTGGTAGGTTAAATGAGGACACTGATGGGGGGGGATGGCCAATGCATAAGCTTAACGGAGCCAACAAGATTCTCTTTCTGGAGAATGTTTAAATTGGAGGAAGACTGACAGAGTGAGTCAGAATGTTATGGGAGCCTGAACTGAGTGATCCGGAGTTGAGGCTGGGAAGCAGTGTCTGGCCATGAGCAAGCCGGGGACACCAGCCAGAACAGCAGCAAAGAGATGAGCAGAAACAAGAAGGAAGCGTACGAGCAAAGACTGGGCCATTTTGATTTGGTTCCTGACTCCGTTCCAGTTCAGCCCCTTCATTGGCTTAGCTATGTTTTGGTCCACAAGATTTTCAATAAATAACCTGTTTTGGGGTGCCTGGGTGGCTCAGTCAGTTAAGCATCTGACTCTTTATTTGGCTCAGGTCATGATCTCACGGTTTATGATACTGAGTTCAATATCACTGGGTTTGCCCCGACAGTGTGGATTCTGCTTGGGATTCTCTCTCCCTCTCTCTCTCTGCCCCTCCCCAGGCTTGTACATGCTCGCTCGCTTGCTCTCTCTCTCTCTCTCTCTCAAAACAAATAAACTTTAAAAAATAAATTAAAAAATTAAAAATTAAAATTAGAAAATTTTACTTATGTGAGCTTAAATATGGTTTTAACCCTTACGAATAAATGTTTCCTGACATATATATACGGTTTGCACATAAAGGGTTCTTAACATTCTATTTTAACTGCCTGCCTCACAGAGGAGAACCGGGAAGTACGACAAAGTTTAGTGTCTCGGATGATGGAGTGACCAGCGTCAGCCAGATGGTTTGTAGGAAGTTTGAGATCTGGATCTCTGTTTACTATTTCACTGTCCAGTGTTCTTGTTTTAAAACCAGAAATTCAGGCAGCAGGGCTGATGTTTTATTAGAAATACTTTCTGTCCTGACTGATTGTCACTGGGCGATCCCATTTTATTCATAAAAGTGAACTAAAAGAATCCTTCCAGAGCAAAATCTTCCTCAAAAAAATTTAGTCTTTATCATAATCTCAAGCATTTGAACAAGCACCTATTTGGGATGTCAGAGCTCTAAGTTGTAAAAGATGGATAAAAACTATGACCAGAAAAAAGGGCCGGCATTATTATTACACCTAAAGCATTAAAGAAAAAAAAAGACACTTGGAGGATGACTGATATTTTTTCTTTTTCTTTTTTTAATTTTTTTTTTTTTTTTTTTTTTTTTGGTGTGAGGGAGAGACAGAGCATGAGCGGTGGAGGGGCACAGTCGGAGAGGGAGACACAGAATGTGAAGCAGGCTCCAGGCTCTGAGCTGTCAGCACAGAGCCCGACGTGGGGCTGGAACTCACAAACACAAGATCATGGCCTGAGCTGAAGTCAGACGCTTCAATGACTGAGCCATCCAGGAGCCCTAAGAATGACTGATTTTGAGGAGAACTGTACACTGGATAGGTCTGTCACAGTGGGCTACCTCTAAATGGAATCCCTGACCCACTTAATGAGGTGAGATGTTGAAAGTATCCTTTTAAATGTTCGACTTAGACCTCGTAGAACATCCATCAGAAAGAACAAGTTTTACTGCAGCTAACACGAAGTTTGTGCCCAGAATATTAAATTGAGCCAAATTTATTTTCCACATAAATTCACAGTTTTATATATCATTATGTAATCTTTTGGCAGAAATAAGGGAGAACATTCAGAATGTGGCACTTCAAAACTCAAAAAATCTTAGCATAAAAATACCTAGTGTTTTAGATGTTTCAAAGTAGCGCCAAATGCAGAAAATAAGTTGGATATGATAAAAATACCAAAAATTTCTATTCAGTTGGCATAGGCACACACTTGCTAGGCATATACAGTAGAATGGAATTCAACAAAAAAAGATCACTAAATACCAACCAACCACTAAATATCAATCAATCACTAAAGAAACTATTAAATCACATAGCTATGCTCAGTTACATGCTAGAGGACATAGGGCTATGAGAGATTTGCAGGATGCTCCCCTTTAATTATTGACTCCTCTGTGCAGACAATGAGGTCTATCCATGTAATTCACCATGTCCCTTCCCCTGCCCCTATAGCTGTTAGAAGCACAAGCTAAAATCAAGATCAAACAAAAATCACTATTACTTTTCAGCTTTTAACAACATCTACTTCACCACTCTTTTTAGCTCTTTGCTCTTTATTATTCTGATTTATATTGTACTCGATTTTGTAAGTCAGATCAAATCACTTTTAGACGAAGAAATGAACAAACAAAACCTCTCTCCCTTGCTACAGTTTATGCCGATTTCCAGCGATTTGTCTTGCTACTGAGATAAAAAAAAAATTCAGTCACACACTCCCCTCATGACAAACCTGCACACACTTGCAGGCAATTATTGTGTCTCCCTTTAGTTTCCTCTCCGCTAAACTGAAAAAATTGCACTCCAGTATCCTGGATACTATATAATTACTTGCCTGTGTATTTGTTCCTTTCTAATTTCTGCCCAGCTTCACTGATCTGCTTAGACACTGTAATAGAAGAATGATAAGAAGGACAGCATAAAGATAATGCCTGGCTTTTACATATATTTCCCTTAGTACAAATTAGTGTGTAAAAGTATTTTAGTAATAGAATATCTCTATTTAGGCTGTGTCTCTGTACAAATCAATTTAATATTCTTTAAAAAGGACCTAAACAATAAAATTGAACTTTATATACAAATATATCTTATGATCCTCCTATTCTCCTGCAATTAATCAGAAACAACAAATATTAGGGACTTCCTTTAAACACAAGAGCCTTCTTGATTCCACCAGCATCAGTTTTTCCACCATCCTGTTCTCTGTATAGTTTGTTCTTGATTCAAAATACACCACATCATGGTTAGACCTAACACTAGAGTTTCTCTTGCCTTAATGAACTCGTTTCTAAAAGTTTCAAAGTTATTCTGGCTCCTATTCCTGTATCCTTCAGAGCTATTAATATCATTTTCTCCATGCCACTTAAATTTTTATTCTCAATTTCAACATTGAGATCAGTGAAAAGTTACTAAACAGTAATAGCCTTTAGGTTGATTTCAATAGGGTATAGTTAATATATTTTTCCAGGATACCATGGAATCAGTGTTACTCATCTTGACTCACTTGAAATTACCCTCACAGCAATGTGATACAGACCAATAATTGCAGGAAATCAAGTTCAGAGTTATTTTAAAGGTTCTAAGAATTTTTAATGCCAACTCCAGCTTTGGAATTCATGCTTACTTTACACGAGTTCATACACTAATCTCTTTTTATATTTTAAAAAAAGTAGCATGTAGTAAAATACAAATTCTTTCATAGAAGGCTTTTTAACATTTCAGCATTCATTGATACCATCAACAGACAATGAAAGTTTAACTTCTTTCATGTGGTGGTCCTTCATAATTCTAATAGAAAAGTTAGGGATTAATGATGAAAGATACATTTTTATAAGTAGAGCATTATACCCTTTAAGTCAGCAATATGAATGTGAGATTCGTAAGGCTTTTACTCATTAAAGTTACATGAAAGCTAAATCTTATTTTCTTCATTTGTGATTATAAAAGCCAGTAAGTAAACTTACGTGCTTGAATATTAAAACTATTTGCCAGCCAAGCATTTTTTTTATTTCTACATTTTAGGGTGCTAACATTTAAAAGCTTTATATTGGCACATTTCATAGTATAATAACAAAAAAGAATTATATTGATATCCAAAATGAGAGTGACTACATGCCGAAACACCAATCTGGTTGGTCGATCTTTAATCTGGCTTAGTTACTCAAAGCTAAGAAATTACTGAGATTTAAAACAGTAACAGAAATAAGAAATATTTAAACTTTTAAAAGTACAACAAATGATAAAACAATCTTATTGCATTTATCTTAATCAATGCATTTAAAAAATAAATAACCTTACTTTAAAACTGAAGGCATATCTTGAGCCTATCTTTGGTAATTTAAAACTAAAGGTCGAACATTTTAATATGATAGTTACCTCTAAGAAAAGTATGTAAAACTCTTACTCATCATGTAAAAGATATATGCCAGCATTCAAAAGATATTGAATTAAAGAAACAATCTTGTTTGCTAAATATATGCAGAATTATTTAGATGATGTAATAATTACAGTATATCTCCTTATTATTCAGATATTACAGGTATAGAGAAAATCTCATTTACCAGATAAAACTTTAGCAAATTAGATGTTATTTTATGTACAACAGAAGATTTCAGTATCTGAAAGCATGGTTTTATAAATGCTTTGGGGGGCGCCTGGGTGGCTCAGTTGGTTAAGCGGCCGACTTCAGCTCAGATCATGATCTCACGGTCTGTGGGTCTGAGCCCTGCGTCGGGCTCTGTGCTGAGGGCTCAGAGCCTGGAGCCTGCTTTGGATTCTGTGTCTCCCTCTCTCTCTGCCCTGCCCCTGCTCATGCTCTGTCTCTCTGTCTGTCAAAAATAAATAAACGTTAAAAAAAATTAAAAAAAAAGAATAAATAATTTGGGGTTGCCTACCTGGCTCCAAGCCTGATTTGGAATTTGGGATATATGTATGAAAGACATGGCTTTTGTTCAGGCAGAGCAAACCTTCTGTTAGGAGAGACACGTTTGAATACCAATAGATTACAACACGGTGTAGGTGTAACAGTAAGTTACCTACGAGACAAGAGGAAGTACAAAAGAGGTGATGATCAATTCTTTCAGGATGGGGCAGGAGTAGAAGCGTCTCTAAGAGAAGCTTCCTAGGCAGCTTAGGGTAGCTGAAATGGGTTTTATACAATGGAAGGAAATTCTCCAGGAAGACAAAGGAAAAGGGGTGAGAACATGTGGGATCTATAAAATTAATACAGTCTTTTTGATCAGTTAGAAAAAAGTACAAAATAGAATGCTAAAATGTTTAAAAGCATCTACTCAGTGCCAAGCAGCGTACTATGTACTCAATGAACATGAACTTTAGAGTTTACAATTTTTATGGCAAATATGTGTTTTTTGTCACTGTTTTACAGATGAGAAAACCAAAGTCAGAAAAAATAAACCCTAATCGAAGTCACAGCCTATTCAGCGAGAGCTGGGATATGAATACTGATTCATCTGACTGCACCTCCACGTTCTTCCACTGTATCAGATTTGCTGGAAATACATCTGTGCTCATGGCACAGTGCCTGGCACTATGCTTATAAATATCTGCTGAGTGAAAGAAATGAGTGAATGATTTAATATCAAACTCAATTTAGTCAGTTAATTTTATTGGTGGTATTTATGGATAGAAGAGAAAAGAACTGAGAAGAAAGAGCAGAGACACAAAAAAATTTGCCAGAACTTTCTCATGAAAGGGATGAAACTAGACATTAGTCAGAAAGGAATGTTTTCATTCTTAAAACTCAACTATTAATTTTTGCAGAAATAATCACCATTTTTTAAAGAAAAGGAAACCAGAGGGGCACCTGGGTGGCTCGGTCGGTTGAGCGTCCAACTTCGGCCCAGGTCATGATCTCATGGTTCACAAGTTCAAGCCCCGCATCGGGCTCTGTGCTCACAGCTCACAGCCTGGAGCCTGCTTCAGATTCTGTGTCTCCCTCTCTCTGTCCTTCCCAGCTCACACTCTGTCTCTCTCAAAAATAAATAAAAACATTAAAAAAGTTAAAAAAAAAAAAAAAAGAAAAGGAAACCAGAGAAGAGAGACGATGATGGCCACTGTCTAACGCTGCAGCATCATCTGGTTAAGAGAAGAACAGAAGAGTCCATCAGATTACCAAAGTGGTTGTCCTTCGTCATCTTAGTGAACATATGGAAGTTCTAGAATGCTAGAAATATACATAAAAAAAAAAAAAAGAATGTGGTGGTTCAAAAAGTCAATGGGCAATGAGAAGTGAAGACACTGAGTGAGTTTCTTTCAGGAAGCCTGACAGAATAGAAGGACAAGATGTTACTGTTGCTAGAGGGAGAAGGAGCATTTTGATAAGAAGGGAAGAATCCTAATATATGCTGGAGAAAAAGAACAAAGCAGAGGATCAAGATCTGTGAGAAAACAGATGTGGAGAAAACAGAGGAATTGGGAGATTTATACAGAAGAAACTTCAAAATACAGATCTTCATTTGAGTGAGCACAAATATTTCACTTCTTTTTAATTTTTCTTCATCTATAAAGGGTGCATTGAACTTGACAGGACATGAGAGTTTCATAAAAGGAAAGGCTAGATAACATCATCCCTAAGGTTCCATTTGGCACCCATATCCTTTTAACATTTTATATTTCTCCCCTTAGAATAATCTTTCTTAAAGGTAAATTAAGGTGCGTTTTATGCATGGGATCTCGACTGATAATTCTTGGTCGCCAACCCTTAATGGAAAAGTTTCTTCATCTTTGAAATGAATTGGCCACTTTGTCTTGCCAGCCTGCTGTTTATAAGGAATTGCAAGGCTGCTAGTGAGAAAGGAAACAATTAATTTCTGGTCCTGAGACAGTACTTCCTCACGGAATAAAAATAATAGAAAATACTTTATCTATGGGGGAGCACTTCTAAAAGGAAATGAGATAATTTCTCAGCCTATTTCTGATATGTTTCAAGGAACCTCAGTTAAGTCCTAAGAGGGAATGCCTTATATCTTATATCTTATTTTTTAGGATTTTTGCCAAAGAGGAAAGAATGTGAACTTTTCTTCATTTAGTATTTCGTACACATTTGCTTGGTGTACTTTGCTCCTATCCAGTGGGCATTCTTAGTAAATATTTTCACTTTTAAAAGATCCCAGAGTCAATAAACTTGTAGCCTGGCTGTTACTGTTTTGGTTATTTTAAAAATCTCTGAGCTAAAGCTGGCATTTGTGAGTTAAAAAATCAATCATAAGATTTGTAAAACTGCTTTATCCAGGGTCTCCCCACTTTGTCAAAGGATTAGAATGAAGGAGTGAATTTAGTTGTTAACATGGCTACCGCCAGGCCAGAATGTCACTGAAAGCTTTGGTAATAAAAGTAAAGACAAAGTCACAATTAACAAATGATTTTGTGGAATACAGACTTCACACTATTAAAACTTCTGCTTACACACTTATACTTTATGGAGAAACCCTTGACATTAAGATAATTATCACATATTGTGACGATATGAAAATAGTTTAAATCGGGGCGCCTGGGTGGCTCAGTCGGTTAGGCAGCCGACTTCAGCTCAGGTCATGATCTTACGGTCTGTGAGTTCGAGCCCTACATCGGGCTCTGTGCTGACGGCTCAGAGTCTGGAGCCTGCTTCGGATTCTGTGTCTGCCTCTTTCTCTGCCCTTCCCCTGCTCATGCTCTGTCTCTCAAAACTAAATAAACGTTAAAATTAAAAAAAAATAGTTAAATCTATCTCATTTGGCTTACTTTGGTCAAAACCATCTCTACAACTTCTTTTACATGGATAACTCAATATGAAATTAAGCATTTGGAAATGTGATTAATGGGAATTTATTTGGTCAATGAATGCTCAATTTTTATTTCTGAATGGGAGTGCTAGATCATACTTAGTGTTCACTCATGAAAGAGCCATCTTCCACGAAGCCAGTGAGAAGATTATGTCACATCTGTCCAATTTTTTTTTTTCAGGGATAGTGACCTGAAATGTAAGCCTTTACCAATATAAACTAAGGAACTTGAAAATCAATAAATTTTTTAGATGTTTAATTATTTCTGAGAGAGCACAAGTAGGGGAAGGGCAGAGAGAAGGGGACAGAGGATCTGCAGTGGGCTCTGAGCTGACAGCAGCAGGCCCAATGTGGGGCTTGCTCAAGAACTGAACTGAAAGATCATGACCTGAGCCAACGTTGGATCCTCAACCGATTGAGTCACCCAGGTGTCCTGAAAACCAATAATTTTAACTGAGCAAAGAGACTTGTAGCAAAGGGTATCCATATGGGATCCAATCAGAAGACAGAAACCATGTACTAAACATGAAAAGTTTAATATGAAGAATTATTAAATTATGATATGAGAATCAGTATAAAAACATAAGAAACGTCCGCTAGGGCTGAGGTAGAGCACCCAAAGGAGGATTCTGTAGTTCAAGCCCTCTTTCTGCACCCAATGTAGTTTGTTGGGGTGCCCAGGCCAGAGTTGGGCCACGACTGTGGGACAAGCAGGAACAAGCCTACAGGGCGCAGGTTAACCATGGCTGGTGAATGGCCATTCAGGAGGAATGGCGAAGGTGTGCCATTGTGGGCCTGAGTCCAGGAGCCTGGTGTCTGTGTTGGGAAGGCGGTGAAGTCACTAACGGGTACGTGGCTGGGAAGAATATCATCAGATGTCTCTCTCTCTTTCCCTCTCTCTCTCTCTCTCGCTCTCGCTCTCTCTCTCTCTCTCTCACACACACACACACACACACACACACACACACACACCACCTCTAGTGGACCATGCAGTAGGGGCAAGCAAAATCAAAATGTAACATTTAGCACTAGGAGAAGCCCCCTTCTCTTGAAATGTCCCTTCAGTGCCCTCTACTTGACAAAGTTTAACATCAGTGACAAAATTTACTGTAAAGGACAAACGCTTAAAGAGGCCAACACACTATCACTGCCTAGGTACCAAAGGGTGAACTTAAGGCTGAGGACAATAAATTGGTAACTGGCATGTCTTATACAATGAATATTATTATTCATAATTATTGTTGTCACAGGGTATACTTTTTTTTAATGTTTATTTATTTTTGAGACAGGGACAGAGCATGAGTGGAGGAGGGGCAGAGGGAGACACAGAATCCTGAAGCAGACTCTAGGCTCCTAGCTGTCATCATAGAGCCCAATGTGGGTCTCCAACCCATGACCCTGAAATCATGACCTGAGCCGAAGTTAGATGCTTAACGGAATGAGCCACTCAGGTGCCCCAGGGCATACTTCTTATTAGCTACCCATTTTCATTTATTTTTACCAACCGGACACTTATTGCTTACCCTTTGTTTATTCCCTTAACTACTTTTATGGGCCAATGTGGAGCCAAATTTGATGTCATCTAGACTGTTAACTTCTTTATCCGCTGACAGTTCTCCAAAACAAATAGCAAGTCATCTTTGAATTCCCATAGGCATTTATCTGCAACTCTTCCTTTTCTTTTTAATGATTATTATTTTTGAAAGAGAGAGACAGAGACCAAGTGGGGGAGGGGCTGAGAGAGAGAGAGACACAGAATCTGAAGCAGGCTCCAGGCTCTGAGCTGTCAGCTGAGCCCAACGTGGGGCTTGAACTCCTGAACTGTGACATTATGACCTGAGCCGAGTCGGACGCTTAACCGACTGAGCCACCCAGGCGCCCAATGCAACTCTTGCATTACTTGCTGACTTCTACCTTCCCTTAGCTCTCCTTGTGGACATTCTCATTTTCTGTTTTAGTCCACAAGCACGTTGAGAGCAGCATCCAGTCTTTGCATTCTTCACTATACCTTACAAAGTGCTTTCTTCGTGAATGGTACACAGTCAATAGTTCATTAATAAGATACTTGGAATAACAAGGCCGTCTTCCCAAGAGTGAGAGGTGCAAAAGGATATGAGTTCAAAATTCAACAGCTATGGCAACAATCAAAGCTAAAATACAGAACACTTTATAGTAAAGGGCATAAATATATTCTTCGCATAATTTTCTTATTTCCTAAAGTCAAGAATTATTATTCCTCATAGAATATTTATCTTTTTTATGACAAAAATCTTTGTTCTAAATTTAAGTTGGAGTTTTGACTCTTATGCCCTATCAAGCCACAGTACTCTATTTGCACTAAGAGACTAGTCCATGTAAATAAAAAGAGTTATTTTCTTAAGAGTTGTAATACTGAATGAAGCTGAAAGATGGTATAAAGCATGTTCAGCGTTTCAAGGAAGTAATAAATTCCATCTTTCGAAAGACAAGTTTTTTATGTACCTCGCTTATATTTTTTATTTGGAATCTAAATACTTAAGAGTAAGCATCTTAGTAGTCTTATACATCGTGTTATACCAAGTAGGTTCTCAATATATATTTTTTAAGTGAATGAATAGTAATTGTAAAAAAATAGGTGATGGAAAAAATTATTTCTTGTCTCACCCAGCTTCCTGACCACTCTACTCCAGGGCCCATTAATATTACTATAATGGGAAAACAATGTGATTGTTCATATTGTTTCAATATTTCCTCTCACTTGTCTATCAGATTGTACAATCAGTATATAGGCCGATCATAAATGCAATATGAAACAATAGACTATAGGAATAATTAAATAAATGTAAGGGTCAATAGTGGAATATATGGTGCCATTAAAGTTACAGTTTTGGATTATTTCTGATGACATGAAAAAAATGTTTAAGATATAATATGTGATATAAAATTGAAAACACTATAGGAATTCTATTATGCAAACAACAGGAATAAAAATTATTTAGGGGAAAATGTTAAAAACAATGCCCTCTTGTTATTGTGGGAAAAATCACTTAAAAGATAGTAAGATTGTGAATATTATTTTCTTCATTATACTTTTCTAATAACTATAAATTTTACAACTCTAAAGAATAATACTTGGATAATTTTTAGAAGTTAGACTCTGGTAAAAAACCAACATCTACCTCGAAATGACAAAAAAGAAAGTAATCAAATACTGAATTGAGTCCTAATGCCAAAGATAATAAGAAAAAAGCGTTAAGAATTACTTTGAAAAACTGTATTAATCATAATATATATGGGCTCTATAACAGGCTCTTGGAATTTGTATAATAAATAGTAGAATTATTAAAATCGCTATATAATTCTTATGGATAATTTCATAAAAGTGGTATTTTTATATAAGTGGCATTAAAGCATAAGACTTGTCAGGTGTCAGACATTACCCAAAAATTGTTTTTGGTTTTGTTTAATTTTCATTTAACAAACATCGCTTGAGTACTCATGCACTCTGAAATGAATTAGGCAGTGGTGAAAATACTTAGTCATAACAGACACTAGGTCGCCAGTATTGCACGGAAGGTACTAGGCAGCACAATTCAGTGCCTCCGGTGCTGGGATAGAAGCCTATGCCGGCACGGCCACAGCACACAGAGAAACGAATCGTTCTTGGGGGAAGAGGAGTTTGTGGCTTTTCAGGCAGGGAAAAAAGCAGTACCAACACTTGGAGAAAGAAACAGTTTCAGATATCCACAGAAATGCAATTAGTTCTGCAGGACTAAGGGTAGGCTAGGTAGGTCATGGGGAAGAAAGAAACCTAAACGGCTCATTCTGAAAAATATATTTTTTTTTTTTTACCAAGAGTATCACTTAGAGGGGCACCTGGGTGGCTCAGTCGGTTGTGTGTCCGACTTCGGCTCAGGTCATGATCTCGCGGTCTGTGAGTTCGAGCCCCGCGTTGGTCTCTGTGCTGACAGCTCAGAGCCTGGAGCCTGCTTCGGATTCTGTGTCTCCCTCTCTCTCTGCCCCTCCCCCACTCATGCTCGGTCTCTCTCTGTCTCAAAAATAAATAAACATTAAAAAATTAAAAAAAAAAAAAAGAATATCACTTAGAGTTTCAAACAGTGGAGATTTGATGTGCTTTTTAGAAAGGTCACTGGTGACTATGCGGCGGGCTAAGTCCAAGGAGGAAAGATGAAGAAAGGCCAATAGAAAATTCTTACATTGGCTTAGTTGAGGGATGATAAAAGTCCAGACAAAAGTATTAGAACATTTATCTTTTATGATCTCTGATTTACTTTTCGAAACTTTTGGTTCACTTTTACTAGAACTTAGTGAACTAAACTGATGTGTGCAGCTCATGGAAAGTTTACTGGTATAATGTGACAAATAGTTTCTCTATAAGCATAACTTCAAGGGATCGAGTTAACCTACATTAGAAAAATCTCAACTAATGCATGTCTACAGTGAATCTGACGAATTATCAAATTTGTCCTTGTCATAGAAAGCTTTGGTCTCAGGTCCTTTTTATACAGTTAATAGTATTGAAGACTCCCAAAAGCTTTTGTTTATATGGCTTAATTTTATTGATATTTACTATACTAGAAATTAAAATACAGAAATCATGAAAATATTAATTTATAAATAGTAACAAACCAACCATATGTTAAAAATAATATTTTAGGTAAAAAAATAATCATTGTTCTAAAAGAAAAAAATCTGAGTGGTGTTATTTTATAAATGTGTAAATTTCTTGTATGTCTACTTTAATGTGTAGATTCTTAAATCAGCTTCTGCATCAGTCTATTATAAGCTACATTTGGATGAAGAAAATATGACTTCACATAGATTTGTAGTTTGAAATTTTTTTTAATGTCTTTTTAAAAAAATTTTAATGTTTATTTATTTTTGAGAGAGAAACAGAGAGATAGCATAAGCAGGGGAAGAGCAGAGAGACGGAGAGGAAGACATAGAATCTGAAGCAGGCTCCAGGATCTGAGCTGTCAGCACAGAGCCCGTTGCAGAGCTCAAACTCACACAAACTGTGAGATCATGACCTGAGCCGAGGTGGGTGGCTTCACCACCTGAGCCACCCAGGCGCCCCCTGTGGTTTGAAATTTGTAATAGCCTTTTGACCTAATTGTGAAGAGTCTTCTTTGATAGTCTATCAAAAATAGACAACTGGAATCTGAAACTGTTATCAATGAATTTGTACTCTGCTACACTAAAATCTCTTGACCTGTCTTACACTTTAAATGGATCCATTATCCAGGTATGATTTTGTATCATTATCCATTGTCCATCTGTAAATGTATTGGTTGACTGAGTTATGTAGATCTTTGAATCGTTGAAACATTTCATTATCCATCCGTTAACATCACTAATAACATCAGAAAATCCTTTAAGTTTTGAGAAGCTGCTGAGTTCAGATACACATTTTCAAAAATTCTAATATTCAAAGGTTGTCATTGGTAACAAAATTCTCAGTTATTTTTCTTGAAATGACAGGCTTACTTCACTTTCAAAAAATTATCTGCCAAATAGCCAAGTCTGAATGTCCACAATTTGTCTGTCAGTCTTTCTTTCAAGTAAAAATGATCTTCCATGGAAAAGCAACTAATTCAGTTTGTAACTCAAACAATTGCACAAGTGCTTTCTTTTGAGTCAACCGTCATCATACTTTGGTATGTGGCACACACTCTTTATGTGGATTTCCCATTTCAGCAAACAGAATATTAATACTGGCTTTTAATTTAATTAATTAATTTATTGGCCTGTTCTTACTTGGAGTGAATGGCAGTGAACAATGCAATGACCACTAGCACAGCTTAGTGCCACCATCTTGGTAAGTTCAAGGCTAGATGTTTTAATTGTTCTTGTATCATAAGGGCAAATGTCAATACAGTGAAAACGGGAAAATTCTTCTATATTATCATGAAAGTAGTTTTGACCTGATGGACTCCCTAAAAGGTTTCAAAGGAACTCAAGAGGCTCTGGGACCACATTTTGAAAAAAAAAAAAAAACCTGCTGAAATCATGTTAATAATTTTTCTATTTTTTTGTTATTACCTTACATGTATCAAAGACTATGGAGATGCTGAGAACATGATTGTAGAAATATTTTTAAACAACCCACTGAGTAGAAGGAGAGTTAGAAGTGAAACTCAAGTTCTTTATATATATCCAAAATCTACAAAGAATTTACCAAAATCAACATCTGATAAACAAAGACTCCAGTGAAGAAATGGGCAGATGCTCAACATCATTCATCATCAGGGAAATACAAATCAAAACCACATGAGATACCACCTCACACCTATCAGAATGGCTAACATTAACAACTCAAGCAACAAGTAATGTTGGCGAGGATGCAGAGAAAGGGGAATCCTATTGTACGGTTGGTGGGAAGGCAAATGGGTACAGCCGCTCTGGAAAACAGTGTGGAGGTTCCTCAAAAAATTAAAAATAAAACTACCCTATGACCCAGCAACTGTACTACTAGGAATTTATCCAAAGGATACAAAAATGCTGATTCAAAGGGGCACATGCACCCCAATGTTTATAGCAGCACTATCAACAACAGCCAAATTATGTAGAACTCAAAAGTCCATCGACTGATGAATGGATAAAGAAGATGTGGTACATATATATATGTGTGTATATATATATACACATACCCAATATATACACACACACAATGGAATACTACTTGGCAATCAAAAAAATGAAATCTTGCCATTTGCAACAATGTGATGGAATTAGAATGTATTATGTTAAGCAAAATAATCAGAGAAAGACATATCCTATGATTTCACTCATGTGGAATTTGAAAAATCTAACAGATGAACATAGGGGAAGGGAAGGAAAAATAAGATAAAAACAAAGAGGGAGGCAAACTATAAGAGGCTCTTAAATACAGAGAACAAACTGAGGGTTGATGGGGGTGGGTTAAATGGGTGAAGGGCATTAAAGAGGGCACTCTTCGGGATGAGTACTGGGTGTAGCATGTAAAAGACAAATCACTGGGTTCTACTCCTGAAGCCAAGACAACACTGTATGTTAACTGAGAATTTAAAAAAAAAAGAAAAGAAAAAAGAAATGAAGCTCAAAAACAGAGGATAAAACAAAACACCTAAAAATGAAAAAAAAAAAAAAAAAAAAAGGAGTGAAAGAGAAAAGTAAAGTAAAAGATAAGTTTTGGTCCCAGAGGAGAGTAGGCTGGGATTCCTATCTTGTTATTCCATAAGGAGCTTTATAGAGACCACCCTTGTGTCTTCTTTCTTCATTGCTTACTGACTGATTTCTATTTCAGCTCTTAACTATGTTCAAACTTCCTTTTTTGGAATTTCCTCAAAAGTCACCCTTGTCTTCATGCATACAGGTTGGTCTATAATCCTCTAAATGCCTTATATATTGGAGTGCAATCTCCCAGGCTCCTCAAATCTCTGGAAACCTGAAACGCCAAGGCCCAGGTGGCACTGAGATTATGGCATTCCAGACCTGAAACCAGTCTGTTGCCTCTTTGGTTTTGTACCAACACACTGACATACATAGCCCAAAATATCACTGGCCTTTTTAAATGGCATATCACATTCCAGGATAATATAAAAACTGCTGCCTGGTAGCATTTGTCAAGCCTGAAAGTAACTCTTTCCAGGATTTTCAAATCCGTTGAATTTCTTAGATTGAAATATTTTATGTGACAATATTCTCTTAGTTTTCTTCTCCTCCTTGAACATGTAATTGGAAACCTGAACTTCGGTTTCTTGTCTGTATTCAGTATTTCTCTTTGATTTTAAAATTCTTAATACTTGCTTAAAAATAATCTAGATATTGTCACCTATGACTTACCATTAACTATCTCTTCCTCTTCACATGGGTTCTTCCCACTACACTCTCCACACAAATAATTCCACATCTCCAAATGCAACACATAGCAGTAATGATCCTCATTTCTCCTCTGTGTCCTCTGGTTCAATACTACACATTGTTAATGTATTCTTATCATTATTCTATTTGATAATCTTATAAACTGATATTGCCAGTTTGATGAGTTTTATCCAAAGTAGTTTAAAAATTTATCTATAATCTGCAGAAGTATTTACAGGGATTTTTTTTTTGGTTTGCTTTTTTTTAATGTTTATTTTTTATTTTTGAGAGAGAGAGAGAGAGTGCACAAGCAGGGGAGGAGCAGAGAGAGAGAAGGAGACAGAGAATCCAAAGCAGGCTCTATGCCCTGAGCTGTCAGCACAGAGCCTGACACGGGGCTCGAACCACAAACTGCCAGATCGTGACCTGAGCCGAAGTCAGACTCTTGACCAACTGAGCCACCCAGGCGCCCCTGGTTTGCTTTTAATGTTCTCAATCAGAGGTCAGTTTTTACTAAAACAATCCATTACAAATAGTAGGTGTGTCTTAAATATAAGATGACTTTCCTAAAATTTTGTTGAATTCTAATGGGAGAAGTTAGAGTCCCAAATTACACAGTATTTAGAACAACTCTCCTTTGATATTTAAAGCTAACTTTATGCGAGGCCACTTCCCAAAACTCATCTATTGTTACAAAATTTGCAAAATACTAATTTTATGATAGAGAGTTTGTGGGCTGCTAAGATATTCAAACATTCAACTGTTTCCTTACTAACTTTACATTGAGGTTATTGTTTTGATTACACGTACAATAAAGATCTTTATACAAAATAGATTTGCCCAAATCCATCAGAAAAATAATGAATGCTAACTTTTACTCTGGGTTTTAAAGCAACAAAATGCTAAGTTTGGAGAATTTTGTACAAAAAATACTTTGGCATATAAAATAAATTAGTAAGAGTGATAATTTTGCTTAGATAGAACAGAGGTCATTTTATCATCTTTACTCTTTTATATTTTCTTTCTTGTTTTATGTAATTAGCATGTATTAATTTTGTTATAAGAAAAATAAGATGTAATGTTCTATTTTTTTTTTAATTTATAGGGGTGTCTGGGTGGCTCAGTCAGTTAAGCATCTGACTCTTGATTTGGGTTCAGGTCATGATCTCATGGTTGGTGAGTTTGAGCCCTACGTTGGGATCTGCACTGACAGTGTGGAGCTTGCTTAGGATTCTCTCTCTTTCCCTCTCTCTCTGCCTCTCTCCTACTCACTCTCTCTCTTTCAAAAATAAATGAATAAACTTAAAAACAAAGGAATTTAAACTTTAAAAAAATTATAAAAGAAAGTAGAAATCATAATCCCATAAACCAGAGATAACTATTACATTCCTTCCAGTTTTTCTTTTCCTAAGGAAAGACACTACCGCTTTTTGGTTTTCAGTGCTGAGCTCCAACTAGATATATGTGATTGTATGCTTCTTTTTATATACCAATTAGACCCTGAGCAATTTTGCAAAGAAGTAAACATTCCTGAAACATTATGCTTAATGGCTTCATAAAATCTCATTATTTGTAAGGACCATAGTGTATTTAACCATTTCTCCAACATCGTGTATGTCGACTGTTTTCAGTTTTCTTTGGGTGGAATTACTCTTCCTAACCAAGGAATAATTTGGTATGCCACCCAGACACCCCTATAAATTAAAAAAAAATAGAACAATACATCTTATTTTCCTTATAACAAAATTAATACATGCTAATTACATAAAACAAGAGGGAAAATATAAAAGAGTAAAGATGATAAAATGACCCCTGTTCTATCTAAGCAAAATTATCACCCTTACTAATTTATTTTATATGCCAAAGTATTTTTGTACAAAATTCTCCAAAATTATCCAAAGATCTCTGCTCACCCTTAACTAAGGGGATCAGATTTATAAGACAGACTTGGCTAACCAGATGCTCACTTCTTAGAATTTTAATTTTTAATCTAAATGACAAAAAAAAAAAAAGCCTGAAGTAGTTGAACAAATTCATCCCAGGAGACAACAGCATCTTGCAGAAACCACCAAAAAGTCCAAAGTAAGGGCTAGCTGACCGTCAGAGCCTTCCCTACTCTTTGTCGTTTCCAGTCTAGAATCCTCAACTCCTCCTCAACTTTGTGAGCTGTACTAACTTTCTAAGGTATTACTTTTATACTTAAATTAACCTCAGTCTCAGTTGCTTATCGAAGCACTTTGAAATTAATTATTTTATTTATAAATTCTTCACTGACTCCTAATTTTTATATCCTTTTGTGTCACTGTTGTCACTGAAACAAGTAAGAGCCTCAGCTAAATAAACTTCTCATAGGTTATGAATGCAAACATGACATTACAGGCACACGAGTGTAATCAACGTCACCACTCTTCTGCTTCTGCTCACTTTGTTGTCATCATATCTCTTTAAATAGAAACCTAATTAATTTCCTTTACTGGGCTATTAACACTTATACAGACAACTCCTCATTATCCAGTGGAAGAAAGTTATGAATAATGAGAACTCACCATTAGTATAACAACAATTTTATCAACAACAATGACTTACCAGTTTCTATCTTCTTTGCTCATTGTTTTAGCAGTCATTAGTGTAGCCATAGAAAACACTTACGGGCTGAATTGTGTCCCCCTCAAAATTTATGTGTCAAAGCCCTAACCCATAGAACCTCAGACTACGACTGTATTGGAGAGTAAGTTAAGATAGGGTTGTTAGGGTGGTCTCTATTACAATGTGACTGGTGTCCTCATAAGAAGAGGGAATCTAAGATTCTAGGGAAGCATCACACAAAGGAAAAAACGTGTGGGGACACAAAGAGAAGGCTGCCGTCAGCAAGTCAAGCGGAGAGTACTCAGAAAAAACAAACCTGAGAACACCTTGAACTTGGACTTTCAGTCTCCGGAACTGTGAGAAATATATTTCTATTGTCCAGTCTGTGGTATTTTGTTTTGGCCGCTCTAGCAAAGCAGTACAACAACCAACACTGTTTGGATGGCACTCCTCTATTTCAAGTTCGATGGTTTCCCCCAGTGGTGTTTATGAAATAAAAGTAGACAAGCAACATATATCATAAAGAACATAATGTTTGCATAAGTTTGGGAGAGCGTGTGCAATAGTAGAGATGTTTCTTAGAAATTACTAATAATCTTTCTGCAAAAAGCATTAGCTCATTACTCATTATCTCCTTAAATTTCCAGTAGAGTCACAAAGGAGTATGCTTTCAGTTATAAGAAAAAGTTAGGTTAATTAAGTGTTTACTGTTACAGGGACATGGACCAATTTTCATAAAGTTATACAGATTCTCAAAAAGGGAGAATCTCATTGCTCTTTTCTTAAAGAAAAAAGTCATCGATAGCACCCAATATATGCAATACCTGATGCTAAAGATACAGAGGCACATAAAATATAGCACCAGCAAGATGAATAGGACAATTCAATGGGGAACAATAGTTTTTTCAACAATCTGAGGTCAAACACTTGATTCCTGGAACTGTTTTGAAAACATAAACAGGCAGAACTATGGTTGTATTAGTTGCATTATTAACTTAGCTCCACATTCTGTTTTGTTCCCTCCTCAATTATGTTTTATGCACATCTTAACCTCATGCATGATCATTAACTTTGCCCTTTTTACCCCTACTCCCTGTTTCTACATTGATTGTAGAAACCTAATGGGTACCAAAGGGTAATATCTGTCTTGAAATAATCTGACATCTAATCATACCAGGTCCCAAATGCCACCTCATTGTCCAGAAGAATGCTTACCTCCAGACTGTCTCAAGCCCTCCCCCCACCTCAAGGTTTCAAGGAACCCCTCATCCCCCTGTCATGTGTTTACTTCCTTTTCCAAACATACATTAGCTGTCTGGAGGCTCAACAGGACAAGCAACTTTGGGAGTGATCTCCTGCCTTCTCACTGATCTGCCCTAATGTGTTCTTTGCTTCAAAACCCATGCCTGAGACGTTGGCCTACTGCCCATCAAGTGCACAGACAAGCTGAAGTTCGGTAAGAAACTAGTGCTGGACAACTGGATATCAACATGCAGAAGAATGAAGCTGGAACCCTGCCTCACAGTATTTATAAAGATCGACTCCAAATGAACCACAGGTATCAATGTAAAAGTTAAAACTCTCACTAGTATAGAAAAAAAGAAGTAAATTGTCACGACCTTGGCTTAGGTGATAGATTCATGTATATGACATCAAAAGCACAAATGACAAAAGAAAAAATGACAGCCAAAAATTATAGATGCTTTCATCAAAGTTCAAGCTAAAGTTGTAGGAGGGGAGCACCAAAGGAGAAAGAGGCCTTGAGAGAAGAAAAGGACTTTTTACCACTTACAGGGTTAGAAGCAGGGTTTATTCTAAGTTAGAAGAGAATTTCACAATTGCAAGAGAGAAATTACAATGTTTGCAGGTAACTGAGAGGGAGTGGGGAAAAAACAGGCAAGAGATGCAAGAAAGATAAACTATTAGAATGTGAATTCTGAAGGAATAAAAACAAAACGTTTAATATAGATAAAAATGAAAGCTGATGTTGATATTTTACCATATTATTTTGAGATCATGTTAATTCACTTACAAAAAAAGATTTGTTCAAACACCTCTGGGCGCCTACTATGTCCTGATCAACCTAGGGGATGACAGACCGGTTTCCATCCTTATCATCAGCCCACACCTCCCAAATTTAGCCATTTCAGGAGACAGTGCTGAAGTGTAAGCAAGGACTGGGAGCCTGGTGCTTTTTTTTTTTTTTTCATTTTAAGTATTTTTTGCTGCCATCTAACTAATAATCTCAAAGAGATTTAAAAAAATTTTTTTAAATGTCTATTATTTTTTTTTTTGAGAGAGAGAGAGTGTGTGTGAGCGAGCACAGGGACACGAGCAACTGGAGGAGGGGCAGAGAGAGAGTAGGACACAGAATCCGAAGCAGGCTCCAGGCTCTGAGCTGTCCGGCACAGAGCGCAACACAGGGCTCGAACCCACGAACCGTGAGATCATGACCTGAGTGGAAGTCAGACACTCAACCGACTGAGCCACCCAGGCACCCCACAAACAGATTTTTTTTCATCATTTCATCATATAGAGCTTTTAAACATTTTAAAAACTAATTTCACTGCATACTAGGAAACATACCATTTTTCACAGAACTTTACAAACTGTTAAAATGTTTTTTGTGTGTAAAAATGAGTAGTTTAGGTTTTCTTGTTTTTTTTTTTTTAACCAGTAATTTGTCACCATTAAATAAATATGCAACTTAAATTTACTCGGTATTGCTCCTTAGTTAGTTTTTATAAAAGCCAGGAACAATGAGAGCCCTAAGCATGCTGCCAGGGCTCCCCAGATCTGGCTGGTCACCTGTGTGGCCCCATTTCCTTCCATTTCTTCTACTCTCAGGATTGCTAACAAGCAGGTGCCATTTCTTACACCTGTGAGACACTGTGCCCTTGGGGACATTTCTGTTTTCTCCCTTCTCTCAGCCCTGAACACTAGACTGAAGGCAACGTGCGGGCAGGCATTTTGTCTTATCCACCATATCCTTGTATTTAGGATAGAGACTGTCCTATATTACTGGAGGGCACATTTTTTTTTCCCCCAATGAATGAATGTAGCACATTTAGGGAATTATTCTAAATCAAAGTATATGAAATTCTGACATGTAATTGAGCAGATGAATTACAGCTGCCCTCTGCAGATTGCACTACCCGAGTCCTGATTAATTGGGCGAAGTCATAGCTCTACCGTCGCACAGGTGATCAGGGATGGTCAAAAGAATAGACTCTGCAGCCAGTCTGTCTGGGTTTGTTCGGGGTCCGTCACTTATTGTCTCCCCAAGGGCAAGTTAACCTCGCTAGGCCTTGGTTTCCTTATTCATAAGTTGGTGATTAATAATAGTACCTGTCTCATAGATTAAGTGGGAAAATATTTGTAAAATTCTGCTCAGAATAGTGGCTGGGATGGAGTAAATGCTATGCATCTTTGCTAAAGAAAGTAATTAATCAGTGGGAACCTAGGAACGTGGACAAAAGAAAAAGTTGGAAAAGCACAGTTAGAGGCAGTTTGGGGGGAAATTTGGTTCAATTTTTTTTTTTTTTTGACCACAGTTGCTCTGAGAATTAATCTCTTCATCACCCCTACCCTTCACCAGTATAATCTAGTATAGATGCTGCCCAACGGAGCACTCACCAGTATAACCTAAACGGAGTTGTGAAACAGGCTTACTTGACTAATCAGAATTTCAAAGGGTAGTATTACTTCACAAATCACAGCCCCATCGACCCTGACAATGAAGACAGCGAAAGCGTCAATAGCTGATTCCCTATACCTCTCCACCAATCCCCATACTCTTTCTTCTCCCCTCCCCCTTCCAAGACAGCTATTCACCTGGGAGGAAGTGACGAGTTCAGACTCTCCAACTACTCAGGAAGAAAATAAAACCTTGTCCCGCACCCCTCAACCCCGGCTAAATTTTGGAGGGGTGCTTTCAGGTGTCAGGCTCACACCAGTCTAAACCCATGAGAACTGCCCAGTCTGTGAAGTCCTAGGGGTAAGTCCAAACAAGCTACAGATTTTTCCCTTCCTTGTCTGCACCACATACCGAAGATGCTCTGTGTGTTTACTCTCAGAGTCTCTGGGTTCCCTGACAGTGCCCTCTATACAAGGAATCAGAATATTTCTTACTGGATTCCTCTATTAAGATTCTGGAGTTTTCATTGCCTTGTAGGTGGCAATAAAGTTTACTTATGGGTCTATAGTCTGTCCCTTTGCCCCTGGTATTTCTAGTTGCTAATGGAGAATCCTGGCTGAGATCCCCTGTGCCTTCTCAGATACTGTATAATTAATTAGGCCTCCAGTGGTGCCTTCCCTCCCCCTCCCAAGGATGGAGAAACCCTTTCGCCCATGCCTTAAAGGGAAACTGCCTTAATAAATGAGTCTCCAGACACCCCATTTCCCAGCAAGAAGGGGCCAGATAAACAGAGACTATAAGTATTGGCGGCAGAATCCAATGTTTTAATTACTTTTACTAGTCCCGGATACCTCGGCTGCCTAAAAACATTTGAAAAATCAGACCAATGATGCAAGGAGGGAAGAAAAAAAAAAAGCCATACAAAGGAGTTGCGGTGAGTTTAACAAAAAACTAATTCCATTGCTGGGTTCGTGTGATATAACCAGCCACGGTGCTCCTTTCTAGCGGTTTATAATGTTACCTCACCCTCTCCACGAAATTGTTTTCCGGTAAATCTCTGCGGCCATCCATTCCTGTCTACACGTTATGTTCCTAAAATAGACACCATCTAAAAATCTCTTCAAGGAGCTTTGTGGAGGAAGGCCTAAATTGCAACACTGCTCCTAGACGAGGGATGCAGTTGTTTCATAGCAATTACAAGCAACAGAAACAAAGGAGAGGTTTACAGGAGTTTTTCACCCTAGTTACTCTTCTTCCAATAAGCCCAGATGAGGGGGGAAAGTGTCAGGCGTCCAGAGTAAGTGCAGAAGTTGCATCACCCTGGAGGGCCAGGTCTTGCAGCAAATAGGAATGGTAAGCTACCCACTGCTCTCTGGACGGGAGAAACTAAAGCAGGAATCACCAACCTCAGCATGGAATTTTCCTATTTCTGTTTGGCATCATCCCCTTGGGATGCTTTAAAGTGCTTTATGGAGAAATATGTCCTGTTACTACACTAGCGCATCAGAAATACCACGTGAACCTGTAAATCCATAGAAAAAGCAGCCACATTTTATAGGTGTGAGAGCAACAGTGTCGGCAATTGGCAAGTTTGCCATTGCATCTCAGAAAACATTTAGCCACAGGCACATAGGGACAGAGCATTACCCTGTCTTGGCTTTAATCGGTTCATCAGACAAGTGAAAAAGCACCCACCGCCTCTCTATTTGGACCGATTTGCTAAAGAGGAGTGACAATTTTCAGTGAGGAACTGCAGAGAGCAAAAAGAAATCGGAGAAGTAAACGTGGGGGGTGGTCTTTAAACACATACCTCAAACAGGTAGGAGAGAGGGAATCCATGATAACCAAGGCGTCTGAAAGCCTCACGTCCACCCAGAGACGTTTCCTGTGCAGTTTGGAAAAGCAAGCCGGTTCGCACTGGGAACCGAGCAGCATCTGCAGTATCACTGCCGATCGTGACCTCTGTCTAATTAAAAGTAACTCGGTGGTTCCTGTTTGGCATTCCACAGAAGGGACTCGTTCCCACTTCCCTCCAGCTCCTTTGGTGGCGCGGTTCAATCCGAGTTAGGGGGAATACATCATTGTTCCTTTCTTGCCCAAGCCCAGCCTCTGCCCGAGGAGGCTGAACACCCCTGCAGTGCTAGCTAGGCTCCAGCAGCAGTCCCGCCGCCTTCTTCCTTCCTGTGGGGCTAACACTGAGATCTAATTTTTGCTCCATCCTTAGGAACAATATGACCTCTATTCCCAGCTAGCTAGTCCAGTTCTACCGCACGGGTGAAGGAGGGGGCTTCGGAAAGGAGACCTTGAATAGACGGAAGGCAAGCAAAGGCAGGAAGAAACTGGCCAGGTTCCAAGCTATTTCAGGCCAAAGAATCCCATCTTGTATCAAGATGCTGACTGCAAAACAAACCTGAATTCCCTTCGTGGAAGGTGGAGAGAGGAGGGGGAGGGGAGGGGGAGGAGAAGGGGAGGAGAAGAGAGGGGGGAGGGGGACCGTCGGTCCGAAATCACAGACAAAAATGGACTTCCTGCTCAGCCCAAACTGTGTATCCATCCACGGGAATAACTGGAATGAATATGACTAAGATCGCAACGAAACAACCAGATGGCTTACCTGATAAAAAGGAAAATTACCCATCTGCAACGAGGGACAGCATTCTCCCAAAGACCAGATGATAACAGCGTGCCTGCAGTTGCAGTTGTTCAGATTCCTTCTTGCAAAAGGTGACCAAGTGTTTTACAAGGGCCTGCGGTCTCACTGAGGCAGGACACACGTACACGAACACACACACACGCACACATACACACATGCACCAGAGACCTCTGCAGTATCCTCTCGGCTTCATCCTCGCCTCACTCTATGGTACCTAATACAAATCAGCAAAGAGCTTGTTTAAAAAAAAAAAAAAAAAAAAAGTGGAGGGAGCACCTTACATTACACCGCCATCTAGTGGCCCAACACCAAATATTTTCTCACCAGCCAGATGTAGGTGTTCTTTCTCAATCTCTTTTTCCTCCTTTCCCTTCTTCCCTTTGACTCTCACTATTAACTTCCTCTGGTTTCTCTTTCATTGTCAATTGGTCTATCATGTCAAACCCCTAATGACTCGAAGATGAGGAAGTTTAAAAGTCAATATAACTATCTTCAAGCATAGCGAATAACTTGTGTTGTTTTTGCACTTTACTTTTGTTTAAAAGTGTTACTTTATTCTCACTATGAATCATTGCTATCTTTACAAATTATATAATTTGCGAATAACGTTTTGTCTTCTTATTCCACCAGGAGACAATTTGGTGGCCCTTTATTTCTTGTCTAAGGCTTCATTTGAAGGTCTACTTGCAATTTTTCTCACTTTTAATGTTGTGTTTAGGGGTGTGGTCTGTATTAGAGTGAACAGCTCAGTGTGAGGAGATATGAGTTTTACTTCAGTTTCAACGCTCATGAGCACATGACTCTGAGCAAGTCGCTGAACTCCTCCAGAAAAACTTACATTCCCCATCTTCATCTATTTTCAGATGTTAAACCAGATTATTTTGCACTTTAAATGCCTATGGTTTTATTATCTCTTACCACAATATGTTTCCCCATCTTGTGAGTTTGACCCAAAGCTTAATTACAACAACATGGTTTGGTAAGCAAATATATGTGTGTGTGTGTATATATATATATATATTCAAATGAAGTAACACCTATTGGTAGAATTTAAAAAACCATGTCTATCAAGTATTCTAAGACAATGGAGCCTCCATGTGAAACTATTTGTAAGTCTAGGAACTGAGAATAGAGCTTTCTATGTTATATACCCTACTTTAAAGCTGAAACAGTCTTTAGCATTCAGTCATATGTGAACTCACAATTAACTACGTGTAGATTAGTACTTTCAATAAATATTTCATCCCAGTTGTTTTCCACCTAACACACTTAATGTTACTGTTGATAACTATCATTGCATGTGCTTTGCCATTTATTAAATGGTATTTTATTCATCCATTCCTTACCACAGAATGGTACAATAGTTACTATTAATATTATTATAACTATTCCTATTGTGCAGCTGAGAAGCCGGAGGCTTTCTGAGCCTTATCAATAAGGCTCAAGGCCACACAGAGCTTGCAAAGCAGTAAAACTGAGGTTGTTGGTTCCAAAATCTATTCATCTTTGCAACATACTCAAAAGTCCACCTTTTCCCCCAGGTTCTAGATTCACAAGAATGTACTGTTTCTCTGTTCACAAAACATTTACTAAAGTTTTTTTTAAATAAATTACTCAGGGGCCCATCTCTCATCTATAAAAGAAAGAAATTGAGAAATCATTTCCTGTTCCATCTCAAGAATTCTGTATTTTCAACAAAGCCAATCAAGTAGCAGGAACACATTAACTACAGTTATTCAGTGTTTGGGAAATAGTGGTTAGTCTCTGGTAGAGTCAGGGCTATGTTGAAAGGAGCTGGAGGGACAGGTGACCAATATTTAGTAAATAATTACTAAAGAGCTGAAGAAGAAGTGGAAAGTGTGTGAACTAACAGGCAGTATTTTTTTTAAATGTTAGGCTAACATATTTCATATGAACACTGCTTATGGCTTAAACATACAGGCATACAAAATAAGAACACTACTGGCCACATGCTTTAGTGCTTTCTAATTGTTTTTATAATGGTCCAGTGTTCGAGTGGCTGCTCACAACAATCCTCTCCACGCCTCTCCCTCTCTGGTCCCCAGAGGTGAACCTGTGCTCCTGGCTACTGAGGACCTGAGCAGGAGAGGGTGTCTGACCATCTGACCTAGTCAAACACAGCTGCTACATGGGGTTCTGGTGGCTGCGGGGGCTGGGCTTCACTTGAAATGCATGCTTCAAACCAGGTGGAGCCAAGGTGCTGGGAGAGAGGAATCACGCAGGTGCAGAAAAAGTAGTGACAAGACAGAGCCAGAAAACTCGCAATGACTTCCTGCTTCCCACTCAGTTCTTCTCAAGATCCAGATACTTTCATGATTTGGGGTTAGTTCCATGATAAACACAAATAAACTCCATTTTTGCCTAGTCGAACTTAGTTTCTGTTACCCTGTGGAGGCGTAACCAGTTCACTCAGGGCAGGAATCCTAAAGCCTAGCCCTCGAAAGCTATCAAATACTGCTTGTATGCTAATATGTCAAGTCCATCGGACACTTCATTTCTTCATTTCTTCAAGCACTTTTCCAGAGACCGAAGTTACATCATCGAACCAACCAGATCAAAATCTCTCCGTTAGTGGAGTTTCCTCCGACACATGAAAGGCATGCTACTTTCACTGCACACACCGCCTTTCCACCTTTGTGTCTTTGTTCAAAATCTTCACTTCTCTTGATAGATCTTCCCCTGCGCGCCCCCCCCCCCATTCATACATGGAAAATTCTACCCAGGTTTTAGGTCACACATTCTTCCTTCCTTATATCTTGCTTATTTCCTCAGTAGGTAGAATCTTTTTTCTTTTGTTACTTACAGAACAGCTTTACATTTTAAATTTGTGGAGTATGGTTGTTAAATTGGAGGAATTGAACAAAAGAGAATAAATGGTTGTTCTGACACAGACTCTGAAAAAATAAAAGCCCAATAGCCATTGTAAAAATACAGTGATATTTTTAATGACTAGCTCGTCACTCTGTATTGAAGACCTTTCATTCATCACAGCTGGAGCAGCTTAACGACATTGGTAACTCGACATGTTCCTCATATTGGCCTTGACGTAAAGGCAAAAGACGAGATTTTTATTAACCTAGAATAGTATACACTTAAAGTCGCATATTCATAAAAGTTGGCAAAAAGATACATTAACATGAAACTTTATCTGTGCTAACTTTTAACACTATTGCGTTGCCCCTTTTGACCTTGTGCTGAGAGTTTTATGCACGTTTCTTATTCACCTCCCAGATCATAAACTTCCTGTGGAACCAGCCCTGCCTTTTATTTAGCTTTAGGCAGCAAGTTAATTTATTGAGATCTAATTTTCTCTTTCTCGCTGTCATGTTTCCAGTTTCGAAGAATGAAAAGATAACTTGCCTCCTTTCCCTCCCACCTTTAACGTTAGCCATTCCAGGATATCCTCTGTAAATGTCTCAGAAGGTAGGAAGAATGTATGGCCATTTCCTATGTGACGATACTTCTGTGATGGCACGGCTGTGCTCACCTGCCGGAGGCTTAGGCCGCGGCTTTCCTAGGAGAGTTTGTAACAGAGGAAAGAGAATGAGAGCCTAAGATGTCCTTTAATCTCTGCCTTGTTCCCTCTGTCATGAGAATTTGATCATGACTTTGGTACAGCTCCGTTGGGGACTAGCAGAGCAGTTCGCTGCACCGTGTGCCATGAAGAGAAAGGAATGCCATAATGGGACATCGGGCTGTCAGTACCTTGTGTGTATTAAAGAGGAAGAGGGGTCACTCGGAGGGAAAAGGCTATGCTGGGTCTTGTCCTCCATCAGTTCCAAGACAGATAGGGGACCTTCTGATTAGAACTTTGACAGAGAGGGGAGAGCTCAGCATCAGAAGGCTGAAGAATCAGTGCAATTAATACTGGAATGGTATTTACTATTTTCTTGCATAGAAAGTAAAGAGAAATTTTTTTTCTCACAACATTCTGCCTGATGCCCATCTCTTGGATTTCCGAACCTTTTCGTTAGCTTCCTCATAAAAAGAGTTAATTAACTCTCAATTGATTTGAGGCTCGGCAGGGAGAAGAAGCTCAATATCATCATCATCACTTTGGTGCAAAATTCCCCAAAGTAATGGTCAAATCATTGTGCTCTGAATTGTGGATTTGCTTGCTCAGAATTATAAATGGTATTTGAGTTTCAAAGCAGAAAATGTGTATAGATTCTTCTGTGATTTGTTTGGGAATCTAGCTCACTGAGTGTCATGAGGCTGAGTCCTCCCTGAAGGCAAAATATAGGGATACTGGTGTCTGGAGTTGAACCTGTGACGTGGTCTGACCTTGGGATGGTGTCTCAGAGGATGAAATAGTGATGCCACCCAGGCTTGTGGATGGTGGCACGCCTGATGGAATGGTGATTCCCACACCCATAGATAGTATATGCCGGAGTCAGAATTTGAACCCAGACTTTAGGATTCTAAATCCACAGGACCACTGTATCATTACCTGGCCCAAATCCTAGCTATGCCACCATGTGATTGGAAAAGTAGAGCTCAGTTAGAGAACAGTACTGATGTGATCCCACAGTACACATAATTTACCACTTCGAGACTTTGCTCTTAGATGTAGGTCCTCCTGTAGTGTGTAAATATATATATGTTATTATGCAAACATTTATTACTAATTCCTTGCTTTCCCCCAAGCATTTACTAATACAGTGCCTTAAGGAGCCACTCTTTTAGAAATAGAAACCATTTGCTAGCAGAAAATAATAAACTCTTTACTTTACTTTTCAGGTTAATTTGTCCTTCTGAAAATAAAGCCAAAAGTGAGTATAGAATGCACCTTCTATCAGATAAATAAATGCAGAAACTGCCATTTAGATCCATCTTCTAGGGACCATAGGCCAACCAGTTTCTCAGCAAGTTTAAAGTTACAATTTTTTTTAGTTAAGTTTATTTATTTATTTTGAGAGAGAGAATGCACATGAGAGGATGAGGAGCGGAGAGAGAGGGAGAGAGAGAATCCCAAGAAGGCTCCGTGCTGTCAGCACAGAGGGTGACTCAGGGCTCAATCTCATGAACCTTGAGATCATGACCTGAGCCAAAATCAAGAACTGGATGCTTAACCATCTAAGCCACCCAGATGCCCCTAAAGTTATAATTTCTTGATAGCACAAAATTGGTCTATTGGTTTTATAATATCTTGTAGATACTAGAAGGTAAACATTTGAAACTATGGTCAAGTCCATACACCCCACCAAGGAAAGAAAGAAAGAAAGAAAAGAAAGAAAAGAAAGAAAGAAAGAAAGAAAGAAAGAAAGAAAGAAAGAAAGAAAGAAAGAAAGAAAGAAAGAAAAAGGAAGGAAGGAAGGAAGGAAGGAAGGAAGGAAGGAAGGTAGGAAGGAAGGAAGGAAGGAAGGAAGGAAGGAAGGAAGGAAGGAAGGAAGGAAGGAAGGAAAGAAAGAGGGAGGGAGGAAGGAAGAAGGAAAATCAGCTATTTTTTCAAACATCATATCAAAATATTGAGGCCCCCTATTAGAATTTACTGAATCAAAGCTGTTATAGGTTTATGGTTTTTTTCACTCACAGATCGCCATTTTTAAAATCACTGACAATATATTGAGCCTAAATAATTGGAATTGTTTTACTTACTGATTCTATTCTAAAATGTTTCTCAAGGGCACGCCTGAGTGACTCAGTCAGTTAACAGCTTCTGACTCTTGGTTTCGGCTCAGGTCATGATCTCATGGTTTGTGAGGTTGAGCCCCACATCAGGCAGGGCTCTGTGCTGAAAGTGCTAAGACTGCTTGGAATTCTCTCTTTCCCTCTGTCTCTGCCCCTCCTCTGCTTGCTCTTTCTGTCTCTCTCTCAAAAAATAAATAAACTTAAAAAATTTTTGTAAATGTTTCTCAAGTAGTTAGAACGAGTGTTTATAGGCACACAGAAATATATTTAAAATTTTATAAAAAGTTTCTAAGAAGTCACTAAAATTACTTCTGATTTTCTCTTTCTTTCTGGTAGTAAAGAAAATGGATAGTCAGGTTTGTTTTTTGTTGTTGTTGTTTTGACCTCACCACAGTGCTGTATTTTATTTTATTTTTTTAATGTTTATTTATTTTGACAGAGAGAGAGGGAGAGAGAGAGCGCGCGCAAACGGGGGAAGAGCAGAGAGAGAGAAAGAGAGAGAGAGCAAGAATTCCAAGCAGGCTCCGTGCAGCCAGTGCAGAGCCAGATGTGGGGCTTGAACTCAGGAACTGCGAGATCATGACCTGAGCTGAAACCAAGGGGTGCATGCTTAACTGACTGAGCTACTCAGGCACACCCCTAGCATTCTTTTTTTTTTTAATGTCACAGTGCTGTATTTTAAAGTGGGAGAGAGATGGAGGGAGGTTGTGGGATCACGAAGGAGGTCCTCAGATGAGGCTCCAGTCTCCCCATGCCTTCTCTACCATTCCACCCAAAGTAATGGAAACCAGAATTTAATTATAAGTCCACAATAGATGACTATTTCCAGGGATGCAGTTACTTCCTGTTGGAAGATTCACTGCAATTTCTTTTTAATTACATAGGCAGCCGTTGATGTTGGAGAAGCAAACAATGGTATCCCAAAACCAAATAAATAGGTTTTATGGGCAAGTCACTGTAATACACATACATAATTTCTTCAAAGGGAATTAAATAGATGAAGGTAAACCATTTGATGAGGTCAGCATTGCAACATTATTTCAAAAGGATATTAAATTATAAAATTACTTTTTGTCACTTCATATAATATTATTCTTTCTCTGTTATACAACCATTCAAGCAATGTTTTTTAAAAAAAATTACTTTAGTCCTCCATGAATTTTCAATTTTAAATCCTTTATTATTTGGGGCCCTGGCTTATTTTTGGTCTTTTTTCTTCTGCTAAAATGTAAGAGTGCATTATCAATATTTACTGAGGTTGACATCAATATCATTTCTCATAACAACTAACTCTTTGCCTTTCACCAAATAAGCCAGGAACCATCACACCCTTAATACTTTGTTTCTTCCTTTCCTCTCCAGCCACCTCACTCTGCACCTCCATTGGGCACCTCCCTTCTTGACTCTGTCCCCTACTCTCTTTGAAAGCAAGAACTATGTCTTATTTCTTCTCTTATTTCCAAACCTACTACAGTGTTTGTGGTTGAATTAAGGTATTTTCTAAAGGTGAACAGATGGCATCTGCTGAGTACCACTGAATCAAAATTCCAGAATGAAATTCCACTAAGATTTACAGGCAGGATAAAACAACTTTTCAAATGTCGTTAAACAGAACATCAGTTGACTGCTTCACAGAGAGGCTTGTGATGATCCTTGAGGAATTGTGGCATTGGAAAGTTCACAAAGATCATCTAGACAAGGGTTCTTCTTTTGGATCGAAGGAATGATGTCAAGAGGAGAGATATGACTTAGCCAAGGTCACATAGCTAGTTTTATACCACAAAAGTCCATTCAAATTTTTTCCACTGTCTAACTATGAAGGAAATTAATATTGAGTAGGTGCATCAGCACATAAGAAGCAAAATGGAAGTGAGTGGAGTATTTCTAGATACGCCACAATTGATTTTCACTCATGTTTTGACAGAGAGATGGATGTGAAGGCGTGCGTGACTGCAGTTACTGTTTAAGGAGGTGATGGACTAACCAACATTGGTTTTAGCGAAGGGTCAAGAAAGTGGCCGTCCTTCAGTCTAACTCCACATGCTGATCTTAAATATTAACCACAAAATGTTCAAGCTCAAGGGCATGGGCACTAGGAACTCAGAGTGTAACACTGACGGCTTCAGGAATGCAGGTCCAAAAAGAGGCCTGGGGAATATCCAGGAAGCAAATGATCTTGAAGTTCTTTGCAAAGCTAAAATGCAATCTAAAAATATTTTTCTGTCTCTTTAGTCTCATAAACCACATTTACATGGCCATTAACTTTCGTATATTGAAACAAAATTTAATGTTTCACATGCCTGAATTTTGTGCCTCTTCCTTTAAATACATAAAAGCTTCATAAAGCTTTGGCTCTTAAAACAAGATCAAAGTACATCCCAATATTTAAAGCATTATGTTTAGATCTACTGCCACAGCAGGATAAAAAGGGGAAAGAAATATCACTGTAAATACAGAAAATACGTGAGCAATATAAAAAATAAGTTACCGTGTTGGGTTCTATTCTGTGCTTACATATGCTCTTTCCCTTCCCTTAGATCAATTAAACATTTGCCTGATCTATTTCATGCAGCGATTTCCCCCCTTTGCCAAGAAGAGTTAGCTACAGCTAGTGCTAAGAAAAATATGGTTGGTTACTTATTGGAACCACAATACCGGTTTGCCATTTTAATACATCACTTGTCTATATATTGAAGAGGTTTAGAGTTTCATTTATGAAGAGGTCTTACTTTACACTAAAAAAAATAGCTGATATTTATGAAGACAGCTCTTTATTTACAAAATCAAACTGAACTTTGCCATAACTTAGCATAATCAAACACATAGTTCCTGTTTCCCTAAGGAAAGGAAACGATTTTTACCGACATCTTTTTCCTTTCATGTTCAAAGGCCAAGAGCCATTGCCTTTACCATACGAAGCTATCCATAATGTCTGCATAGATCATTCGAATTAGATGGTGCCATGCTTTTCTGGGAGATTAACACGTTTCCCACCTCCTTAAGCAATTCCAACCTTCAGAAATCCATTCCCAAACTCCTGCAAATCACGTATGATTGCATCTCTTCTTCTCTCTTCTCTTGGGAAAAGTAAGAATTTCACGGTGGGCCAAATAATGGGCAAAGGTCAGTCAGGGCCCACTTCAGAGCCTCACACTCTCTGGAAGAGATTGGTAAGTGACTGGGGGAGAAGGTGCAGCGAAGGCTGGGTGATCACCACACGTAGCCTCGTCCCCCTCAATCTCCAGTCCTTGGAAATGTCGCAGTCCGTGAAACGAGTTGCTAGTTCTAGGATTGCACCTATTCCCTTTGGGTAGCTGAGCAACAGGATGTCCTAGCCACCCCTGGCTCACTTGGAGCTCGGATATGGGACGGGTGCTGGGCAGTGGCACTTCCAAGCTACAGGCAGTCTTCTATACCTGCTCATCTACAGTCAGATAAAAAACGGACTTGTCTACTCGCTAGGGGGGTGCTACAATGAGAGAACTACTTGGTCTCAGTATTTTCATGGCCCTTGATAAATGAGGAAACTCAGAGGCCAATACACTTGTTACATGTTCCATGCAGTCTCTTTGAAAGTCTTTTACATTCTGGTTGTTGTCATTGTATCAAATAAATCTGTTCCTCTTCCCTGTGGGGAAGAGTAGGCTCAACAAGCAGGAAAGGGTTCCTGTGGGTCTCCACTTTTCTAATGAACGCGAATGGGATGTGACTACATTTCTGCCCCGCCCCCACTTACTCTTTCTGCAACTAAGCATATACGGAGTGTGAATCTTTCCATAACTCTAGCAACGATGAAACTCAGAAATCATTTGTCTCACTTCACTTTGTAGTTGCTGTGCCACCAGACAGCAGTACCTTTACCCACATCTTCGTCAGCTCCGAGTCTCCTCTCCGAGCATCATAACAGAGTTAACCTTTCCGGGAAACATCTATTCCTTTAAAACTTCGTACCTCTGATTTCATCGGGATCCTGGCAGGAAATAGATATGCTCGAAAGGGGTTAAATGAAAATAATTTAACGGAGAAACATTTTACTATGTAGGTTAGGCTGGTTCACAAAGCAGCCCAGGAACTAGCAATGGAGGGAACCAGTGCCACTCGCGAGTCTTAACGGATAAGAGAAGGAAACAGCGGCAGCAGATCCTAGTGACAGCTAGAGTTTTGGAAGATGCCGGCAAGAGGTTTACCAAAGAAGATGCAGCCACTTAGGCTAGAAGGTGGGGTGTGGAGGGGAAGATCCTCCGGTGCCTACTAATGCCTGCCTTGAGCTAAACCCAAAAGAACCCAGAAGATAAGGGCTTCTGGATTATGTCTAACTATGGAAAGCAGCCTTTGGGGGCTGAAGGTCTTTTCCCGGACCCATCAATTGTCCCACCACTCCTTTCTTGGTCCTTGAATTCTGCATCGCCTGCTGGGGAGGCCCCTCTTCCATGATTGCACCTTTCACTGGGCTCTGGATATGCTGGTGTCTCCGTGTGCACGCACATTCAGGTCTCCCCACTGGTGCATGTCCCTGGCTGCCTCATTATCTGGTTTTGGCTTTCTTGAACCTACTCTGTGTAGAGTCCCTTTATTCACACTGCCCTGAACTTCCATTCCTTTGCAAGCATCAAGCAGCTGACTTGCTAGTTTTATCAGATGTGAAATGCTGGTGGGAAAGGGGAAAAAGTTGTAAATCTCATTTTATCTCTGAAAATACTTTTTTCTCTTTGCTTAAAAAACAAGTGGGGCACCTGGGTGGCTCAGTTGGTTAGGCGTCCAACTTCAGTTCAGGTCATGATCTGTGGTTCATGAGTTCAAGCCCCACATCAGGCTCTGTGCTGACAGCTCAGAGCTTGGAGCCTGCTTCCAATTCTGTGTCTCTCCCTCTCTGTGCCCCTCCCCTGCTTGTGCTCTGTCTCTCTCTCAAAAATAAACATTAAAAAACCAAAACCAAACAAACAAAAAACAAGTACATTGAATTTAAACTATTTTAGAGAAATGAGTAGAGTCTTTATGATAAGAGATTCTGTTTACCACCTTAACCCTTCACACAGAGCCTAGTCTATGGTAAGTATGCAGAAATAAATATATTGCTATTCAAACATTACTACTTTCAAATCGATTCTAATAACAATTTAAAAGGAATACTAATTAAATATGCCAAGACCTTATAGCTTCATGACAATCTCATGAAATAGATTCCATTATCATTATCTTGATTTTATAGATGAAGAAACTGAGACACAGCATAGTTGAATAACTTGGCTAAGGTCACACAGTAAAGAGATGATTAAGTGTGGTTTTGACCAACACTCTGTCCTCAAAGCACCCACCCTGAGCATAAGTTCATACTGTCTGGTTACACATAAAACTCTATGCAATACCACGTTATGAAAATCAAGATGGTAAGTCTCTGGGATCCAAGTTCAAAGGCAAACAAATGGAAGATGACACGTCTGCTCCTCATTGAGCTGGACGACATCATACGGGCTCACACAGACTGTGACGGAGGAAAGGTAGTTCTACAGCTGGCCAACCCAAGACAGTTGTTAGGTGTACAGTAGATCCATAGCCTAGATTTCTATGAAATGTGTTGAGGGGTGTCATGTGGCAGGGTGGGAGGGTGGCAGATGGCAATTCTTCCTTCTCCCTTGTTTTAGATTCTTCAGTCTTCCAGAGAATGTGAACGAGTATAACTATAATTGGAAATACTCTCAACAAGTCAACAAATAAACTAAACACATGAGGGGTGGAGTGGAGAAGCTTGCCTCAATCTGGCAATGCTTAGTTTCCAGAAGCCCACGTTTGTTAAACATGGAAAGTCTCAAAAAGCAGCACTGCTGATCATGAACATTTGACACTAAGATGGCTTTGGCAAAGCTTCGTGTCGCCAACCTCATACTCAATGAGGTCTCTTGTTCTCAGCTCATTTTCTAAAAACAAGTGCTTTCTAGCTCTGTTTCATATTTGTGAAGACAAACCACACACAAAAACATGATACTCGAAATTTTGAAGCCCTTCTTCTCAAAGTGGGGCAGGGAGCTCGCTGCAGGGGCATTTCTTGGGAGCTTGTGGAAACAGAGTCCTGGGCTTTCCTCTTCTTTACTAAAACAGAAGTTTAATTTTTTTTAAATGTTTATTTATTTTTAAGAGACAGAACAGAGTGTGAGTGGGGGAGGGGCAGAGAGCAAGGGAGACAGAATCCAAAGTAGGCCCCAGGCTCTGAGGTGTCAACACAGAGCCCGATGTGTGGCTCAAACTCAAGGACCGCAAGATCATGACCTGAGCCAAAGTCAGACACTCAACTGACTGAGCCACCCAGGTGCTCCAGAGCAGAATTTTAAAGCAGAACTTAAAGCATTTTAAATCACCAGACCCTCTGGTGATTTCTGTATACATTAGAGTTTGAGAATCACTGTTGAAGAGAGTACAATTGGCAATTACATTCACAGAGGCTCAGTTTGTAAGCCTGCCCTCTTCCCTCTGTACCCAGAACGTGTGAATCAGCCACTGCCCTTCTCACTGTCCCCTAAGCATGCCCCCTCGCCTTTGGAAGGCACACTTGTAACAACTGAGTCAGGTGTCCCTTCCCCTCTTCTACCAAGAAAACGCCAAATCTACTCTTTAAGTAACATTCTGCACATCACTTGAGCTGTGTGTCCCTTTAAATCAAAACTAACCTTCCCGTTTCTCTTCTGCAGGCCCGTTCTGCAGAGGCAATCACTGTTAACAATTTCTTTTGAGTCATTTCTGAAATTTCTCGTGTATATCCAAGCATCTGAAATAGATGTTTTATATCTTTTTTTTTTCCAGAAATGATAGCATGCTATCTGTTGATGCACACCTTGTTTCATTTACATAATTTATCTCAAAAATTTTCCTTTGTTATTATGTAAAAAGTATTTTAGTATGCATGTAGAGGGATGCACCAAAAATCTATTTATTCAGTCTTCAAATGTTAAGCTCTTAGGTTCTTTCCAGTTTTTTTTTGGTTTCACTAGTTTTGCTTTGTGGGTCTTTTAAACAATGCTGGTGTCAACATCACTTTCCAAACATTTTCCCCACTTGGAAAAGTTTTTCCGTGGGGCATCTTCTCAGGAAATGGCTCTGCTGAGTAGAAGGGCATGGGGCTTTTAACTTTGGTAGATATTGCTGGGTTTCCCTCCAAAGCCATGGCACCTTCTCACATTCCAGCAACAGCAGAAAATATGTCACCCACATCTCTGTTATTAAGCTGTTTTCTTTGTTGTTGTTTTTATGTTTATTTATTTTTGAAGGAGAGAGGGACAGAGCGTGAGTGGGGGAGGGGCAGAGAGAGGGAAACACAATCTGAAGCAGGCTTCAGGCTCTGAGCTGTCAGCACAGAGCCTGATGTGGGGCTCTGTGAGATCCCACGAGCTGTGAGATCATGACCTGAGCCGAAGCCGGATGCTTAACCGACTGAGCAACCCAGGCGTCCTGCTTTTTTCTTTGTTAACAGGGAAGTGAAATCTAGGCCAAGTCTTGACTTCCCCTGGGGGGGTGGTTCCCAAAGGAGTGTATTAGGAGAAGCACAGATGTGTGGAGAGGAGAGAGAAGGCGCATTCTAAGAAGAGGAGATATCATGTACAGACAGGTGTGAGGCTGGGTCTGTGGAAGGGTTTGGAGAGGTGGGCAGGGGCCTGATCACCAGGTCCGCTGCGGAAGGAAGGTGGGAATCGCGTTCACAAAGAAACCAGAAGATGATGTTGAGAAGCTAAAACCGAATATTGTCCTTTTGTTTTCACCAGTTTGAGGAAGCCATTTCTTTGCTCTAAGGCTACTGACGATACTAATAGCCTCCTCACAGTCGGCTTATTTGCTCCTAAAACCACTTCAGACAAGGTACAAGTGTGAAAGCTTGACTAATGGTCGGGAGGACACATTTCATGGATCTGGAGACCAAAACATTTCTTTCCGATGTCCTGATTTTCCTGACATATAAAGTTGTCTCTAGAAACTGCACATTTGAACCAAAACATTCTCACTATCGCTGCCGTGTTCCCTTCTCCCAATCTCAGAGAATCACAATGATATTCTTAAAGAAATTTCATACGGAAGATCAATACCTATACTATTTTTCTTTACACTCCAAAATGAGAGAATCCCAAAAGAACACTGATACCTCTTCTGGATACCCTATTTCACTATTTCACTTATTGGGCATAAAAAGTAAGTATAATGTCACTTTATCAGAGAACTATAATTTCATTAAAAACGATAAAAATGATTAATTTTTCACAAACCAGCTTATTTAACAAATTCCGGATTCTGAGACATATGTGACTAATGATGTATTTTAGGATAAATTATTAAAATAGTAACATTAAGAGTCACTTAATTTTCTCCAATTACCAGTGGACCCAGGAAACAGGTCTGTCACATCAAATCGTCTTGGATTTGGTGGATATGCAGTTGACTACATCCCAGAGTTAATCTCATTTACACAGAAGGTTAGAATTAGAAACAAATCTGAGGAATCACTTTCTTTAGGCTCTCGGTTGTCAAAGAATTTATCTTAACTTGGTAGAGATTTGGTTTTTATGTTTAGGTCCAAAGTGTTTTTCAAGATAAATAAAATCAAGCGTAATTTCAAATTTCTTTTCGCGTGACGGATACTTTTCCTCTTAATAGCTGTTTCTTCTCCTCTGAAGAAAAAGTTTCTACATTTACAAGGCTTTTCAGATCTCTCAAAGGATTATTTACCTGGGTAATAAATTTTTTTTAAGAACAGGGTTGACATTTAAGAAAAAGTATAAGAATTCTGGACACATGACTGGCTAGTTATCTTAGGATACTGCATTTTTCAAAGTGTCTTTAGGAGCAGAAGAAGCGTAGGTAGTTGTGCATTCACGCCTAGCCTTGTCCTGCCTCTTCACCAGTTCTTGACTCAGTTCTTTGAACATCAGTCCTTGAATCCAGCAATTGTCAGTTCCAGAGCCTGTACTAATATCAATGTCTAGGTGTTCAAAGGAGGTTGAGAGGACTCCTTGACACAGCCTGATATATTTGGGAGTGTATGATGCCAAAGTATTGTTTTCTGAACACTTTTAATATGTGAAAGACCCTACTTAATATACATTATCTCTTCTAAATTCTTACAAGGAGATAGGACGGTTCTCACTTGGGAGCTGAAGAAAAAGATTTTCAGAGAACTTAAATAAATTGCCTGTCATCATAAACCTAACAAGTGGTAAGGAATGGGATGGATTGACAACTTCCACCACTAATTCTACTGAGATAAGATGTAGGTTGAGCTACACTCAACTTCCAGTCTCAACAGAGAACTGTAATATTGAGCTGAGTGACAGCTTCAAAAAAAATGGTATTCACATATTACTATCAAGTTATTTAGAATTTACTGTACTTAATAAGTGTTTAAATCATCTTCTGGGGCGCCTGGGTGGCTCAGTCCGTTAAGTGGCCAACTTCGGCTCAGGTCATGATCTCGCGGTCTGTGAGTTCGAGCCCCGCATTGGGCTCTGTACTGACAGCTCAGAGCCTGGAGCCTGCTTCGGATTCTGTGTCTCCCTCTCTCTCTGCCCTTCTCTCCTGCTCACGCTCTGTCTCTATGTCTCAAAGATAAATAAACGTTAAAAAAATTAAAAAAAAAATAAAAAAATCATCTTCTATTATTGAATATATTTTTTCTGAATATTCTAAAATGGTACATGTGTGGCAACCACATTTATAGTGGTGAGCATTTAGTAATGAATGGAATTGTTGAAACACTATGTTGTACACCTGAAACTAATAGAACATGCTATGTCAACTTTGCTAATAAAAATAAAATAAAATGGAATAGAAGATCTTCCAAGTTCTCCTGGGGTATTTACTTTAAGATCAGATAAAGCTAGAAGTGCCTGTGTGATTCTGTTGTTGGGAAACTAGTATTTTAAAGGAAGAATTTATACTTGATGTAGGAAATAATTTTTCACTTCGTAAGTCAGAGAAAGTCTCTATATCAAACCCCAAAGAGTTTTTCTTAAGGCAAATAAAGAAAGTAGCATGAATGATTGAGTTGTAAAGAGCTCCAAATACACTGTGGCCTTACCTGAACCCACCTCTCCCTTTGGAAGGAAGACTGTTTCTTTTAGATCTCATTTGCAAGTTCCTATTTAACTGGCTGGGGCAAATAGTGTTATGTAAAGTACGAAATATAAAGGAGCTAGATAGCAATGATAATGATTCAATATCCATTCAACAAATGTTTACTGAGACTCAGTATGTGCTCAGTGCTCTTCCATGTATGGAGACACAGCAGTGCAAAGAGATGGTCTGTTGCTATAGCTCCACTTTGTCTAGTGAAGACTGAGCACGTGGCTGGGCCAGTGCTGTAAGTCTGCTAAGGCTCAAGTTTAGGTTAAATTGAATTCAGTGTCATCTCTTAAGAAGGGGAATAGTCTCATCCTCTTGGGGATTTTGAGAACATGAAGTGACATAATAAATGTTACTATAGCTTGTATACTAAATGCTATGTTGAGGGGAGCATGGGTGGTTCAGTCAGTTAAGCATCCGACTTTGGCTCAGGTCATGATCTCACAGTTTGTGGGTTTGATCCCTGGCGTCGGACTCTGTGTTGACACCTCAAAGCCTGAAGTCTGCTTCAGATTCTGTGTCTCCCTCTCTCTCTGCCCCTCCTCCAATCATGCTGTCTCTCTCTCTCTCTCAAAAATAAATAAACATTAAAAAAAGTAAAAAAAAATCATGCATTGAAATCGTTCCATAAGTACTTTAGTAATACATATAAAAATAATTAAGTGTATTATACAAATAAATGTATGATAAGTCAGGGAAAATGTACTAATTCTAGCAACTAAAGCAAAGAATTAGTATCATATGTCAGCCATTATATTCTCTGAATTACCTTAGAGGAGGAAGACCCTTGAAATAAGTCTTTATCAAAAAAACACTTAGAAGTTATACTCACCAATGTGTTCAAATTACATACACCATTGAGTCTTGCTGTATGGAATAGTGGGAAAAGAAGTAAATTTGGCATCTGAAGATCTTGGGTTTTATTTTCTTATCTGTAAAACGATAATGGCAATGGGACCTACCTTATCGGGTTGCTGTGGGTTTGGGAAAGGATCATGTTTGTAAAATTACTTGGAAATACACATATAATCATTCAAATATAATCTATTAATTTATTTAATCAAGATATCGCTATCTGATACATTTTTTATATCCATGTTTTATATTAAGTCCCTTAATTCACAAATATCTTAGGACACAATTTCAATTTATAGTACAATGTCCTAAAAGAATTTCTAATACCTGGGAAAAAATATGTGTGTGTGCATGTGTGCGTGTGTGCGTGTGTGTGTGTGTGTGCGTGGTGTGGCTTACCTATTTCTCCCATGCATATCAATTTCAGAAATTGTCTGGACTGAATTGCTGAACTATTTGAGGCAGATATCATTTAAAATTCTGAGACTCTAGCATGCAAATGTGTAATCTTAAGGGCCAAGAGCTATTATTCAGTATGACTTTCGAAGACATGTAAATGAACTTATTATCTGTTCCAGTCCCCTGGTTTTATGATTATATAATATGACCCCAACTACCTTCCACGAAGGGAAGATAGTTCTAACCTGGAAACCCTTGATCATCTAAGCTCTTTGATGAGTCTCAGCTTTAAATCTGGATATAAGAGCTGTGGAAAGTTGGACTGCTATGTACACTAGAAGAATTTGGAGCTCTCAGAATATCTTGCGGGAAGGGGGTGAGGAGTAGAGATGGGAGAGAGAGCAGAGAAATGAGGGGAAGAGCCCAAATCCTTAGTGAAATCTATCAAAGCCAAAGCTGATTGGTATAGAAAAAATCTCTGGTGGAAACTCGTGACAAAAAGAATCTAGGTCCTTTTTAAGCATGATGACGTAGCATACGTGGCACCAGGACTCCAGGACACAGAGGATGATACAAGATTTTAAGTCCCTGAGGAGTCGAAGAAGAGTTTTGGACTTTCACACACTGTGGAATCAGTAGGTATTTGAACAAATTATGCCTAGATTTTCAAGAGGGCAAAGAGGCCTCAGTTTATACATGGGTTACACATGAGAGACATACATACCTATTTATTTTACTAAGTTTGAACCTGCCTGTTTCCAACAGGAGAAATAATGCATTTGTTGTACTATTTAGTACAATCGAACTTTACAATAGGGGAGCTGACCTAGGCCAACAATTCTCAAATGTGGGGAGGGGATGGGGTGAGAATGAGGAGGTGGGAGGGGAAATTTTGCCCTCAGAGGAGATGTGTTTATGTCTAGAAATACATATATTTGAGAGAGACAGAGAGAGTGTATACAACAGCAGGGAAGAAGGGTAGAGAGAAGGAGGGGTAGGAGAGAGAGAGAATCCTGAGCGGGCTCCACACTCAGCACAGACTCTGATGTGGGGCTCGATCCCACAACCCTGGGATCCTGACCTGAGCCAAAATCAAGAGTTGAACGCTCAACTGACTGAGCCCCCAAGGTGTCCCTAGAAATATTTTTGATTGTCACAATTGGAAGTTGCATGTGGCACCTGTGAGTAGAGGACGGGGATGCTGCCCCACGTGATATGATGTACAGAACAGACCCCACAGCAAAGACTATCTGACCCTAAATGTCAATTGTGTGCAGCTGAGAAACCTGACATGGGCCGACCTGATAGTCTATAAATGAGAAACTGAACACCAGAGAAGGTCAGTGACATGTGCCAAGTCACACAGTGAGCAAGAAGTCCCTGCTTCCTGAAGAGATGGAGGAGGTAGGTCCTTCACTATTTTCCCACCACACTATGTAACTTCTAAAGGCTAAAACTGGAACTGTTGGAAAATAAAGCTTCTTATGGACAACTTTAGGCTGAAGATGTACTAAATACTTGCATAAATCCTTGAAACAGCTACCACTCACATTGGGAAATCTGGGCCACCAGAAATATAGAGAATTCAATTATGTAATATACATTTGACATTTGGTAGCAAAAATGATTTTCATGATATTTAACTGAAGTTCTGCCCAGCATTGCGGTACCCAAACTTCGGCACGCTTCAGTCACCTGGAGGGCTACGGCCCCAGCCCTGAGAATCCGCCCCTGAGAATCCTAACAAGCTCCCACCTATGCCTGCTGCTGCTCAAGAGACCACACTTTGAGAACCGCGGGCCCAGCATTTGGTAGGTCCTCGACCCGCGTGGGCTTAATCTTGTAGGTATTTAAAGATATAATCTCGCTAAAAATGGTATCTCATTTTGGCACAGATTAATGAATAATGCTAATTCACACTTAGAGGAAAATAATCTAGAGATGGCAGAACCAAAACGAACTTCAGACCTCATTTAACTCATCTCTTCTACTTTAGAAATGAAGAAATTAATATAAATTATTTAAGCCTCATTAACAGAAGAAAGAATCCCTATTAGAGAATGGTGAATGAAAGCAGTCTTAAATAAAAATCATTTATAGATGTTTGAGTACTGGCAATGCTGTCTTAAAGATATATGAACTCAACGATTGTAAGTATGACTAAATATGCATGCATTATTTTTAATGTTTTGTTTATGAGGAATATCCTAAAAGCCAAACTGAGTAAAACCTGGTCTGATGGGGCTCTTATGCCAAGCTAAGTCTATGGGGAAAATGCCTATTGACATCGGTAATATAAAATCAGGCCCGGAGAGACCATAACTGTCTCTTCAAATTATTTGGGAAAACATGCCCATGTTTAATCAATTAAATGTAGCATAAAATGATAAGCAATCTAATCCCATCATAAATAATCAATGTGCTACTGTTAATCATGATTAGCAAAGTGAAAGGTACCCTGCAAGAAATTCATTTCAGTAACATTCATTTTCATTCCTTTAACTGAAGAAAAATAATGCCAGAAATTCCAGATACTTAAAAACTACCTGTTTGGCTAGTGAGTGTGCTGTCACTAACCCGCCCCATGCCAGTCCTCACCTAATGGACGCTGAATATGCAGGTACCCATTCACCTCTTTAACGTCGTGAGACACTTCACACAGGCTTTATTTTCCTAACTCATGACATCCTGTCCAAGACACTGAACTTCTCTTGCCAAGGGCATACAGGGGAGCCAAGTCTTCTCAAATGTGCTGTTTCTGTCTTCAACGTTTTAAATACCCACCCAGCTTTTAAATTAGGTGCCATCTGTTCTATCATGACCTCTGGTTAAATCTTATTAAAAATCCTTGCCAATATCACACCGCGGCTGCAGTCTCCCCCCTGCCACTTCTCCAGGCTTTTCTGCAGCATTCCATAAGAGCCTGCTATTTTAACTAATTCCCGTAGCAGGACACAGTGTGAGAGTCTAAAACAGAATCAATGCTATACGGTTTCTAATTTTACTCAGAGAGTGAATAACGTTTCATGTCAAACCTGGGATCATGCCTCCAAGTCCCCTAGACACAGCACAGTTTGAACCAGGGCGGTTAACCCAACATCATTTAAGGGCTAGTATCGAATGGCGCTTTTACTGCAGTATTCACCTTGGAACTAAGGAGGCAGGATTTATTATTTGTTGAAGTCACATAACTGCCAGGTTATGCAGGCTTCCTTCTTATATTATCACAAACAATCACAGCAGAAGACAAATACAGGAAAACCTAGAGCTTATTTACAAGGGAAGCAAATTTGCAATCAGACAAGGGCAACCAAACAGCCGAGAACTGCAGTAAATCTCTTAGAGCTAATAGCGCTCTCCTGTAACACCTCCCAGCAAATGGATTGTATTCGGAGTTTAAACAGCCAAATCAACATTCATTCCTCGATGGCTAGAGATGGTTCTTCATAAGCAAATCCTAATTTATGATTCATTTGCTCCTTAAGGGTCTTAAAGCTAGGATTGCTTCAAGACTTCCTATGCTCATTCAAGCATGCTGACAAAACTGGAATCCCTTAGTAATTTCTCTCTGCACCTCTCAGCATGGCTGACAGGCATCTGCCAACACTATAGCATATAAACCACTGAATCATGCAAAAATATTTACCCCCAAAAGATGTAGTAAAAGCTCAGCTTCCTCCAGCTTCCATAGCCCCTGAAGTGTTAATCTGAAAGAACAGTTCCATGAGTTTTCACAGGCCAGCAGTGTGTCTCCTACACTTGACCTAGACAGCCTTACATAACGGAGCGTCGGGGCTGGGGAGCTCGCTGAATGTCATCACCAGCAAGAGTAAGAAGTATTGGCAGCAGCAGGCAGGCGGGCAGGCTGGGAGTTTGCATGGGAATCATGAAATCTTCTCTTTCTCTTTTGAAATGTTTTGGAAGGAGAGTTAAGAATAGCTCCGAAACGGGTCTTGTTGTTTTTGTGGGAAGAATGACCAGAAGCATAAAAGCTAAATTTTCCAGCAAGTGCAAGACACCTCTTTTGGTGTTTGCAATAAAGCTAACAGAATGAACTGCTGTCTGTAGAGTACTGTGCCATGACACCTAAAATGAAGGGAATGGTAAAGCAAAGTAATGACTCAAAGGCTGCCACCGAGAGCTTTTGTCTACCTTTAACTCATTGTGGTGAGTATAGGGGGAAATGTGTACGTATAATAGGAGTGCTAGTCGGAGGTGTGAGTTGGTTTGTAGGATAACAGATTTGTAAAGAGTGTTTATGTTCCTTAAGTATAGTTTTGTAAGCAAGACAATAGCATCTTTAACCTTGATTTATCAAATTCAGAAGGGGTGGGTTAAATTGGTTGTGCTTAATGCATTTCAATTTCAGGTATTCTCATGAAAGTAATAGGAAAATCAGGTACCTCTCTGGGGTGGTTTGCAGATAACCGTCAGATGTGTTAATTACTTCCATTGTTGATACTAAGAAGAGAGGAATTTCAGCATTCAGATTTTGTATACAATGAATCTTTTTTTAGACGTTGAAAGCGATTTCTCAGAACGGGCAAGAAGATCACTGTGCTTTTAAGTAAGCTGTGTTAGACTCACTCCTAGATATCTGGAGGGTACTTTTAAGTAGCAAATTAAAAACAGTGTACTCTCCATCTAATTTTCATTCAATTGTCTCAAGTGTGTGCCATATAAGTTACATTTTTAAAAGCTAGAAATAATAAAACCAGTGTTACATTTTGATCCTGAGTACAATGACATGATATTATTAATATAAGATGATAGCATATTGTTTCATTATATATAAAATTGTGGTTTGATATGGGATATGGGCTCAGCTGTATAATTCCTGAGGCAACAGAAATAGAGAAGCCATGCATCACTTAAAAATAATATTAATGTGCTGCTGCTCTCGGCTGGGAGACTCATCTGCTAATGCATCACACTGAGAATAGAGCAGGGAAACACGAAACAGCACAATGATCTAATTCCACCCCATTATTTAACCCCTTAGGAAACTGAGATAGAAAGAAGTTAAATGATGGGCTTAAAGTGACTCAGAAGAAGAGGCAGGTGGAAAGTGGTTTTCCTGAGCCTCACTGGTATTTGGGCTTCCATACTGTAGTGAATAAGTGTCCTCTAGTACTGGTGTAAAGACCTGATGTACAATGATTTTTTTTTTAATTATAGAAATGATGGAAAACAGGTGGAGTAGCACTAAATACCTGCTTTTATAGAGAGCAGTAGTCTGACGTGAGAAAATCTCCGCAGTGATGGAATGAGAAATTTTATTCAATTATTTCTCACAAGTAGAATGAACGTATTAGCACAACATTTAATTAAAATTTCAAAATATGAAGTAGTATTCTGGACATTTGGCAATGGACACTACATCGGTAGGTCAGAGCTTTTTATTTTGTTAATGTTGATCGTGGAGCTAGGCTTATCCCTCTTTTGGAGAGCTAATGTACATGACATAAACAACCCATAGAAAGCAAAGAACTGGAAAATAGAATGTTTTAAAAAATATTTAGTCTTATTACTTTCTAGTACACTGAACTCTTATAGTCAGGCCTTTTTGTTTTGTTTTGTTTTGTTTTTCATCCTTGCATCCCTGACCCCAGCACAGTGCTTCCTGGAAACCTACATAAATGTTTACTGAGTGAATAAATGGAGGGGTGAAATGCATTCAGGACAACCCAGATGTGAGAGTTGCATATGTCATTGCCCAGTAGAGTTCCTTGAAGTCATTTTAAAGAATGTATAAAAATGATTTATGAGTCTATCAGCTTAATAATTGCCAAAGTAAACAAATGCTTCTGAAATACTTGCTCAGAAACTGTTCTTATACCAAAAAAAAAAAAAAAAATAGCTTTCCCCTTACAATCTAATTGGATCAGCTTGGTATAGGTTTGACAGTCCCTAAGAGTTCGTTCAACTTTTACCACGTTAACCAAATAGAGGATTTGTTTTTCTCAACTGACATTAAGGTGAGACTTCACAGTCCTGAAAAAAGCCATGGTCTTCCTTCCTCTTAGGCATCCTTAGCATGTGGTTTTTCATCCTCTGATTTGTTACCTTGTGGTCTCAAAATAGCTGCCTCTGCTCCAGCATTCTGGGAATATTCCAGGCAGAAGGACAGGAAGTGCAAACGGCAAAAGGCATATTGCAGCTGAATCAGCTCTCTCTCCAAGAGATTTCCTGATTGCCTGGAGATTATGACCTGTCTTATGGGTCATCACTGTGAGAAATGCCACCCTTCCTGGTGAGGAGTCTGGAACTCTTGTGTTTTTAGCTGAGCCCATTCCACTCCCAATAGAGCTGGGGTTCTGTTCTGAAGGCAAATGAGGTTGCTTTCCCAGGATCCATTCTCCCTCAGCATATACTTTCGGTAGTTCTGGTAAAATTCTAAAGCATTCGACATGCTCATTTAGTCTAAGTTGGTTTATCTTCCTGAAGAGGGAAAAATTTTTCATTTTATATCTAGATGTATTGGGGGAAAAAGTATCCTACTTTTGCAATAGAATGTTACTTGGCCAGCAATGGGTTTGTAATTACACTGTAGTCAAATGCATGCAAAGAGAAAGCTTCAGAGAAAACTTTCTGAATGAAAAAAGAAAATAATTCCTCCTGCCGTTTCACCCCATATTCACCCCCAACATAAGGTTGCCCGAAGTAGTTTCTTTCTGAAAAGATTCAGGCTATAGAAGAATAAATGGACACCGAATTGAAATTTCTGCATTTATTAAGTAAAATGGTGTCACTAATTTAGAAAAGAGACTTCGACTTTGTATTTTTTTTTCAGTTCTGCCTGTTGTCTTGCTTGAATTAGCCAGACTGAAAAACCCATGGCTCCTCCTGCTGGGCCGTGGAAGGGACGTTCCAATTAGGTCACAAGTATGATTCTCTGAACCAGACGCTGTTCTTTATATGGGGACGAGGAATAATACTGACATCTTTAAAAGGACCTGGAACAATATGGCCTGTCAAACCAAAAATTTCACTTGAAACTTGTAGAAAATTCCTGGGCAGTTTGAATTAGAAACTCTCTGATTTTAGGGAGGAAATGATGGCATTCTTTTGTTTTTTAATTTTTTTTCTAATGTCTATTTATTTTGAGGGAGAGAGAGACAGAGTGCAAGTAGGGGAGGGGCAGAGCGAGAAGGGGACACAGAATCTGAAGCAGGCTCCAGGCTCTGAACTGTCAGCACAGCCCCCGACACAGGGTTCAAACTCACGAACCGCGAGATCATGACCTGAGCCAGAGTCAGACGCTTAACGGACTGAGCCACCCAGGCGCCCCAAATGATGGCATTCTTAGTTTCTATTAAATTCAAATTTTATATGAGGGATAGCTGACTTCTGAACCCAAGTTGCTACCACCTTGAAATAACCTATTCAGAAAAAAATGGAGTATTGCTTTAGCCTCCACTATACTGAAAAGTCACATGGAACATGGCGTTCATTTCACTCTAACAGGAGTGAATAGAGGAAACTCTTTGCAGAAAAGCAGACTGTATCTAGCCTAACTGAAGACAGCAAATTAAAGTCCATCTACTACCTGGCAGGTATGAATTTCACAAGTCACAAACTCAAGGGAGAGTAAAAGTGCAAATATCTTCATTTTCCTATAAGTTAATTTCGAATGTCCCATTTTTGCCTAATGGTAGAAAATTTAATTATTTCTAGGTCAGCTCAATCGCTTTAGTACTTTTTCAGTTATCTCAGGTTTAGCTTAGTAAAATGTGAGATTTTTGTCTTTGCCCTTCATATTAATTAGACTGCCCCTACCCTCAGCAACAATATACCCCCAAATCTTGGTGGCTTAGCACAATTAGATTATATTTCTTACTCATGAAAAGTTGTGTGTGGTTGTTCCTAGTAGGCAGGTGGCCTGTCATGTGATCATTTATGGATCCTGGATCGTTCTGGATTTTTCTGTCTTGTGGCTCCTCTTGCCTCTAGGTACTTACTCAGAGTCAGCCGTCAGATGGGAGAAGACGTCCTGACAACTATACCTACCTCCTCAGTTCAGAAATGACACACATAACTAGCATTTATTAATTTATTTACTTATTTTAAATATTTATTTAGTTGGGGGGGGGCAGTGAGAGAGAAAGAGAGGGACGCAGAGAGGGAGATAGAATCCAAAGCAGGCTTCAAACTGCCAGTGCAAAGCCCGACATGGGGCTTGAACCCACAGAGAGTGAGATCATGACCTGGAATTTAGGTCCATGATTTTACATTTTAAGCACACTACCCCAAGTTACAGCAGTTCCTCATGCCACGAGAAACATGGCTGGTCTATAGGAACCGTGAAAGGTTTATTTCTGAACTCATTCTGTTCCTATCATCCGGCGAATGCTTGGATGTCACTTGGGTGTTTCAGGCAGGATGGAGGAAGGCAGAGGAAGGATGGGGTTGGGCCTATATCAAAAAGGAAAAATTTTCAGAAATTCTCAGCAAACTTCCTCCTGGGTCTCATTGGCCAGAATTGCTACATGTCCACTCGTAGGAATAAGGGAGGAGACTGGGAAAAATAGCTTTCAAGTAGGGCCAATGGATGTTTCAAACAAAATTGGGGTTCTCCTCATAAGGAAGAAGGGGAAAAGGAGTAACAATGTCCGGCTCAACATTAATAGGCCAACTAATCGGCCTGAGGGAACTAGAAGCTTGTTTACACTTCCCAGAGGGTTTAGTATCAGTGGTGTGTGTGCATGAGAGAGGCATTAGGTTGATTGGTGCTGCGGTGCTAAGGATGAACCCCTAGGCGGTCCAGAGACTGCTTGCATTTAAAATGGTTCTATAGCTTAGTGGCTAATGAACCAGGATGTTTGTAGATTGATCTTTTTGCCTTTCCATATTTTTCAGTCTTGGATTCTCTTCTGAACTCGCTAGGGCATATTCAAAGTAGGTGTTCTATTTAAACTGGGAAGAAGCACCCTTTAAAAAAAGCTTTCTGTTCCCCTTCCCAGCTGCGTCTCCTCATTCGAGACACACACACACACACACACACACACACACACACACACTCCAGAATTTCTAAGTTTTTGAGTGAAAAAGAGAATCATCTAGGTCAGAGTGTGTGTGTAGATGGGAGGATGAGAAAAGACAGGTGCCTGGAAGGAAGGGAGAGCCAAGTGTTCAATAGTTGCCCTTTTTGGAGTTTTCTTTCTTCCAAGTTGGTTTCCCCCACGTGGAGTCTAAGAGTGTGTAAGCCTTGGTTCATTATCCAATGCATTAGATCATCTTTAATACAGCCCTAAAGGGCTGGCACGGCTGCTCTGTCTTCTCTTTCCCAGGACCCTCACATTCTAGTTCTCATCAGTCTCCACATAGTAAAGCCATACTCAGGAATTCCCTTCTAGATCTATGAACGATTCTCAGACCAGTTCAAAAGAAACAATTTACTTCCCCACCCACTTATTTTGGCCAGTGTTCCAGTCTCACTGAGTTGCTTGCAGATATGAGCAACCTTTACACGAACTCATGCCTCTGTGAATTCACAGACTCTGTTCTCTCCACTGGGGTAAGTCATCTCTGCTCACCCCGACGACCCCTGAATTTGCCATCCTCACTCCTTCCCTGTCATCAGTGAAACTTGTTAGGTTTAAGGACCAGTTTTTGTTTTTTTTTTTTAATAGCACTTCCTGATCCTTTCACCCCCACTCAAATGGGAATTATTTTTGTTTGGCGAGATGTTACCATGACTCAGAAAGCCCTGGTGTGTTTATACCACACTTTATTAAACATACTTGTTTTCATACCATCTTCCTCAAATAGCTGGTTAACAATTTAAACACCAAGACCGTGTTTTATTCATCTTTGAATTTCTCATACCTAAAATGGAGCCTGCTTGGGACACAGTATGCATTCAATAACTATTCCTGGCAATAAAAAAATTGAGATTATTATTGAAGATGAACCAGTTTACTTTAAGAAAGCCAAGCATACACAAATATGGATTTATCAAACACTAGGAATAATAATATATCTTATAAAAAGATGCTTAATTTCTTAAGAGATCACCAAACTTCATTGAAAATGTCACCTAATAGTTGTCTTTACATTTGGTTTTTCCACAAAAATCCTATTTCATTTTTTCTTTAAACTTATTTATTTTTGAGAGTGAGTGAGCATGAGTGGAGGAAAGGCAGAGAGATAGAAGACAGAGAATCCCAGGCAGGCTCTGTACTGTCAGGGCAGAGCCCGACATGGGGCTTGAACTCACTAACTGCAAGACCATGACCTGAGCGGAAATCAAAAGTTGGTTACTTAACGGACGGAGCCACCCAGGTGCTCCCCAAAGTCTATTTCTTTTATTTTTAAGGTTTTTAAAAATTTTTTATTATTTATTTTGAGAGACAGAGAGAGAAGCAGAGAGAAAGGGAGAGAAAGAATCCTAAGCAGATTCTGCACTCAGCTCAGAGCCCGACCCGGGGCTCTATCTCAAAACCATGAGATCATGACCTGAGCTGAAATCAAGAGTCAGATGCCTAACTGACTGAGCTAACCAGGCGCCCCCCAAAAATCCATTTCCTAAGATAAGCAATATCTGTACTTCAAAAATCCAATCGAGGCAATGGCTTGATTTAAAACAACAACAACAACAACAACAATAACCTGGTTATTGTAGCACTTCTACTTTTTTCTACGTATTTTATTACATCCAACTTTTGGATATAAAAAATACTTCCTTTGAGAAGCTAGACATTGGTAGTCTATTCCAAAAAATTATAGAAATGTTATCTGTTATTAACAGAGCATAAATTTAATATTTTTGCCCTACATTATATGTTTTAGTTACCCCAAGCACTCACAGTTGGTTTATCATTTTATTCTTATAATATGCTTTGTGATAGGTGTTAGATTTCACCACCTCATCCTACCTCTCCTTTTATTAAAAAAAGACAAGAGAAAAAGTGCCCACGACTGTTTCCAGATCTCACAGTTAGTTTGCTGACCCTTCTCTTCTAATTAATTAATTTACTTTTGGAATTTATGTTTTCTCGGTGTCGGCCTCGGTTCTGCTCAATGCGCTTGGCAAAATCTGTCATGGATCAGCAAACCAAGCAGTCAACCATCATGCTTGTGTGCCACCCTTTATTGCTTCTGCAAAGCCCTCAGGCAATTTTAGTCAGAATTCCAAATTATGCTATTGTATTTGGAGCCCAGCTTTAGAAACCCTGTCTTCAAGTAGCAAGTGTTGGCTCCCTCTTACATTTTGATGTGAAAATCTGATACACGGAGCTCTAAACCGGTAGAGCTCCCTCTGCTTAAGGCCAGAGTTTCCCTGAAGATAGAGGATTAAGATGTGGATGCTGAACTCGGTACCCAGACCCATTTGTTCCTTTCGACTCATCTCTTTTCAACCCTCAACTTTTCCAGTTGGAGAACGACTTGTAAAAATTAGATGACTTGCCTGAGCCCACATAACCTGACTGTCTCTACGGCTTGGTCAACACTCAGGTTTTCTTGACTAGGGTCACATTAAGTGAGGAATCAAATATCGAAGTGAATAATAAACAGCCCGGTTTTGTTTTTGTAGATACAGCTGGATGATAAAAAATTCAAAGTGTATCCCATTTAGCAAAACCTCTAAACATGTTCTGCACAGTGACTTTATATATGCTGAGTCATCTTTTTTGCCATTTTATAAATGAAGAAGTTGATGAGAATGTTGGACTGATGACAGATAAACCTGGATCATAATTTACATTTGTATGATCGTGCTTGATACTTTACAAAGCACATGCACGTATTTGATCCCCTAGAGACCTGGACTTCACCGGATCCACGTGAGGTCTGCAGGGCCACCACGGACCTGACCTGGGCCTCTGCTGAGATGAGCCCAGGATGCATCCTGAGTCCTGAAGCCCTGCATGCACTGCTCTGTGTGGCCCTTCCCACCATAGGAACCTCCTAGCCAACGGGAGGGCCGCATGGGCGTGAGGTGAAAAGTGCGAGGGAAGGATGTCCAGTCCTAACCCCACGCCTGGCACAGAGAATCTCTATTGCCATTCATGCCTCATTGTGGGCTTTTGGAAGAGAAGCTCAGGATTTCAGAGAGGGGCTCAGACTTGTGAAATCCAGTGATGAATAGATCTTCAGAAATGACAAGCTCTGTTATTACTTTGAGTAACAATTAGTCCCCAAATGATTTTTATTTTGGGGAAGAGAATCTCAGAAGTGATTAGTCAACTAGTTGCACAGCTGCAAATGTCTTCAGATTGGAAAACATTGCCCTCTTTGCAGAGGACAGGCAACAAGGCTCCAAATGCAAGCACATTTTGCATGTACAAAAAAAACCCTACTCCGTCAGCAAGCTTAATTAGGTAGAAAAAGTTTGCGTCTAATTCCATTACAAATCAACCAATCATAGGATTGGGAGGTTGGAAGAAACCCCAGTTTTGCTACTGCCCCACATGGCTAGCTTGGCAAATACAGAAGGCAGATAAATAAAATTTTATTTTGATCGGTGCTCTAAAAGAAAAAAATATTTCTATTCTGATACACTATGTATCTCTACTAACATGAGACATCTTCAAAAATGTAATATATCAATAGTTTGATAGTTAATCTTTGAGCCCTAATGAATTATTAGTCTTTAATAAATAACATTTAACACACATCAATGAATATTAAAAACACATACTCTCTGTAATCCTGGTTCCCTAGCATCCAGGGCAAATTTTGTAGGGAAAAAATGGCAATTATAATGCCTCTCTCATACGACTATTATAAATTTCAGTGGCAAAATACTTGTTAGTCATTGAGCCTGTGTTGAGTTAATAAAGTTCACTTCTTTCTTGTTTCCCTCACACTAAGATGGGAATTTTGATCCCCGGTCAGCCAGAAGAAGACTATTTTTAGCCGCTAACCCTTCAGATTAAACTAAATTCTTTTTTTTAAGTTCTTTTTTTTTAAATTTTTTAACGTTTATTTATTTTTGAGACATAGAGACAGAGCGAGAGCAGAGAGAGGGCAGAGAGAGAGGGAGACGCAGAATCCGAAGCAGGTTCCAGGCTCTGAGCTTTCAGCACAGAGCCCGACGCGGGACTCAAACTCACAGACCTCAAGATCATGACCTGATCCGAAGTCGGCCTCTTAACCAACTGAGCTACCCAGGCGCCCCTTAAAGTTCATTTTTATTCTCACTTCTCTGTAACAGGAAAGGTGGGGCTGGGAGGGTTCTTTCTCCATAGAGAAAAGTTGCGTTCAGTACGTGTGCCAGCCAATGATCCTCTGATGATTGAATTTTTAAAGTATTCTTGCTTCTGATGTACTTAGCCATTTGCTGTATTCATTCCAGCTATTAGCAAGGAATACTTATTGACTCCCTCCCCACACCTATCCTCTAGGACATACAACTAAATCCTTTTGGAAAGTTTATGGTTTGGGGAATATATGATGATATTATACTGTGTGATCAGTGTCGAGTGCTGGAAATTTGAAGCACTTTGGAATGCAGAGGAGGACAAGATCACTTCCTCTGGGACTGTAAGATACTTTCTTAGGGAAAATGGGATTTGGATAGATAAGTGGAGGGTGTGGATTTTACAGAGAAGAGTATGGGGAGGGTGGAGTGGTTAATCCTTCTTGAAAGAAAAAGGGAAAGACAGGAATATTCCAGAAAATAGGAATAGGCCAGTTTATCTAGAGCCCGGGGGATTGTGCATTATCATGATTAATCACAGGAACAGTTGCCAAGCTTTCATTATAAAAATATTCTCCAGGAGAATTCATCAAGTTCTATTGCCTATTAATTTCTGTTGATGCATTTTATTTAGCAGCTTCAATGACAGAAGACACTTTTTTTTAAAAAAAAGAAATGAATATAAGAAGATGAAACTCATTAGATAAATGACTTATGTGTGATATTTTAAAACTAAGCAATGTCATTGCCCCAAGAAAGTTATGAGTCTTTAGTTTTAGTATGTTTGCAGCGTCCTTGAAATTTCTAAATTTATGACTTAATATTTTTATTTAGTACATATCAGTTGACAGTGTTTTATCATCTTAAACTTATTATTTATCAAGAAATTATGAAAGAAGGCAATGTAGTGCTGTGGCACGTGTTTTAATTTGGAACCTTAAGAAATTTGGTTTATAGACTTACTTATACCATTAAAATTCTCTTTTCTTGTATGACCTTGAATATATTTCCCATCTGTAAATCTCTGTAATCATGTACAAAATAACTGAGACTAAATTTAAATGCATTTTAATCCCTTCAAGTGTCTCTCTCTCTCTCTCTCTCTCTCTCTCTCTCTCTCTCTCACACACACACACACACACACACATATTTTAAAACCTCAATACTCTTTTAATTTTATGTTTTTAAAAAACCACATTCATGACAATAGTATCTGCATAGTTCTACTGTTTTTTTCTTAGGTAGCAAAAGAATTTTTCAAGGGCTACATAGCAGCTTTTAGCCCAGCTAAATCTTACTGTCAAAATCAACATCCTAAAGAAGCTTAATGAGATAAAGGATAGTTTTAAAAGATCCTTCTGCTCCTGGTTGGTGAGGCTTGCAAGGAAGTCTGAAACACATGTAATTTAATATTCATTATAGCACTTCATGAACCTCTGAAGTTCCAAAGTGTATCTATGCATACACTTGACCTAAGTGACTTCTTTTAAAATGTTTATTTATTTTTGAGAGAGAGAGAGAAAGAGAGAGAGAGAGACAGACAGAGAAAGATCAGGAGAGGGACAGAGAGAGAGGAAGACACAGAATCTGTAGCAGGCTCCAGGCTCTGAGCTGTCAGCACTCAAGAGCCATGAGATCATGACCTGAGCCAAAGCTGGCTGCTTAACCACTGAGCCACCCAGGCATCCCTAACCTTAATGACTTTTTATGTAAGTTAAGAATATATTCAAACCTCACCACTGAAACTGTGAGGGATGCCACCCTTATGAAGAGTGGAAGGTGGACAATATTCCATCTTGAGAATATATCCACAGGAGGCCCACAGCGAATGAGTGGTTGCCCCACTTATGAGTATAGCTAAGAGGTCCTTCTAGTAAAGTAACTCTCTTTCTCAGTTTTCCAGCAAGAACACTGAGCTCCTTCTCTTTGAGCCTGTGTGTGTTAGAGAGGACACTTGCCTGTATCAACAAGCACAGACCATTGATTGAACATCGCTGGGGCCTCTCTACCAAGAGAAGCCATGCAGGGTTATCAGAACCCCCGCCAGAAAGCCCATGACAGGATTCTGCATCGTTGTAGTTTCTTACAGCCCTGAGAAAACCTTTCAGATATTTTCATAAGCCTGGGTCCTATATGGGCATGTAATTCTAGCTACACATAAATAAATAACATCAGTGCTAATAGTACATATACTTTGAGTTGTGAGGTAATTTTGTCCTAAATGCCTATTGCTATACATTTTTAATTCCCTTCAGAATAAATAGAAGCTTTTCTTTACAAAGTGGTTAATGAAAGATTAAGCCCTTTTCTTCTGGTTTTCTGTTTGAAGAAAACAAATATGTATATCTTCTTTAAAGTTTGAGAACATAGGAGACCCTCTCTATTCCCCAAAGCAGATTTGAATTTTCTAGCCTCACTTTTTAATATTTAAAATTTTTAAATATTTATTTATGTTTGAGAGAGAGACAGAGTGGGAGTGGGAGAGGGGCAGAGAGAGAGGGAGACACAGAATCTGAAGCAGGCTCCAGGCTCTGAGCTGTCAGCACAGGGCCCGACATGGGGCTCAAACTCACGAACCACAAGATCATGACTTGAGCCTAAGTCAGACACTTAACTGACCGAGCCACACAGGAGCCTCTACTTTTTAATATTTAAAGGTTAGTATATTATATGAACCAAACAAAACTAGGATTTTTAAAAACTATGATTCCCAGTAAACCTGTATTACCTGATAATTTGAAGTTTGCCATGGTATAGTGTAAAAATTGCAGTAGGGGCATCTGGGTGTCTCAGTCGGTTGAGTGTCCGACTCTTGATTTCAGCTCAGGTCATGATCTCAGGGTCATGAGATGGAGCCCTGCATTGGTGTCCTTGCTGAACATGGAGCCCGCTTAAGATTCTTTCTCCCTATCTCTCTCTCTCTCTCTCTCTCTCTCAAGAAAAAAAAGTGTTAGTAAAACACAGGAAGACCTGGATTGAGACTCTGGTCCTATTAGTTAATAGTATGGTGACTTCTGGAAGTTGCTTACATTTTCTGAGCCTTCGCTCCCATCTATTAAATTGGGATGATAATCTAAAACCATAGGGCTGTAAGGTAAGATAATGAGATAATGTGTTTGGCACATAAAAGGTGTTCAAAAAATGCTCTTCTTCTCCACTGTCCTCCTTAATCACGTTGAAAGTACAGGGCAGGAATTTAATGAATGCTTCACTGAAAAAGGAAAATCAAGAACTCATGATTTTATTTCAGGCCTTCTGTTTTCCTCACTTGATACATTTACCCGAGTTATCTTGATCTACTTGTTGGCCACACTTACCACCTCTATGCTGTTGGCCTCCATATTTCTATTTCTCATCCAAATCACTTTCCTGCACTCCAGGCCATTATATCTATATGCCTTTTAATACATGCCTCTGTTAAACTCACTTTGAAGTCTACATTTCCAAAATTGAGTTTAGTATTTCCCTCTTACCATTAAAAAATACAACAGCAATCAAACAATTGACTTTTCTTGCTCTGTTTCCTATCACGAATGCCCAAGCTTGAAATTTGGGTTACAGTTTGGACTCTTCCCTAACTTCTCCACACCCAGTCATTAGGTCCCACCCCCTTCCACTTCCAGAATATCTTTCAGATCCATCCACAACTCTTCACTCTTACCAGTATTACCCTGCTTCAGACCACCATCATTTATTGCCTGAATTTTTGCAACCAACTTTCAACTGGTCTTTCTGCTTCTAGTCATGCTTCTTTCCAATCCATTGCCCATAATGCCGACAGAAGGACCTTTCTAAATCTACTGCATGTTGTGTCTCTTCCATGCTTAGAACACAGGCTTGTCACCATTCTGACACAGCTTACATGATGTATCCTTAACATGCTTTATTTATAATGGGGTGCACTCTCTAGACCTCCTTGAGGACCCAAGCATTCATTGTAGTGTTACAGCCAACTGCTCTCAGTTATGTTCCTCTTTGGGGCTTCTCTCACCTGAAGAAAGCCTACTTGCACAAAGCTATACCCTTCCCAGGGCAGCCTACTTCCAGTGACAGCTTCACTCATAAGTATGAAAGTCCATCCCCTGATCCCAGTCAGAGAAACTCTGAGGATCCATCCCAATTTAAGAACTCCCTGTGGGATTGGCTGAAGACTGTGTTGTTGATTGTATTACAGCCCAACTTCTTCCCTGAGTACAGAGATAGAAGTTGAGCAGTGGACTGCCTTCACTGCTTCGTAGGTGTTGATATTGAAAGTTCTCCTGATAAAATTCCTGCATGAAATCCTGGGCCTCTGAGTCTACTTCCCAAAGAACCCAACCTTTGGCACAAGGTTCTCCCGTGGACTATTTAGCATTTCAGCCTCATACTGTATGACTTCTTCCCTTTGCATTCTATCTTTTATCCAGTCTGACCTAATTTCAGTTCTTCAAATATATAGTACTGTACCTTTAGCATTTGTCTTTCCTCCAGGCTCTCTCTTTCCTCATTCTTTGGATCATTGCTTAGAATGTCACTTTTTTGAGGAGGCTTTTCTGATCCAGATTCTAGTTAAGCGAATTCTCTTTCTGTTCTCCTGGTGGTTCTTTCCTCTTAGCACTTACCATTTCCACATTGTATTATTACAGCCCATGTTCATGTCTAGTCTCTATTATTGATTGGCTATAGGCTCTGTGAGGAAAGGGAATTATGCACCACTGTCTCCTCATTCATTTCACAGTGCTTGGCTTATGGTTGTCTCTCAAAAAATGCTGACTGATTCAAAGAATATGTGAATGAATGAATGTTAGTTAAGATTGGATTTACAATGGTTAAAATTAAGATATTCATGGAAGAGGAATTTACTTTATATGTTTATTCAAGAATGATCAGATGCGTTTTGGAAGAGAATTTTAGTTTTTACCGAATATACCCATGTGTGTGTTAATTGAGACACAGTCATTAGCTAATTAATCATTCAGATGCAGAGATTTAACAAAACCCATAATGCACAGCCCTCCATAGGAGTTGGTCAAAACATATCAATTCCATTTCTGCTAAGAATTTATGTTCAACTATATTAATATTGTTTTTAAAAGTAACTCTCCCAGAAACATCTGACTTGAAATTTTGTTAAAACTTATTCTAACAAAAGAAGTTAGAGGGGAGGGTCAGAGAGAAAGGGAGAGAGAGAATCACAAACGTGAGATCATAATCTGAGCTGAAATCAAGAGTAGGATGCTCAACCAACTGAGCCACACAGGAGCCCCAGGTTATACTACTTTTTTCCTCCTTACCATCTATTCTTTGTCTATTGTTCCCAACAATAAACTGTCTGGGAAATGAAGAACCAAAATCGATCAAATCCTGTTAGGGTGGTTTTATTAATTGATACAAGAAATAAGATAGACCAACAATCATGTTTGAATTAGTAAATTCCTAGCCTTATGCTATCAAAAGGAAAAGAAGGAAGGAAGCTGATATACATGCCAACCATCCTCCCATATTGATCCCCTCAGGTTGGGCAGGCTCTTGGACCTCACAGCAATCAAACTTTGATGAATCAGATGCTTCCCTGGGACTTCCGATACATTTCCAGGTATGAAAGTCACTCCTGTTGGCCTAGGGCAATTCTTTCATGATGAAAGTAGATGGTGAGGAGGGGAAACCTAGGAACTGTTTGACATCAACACTGACAAGAGCTGGGGGATCTTCATGATATCCCAGTAAAGGGAATTTCACCAACATCTATTATGCTATTCCCCTACCTCTGTGTCTATATCTTGAGATAACTACAGCTGATGCATGCTGCTTGCTGTCTTTCTTATTTTGACCTCAAACTTTCGTTTGGTACAGAGTACCAGAATTCCCCCCAATGTCAGAAGTTATCAATAATTGTCTTAGAATTTATAAGTAGTCTATACACTGTTGACAATCTTTTATTTCTAAGTTGAAAACAGAAAATAATAATTCTAGTCAGAAGTTATCATTAATTTACAATGTACGAGTAGTCTCTATACTGTTGACAATCTCTATTTCTAAATTGAAAACATAAAATTATAACTTCTAATCTAGAATTTAATAATAACTTCACTATTATTAAATCTCTCACTGAGGTAGGAGAAAAGAATATTGAAATCTGGTAGGTTCTTACAAAGTATGTTAGTAACAAGAAGTTATTTTCAAAAGTTTTAATGTTATCCTTGTTTTTTAAATACTTGGGGACATTGCAGGTGTCCGTGGGAAATCTGCACATAATTATATGTTTATTCCCAGTGAAATATCAAAGAGATGAACTGGTAGTGGGACTAGAACAGGGCTCTCCAACAGGGAACCTGAGGGAAGCCGTGTCATAGGTCCACCTCTCATGTAAGAACTTTGCTTAGGGTGTGGACTTGTTCACGAAAAGACCTTGACCTTCCAATCTACACATCTGATTGTGAAGGTGTAAGAATTTGCTCTTAACCAACATTCCATAATGTTCATATTTTAGACCCTTGTCAGAAACTATAACATCTAATTCTGTGTTTGGACTCTTACCAAAGTTCAAGAAACTTTGAGCTTATAGAGGGTATTTTGATGACATGCAGTTTGGTCTTCTCAGCAGTTTTTCTAGACCTCATTATTGCATAACAGGAGAGCTTTATTCTGAGACCATATTGTTTTTTTTTTTTTAAATCAACTACAGGAACTAGAAGCACACAATGGTCACATTCTAGAGAGGTCCACTGCAGGTTTCGTTTGATCATGATCCCATCATTTTCACTGAGGTAGAATCCTAAGGGGCTGTGGTTGAAAGCACTGCAGTGTCTGTTAATAGTCTGACCAAATGGTTGCAGCTTAAAACCAAAGATCATCTAAATATGTATCTTTTGAACAGAAGAGAAGAAAAAAAATCAGTGAAAGTTGGCTTCAAACTCAAGTTTAGAAAGCATTTTAAACAAGATTATGTAAGTCAAACTAAAAATGCATGCAAATCACTACCTAAGTACTGACTATGAAACTTAGCACATTCATTGCTAAATTAGAAAGTAGTTGGACAATCTTTTGCTCTCTGGGGAGTGTGAAAACCTCCAGGCCCTCAGCCAATAGTCTGGGATGCCTGGTTAACTTCAGGCTGCCTGGACACTCACCGTTGTTACTGAAAGCCTGTCACGTGGCTCAGATCTAGCTCTGGCAGGTGAGATCTAGGGAAAAGGGACAACCATGTAGCCAAGTTTGTCCATCTCAAAGGGCTTCTCTACCTTTGCCAAGACAGAGTATCTCCTCATCTTTGGGAGGAAAAGAAAACTGTTTTAAGAATTGCTTATTATGAGAAAAAAGTTAGACTTTTTACAGATTTTTAAGAATATATGTGTCATAGCCATTATCTAAACCATCTAGTTATACAGGAGAAAAATTGAAGTCTACAGACAAATGAAGAGCAATATTTTAATCACGCCAACTTTAAATCCAGGATTTCTGACTTCTAATCCAATGCTCTTCCCTCTACCACGCCTTCCTGCTTAAATACATGAAATAGAGTTCTGCAGAGGAATTATTCATTGAGAGCACTTAACCCATTTCAGGTTACAGAAAAAATGAGTAGAGGAGGGCACCATGGGAAACTGGAGATGGGAAAATAAGAATGGAGATAGGATGCATTCATACTCTCCATTGTTAGCAACTGATTTTGGTTTATTTAGTTTGAGGGTTGGGGAACAGTAGTAACCTTACTGTATGATCTCTCTCAGAATTTGAGTTCTGAAGTTTAACTTGTAACATGAACAAGTCAACTTCCAATGCAAATTAAAACAATTCTATCAAAAAAAAAAAGAATATATGTGTGTATGTGTGTATACATATACATGTATATGCATATACATATACATATTCAAGTTTTTATTTAAATTCCAGTTAGTTAACATACAGTGTGATGTTAGTTTCTGGTGTACAATATAGTGATTTAACAATTCCATATAATACCCGTGATCATCGCTACAAGTGTACTCCTTAATACCTATCATTTATATTTATGTAGCCCATCCTCCCACCTACCACCCCTCTGGTAACCATCAGTGTGTTCCCTAGAGTCAGGAGTCTGTTTCTTGGTTTGCCCCTCTCTCTCTTTGTCCCTATGCTTGCTTGTTATGTTTCTTAAATTCTACATTTAAAACAATTTGGGCTTAGAGATTAAACATTTATCTGAGTTTTGCATAAAATATCCAAGTTGACTCAAAAAGAACACAAGACATCTTTAGATTTTTATCCAGACAAAGCTAAAAGTAAGTTGGCTTCATGGCTCTATTGCGGGACTGATACTCACCTCATATGCTTTTGGCCATACCTGCCATGAAGTCTCTGCTGCTTTGTACCTACTTTGTACATGCTACCTCTGCGTGTTTGGGTGACGGCAGCTACACGCGGACACAGGGTGGTCACAAAACATTGAGGCCACCATAAGGCGTCTCTCTTTGTGTTCCTCACATCTGTTCTCATAGGAAGCCCTGTGTTACAGGGGTGGGCAGGTATTTAGTCTCCATGGGACAAACATTGCCTCTCGCAGCATTCTTATTTTCATTCTAGATCTTGCCATTATCAGAAAATAGCTTGTTCATTTATCTGTTTAGCTTTTTCTCATGCCCCTCTCCCCTCACCGCCCCGCCTCCCTCAGCATACATGCACTAGAATGTGCTGGCAAATGGTGGACAGGAGTTTCTTGCCTGTATTCAGCACCTGGGGCATTCCAGACACAGAATATTTTCTGCACTGTGAATTTTGGCACTAATATTGTATACATGGTTTTTAAAGCTCTTTCATGTTAGAAATGTTATTCTGAAACCTCAAGCAACTTTAACTTGAATCCAGTGAAGGAAAGACAAACAAATGAAGTATTTCTTTGATTACATGCTCTACAAAGATCTAAATAATATTCAGCTACTTATTTTGAAAAGTTGGATAAGGGGATAGGAAGATCCTTAGGAAAAATTAACTGTTCACTCCTTGAAACTCTCATATTTTGGGGGCACTTGGGTGACTCAGTCAGTTAAGCGACTTTGGCTCAGGTCATGATCTCACAGTTTGTCAGTTCGAGCCCTGTGTTGGGGTCTATGCTGACAGCTCAGAGCCTGGAGCCTGCTTCAGATTCTGGGTCTCCTCTCTCTCTGCCCCTCCCCGACTTGTGCTCTGTCCCCCTCTCTCTCTATCAAAAATAAATAAACATTAAAAAAATAAAAATAAAAAAACAGAAAAAAGACCTCTTGTATTTTACCACTTTTACACTTTTATTCTTTTTAAACAGCATGTTACAGTCTTTCTGGAATTTTAAAATACACTCATATCTCCACATTTTTGTGGTTGATATTTTCTTTTTTTTTAAATGTGTATTTATTTCTGAGAGAGAGAGAGAGCAGGAGCAGGGAGGGCAGAGAGAGAGGGAGACACAGAATCTGAAGCATACTCCAGGTTTAGAGCTGTCAGCACAGAGCCCAATGTCGACTCGAACTCACAAATGGTGAGATCGTGACCTGAGCTGAAGTCAGAAATGTAACCAACTGAGCCACCCAGGCACCCTTATGGTTGATGTTTTCCTATGTAGGTCTTCAAATTGAGATGAGCTTAATTTTTCTTTTCTTGGAGGAAAATACTTGAGTTATTTCCCTGCAGAATTTAAGACTGAGATTACCCAAAGCAATTTCGTCTGGTTAATTGCTCCACTGTGATCTAAATCATCTTCCTTCCCCCCGGCTGTTATCAGAAACTTGACATCATCAGATAGTGAACCCAGAGTTACTGACAACTGAAGCCAAATGATGACCTCAGTCTAATCTTGGAATCTTTGCAGGAAACAGACTCTAACTACTGGCTGACAAAGAAGTCAGAGAGATTCCTGCCACCAAAAAGTCCTCCCTGCGGTTAAGAACCACGGGTCAGTAATCCCCATGAGTTCTGAAAGCAAAATCAAGATTTAGTTTCCTCTACACGTTTTTTCTCACCCTGCAATGGACACATTTTTATGTGCTCCAAAGAAGTAATAAGAAACAGAAGCAAGTAATAAGAAATATAAGCAAGTAAATATGTGTGTGTATGGAGTTCATTGCCCTGGGGAAATGGCATAAGAATATGTTTCTTAAAAGAAAGGACTTTATTGTAAAAGACAACCCCACAGAAATTCTTTATAATATGCTCCCTTTATTTTCCTGTGGTAAAAAGGGCTCTACATAGAGTCCGTAAAATTGCCAGCCTCCACGTAAGTTTAATGTCTGCAGATAGAATTAAAAACACTTTAATGTGCCCATCAGTCCAATATCACCACTTCCTGGCCACGTTTCAATTGAGTTTAAGAGCTTCAGTGCCTACCCATAGCAATATCCACGCCAACTGTGATCGTGGAGGCATGTTAAATGTTTCACCAATGTTTCTGTCTGGAGTCTCTGATGCTGTCTTTGCTGTACTTAGCTGTCTGATGCTAAGTACAAGATATTGGATATTATCTGTGTGCATTGGATAAAATATTTAACGTAGCCGTTGCTGGGAAGGTGTAACATTCAGAGGTCTTAACTGCGCTATGTTTTCATTTCTCTTTTAGTTGTACAGTGACTATGACAAGCTTCATTTTGCACTAGACCACATCTCTTAAATTTTCTTCTACTCCATGGCTAGTTGGTAGAAAGGAAAGGGCAGATATAAATCCCTCTCTGTACCTAATCCTTGGAGCTCCATATAAATGAAAACTTGCTTGTCTTTGTGTATAGCCCCTTTGATCCAACAACTAATATAATTTCACACATATTAAATCATCCCCCAGCTGGAGATTAAGAAATATAAATATCAGTTTTAGGAACTGATCTCTAAACATTTAATAATGGATTCAAAGATTTTGCATCAGTTTAGTGGTGCCTTTCTCCACCTGAAGTACCATCTTTGCTACGGAAATGACACTGATGTGTTGTCTTCTTGTTTCTCCTGTTTCTAAAAAACACTGAGCAACTACTTACTGAGGCTTCATTCTTTTCAATGTAGTAAGAAAATAAAATGCTGAATTTTCTGGTCTCTTCTTAATGTTCCAGTTATCGTCTTTTTCTGCCTAGGTATACTATAGTCTTTAGGAGAACACAGTATCTTGCTCAGTTCTGAACAGTACGTGCAACCAAAATTATTCTTTAAACTGTGTTTATACTGAGACTAGTTCTCTTCACTAAAAGGAATCTTATTTTCTCAATAATTTTCTTCTGTTCCTAAGACATGAGAGCCCTCCTGCTGAGAGCAGAATAATTAGACTCTTCTTACAGAGTCTTACTCTGTACTTCTTCTTATTTAAAATAATATAAGCAGTTAAAAGTAACACAAACATGAGAAACACATACTGTTGGTGTTTTAAAAACTGTATACAGTCAATTTGATGTTTATTCTCAGGCTTAAGGTATCATTCTTTTTACAAAGTAAAATTAGTTGGGAAATGTTTTGTGGATTTATAAGTATATCCAGATACTGAATAAAAAAGAAGCATTTCTAAGACCTTTGTGTTTGTTTGGAGATGCCTGAATAATAACGAAGCAGCTTATCTCACCTACTGCCTGTGTTCTCACATATGATTCTGTAGAGGGGCGTCTGTGTGGCTCAGTTGGGTTAAGTGTCTGATTTCAGCTCAGGTCATGATCTTCTGGTTTCTGAGTTCAATCTTCGAATCAGGCTCTGTGCTGACAGCTCAGAGCCTGGAGCCTGCTTCAGATTCTGTGTCTCCCTCTTTCTCTGCCCCTCCCCTGCTCATGCTCTTTCTCTGTCTCTCAAAAATAAACATTAAAAAAATTAAAAAAAATATGATTCTGTACAATCTAGATGCAAGTGAGGAACTAGGGATCCATGTCAGGTGCAGCATTGTTAGATTTAGTTAATTTTCCCTTTCCCCGTCACTGTGAAGCAATTAGCGGTCACACACAAAACTCCCATCAATGTGATCCAGTTAAAATTATTACCAACATGACCTTAAAGGAGTATCCGAGTTGACAGAGGATCTGTCTGGATCCTGAAAGCATCTTCACCTGGCAACCTGCCCGCTCTCTGCATTTAAGACTGACCTGATTTGCTTCCTGCCCAAAAACTCACCTTCATACTCTGGGGCCAAGTTGGCCTCAAGGTTAAAGCCTTAGTATAGTATTCCAATCTAAAGTATTATGTTGTTGTTGTTGTTTTTAATGTTTATTTATTTATTTTGACAGAGAAATAGAGAGTGAGAGCAGAGGAGGGGCAGAGGAGAGGAGAGAGGGAGAGAGAGAGAGTCCCAAGCTGGCTCGGTAAGGTCAGCCCAGAGCACCATGCAGGGTACAATCCCACGAGCCGCTGCGAGATCATGACCTGAGCTGAAATCAAGAATTAGAGGCTCGACCAATCGAGCCACCCAGGTGCCCCAGTATCATATTATGATTTAAATAGTTGCTTTCCCCTAGGCTCCTTCTACCTGCTTCATGTCTAAACACATTTTAGAACTCATTCGCCATAATGAAATTGGATCTATGAAACCTCACCGTTACTTTCACTGGACTATACCAGATTTTCTAGTTATTCTTTATTTGGAAGCCAACTTTCCATTATTCCTTTCTTGGTAAGAGTGCCAGGATTTACTCTGGGCAAATGACCTCTCCTTATTTAGTGCAGTCAAGGAATTTTGCTTCCTGCTGGTCAAGAGGAAAGGCAAATGATTCAGGTAGGGCTGGCTGGATTTCGTCTTCCAAGGCTGAGAACCCTGAGCAGTGGGAACACAAGGGTAGGAAAAGTGACCAGAGCCTGTGTATTTTGGTAGCGGCACTCTGATGGGTGTGCTACCCCGGATCGTCGGAGCTTCATTCGTTGTTCTTATCGCTCTTTCTGAGGCCTCTTCTGCAGCCTTTCCATGAATTTTCAATCACAAACGATCCTCATAATACATTGATTTCTCCTTAAGTTAGCCAGAGTTGATTTTGTTGCTTGCCACCGAAGAATTCTAGCTGAAATACGTTGCTTTTTTGAGTGAAAGTCTGAACAATATCTATATTCCTTATGTGTTTAATCAACAACTATTTCTGAATGGGCACTTTGGGGTAAATTTTGACAGTTTTAGAGATGGTTTCAGTGAGGAGCCTGATACCAGCTTGCATTTTAGGCCTACTTAAAAAGAAGATTAAGTTAATATATTATATTCCTAGTCATGTGTTAAGTATTTGTTTAGGTGCCTAGAAAGAGTATATATCTATGTTTTGATTAAGAAAGATATAAAATTGGGGTACCTGAGTGGCTCAGTTAAGCGTCTGACTCTCATTTCGACTCAGGTCATGATCTTGTGATTTCATGATTCGAGCCCCACATCAGGCTCTGTGCTGACAGTATGGAGTCCACTTGGGATTCTCTCTCTCTCTCCCTCTCTCTCCACCCCTCCCCTACTCATGCCAACTCTGTATCTCTCAAAATAAATAAATAAACTTAAAAAATTAAAAAATAAAAATAAAATCTAAATCACACAGGGTGTGTGGTATTTTAAAGAAAGAGATATAAAATAATTAAACATCCATATTTCCATATGGAAGGAAGTTTTAATTGATAGTATAATAAGATTATATTAACCTATTTATAAACCTACGATGTTTAACCAAAGAAAGTTAAACAAAAATGTGTCTTAAGTAGAAACGAACAAAAACCGCCCACAACAAAATCCACAATACGAAAGATGCCACGAGGCATCATTGCCAAATGAGGGATAAAGCTAACAAAGGCTGCGGAGTCAGAGGAACGTGACATATGCAGGGTTGGAGTGATCTAAGGAAGTTTCATAGAGGGCTGGCAGACATTGGATTCGGCCAAGAAGGATGGGGTGTCTGGTAGGGTAGTGCTGTTAAGTTAGGGATGTCCCCCAACTCGGCAAAACATGCCAAAACCACAAGAGAGAACAGCTGTAGAGGATACATTACACCAACACTCTTGAACTGGCCTCTGGCACATGGACACCTCACTCCTCTTACAACCTCCAATTCAACTCTCACATTTGCTTTCTTCCTCTGTGCTCAGATTATCTGACTTGGGAGCTCTTTTGATCAAATCTCAGAGTTCCTGAGCCTCCCTCTTTATTTGCAGGTTGCAAACTGCCTCCTTCCTCCAATATCGATCTTGGAGTGTTCTCTTGGTAATGCCCTTCTTCCAATTGGCTCCTTTCCTGATATAAAACTGCCCTTCTGAGCAGCACCTCCTGGGTACATGCCAAGCTTCTCTCCTCTAAAGTCTCCAAAGGTTGTACTCAAATAACTCAGAGGGCCTGGAGAGACTGAGGGGAAGAGACTCCAGAGCAGATAGTTTAGGTGAGACAGCATGAAGCCAAGGACAGATGCAGAAAAGTATAGGAGATATTCCGGGGAGCAGGGCTGACTAATTGAGATGACAGGCTTCAGTGGGGGAATAGTGAAGGAGTACAATGCTTAAAGCAGGTGAAGTTGACAAATGATCAGAATAGATTTTGTGCTATAGGTGATAGCACATGATTTTTTAAAAAAGTTTATTTATTTTGAGAAAGAGAGAGAGAGCATGAGCAACGGAAGGGCAGAGAGAGAGGGAGAGAGGAGAGAATCTCAACCAGGCTGAGCACAGAGCCCGACACAGGTCTCCATCCGACGAACCATTAGATCATGACCTGAGCCGAAATCAAGACTCAGCTGGTTCACCGACAAAGCTGGAGACATCATGATATTACAAAACTATTATAATCAAAATAATATGGTATTCATATAAAAACAGACTCATAGACCAGTGGAACAGAATTAAGAGCTCACAATGCATATATGGTAAACTGATACTTGACAATGGAGCTGGGAATATTTAAAGGGAAAAAATGATACTCTTCAATAAATGATGTTGAGCAAACTTGATTTTCACAAGCAAATGAATAAAACTGGACCCCTATCTTACAACACTCACATATCAAAATGAATTAAGGACTTCAACGTAACAAACCATTAAAAAAATTAAAAAGCCCATAAAACTCCAAGAAGAAAACATAGGTGGTAAGCTCCTTGACATAGATCTTGGCAATGATTTTTTTTTCCATATGACATTAAAAGCACAAGCATCAGAAGTGTAAATCAGCAAAAAGGAGTACATCACACTGAAAAAGTTTCTGTACAGCAAAAGAAACAATCAATGAAATGCAAAGACAACCTACGGAATGAAGAAAATACATAAGGAACACATAATTCAAAAACAAAAACAATCTGATTTAAAAATGGGCTTGAGGGGCGCCTGGGTGGCTCAGTCAGTTAAGCGGCCGACTTCGGCTCAGGTCATGATCTCACGGTCTGTGGGTTCGAGCCCCACGTCGGGCTCTGTGCTGATGGCTCAGAATCTGGATCCTGCTTCAGATTCTGTATCTCCCTCTCTCTCTGCCCTTCCCTTGCTCACACTCTGTCTCTATGTCTCTCAAAAATAAAATAAAAATGCTAAAAAAAAGTTAAAAAAAGAATAAAATAAAAAATGGGCTTGAACAGAGAGGAAGGAAGACATAACATAAGAGACTCTCAAAGACTAAGAACAAACTGAAGGGAGAAGGGGGTGTCGGAGGGGGGAGAGTGGGTGATGGGCACAGAGGAGGGCACTTGTTGGGATGAGCACTGGGTGTTGTATGGAAACCAGTTTGACAATAATTTATTCAAAAAAATAAAAAAAATAAAGTGGCAGTTTAAATTAAAAAAAAATGAGCTTGAACAGACATTTCCCCAAAGAAGATCTATAAATGGCCAAAGAAGTATATGAAAAGGTGCTTGACTAGTCACCAGTTATCACTAGTCATCAAGGAAACACAAATCAAAACCACAAGAGAGCAACTCACATGTATTTAAACGGCTATTACCAAAAAAAGAAAAAACAACAAATTCTGACAAGGATGTGGAGATAAGGTATCCCTCATGCACTGTTGGTGGGCATGTAAATTGATCCAGCCACTATGGAAAAGAGCATGGAGATTCCTCAAAAAAATAAAAATAGAACTACCATATGATCCACTGGCATCCAGTGGGATCCAGAAATCCCACTTCTGGGTATTTATCGAAAGGAAATGAAATCACTGTCTCTAAGAGTGCACCCCCATGTTCACTGCAGCCTTATTCACTGTAGCCAAGACATGGAATCAACCTAAGTGCTCATCAGTGGATGAATGGGAAAAGTAAATGTGGCATGCACGCATGCATGTGCACACACACGTATACATACACACACACACTGCAATCTTATTCAGTCATAAAAAGAAGGAAGTCCTGCCATTTGCAACAACATGAGTGGATCCTGCACCTTGAGGGTATTATGTTAAGTGAAATAAGTCAGATATAGAAAGACAAGTACTGTATATTCTCACTTCTACGTGAAATCTGAAAGTAGAGATTACAGATTACAGAAAACAGAGGGACAGTACGATATAGAGATTACAGGGATTACTGAGGGGTGGGGAAATGGGGAGATTTTGGTCAAAGAGTACCAACTTTTAGTTAAAAGTTGAATACTTTCTGGGAATCCAATGTACAGCATGGTGACTATATAGTTAATGGCACCGTATTCTATAGTTGAAAGGTACTTTAAGAGTTTTAATGTTCTTACCATAACAACAACAAAAGGTAATTATTTGAGGTGAAGGATGTATTAACTAATCTTATGTGGTAAAAGTACTCCACAATATATACATGTATCAAATCATCACATTGTACACATTTTTATATGTCAGTTAACAGAGCGGGGGAAAAATCAATACTCGCATACTGCGGTAACTCACATTCCAAAGTTTACTTGCTGAGGGTTTTTTCAGATAGGAATATTTTCTCCAATTTTAATATAGTTTTAAGCATTTTACTGTAAGCTTGGCCTCTGTAGAGGGCAGTATACTATTATTTTTTAGTGATTGAGAACACAGTCGTCAAGAATCTTCAGGAATGTGATCTGAATCAGGTAGGATTTTTTTTTATCCAGTCACTTTATAGTTTTGATTAAAGGTATTCAAGACTTGTTGACTGAGGCAAGGAAAGCACATAAGTGTCTGAAGCGAAGATTAGATATCATTCCTGTTCAGAAGACAGTGTATATCACTTTCTATGTACCAGTTTAATTGGCCCCAAGCAGAGGGCACTTGGCATACAAGCCTTGTCTCACAGGGGAAGCCTGTGTTTGCTCCTCCCTGTACTGGTCCCGCTGTCCTCCACTTCCCACTCGCTGGTGCAGAGACACGAATATGGCCAGGGCAAGTGCTTGGCTGAACTTAATCATGTAACGCTGCTTGTGTCATTTTTAAAATGAATTGAAAAACGTCTCTTTTTACTATTGATAAAAGCAACTTATACTAGTTTTTTAAAAATTTAGACAAAAGATGAAATTCTTAAAAGCACAAGAAATTCAGAAAACACACCCCAAACCCACCACCTAGAGACATTAGTAGACGATTCCACGCATTTTTATGAATTTACATACATATGAACTAATAGTTTTAGGGAATTGAAAAATGGTTACAATAAGTAGAAATATATTTTTGAACACACTCCCTCTCTTTGGGAAATATTTTCAAATACATATATATGCCCTCGTTCTAGTTGTGTTTATAGGAACAATACATGAGTAGATATGGGAAGGGGCCAATGATGGAACTGGTCCCGAGGACCAGAGGAGAATTAACATGTGGAAGCTGGACGGGCTCATGACTTTTTTCTTTGCTGTCACTAAGAAGCCCACGAAATTCAGCTTCATTCCTCTGTCTGCAGTAGTCAAGCACATTAAATAGTGCGGCCTCTATGCATGGCCCCGGAGAGTGGGGACTTCTCCCAGCATCGGTGCACGAAGAGAGAGACAGAAATAAATAGAGATACATAGAGAAAGACAGAGAGTCCAAGAGAGAAAATGAGAGAAAGCTTTGTAAGATGAATCAAATACCGCACTGAGCTGATAGCTGACAATTATAAGAAATAAATGCTCTTAAGTTACTCTATAATGTTATGACTCTATCCAGACCACATGAAAACACAAAAATCAACTTTACCTACAGAAAAAAAAAGACTGGGAAGAAATGCAGCAAAGTGCAAGTATTTTTTATCTCAAAAAGAACACGAATTTATTTCTTTTTGGGTTTCTGTGTGTTTGTTTGTTTTTAATTTCTACAAAGAACACATGTTACTTTTGCAACATGAGGAGTTGATACCAGATTTTGAGGAAATAGTAAATACATGTTTCCATAGTGAATTGTGTTCTTCCAAATACATTAGGCCACACAGACCCCTGTGAAATGACCAGGGTGATTCGTCTAGCCTGGTGAAGTGTGTTGAGGACGCCTACCCGAGCTGGCCGGATTGCAGAGGACTTGTCTGTGATCAACGACTGATAATTGTGCCCTGAGATTTGGTTAAAGGTTGCTCTTAATTTAGTTTATACCGAACCAGAAAAAATGGTGCAAAGATTAAAAACCAGATACAGACACCAGTGAGTGACTGGATGTCACTCCCCAGAGCCCTCATTCCCTTCCGAGGAACACCCAAAGTGAGCTATCTATAAGCAGGAGTAGCAAGTGTCAGTTACGGACATGGGAATCCAGAGCTGAGGGTGGGTTGGCTTTTGTATGTTTGGAGGTAAAGTCACAATTTAAGACTTAGCTACTACCATTTAGGGTATGCCTTGCTTTCTAGATCCATTTCTTACCATCGAATCCGGAATGAGGACTTTTACAATGAAATCGATACAACTTCTATTTGTCTACTTCGAGATCTCACTGACCTGGTTTCCCTCACTGCTCTAACTTGCTTGTTCCATACCTTACTTTTACACTCTGAGTTTTCTTGACCCTTCCGGTCATTTAAGTGGGACCATAACGAAAGCCCTCTTTTAAGTGTAGATCTCAGTACATACTGTGTACACATACTGTGTGTATACTGAGTTAGGATAAAACTAAATCTCCAGAAAGTGAAAAGATCACTTAGAATCTGGTGTAACTATGCCCTACTGTTAGCTATTATTATTGTCACTTATATTAAAGACTGGAATTTTTGTCTGTTTTGTTCATGGCTTTTCCCCCCCAGTACCTACAACAGTACCTAACACAGGAAGCAGTCAATTCATATCTATTCAATACCTATTGGATTTATTCTACAAAACGCTAATTATTTATCATTTCTTTGTATATTTCATATCAGAGAATGTAAGCTTTGAGAGTAAGTTAGTGAAAATACCGTGTCTGTTGGAGATTCAAACGTGGCTCAATGATTATCTTCATATTGGAACATTTGATATCCCATTCCTTCATTCTTTTTAGTTTCTTCACTGTACTTTTGAGGTAATTTTCTGTTCTTTCATTTTATTTTTTGTTAAAATTTTTTTTTGTTTATTTATTTTTGAGACAGAGAGACAGAGCATAAGTGGAGGAGGGGCAGAGAGAAAGGTAGCACAGACTCCGAAGCAGGCTCCAGGCTCTGAGCCGTCAGCACCGAGCCCAGTGCGGGCTGGAACCCAAGGACTGTGAGATCATGACCTGAGCTGAAGTCAGAAGCTTAACCAACCGAGCCACCCAGGCACCCCTGTCCTTTCACTTTAATAAAACCATTTAAAATATCTCAATACTTAAATATTGGAAGAAACTGTTTTTTACTGTCATATTTGTAGCATAAAAGAGGAGCAGATATTTTAAACTTCTAAAAGAAAAGTTACAGAGAAGGCAGTGTGATATTTCTTCCTATAGTTAGTTAGCTAACTGCTTGTATGTGCTTTACCCCAAGAGATGTATTGGTAGACCCAATATGTCTTGGTATGAATAATATCCTTTATTGTGGCCCAGAACATTCTAACAAAAATAAATTTCCATAAATAAATGCAAAGAATAAAAACATAACTTCTATTTAAGTATGTCACTGCCTCCCTATTCCATGAAAAGATTTTATTCTTCTTAATAAAAAGCAAAACAACACGTATAATGACAATAGGTTCAAACTAAATTTCCAAAATACTAACCTAGCTGTATATATTAATATTCAGTTACAGTGAACCAGTGAGTTTTATTTGCTAAGGCTCAGAAAGAAACTGAGATACAGTTTAAAATGGTCTCCTATTTTGGTGTATTTTATGAACTAAAGAATATGGGTAAATTGTGTTACACTTCCCAAAGGAATATCAAATAGACTGAGGACAGGAAGAATAAAACTTTTCTGTGAGATTTATATCCAAACATAACATGGTTTCCTAGTCATATTTTTTCATTCAAATACACATCTTTCCTCTTCACTTTAAAAATTAAAAATTAAACTTAACTTCACTTTTCAATAGTTCTTTTTTTCTTCTAAGCTAAGCCCATAAACCCCAAAAGATCTCAATATACTTATTGAATCCAGATCTACTAATGGCAGTCTTTCTTTCTAAGAGTCATTCCATCTCTAGGAACTAAACTTTGTTCTTGGGTCAGTGCAGCTATCCATAAATTCTCATCATGATTCTAGCATAAATTTCATGAAAATGTCTTCCAAACTAGAATGAAAAGTTAAGTACAGAGCATGAGATACCAAATTCACATGAAGTCTCAGGAATAGGAGGGGGACTCTGAGCACCGCTAGGAGTGAGTGGGGTGGGGTGGGGGGCGGTGGGGAAGAAGTACCAAGAGGGAAGGTGAGGAGCAATGATAAAGGGAACTAGAGACGACAAGACAAATACAGCAGCATCTGCTTTTACGTGGCAGCACTGGAGACACTGGGGTGAATTTAAGCAATAAAGTAAATAAAGTTCTCAAGTAAGAAATTAATGAAGCTTGTGGAACTTTGCTGAATAAAAAGTCATCTTTTTTTTTTTTTTCCTGATGCTTACTAGACTAGTTTAATTATTTGTAGAACATGGAACCTATTGCATTTGGAGCCTGGAAATTCTTTATTTCATTGACCAGAAGATGGAGCCATTATATAAAGAATTTTTAAAACTTGCAGGCCAAAATGGAACCACAATTTCTCTCTTTACTATATTACGATTTTAAACATCTTAGAGAATCTGAGTAGTTGCAGTGTCATTTTGTTTTTAACAATGGAAAATAGGTAACGTGGTTTAACATCAGATAGGCAGAGAAATAATATATGATTAGGTGACTGGCACGTGAATAAGCATATACATGAAAGATTCATAGCCTCTGTCCTCAATAGCTATAAAAATATATACTGTAGAATTATAAGCACCTTGGACCAATGCAGATTTCAACAAGCAGGTAGCATTTGAGCTGTTGTTCTAGCATTCTCATTTGGGATTCTTATACAGCTGATAATCTAGGAGAATATATTTAAACTAGGAGCTGTACTAATTTTTTAAATCCACAAAGCATCTACAAGAACCATTGTCGTCATTCCCATTCATAGTAATTCTTCTCTATAACATTTTAAACTTTTCTAAGCATTTTCCAAATTTTTAATATACTACTCACTCTTAACTAGAACAGAACACAAAAACAAGCAGTGAAATGTCATTTTCAACTAAGAAAGTCACGCAGCAAATAGCAGAGACTGAGTGAGACCCAAAAGTGAGCTTCCTAACTCACAGCTGAGGCACAGTCTACTACTGGATCTTTCAGCTGGCACTCGAACCTCTACTGTTTAACCCACGTATACACAAACTAGGAAATTGAGGGAAGGAGTACCTTTTTGATGGGTCTGTTTTAGGACGGGCACTGAGAAACGCATGAGAGCACCTTGGTGGCTCAGTTGGTCAAGCATCTGACTCTTGATTTTGACTCAAGTCATGATCTTGTAGTTCATAGAGTCAAGTCCCACATCAGGCTTTCCGTTGAAAGCTTGGATCCTGCTTGGGATTCTCTCTCTCCATCTCTCTGTAAATAAATTAACTTAAAAAAAAATACAGCATATACGTATTAAAATCCAGGGCAATTTCCATTGTTTTTCAAGCTTAGCTGAGCATTGGAATCAGCTGGGGAGTTTCTAAAACCTTAATACCCAGGCTGACCACAGACCAATCAAAGCAGAATCTTTAGATGGGACCCAGGCATTGGTTTTCAGGTTCTCAGGTGGTTGCAATGTGCAGTAAAGTTTGAGAACAGTTATCGTGACCAGTGTCTTTCCAGCTGTAATGTGTATTCAAATTACTTGGCCTCTGGAGCAGCCCTACTTCAAGCGTGGTCACTGGACAAAAAAGCCTCAGCATCATCTGGGAAGCTGTTAGAAATGGACATGTGGATCCCACCCTGGGTCTACCAAATCAGAAAATGACCGTGCAGCCCAGCATCTGGAGTGATTCTGAGAATCACAGGCCTATCTTGGGACCAGTCTTCTCTTTTTATCTTGGCACACGGTGATTCCATCTTCCAAAGGGAGGAAACTTTTTCACTGCCTCATCAACAGTTTTATCCTGGGAACTGACCCATTTTTGTTTTTTTCATCAGATTTGCTGAAGAAGTAGACACATCCTGTTTGATACTGAGTCACTTTTTCTTTCAATGCCTGCTCTCCTTGATGTCTAGAATGTTAATGTCTAGAGGGAAGGGGTCAAAAAGAGCTAGGAAAGAAAGTAAGAAGGAGGAGTAGAGAGAGTTTCAAGATTTTGCCGGTGCACTGAACTCTGATTAACCTGCTTTTAGGATTCTCAACCCATCTAATTTTGTACTCGACATATAATTGATGCTAGCAATAAAATTGGCTTCATCTGCAAGACATCCAGGATATTCAGAAAATAGCCATGATCTTAAGAAGCACCTTGACATTTAACCAAAGTCTTGTTGTTGTTGTTGTTGTTGGTGGTGGTGGTGGTGGTGGTGGTGGTGGTAGTGGTGGTGTGTGTGTGTATGTGTGGCTTTTCATGGCTACCACTCCTTGAAACAAATGAAAGATGTGGTCCCCAGAGTCAAAGAGATCTGGATTTGAACTCTGGTTTCACCTCTTTCATGGTGGGCGCCCTCAGGCAAGTTCCCTAAGCTTATTTCCTTATCTCTGACATATGACTAACAAATCAGTTTTATGGGCTGCTCTTAGATAGAAGAGACAGAATATAAAGTACTTGACACTATTCTTGGCACATGGGCTACATCTACGGCCAGCAGTGCCCATCTTCTCCCAAGTCCAGTTTCAGTGATTTCAGGTTGTTTGCTTAAAATTAGCTGCTGTGGGAGTATTTGCACCATGGAAATCGACAAAAGGTACAGAGAAACAAGAACTATTTTCTCCAGGAGAGCCCATTAGTAAACATTTATCAGCACACAACTGATAGGTGTTCCTTTTGTGGTTGTTTATTTCCTGATGGGCTGATTTAGGAGGTAGTTTGCTTTTCTCTTATGAAGCAAACAAAAATAGCCAAACATAGCCCAAATATGCAATATGAATGGAAAGATTCCAGAAAACCCTTCCCTGACATCTTTCTCCCAACATATATCCCCAAGATTTCTCTGTTAAATTCACAGACCCATGGAAAAGGGAACCAAAGTTTTGAGCAAACACTGACCTTTTTGTGATTAGTGCATCAGAGCTTTTCCTTTTCAAGCCAAACTGGCAGAGTTCAGGATCTGAAACAATGTATTTAATGAATCCAGAGTATCTGTTGGATCTCAGGCCTTCTGGGGATGGAGTTAGCTAAAATAAATAAGGTCTTTACCTAATAGTGGTTATGTTTATGAATTGAGAAGAGACAAGTAAACAAGTAGATAAAATAGTAATAGTCTTAGATAGTAGTAAATGAGGAGATGAAAATAAAGCAGTTTAATGTGGTAAAGAATGACTAAGGCCAGTGGGGTTGCTGTAAGTAGACTGATTAGGGAAGGCCTGTGCAAGCTGAGCTGAAGTCTAAGGAGACACAGCTGTTTCCGAATCAGAGGTGCATTCCAGGTGGAGAGGGGCAAGAGCTAAGACCCTGAGGCAGGAGTAGAGTTAGTGGACTGAAGAACAGAAAGAAAATCAGTGGAACTACAGTTTGTGAATTTTAGAAAAGGCTGGTGTGGCTTGGGGTTAGTACAGTTAAAGGGTCAGATCACATTCGGCCCTTTAGAATACAAAGAAGTCTCCCCTTCCTGCTAAAGAATTATGAGAGGAATTGAGGCACTAGAAAGAAGAGCTCGATGGAAATTAGAGTTTCAAAGGATCACTTTGCTCTGTGGAGAAGAGATTGTAGGGAACCAAATGTGGGTCCCAAAGAAGAGTTCAGTAGCTACTGTAAAGGTCTAGGCAAGAGCTCATAGTGGTTAGGGCTGGGGTGAAGGTGGTGGAGATGAGGAGAAATGGGCAGATTTGGGAAGTAGTTTACAGGTTAAACCTATAGTACTTGTAGATGGATCAGATATCTATGTCCATCAGCTAATTTATAGCTTGAGGTAAGTTGTAAAGAGAATGGCTTGTCTATTACAAGAAAGAAACGAAAGAAAGAAAAACCCTTAGACTTGTTGCAAGTTGGAGAAAAGAGGGCCATTCATATTGCATCCTTGACTTCAAGCCATTCTTCCAAGAGAAATGGTTAATCTATTTAGAGTGCACCCAAGTTCTCAGCTCTGTGCTCTCTGTAAAATACAATTACAGTGTGGTAGGAAAATGATGTTGCAATTAGATTACCAAGTGATTACTATCATAAAATGAATTAAAACATTAACCAAATTTACAAATGTAAGTGTCAGTCTTAATGAGTCTCCTCGAATAAATTATTATTTTATTTCCCTAATCCCTTAAAAAATATATTCCTAAGTTTGCTCTGGGAGGCTTTAAAAATGGAGAAAATATTATTTTGAGACCTCAGGGTTCATTAAAATTACCTTCGGTTTTATACTTGTCAGACAAACTTCCAGGAGATTCTGAGACAGGAAATCATTCTGTGTTCATTTAGTGTTCAGCAATTAGATGACTAGACACCCTGAAAAAAAAATTCTGATATAAAATGTCTGCTGGGCAAAATTTAATAAATATCTTTTTGAATACAAGGCAAAGCTTGCAAGAAGTTAAACTTGAAACTTGAAACTCCCAAGGACCAAAAGCAAGGAAACAGCAGGTGACAGAGCAGTAAGATGATACTGCAGCTGAACCACGTGGAGATGGTGGTTGATCTCAGTCATGCAGTCTTGTTGTTGTTCTGTCTTACTTTATTGAGGTCTAATAAATACACGATACAGTGAAATGCTTGTACTTCCATTTGTAAACACCTCCTGGGGTAAGATAGAAAATATTTCTGGTACCCCAGAATTCTCCACTAGGCCTTTTTAAGCCAATAACCCAACAAATGGTTCCACTCTTCTGACTTCTATAATCAGAAAAAAATTTTGCTGTTAATATGATTCATAAATTAATTCGCACAACATGTAATCTTTGGTGTCTAGCTTCTTGGTGAGATTCTCCATGATCTTGCATGTCTCAGTAAATTGCCCTTTCTTGCTGTGCATAGTATTTTGTTGCATACGTATGCCACAATATTTATCCTTTTTTAAAAAATTTTTTAAAGTTTATTTATTTTTGAGAGACATAGAGACAGAGAGTGAGCAGGGGAAGGGCAGAGAGAGAGGGAGATACAGAATCTGAAGTAGGCTCCAGGCTCTGAGCCATCAGCACAGAGCCTGACGTGGGGCTCGAACTCACAGACCGTGAGATCATGACCTGAGCCGAAGTTGGCCGCTTAACCGACTTGAGTCACCGAGGCGCCCCTAATCCTTTCTAATTTTGATAGATTTCCACATTGTTCCTGTTTGTTCCAGGCTGTTTTGAATATAGCATCTCTGAACAATCATATAAATGTCTTTTGATGGTTGTAAACACTCATTTCTGTGTATATACGACTAACATAAAATTTTTGGTCATGGAATATGTTAGTATTGATACTGACAAACATATTTTTAAAGTAATTGTACAAATTTATCTTCTTGATAGAAAGGTATGGAGAATTCCTTTTGCTCCAATACTTGTTATCGTCAGTCTTGTGTTTTTAAATGTAGCCATTCTGAAAGTGGTCTAGTGATATTTAATTGATTTTATTTTTCATTTTTCTAATGAATAGCTTAAAATAAAAGAGTAAGACTGGGGCTACTGGGTAGCTCAGTTGGTGAAGGGTCTGAGTCTTGATCTCAGTTCTTGATCTCAGGGCGTGAAGCTACTTGAAAAAAAAGAAAAGAATAAGTCTGACATTCCAGTATATTGCAAGATAGGATTTTTGTTTGCCATTTTGCTATTATCTATATATCATGTCTTTTTTCTATCTCTCCCCTACTGTTTTCTTTTGTGTCAAATACATATGGTATAGTGTTCTATTTTAATTCTCTTGCCATTTCTTTTTTTATATTTTTTGAGTTATTTTCTTAGTGGTTGCTCTGAGGATTACAATTAATATTTTAACTTATAACAATCCAGTTTGGACCAATGCCAATTTAATTTCAATAGTATAGAAAATATTTGCCCTTAAATATCTCCTTTCCCTTCCCATTCTTTGTGCTATTATGTCATACAAATTACATCCTTACACATTATACGCCCATCAACACAGATTTAAAATTATTGCAAGGGGCGCCTGGGTGTCTCAGTTTGTTAAGCATCCAACTCTTGATTTCAGCTCAGGTCATGATCTCATGGTTAGCAAGACTGAGCCCTGCATCAGGCTCTGCACTGACAGAATGGAGTCTGCTTAGAATTTTCTCTCTCCTCTCTCTCCTCCTCCCCTCTGCTCTCTCACTCTCTCTCAAAAATAAACATTTTAAAAAAGTAAAATTATTGTTTTATGTAGTTATCATTTACATCATATAGGAGAAAAGGGGAAATAACAAATAAAAATACATTCATGCTGGGGCGACTGAGTGTCTCAGTCAGTTGGGCATCTGACTTTGGCTCAGGTCATGATCTCATGGTTTGTGGGTTTGAGCCACATGTCGGGCTCTGTGCTGACAGTTCAGAGCCGGGAACCCGCTTTGGATTCTATGTCTCCCTGTCTCTCTGTCTGCTTGCATTCTGTCTGTCTGTCTCTCTCAAAAATAAAAATCAACATTATAAAGTAATTTAAAAATACATTTATGCTATCTTTTATATTTACTGCTTTGGTTATCTTTATTGGTGCTCTTTCTTCCTGTAAATTTGAGTTACTGTTTAGCGTCCTTTCATTTTTGCCTAAGCCCCGTCTTAAGTATTTCTTGTAGGGCAGATGTGCTCACCACATAGTCTTTCAGTTTTTGTTTATCTGAGGATGTCTTAATCTCTCCATTTTTGAAGGTTAGTTTTTCTGGATATAGAATTCATGGTTTGGTTTTTCTTTAAGTACTTTGAATATGTCATCCCCCTGCCTCTGTCCTCCATGGTTTCTAATAAGAAATCACCTGTTAATCTTAAGGTCAGATTTCCTCCCCACTTTGTCCTTGTTGTCTTATGTTGTGGTGGTGGGGTGCTGCTTGTTTGTTTAGGGGCTTTCCTAGGCGAAGTCAGTAAAGTCTGTGCTTTTTGTCATGTGTGGACACTGAAGTCTCACTCAGTTAACATAGTGATGGTCAGCTAATGATTAGACAGAAATTTCTTTAGACGCTGTGCATAATTATATCTCCCAGACTTTGCTGAGAGCTTCTATTTGCTATTTGGGACATGCAGGCAGTCTACAACTCTACCTTAACTGTCATTTCCTATTTATAGAAAGCCTCAAGGTCAGCCAGAGGTCATCCAGAGGTGAGAACTCCGCACAAGTGCATAGCCCTGCTATGTCCGCAGCCCCGTACATGCAGATGGCTTGTAGATTCCCAGAAATATGCTGGAGTTTTACAAAGTCCATTATGGACATGCCATTCCTTGGCCCTGACTTTTGATTTTTTTGGTAATCTTGTGTACCCCAACTATTACCACTGCCCCAAGCAGCTGCAATATTAGATAATTGCAAGCAACCCCAGGGAAAAGGCTATTTGCGTTAGGCGAACTTTGAGTTAGGTCAAATAAAGGCAGCTTTGCAGGTGCAGCTTTCAGGGACTAGCCAGACAATTTTCTGGAAAGAGGGTTTCGGGAGAGCTCCAAACTTGTTCTGCTCCCTCCACTGGCTTTTGGTTGCTGTTTTTCACTGAGATTATGACACTACTGGTTTTTGAAGCAACTGTAAAGCTTACTGTACTTACTGAGAGTCAGTCATTTCTCTTGAATTAAAGCTCCTTTGGTTAATTTCCAGAATTTTGAATAAGTTGATTTTGACAATTTTGCCAACGTGCCTCTTCTTTAAATGGAGATATAGATTTTCAGAAGTCCCTCCTTTGACATTTCCACTGATGTCCTGAAATCTCAATTTAAAGAACATACACTTCAGAAAAGAGAATATTCAGTTTGATTCCTTAAGTTTTGATTTTTTTAAATATCTACCCTGCTATGTGCAGGAAAGGTGAATTTCATGAGCAGTGGATAATCGTGATATTAATGTTTAACATAGTTCTCATTGACTCCTGCCCTGTGACTTTTATATCTACAATTCTATCAAAAACATTTGTACTCAAAGACTGACATTTTTAGTGTTGTGTGACAACTCTGAAGCAGTTCGTAATGCTGATCATATTCTCTTTCTTAATATTCTGTTGACTCCCCTTAAAACTGTTTCAAGTTTCTACCTGTGTATACTCTTCCTAGTTGACTTAGTGTACCTTTGGATTCAACCACCCCTGGGAAGTGATGACTCCTGGATATTTGTCTCTAACCCTGTTTGAACTTCATTTAACTTCATATTTTTATATTCTTTATTATTCAGATCTTATATTCAATTGCTTTCAGGACTTTTACTTTGACTCATAATACCTCAATTTCCAACACATTCAAAACTGTTACTCAGTTTTTTTTTAAAGTATATTTATTTTGACAGAGAAAGCACGTTGGGGAGAGGCAGAGATAGGGATGGAAGAGAGAATCCCAAGCAGGATCTGCATTGTCAACACACAGCCCGACGTGGGGCCCAAACTCATGAACCATAAGATCATTACCTGAGCTGATACAAGAGACACTTAACCGACTGAGCCGCCCAGGCACTCCTGTTACTCAGTTTTTAATATCCAGCTCTAGGCTGCCCTGGCTAGTTTAAGCTCTTCTTCATCATGTACACATGGTACAATATGAAAAAATAGCAGAGTGCTCTTATCATTGATTCTTCCGGGACACAATAGATGCTCAATATCGTTTTATTGAGTTTATGACTGAATCCTAGTTTGAGAGGTACTACAGACAATGCATAATACATTGCCACCCCTTAAAGTTCCTACCATGTACTTATGTACCTGAGTGTCAGTCTCTTGTAGATGAACTTGAGGCTTGGAAGATATAGTACATTGTTCAAGTTCACAGTCACATTGTTGTGAGTGACAGATCTAAACTCATGGTATTACAGAATATGCTGCTACTGTGTATATAAATGTATATTTACATTTTTCGACAATTCTTAAAGGTATAAGATGGTATTTCACTCTGAAAAAAGAGTTCAGATTTCTTTAAGTGCTTTCAATGTCATGTCTAATTTGCTTTATTGATCTTGTAAAGAGGAAGAGATTAGTTTTGTTGGTTTTAGCTCCCAAGATGACAGAAACAGGGGAGAGAAAAAAGAGTTATCTTACTCTGGGAGGAAATAACTGGACAGGAAGAAGTGACAATACAGAAAACAATGCTGAAGGCTGCCATTTAAGCTGCCAGAATGATTCCTCAGGTTTGTGCAGCGTCGAGGGCATGTCTCTGTACCAGCACTGGCTTCTTTAGAACAAGCTATTCAAGCCCTTTCTAGATCTAGGCATAAGAGTTAAGTGAAGTTTTAACTTTATTTCAAAGAAAAAAAAAAAAAAGACCTGCTTACCTAAAAACCTTTACTTCTTGACTCTAGTCATTCTTCAGAATTCTGATACAGGTTGTGGCTTGGGTCACAAAGTAAAGTAGCTTGCATCTCTTGTTCTCCCTGGCTCCCTCCCAGATCTCTTTCTGCTCATAAACCAACTCTAAGTGGTATTCTGGCTGAGGTTTGTAGGAGGGAGATCCATTTGTCTCTAAAATAAATGGACAATATGTGACTCTTTGGAGATAAACATAACTTTTCTTTTGTTTGCAAGTACCAGGGCCAAGTTAGGTGACTCTAAACTAGTTCTCAATTTTCATTCTGAATTTAGAGTCTAAGTAAGATGGTTATGGTAAGATGAGTATATAAAAGGAAGTCAGTAAGGCAGGAAAATGAAGCGTGAATGAATTCTTTTCCTACTTCTGCTTCTTCCCAATCCTCTCTTATTAGAACTGATTCAACTGAGGGCATCATCTAGAACCAATATATCAAAACGCACCAAGTTGTTCAAAGAGATTACGAGAGAATTCGTTCTTTCCTATTTTATTAAAGGGAGGCAGAATGAGAGTTTGCTATTTAGAAGTTTCATTGTTGTGAGCTTCACCGATGTTTTTAAAGAAAAAAATATATTTTGTGTTTTGATACCTATTTTTCATCTATGACATTTTATTTTAAAGTTGGTCCTTAATTTTCAATGTTGAAAAGAACATCAAGGATAATATCATAGTTTCAAACAGAAGTGCACATATTGATTTTAACTATAAATTTTAGTCTTTGTCTCATTAAATCTTTGGCATGAATGCCAAAGCAAAATGACTACTTTGAATATTTTTTTTAAATCATTCATTTATAGGAGTGAAAAGTAAAATACCTATTAGGAATCAAAATGTAGCTCCTGAGTGATTTTCTCTGGCAAAACAGCTTATAAATCACTGGAATGAATGAGCAAAGTAAGTATTTCTGGAGTTACAAAAATCTGCAGTAAAAGAAAAGGCACAACTTTAAGTCACTATTTAAAATTTTTTTTTAAGTTTACTTATTCATTTATTTTGAAAGAGAGGGAGAGATCGATCAAGCAGGGGGGAGGGGCAGAGAGAAAAGGAGAGAAAGGGAATCCCAAGCAGGCCCTGCACTTTCAGCATGGAGCCCAATGCGGAGCCCGAACTCACAAACCGTGAGATCATGACCTGAGCTGAAACCAAGAACCGGTTGCTTAACTGACTGAGTCACCCAGGTGCCCCTCAACTCACTATTTTTAAGTTAAAAATTATGAAGCTTTGAGAGTGAAACATCCTGATATTGTCTAAGTATCATAAAATAAAATAGTATATAAATAGATTATAGAACATGTAATAACCTAATACATATACATTCACGATTAATAATGTATGATAAAATCATTATAATAGTACTTTCTGATATTTCTAATCATTCATGGGTCATTATTTTTGTCTCCTCCTCAAATAAATCTTCAAGAGGGAAGGGCTTTGTTAACATCTGCAGATTGAACGGGAATGACAGATTGAAGGCGCTCAGTAGATACTGAATAATGAATAACAAACTCATATATGATGTTTAGTTCTCTTTGACCATTAACTAAATTTTGCTAAGTTTGACTTTCTAGAGATTAATCAAGAATCAGAAAAGCTTTGAATTCATGGATTTGTTGCCTTAGGCTGAGATGGAAGTGAAAGTGTCTGCAGGTATAAAACTCCGCAGAAGGGTTCAAAGTAGAAAGGATTTGTGAGACCTTTTGGGGAGGCTGGAAAACTCTTCTTACCTGTATTCAATTTTATCAGGGTCTTTTTCAGACCTCTTCTTTTTTTTTTTTATAATAGTTTATTTTCAAATTGGTTTACATATAACACCCAGTGTTCATCCCAACATGTGCCCTTTTTAATGCCCATCACCCCCTCTCCCCCCTCCCTCATCCCCCTTACCCTCAGTTTTTTTCTTAGTCTTTGAGAGTCTCTTATGTTTTATCTCCCTCCCTCTCTGTGTCTTTTTTTCCTTTCCCCTCTTCCCCTCCCCCTGGTTTTTGCTTAGTCTCACAAAGTCCACCTATTCGTGGAAACATATGGTATCTGTCTTTTTCTGACTGACTTATTTCACTTAACATAATACCCTCCAGTTCCATCCATCTGGCTACACATGGCCAGATTTCATTTTTTCTCATTGCCACGTAGTAGTCCATTGTATATAAGTACCATAACTTCTTTATCCATTCGTCAGTTGATGGGCACTTGGTCTCTTTCCATGATTTGGCTATTGTCGAAAGTGCTGCTATGAACATTGGGGTACACATGCTCCTATGCATCAGCATTCCTGTGTCTCTTGGGTAGATTCCTAGCAGGGCTATTGCTGGATCATAGGGTAGCTCTATTTTCACTTTTTTGAGGAACCTCCACACCATTTTTCAGAGTGGCTGCACCAGTTTGCATTCCCACCAACAGTGTAGGAGGGTGCCTACTTCTCCACATCCTCGCCAGCATCTATAGTTTCCTGATTTGTTCATTTTAGCCACTCTGACTGGTGTGAGGTGGTATCTCAGTGTGGTTTTGATTTGTATTTCCCTGATGATGAGTGACATTGAGCATTGTTTCATGTGTCTGTTGGCCATCTGAATGTCCTCTTTGGAGAAGTGTCTATTCATATCATCTGCCCATTTCTTCACTGGGTTGTTTGTTTTTCGGGTGTGGAGTTTGGTAAGTTCTTTATAGATTTTAGATATTAGTCCTTTATCCGATATGTCATTTGCGATGATCTTTTCCCATTCCGTTGGTTGCCTGTTCGTTTTGTTGGTTGTTTCTTTTGCTGTGCAGAAGCTTTTTATCTTGATGAGGTCCCAATAGTTCATCTTTGCTTTTAATTCTCTTGTCTTTGGAGACGTGTCGAGTAGGAAATTGGTGCGTCTTAGGTCAAAGAGGCTTTTTCCTGTTTTCTCCTCTAGGATTTTGACGTTTCCTGTCTCACATTCAGATCTTTTATCCATTTAGAATTTATTTTTGTGAGTAGTGTAAGAAAGTGGTCTAGTTTCATTCTTTTGCATGTTGCTGTCCAATTCTCCCAGCACCATTTGTTAAAGAGGCTGTCTTTTTTCCATTGGATACATTTTCCTGCTTTGTCAAAGATTAGTTGGCCATATACTTGCGGGTCCATTTCTGAGTTTTCTATTCTATTCCATTGGTCTATGTGTCTGTTTTTGTGCCAATACCATACAGTCTTGATGACCACCGCTTTGTAGTAGAGGTTAAAGTCTGGGATTGTGATGCCTCCCGCCTTGGTTTTATTCCTCAGTATTATTTTGGCTATTCGAGGTCTTTTGTGGTTCCATACAAATTTTAGGATTGTTTGCTCTAGCTTTGAGAAGAATGCTGGTGCAATTTTGATTGGGATTGCATTGAATGTGTAGATTGCTTTGGGTAGTATTGCCATTTTGACGATATTTATTCTTCCAATCCATGAGCATGGGATGTTTTTCCATTTCCTTGTGTCTTCCTCAATTTCCTTCATAAGTTTTTTATAGTTTTCAGTGTAGAGGTCTTTCACCTCTTTGGTTAGGTTTATTCCTAAGTATTTTATGGTTTTTGGTGCAATTGTGAAAGGGATTAGCTTCTTTATTTCTCTTTCTGCTGCTTCATTGTTGGTGTATAGAAATGCCACCGATTTCTGTACATTGATTTTGTATCCTGCAACTTTGCTGAAATCATGAATCAGTTCTAGTAGGCTTTTGGTGGATTCCGTCGGGTTTTCCATGTAAAGTATCATGTCATCTGCAAAAAGTGAAAGTTTGACTTCCTCCTTGCCAATCTTGATGCCTTTTATTTTGTTTTGTTGTCAGACCTCTTCTTTGAACTGCTTTTTTTCCTCCTCAATATATTAAAAACGGTTTTCTTTGGTACTGTTCATTTCAACTTTACTGGGGGTCTAATGTCATTAAAATCAATTCTATTAAAACTCCCAATGGTTATGAAACCTCAGTGTGTTCTGACTGCATTGAAATATTCCCACTGGAACCATTTACTTGTTTGTACAGTATGTAGCCTTTTCAAATTGGCTTGTCTCACTTAGTAATATGGTTTGTCTTTGCTTTTCATTATTCTGACTGGCTCATAAAGACATTCCAAGCTGTTCCTAGTGGAAATTAACTAAATAGATGTTTTGTCTCCTATGAAATAAAACCAAAAATAGGACATACCAACAAATATTACATCTGAAACAGTTCGACTAGGTTTTTATAATTGTTAACAAGACTTAAATCTTTTCCATATATTTTTGTCCACTGTTTTATCTATTCCTTTGTTGCATTTCAATTGTTTCTGAAAAATATTTTATATGAGATTCAAGCTCACATACACGATAAGGACATTACACATACCTCCTAAATCTCTTACAATTGGCTTTTTTCTTAGCTCTGTTGTTAATGCACATATCTGATTACGCTACTCAGAATAACATGTCCGCTCTACTGCTTGTTTAGAGCTATCAATTATTCATGTTTCTCTTTCTGTGTGCATCAAATGCTATTGCAGCAAAGGTCTCTGTTCTAGCCGGTATGGAATTCTTCCCTCCCTTGAGAGAGATGACCATGCACTCTGCAGCTAATTTTGCTTGGATTGTGGAATGGCATTATCTATAGCAAGGAAGAAGTTTGGTCTTTTGTTGGAGGAACTTCATGTGATTGCCACTCAGTTGTGTTAAGATGCACAATGGTGCTGTTCAGGGACCATAATTTTATTTTGCAATGATTATCATAACTGCCAGTACAGAGGTCCCTAGCAATGTTTTATACCTTTTTACATGCCATTATAATAGCATACAAGGTTGAAATAATGGCCTAGCTTGGCAGCCATTATTTTTACTGTGTCTTATTTAAAGACCAAAAGCAGGACCGAGGCTCACGGCTAAAACAAAATAGAGGTTTGGCTTGACGATTTAGCTAACTCTAGGAACTACCTCCTCCAAATGTTTTCCTGGAATAAGCTAAGCTTTTGTAAATATACACGTTTCTTCATGTTAGCATGTTACTTGAATTCACAAATCTCCATTTTGAAATACTTTTGTGTATATGTCACATCACTAAATATTCTTTACACATCAATAAGATGTAAGACTCTTTTGGGTACTACATTTATACAAAGTCATAAAATAGAGAAAATAGTGTCATGAAGAATGCTTTCTGCTCCTATATGATAAGAGAGGTAGCCTGGGTTCTTTTATGTTTAGTGGCAAACTGGTCGCCACACTAACTACAACTACTAATGTAAATTATTGATTGTGTATTGTCGGGCCTTGTTCTAAATGGTTCAGGAGGATTTTCTCATTCTATCCTATAAGTGTATATGAAAGTAGTACAATTATCCTCATTTTATAGATGAGAAAGCTGAGACACATATAGGTTAACTAATGTGTTCGGGAAACTCAGGGAGTCATGGCTTAATTGGGATCCAAATACAGTTCTGGACCTAGAACCCAAGCCCTTAACCATTATGTGTGTTATACCATCTTTCAGTTACACAATTAAGAGTATTCCATGAAAAAGATGCATACAGTCACTGTGTAACTACATGTTTGCGTGTTTTCAATTCTTGTCTAAATTTTTTTCTTCTGCACAAACTCTGTTGTGAATTTTCTTTATCGCCATATTTCTTATCCTGGAAGACTTTGTATGGAGGACATTTGAAACTGTTCATCTTTCCATTAAAAAACAAAAAAAGCTATCAGCTTTGACTTATTTAGGGATGCACTGAACTTGTTTTCCTGAAGGTTATTCTCACATAAACAGAAAACACACGCACACATGACTCTGTTTGTTATTGATTTTTATTTTTACATTCTATTACAATGTGTAAGTCTCAGGTGTAACTACAGTATAATGTATGACAAAATCAAACATTTTGAGCATTCACAGATGTATGAAATTGTTAAAGAATTCTATGTAAACAGCATTATTATACTCATGGCTATTCATTTATTTTCATGAAGCCATTCTTGATTGTTTTCCTCAAGAATATTACATCATAACCACAGATATTTTTAAAAAAGTCTCTATACATAGGTCCTATCCCAGGCCAATTACTTGGCCATTCGAATTTAGCTGGCCCTCTTTTCATTACTTCCAGTGACATTTCTCCAAAATTGCTATTTAAAACTGCTTTATTTACATGTGCATTTTATCTTAAATCTTTTTAATAAAGCTATCAAAAATCTATAAAATCATGCCAAACATTTTGGGTTGAGGTTTTCAACAAGCGGCATCTAGAAACAGCCCACGAGTCATTTCTATCTTTTGCAAACGATGTGACAGTCAAAAAGGCAAAATGAGATTCTCCCACTTTTCTCCAAATTGTATGTATGGATTTGTGTTCAAATCTTTGTTTCCATTTGTGTTTGCTTCCATTTTGTTCTAATTTAAATATCAGAGTGTAACTGCCATTCTATATCGTTAGGTAAAATGAATTCAGTGATTATGTGATTTAAATATTAGTATGACAGTGCCTTCTGGAGGTTGGCATCTCATCAGTACCCAATGGTAGCTTACATGAAAAACAAAGTCTAATTTTACTTTAAGCTTACATAATCCTAAATAAGCTCTTAATTCCAAATATTGTTTTTAATTGATAAAAAGTCACAACTAGACATCCCTGGGAAAACATATATACAAGACCTAACTATGTTATATTAAAAAAAATTATTGTTTAGCATGAAATTGGTTCAGCATGAAATAGGAGAAAAGAGCAAATTTGTAAATTGTTTTTGAAATGCTAAGAAGAAACTATTGCGGAACGAGTGCCAATATTTTTTACTTTACATAAAAATAAGGCGATGTAAAAACATTAATAGTAAATCACACATAAACCTGTCTACCGTATATCTTTTCATAATATATTATATAAATATGCAAAATGCAGTTATATTCATATGGGTTTAAAATAATGAAGGTAGACGAAATTTAAGTCTAAGCGATATTAATTTCTTAATTTAATGCATTAAAAATCTTACAAATGTAATATATTTTTTATGGTTCCCGAATTGTCAAAACCTATTTTGAACTGGCTTAACAGGTGTGCAATGCAATGCTCTATATAATCTAGGAAAACACTGCATGGTATCTTTCACATTAAATAAAAAAGAGGCTCAAATAACCTAAGATGAATAGTTGAATGTAGGTGTAGAATATTTGGCCCTAGATTTAATCTCATATGTACCTTAGGACAAATGTCTAGAAGTGATTGTCTCCCTCATGGATGTTGTAAAATACGTCACAGTTTAAAACATTCAAGATACAAAGTCTGTGGAAATGTCTCTGTTTTTGTCTTTTTCATATCTATGTTCTTGGTCTTTCCCCCTTTCTATCATTTTCTACCCATGCTTCTCATCTCTATAGGCATGTTTAAATCTCCTTTAATTTTTAACTAGCCAGAGCAACAAAAAATCTGTTGCAAATATTTATTATAGAAATATAATTTGTCCTTTCTTAATTTAGAAAAGCAAATGAGTGATATGCATATTTGCTTTGAAAACTCCTACAAAATCTTCTAAATAAAATTACTTCCTACTTATGTAACTCAATTTTCGCCTATGCATAAGTAACTCGATAGAAGAAATATTTCATATTCCTAAAATAAACCCATGAAAAAATGCATCATGGCCATTTCTTTTTAAGCCACTATCAACAGGACTTTTTAAAGCTAGACTGAAAATCTGTGGTAGGAGGACAAGAGCTAAAGCAAAATGAGTATGTGATTGGTGTACTAAGTTCAGGGTACTTTATTGATTGATGTAAAATGTACCTCAGAGTCATAGAATTTTAAGGAAAAGGTGACATTGTCCTCATTTTATAGGTGAAAGAAACAGGTCCAAAAGGATTAATAGCACAAATTAGGAAAGTAAGTTAGTGGTAAGAAAGCAACTTGGCAAAAATCCCTGTTGAATGATCTTTCACTCATATTAATCACAAGTCTGTGTTGAAAGCCTGCCGTATATTATGACTTGAGAGTTTGCCATACATATTAGGATGGTATGCAGGTGTTGCAGTAAATACTTTGCCCAAGTCATTATCTGCTCAAACATGTACCACAGTATCAAATAGGTATCTGTACATCAGGAATCACTTCAGTGAAGGAAAGTATCAACGTTGCTTTGTACTAAAGAATGACTTGACAATACTGCATGAGAAAGCAGAAAATTGTGATCAAACAAGATGAAGAGTTGGGTCATTACTGGTGTTTTTTAGGCAGCACAGTACAGTGTTAGTTTGTATAAATAATAGTGAATAACGCTTTCTTCACTTCCTCCTTTCTTAAGTATCTTCACTTCTTTCTTCTTTTGAGGAATGTGATATGTACTTAAAATAATTTTTCAAGTTGTATGGTTATTGTATGAACAAAGGAGGATATTTTAAAAGGTGGGCTATGAAGCACAATACTCTACAGGTAAGTCTTATCCTGGTTGGTCTACGAGCCAAGATTAATGAAAAGTATTTGTTGAAATGAATAGCCTACATATGTTTATAATCTCATGGCATTTTATAGGCACATGAAAATTGGTTCTGTTGCAGTACAGAATAAATGTAAGCACCTCAAAATATAGTGACCTCTGTACATAGAGAAGAGTCTTGCTCCCTAATATAACGAGATATGTTAATTAAATATTTGTTACTAATGTCCATTCCTTCTGTCAGGGCATTTCATTGGAAAGCCAAGGTAAAATACTTTTATAGATATCCGAATGACAGATGCATGTGTGCGGTTCTATTTGCATGGGAAACACGAATATTTACAATTCTGTGAAAAGATGACAAGGCAGATGTGAACATTTTCCACATGGTCTTCTGATTTATTAAAAGCAAATAAAATTAAATCACCTTTGTTTGCTGTAGTCAATAATCCCTATAGGGTACTCTTACAATTATTACAGAATCATCTACCAGTGCAAACACAGCCATCTGCTAATGCTGCCCACCTATTTTAGGGAATCTGAGCTAGTCACGGCAATGACTTTGAGAATATTTTGATGAAAAGTTTTGGCATAGATGTCCTTAAAAGAGTCTTATTAACACAAATATATCACCTTCACAGGCTGTAAACAATATATCAAAAACAAAGCCCTATTTTTTGCTTTCCTTGCCATCTTTCCCTTTGTCTTCTTTTTCTGTTTTGTCTTTTTCATATTTCTCTTTGTCTGGCTTTGTTACACTATCATATGAAGGTGGAGAGACAGTGGATGGGGTTGCATCTGTTTTTTCTGGACTTGAGTTCTCATTAATGTTATTAAAAACCATATCTTCTTTATTGGGTAAATTATCATCTCGGTCTCCATCTTTTATGTATATACTTGATATATTTTTGACATTTTGCCGTAAGCGGTAACGTCTGTAAGCACGCTGAATGACAGTAGCAGACACATCCTCTTGTTTTCGTTTTAGTGTAGTTGTTATGGGTTCATAGGACACTTTAGAAGGATTTGCTGACATGAACCTTTCCTCCATCTGGGAGCGTAGAGAATCCATCTCTCCGCTCTCACCCAGAACCCGCTTTGTAAAAGCAAATAAGATGTCAAGACAATGGATCCGGTCCCCACTGACCATGGGCAGGTCCATGGCAATGAGCTGGACTTTGTTTGGTTTTGCTATGAGGAGAGGAGGATCCAGGGCAGCTGCAAAGTCAGAGAGTTTGCTATACTCTATAAACTGGGTGGCATCAGGATCAAACTTCTCCCAAACCTCATAGAACATTTCAAAGTCATCCTCACTCAGGGGCTCAGTACTTTCCTCAGTAGCGACACTGAAGTTCTCCAGGATGACAGCGATGTACATGTTCACCACGACTAGAAATGATATGATGATGTAACTGACAAAATAGAATATACCAACAGATGGGCTACCACAGTCTCCTTCAACTGAACTTCCAGGATGAACTTTTTTGGGGTCACAGTCAGGCGGCGCACTGTTGAGAATAGGTGCTAGCAATCCGTCCCAGCCCGCAGAGGTGGTGATTTGGAACAGGCAGATCATGCTGTTGCCAAAGGTCTCAAAGTTGAACATGTCATTAATTCCAGCTTCCTTTTTAACGTAGGCGAAGTTGGACATTCCAAAGATGGCGTAGATGAACATGACCAGGAAGAGCAGGAGGCCGATGTTAAACAAGGCGGGGAGGGACATCATCAGAGCAAAGAGCAGCGTGCGGATCCCCTTGGCTCCTTTGATCAGACGCAAGATGCGACCAATCCTGGCGAGACGGATCACTCGGAACAGGGTAGGGGACACGAAGTATTTTTCTATCAGCTCGGCCAGAAACATGCCTGGTGAGGAGGGAGTGGACAGAAATAGTTAAATTTCCATGCTACAGAAAATCCTGATTTTATCTGCCATCTTATCTCTTATGATTTCAGGACTGTCATTTTATATTGAAAGCAATTTCATAACAATCAAAAGATTGATCAATCCCAAGGGAAAATGGTTGAAATGATCATTGTGATATTTTTTCTCTTTTTACTAAGTTTGTGGACATCGATTTTTTCCCTCCATAATAATTTTTTTAAATGTTTATTTATTTTTGAGAGAGAGAGAGCATGAGCAAGGGGTGGGGGGCAGAGAGAGAGATACACAGAATCCAAAGCAGGCTCCAGGCTCTGAACTGTCAGCACAGAGCCCGATGTGGGGCTCGAACTCACGAACCATGAGATCATGACCTGGGCTGAAGTCAGCCACTTAACCAACTGAGCCATCCAGGCGCCCCCCTCCATAATAATTTTAATTATAGGGGTAATACCTACTCATGTAGAAAATTGAAGCAGTACAGTAAAAAGCTAAAAAGGAAATTTAAGTCACCTGAAATATCACCAATTAAAATTCCCGTTACTATTTTGCTGAGCATCACTCTAGACATTTTTCTATGCAAGGTCACACACACACATGGTCACATGAATGTAGTTATGTTACATAGGCATCTTTTATAATTTATTTTAGTCACTTCATCATATGTCATGGAAATATTTCCATACAAATGACAACAAAGTAATTTCTTCTAGTTTTACAATGTTCTGGCCAAATCAACACATAGTGAAGAATTTTATGTTGTTTTCAATATATTTGGCTGAGATGAATATCCAAGTAGGTATATTTTTTCTAGTTACATGAGCATCATTTGAAAATACATTAATAAAAGTTAGATCAAACAGTATATTTAAACTTTTGTTGTATATCAGCAAACCTATCTCCAGAAAGTTCGAACAACTCTTCACAGTGATATATGAAAGAGCTTGTACTCCACATGCTCAATTAGTATCAGTGTTCTTTATAATTTTTACCAGAAAATCTTTATGATGTTTCAAAACATCTCATAACTTATATGCATTTTTCTTGGGAAAAAATCCACATTTTTTTCTTGTTTATTGGACACTTTGTGTGATTGTTGGCTATTTTCAACTTTCTCTTTTTGGCCATGTTAAGTCCTTTGCCCATTCCCTATTAAGAGATTTACTATTTTCTTATTGATTTAGGAAGACTATTTTTCTATTGAAAGTGCTAATCCTTCATTGTTCTTAAATGTTACATAATTTTTTCCCCTGTATTTTGTCTTTCAATCTTTTTGTTTTGAGGAGAGGTAGTGGGAGTTTTGTCCATAGAATATTTTGATTTTTATGTAGACATAGTTGATATTTTTTTCTTCATAGATTCAAATTTGTGAGATGACATGGGAAGGACTATTCAGGTTCATTGTTATAAATCTATTTCTTCTTGAATCCATTTTATTTTATACTTTAATCTTTGATTCATGTGATCTTTCTACTGAGCACATTATTTATCTTCTATGTATTTGAAGTTAAATTTTGAATTATCTACTTGAATCCATTGAGCTTTTTAAAACACTGTTTTACTTCATCAATGTTATAATAGTCTAAATATCCAGCAATACTTTAATTTTTCTTCCAGATGAATTTTACAATCATTTAGACTTATAGTGCCAATTTATTATCTCCATCATGCAGAAAGACTTATTGATATTCTCACTGGGATAACACTGTATTTATAATTAACTTATTTTAAAAAGGGTCATGATTAGAGTGATAGCCTTCTCATCCAAGTAAAAGAAAAGGTTGTCAATTACTTAAGACCTCTTTTATGTATGTTAGATTTCCTCATAGAAGTCTTATGCATTTCTTATTCAAGTTGTTACTAGATATTTTACTTTATTTTTATTGCCATTGTAAATGAGATTTTTCTTCAGGTATACTTTCTAAAATTTTTGCCCACATATTTGGTTGATTCTCTTTCATTTTCAAAGAATGCCATATGATCTGAAGATTAAGATAATTTGCTCCATGTTCCTCTGTTTTCTTATCTAATTGCATCAGTCAATACTATTAAAAATCGAAGTGACAGAAGAATACTCTTTTCTTCTTCCTAATTTAATGGGAATGCTCCCACTATTTTGCTTGTTATTACCTTGAGATTCCTACCTAAATTGTAATTTGTTTTCTTATATCTTAATTCTTTCTTAATTCTCTTTTTTCAAAAACTGGTTTTGAATGCCTCTTCTAAGTTACATGGTACTCAATAAGGTGGTTTTAGGTCATGTGACCTTCAACCATCCTGGGACTATTGTTTAATCATCTATAAGTTGAATTTGTATTAAATAATCTCTGTAATCTTGTTCTGTCTAAAATTTGTAATTCTAAAAATAAATGCAACCCTAAAATACTGGGCAAAGCATGTATAGATAATGAGAAAACAAAAGGACAGAAAAACAGCTATGGTAATGAAAGAGGAGACAGTATACAATCATATGCTGTGATTTACGGACATGAGTGACATTGGTTGAGAAATTATTGTATTGGCAAGTCTCTGCCAAGTATGAAGCCATCAGAAATGAAAATGGCATTTCTTAAGACCTTAACTTCACTTTGAATTTAGAAAGAATGTTCATGAAGAGTCAGGGATATTATGGTTATTACTGATCATTAATCAAGGGACAGTTCTCATATGTGCTAAAATTGGAGGTGATTTCAGATTCTGCATTGGTCTTGCTACCTACATATAGGTCTTTCTATCTACAACCCTACATGTAGACATAGTTGCTACTTCTGTGAAGGGTAATCTGGGAAATCAAATATCAAGAAATCTTACATGCCTCTAATAAATAGAAAAGTTGTGGCTTTGAGGCCTACAGCATGAACATAAGAATTCTGACACAGAGGTCTTTGTTTTATTTAGTTTTGTTTGTAAGATTTCTCCATTCTTCATTTTACTAACATATTCAAAAGTAAATTTACATTCAAGAATTCAGAACTTTTTCTGAGCTTGTATGAAGTTTGGTTTGATTCAAAATGGTCTTACCTACAATGGAGAGAATCACAACCACAAAATCAAAAATGTTCCATCCTACAGTGAAGTAGTAGTGTCTGAGGGAGATCAGTTTCAGCACACATTCTCCAGTGAAAAGGATAATAAAAACCACATTTATCCAATATAAAACATCAGTCATGTAGTCACTTTGTCCCTCTTTTTCTACCATCATGGTTACCATGTTGAGGCAGATAAGAACCATGATGGTGATATCAAAAACTTGGTTTGTTACTAGGTCAAATATACATCCTTGGAATTTGTTCTGTAAAGAAACAAGAATAATATGGAATGTAGAGTAAATTTTGCAAATATCCATTAATCACCACATTAGTAAAATTTTTTTTGAAGTTATGTCTTCAAAAGTTGTATCAATTATCTTTGGTCATAGGTTCCCGATTTCTACCAGAGATATTATTTATGAGTTAAGTCAAAATCAGAGTGCATGAAAACTTTTTGTGGTTATTGTTGACTTTCAGCATATACCAGACAAACCAGACTTTAGTTGGTCATGTATACTAACATTTGCTTTTAAGCTCATCCACCGTAGTGTGTTAAATATGAATTGTCTCAGTCACTGGCAATTTTTTACTAAAACATATCAGCTCTACTACCTGGAGTATTTCAAGTTAATAAAATAACATGTCTCTAAATTTCTACTTTGCCATATTACTGTAACTAATATGTTGCGTTGTCTTGTACTTATATAACTGCCGTAGTATCAGAGACTTCTAGTTTCCTATCTCTTTCATGTATGGAATATATATTTCCATACATATTCATACTTACATATCACCTTTCTTGTCAGTCTCACTGTTACTTTCTAGGAGACACAGCTTATTCAAAATCCTTTTAGGAAAGGCTTTAAAGGAAAGTTTTAAAGCATTTTACCAAGATCAAGTAGGGCATGCAAAAAATCAAATACCAGGGCTTCAAATCTATAGATTGTGATTCAATAGGTCTGGCTGAGACCTGGCAATGTCCATTTAAAAAGTTCTGGGTGACCCTCATGTTGCCAGCTGGGTACTAGGCTGGCTTTGTCTTCAGCCATGACTCTTTGGCAAGGCGTGTTATGTTGAATACAAATTTAAATGCATATAATGCATTAACATTTTTTTTCCTCTAGTTGTTAAAGGAATACAAACTATCTTTGACTGCTTAGACTCACTCCATCTGAGCCCATTCGGGTCTTTGACTTCACAATAGGAAAAAGTTTAGACTCATGACCGATCCAACTGCTTCTTTTCTTATTTGTTGCAATATCAAAACTCTTCATGTTAGTTTTACCCTACTGATAGACAGCATCACTACATCATAAAGTCATCACTTAAATAAATAAGTTTTAATCAAAATTACATTTTATTTGTATTCTCTACAGGCCACTGTACTAGTAGAAAGCTGTGCAGCTAATACAAAAGTAAAACCATATATAATTATTTTTCATTTTTATAGGAATATTAAGAACACTGATGATGTTCAAAATACCTATATTCAGTTTTATAATGCCTTATGTTCAAATATTAGCATTCATGTTTAAGAAATAGTTGTACATTAAAGATGATTAAAATAATTTGAAAATTTATACGCTAAAGATATATATGTAAAAATATACAGTTGCTCATTGAACAATAGTTTTGAACTACATGGGTCCACTAATCAAGGATTTTTAAAGATAAATACAGTGCAGTACTGTAAATATATTTTTTCTTCTTTATCATTCTCTTAAAACACATTTTTTTCTCTAGTTTACATTATATAATACAGTATATAATACATATAACTTGTACTATATATGTTCATCAACCATTTAGTTTATCAGTAAGATTTTTGGTCAACAGTAGGCTATTAGTAGTTAAGATTTTGAGGAGTCAAAAGTTGATATGCAGATTTTGACTGTGTGGAAGGTTGGTGCCTCTAGCCCCTGTGTTGTTTTAGGAAAAACTGGTTTTTATTTTTATTTTTTTACCCCTGGTCGAGGTATCGGCTTTTGTGGTTTCTTAGATCCCAGCTTTTTCATCGCATTATAATATTTCTTCTGTTCTTCTGTCATAAAGATGTCTTGACCTCCAAGGTAAAGAAATAAAAAAATAAATCTAGTTAAAACCAGAATTATGGTCTGAATCTTTCCTCGGATCATTTATACAGGTTAAAAACGTATTAATATAGAATTAAAATGCATTTTATTATGTGCCGCATAGCTATAAATAAAACCCATCTTAAAGAATTACTTAGATGTAGGCACGTTACTCTCCATAAGTAATGTAATGTGCATATATAAAATATATGTATTATATATAATAATTATTGCCTATTTTTTTTGGTGCGGTAACCTGTGTCATTTTAAACTATGTGCTGGTAAATTTCATTTTATCTGCTACTTATCTCAGGCATTTTATTAGTGGATTACAAATATATTAGGAAGACTTATAAAAATAATACTGAATATCTTTTTTGATGATTTGGCTAATATTTGGGATTCTAATGAAAAGTAGGGGCCAAAACCATAGTAAAAATAGTGTTGGATTATTTATATTCATTTATAAATGTCATATTCCTTTAGCACAGAAAAATAATATACAGTAGGGCCCTCTTATCTGTTGTTCTGCTGCCCATGGTTTCTGTTACCCATGGTCGACTGTGGTCTAGAAGCAAGTGATCCTGCTGGCATAGGTCAGAAGGTCAACAGTAACCCAAGGCTACATCACAATGTCTACAGATACTCACCTCACTTCATCTCATCACACAGACATTTGATCATCTCACACCATGACAAGAAGGGTGAGCATAGTACAGTAAGATATTTTGAGAGGGAGAGACCATATTCACAAAACTTGTATCATGGCATATTGTTCTATTTTATTATTATTGTTGTTAATCTTTTACTATGTCTAATTTATAAATTAAACTTTACCATAGGTATGCATGTAGAAGAAAAAACATGGTATATTTGAGGTCTGGTATTACCTGTGTTTTCAGGCATCCACTGAAACATATGCCCTACAGGTAAGGGGTGAGGGAGACTACTGTACAGTGAACATGTAACACATGATATCTGTGTGTGTCGGGCGGATGCTTCAAGAAACTCGTTAGCTACTTTTTTCATTCCAATAAAGAAATTTCAACATAAACAGGTTATTGGGTGTCAACATTATGTATAATAGTGTTTGAGGTATTGAGGAAATTACCAATGATCCACGATCCTTGACAAGAAGGACTTTCTAACTGAATAGAAAACCTTTAAATCTCAACAGTAAAAATAACTAACTCTGAAGTTTTTGGGGGTCACCTGGGTGGCTCAGTCAGTTAAGCATCTGAGTTCAGCTCATGTCATGATATCACCGTTTGTGAATTCGAGCCCCATGTCGGGCTCTGCACTGACAGTTCAGAGTCTGCTTTGGATCCTCTGTCTCTCTCTCCCTGTTCATCTCCAATTTGCACTCTCTCTCTCACGCAAAAAAAAAAAAAAATAAACAAACAGTGGGGCGCCTGGGTGGCTCAGTCAGATAAGGTCTGACTTCAGCTCAGGTCAGGATTTCACAGTTCGTGAGTTCAAGTCCCGCATCACGCTCTGTGCTGACAGCTGAGAACCTGGAGCCTGCTTTGGATTCTGTGTCTCTGTCTCTCTCTGCCCTTCCTCTGCTCACATTCTGTCTGTCTCTCTCAAAAATAAATAAACATTAAAAAAATTTTAAAAGAAGAAAGAAACATTGAAAAAAATTAAATGACGTTTTTTGATCTTTATCTCACAAAGGGGGCCTAGAACCTTTACCTGTTCTTTTAGGGTATGCTAATTTTCTTAAAATTATTTGTAAGTTTTACAGATTCACACATTTTCTACATTGAACTGCAATGTATTTTTAGTTATGGGATAAATTAGTATAATCTATGTAATTAGGAATTTATTTTGGATAATTTATAGTTCTCAAATCCTTACTTAACTTGTAGGGTTGGGAGTTAAAGATGATCTGGTTACTGTTTCCCTTTAGTTTTCTTGGATTAGGCAATAGTCAGCTTCCTATTATATTGCATTTTAAAGAATTTATCAAATACCTGATGGTAACAGACTCTACTTTCTTTCTTAAACTGTTTTAATCCACCTTTATTCTAGTTGATTCACACTCTTTGGTATTTATCTTACATATTCATGCTACGTATCAGAGAGAGCCTTCAGGCCAATGTCAAGAAAACTACTTATGAGCAGAAGCCGAATACCATAGCATGTCAAGAATTTACCAGAAGAAGCTAGAAAAACACTGGGAAGAGAAATCTGGATTAGAGGTAAAAATCCAAGTGGCAAATTTTAACTGTTCTTATTCTTAATGATACCTTGTTTACCAAAATAATAAGAGATGGGACTAAAACTAGGAGGAGATTACAAAATGCTCCAATGGAGGAGCTTGGGTGGTTTGGTTTGGTTTTACTGTAGCTTTAGAGGCCTTGTGCAAAATGTATCCTTTCAAAAGCTAGATGGAAGACGCTTTGTAAACCAGGCTGGTCTTTTTCAATGTTACACACTATGTGGAGGCTGTGTTACACGTACTTAAGACTTTCGTTCTGGTATCAGATCATCTTTGTTCAAATCATATCTCTGTTGTCCTTGAGCAAGTTTCTTAATCTCTTTAAGGATAAATCATGTCATCATTACAAGAGTAGCTATACCTCACTTGTTTTGTTTGGATAATGTTTGTTTAGATAATGCATTCAAAGCACTCAGAATAATGCTAGATACAGAAGCCCTCAATAATTGTTATTGCTATCACTGTTGTTGTTATTAACCTTCCTAGTAAGAGTCTAGTTACTAAAAGGGGTTGCTTTACTCAGAATTTACCCATATGTAGCCAGGGCTATACTAGGTCTTTGTGTAAACATACTACATATTTTCCCCTTTTATAACCTGGACCTATTAATAATTTGTGTTCTAATTTTCCAAAGTATGTTTTCTACTGAATTATTAAACTCTTATTATAACACAAACTTATCAAAATGAAAACATTACTTATAGAAGTGATGGGTATTTGTAAAAACTAGTAAAGTGGGGTTGGTTATTAGAAGAGCTATAAGCTGAGACCAAAGTACTAAGTTAAAAAGCCTTAAGAGGCAAGAATACACTGGAAAAAGAATATGGGCTTTGAAGTCAAACAGACCTTTGGATCCTGAAAGCCAATGGACCTGTTGATTGATTTGAAACAAGTTACTTATCCTTACCAGGCCCCAGCGTATATACTTTTCTATAAAGATGCCAATTTCCTTAGCTTGTCTGTGGATTAGATGAATTCACATATACAAAGTTATCTAGCAGAAGGGCTCCTATGTAGTAGGTTACTGAAGTGTTGGTCCTGTCTCTTAGTAGGGTGGAAAGAAACCGTAGGCCATTCAGAAAGAGTCAGAAAATAAAAAGTATGCTTAAATTGCAGATGAATTACTAGAAGAAACGTAGGGGATAGTGGTAGTTGGCAGTGCTTCTAAATTAGTAACTTTGGCCTGACAGTAATGGTAATGGTGTCAACCCATCCCATCTTCCTCTAAGTGGCAATTCTTGTAAGAATCACATTTAAAAGCAAGAAGATTAAAATGATTAGGTCTGTGGTTGTCCTGTCCATGGTCATGTGACTTTATCTAGATACATGTTTGATTTATCCTATGCAGGGAATATTGGGGAATCATATGTATATGCTTATATAGGATATATACATATTATAATGACTAAAGTTGAAAAAACAATTAAATTGAAAATTAGAGTATAGTTTGTAAAATTATTTTCAAGGTTAATTATCAATTTTTACAGCTTCCTTGTCTAAAGGCACGAATATGTGATAATGTTGGCTAAGTGTGACTCTCAGATATTAGATGTAAGAGGGAAGATGGATTTTCAAAACATCTTTGGAAAAAAACCCCCATATTTGAAAATGTAAGCATAAATAACATTTAACACTTACTAAATTTCCTTCCAATTGTAAATATCAATCATGTACAATAATGACATTTCATTACTGGTACTTCTATGTTTTCTTAAATGCTAAGCTAATATCTAAGATGAGTCCCCTCGGATTTCTAGTCCTTAGCTTAGAAAGATTTGTTTTCCTGTGGGTGGTGCTACAGCCACAGTAACTCAGCCAACTTTGACAGGAAAATTGAGACTTCTTAGATGATTTATGCTCTTGCAAATCACAGATAATACTATAGACTGTACCCACTATAAGCTCTTCATTAAACATATCCCTCCCGTATTCTCGATTGCTGCAAATGACTAATTTAGAGACTTAAATGTAGTCCAAGTAGCAGGTAATGCAGAATCTGACCTAGTCTTGGGTCTCTCTCCAGTCATTCTATGCATTACTGCTGGACTTAGTTTTTATATTAGAACTGAGTTTTCGTGGTCTCTGGAAGAAGAAACTCCAGTCTGTGATGAAGTTACCTCCTGATTGTTGGATCACACCCAAGTACCACATCCTTTCTGACAGGGGAAGTGGGGACACGATGCCTTTTAGATTTGTTGTAAAACCTGACTAAGATTACACTGTGGAGTACTTTACATAGAATCAGACACATCATCAAGTCTTAATAAATGCCACTGTCCTGCCTATATGTGCTCCCTTGCTCAAAACAGCTCAATGACACATCTGCTCCTACTGAAAAATACCTAATATGGCTTTTCAGATCTGCTCTCCGGCGACACTTCATCCTGTATTATTTCTCTTCTTGAAACTCCATCTCAAAACTCCATACAAACTGGATGGAAGGCTATTCCTCCTGGATTATTGCCTCTTTTGTCAGCCCTATGCACGTGCTCACACACTTCTCTACCCCTCCCTGTAGATTATCTGCCATTCTGCCTCTCGGTTGCTACACGTCTTCTTATTAATCTTACAAGGCCTACCACTTGTCGCATAAATCATACAACTTTCTATAGCTGTTTTTTTTTTCAATTTATATCTATATTTTCCTCTGTCCACTTATTTTGTCATTGTTATTATTGCTGGTTTTGTTAATTTTTATTACACTTATCACTATTTCATATTATAGTATTTAGGGATCTAGCCTAGTGCAGGGCCTAAAAAAATATATGCAGTATATGGAATCGACTACTGATTTTATCAAAACTATCACTTACTAGATGCATGATCATGGACATGTCACTTACCCTCTTTGTGGGTGTCCATGTTTATAAGACAAAGACAATAATAATAATAATAACAATAACACATTTTAGGGTGGATATTTTAGGTTGAATTATGTCCTCCCAAAAAGATATTTTAAAGTCCTAGCCCCTAATACTTCAGAATTACCTTATTTGTATATGTTGTCATTGCAGATATAATTAAACCAAAGTGAGGTCATACTAGAGTAGAGTGAATCTTTATTCAATATGACCAATGTCCTCACAAGCAAAGCAGAGAAACAGAGAGGGAAACACTCCATGTGACCATGGAGGCAGAGACTACAGATATACTGCCATAAGCAAAGTGACACTTGAGCTACCAGAAGCTGAAAGACGCAAAGAAGGAGCCCTCATGAAAGCCTCTAAAGAGAGCATGACAAAACACTGATTTTGGACTTGGAGCCCCCATAACTGCGAGAGAACAAATTTCTGTTGTTTGAAGCCACCAGTTTGTGGTACTAGGTTACGGGAGCCCTAAAAATTAATACAGTTGATGTGAAGGTTAATGACATAAATCCTAGAAGAGTATCTCACTTGCGACGGTCAACAAATCTTAATTTTCATCACATGTATCATTGCTTCTGCTATGATACAGCTCCTTGAGGTCGGGAAACATATTCTGTGTTGTTGTCCATTGAGGACCAGTCCAATATATACCACATGGAACAGTGGCTCAGAGAATGAAGGAACTCCTTATGAAATATGTTTTGAATAAACAATTAGTGCATTATTTTTTCTTAATTAGTCAATCCTCTATAGCAAACATTGAAAAAAACCCAGTACTTGTCATATTGCTTAAAAATATGACTCAGGAGAGAATTATTTTCTGTGCAGAGATAAATGAGTTTAAGAATACCTGTATTCAACTAATTAAAAGAAATGAAGTTATAATGAAGCTAGTTACTAATTGATATCAAATTAAATTTCACATTATATTTTTAGGAAAATAATTTCATAGTTTTCAATGTAGTTAAAAAACCTTAAAATACTTATCTTTTTTTTCTGTTGGTTGAAATTATCTATGATGACACCAATAAATAAGTTCAAAGTGAAGAATGACCCAAAGATGATAAAGATGACAAAATAAATATACATGTAGAGGCTGTATTCATAGATGGGCTGCTTGTCTACCTATAAAATTAACAAATGTTAGCAGTATATTGACAATAACTTTAATCATTTCGTTTTTTACATGGTCTGACAGGTTAATCCAAACAGGGCCATCCTAGGTGAACTTGGCTTTTCAGAAGCCATAGCATTTTGAGGATCAGCCTAAACATTCTTAAAAATTTATTCAACATTAAGTAAATATTTATTGCATGCTTACTATGTACATGAATATAATCTTCAAACTATTACAAAGGACTTAACCATATGTAAATTTTACTGATTTTTTTCCCTTCATTTCATTACAGAAATGTCTTCACTGAATTTAACTTCTTAGCAAGGAACTCATTTCACATAAACTCTTCCTCAGCATTTTAAATATAAAAACAATAAAATCTATGAATAAAAAATTTAAAACCCATGAATAACATATTTAATTTTTATTTTGATAAATGTATTTATTGAGCACTTATTGCCAGGCTGTGCAAAGTGCTCTACTTACATCTTCTTATTAGTTCCTCAGAACAATCCCATGAGGTGGACAGTAAATTTTTTCTTTTTACAGCCAATTACACAAGCCGAGAGAGGCAAGGTAATATCTTCAAAGTCAGTTGCACGGCGTATATATGATAGAGCTAGAATTTGAGTTAAGCTCTGTCTGCAAATGCTGTACACATCATCACTAGGCTATTATTAGGTGGAAGGAAGTTCTTCATTTTGTATGTACATCCCAAGGGCTCCTTAGAGCTACTATTGGAAAACGGCTGACCTAAACTAAGGAGCTTTAAAAATTGTAGAGTTTGTGTTATATTGACCAATACTTACATTAACAGAATCAACAGCTGCATACATAATATCCATCCATCCCTTAAATGTTGCCTGTAAATATAACGATAGAATCCGAATGTGAAACTTATACTCTAAAATAGCCATACATGAGCTTGGTCCATTTATTGTTACAGTTATTAAGTAACATCAAATCACTGAATTTTACTGTGTTTCAAAATATAAAGATGCTATGCTTTAATATAAAGATGCTATGTCAAGAACCAAAAGGACATAGTCCCAAGTCATGTTGTAAATCTTGGTCCTAGTTAATTATTTTCAGGTTGTTACAATTACTGAAAATTTTGTGCATGAACTTTAATTTTTCCAGAGGTAGAGTTTTCCAGAACATGTTTTATAGGCACATGTTCTATGAAAGACCAAGTTTCTTTTTAAAGTGACAAAGTACATGATCTTTAATTTCTAGTTAATAGATTAAACAATGAATTATATCCGTCATCCAGAGTCTGCTAAAATATCAAGCATTCATGATAGGGTTCACTTACGACTTGAAGCAGAGACAGGTAGCCAAGTCCAACGTTATCAAAGTTCACCTTCAGGTTTTTCCATCGCACATTTTGACTAATGTTCATCAGTGCAGAACAGTCGGAACGATTTTTAACTAGACTCGTTGGAAAACGTGACCCATCTGTAGTATTAACGCACTCATAGAACTTCCCAGCAAACAAATTTACTCCCATGATGCTAAATATTAGCCAGAATATAAGACACACAAGTAGCACATTCATGATGGAAGGAATTGCACCTATGAGTGCATTCACGACCACCTAGTATTCAAAGGAAAGGAAAGGATGATTAGGATTAGTAAAAATGTTAAATGGTCAACATTAATGAAACACAATGCAGAGTTAAAGAGATTAGAAACACCACCCTTACATGTTTAGGACATCAAATCACCAACCAACATGTATTAATTAAATGTCTGTGCTTAGTAGTATGCCAACCAAGACAAAATGACACAGGAGCCCAGTGATCAATAAGTTTACTTAAAATATATGATAAACACACACTGAAAGTATTAGCAACAATGCAAAACAAAGTAGCTAAAATGATACCATAGCTTAAATAAATGAAAAAATAAAAATAATAAACCAAAAACCTGATGTATGTAAGGTGAAGTCATAAATCTGCATAATCTAGAAAAAAAAGAAATTTCTAAGTATAAATGATAAAAAATAAACAAAGTGTACATTTAAAGGTTCCTAGTCCTGGAATTGTCAGTGCTAAAATTTTCCCATACAAAGAAATATAAACTGGAGTTAAGGTTGGGAGTCTTTTAGTGTATGAACCCCTTATATTTAATTGGTTCTGCTAGTTGTATGGCACTGAATTCAATTAAGACCTTGGGACCTCTGTTTCTTCATCTACAAAATGAAAGCCATCTGTTCAAATTTATTATTCTAAGTCTAAATATACTTTCTATATAAGTCCTTGGCTAAATATAGATAATGCTTGCTTCGATTAAAACAAAAATGAGGTAGTTTATCTTTAATACTTTCTTTATTTCAGCTTTTCAGCATTTCCACTGCTATTAATCACTGGTGTCTCTTGTCATTTCAATTTTCCTGCATGGAGACTATTGGAGATTTATCACGCCCCAGATTTTCTAAATTATCCCATCTTTCAAAACCTACCCATTTTTTTTATATTTCAGCTCCAGTCTGTATTTGAGTCCAAATGTGTTAGACTAATTTTTTAAGTAAGAGCATTGTGCTTCCCCTTTTTTCCAAATAGTGAAACATCAAGAATCTTTGACCATCTTTGAGATTCTCTAGGGCAGGAGTTGGCAAGCATTTTCTTAAGTATTTTTAGGCTTTGAGGGATATATGATCTCTGTTGCAAGTATTCAGTTCTGCTCCCATAGCAATAGATGATAAACAAATGAGCATGGCTGAGAGGCAATAAACTTCTCTCACAAAACAGGCCATCAGTCTGTGGGCTTTAGTTTGTCGACCTCTGACCGAGAGCAGTAGTTATTACCATAGGGTCTGTGGGCCATCAATCTTCTACTGCAGCATAAAATTCTATGAAAAACATTATGAGTGTACTTTTTTTTAATGAAGAGATGATTCATGCTTTTACAAGATCCTTATAGTGTACAAGGCACTAAAAGGTTAGGAAACACAGGAGTAGAGAATAAAGTTCAAAGTAGTCAACTCTTGTTCAATCCTATGCTTTCCTCCTCACTTCCTGCTAACCTCCCCACTGTGCTTATCACTGAGGCACATTTATCCTTCTAAGTCATTGCTCAAACATGCCTTGCACACTTAACTCTCTGCTTCTCTACCAGTAGCATCTCTGCCTGGAATATCTAGGTGCCTGAGGTTCGGGGCCCACTCTCTCAGTCATGGCTCTGAAGTCACCTCCTTGTGAGGCCTTCCTAGACTTCCCCAGGCAGCCACTCTAACCTCCATGGTCCTGCAGTACTGTGTGCTTACCATTTTATAGCAGATGTCATAGAGTAACTACTGTTTCCTCTCTGTCTCTCCATGACTTTTGTCCCTACTCAGTCTTGGGGGACTGGGGTCTCTTAACCATTGCACTCTTTTTATAGCATAATAGCTGACACATAGTAGGTGTCTAAAATTTTGCTGAAAGAATGTGACCATTGGTGGTCTCTGGGGGAGATAGGTACATATTGGTCTGAAGAGCAGCCATTTGGGAAAGTCAATAAGCTCAAGAGCCTCAAGACTCAAAGGAAGCGAACTACAAAATGCCTCAAATCACTAGTTCATTTACTCTTTAGAATTGCAGTGTGAAGAAACATGTGTGGTTAATAAATGCTAAAGAGATGTATCTGCCCCTCCAAATATATTAAAACATTCTCCTACATCCTGTTCAAGTATATTATAGATAAAAAGCAAAGAGCAAAGAGAGTAAAATAATGAGCTAGCTTAGTTGCTGAGGGAAGTAGTTTTGTAGGGGAAAGTATATTCTTTGTTCATGAAAGTGTAGTATATGGTCTGTTTGAGTCCAGATATGAGTCGTAAGTTCTAGATCAATTGTAACATTCTACTGATGCTCAAGAAATGAAGTTAATGCCAATGGATCATAATACTATCTTTCTGTATGATAACACAACTTGTAATTTTTCCATTCTTATATGATAAAAGTATTGAATTACACTTATGAATTTTATTGTATAATTATGATCTCTCACATACATGGGAGCCATTATACATTGGATGCATTCAACAGTAGACATAACAGGTCATAGTTTAGCAGGGATAACACTGAAGATCTGCTACACTAAAAGATCTCTGATATTCACCTGAGGGTTCAGATTTCTGAGCCCCACCCCAGAGTTCATAATTCAATAGGTTTGGAGGAGGGCCTTGGCACCTGCATTTCTAATAAGTTCTTAGATGATGCTGATGGGGGGGTCTGTAGATCGCACTTCGAGAAGCAGTGAGAGACTGATCTGCATGTTAAGTTGGTCAAGGACTACAGGTAGAGAGGCAGTCAGACAAATAAGCATAAAACAACATAATGATGATTTTGTGTGTCGGAACATAAAGGGAGAATGCTCACTTATGCCTGGTGGTGAAGAGACAAAGCAAATTTAACTTGAGGCTGAACGGCTGGGAAGGTGTCTGCTATGCTGGTGAGCTAGGGTTGAGACAGGGCAGGGAGAAGCCCTCCCAGCCAAGAGAACAACAGAAGCATGAGAAAGCAGGAATAAATCTGGTGAAAAATAAATTTGAGTAGAGCAGCAATAAATGAGGATATAGACTAATTAGAGAAAACAAGGTCATTGTCCTCCATGTACTTTATGAAGATGCTAGTTTTATACAGCTCTGCAAGCTAAGTTGCCAGTAGTTATTATTTATCTCACCTTGTTTGTCTCTGCAAAATGATCTCTTTTTGGGCACCAGGCAGCCTAGTGCAAATTCAGTAAATTTTCAGAGCTTTAGTTTTCTCAAACGTAGTTTGGATATCATTCTACTATGATTGAAACATTTATTTCAAGGATGAAATTTAAGGTGGTCTGATGCCACTTTACTTCCCTGATTTTTCTTATGACTCCTACCAGACGAGCTCTTTAAAAAATATTTTTTGAGCACCTGATACAGGTTAAGTGCTGATGACTTGTATATGCGAGATGTTATCAGAACTAATAGTGTCCCCTTCACTTAAATGTCCTAGCATAGGGAATATTTTCATTTAGAAAGGGAGAAGTCAGTTATTTAGATTACTGCCTACCAGTATTATGTGAAGGAGGCATTACTGTATTTGATTTACTCTTTGTTAAATAATATGCACTGAATACTGTGTATATGCATATCTATACACAATTAACACTCCATCCACATGTATATACATACATATATGGGTGTGTATATAAACATATATATACACTACATATATATATAAACAGTCCATAATTTCTACATACTTATTTTTTTCATATTTCATATTCTATTTAGAAAATAAGAATATTTTACTAGAAAGTTTATATTAGAAAGTTTAGCATTTTCTTACCCTCATTCCTTCAAATCTAGATAAAGCTCTCAGAGGTCTTAATGCTCTAAGTGTCCGAAGGGATTTAATGGGGCCAAGGTCTGAGTAGCCGAGAGTATTTGCGACCAAAGTAACCAAAGAAACCTACAAAAAATAAAATTTTCATTAATCATTTCAATGAAATTATAAAGCATAAGGAGGAAAAGTCAATTTCAAATATCACTAACAGCAGACCAATAAGAATAATATGATTTTATATATCAAATTGTCTAGTCATTGCCTCAAAATAGGTAAGATATATGTTTTTGTAAGGAAATATATTTAAAGAAAGGTTAATGAAAATAGAAGAAATAATAGAAGGAAAGTAGGTTATTTCTTATAACTGAATAAAAACCACACTTTTTTTTACACTTTTGTAGTCAACGATTAGGTACTTTCTTATTAATATGCTTATTCTTGATATATTTAATTAGATACACTATTTATTTAATTAGAGCAACTTATGTTATACATTTATGCTATGCATTTAATTAGAGAAACTATCAAAATTTCAATTACAATAAAACCCAGGACATAAGAAAGTGTGCAATGCTGAAGTTAAGTCATAAGAGTGCGGCATTAATTCAGCCAAACCTATGTCTTAGTATAAACCTTATTCAAAAGTGTTTTGGAGACTCATGATTTTGAGATGGAGCTAATTCCCCACAACACTGTTCTGCCTTGTGATTTCTCAGAACTGGCACCGAAAAGATTTACCTCATAATAGATACTGGGAGAAAATCTCAATTGTATTGAAGAGAGCACAAAATTAGGTGATCTCACTGGCTTTACAATCAACACAGACATACAGACCTTCATCACGTTAGACCTGCTACAATTACCATAATCAGTATGCAGCGGAAATTAGTGTTCTTAGGATAAACTATCTTAGAAAAAAGAACATGGACAGAAATAAAATCAATATACATTGTGGTAATAGAGTAATGAACCCCTCAATGAGCTTACATCTGGATCTGTAAATGCATGAAGTCTCCAAGTACATTCCATTTAAAATATTCATTTGTTTTTACACTGTGTGTAGCAGGAAGCAATGTCTAAGAACAATGTCCAAAATGCAGCTCTTCATTATGAATGAAGTTGTGACTAAAAGATTCAAGTTTTTCAGGGAAGACTAGGAACATTGTTCTTATATTCAACTATTGTTAAATATAAGAGAGTCATTGTTCTTATATTTAACTACTGACAGAGTAGAAAAATTCACTGCTCACAAGTTCGGTGCTCCAGCTATCAGAGACAAGTAAACTGATTTATGAATCAAGATGTGTTGAAGTCTTTTGTTCTTTCTCATGCAGTTATTTCCAACTGTCTCAAGGTGGTGCAGCTTTGGTGGTACAGTGGTGAGCACAGCTGCCTTCCAAGTGTCTCAGTGTAACATTGTTTATTTTTAAGTCCTTTATACTGTACATCCGCAGAACTAATTGTCCCTCATATCATTCTGAAATTCACCCAAGTCATTCAGGTCTATTATTTTCCACTTAGACACATTTAAGAAAATGTACTTTTAAATCTGGATAACAAGTATTCCCTTTTAATCAGGAAGAAAAAAGTTTTAAAATGTTTATTATAATTTTTTAATGTTTATTGATTCCTGAGAGACAGAGCATGAACAGGGGAGGGACAGAGATAGAGGGAGGCACAGAATCCAAAGCAGGCTCCAGGCTGTGAGCAGTCAGCACAGAGCCCCATGTGGGGCTGGAATCCACAAGCCTTGAAATCATGACCTGAGCCAAAACCAAGAGTAGGACACTCAACCGACTAAGCCACCCAGGTGCCTCCAAAAATATACATTATATGTTCTGTATATTATCTATATTCCATATAGATATGATATTTTTATAATGCAACAAGGAGAGCAAAGCTATACGCAATATTCTTGCTGGTGAAGATGCAAATTTAGGGATGGGGATTTAGAGACGGAACTGAGATTTTTTTTATTTCTCAAAAATTGAGCCAATTATCTAGAGGACTTGTTCTCAAAGTATGATCCCTGGACCCACAGCATTGGTGGGAATTTGTTAGTAATGCAGTTCCTAGGACCTACTCAATCAATCTTAAGATCTACTCAATCAGAAGCTCTACTGTTGGAACCCAGCAAACTGTTATAACAAGCCATCCCGATAATTCTGATGCCTACTGAGGTTTTGGAACCATTAATTTGATTTGATATTTAAATCCCCCCTCAAAATAAATAAATAAACTTTTAAAAAGTATATATATATATGTGTGTGTATATATATATGTGTGTGTGTGTGTGTGTGTGTGTATACATATATATACATATATATACACACACACACACACATATATATATATACACACACATATATATATACTTTTAAAAAGTTTATTTATGTTTATTTATGTGTGTGTGTATACATATATATATACATATATATACACACACACACATATATATACACACACATATATATATATACTTTTAAAAAGTTTATTTATGTTTATTTATGTGTGTGTGTGTATACATATATATACATACACACACACACACACACATATATACACACACACATATATATATATACTGGATATGTAGTCTGTATTTATATATATATTTACTAACCTTTTTTCAGAATATTAAATAATATTTCAGATTTAAGCTATGTACTTCTCTGAACTTTGTATATTACCCTTTTGAATAGTAAGAATCACCAGTTCAGATTTTCAAATACAAAACAAAATAATTTTTGATATTAAGCAGCCATACCTCTTTCTTAAAATTTTTTTAATGTTTATTTATTTGTGTGTGAGAGAGACAGAGCACAAGCAGGGGAGGGGCAGAGAGAGAGGGAGTCACAGAATCCTATGCTGGCTCCAGGCTCCGAGCTGTCAGCACAGAGCCCAACGCAAGGCTTGAATTCACAAACTGCGAGATCATGACCTGAGCCAAAGTTGGATGCTTAACTGACTGAGCCACCTAGGTGCCTCTCTTTCTTAAAATACATATTATTCAATTATACTTCTAAACTTTTATTTCACAGGCTGAGTGATGAAAGTAACTATGTTTGTGAGAATATGTTTAAAGGTTTTTAACTATCTTAAATATTTCATAATAACCTTTAAAAGACTCAATCATATTTAATGGTAAGAGAAAAGAAAAAGCCTACATTATTTCTATCATTTCTTCTGATTTTGGTTAGTCTTTGTTTAAACCTATTATGTCACAAAAGCATCTTTTTCACCATTTGTTTTTCTAACCAGTAACAAGGTAACATATAAAGGTAATAAAAAAAACAATCAAACAATATGAAATCACTAATACAAAGCATCAAAAATTAGTGATCAGATTTCACAGAGAAAGCCTAACAGAACATAAGAGATGTATTGTACGGCTATACCTCAATTAAAAAAACTATTTTTGCACATTACCTATATAGAAAACAAAAGTGTTATTTATTGTTTTTAATACTTTACAATTTGACCTGTTAAAAAGAGCTTACTGAACTTTAGATAACAATTGAGAAATTAAACTTCTGAGTAGATATGATGAGTTTTGGTTTAATTTTACAGTCAGATTTTGCTATTTATAGTCATTCTTACTTATAATTTTGATATCTATGAATGATGCTATATTTTTCTTTTCTGAAAAGTTTGATGATGCAAACTGTTGGTTAAATGTTTGAGCACTTGTTAACATTATAAAAATTTGTATGTTGTCCTCTAATTCCAGACATCAGATGGAAAACAACTCTCTAAAAATTATACATTATTATAAGATGTTCCTTCCCTGGCCACAAAGACTAGATTCTGGAAAATCTAGGAAAATTAGTAATAGATGGATGGACATAAATCATTCTGAGAAAAATTATATTGGGAGATTGAGGTCATAAATTAATTTAAGAAAGTCTTTTAAAACAATATAAAATATAATACTGTAATTATATGTGATACATTATTAAATACATTATTAAGATCTAAAATTAAATAGAGAATACTAAATAAGATAAATTAATAAAATTGGATGCCGCACCATTTCTATTTGAGATGCCTTAATCTCATAGCTGTTTTAGGAACTCTTTCTTATTTTAACGAGATTCATAAAAAATATTTTTGCTTTGCTAAAAATAATTTTGAACTGAAGCATGCTTATATATTTTCCACCATTCGAGTATTGCATAGTTCTCTGACTTTACTACTTGACCTTGTCAATGCTTATTTTTTTGTTCCACCACCACTCCAGAGATGAAGGGTCGGTTGGATGTTTCAGGTGGGGACAAGACTGTGTCTCATTTTGGCTTTCCCTTTCATTGTGACAGAGATAAATATTTTCAATCCTGCCTCTCTGTTTCCCTAACACAGTTATATCGCTTTTGTGCTACAACTTTTGCATCACTTTCAGCTAACATATCGACTTGATATATCCCCTATCGTCTTTTATTTTCTAATTATATATTGTAAAAAAAAAATCAATATTTTAACTTTTTAATCTGTGACTCTAGCCTCTTCTATTCCCACCCCCAACTCCTAGTGTTTCAGTTTGTTCTTATTCCCAACAGGAATGATATTTGACTTACGTATACATACATGTATATAAAAATCACATTTTCTCTTATTCCAGAAAACACATGCAAAATTATAAATGTGAGAATGACAGAGAAAATAATTCATATTTGTCGAAGAATTTCTCTTTTAATACTCCTTACTGATGTGTTTCTACTGGCTATATTAATATTTCAAAAAACCCATAAAGGTATAGTCTGAAAGTACAAAAAGCTAACCAAAATTAAAATATGATAACAAAAAACATTAATGAAGGTTCTTCAGAACACTTATTTATAAGAATAAATCCTCTTTTAAAATTTACTCAAAGTACCTACATCAACAATTAAGAAATCCAGCCAACACCAGGCATTGGTGAAATACGTTTTATAACCATATGCTACCCATTTTAGAAGCATTTCCAGAATGAAGATGTAAGTGAATATCTTGTCAGCATACTCCAGGATAATCTTAATGGTCTTTTTCTTTTCAATATATATATCTTCAAAAGCCTGTGAAGATAACAGTCAAATTTCAATTCACATCCAACTTAAAGCTTATGATTCATACCAAACACAGGAAATAAAGTTCTGATGGAGAAACCACTGAAAGAGAAATACTATATTATGGGCTAGCTGACTTTCATCTGGTTTACAGCTACTCTATAACACTTAGTTCTAGGCTTCTTACCAGTAGGTGCTGCCGGGCACCAGAGATTAAGAGAAAGGATGCAGAGAAAAAAAAAATATTTATAATCCTCTAAAAAGAACCATGATCTTTGATACTTGAAGCAATTTCCACTTTTATCTGACTCCCTTTATCTCTCTTCAAATAGGATAAATCCTAATAACTTAAGACATGATTCCCAGATCAGCTTGTCATATATACTTTTCTTACCCTGTACTCTCCTTCACACCTACCAGTAGGATTTGGAGATTCTCCTTGTGTTCTTAAATGCGTGTGCACGCCCAGTGTCTAGCAATGTGTCAAGAACGCACCATGAGGCAAGGAAAAGTTTGCTCAAAATGAGTGCAGTAGCTTAATAGGGCTGTAGAACACAGAGAATTTCTGTGTTTGAATCTTGCACAATATTTTATCATTCATTGAAAGCTTTAGCTCTACAAATCAGTATTACATTTATTCCATGAACGTGGCACCTTAAATTTTAACACTCTTCCAGAACTTTTTTCTAGAACTGTTAGTAAGTGACAGATGATGATTCTGTGGTCATAGCCACAAGTCCCTTGGGAAATAATTTGATGGACTTAACAAATTGAGCTCACTGCGGACACTCAAAATAACTGCTAACCTTCACAGGTATCGAGTGTTAGCATTTTCTCTCTCTCTCTCTCTCTCCCCCTTTGTTTTAACAGAGAGAGATTGAGTATGAGCTGGGGAGAGGGACAGAGGAGGAGAGAGAGGGAATCCCATGACCCTGGGATCATGACCTGATCCGAAATCAAGAGTTGGATGCTCAACCAAGTGAGCCACCTGGGCACCCAGGATTTTCTCTTTCAAGTTTAAACAATAATCACTTGGTCGAAGAACATTAAAGCAAAAGGACCTGTACCCTTATAGTGGTTGACATTATACTGTGCATCCATAGCCATGGGCTTGCCCATTTTATTCTTATTATTCCAAGTTCTTCTATCAATACTTTCAAAATAAAATACTTACTGCAAACTGTTGGTATCAGTATTGAAGAAGACAGAGAAGTTGGGACACAGACAATGGGCAGACCTACCAAGATGATAAAAGAAGGTTCTAGCACCTGGCAGAGGTTCTGAAAATCAGTGGCACTGAAGTGCAAGAGGAAACTTCTAGCCTTCAGGGTTTTCTGTCCTCCCTTCTCCAGGTTGTGGAGGAATCATGCAACCTACTGAGATAAACTATGGCAATGCTTCAGTACTCGAAATGCTAAGTTTTTTTTAAGTTTATTTATTTATTTTGAGAGAGAGAGAGAGAGAGAAAGAGAGAGCATGAGTGGGGGAGGAGCAGAGAGAGGGAGACAGAGAGAGAACCTCTGTACCGTCAGTGCATGGAGCCCGATGTGAGACTTGAACCCATGAACCGTGAGATCATGACCTGAGCCTGAGCCAAGATCAAGAGTCAGACACTCAACCTGCTGAGCCACCCAGGCGCCCCTTGAAATGCAAAGTTTAAGGCAGGGGCTTTATCACAAAGAATGAGAGTGAGATTCCTGGAACTGAGGTGGAGAGCAGGACCAGTAGCAAGTCTTGATGCTGAGAGCCGAATACTGTGCCTGAGTACACCTTGCTCTGACTAGGCCCAGAGCTGGAAACAGGATTCAGTCTGCAGGGCTCCTAGCTACCTTCGAGGACTAGTTACGTGACTGCGGGAGCAAGGAGGCAAGGCCATCATTGTGGGCTCTACTAATGTGGGGTGTAGGTTTTACTGTTACTCATTTAAGTTACCACTCATTTGTTTCTACATGGTGTGTACTCTCCTTTTTCAGGAAACACAAATCAGTAAAAAGATATGGTAGCTTTGATTTTAGACCTCAATTATGAGTCTGTCATTTACTAGCTTTAAGACATTAAACTGTTGGGAACCATTTTAGGCTCACAGGTTGAGACCTGCTCCCTGCGTGGATTCACAGGTTGAGACACATCCCTGTGTGGAAAAAGTGGTTGAAGCAAAGCTCCCGCCAGCCAAAATGGCGCCTAGTCTTACCTCCTTCTAAATAATTTTTCAGGCTTGGATTTCTTGAGCTACTCTCATTGGCCTCAAGGAATGTAATGCTCTTTTGTTTTATGATATTTAGATAAAAGGGAAGGACCTGGAGCATGATGCTTTGATGGATTACATCTGAATGACAGTAGCCTGGTCAGATAAAGTTGCATCCTGGGGATGGGTTGCACAAATGGATAGCAGTTATGAGCTGGCTGAATATTGGTGTGATTTGTGTAAACGTTAGGCTCCTATTATGTAAATTCACTCATTCACAAGCAAAGGACAAGCATTGGGAATTCTGTCCTTGCCTGATGGGTTGCACCTCCCCCATTGTAGTTGGAAAAATAGGCAGAATGACTCCTGGCCTATTTATAGGTAATCAACATAGGCAGGCTTAGGTAATGCCCTGTTCTCTCCCCCTGCCTTAAATTTATATGCTAATTACCTTGAAAACAACTTGCAAGGTTGAGGAAATCGAGGCTTTGCTGATAGAAACACATCATTGTTCAAACTATGCTTACTGATGGGATGTCACTCATTGCTGTAATGTCACTCACTACTTTTAAATAAAGACACTGAGACCAGCAGGGCACAGAGAGAGAGAGATTCCTGCTTGGTGATCAGACCACATCTCGTGCCTCTCTTGTTCCTTTCGCCTAACTGTCCATCCTTTGGGGACCCCTGGTCTCAGCCGGAGCTGGACTCCGGCATTAAACAACTTTTTAAACTCTCTGCCCAGCTTCCTCATTGGTAAAATAAGCAAAATAATTGTAATTTCACAGGATTGTTTAAATTTTAAGTGAAAAAACCTATATAAAGATCTTAAAGCATAATAAATATGCACTAAATTAGAGTTGTTACCTTTCATTTATTTTATGGACAGGTATTTTAAAAATCTAGCTCAATTGGCAAATAGCAGTTTTTTAAACTACCTTTCCCTTTTCTTCTTCATATAATTCATTTGAATTTCAGTTTTGAGAATGCCCCTCACCAAAAAAGGTCATCTTCCTTTGCACATTTTGAACAGGGATTACTCTAAACTTTTCTTTAATATTTTTGTACTCTCCTTTCTAACAGTCTCAGTCACATGTGTTACTCAGCATGGAATAAACTTCCTTAATTATTAGGAATACAGGATAATGTAGATATTGTAGAGATTCCTACTTGCATTCCACCAGATAAGAATAGTAGTATTTTTTAAAATTCATTTTCTGTTTTAGGAGAGGCCATCCACTGTGGGCCCTGTGTATCCCTGCATGTACTCATTGGACAGGCTAAGAGTGTAAGGCCCTGACTGCTCTTTACTCTGGCTATTTCTCAGGGCTACTTTTGCAAAGAGCAACCTTGAGGAATGAGACAGTGTCTTTGTCCAGGACAAAAAGCAAGGCTGCATACTGCTTGCTATAAAAGGACAGGGTTCCCTAAATTTAGGGCTCTTCAGCTGTGATGCTAACCCATTGTGTGTGCACCATTTACCCCCCTTGCTATACTCCCATGAGACTTGGGGATTAGAGGGACCCACACAAACATGTTGAAGTTCATGTTGCTTCCAGTATCATGAGTAATAAAATCCTTTGTCTCTGATTTGGAAGTCTCATAACTTCTACCAGCATCCATGAAATAGTAAAAGGTTAACTTCTTATAAGTAGAGCAAACTCCAACCCCAGACCCATGAAGACTATCTATGAGGCAATTTACAACGTTCTTGAGTATTCTGTTTTTAGACGAACAGAATTTCCAGTGGTATCTCTGGCTGGAACTGGGCTTCTAATGGTTCATCTCTGGTCATGTCAGCAGGAAAGACAAATAACTAAGAAAAGGCTCAGGGAGTGTGAAACTCTCCTAGATTCCTTTCAACTCTCATAGAAAGTGCTTGGTATATGTACAAAATGAGAATGTGTCCCATTCTCACCCTAATATTACAGTTTGTTTTTCCAAGATGCTTCATAAGCTGACACTGCCTATCTTAGTCACAGTACCTGTGGCTACCACTCTCCTCCCTGTATTTGCTCTTCCTCCGACATCACTTTCTACAGCTTGGCAACTTTTATTTTGCCAAATACCTCATGATTTTGTACGCTTACTTATCATTGTACACTTGTTCCTCTCAGCCCACCCTATCTGGCTGGAAGATTCCTATTCATCTTTCTAGATCTTACAAAACACCAGCTACCTTTCTGAAATTCCAAGTAGACAATAGTTCATCTCTTGCCACTGAGCTGTATTAAGTATACTCTTCACTTACAAACACATCCCAGTGCTGTAATCACTTGTGTCTCTCTCCCCAATGCTCTCTGGACTCCTTGAGGAAAGTACCTGAATCTTAGCCACCTTCGCATTCAAGGCAGCGAGAATAAGGCCTGCCATGTAGGAGTGCTCAGCAAATATTTATTGAAATAAGCCAAACTACTTTTGTCCTAGGACTAATCCCAGGCCTTCAGTTTTAGGCAACACAACTTTCCATGTTATTTTTATTCTCCAATTCATTTATTAAAAACACTGACTTACTCAAGTAATTGCTTTAGGTATCAGATCACTTACCAGAGCACCACTGCTGAGCAGGATCATGAGAACAATAAAGCTTTCAAACCAACTGTGTTCAACTATTCTGTAGCAGGTTTTCCTGACGTTCCACCAGATTTTTCCTTTCCCGGACTCTACGTCAACTTGGCAGCATGGGAACCTACGCACGCAACCTGACAAGAGAGACATGAGTCTAAAAATCTTGATATTCATAATAAATAAAATACTTAAAATACCCTATTGAATGTGAAGCTTTCCCTGTGATGCCGCTCAATGGGATCATTGCTAACATTTACAATGCAGCTTTAAATAGATTCGACTTGAATAGATTCAATTAAAAATAACTTGTCAATTACATCTGACGTAAAATGTATTCTTGTCTTCTATACCTCTTTGATTTCTCATCAATCTCTTCCACACTGTTCAAGTAACTTATTATTTTTTTCATTAGTGCAGTCCTAAGACTGTGCTGATACATGATGAACACTGTATGAATGAATATTAAACTGAAATCTGAGGACAAAATACTTTTCAGGATCTTCTTTGCTGAAAACTAGTTTCCCTTGGTCTGGATCTCATCTACAATTTTCTGATACTTCCACTCTATTAAAAAATAAAAACCTCTTTGCAAAGTACCATCCTGGATAATATTAAGAGAATTAATGAAAGTTTCTGAAATTATGCTCAAAAGAAATAGATCTTGATTAGAAGATTGAAGACGCAGGTAAAACTGTTTCAAGTACTCTATTTTAAAAACAACTTGGGGTGCCTGGTTGGCTCAGTTAGCTAAGCTTTCGACTTGGGCTCAGGTCATGATATTGTGGTCCGTGGGTTGGAGCCCCACATCAGGCTCTGTGCTGCCAGCTCAGAGCTGGAAGCCTGCTTCAGATTCTGTGCCTCCGTATCTCTCTGCCCCTCCCCAGCTCACTTCTGTCTCTCTGAAAAACAAATAAACTTTAAAAAATGTTAAAAAAAAAAAAAACCCTGTCTTTGGAATCCTGGGTGTAAAACATGCTGCTTTGATAAGGTGAGGAACATTTACTTTAAAATGTTTTAACCATTTATTATCTTTTGCATACTTAGCTATGAACATAGTTTTTTTTCTCCTCAGGGAACTTATTCTTGGTTTTGGTTAGGCAGACAGATATAGAAATAAATGACTAACTGGATAAGTCAACTAAAATCACAGATGTAAAGGGGTTATATGGTAGCATGGAAGAAGTCTACCTAACCTGGCTTGTTTGCTCAGGAGAGGTTGGAAGAGGCTTTGTGGAAGGAAGAGCTGGAGCCTGAATTGAGTCAAAGTACTAGCCAAAAAGAGTGTGGGTGGAATGGCAGGCCAAGAGGAAGCAAAATGTGTAATGCATAGGAATTATAAGCAGTTCAGAATTGAGATGAAAGCACAGTGTATACAAGAGGCATGGGTGAGAAATGAGGTTAGAGAAATTGGTCAGATTATAGAAAGCAATTTTCTACCACATGAAGGAGTTCATGTATATTTTATAGATGTTGAGGAGCAGGTGAAGGGTTGTAAGCAGAAAATGATATAGGCAGGTACAATTTAAATAGATGTCAACAGTTGAATGGAGGATAATCTGGAAGAGAAGAAAAAGGAGGGCAAAAGTGTAGAAAGACTCAGAGCCAGAAAACCATTTAGGATTCTGGTATAGTAGCCTTAACGAGAGGGATAGTTACGGCCACTTCTAGTTTCTAGAGCAATAACAGATTGAAGACATGTTTGGCAGGTAAAGTCAGCAGGATTTACAGACTTATTGGATATGTGACATAAGAGAAAGGGAGGACCCCAGAACAACTGGGTGAAGGTCAGCAATGAAATGAAGAACAAAGGTGCGGGAGCTACTTGGCAGGAAATGAGTTTGAGATGCTGGTGGGACTTCTAAATACAAATATCCTATAGATATTTGGAGGTTTGAATCTGCAGCTCAAGGGGAAAGTCTGGGTTAGGAAAAAACAGATTTTGAGGTCACAGAAAAAATATATTTTAGGGTAAGGAGAGAAAAGGGTCAAGTCTGGAGTATCTTAGAACAATAATATTAAGGAATGGAATGCAATGGTATTCTGGAGCCAACTCCAGACTTGACCTTTGATAACTCATTGTTAAATTGTCAGGAATTTTTGTAAACCTGTTGTTAAATGCAGGAATCCTCAAGAGTTAAATTATATGAACTTAAAATTATAACTCACTTTCGTTTTTGTTTTTAATGTTTATTGTTGAGACAGTGGGTGAGCGGGGCGGGGGCGCAGAGAGAGAGGGAGACATAGAATCAGAAGCAGGCTTGGGGCTCTGAACTGTCAGTACAGAGCCCAACATGGGGCTCAAACTCACAAACTGTGAGATCACGACCTGAGCCCAAGTCGGATGCTTAACCGACTGAGCCACACAGACACCCTGAAATTGTAACTTACTTTAGAAAGGACAATAAATACCTAAAACATATATCACTTTCTAATAATTTTACTTTTATCTGCGCTCTTAAATAAATTTCTATCTTCTATCTGGATTATGGAAAATTTGAACTACTGTCATCTCTTCCCAACTCCGTATTTGGTGAAGTCACATCAGCAGCCACGGTAGGGATCTTTACACTACAAAAGTCATCAAACACTATAAACCAGGGCATGTTGGTTTTCTAGAGTAAACTTAAGAAAATAATGGAAGAAATGTTAGTAAAATATATAAAAGAGTAAGAGTGTCATATTTGTAGCCATGACACAACAAACAGCACAAAAAATTGAGGAAATATTCTTTCATTATTCAAATTCTATTATCTCAGATTTGCAAACATCATTGATGAATGAGTGAAATTCTGATACATAGTTTCTTTGTATCACTTTCACCTTAGTGATTAACATAAATGAGAATGCCAACTACCCTTCGAGTTAAAACTATACTTGTTTATCAATTGCAATCATTGATTATCTATCAATACCAACTTTTACTAAAATTTAATAAAAGCATTCTGTGAGAATCAATGAGCTATATGGAATGTACGATAAGGAATATTGTTTATATTATTACTTGGAAATCATGTGCCACACATTCTTTATCTCTATAAAATTTATAAAAAACTGATGTATGTACGCATACTTTCCCTTTTTTTGGAGAATAGTTGTGAAACATTTACCTGCACCCACTAGGTCAGGTGAATAAGAGAAAACCTTGAAGGAGAAGGAGACAGAGTGGAAGTGGGAGAGAGGTACAAGGGGCTGCAGTAAAAAAAAGTCAGGGAGTAATTAGGTTTGTAAAGGGCTGGTGAACAGAACCATGACCAAGAGAGACCCAGAAAGACTGAAATTTTAAAAATTAAATATAAAAAACTAAAGTTGATTTAAAAAAACCCCACAATTACTTTGAAGAGGAGGAAGAATTGAAAAAAGGGGAACTAAAATTAATTGCTCTCTTAAAAATTTTCCTTTCAGAACTGTCATGCACTGCTGGTGGGAATACAAATTACTGCAGCCACCATGGAAAACAGTATGGAAGTAAGAAATAGAAACACCATATGATCCAATAATTTCACTACTACGTACTTACTCAAAGAAAACAAAAACACTAATTTGAAAAGATACATGCATCCCTATGTTTATTGCAGCATTATTTAAAATAGTCATATCTGTTGATAGATAAATGGATAAGGAAGGTATGGTATGCATATATCATGGGTTATTACTCAACCATAAAAAAGAATGAGATCTTGCCATTTGTGACAATACGGATAGATCTAGAGGGTATTCTGCTAAGTGAAATAGGGAAAAACAAATATCATATCATTTCATTTATATGTAATTTACATCTAATTTAAAAAAACACAAGTGAATAAGCAAACATACAAAAAGCAGAAACAGAACCATAAATAGAGAACAAACTGATGGTTTCCAGGGGTAGGAAATGGGGGGATGAGCCAAAAGAGTGAATTGGAGTGGAAGATACAGGCTTCCACTTGTGAAATGAATTAGTCACAAGAATGAAAGGTATAGCATAGGGAATACAGTCAATGATATTACACGGAAGAGCACTGTATGGGGACAGAGAGTAGCTACACTTGTGGTGAACATCACATAACGTATAGTAGTTGAATTACTGTCGTACACTTGAAACTAACATAACATTGTGTGTCGCCTATACTTGAATAAAACAATTCACTGAAAAAAATGTTTTTTCTTCCAATTGGAGGGAAGGTAAAAAGGTGGGAGAGCACTTTTTAGATACTTGTTTCAGATGTCTGCAAGTTAGCCATTAAAAACAAATAATTTCCTGTTTTATAAAATAATATATTTAATTTAAAATGCTGAGCCTATCAAGTAATAACTCAGATAATCATACAGTGTATGACTTGAAATAACAGAACTAGAATTCTCTTGAACTGTACTGTTTAGACAATGTCTTATAATGGTTTCTTTCATGATTCTCAAATGAAATTAGATCATTGATCCAAGTAATATGAGGTATATCTGGCGCTTTAATTCCAGCACTATAAAAATGTAGCAAGCTATGTTTTTTGTTTTGTGTTGTGTTGTTTCCCAAAAGTCCCTGGTGGTTTTTGCGATTGTGTGTTTTATGTGTTTCTGTCCTTTCTCTCTGGAAGCTTCTAAAAGCTCCCAGAAGGCTAACACTGTATCAGTTATGGCCTTTATTTCTGCTCATAGTATTTAACTATATTCTTCTACATGGTTTAATATGTCATGTACAGTTGTCTTAAAAGACATAATTCCCCTCCAAAAATAGTTCTTAAATAATCCAAGCATTAGTCATGATCTGAAAGGTTATATATCTGCAAATACTAGAATTTACAAAAATTGGATGGAAATTGGATTAGACTGGATAAAAAAAATACCCAGAGTGAATAGAAAATATACATGTGCCTTTATTTATCCAACATTATTTATAGTTAACATAACCTCAGATCTGAATGAATTTATCATCGTTGTATTTAAAACAACTACCCTACCTCTCAAATGTATTTAATAAAGTTAGAATATTTTAGATGTTTTTATATATTTATTTATTTTTGAGAGCGGGGGAGAGGGGCAGAGACAGAGGGAGACACAGAATCTGAAGCAGGCTCCAGGCTCTGAGCTGTCAGCATAAAGCCTGACGAGGAGCTCGAACCCACAAACTGTGAGATCATGACCTGAGCTGAAGTTGGACGCTTAACCGACTGAGCCACCCAGGTACCCCTAAAATATTTTATAAAATGTGAGAGGATAGTAAAAACGTAGGACCAAAATTTGACTCCCAGATAATCTCTTCCTGAGCAAAAGAAAACACCAGAAGGAGAGAAAAATTTTAGGATAGAATTATTTTTTATATTAACTTAATACTTTTAGACTTTATAAATTATCTCAAAATAAAAACAAAGATCTTGTGCAGAACAGAATCTGTCTGCCTCAAGTATAATTATCAGAGGAGAAAGTTTCCCTCTTAAGATTTTACTATCTGAGATTTACTTTTGTCAGTCTTAAAACTGAAGAGAAATATTAATCTTAGGAATGAAGCAAGAAAAGGAACTACACATTCTAATTAGAAAAGTAAGCTTTTTATCTGAGACAAAGATTTACAAATATTGCCCTCAGGATTTATCACACCTCAGAGAGTTTCTCACTCTTATTTTGAGGCAGGAGTGCTCGACCGCAGGTCTGGCTTTTATGCAAAGGCATATCCTAAGAGATTTCCAACCTAGCTTGTTGGCAATGTTATCTTCTTTTTTAAAAGGACTATTAATTAAATGTAAACATAACAGAAAACCTCTCAAACATTTTAATGGGTCCCCATGGGTAAACACTATTTCTTTTGGGTGGTTTCATTAATTTGTTCTCGTGATGCATTTCATAAACTCTGTACTGGGTTTCATCATGTTAAAGTAGTCCTCTCCACCCCCTCTCCAAAAGAAAGCCCTAACCACCATGAATTCTCCCATGAATCACTTATCTGCCCTACTAAATATTTACATATTTATTTGGGCGGGGGACATCGTTCTTTTTCATTGCTCTATCTCTCTCCAGTGTACACCCTAGGTCTGAAATATAGAAGGTGTTTAATGATTATCTGTTGATTGGATGAAAGAATAATTAAGTGGATAAATGGTGAGAGGCTCAGCAAATTGGATGCCCTGTTTGATTTCTTAGCCCAGCAGGTCCAGAGTGTATAAGGTTTCTAGTGGAGCACAGCTGCTCAGAGTGATGTGAGCGGGGGAGGAGCAGAGAGAGAGGAGAACAGAGGATCCAAAGCAGGCTCTGTGCGGACAGCTGACGAGTCCGATGCGAGGTCTTGAACTCATGAACCTGTGAGATCATGACCTGAGACAAAGTTGGGCACTCAATGGACTGAGCCACCTGAGTGTCCCCATTTAAATTTTTTATTGAGGTAGAACATATATTTAGTATAGTATACCAATCATAACTATATAGACTAATATACTCATATAGTAGTCATGTAGGTCGTGACATAACATTTTAAGCACCCAGGAAGCACATGCACGTTCTTTCCCAGTCTTCACCCTCTAGAAGTAACCACTGGGCTGATTTCTATCATTGCAGGTTGATTTTGCTTATTCATCCCCCATTCCCAGCTTTACTGAGGTATAACTGACAATTCAAAATTGTATATATTTGAGGTATAGGGATCGATAATTTGATATTAAGTATACATTGTAATATAATCATCACGGTCAAGTTAATTAACGTGGTCCATCTTCTCACACAGTTACAAATTTCTTCTTTACGTGTGTGAGGAGAGCATTTAAGATCTACTCTCTTAGCAAATCTGAAGTATACAACACAGTATTGTAAATTATAGTCACATTGTTGCTATAGCTTTTCAGAATGCATTTACCTTATGTAAGAAACTTTGGCCCTCAGTAAATTTTCAATTGTTAAGGTCAAAGTTCACCTGAAAATGTGTTTCTATAATACCTCTTATACACTAGAGTCAATTTAGGAGTTATGAATAATTTCAAAGGACTCACATAAGTATTCTCATTAGAGCCTTGCAGGACTAAAATAAACTTTTTGTAAAGTTTAATCTCAGTAAGATAGCACTTACAGTCTGAAATAGCTTAGCATTAACGCTTTCTGCAGAAGGTTTAAGCTTTTCTAAAGCCCTTTTCTAATTTGAAGACATAATTTGTTTGATAAGCCCAACTTCTTTCTAATTATCCTAAGATTTTAAGTTAGGCTCATTAATAAAATGCATAGAGGAAATCTTGGTTGCATCTGTACATATTTAATGGTGCTAATCAATTTATTGAGAAATAGGCAACACCTGATGACATTCTTAAAGTTTTCTAAAGGAAACTGTTTTGCTCATGGTACTAATTTCAGCAAACACAAAATTTCTACCAATTGGGTGTCATACTTGTTTAATCCTCACACAAAATGAAACGTAGCTTGTATTTAAAGAATATTTACGCATCCATGTAATTGAAAGATATCTTTATTTGACAGGAATTTTGCTCACTGCGTGAGTGCTAGAGGGAGCAGGTGGGGAAATCACAGAGGATGAAACACGAGTCAATAATTTGTACAAAAAATACTGATTCTGAGAATAATAGATACGAAGTCATTAGCACCAACACTGTGCTATCAGAACTTCTATACAGGATTGTTAACAAAATATATTAAAAATAAAAGAAAGGAGAAGAAGGATGTTACGAACTGTGGTAATTAATTTGTATTCTCATTTAATGTCCTCAATACCCCTATGCTTTAGATGTGACTGTTATATCTATTTTGCAGATGAGGAATCTGAGATTTAAGGTTGAAAAATGAGCTCAAGGCCTCACAGAGAATTAGCAGTTAGGCCAGTTGGAAGTCATGTTTATCAGGCTCTAAAGCTTGTGGTCTATGTTATTGTATTATACTGTGACTCTAGTATAGGTTTGTGTTTTTACTTGAAAAACACAATATTTGATTAGAAAATATTGCATACATTCATAGGTCAAGTTCAAAGTCACTACTTTCAGTAAAATCCCTGGAAAATTCCAGGAGTAGTAAGTTCAATACGTCAGAAAGTGAAAAGGAATCAAAGGAGGTACTGTCAGAAGAGACTGAAATGCAATGGGCTTTAAATGCTATGTTAAGGACTTTAGGTTTTATCCTATAGACGAACGGTTCTCAGCTTCAGTGTATATTAGAATTCCCTGGAGGATGTACACCCTATCCCCGGAGTTTCTGATCAACTTGTGGTTTCTGTAATCAACTTGTGGCTAGAAAGAAGGAGTTCAGGGCTGAATCAAAGTTTTTAGCTTGAGAGGCAGGATAGATCATGATGTCACTAAATGAGATAAAGACCAGAGGAAGCTGTGGATTATATGGGGGAGAATTTACTAAAGTTTGTTTTAAACTTATTATACTTAACATGTTTATTTTTTTAAAAAATTATTTATTTTTGAGAGACATAGAGACAGAGCATGAGCAAAGGATGGGCAGAGAGTGGGAGACACAGAATCTGAAGCAGGCTCCAGGCTCTGAGCCATCAGCACAGAGCCCGACGTGGGGCTCGAACTCACAGATCGCGAGATCATGACCTGAGCTGAAGTCGGCTGCTTAACCGACTGAGCCACCCAGGCGCCCCACTTAACATGTTCAAAGGCAACCAGTGGAGATGACCATTCCTGGAACTCAAGTGTGAGGTCAGGGGAAAGATAATAATTTAAGAGTCAAACAACACAGAAATAGATATTTAAGCTGTAGACAAGGACAAAACCCCTTAGGGCTAGAGAATAAGAAGGTAACAGCACTGAAATGTAGGGGAGACAGTATTATTTAAGGGATGTACATAAAAATAGTCACTGAAAGAAACGGGGAAAAAACTCAACTCTCAGAGATGCAAAAGTAGAACAAGGGTAGAGTGTGGCTTCTGAAACCAAAGGCAGGAAGAGTTTTGGGACAGACTGTGGCTAACAGTATCAAAAGGTGTACTGAAAGTTGGCAGGTGGCTTTGACTTTTGATGATAAGAACAGTAGTAGCCTCTATCCCATTAAGCTGTATTCTAGTGGTTCCACAGAAATGGAAAAAGGAATTAAGGATCTAAAATGAGAAGTATGAGCATCCTACATAAGTAAAGTGCTTTATAGTATAACATACTGTCATTGTAAATTATTGTTAGTAAAGTATCTTAAGTGCGGAAACTGAAGCTTTGAAAGCTTCAACGATTTACCCTTGGTCATAGAACCACGGCCGAATCAGCATGCCGTGGAGTCTTCTGACTTTTCACTGAATAACCCCTGGTGAGTATTAGGCTTTGGATGGCTAACCAAGGTCTTGATTTTTCTCTTACCATCTGTGGACCAAGGTCTTGATTTTTCTCTTACCATCTGTAAACAGGCCTCCGGCTCATCTGAATTCATAGGTTCAGCCTCTGCTTCTTCTCCTTCTCCTGGCAGAGGGTTATCAACTGTGCTGCACTCAGAGGAACTCGACCGGTTCAATCTCTAAAAAGAAATGCACCGCCCACCGGGCAGCTCATTTAGAGGTTATTCAAATCTTACCTTCAAACCATACTTAATAATCAAATGCATGCAAAGTGTTATGAAAAAAGATTAACGAGTATGATGGCCATAAAAACATATAAACACATATTGAGGTCAAGTAACCTTACAATGCATCTATGCTTGATCTTTCTATCTACACATCCTGTGAAAATTAAATTTTATCATTTTTAGTATGCTAGCAAGTAAGTATATAGACTTAATTTGTCTATATTCTTAATTACTTAATTAGCATAAGGTAATTTTTGGTAAACTGTAGCATTTGCAAAGTATTGGCCACATTTTTATTATATATCATGTTTAAAATAAATTTATGTCCACTGGTAATTATTATATTCACACAACCAAGACCCTAAGAGAAATAATACAAGTGCCAAATTGACGATGCCCGATAACTGAATGATCATATCTGACACTTGGCAGAAAAAGTTTATTGATACATAAAATTAAAAAAAAAAGAAACTAGTGTAAAATGAAATACAAACATATTTTTTCTATTATCTCTTGGATTTAAGAATATGTATCAGGATGATATAGATAGAAGGCTTTTCACCAAGACAAAAAAAAGTCAAACATTATATTGGAATCAAAATGCCAAAGACCATACTACTTATTTCATCCAGCACAGCCCATTTTAGTATAAAATTTCCAGATATAGTCGAAAACATCACAAAGTATTATTTATAATATCAAAAAATAGTGGCTACCAAAGTGAGTACCACATGCAAAATCTGAAACAAAGATTCGATGAAATTGAACATGGCGAACTCACACATGAGAGGAATGAATTCATTGTCATTATGATCATATAACTGATCATAACACAAGTTTTTCCACCCAGAAATTTATGATCAAACATGATGTTTACACACTTACACATACACAGAAATTTTAGAAAAAATACATACAGCAATTGTAGCAAAACTCTGTCAATTTTTCCTAATATTGCTTTATAAGGGGTAGAGTAGCACATCAATAGTTCATTTTTCATTCTCATTTGCCGAATGACATGTGAAAATTGAAAACTACTAGTTATTATAGCACATGCTCCTCTTATTAAGATTATAGCTTACTTTTTTTAGAGTAGTTCAACAAATACAAGTGCTAAAAGGGAGGAAATACTCATTTCCATTAAAATGGTTTTTTAATCAACTAATTTGCTTTAATATCATAGGCCTATTCTAAAATATTAATTTTTAGAGATTTACTGGGAAGCTAAAAATGTGGGGACCACATTCTCAGTGCTATTATTATCACACATTATTCAACACTGGTAAAAAAGACATTGGTACAGTTTTATACATAAGAAATGATATAAGCAAAGTTCTTTTTATAATGAGAGCAAAGATTACTCTAATATTTATAATCCAGTGGTATAGGAGTATTATTCCCACCAGCTTGAAGAGTTTTATAATAATATCAGTTATGAACAGTATCACTATGAAATTTCATTTAAAAAGCAGACTGAAATTGATTGAATTCATCTGAAGTGACTTTAAAATAAAATTTAAAATAAAATGCATCTAATATGCAGAATGCCTACTAAGGCTATATTAATGAAAGCATCTTCAACCTTAGCATTTAGTTTTCTCATCAAGTATTAACAAAAAATATATGCCAATTTAATTTATAAGCAAGTAAAAATTAAGATGATTTTATAAAGTGTATCTTGTCATTTCTGAAACTTTTTTCATAGTATGGCAATTTTTTGACATTTAAATTCAGAGTTTGGCTCAAATTTTATATCATAAATGACAGTTATTCGAGATTATTCCTCATTGGAACAGACATTATAAAAACATTTAATATGAACTACAGTTTGTATCATAAGCCAAATTGCTATGACTCTTTCGAAATTCAAGTTTAGAATGTTTTTAGGAATTTAGTATATCCTGGGAATGTGTGAAGTATTCACAAAGTAGCTATTTTAATACTCTATATAATATTAAAAATTTATGTATATGCCTTAGTGATGTAGAAAGTTTAGATCTAATCCATTTAGCCTTTAAATTTAACACTTACTAAAGTGGAAGTTTCTTTAACAGGGTCCAAAAGGATAAAGGCTAATATCTACAATAAAAATTTTCTCTTGAAGAGAAATGCATTTAATTATTATAGCAGGTGTTGCTATATTTAACTACTGAATCTTCCTATTTTCTTGGTTAGTACACAGAGAAGATCATTCTAATCATTTGATTCATTTTACATAATTATTACTATTTTCATATCTATAAACTCAATCATTTGTTTCTTAGTTTTCATTCTTATAATTAGAAAATAGATTTATTGGAGTAATCTAAAAGCAGTGAAATAAACAGTTTAGTGTAGAAAATTTCCCTTTTGATATTATTGATAGCCTATTTTGTAATTTTTGTGTGTATTTTATTTTTAATAAAAAATGAAATATACTTTTTGTCTATTACTTTTTTGCTTGTCAACAAATATAATTTTTTATCTTTGACAGCCTATAAATATCAGCTGTATAAACATAGGATCATAGATATAGATTCATTAGCATTAGGAATAGGAAGTATGCCATAGAAAGCATTCCTACCTTTTTATTGAATAATATGGCATCGTTTGTAAGTACTGTCTAAAATTTTGTCTTTCTTTCCTTTAAATAAAATCTATATACTTGATTAAAAATTTTAAATGTACAATAATATATGGTAAAAAACAAAAGTCCTTTCCACCCTCTCTCTGATTCTATTCCCTACTATGAATACAGTGTGTATGTGTGATTGTGTGTGTGTATCTTTCCATATTCTTCAGTGTGCATCCATGAAACACTGACGTAGTTTTGAAATAATCTAATCTTGATTACAAACTTAAATAGCTATGTAAGAGACCCCTTTCAATGTTTGAAAATATGGTCAGATTAAGATGTAGAGTAATAGGAGGACCTTATGCTTGCCTTGTGTCTTGACATGGCTAGATAAATACTAAATCATTCTGAAGACCCAGTAAATCAATCTGAGGACTGAGAAAACAAACTGCACAACTAGAGGGAGAGAAAAGACACACGGTAGAAGGTAGGAGGTATGGAGATGTGATTTGGGGGAGAAAACGATTGAGGGTGCTGTGGAGAAGGAGCCCTGATCACGGAGAGAGGAGAGAGACATAGAGAGACAGAGAGAGAGAGAGGGAGAGAAGTGCACAGGGGATTGCACAAGAGAAGCACGTCCCCAAAACCAATGGCTGAGAAAATGAGAGGAGCTGATTCTCATGGGTTTTAATAACCAGTGGAGCTCAAAAACTGGAGGTAGAAGTCCTCACCGTCATCGATGTGGAGCTCGGGGGATGCAGTGGTGCTCCTGTGGAGAAGGAGGGCAGAAGCCCAGGAGCAGATGGTGCAATCTGAGGATCCCTGAGCCACACTGGGAGAGATGGCTTCCCCTTCTTGCAGTGCATCTGGGAGAGGATGCATAACCTCTCAGGGGACAAAAGAGCCGGTGGGCACCATTGTACTGCCCTGTTCCTTAGCATAGGAAAAGAGACACCTGATGAGGGCAGCTAACCTGGACACTGGCTTTTTTGCTTTGCTTTACTCTAAACTCCAGGCTCTTCCGGTTGGTGCAAATGCCCTACTAGGACACACCGGCACCAACCCCAGTGCCATGAAATACTGGTCCAGAGGACCAGAGCAGGTCTGTGCCACATCAGGTCCCTAAAGTTTGGACTTTTGAAATCCAGCCAACATGCCTGAGATAAAACACAGGTGCACTACACTGCTGGGAAGGTAGAATGTCCCAGACACAGGGCGAAGACAGGGATCTGAGGACGCTTGGGACACATGAGGGGGAAATTGTTTGCTCTTATGTGAGGGTTTCAAAGACAGTGGCAGACACAAACTCGCCTCTCTGGGGATGAGACAGAGGGCTATCACCATTTTCTCTCCTCCCATCAGTACAGACTGACTTCAGTGAGCAGAACAGCTCCAACAGTGGAGGCCTGAGATGCTTACACCAAGCCCCACCCCTCTGAGCTCTGCAGGTGCTTCTTTACTAGGGCAAATGTACCTGAGAACCAGAGCAGTGGGCTCCTCCCCCAGAAGACCAGCACAAACTCCTATGCGCACCAAGTCTACTGACCATAGAGTGCACAAAGCTTCAGCTCTATGAGAAATAGGATCTAGCCTCCTAATAAGCAGACCAGAGTGCACCTAGTTAAAACTCACCACACTCTGGACAAGGTTCAACCACTCCCCACTGCAGGCAAGAAGAAACTCTGCAGAGGACTGACCTGAGGGAAAGAGCAGCCAAAACAGTAAGAGTATGCACAGCATAAACCAGAAACACTTCCTGAAATGCCAGGCCCTGGGAAATTTTTGATCTCTTCTTCATAAAGCCATTACTCTCAGGAGCAGGAAACAAAGCAGGCTTTCATAACACAGAGAAGACAGCAGAGTCCTAGACAAAATGCTAAGATGGAGGAATTCATCCATCCCAAAAGAAAGAATAAGAAAAAGTCATGGTCAGGGATCTCTATGAAACAGATAGGTAATATGCCTGACCCAGAATGTACAACAACATTCATAAGGATATTAGCTGGGCTTAAGAAAAGCATAGAAGACACCATAGAAAAGCATAGAAGACAGTAGGGAGTCCCCTACTGTACAGATAAAAGAGAGATAAAAGACCTAAAAACTAGTCAGGTCGAAATAAAAAATACTATAAACAAAATGAGAAACTGATGGACTGTAATGACCACAAGGATAAAAGAAGCACAGGAATGAATAAGTAATATAGAAGATAAAATTATGGAAACTAATGAAGCTGAAAACAAGAGGGAAAGAGAAATACTGGATCATGAATAAGACTTAGGGAATTCAGTGACTCCTTAAAGTGTAATAACATTTGTATCATAGGAAACCCAGAAAAAGAGAGGATAAAAGGGGAAGAAGGTTTATTTGAGCAGCATATAGCTGAAAACTTCCATAATCTGGAGAAGGAAATAGACATTCAAATCCAGGAGGCACAAAGAACTACCATCAAAATCAACAAAGGTAGGCCAACACCAAGACATATTAAAGTAAAATCTGCAAAATACAGAGATAAGGAAAAAATCCTAAAAGCAGTAAGGAAAAAGAAATCTCTAACTTTTAAGGGAAGGCAAATAAGGTTACTAGCACACCTGTCCACAGAAACTTGGCAGTCTAGAAGGCAGTGGCATGATATATTCAATGTGCTGAAGGGGAAAGATATACAGCCAAGAATACTATATCCAGCAAAGCTGTTATTCAGAATAGGAGAGATAAAGAGTTTCCCAGACAAACAAATATTAAAGGAGTTCACAACCACTAAAACCACCCTGCAAGAAATATTAAAGGGGACTCTTTAAGGGGGAAAGAAAGACAAAAATGGCAAAGACAAGAAAGGAACAGAGAAAATCTATACTAGATTAGAAAAGTAGTCCTCTAAGTCCTCTAAGATTGGACTAAATGCTCCAATCAAAAGACACAAAGTATCAGAATGGATAAAAAAAACAAAACCAGACCCATCTCTCTGCTGCCTACAAAAGACTCATTTTAGACCTAAAGACAACTGCAGATTGAAAGTGAGGGTATGGAGAACCATCTATCATGCTAATAGATGTAAAAAAAAAAAAAAAAGCCGAAGTAGCCATACTTATGTTAGACCAACTAGATTCAAACTAGATTTTAAACCAAAGACTGTAACAAGAGATGAAGAAAGGCACTATATCACAATAAAGGGATCAACAGAAAGATCTAGCAATTGTAAATACTTATGCTCACAACCTGAAAGCACTCAAATATATAAAACAATTAAAAACAAAGAAACTCATTGATTATAATACAATAATAGTAGTGGACTTTAACACCCCACTTACAGCAATGGAAACATCATCTAAACAGAAAAACAGCAAGAAAACAATGGCTTTGAATGATTACTGGACCAGATGGACTTAACAGATCTATTCAGAACATTTCATTCTAAAGCAGCAGAATATGCTTTCTTTTCACGTGCACATGGAACATTCTCCAGAATAGATCCTCATAGTGGGTCACAAATCAGACCTCAACAATGCAAAAAATTGAGATCATACCATGCATATTTTCTGACCACAACACTAAGAAACTTGAAGTCAACTACAAGAAAAAAATTGGAAAGACCACAAATACATGGAGGTTAAAGAACATCCTACTAAAGAATGAATGGGTTAACCAAGAAATTAAAGAAGAAACAAAAGAATACATGGAAGCAAATCAAAATAAAAACATGATGGTCCAAAATCTTTGGGATACAGCAAAAAAATAAATAAATAAATAAATAAAAAATACAGACCTAAGAGAGAAGTATATAGCAAGATAGGCTTACCTCAAGAAGAAAAAAATCTCAAATACACAACCTAACCTACACCTAAAGAAGCTAGAAAAGAAACAGCAAATGAAGCCTAAAGCCAATTGAAGAAGGAAAATAATAAAGATTAGAGCAGAAATAAATGATATAGAAACAAAAAGAAAAACCAGTAGAACAGATCAATGAAATTAGGAGTTAGTTCTTTGAAAGAATTAATAAATTGATGAACCCCTAGCCAGACTTATCAAAAAGAAAAGAGAAAGGACCCAAATAAATAAAATAACAAATGAGAGAGATCACAACCAACACTGCGGAAATACTAACAATTATAAGAGAATATTATGAAAAATTATATGCCAACAAACTGGACAATCTGGGAGAAATGGATAAATTCCTGGAAACATACCAACTACCAGAACTGAAAACAGGAAATAAAAAATTTGAACAGACCCATAACTAGCAAAGAAATTGAATCAGTAATCTAAAATCTCCCAAAAAACAGAAGTCCAGGGCTAGATGACTTCCCAGGGGAATTCTACCAAACATTTAATGAAGAATTAATATCTATTCCTTTTTTAAAGTTTATTTGTTTAGTTTGAAAGAGAGAGAGAGAGATTGAGAATGTGGGAGGGGCAGAGAGATGGAGAGAGAGAGAGAGAGAGAGAGAGAGAGGGAATACCAAGTAGGCTCTGCACTGTCAGTGCAGAGCTGAATGTGGGGTTCGATCTCACAAACCATGAGATCATGACCTGAGCTGAAACCAAGAGTTAGTTGCTTAACCAACTGAGCCACCTATTCTTTTCAAACTGTTCCAAAAAATAGAAATGGAAGGAAAATTTCTGAACTCATTCTATGAGGCCAGGATTACCTTGATTCTAAAGCCAGACAAAGACTCCACCAAAAAGGAGATAACAGGCCGATATCCCTGAAGAATGTGGATATAAAAACTTTCAACAAGATACAAGCAAATTGAATCCAACAGTAAATTAAAAGAATTATTTGCCCACAATCAAGTGGGATTTATTGCTGGGCTGCAGGGGCAATTCAATATTCACAAATCAATTGATGTGATATATCACATTAATAAAAGAAAGGATAAGAACCATATACTCTCAACAGATATAGAAAAAGCATTTGACAAAATAAAGTAACCTTTCTTGATAAAAACCTTCAACAAAGCGAGGATAAAGGGAACATACTTCAGCATCATAAAGGCCATATATGAAAGACCCACAGTGGGGTCTTCAATGGAGAAAAACTGAGAGCTTTTCCTCAATGGTCAGGAACAAGACAGGTATTTCCACTCTCACCCTTATTATTTAACATAGTACTGGAAGTCTTAGCCTCAGCAATCAAACGACAAAAGAAATAAAAGGCATCCAAATCATTAAGGAAGAAGTCAAACTTCCATTATTTGCAGATGACCTGACACTACATAAAATACCTGAAACACTCAACCAAAAAATTGCTAGAACTGATACCTGTATTCGGTAAAGTCACAGAATACAAAATCAGCATACAGAAATCTGTTGCATTTCTATACACCAATAATGAAGCAATAGAAAAAGAAATCAAGGCATCAATCCCATTTTCAATGGATCAAACCCCATAAGATACCTAGGAATAAACCTAACGAAAGAAGTAAAAGAACTGTACTCTGAAAACTATAGAACACTAATGAAATAAATTGAAGATGACACAAAGAAATGGAAAGACATTCCATGCTCGATTGGAAGAACAAATATTGTTAAAACATCTATACTACCCAAAAAAAATCTACACATTTAATGCAACCCCTATCAAAAAAACACCAGAAATTTTTCACAGAGCTAGAATAAACAATCCTAAACTTCGTATGGAATCACAAAAGACCCTAAATAACCAAAACAATCTTGAAAAAGAAAAGCAAAGCTGGAGGCATCACAATTCCGGATGTTAAGCTACAAAACTGTAATCATCAAGATAGTATGGTACTGGCCCAAACAGAGACACACATCAATAATACAGAATAGAAAACCCAGAAATGGACCCACAACTATATGGTCAACTAATCTTTCACAAAGCAGAAAAGAATATCCTAGGAAAAAGACAATCTTGTCAACAAATGGTGTTGGGAAAATTGGAGAGCAACATTCTGTCCATTGGATCACTTTCTTACACCCTACACGAAAATAAATTCAAAATGGATGAAAGACTTAAATGTTAGACAAGAAACCATCAAAATCCTTAGAGGAAAACATTGGCAGCAACCTCTTTGACATCGGCCATAGCAACTTCTTGACGGACACATCTCCAGAGGCCAGGGAAACAACAGCAAAAATGAACTATTGGGACCTCATCAAGATAAAAATCTTCTGTACAGTGAAGGAAAAAATCAACAAAACTAAAAGGCAGCCTATAGAATGAGAGAGGATATTTGCAAATGACTTATCTGATAAAGGGTTTGTACCCAAAATCTATAAAGAGCTTATCAAACTCAACATCCAAAAACAAATAATCCAGTGGCAACATGAGCAGAAGACAAGAATGGACATTTTTCCAAAGAGGATATCCAGATGACTAACAGACACATGAAAAGATGCTCAATGTCACTCATCATCAGGGATATACAAATCAAAACCATGATTAGATACTACACCACACCTATCAGAATGGCTAAAATTAATAACTCAGAAAACAACGGATATGGTGAGGATTGGAGAAAGTGGAACACTCTTACACTGTTAGTGGGAATGTAAACTGGTGTAGATACTCTGAAAAACAGTATGGAGGTTCCTCAAAAAATTAAAAATAGAACTACCCTGTGACCCAGATATTGCACAACTAGGTATTTACCCAAAGGATAAAAAAATACTGATTCAAAGGGGGCACATGCACCCTGATATTTATAGCAGAATTATCAACAAGAGTCAAATAATGGAAAGAGCTCAAATGTTCATCGAGTGATGAATGGATAAAGAAGATGTGGTGTATATATACAATGGAATACTACTCAGCCATAAAGAATGAAATCTTGCCATTTGCAATGACATGGATGGAGCAAGAATGTATTATGCTAAGTGTAATAAATCAGAGAAAGACAAATACTATATGATTTCACTTATATGTGGAATCTAAGAAACAAAACAGATGAACATAGGATAAGGAAAAAAAAGAGAGAGAGGAGAGAGAGTCTATAAGAGACTCTTAACTGTAGAGAACAAACTGAGGGTTGCTGGAGGAGAGGTGGGTGGGGGGATGGGTTAAATGGGTGATGGGAATTAAGGATGGCACTTGTGATGAGCACTGGGTGTTATACGTTAGTGATGAATCATGAAATTCTACTCCTAACCCAGCATTACACTATATGTTAACTAAGTACAATTTAAATAAAAACTTGAAACATTAAAAAAGTGATAAAATTAAGTGCTTCTTTGTTCATCATTGTTTTTTGATTGCCTAGAAGGTGTGTTTTCTACAATACTGGATGTGAGTAGAGACTTACATATAGGTGTCATATGAGAAGCTGCTCTAATCTGGTAACTTACAAATTTATTACTGACATATCCTGAAATAGGCATTCACATTATAAGGCTATTTCATGCTAGTTGGCCGTTTCTTATTTTGAGTTATAAAGTAGGATTATATAATAATTTGATAATCTGGTACTCAAAAGTCAAAAAATTAAAAAAAAAATCAAACTTAAAGCAGCATTGTAGAAAACACAGAACCCAGCAAAAACTTTATTCAAAGAGGATGGTTGGTGTTGAAAACATTGCAAAGATTGTACATTTAAAGTATGTATTATAAGTCTGCTTGCTACATACAACAAAAGATATTCTTTGAGGAGCAGAGCTTAGAATAGTTATTTCATCTGAGCAGCAAAACAAAGAAACACAGAAGACAGCAAGAAATCTAAGGGAAGGGATGGGCATATAAGGGCAGAAAAATTATGGGATACATTAGTGATAAACTAAGCTCTACTGTATGTCATTAAGCTTAAGAAAGATTTTTTTTTTATTAGATTGAAATCAACATCACCCATCTTTTAATTTTAGAGTCTAATTTTACAATTGATATTCAAAATGAGGGCTCTGAATCATTAAAGGGGTAAAATGGTAAAGATCAGAATAAAAGATCAAAAGATCTTTAGAGAAGAATTCCACAGATAGCTACTATGGTTTGTGTGAGTAAGAGTCCAGTGCTTTCCAAGCTACCATTCTGTCATGGGGTAATTTCAATTTTAAATGTTCTTTTCTGGTCTAGAACCAAAATACGCTTTCCTCTTCCTTGCAGTTGTCAGGGCCCTTTTTGCCCTCTGGAGAAATGCATGTATTATCTTCCTACTGCCTTTTTAAAACTGGAGATTACCTATGATACTACCATTTGTGTTTTTCATCTTAAGAGTACTGATACTTAGTTTCTTTACATGATTTAACATTCTAGGCCCCTCAAGTCCCTCCAATCCTTTTTTGATCTCTCTAAAATTCTGATCTCTCTCAAGATTCTTTTTAAATGATAATGACAGTTAAAAAGTACTGAAGCTACCCTTCATCAATGAAAAGGACGATAGTATTTTCCTTTTTGTTATCTAGATTTACTTCCATTTAATGTAGCAGACAATTTTTAGTTTAATTACTAGTGACCATAAACACTTGACTCACATTATAGTGATGGGTAACAAAACCCCAACACTTTTTCAGAGAAAAGGGAAGCAATGGAAGTTTTCCTTTTCTAGTGTCCTTGATGACTACTAGACAAAGTACGTAGGCTTTGAGAACAGCTGCTTGTTCAGCAGGAAATCGTCTTAATGGTTCCATCGCAGGGTCAATGTGGCATATAATATTAGATGACAGAGAAATAATGAGGTCAAATCTCAGGCACCGCCATGGCCATGAGATTTCATTGAGAATTCTTACTTTTCCCATAATCTTCTACCTAGGGCACTTCCTATCCAAAAAACACGACAACTTATATGCCTAAAAGATAAGATCTGCCATATAAAAACAAACAAACAAACAAACAAATTTTGGCCACGTAAGAAGATTGGACTGATTACAGATGTCTCAGCCAGATTCTACAGTGTCATCCTGGATCTTCAAAGGGCAAATGGCATTCACCAATACGGACTCGCCATGCCATCACCCAATGGTATTCAAGGGCTCTGTGCACTAACACAGAACTCCTCTCTGCAGAGAACAGATATTTCAGTAGCTGGAATACAGTGGGTCAATCAGAAAGAAGAACTTAAAAACCTGAGAAACAAATGTTTAAACGGTTCTCCTACTGAGGCTGTTAGAAGTGAGTAAATAAGGATTGGAACATAGGCAAACATGATGGCAAAATGTGAGGTAAAAATGTGAACTCTAAGACACAAGCTCATTAATCATGTATAATTAAAAAAGAATAACGAACAACCAACAAACTACCCATACACTTATGCTAGCCCCTAAAACTACTCACAAGAAGGAAGGACAAAGAATGACAAATTCCAATGAATTGGAACAGTTACCAGTTTTTTGAATACATGGACCTCTAATATTGAAAATACAACGTAAAATAAAAATCAGCACAGAAAAGTATATCTTTCCTAACCCTTATGTAGGCAGCTTCTCCCAAAGAAGAGTATTATATTTTGAGTCATTCTTCACAAATGAAATATCCAGAGTTTTTTGGTTCAGGAGAATGACCACTCATTAAGATGAACCTCATTTTTCTAACAGTTTGGTAAAAAAAAAATAGTAATAATAATTAAAGAATTAAACACACACACATACATACACATATACACACACATTTCTGGAAACCATTTTCTGAGAAATTATGTGTTTTACATATATACATACATACTATCGTATATGTATGCATCTTTATATAAGTTCTAGGGGGAAGAAGATTTTCTACATTCTGAAATAAATTTGTTGGACAAGAGAATATTGCCTCTGAATAACCACCCATCTGAAATAGAAAAAAAATATGCCTTTTTACTTAGAAGCACCTTTAAAAACTTCAAGTAAACCAGAACAATATTTGTTTGTTCTTTTAATTAAAACTGTTGGCATCATTATCCCTAGAAGGTATCATTTCATAGGTATCATAGAAAGATAAAGTTTTGCTTTCAACATTGCACGATGAAAAGCAGTAATAAAAACATTCCAATAATGATAGATCAATTCAAAATATGAACTAGATTATAAAAGAAAAAAAGGCAAGATTCTTATTAACATGGATTTTTTCCCCACAAAAAATTATTTTCTAGAGTTTATCTAACAAGCTATACTAAAATTAAGACAAAATATATGAGTGGCATTTTTTCCTTTATACTTGTTAGAAATACTATATAAGATAATCCATATTAATCTGCTTCCAATATTATGAAAAGTGTTTTATGTCTTATTGAAAGACGTAGTGTTCACTTAATATGTTCCACTTAAACCTCTTACCTTACTGAGGCTATGCTTCCTGTCTCCTTATGAGATATACACATAAGAAACATTATCATCAGCATATAATATTGCTTTTGGTATCAAATTAAGCATTTCAAGCACTTCTAACTCATTCATTCATAGGCTTGGCCTATTAAATTTTAACTGATTCATTTTATATATGGTCAAATAAAAATCAAATGGTAGTTACTGAATGTATCAACGAAATAAACTCCTAGTTATCATTGTGCTTAAAATCATTTCAAAATATATTCAAAGTCATCCTAGAAGCTATGTATTATGGCTGTCCTCAACTTTCTAGATGTGTACTTAGAAAACAGCTTATTTGTATGAGTCTCAATTTCTGTAAACACAGGGCTAGTAACTAGAGTGTTCCCTTTCTGCTCTGAGATTTTATGTTTATGCTTGAAATATTTCCCCACACAAATGGTTTCTTAATAGAGTTTTAATTTATTAAACGTTAATGTGACTATTTTTTCCAGCTTTCTTGAGATTTAATTGACATATATCTTCCTGTAAAATTAAGTGTAAAATGTAATGATTTGATACATGTATATAGTGTGTATAAATATATCTATGTATATTTACCTCATCCTTCACGCACATAATTACCATTTTGTTGTTGCTGTTGTTATGATGAGAACATACTCTCAAAATTCTACTCTCACTGCAATAAATGTGACAATTTAATGTGACATAGATCAGATTAGATTAGGAAGGGAAGTTGCTAGAGGTGTTCAAATTAAATATTGCTTCATTGGTTTCCGTTACGTTCTATGTATTACTTTTATAATCCATCCAATAAAAAATTATAGATCATGCACTTGAATCCCCTAAGGACATGAGAGATATATATATCAAGGAAGTCATCCAGAGAATCACAAAAAAATGATGGAATTGCCCCCATGACATGCTATGATGTCAATTCATCTACAGAACAATTGTATATGTTTCTACTTTCTTGCAATGGGTCAGGCAGAAACATTTTGTACTGAACAGCATGCATGACACTGAAAAAATATCATATATGTATGATTTTTTTAGATAACCTGTGTAAAAGTGGTCACATATGTCTTTGTCTGGTTAAAAGCACAGAGCTGTATTCTTGATTGATCCAGTTTGGTTTTACCCCTGTGAGAAGTAAGAAGGTTAGGTGCTGAAGTTTAGAAATGCAGAATGATGAAATAGTTTAGTCAACTGATTTACAATGTTTAAAGTCACATACCTGTAAGTAAAAATAAGTTACATGTCAGAAAATACATACTATATACTCAATGCAAAGCAGTATATTTGAAACACAGTATAAGATTGAATATCATTCAACATAGATTTAAAAACCATCAACTGAATAGTTATATAATTCTATTATTTAGGAGATGAATTTAAATACTGTAATATGCTAAGGCAATCTTTCGCTCTGTTTGCTCTGTGTATCAAGCATGTAACAGTAAGTGGTTCTCAATATTGGAGTGGGTGAGAGTAGGAGTGTGCAGTTTTCAAAAAGCGTACTCTAAAATTAGCATTTCTTGATTTATTTGTAATTTTCATATTAATTCAATGCTGACATTTTGAACGTACTGAAGGAAAAAATGTTTCCAAATTTATCAAAATATAAAGAATAAGAAACACTGAAATAAACGTCAGACCAAAATGCCATTGGTTTTAGAAACAAACATATCCAATAAAGATGAAACGTTTTTCAAATAGTTTGAAACAAATCTGCAAAAAAGAAATGGTTAAGTAAAATTCTATAAGAGATTTTTGTTTTGTTTTGTGTTTTTAAGAATCTATGCCAAGGGGCACCTCGGTGGCTCTGTTGGTTAAGTGACTGACTCTTGATTTTGGTTCAGGCCATGATCTCAGGGTTTGTGGAATCAAGTCCTGCACGGGGTTCTGTGCTGACAGCCGAGAGCCTGCTTGGGATTCTCTCTCTCCCTCTCTCTCTGCCCCTTCCCCACTTGTGCTCTCTCTCAAAATAAATAAATAAAATTAAAAAAAAAGAATCTATGCATAAAAATAGGATCAAGTACCAGCTTAATTGCATAATTAAGGCAAAATATAATTATAATTATAATAATACATTTGTATAATTGTGACTAATCCCTAAATCTTGTCAGGTCGAATGCAATTCTGGAAGAGATTATGTTCTTTTCTGAAGTGCAATAATAAGAAAAGATTGAAATTGCCTTTTTGGTGAAGACAACTACTGTCTGTTTGAAGAAAAAACTATAAAAATTTAAAGAGAGACCAAATAACAATATAATTAAAACCACCATATGGTAAAAGGACATAAAATATTTAACCTTGATGACTACAAATATTTAAACAATTTTTTTATCAAGTCAATAAAAGGAATGCATTTCATAACAAGTAAGCACATTTAAGTTTCTACAAAAATAATAGCATTAAAAACTGAATAGTGAATACATGGAGGGGTAGATGGTTGAATGAATGAATGAATCATATAAACAACATGAATGTCTATTCCTCTGCCTGGGATTTCCATGCAATGAGATGATCTCCATCCTTTAGGGTCTGGCTCAAGTGCTACCTTCTCTCGCATGCTGTCAACGCGATATAGTGTCTAACTCAATGCATCCTCAGTGGACTGGTTTGCTATTCTGTTCCATTATATGTTATATTTTTGAGGTAGACTATAATTGAATAAATAAGCATTAAGGAGGATGAGAAGTCAAATATGGATCACAAATGCACAATACCCCTATACCAGAAAAGTTGATCCTTAACTGCAACATTACAGGGCATAACAGAAAACAATTACATTCCTACTCACATCTTGCCTTTCTAGGGTATGCAATATGGTATTTAAAGCTTGGGGTTCACATTTTAAAAGGACTCCCAGAATCATCAGTGACTAAAAAATACCATTTCTTAATCTTTTAGCATTTTAGTTATCGGTAAATATAGATGAATGATATCCATTCTCCTGGTTGTCATAAGGAGGAAAGTTATAGAATGTATATAAAAGTGGCCGATATGTACAATTTTTCCTTTGCCTCTTTGGTGCTTTCTTCTTTTGGGTTCACTACTTAAGTGTTGAGTTGATCACTCATCCTGTTATTTTCTGTGGTCCCTGGAGCACAGTAGATGCTGTGGTGCACTGCCCAGATCCCCCTTTTAGGCGAGCCTCTCATTTCTCCAGCTACCAGGAGTGTTGGTGGCTGAAAGCTCAGAGCTGAGTCTCTGCAAGGGAAGTGTCATGCAGAAGAGAGCTGCCTCACCCAAGATTCCATCTCCTGCCCTGGAAATGTGGAGAGAGAGAGTCTGCAGCCAATGACTCATTGGTGGGAGGGTACAAAGGCCTAACCCTCTTGCTTCCATTGGGACTAATCTAAACGGTCATCCTAGTACCTATAGGGGACGACCATAGGATCAGCACAGGCCTCTGATGAAATTGCAGAGTATTTCAATTTCTCCCTGTGGTCAATCATCATGTATCCCTCCTTCTTACAGGTGTTAGGTGTTGTTCTTGATAACACTCCCCAGTAAGTCTGTTACACACAGATTTCTCTCTCAGAGCTGATATCCCAGGGAACCTGACTTTAGGCTGACTCCCTGTATAGCCTGTGGTTAACATAAATTAACACATAAAATCTCAACCTGTCTACAACTCCGACTTCTCTTTACCTAAGACCCAAGTTTCCAAATACATACTGTACAGCATCACTTGGCTATCTTGCAAGTAGCTCACAGTTAAGATGCCCCCAAATTAAACTCTGAATCTACTCTACCTCCTACATTTTCTCCTTTCCCTATACATTTTTAATACCACTGATATATATATCCAGTCTTCTAAGATAAAACCTTTTGTCATGAGTCAATTTGTATCTCCCAACAGGGTATGCTGAAGCCTAGCTCCTGGTCCACGTGAATGACCTTATTTCGAAATAAGGTCTTTGCAGATGAAGTTAACATGAGGTCATTAGGGTGGGCTCTATTCCAGTATAATTAGTGTCCTTACAAGAGGAGAAGACAGATACACAGGCAGAACATCATTTGATTACAGGGAATGTCAAGGATTAACAACCCATCATCAGAAGCTAGGAAAAAGGAAGGGCAGATGCTCCCTAGAGGGTTCAGAGAAAGTATGGCCATGCCCAGACTCCCATTTCAGACACTTAGGACTCTAGAGCTTTCAGAGAATAAATTTCCATGCGTAAAGCTACCAGGTTTGTGATACTTTATTACGGCAGCGGCGGGAAACTGCTCATGATCCTTATATGCAGACCCTGAGTCCTTACATATTAACTTGCAAGTTTGTCCCTATCTGCCACTATAATTTCCTTAGCTTGAGCCCCTATCAAATGTCCTTTGAAAAACTGCAATAGTTTCCCATCTTCTCATCTTTCTCTGGGCCTGAGCTTTACTACACTCCCCAAGGAAATTTTCTTTAGAAGTACAAGTTTGCTATGAACAAGATATAATAAAACAAGACCCTAAGGTTTTCTCTTTCTGTTAGATAAAAAGAAATGCATTTTACTCTCTTGTCATGGTACATCAAGTCATTGGTTACCTGGCCCCAGTCTGCCTAGGTAACTTACTACTTCCCCTTCATAAGTATTTAATGGGCCTTTTTACATTTGGGTCTTCCAGATACACTGGGCTCTTTACCTCCATTGGAAAGACCTCTCACCTGATCTGGAGAAAGAGTTTCTCTTGTTAACATAAAACTCCCTTCAAATGCTGTTTCCTCTGTGAAGTATCCCAATTTATTTTTAAGGTTGGTTACACTTTCTTCTATCCTGTCTGACTATTTTGTCCTAAAACTAAACTCTGTTTTCATTCTTTTTTATATGTTTAATTACAATTTCTGTTTCTATATGTGTTTCTCCTTAAAGGTGAAGGAAGCCTTGCTTTTACTATTTATCACTTAGGATAGTGCCAGAGACCTTCAGCCTACATTTACTGCACAAATGAGTGCACTAATGACGTGTCTTCCTAATGTCTAGCACGGAGATGGGAACTGGGGGATGCTCAGTGAATGTGAATTGAACGAATGAATAGCAATGGTTTACAGAAAATGTTCTCTAATGTATTCCTGTGCAATTTCCCCCCTAACGATTAAAGTTAATGGGGGGTTTATTTGGACTTTAGTTCCTTATGGAACACGAAATTTTGCAGAAGTGTGTTTGCAGTGTTTTAAGTGACACTCTTGAAGGAGGGAAGTTTGATTATATAAAATTTGAATATTTCATTGACCTCCACGAACCTCAGCTCATTCCATCACAACTCTGATATCATGTTTCAAAACTCTAAAGAACTATTAAGTAAAGCTAAGTATCTGTCTTTGGGGCATCTTTCTAGGAGATGTTTACACAGAATGTTTCCTTTCTGCTGAGTATACAATATGAGCACATTCACTTAAGCAGCCTAGATAAGTAGAAACATTTGTCAAAAGAGCGGTAAAGAAGTATTTGGGGATTAGATTTACAGTGAATAAAGGGGCTTCTCTGAAAGCTGTAAGAGTCTGTACTACTATAAAATCATATGAGGCTGTTATTGTTTTTAAATATTTGGGGAAATAAATTTGCATCAAGTTAGTATTTTCCTCTGAAATTTGCATACACTTTCAAAGTCCATGTTACAATTCTCTAAGCTGCTTCTTTTTTCATCTTTGAAGCAGAGAAGGAAGTAATATGTAGTGATAGAAAACAAAGACGAGGGCTCTAATCATCTAAGAAAGAGCTCTCCATTAAAAATATAATTATTAATTTAGTGTTTTAGAGTTTTAAACATTGAGACTTGGAACAATAAAGACAAACAAACAAACAAACTACACTTAAGAATTTAGTTAAGCCAGACGCCAGTCACATTAAATTGTAGGATGTGTTGAAGTAATTTTTTTCTCTCAGCAATTCTTAGCACAGTGCCTGGAGCATAGCAGATCTCAACAAATATTTATTGAATGATTGGGTGCATTTCATGCTTTGAGGCACTTCATTGCTAATGATAACAATCTGTGTGGTGTGTTGTTAATGTTTGCTGTGTGCTTATAAGACTGCAGTGTGCCTCCAGAGGAGGCTGATTTTGAGAGGGGCCATCAGTTCAGTGTCTGCATTCTGAGAAGCAGAAACAAATCTTATTCTCGTGGGTCCGTGGGAGACGACAGTATGTCTTCCTCAATTCTGAGGCAAACTCTATCTTCAGAGAAATGCTGCAGTTCTATCGTCAATTATTTCCTCAAACTGTTTAAGTTATTTTATTCAACACTTTATTTAAACTCATCTCTGGTCATCCTTTAGGAAGGCATTTTATTATAAAATGTTTTCACTTCATTCTGGAGTGTATTATCAGGACAAGGACACTTGCCTATCTGAGAGCTGATATTAGTAAATGATGGAAACGTCTCCATCAAGTCCAATGGGAAAATAGGATGCTAGGCCATAAAGGAGAAGTTTTCGTTTGTTTGTTTGTTTTGTTTTGTTTTGTTGATGGAGAAGGCGAAAAAAGGAGAGGTGTCAAAGGTCAAAGATGTTGCTTCTCTCTGTTCAAAATGCAGATGCTTCAACAGGCAAAAGGGGAAATATCCTCAGCCTCTGAATAAAGAAAATGATATCTCAGAAATCTGGGTCAAAACAAGTAAGGGATGAATTTAGGTTCATTTCCCATGCCAACTCAATCCATCACAGTGGCCACTGGGAACACGGCTGATGAGGATTCTGAAGTGGCTTTCAGACTTAGGCCAAGAGAGTTCAAGAATATGACCCCAAACCAGCCTGCGGAACAAGCTCCCTGCGTCTCATACACACTAAATTGTGACCCATCGATCTACATCATGCTACCCGTCTTGAATTGAACCTGTAGCAAATAGCTACGTACAGTGTATATGTGACCACTCAAGTCCATACCATAATAACTGTTCATCAGGCACATGCTTTCCAACAGACACTCATCTAATTATTTACGTACACCATTTACTCTTCATCACAATTCTATTTTTCATATAAAGAAACAAGTTTGCTTTGTAAATTGCTCAAGACCATAGAGTTAGTAAATATCACAGCTAGAATTTGAGGGAAGTAGTCTATCTCTAGAGGTTATATTCTTAAACATATCTATCACAAAGTAGTGCTTAAGAATTCACTGACCTAAAGGTATTGAATCAAGTTATTACTTTCTATTGGATAATCGAGATTTATCCTTGGGGCAAGATTCACCAAGAACAGTGGCAATCTTTATTTTAAGAGTATCTTAGGCATGAAAAAATTAGAAAGTTGCAAAGGAGGGAATAAGCAGTCCAAAAATTTGGGAACTCAAGTAGGAGCTGAAGATTAGGGGAATTTTAGCAGGGAGGTTAGCATGGGAGGGTTAAGAGGCACTTTCAATAAATAAAATAGGCTTTTTTTTTTTTAGTGGTCCAAGTATAAAAACAAAAACAAAAACAAGTCATAATGAGAAACATTTAAATCTCAAGCAGCTGGAGAGAAAGACTCCAGACACAGGGTTTCCCAGTTCATGCTAACTTAGTACTACCTCTAAGTTACCTAAGAAATTTCCTATAGATATTGAGCTTCTATTTTTTTCTCAAGTCCAGTATATTAAAGTGGGATTGAATGTACCCCCGCTGTGGGTACAATTTCATGGGAAATTGTTTATGAAAAAGGGCAACGTTTTCAAGTCCAAAATTTTAAATCTGTAATTTTAGATGACAATAATGAGGATGAATTCAACAATAAACACAATAGCTGACATTGTTTTAGGACTTACCAACTCAAATATGGTGCTAAATGACTTAAAGCAATTAGCTTATATATCCTTTAATCCAACTATGAGGTAGCCCCAAACTCCTGTATATTACACCATGTACACCACAAATATGAAATAGAAAAAGTATACATCTTTTCTCATGTAGCTACAACCATAAACATAAAAATGACAATCAAGAATATTGGAATGTAATTATGGTCAAACGGTCCTTAGATAACACGGTTGAAGGGCACTGAATTTCACACTTTTTAGGAAGAGTTTATGAGACAGGTGACAGAGTAACTTTATGGGTGGTTAAAATAGTCTATTTCAAGTAAACAGTCTAGAGACTAAATCACTATTTATTTATTTATTTATTTATTTTTATTTTTTAAAACGTTTATTTATTTTTGAGAGACATAGAGACAGAGCGTGAGCAGGAGGAGGGCAGAGAGAGAGGGAGACGCAGAATCCGAAGCAGGCTCCAGGCTCTGAGCTGTCAGCACAGAGCTCTACGTGGGGCTTGAACTCACAGACCGCGAGATCATGACCTGAGCCGAAGTCGGCCGCTTAACCGACTGAGCCATCCAGGCGCCCGTAAATCACTATTTATAAAGAGACAGCTGGCTACTATGACATCGCGAACCTGTGGCACCCAGAGGAAGTCTGTCATAGCTACATGAGAAAAGAAATGTATACTTTTTCTATTTCATATCTGTCGTTTTTCAACTCTGATCTTCATTAGCAAAAAAATTAATTGAATTAGTTTCCCTTTCCACGTGAGACCAACCTCGGATCACTGTTCCTGAAAAGGGGTATGTGGAATCTGATTTTCTACCTTTAAGTTGAAATGACCACACTGTTGAATTTTGGAGATAGTACTTCTTCCATGTAAAGATTTTAAAAATAAAAAAATAAAAATTTGTATTCCTTCTTTTGTCATCTTGTAAGGAATTTCTTTAGCTACTTAGAAATACATACTCTTAATTTATATACTCACATATTCACTTAGTATTGAGGATTTACTCTGCACCAAGCACTGGTCATATGGCCATGAGACAGACAGACAGACAGACACACACACACACACACACACACACACAGGTATGTATCTTTATTCCAAAATCTACCAGCAATTCATGGAGGGCAGGTCTTTCTTATTATAGCGTTAATCGGATAAAAAGCATTTGATAAATGCCTGTCAAATACTTTCAAATGTGACCTAACGAAAGGAATAATATTTTTAAGTGATATCTTGAAACTTTAAAGAGATGCCATAAAAATGCTTTGTCATAAAACTCACTTTTGGTTATTATTTCCATATTAATAAAATATAGTTCAAGTACTAAAAACTATTACTTTAAATATATGCAACCGGGTGTGGAGGAGGATATAAAAAAGTTTTGATAAAAGGTTCCTGTTTTCAATGAGTTTATAGCACCATTTAATGCATACAATAATTTGTCCAAAAAATTAAAATCTAAGGCTAAATAGTAAATCCATGAAAAGTCATAAAATTGTGCAGGGTCAAGATGAGTACAGCTCCTATCCCTGGAGAGAAATTAGGAAAGACGCAACAGCTACCACTTTTGAGCACTGAGTACTGTTCTAAGCATTTTACCTGTGTTAATTCTTGTAACCCTCACCCAATCCTGTAAAGACTGATAATTTTACCCATGAGGGATGTCTTAAAGAATGTGTACAGGATTTTGACCAAGGAAGGAAATCCCAAGCAAAGTCACGCACAATGCCAAGTGTTTGTGGTCCAGAACGAGACCAAGCAAGCAGTAGATGACACAGCTGGTCAGCTGGTTGGGGCCATGGTATGAAGACTTTATCTACTGTTTGGAATTCAGGAGACTTGGGAGACCAAGGATACTTCAAAGGAGTGACATGATTGGGGTTGAGCCTGAATAAAATTAATCAAACAAGTGAACTTGAGTAAATGGAAAATGGAGGCAGAGACACCAGCTGGGACTCTGCTTGGTATGGTTTAGGCAAGAAGAAGCGAGTGGGAAGGCAAAGGTGACCAAGAAGAGTGGTGGATTCAACAGACACAGTGGAAGGAGACTGTATACTTTACAACCGATAACAAAAGGGGATGAAGGAAGGGAAGACTAAAAGGTACCCGGCACTTTCAAACCTCGCTCAGTATTGAATCAATTATTAACAACTAGTAAGTACAACAGTACCAGAGGAAACTTTAGGAACCCGTTGTGTGAACTCGCAAACAAAAGAAACTATCCATCAGTTTGAGATATTAGAAAGAACTTATCACAGCAAAAATCTGAAATTTCGATTCATTTCACACTACTTAATCATATGAAACAATGTGCATAAAACAGTCTTACCCCTTTGCTGTATTCACTATCTGAATCACTGCTAAGTTCCTCGGTATTCATATTTTCCAAGTCAGATTCCCCAGGTGCAATTGGCACCGTCACTGTGAGGCTGGGGTTATGAATAAATGATTGACAATCACTTTCTTCCATTAAGTATTTGTCCACACTGCTTCCAAAACCACTGATCTTATCTTTTTCTTTGTGGAAATTGTGATCTTTGCTCATTTCGGCAAGTGTGCGATTAGAGATATAGTTTTCCTTCTTACTATTCAGATCTTCTGCTTTCTTTGTGTCTTTGGGAATCTTCGGCTTTTTGGAAAATGCTTTTAGAATAAATTCGCGTAAGGTTTGTTTCACATAATTTACTCCCTTCTTGATTCTGGTGACTGCAATTTGGAGGTTATTTGCATCGGTGTCTTCTTCAATCGCTGTAAGATTGTCTGAGCTAAATGAGCTCAATAATAAAGCCAGAAAGAGGTTGAGGACCTATAATAAAAGAAAGAAGGAGACAGGAAATAAAAAAGAAAATAAGCACACTTTTCTGAAATACAGGCCAAAATCCAAACCAGCATTAAAGATGCCTGCACTTCTTCACACATAGGTAAGAACATGTTATGGGGTCGAGGACAGGCCAGACTCTTCTCACTCTCTCTTGATCCTAGCTCCTGTGACTCTGGGGAGCAGGGGTCAGCCACACCCATGAAGGACTTAGCTTGAAGAGCAAAGAGAATGTTCCCTTCCCGTTATCATCATGTCATTCTTTCGTTCATTTCTGCAGTGGGAGTCCCTTGGCCAAATTCCCTTTTCTGGGCTTAAAAAGCCTTCCTAATATTTACCTATAATTAATATTTATTACCTGTGAGAAAAACCTAGAACAAGAAAATTGTGATTAGTGTTTATTGTGCTGAGGTAACCTAGGCCAAGCTCTGTGTTCACTTTTCCCAGAAGTTAAATGTCAGTTTGTTGCAACAAATGGAACATAGAATACTTGCAAACCTCTTGTAATAAAATATTCTGTACAAGAATTGTGCCAGCTTGCAACTTAATGAGGCTTTTAAAGCATAGAAAAGGACCTGCCTACTGAACCCAATTCAAATGAGATAATGGCAATGTGACTGAGTGGCTTTGTGCCAATCATTTAGGCCTGGAAGAGATAATAAGAGGTCAGGACAACTCCAAGCCTTGAACCAAAATCCTGTTTGTGTGCAAAACCATTTCTTTTTTTCCTCCTTGAGGTAGGGGTCCAGGTGAACTCAACATTGTAAAAAGAAAAAAAAATTCTCCTAGAGGGTTGAAAGTATTTACATTATATTTAAAGGTTGTTTTATCTAGGAAACAGAAGGGTAATGGAAATATCCTTTCACATAGTGTCTTTATGGACAAAAACATCTACCTCACTAAATAATCAAAATTAGGCCAAACTGAGGAGAAGGGACGCGCACCCTCACACTTGAACTTGAAAACAATTTTTCAGAGATGGAAGTAGAAGAGCACGGGTTAAAAATGTTGATGTTAATATGCTTGATTACAGGAAGAATCCGAGAGGGAGCAAAAAGAGAAAATCATAGAAAACAATTGTGATGAATCACTAAGGAATTCTGAAATAGTTTACTTTCGTTTTGGTCTTTATTGTCAATGAGAAAATGTATTTCATTATGAGATATATGTTTGTGGGTGTATATATTGTAACAGGAATGTTGGTGAGAAGCCAAGGGCTCACTCTACTACTTTAGCCTTCCTTATCAATCTAAGTGTTAACAGACTTCCTCTTTCTTCCTTTCAAATTTGTTATTAACTTTATTTTTTTCCACATTTATTGAGATGTAATTGCTATAAAATTGTGTAAGTTTAAAGTGTACAATCCGTTGACTCGATATATTTATATATTGCAAACTGTTTACCACTATCGTGCTAAGGAATACCTCCATCATGTCAAATAATTATCTTTTCTATGTGTGTGGTAAGGACATTTAAGATCTATTCTCTTCGCAACTTTCAAGTATATAATACAGTATTAACTGTAATTACCATGATGTAAATCAGATCCCTAGAATTTATTTATCTTATAGCTAGAACTCTAAATAAGCTTTGATCACCATTTCCCATGTCCCCCACTCCCTGGCCTCTGGTAACCACCATTCTGTCTCGTCTCTGATTTTATGAGTTTGATTCTCCTAAGATTCCACATATTTCAAGAATATGTTCTATCACATCTTCATTAAGGATAGTAACAATAATTTTTACTCCATCAAATTTCATAACAAGACTCCACTTTTTGTTAAAATCTACCAGGTATCACAAATAAAAAGGAAGTCCATTTTATATGACATATCCATTATCATATTAAGCAGAGAAATAAATATTAAATAAAATGCATATTTGACTCAACATCAGTCTGATTAATGTTCTTTGCCAATTTCCTGATATATACTTGCGATTACTAAAATCTATTCTAAAATATCCTCCAAAACTTATGGTTTTTAACCATTTTAATTAATTGGTAGTAAAATGACTTAAGGCATAAGTGAGAAAAAAGTAAAAGATCTGTTTAGCATATAACTCTAATATGCAGAGGACTATATCAAAAATATATATTTTGTGTGTCTTTCTTTTTAGATTCTAATTTGTACATCAACGGTAATTCCTTAACCAAGAGTTGGTTATCTATTTTGTGAATTACATGTCTCTTATCTTTTATTATGAATAAATATCAACATGAGTTAGTCATTACCAATTCTATATGCATTAAACATTCACCAAGATACCCCACCTATTTTTAACTATAAATTCATATTGCTTTTCAAAATGAACCATTACACTCACACTTGTGTTCATGCTTAAATTCTTCTGAGTCCCTATTTAGAAATTCTCTCCTTTTCTTCCAAGTGTAAAGAGCATTTTATTTTTGCCTCACTGCTACCACTTACCACCTCTTCCTTATCTGATAATTTTGTGTACCACTTTTCTATGTCCATAGAATGTAAGTACCTTAAAGACAAGGAACTAACTCATAGGTATATTTTTTTAAACATCCTGCAATACTCAAATACATTTCCTTTCACAGAGAAAGTACTAAAAATATTGAATGAATAAGTTGAGAGAGCCCCAGGAATCCCCCTTACTTCATATGTAAGTACTCGCCTGAGCGAGTACTAAATATTTAAATTAGCTGTCATCAATGACGTTGGTGTGATATGTTTTGACATCCTATATCTTATAAAGAGCTACATTTCAATATTTTTATGTCAACATTTTATAAGAAGTACACAAACAAATCACATTATTGGAGCTTATTAATACAAGTGTTAAATTCAGAAGAAGAACCAGGGAGAGAATATGTATTTTATTTCATATTGGGAATTATATGCCTACATAAAACTAGCAAATTTATTACTACAACTGGGGATGAGTAATAATTACAGAACTCAAAATCATGGTGCCTATATTTTGTGCAGATCTAGAATTTGAATTGCATAATTTGCTCTGTATATGTCTAGCCATTTAATGGCACAAAATAATACCATTTAGGATGTGATTTGATGAACATAGGTTTCTGTCCTAGGTTCTGAATTACTTTGACATGGAGGCTTCAAGGACAAAAAAAAATTAGTAACTTATTTTCAAGCCAGTGGGAAGTGAAAGTACTAATAATATAGTTGTTACCATACCCCACCTCCTGGGATACCTAATAAGGAGTCTGATACCAAGCTGACAGACTAAACCAAGTTAACATGGTGGCTTTGAAAATTGAAGTCAGCGAGTCATGGAAGAGCATCTTATCCCAATTTTCTCCTGTTTGTATGCTTGAAAGTTTTCACCAATAAGTAGGTAAAAAAGGAAGAAACAAAGAGAAGGAGTACAAGCCAAGAAAACACTAATGGAGACATAGAAGACCAACTGTTAAAGAGCAGGGGCCGGCAAATTTCTTTCATAAAAAGCCAGATTAAAAAAAATATATATTTTGACCTTTGTAGGACATAGAATCTCTATGACAACTATTCAACACTGCCACTGCAGAGGAAAACAGACATAGACAGTATGGAAATGAATAAGCATGTCTGTGTTGTAATAAAAGTTTGCTTATAGAGTCTGAAATTTAAATTTCATATAATTTCTATGTGCCATGAAATATTATTCTTCCTTTCATTTTTTTAACCATTGAAAAAATATAAAAAGAAAAACAATATTCCAAGCTTGCAAGTCCATACAAAAACAGGTAGTATGCTGGATTTGACCCATGAGTCTTGGTTTCCTGATCCTTGCTATAGTTGCTAGTCTTACTATATCTGACTATAATGCGATGAATCCTTTCAACTGCCTTGTTCCGTTACAGCTTCATTTTTATTACTGTTAATTTAATCACATCCTATTTACTAGTATGACTTGATATTTGAATGGACTTTTAAGAGACACGAAAACCACAGATTTAATTCATATGCCGTCACTATCAAAATGAGAGAATAAAGTAGGAAATCATCTATGAAAATAAATATGTGAAAACTATCAATATGGATTACTGTCAGGGAAACTGAAACAATATTCATTTTATTTTCTGTTTTTTTCCAGTATTAAGATGATCAAAATTCGATTGCAATTAATAGTTTTATGCGTAATTAATCCTATAATTATAGAATGATTGTCATCATGTAATAATTTTCTATGTGGAATTTTCAATGTGTGAACAAGTGACTACTTACCACTAGGTTTCCAATGACCATGACCATCATGTAAACAATAAGGCACATGGCTTGACCGGCGACCTCCATACAGTCCCACATGGTTTCTATCCACTCTCCACACAGCACACGGAACACTATCAGGAAGGAGTGGAAAAAGTCATTCATGTGCCAGCGTGGGAGTGTACAGTCTTCACTGATCTTGCAGACACATTCTTTGTAGTTTTTACCAAACAGTTGCATGCCGACCACAGCAAAAATGAAGACGATGATGGCCAACACCAAGGTGAGGTTACCCAGAGCCCCCACAGAGTTGCCAATGATCTTTATCAGCATATTCAGTGTTGGCCAAGATTTTGCCAGTTTGAACACTCGGAGCTAAAAGTAAACACAAAGCTTGATGTTAATTATTATGAAATTTTTCTATGTTTCCAATCTTGAGTGTTGTTCCAAATTTTAAATTCTAAAATATTGTCATCATTACCTAGCTAAAATTGATTATTTCTATTTTTTAATTTCATCTATTTTGAACATTCTTATTATTTTGTTATGCTTGCCACAGTATAATTACCACACATATTTTGAAGGAAGTTTAGGATTGCTATAAAAGCCTCTTATAATGATTTCAGATACTATTCCCTTTAGAACTGATAATTTTCCATTCTAATTTTAGATAATTAAAAAGTTTTTTATTTGAAAATAGTCTGATACTTTTATATACTTTTTCATGCTGACATAGGGATAAGATCCAACATGTTAGAGTGGAGGGTCCTCAAAAAGTTAAAAAGTTACCCTACAACTCAGCAACTGCACTACGAGGTATTTACCCAAAAGATAGAAAAATACTGATTCAAAGGGGGCACATACACCCTGACATTTATAGAAGCATTATCAACAATAATCAAATTATAGAAAGAGCCTAAATGTTCATCAACTGATGAATGGATAAAGAAGATGTGGTATATATACGTATATACAATGGAATGTTACTCAGCCATTAAAAAGAATGAAATCTTGCCATTTGCAAGGACATGGATGGAACTAGAGTGTATTATGCTAAGTGAAATAAGTCAGTCAGAAAAGACAGATACCATATGATTTCACTCACATGTGGAATTTAAGAAACAAAACAGTTGAACATAAGGGAAGGGAGAAAACACAGAGAGGCAAGCAAACCGTAGAGACTTTTAAGGACAGAGAACAAATGGACGGTTGCTGGAGGGGAGGTGGGTGGAGGGATGGGCTAAATGGGTGCTGAGTGTTAAGGAGGGTACTTGTTGTGATGAGTACTGGGTGTTATATGTAAGTAATGAATCACTCAATTCTATTCCTAAAACCAATATTACACTATATGTTAGCTAACTAGAATTTTTTTTAAAAACTTAAAAGCCCAACATGTTAGAGAAAAATACTTTAAAAAGTCTTTATACTTTCTATATTTTTGGTATCATACAGCAATCATTTTGGGGACAATAATTTGATCTTTAGTTATCAAAGTCACAAAGTAATGAACATTTTATAAGAACTGAAATTCTGTAAACCATAAGCTTTTTACTGTGAAATAAATCATTGCCTTACTAGTAGAGAAATATTTTATTTACCCATTTCTATTATACTAGTATATAACTGAATATATCTTCAAAATTCTAACATTAATTCAAATTATGACTGTCTTCAAGATGCTAAGATTAAAATATTCATGCGATTTTTGAACTCTTGAAGAGCTTTTGCTACAGAATGAACTTGATTACACTAGACACCAAAACCTAATCTTGTCTTTTGATTTAAACCTCTCAAAGATTTAAATAAGAATACAAAGCCTTAGAAACCCCCATTATATATACAATACAATGGTAATGTTGGTCTATATTTACCAGTCTGAATGATCGCAGAACTGACAGTCCTTCCACATCTGCTAGAAAAAGCTCTACTAAGCTTAAAGTCACAATAAGGCTGTCAAAAATATTCCATCCTACTTGGAAATACTCATATGGATCCATGGCAATAAGTTTTAAAACCATTTCAGCTGCAAAGATCCCAGTGAAGACCTAAATGAGAAATGCAATGTGTTTTTTTCTGGTATTATTAGAAGTATAGAATCAAAGTAATAATGATTATGACTATTTGTTTAGCATCATTGTGCTTCAGACAATGAGCTAGATAGTTTACAAATGTATGTTATCTCTTTTAATTCCATAAACCTGGTAACATTATTCCTATAGCTCCAACGTAAGCATTACAAGGTTAAAAAAGCTCTAACTTTCCTGTCCATCTCATCATCTTTAGACAGCATTTTAGAGAAGCATATTAAAATTCCAGGTAAATAAAACCATGACAATCAACACAGGCACTTTTTGAAAAAAAAATGATATGGGTCATACTCTGGAAGAAAATGAAAAGGAAATATAGACTGACACTAAAATCTTCAGTCAGCCTTTTTGTCTGGTCTGACTACTCTTAGAGTAATAGAGAACATATTGACTCACTCTTTAAAGATTTATTAGAAGAGGGAAAAGTATTTAATTGACACAGTGGGAGGTAAAGTAAGACTTTCAAAGCTTTGACACAAAAGTGCATCACAAAACATCATTAATTCATGACAAAGGTATCAAAGGACTGACTTAAAAAGACAACAGTGAAGGACCTGTTTATGAATCATTCAGGGTTGATTGGACTCAAAGAAGCTGACCAAAGAAGGCTCAAAGGGAAATGGTGAAGTCTATGTAAGTGCTGAGTCAATCTAAAAATAATGCAGCATCAAGAAGACAATCAGGGAGTACCCCACACTTAGGGTAGTGGCAATAGAAAAGAAACACCATAAATTCTTTTGGGTTTCACAGCGATGCAGTCACCTCAGCAAGAAAGTACTGATTTTCACGGCCTGCACCTCCATCGACAATCAGAAACTAGATAGGCCCGTCTTTTTCCAAAGAGGAATAGAACGAAAGAAGAATGCTCCCTCAGAGAGCATATGGGGTACGTACATCTCAACTAAAAATACAGTATATGGTAGAGAAGACGGACTCAGATACAAAGTCTCTGGCTTCAAAGATCAATTGGTTTGGGACCATGGCAAAAGTAAAATTATCTTACACTGACATTCACAAAGATATCCCGAGTTATTCATGATTTATGAAGTCATAAATTGGGACTCTTTGGTCATGAAACAGCACTTCTGCCTGCTTCAGGCAGATTCTCAGAAACTAGCACTTGTTGTTTGCCATAAGGCATTAATTAAACTAGAATGTGACCAGCACTGCACATTTGAGAAATCAGTCTGGCATCCATTTTCCTAACAGGATCCTTCCTGAAGCCTACAGATTCCTTCTTGAGTGCTCTTGTGTCTTCTATGTCTAGTCCTACCATTTTAGTTTCTTAGTATTCTTATTATTAAGACTTCTTTCTGCTGGTTGATTTAAAGCATGATGATAATAATAATAATAATAACAATAAGTTTAATTTGTTATGACTTATGATATGCTAGGCTAGTAAGTAGAAATTATTTAATCCTCTTAACAATATGATAAATGAAGTGTTATCATTATATTATAAATAATACATTATTTTTATTATTTTTCAAATGAGGTATTATTATTTTATAAATGAGAAAATTAAACACATATTTGTTCAAGGGTCATATAACCAGTAAAAGGCAGAATCAGAATTCAATTCTAGGACTTTGGGACTCCAAAGGTCCAGCACTTCACTATTATGTCAAAACAAACCATCTACAGTTTTTCTAAAATTATGTGGGGAATGTACTCACAAGGCAGCTACAATGTAATTATAAATGGGTGAGTATCAAATTTTCGGAGTGTTGCTTCAAAGAGACATGCTGGCAGAAAAACAAAAACAAAAATCCAACACAACACCATCAACTCCCAAGGTGGTGACCCCCTTTGGAAACAGTATTGTTATAGACCTCTGCACTTCTGCAAAATTAAAGTAGTATAACCAGAAATTTGACTCTGTACAATGATTCTTATTGTGAATTCTGGATATGGATAATTCTTTAGCTACACATTCATCTGAGTTAAGAAAAAGAAGTGACAATCATGACATCCAAAGAGAAGAACTATGGGTATATAACGAACATTAAGAGACTCACCAAATTTCCTACAGTGAGTACATTTTTGAATTCCTCAGTCATGGGATGATGCTCCATGGCCATAAACAATGTGTTTAAAACTATGCAAATGGTAATAGCAAGATCTACAAAAGGATCCATTACAATAAAATAGACAAGCTTTTTGAATTTTATCCAATATGGAGAACAATTCCAGATCAAGAATGTGTGTGCAAATCTGTACCACCAAGGTGGACATTTTTGTCTGGATTCTTCAAGTTCTGGGGGGAAAACCAACAGAGAACATGAAGTCAATCATTTGTTTATTTTATTCCTAACCAGGTACAAATCAGCAGTAGACTTTAACACTGAAAAAAGTCTTCTATTTAGACTCTGCAAATTTAACAGTACTGCTTCTATGAAAGCATAGCATATTACATAAAAATCTTCTATCATAATGTTCATTTACTAGAGCAAGCATAATTTAGGGGAAGGTAGTGAAATTAATTAGTCAAAGCAGATAGAAGCAACTCCTAGAGAAATATACATCTAACATGTGATGGTAAACAGGAGAACCTATGTCTTCTTTTTTCTTTTTCCTTGTATACAGAGAGAAAGCGCACCGGGGGGAGAGAGGCAGAAGGACAGGGAAAGAACCTCAAGCGGGCTCCATGCAAAGTGTGGAGCCCCACATGGGGCTTGATCCCATGACCTGGTGATTATGACCTAAGCAGAAATCAAAAGTTGGACACTCAACCGACTGAGCCATGCAGGTACCCCAAGAATCTATGTTTTCTTAATGGAAAAAAATATATTTTCCACCAATATATGTACTTTCAGAGGTGAAAACAATCTCAGAACCAAGAGACTAGAAATAACTTATGGAGTGGCTAATTTAATAGATACATCATACCCTAATCTCTTTTATTTCTCAACATTAAGTTTAGAAGGTGGGCGGAAGCTTTGTCTGAGGCATCATGGTATGAAAGCACAAGGTGGGCTCTGGGGCATATTGTAGGGGGAGAGCGTAGAGGTCAGCACATTTTAAACATTGCCACCCTGACTCTCTTCTCAAGGTCTAACCACTATTATTCTTATTATGTCCTCTAACTTGCTTTCTCTAATGCCTTTTCATCATAATCTTAAAAGGTGTTATGTCACAGATTACCATTTTATAATTTTGCTGAATGTGCTCAGAGGCAGCCATTTATAGACATCTGGAAGTATATATTATTTTCTTGCATATTAAATGATAAACTCAGAGACTAAGTTTCTAAGATTATATAATTAGAGAACCACATAACCCTGGGTTAACCTAGCTTTCTTCATTTATTACCATTAACCTATTTATCTTTGAAAAGTCTTATCACCCAATATCTTTAATCACACACAAAAAAGTTATCAAGTTTTTAAACACATAAAGACCATTCCATTAGTATCCATTGGTTATCTTTACCATTGTTTATAACCATTTTTTATTCTTTGAATTCTTCCTAAGAACTTTGTATACCTATATAAGGCTAATGAGGGTTTATCTAAAATTTTCTTAAAAATCCGTATGGGTAAGAGCGCATTATTACATACCTTCTACAGTGTTTGTTAATATGCTTACTCTACTCATTGCTCTTTGTCTCAGATGCGGATCATTCAACATATCTTCAGAAAGGAGATAAGAACTGGAACGTCTTTTCTTGTGTATTTGATTGGTTGTACCCTGAAAGAAAAAAAAAAAAGATTAATTCAAGTTCTAAGAATAGAAATCTAATAAATTATAGGTGTAGAATAAAATCTTGCTTAGGCAGCTGTGAGTAAATAAAAGTAGAAACTAGGCTGCTGGGTTGTAATCACAGCTCTGCTACTTACTGGGTATGTGTCAATAGAGAGTTACTTAACTCCCGTCTCAGTTCTATCATTGGTAAAATGGGGATAATCATAGTATTCGCCTTATATTCTTTCTTTGAGGATTAAAAGAATTAATGCTTATGAAATAAAAGTTAAACAAACTGCTTTTCTTGTTGTAATCACTTTCATTACCTATCTTTCTGGGTCTCAAATTTATGCAGATAATTTTACCATGTAAGAGTCCTGCATGAAAATAGCTAAACATGTATTGCAGTAATGTGTGGTAAAAGGAGAGAACCTCAGTATTCTCTGATAAATTTCTGTAATTATTCTTTGTTGAGGTAATGACATTAACGGTGGCGACTGTAATGGACGTTTCTTACTACCAGGGAAGATCCTGTGAATTGCTCTGAGTGGATGAGGAGAAATGACTCAGGATGAAAAGGACGATGGAGACGGGTGGGCACTATAGCAAAATGGAGAATGTAAGCTCCATCTGAAAGAGGTGACCACTGTTCAGCTCTAAAAGATTGTTGCCATGCAGGAATATGAGCGCAGTCTTACCAGGTACACTCATTTTTGTGTGAAAATGTCTTGTCTTTAAATCTTGGCAACTAATTCAAAGTTAAGACACTATGCCAGTTCAGGGCAGGCCAATAATAACACACACATATAACAGCTCACACACACATATACACACAAACAACTATACAACTCTACAAGTATCACCTATCTATCTGTTTAGGTGTGGTATGTGTGGTACTTATGTATGTATAAATACACACACACCATTTTACAAATGCATAAATATAGCTCTAGAGTTTTAATGTTGTATAGTTGTTTAGAAATAGTTATATATGTGTGTACACCAAAACATGGACACATGGGCATAAATGTACACATGCGTGTCTGTCTATATGTGTATGTGCACAGACATACACACACACATATCTGTAGCTAGCTTTTTATGGAGATCTTTCTATTTGATACAGTGTCTAATTTACTGACTTTGCAGAAACGGCAATTTTTCTACAAGTCAAACAAGAATAACACATTCTTTTTCGTGTACACATGTTTGAGTTTTCAAGGTTATGTTATTTGTCATGCATTTTCTTTTCATCTAAACAGTACATTTTGCCACACTATCATGTTTATTGCATTTCTGTTTTCTATAGTTTGTTTTCTGTTTTTAGTTTGTTTCAGGATTTATGATAATACTTATTTTTCTACAGTAAAAGTAAAGTCTTAAGTGAAAATGTTTCATTGAAAAATATGAAATACCTAAATATGATATAAATTATATATTTCACAGATAATATATCACTGAAAAGCAAAACACAGCCAAGATCTGATTCCATAGGACTTAGCATGCTCATTTGATAAGGAAACATATCTTGACTGAAGGCCCAAAGCTGGATCATGCAAGCACGGAGGTCACTTGTTACCTAAAAGCACATGCAGTCATTCCAAATGAAATATGTATGTGGCCATGACTTTGATGGAACTTTATTCGCACTAAAAATATTATATTGTCTGAAAATCTGAATACGTAGCATGAGTTCAAAGCTTGTTAGGTTAGTCAGAGCTCCTACTGACATTTATTAATGCAGTGTAACATAGTGAGTGTCTAAAGAGGTAACCTAGAAACTAGAGAAACCAGAAATATCTCACTTTCAAGCCTAATTAGATGCTTTTTCTAATGACTTAGTTACCCCTAAACTCTTGAAATTGTTGCTTTGGAATGGTTGTCTTGTTTTTCCTTTTATGTGTGTATGTTTGTATTAACGTACATAGTTTGGCTATTATACTTTTATTGGCAGACTCTAGACCACGGAGTATTTTTTTTTTTTTTAATGAAACAGTAAGTTTCATTTATGTATGCGGGAAAAGCATAGCTATTCTAAATTATTTATAAGTTTTGGGGCACCTGGGTGGCCCAGCCAGTTAAGCGTTCAACTTTGGCTCAGGTCATGATCTCACAGTTTGCAGGTTCGAGCCCTGTGTTGAGCTCTATGCTGACAGCTTAGAGCCTGGAGCCTGCTTCAGATTCTGTATCTCTCTCTCTCTGCCCTCTCTCTGCTCACACTCTCTCTCTGTCTCTCAAAAATAAATAAACATTAAAAACATTAAATTATTTCCAAGTTTAGAAGCCTACCACACATTGGAGAGAGAGCAAATATGTGGTGGGTTAAGAGCACAAGCTCTGAAACAGAGGGCCTCCGCTTGAACTTCAAGACTACTGTTTATTAGCTGAGTGAACTTGGGGAAGTTGCTTTACTTCTCCATGCCTCAGTTTACCCCTAAGTAAAAGAGAGATAATAATACATCACCTTACAGGGCTATTATAAATCCTTAACACGTTTGCTATTACTATTACTATCATTAAAACTTAAGATTCCTTGCACAAGGTATATGTTAAACAGTGTCTTCAAAAAGATAGCGTAGGTGGGAAGAATCCAAATTTCCTTAGAGAAAAGGGACCTACTATCCACTAAAAAGATCAGCATAATCAGTGCATTTTCTACACTGTGATACATGTATTTATATCTGTATCTTTTATACATTGATTTCTAGAGGGAAATTATAATATTTATAATATTGAAGTGAATATCAAACAGGTAAGTTCCTTTGTAAAAAAAAATGCTGTTTTAAATATCTTTGAATAAGACGTCTACAGCATATCCCATGAGGATTACATTATGAGGTAAAGGTGTGTTTCTGCAGTAGCGGTATTGCAAAATGCAGAGCCATTCACAGGACCCAAGAAGGCCCCTCTAGCAGATGGACTGATGCAAGAACAAGGACCGAGCCAGGCCTGAACTATTCAAAACGTCCTTACGCTGTCATCAGAAGTTGCCTTATCTATTATCACCTCTGGCAGAAGCTGTCCATTGGGGAGCATGAGAGCGGAGGGTCCATCGACCAGGGAGACCACACCATTGCAGTCCACAGCACTGTGCATCTTCCCGTTCACTGGCAGCACCGGGGGGGACCTACTGGCTTGGCTGATGTTACTGCTGCGCCGTTCCCTAGGTCTGTGGGGCACAAACAGTGAGCCCCTCCTGCTCTCACTGTCCCCGAAAATGCTATGCTCGTCGTCGGCAAATTCAGTCTCAGATCCGATGTCTTTCCCTCGACCTTTGAAACTAAAAAGACTCGTTCTGCTGCTGCGTCTTGCAGAAAACAAGGAGCCTCGGATGCTGAGCGGTGACTGCAGGGAAAAAAAAAAAAAAAAAGATGACATGTAGCCATGTTACCTGCTGAAGCACCTAAGAACAGAAGTGCACATTACTGCCTCTGACACCCCTGAGCTGAGGCCAGGTGGCACTGTGATGGTTTAAAAGAAATGTATTTAAAAACAGCAATTCAGCAGGAAGACAAATTCTTCCAAATAAGGGATGAGAAGGCTGGATGAATTCATCCCTTTCTGGAGCAAGTAAATTATTTATTACTGTATAGGTCTTTCCTACTCTGGCTTAGAATGACCTCTCCATTCTTTCTATCCCATTCATTTTGCTACAAAGAACATATCACTTATAAAAAGCATTTGGTATTCATGCTTGCTATTTAGTTTTGTATATCACTCCCTAAGTTCCATAAGCAATAGAAACTTTCTTGAGGCCAAAGACCACACTGACTGTGTGCTTCCTTGCTTTCCATTGCTTGCAACTCCACTTTACATGTTGGGAGCTCAAGCAAGGTATAAGAAAGACCTTTAAATATCAGTGGGTTTACAAGTTATTTAATACTAGAATTTGAAAAAGAGATTGCCTGACACCAAAGAGGAGGAAATTTATTAGATTCGTGGCTAGAATAAACTGTGTCCAGAAACCAAACTGAATGTTTATTCTTTGGAGGTATCTAATTCAATAAGTGTTAGTGCTTCCTATGTGAAGGACAAAGTGGCAGGCACTCTGAATAATGGAAAGGGAGTATAACAAAGTCTTTGCTTTAAGTCCAGCTTACTTTGCTCTTGTCATATTTCTTTTTATTGATATCACATGTTTTCAAATTCTGTCTCCCCACCTAAATTACGAAATCTTTGAAGGCAGGGACTCTTTGATTTCTATGTCTATCTGGCACCATCTTACGGACTTAAGTAGTAAATAGTAGAAATTGTATTGTTTGAATTATTTTTTTTCTTTATTTTTATTTAAATTCAAGTTAGATAACACACAGTATTGTCTTGGCTTCGGAGTAGAACCCAGTGATTCATCTCTTACATATGACACCCAGTGTTCATCCCAAAGAGTGCCCTCCTTAATGCCCATCACCCATTTAAACCATCCCCCCACCCACCTCCCCTCCAGCAACCCTCAGTTTGTTCTTTGTATTTAAGAATGTCTTATGGTTTGCCTCAATTTTAAATGAAGACATAAATGAGAAGGATAGTAATGCTGAGTAAGGCATCAAAGAGCAGATTGGAGAAGTAGTGAGGGCAGAGGCCAATTTGTGGGCTAAGTGGCATCTGAGCTTTTGAATGAAGAATGGGTGCTACCACACCAGGAGGGAAACAAATCACCCCACTTAGAGAACACCATGTGTACTAAGTAATAAAGGTACAGGGCATGTACATACACATGAATAATCATGGTAGACTGAGGGTACATGAAGGTAGAGAAAGTGGGAAATGAGGCTGAAGTCAGTCCACGACATGGATAAGTTGTGGTTCTTATTCTGTAGCCAGTAGTTATTCAACAGTTGGGTTTTTTTTTTTTTGTTTTGTTTTGTTTTGTTTTGTTTTTCAAGTTGAGCCAAGGGACAGCTTGATTTTGGAAAAGAGATTTGGGAGTGTTGTGTGAGAAAAAACAGGCAAGTGTTTAGAATAGAAGCAACTGTATATCTTAGAGGTCTACAGGCAGGGAAACGTGAGATATGGAGGTTTCAGGGGAAAAAGAAAAAAGAAAAAAGGGAAAAGATATTTACACAAGCAGAAGTAACAGACGATGCGGCTAGTTATTAGTAGTTAATGCAGGTGGGGCTGGAGGCTGTCAAGTGTCCCCAAACTTTCGAGTTCGTGCATTGATATTCTGGTGGTACCATTACTTATGGTGGTGAAGAAAAGTGGAGAACCTAGTATGGGATTAGTTTTTAACCAATGAAACATTACAAAATACAGAATAGGTAAAAATGTAAAAGTTAATATGTAACATAAACAATTTCTTCATATCTACGACAGTTCCCGTGAATATTTTGTTCTGAAAATGTGTTTATTGGAGAAGACATGACAATTCTGAAGCTACAGGCTCCTTCAAAAATGGTCCAAGTTTAAAATGGAAAACTATGGACATCTGTGTTCTTTCCATAAATGTCCAACAATCAATAAGTTTTTACCTAAAAACATACCAGTGAAGTCACTCACTCTCCTCTCCTGAGATCCTGTACTTCAAAATAAAACATTTTGCTCTATAATCCTACCCTTGGCAATAAGCATTTGATAGTTGCAGTGGTACCTGATTAGGGGTAGACAGTCTCTTTTCACGTGCTCGCCTATGACCTTCAACACCAAGGTGGAAACTTTTTCTTCTGATGCTCTCCTCTGACTCCGATTTGGACAATTTCTCATTGTCTCCCTTTTCTTCCCCACTGGCGAGCCTCTTTTGATTCTTTTTCTTTCTTCTGTTTCTTCTTTCTTTAGCACTTTTAGAGCTTAGTTTGGATGTTTCAGAAGAACTCTCAGAGAAGCCCATAATTCTGCTTCTCCCGATGCTTGTGTATTCAGCTGCTGCCATTGCTATTGCCTGTTGGACCAAGAGGTCACACAAATGGTAAGTCATTTCCAAAGTCTGGGAAACTATTATGGGGCACCTCTCTACCATGGTTTTAATTACATTGTGCATATCATCATGTCCCTTGTACATCAAGTCATGTCTTTTTCTTTGTATTATGACTAGAGAGTTTACAAAGCATATATTGTGATAAGGCCCCACTTTACTTTGGAATTAAATTATCATACACTATTCCTATATTTATGGTAAAACAATTTAAAATAGTATATATAGAAGTTTTACCAGGTAATTCTGGAACATAAAACTCACATAAACCATATAATAAGAAAGTTTTCACATCTTTTAAAGGTAATTAACTCAACAATATCAAAAGAGGCATGCACTCAGTTTAATGAAAACTGAATTGTCTGAAAATAAAAATGAATGATTATAAAGTGAATCTCAAGAAAATGACAGACTTCTAAGGGTTTCCTAGAAAATTCCTGAGATGACCGAGTGTTAACCCTTTATAAAAAAATTAAGCGTGTATTATTAAAATGTTCCTTGTAAAAATTTGGAAAATAAGGACATTGTGAATAACAAATAAAAATCACTCAATTCTAATCCAGAAATAATTGGTGCATTTCTTCAAATATATATACAAAATTTTTAAGTTGTTTGCATATTATGCTCAATTTTGTATCCTACTATCTAATATATTATTATATTAAGACATTTAACTATCATTATAATATTCTTAAAGCAGATCATTTTATGGCTGAATAATACTCCAAGACACAAAATTATCATAATTCTCCTTATCGTTACCTAATTAGAAATTTTTATATGCTTTCTGATTTTTAATATTATCAAAATACTGCATCGAACATCTTTCTTTATCAAAGTTTTCTACCTTACATATTACTACCTGCCCCCTATAGTTAGACATTTTGATGATATTTAACTAGGTTGAACCATCAAACAAATTTTATTTATTTTTATTTACTTTGGAAAGTTTATTTATTTTGAGGGAGAGAAAAAGGGAAAGAGAGAGTAGACGGGAGGCAGAGAGAAAATCCCAAGCAGGCTCTGCACTGTCAGTGTAAAGCCCAATACAGCACTCAGAGTCACAAATCATGAGATCATGACCCGAGTCGGCTGTATGTTTAACTGACTGAGCCACCCAGGTGCCCCCAAATAAATTTTAAACTCCTGCATAACATTTAAATTTTTGGTTGTCTTGGTAGAAACCTTCTCAAACTTTTCCACTAAAGTAGCCTTTGGAGAGAGGAAGAATCCTCAATAATTTGTGCTTTAGCCTAAAGTGCCTATTACCGTAAGTATAAATTTTCTTAACATCTCATGTTTTTTATCTTAAAAGTTTTTGCCACATTAACAAAAATTGATGCACATTTTGCTTTGTACTCCATAGAGTAACCGTTATCGTTAACATTTAAATAGTTTTCCCTAAGGTTTTTTATGCAATTGTTACTCTGGGGAAACACATCATATGTTTTGGGACTTTGCATAATGCTATCCATACTGAGGAATCATGGATAACAGGTTTAGGAGGAATGGCTAAGAATATTCTCTGTACTGGAGTGAGGTGATTATGGGGAAAGGAAGAATGAGACAGATGCCAGTCCTAACTCGATCTAGAACTGGTTCTTTGACCATCCCAGAATGAAAATTCAGTTTCTATTAAAAAATCCAGTAAGGAAAATCTCCCTGGAGGGGCACAGAGCCTCTCCTATGAGCCTCCACTCTTCCCCTTTGGATTTCTACTTCTACAATTTTAAACCAAACAATGATACCTCAGCTTCTTCTTGCTCTTTTTTAAGACGATCTAACATCTGTTGAAATTCTAATTCTTTTTGTCTCGCTTCTTCGATGTTTGCTTGGTTCTGTTCCTCATACGCCATGGCAACCACAGCAAGGATCAAGTTTATTAGATAAAAGGAGCCCAGAAAAATCACCACAACAAAGAAGATCATGTAAGTTTTTCCAGCAGCACGCAGTGTCTAGGGAAAAATGGAAATCATATTTTAATAACATAAAGATTTTTGGTAGATTATTTCGACTGAATGTCATATTAGGCATGGGGAAGTTGGGGCAGTTCAGTATAATCTCATGTTATTAAAAATATAAAGGAATAAAATTATACCTCCATGGAAAACAATCAGTATTTAAAAATACACACTTTTTCACTATAAAGGATATAGCAATCTATTAAACTTGTATTAAAATTAGGTATGATTCTTCACTATTTTTAAGAATAATAATCCTGGATTAAAAATGTTTACTTATTTATTTTTGAGGGAGGGAGAGAGAGAGAGAGAGAGAGAGAGAGAGAGAGAGAGAGAGAAAGAGAGAGAGGCAGAGATAGAAGGTGAGAGAAAATCCCAAGCGGACTCCACACTGTCAGCACAGAGTCCACGTGGAGCCCCAACTCACAAGCTGTGAGATCATGGTCTGAGCCGGAACCAAGAGTTGGACCCCAAACTGACTAAGCCACCCAAATGCCTCAGTCCTGGATTTATTTAATATGCAGTCTGAAAATTACTCAAAAATGAGCTCGTCTGCACATTTTCAAATTAGAGGACCAGATAGTATCTATAGTCCCTATGACTGATAAAGGAAGTATCAATGACGATGTATCATGCTCATACAACGTACAGAGCCTAATTGAATGATCTTATCTGCTCATCTACTTTTATATTTACTTCTAATTAATATGTCTTAAAAATTTTTGAATGCAGAATATGGTAAAAAATTCAAATGGTATAAAAAGATTACATGAAAAATCTCTCTCTCTTATCTCTGATGCCTACTCATTTCCTTTTTCTATCAGTTATTGTTACAATTTCTTCTCTTTGATAAATTTTTAGTAGTGGAATTTTTGGTTAATGAGTATATTCATTTTAAGTTTCATAGAAGTTCCCGTGTTGCGCTCGACTGTGGTTCCCAGCAATGTGTGAGTAAGTCTACCTCCCCACGTCACAGCCAGATGGCGTCTTTCTTTTGGTCTCCAACATTCTAACAGGTAACAAATTAGTTGTCACTCTCATTTTAATGTTCATTTCTTCAATTTTGAGTAAAAGTGAGCTTCTTTTTGCATATTTAAAGTTGTTTCTATTCCTTTTTTCCTCTGAAGTATATGTTTACATTATTCCTATAATTCCTTTACAATATTAGAAATGAAGTAAACATAAAACAGGCCAAAAGAAGAATCTGGCAACTCTAAGAATTCATTTTTTATTTATAATACAGAATAATCATTTTCATCTCTTTCCTCTTGGGGTCAGGTGCTGAGAACATAGAAGTAGAAAGATTCAGCCCACAGGCCCCAAAAGATCACATTGGAGGAGGTGGCCATGTGAATTAATAATTACAGTACAAGTGATGGGTACTATAAACTGAGAATATTCAAAAGGCATGGAAGTCTAGGGGAAGGGAAAATTGAGCTGGGACAGGAAAATTTAAATATGTGAATTGGGTCTTCAATTGTTACATTACTTTCCTAGAGCTGCCATAACAATGTCCTATAGACTGGGCAGCTGAAACATAAAGTTTACTTTCTCACAGTTCTAGAGGATGCAAGTCCAATATCAAAGTGTTGGTGTGTTGGATTTCTCCTGATGCCTCTCTCCTTGGCTTGTCAATGGCTGCCTTCTCACCAATGCTCACAGGGTCTTTTCTCTGCGTCCAAGAGGGGGCGCATTTCTGGTGTCCCCCAGGAACTAATCTCTTCTTTTAAGGACACCAGTCAGATTGGATTAGCACCCATCCTGATGCCTCATTTCAATTTAGTCATCTCTTTAAATCCCTAACTCAAAAAATAGTCAGTCTAAGGCACTAAGAGTTAGAACTTCAACATACAAATGAGAGAGGGTACAATGTAACTCATAGCAACTGTACATGGGTGTTCACAAAAATAAAGCATGATGAACCTATGAGAGCCTGGTGTTGAGGGCACGGCAAACAGGGCGGCACAAGCAGAAAACAGCGTGTGCAGGAGAGCTACGAGAGACCGTGACAGTCTATTTCCTGCTATTTACTCAGGACCCACAGGATGCTATATTCAGAAAGGGGTCACAAATGAACTGGAGATCAAATAAGCCAAGAAAGGATAAGATAACAACTTATAATTTTCAGAATTATCCACTCTAATGGTGCTGGAAGTAAAACATGTCTAATTTTAGTGATAAGCCAAAAGAGTTTTGTCCTTTCTAAATTGAATAAAAGATCTCATATAATGTCTGGTAAGGAATATTCACCAGATTTTTATGCTATTCAAAAGTGCAGTGAATGTTTCTCTTGGCACTCACCTGTTGGTAAAGATTTTCCCAGTAATCCTGGGTCATGAGCCGAAATAAGGCCAAGAAGGCCCAACTGAAAGTGTCAAAGCTTGTGTAGCCATAATCAGGGTTTCTGCCAGCTTTCACACATTTGTACCCTTCTGGACACTGACTACATATGAAAAAAAAAAAATCTCAAGTTAGAATGTTTCCAGGAGGCAAGCTAAGGAGTACGAGAGAACAGTGAGATATTCAGGGCTCCTTTTCTAGGGGGACAATACTGAATAATGATTAAGAACACATTATTTGGAGTCAGGAAAAACTGGGTTTGAATCCCATCCCACTCTTTACTAGTTGGTGACTTTGTCAAATTACATAATTCTTCAAGGTGCAATTCACTCTTTCTATGAGAAGAGGAAAAAATCTACCTCATAAAAGCTCAGATTGTTGTTAAGGTTAAAGAAGATGATACATACAAATGACCTATCCTAGTTCCTATATATAGAAAGCACTTAATAAATGGCAGCTGCTATTAGTATCCTCATCAAAACTTGGAAATTCCACCAGACACCAAATAATAGTTATTCCATCAGAAATATTGATATATAGGCCTCCACCAAAACTGAGTTCCTCCAAATTATTTTTGGAGTGAATTAGAACAAGAATAGACAAAAACAGAGCAATTATATAAGTTAATAAAGATTTGTTGCTTTAGATATTTTTCATTCTAAAATTGGTGGACTGGCAGACGGTCTCTACTGTCCTGCTTGCTGCTCCTTAGCAGTATATTCAATAAACTTCCAACTCCTTTAAAAAAATATAACAATAAAATAAAATAAAATTGGTGGACTGGTATTGTGACGCCATTGAACATGTTCTGAACTGTCTTTGGGAGAAGCAACCTTATTTGTTTACTTTGAATGTTCCCAGTGTACAAGGAGCCTGGTAAAGAAATACCTGGGCAGGGGAGAACAAGAACTGAAATGAACTTGGTACATAGGAAAAACTGCAAGATAAGTAGTTTGTATAGATAGGAGATTCTTAAAATATCTTCACCCAAGTCCATGTGTTCCTTTTGTTTAGAGTGGCCAAAGTGTCCCTGCATTCAGTCATCTGTGAATCATGCTTGATTGGCAAATGAGTAGACTTTGGGAAGAAAGAAAGTTGCTTCTGTCACTCTTCTTTCCAGAAAGAAGAAAGACTTGAAAATTATCCCGCCAACTTTCCGGAAGTAATTTTGCTACCTTGTTAAGATATACATATGACCTGTATGTTGTTTCAATTCGATATCTACCTCCAGGTTTTGCTTTCAGAAGTATGCATTAACTATAAATGTTTTAAAGTTTGTCATTTAAAAAAAATTGACTGATTATGCTTTTCCTTTTCTTGTAGCCTTTAGACTAAAAACAAAACAAATATTACTTACCCTGAATCGGTGCTCATACCACAAAGAGAGCATCTTTGGATCCTTCCAAGTAATAAAAATATCCTGTTTCGGAAGAAATTGAAGAATAAAGATTAGAGAATGTAAGCTTTAAGAGTGACACAGAAATTAAGTTAATTAGTATAGACATAGTCACACATATTCAGACCCAATCCTAGGCGATGTGCACTCATTTGTTTATTTGTTATATTCTCGAACATTCTCCCTCAAATATTTTTGATAATTTCTTATGGGCCGGGCAATGAATAAAATAATAAAAACATGACAAACAAGATCATTAGTTTCATGGATCTTTTTTACATGTAGGTAAGCATGGAAATTGGGGATGGAGAAAGACAAGTAAAAAAATAAATATACAAACTATTTTTATATAGTGATAAATGCCTAAGGAAAATAAGACAACCTGATATAATGTGGTCAGGGATGGCCTTTCTAAAGATATAACATTTGAACTGGGACCTAAATGCTACAAAGAAGCCAGCCATTCAAAGACCCTGGTGAAGAGATATTTTAGCAGGGCGAAAAGCAGGAGCAAAGGGCCTGAGGCCAAAGTGATTTTGGTGAATGGAAGAAAACAGCAAGATGGCCAGCCTGGCTACAGGGTATTGGGTAGAGAGAACCATGGTGTCAAAGTGAAGCAGGGGTCAAATGCCTTTCTATGTTATCAAAAGTTTGGATTTTAAGTATGATTAGAAGTAATAGAGGTAGCAATATGAGGTAGCAATATGAGACAGTAATCAACATTTTAAAATGTCACGATGGTTGTTTTATGGACTGTAGATTATAAGAGAGCAGGTGCGGAAGCAGGCATAGGAGTTATGACTACAGTGAGAAGTGATGTGGCTAAAATTCAAAGGGCAGCTGTGGATATGGAGAGAAGGGGTGAAAACAGAGTGGACGGGATTTGCTAACAGAGTGTGTGCTGGGAGAGTGGACACAAGAATGTGACAGGAGACACCATCAGGTAGATAGTTTTCAAAGCCATGGAAGCTGAGGAGTTAACCCAAAGAGAAAGTGTAGCTGGAAAAGAGAAGGGAAGAGAAGAGAAGAAAGGGAGCCCCCAACTGAGCCCCAAAGTATTCCAGAAGAGGTAGAGTCAGCAAGGCAATACTATAAATGGACACAGTTTGTCTTTTGAAAGTCTCTCATTTATTCACCACTTAATAATTATGTAGGACTTACTAATTTCCAGATATTGAGGATATGGCAGTGAACTAAATGCAAATTTCCCCGTCATGGTACCGTCTGTGTCCATTTTCAGGCACAAGGGATCTTATAATCTCTTTCTCCATTCACTATCAAACCTTATTCTTAAGACGGAGAGCTGATCCAACCATGCACGGTAAAGGTATAAAGAACTAAAAAATATCTATTCTTTCTAATAAGGGCCAGCTTCCTATTTGCCTCAAATCAAAGGAATAAAGATGTAATTGTTAGAACGCTTTTGGAGTGATAGTGAAAGACAGACTTTGAAGTCAGACATACTTGGATTTGAAAGTTGCCTCTACCCCTTCCTATGTCAGGTAAGCTATCTTACCACTTTAATGGTTAGCCACTACACCTGCTTTGTAGAGATATTGAATAGCATAAAGAGGATATTGCATGTAAAGTGCTTAATACAGGGGTCCTCACATTCTACACAGCTGCTCAATTCCGGTTAAGATTAATCAACTGGCTTACTCATTGCTTTGTCTTACATAGAAAATAAAAACCTTAGAAGACACAAATAAAACAATAAAGCCTCTTAGTATGAGGTGAAAATTTAGGTGAAAATGTACATGAACAACTTTTTTGAAAAACTTCTGTGCCTCAGGTAGAGTGGGCATGGCAGAATGAGTACGGAGAAGATTAAGATGTAATATTTTGTACATATGCTTCCAAGATATTTTGACTATGGAAGGATGATTTTAGAGCTATCCTTGAAAGTAACACTGTCTCATGCTTACCAATCATTGAGTTGCTTAAGAATGGGCTCTAGTGGGTGGCTCAGTTGGTTAAGTGGCCCACGCTTGGTTTCAGGTCACGTCATGGTCTCAGGGTTCAAGGGTTTGAGCCCCACATTGGGCACTGGGCTGAGAGCACGGAGCCTCCCTGGGATTCTCTCTCTTCCTCTCTCTCTGTCCCTCCCCCACTTGTGCTCCCTGTCTCTCTTTCTCTCTCTCAGAATAAATAGAGTTAAAAAAAATGGGCTTTGGAGTTGCCTGTACTAGCACACAGCAAGGCGAACAGAATGATTAAGTCAGTACAAGAATGTCAGTACAAGAATGATGAAAGGTAAAGCAATGGCAGTGGCTCATGCTAGACTTACAGAACACTTGAAAATAACCCCTACATAGAAATACATTAAATTATTAGAATATTTAGCCTCAAGAGAATTTAAGGTAAACATGCAAAGGGAAAACGTAATGCAAAGAGAAATAAAAACACATGTCCACAGTAAAACTTACACATGAATACTCATAGCAGCGTTATTCACAATAGCCCAAAAGTGGAAACAACACAGACGTTCATCAATTAATGAATGCTTAAACAAAATGTAGTATATACATACAAGGGAATATTATTAGCAATAAAAAGAAATGAATCACTATCACATGGATGAAACCTGGAAACATGCTAAGTGAAAGAAGCCAGGGACAAAGGCCACATATTGTATGATTTCAGGTACATAAAATGCTCAGAATAGGTAAATCCATAGAGACAGAAAGTAGATTAGTGTTTGTCAGGGGTTTGGGGGAGGAGAGAATGGACAGTGATTGCCAGTGAGTACAAGATTTCTTTATTTTTTTTAATGTTTATTTATTTTGAGAGAGAGAACATGAACAGGGGAAGAGCACAGAGAGAGAGAGAGACAAAGAATCCCAAGCAGGTTCTGCACTGTCAGCACAGAGCCCAGTGCAGGGCTTGATTCCGCAAACCATGAGATCATGACTTGAACCGAAATAAAGAGTCGGACACTTAACTCACTGAGCCACCCAGGTGCCCTGAGTACAGGGTTACTTTTGAGGAAGATAAAATTATTCTAAAATTAGTGATGGTGTTTGCGCAACTCTGTGAATATACTATAAAACACTTGTATACTTTAAAAGGGGGAATTTTATGGTATGTGAATTATCTCAATAAAAAGCTGTTAAAATGTAATGCAATATAATAACAAAGACTGTGGATAGCAATACATAAGCCTCGACCTCACAGTAAAAGTCATATGGGGATAAAAGGAAATAGGAAATTGCAAAATTCATACACCTAAAATCTGGAACCAATATCAGTTGAAAGCAGATTGGTACAGAATGGTACCATACTGAGTGACCTAAAACATACTGGTGACCTAAACATTCTATTAGTTTTATCCAACCTGGTTCTGAAAGACAGCTTGTAGCAACTATGTATGATTCGGGTTTTTGGAGTCAAGAGTTTATTCCTCAACCAAGAGGCAATAATAAGTCAACTCTGAGAAAACCAGTGCTGGGGATCAGGTGGAGGCAGAATGCCTGCAGGTGACACACTGCACTTTGGAAGGCTGCACTCTGTGAAGTCCCCACAAGGAATGCACTAGAGATGAAGACAGGAAAAGCCCTGACAGAAGTACACACCAATATTGTGGTTTTTCCAGGAACTTTTCTGTGAAATGTTAAACATTCAGAAAATAGAAGTTTCTTTATCCCAACAGAACCACACCACATTCATGTACAATAGCTATTGAAAATTTGGCTTTCAACCGTGCACATGAATCTTTCCTTCACCTGTAGTAGCAAGAATGAAGTTTGAGGAGCATCACAGTAGTCAATGCTTGGCATCAAAAGAAATCTATTGATTGTATGTTTTTACACATGAGTTTAGACAGTGGCTTATAAAGATATTTGATAACAAATTTTAAAAGCACCTCCAAAAGGGCTTCATTGTAGGCACCAGAAAACACTTTCAGAATATGTTCAGGCTTTCTATGTAGCTGTCTTCACCCTGGTAATTCCTTCATCTCTTCAAAATTCCAATTCATTTACCTCACCGCTTTCTCATAACTTGTCGACCAACTCTTGGGTTCACTTTCCTTATCCAGTTTTGAATCCATAGACACTCATTATCATCATTCTCTTACAATTTCCTCAACTTCCAAGTATTTCTCTCAGTCTATCCCACTAACCTGGTAGAACCTTAACCCTACACATACTCTAGTGTCCACCTTCCCCATACTTGCCCAACTGGCTGACTGTTATTGAAGAAACTCTCACACCCAAGTGAATGATAGCATTTTAAATAAATGATCTCTGGTATCAAATTGCAACTCAAAATAGACTCCATGTCCCATTCCTTGGGATGACCATACAGTGCATTCTCCTCAAAACTTCTGTAGAATTTCCTCTTTCTCATTTACTTGCACTCCCAGCCAATCACCCCATTTCATGCCTTTCTGAGAAAATAAAAGCTATAGAGTTTGACTTAATCCTCTTCTGATAAGTCTGCAGCCTGCCCTTCCACCTTTCCTCTTGCTTCAGTGGTGGAGATATCTCTTCTCTTTGCTCTTTGACTTTCTCCAGAACTTGACTTCTCCCCCCTCTCCTGAATTATTCTACTATTCACTCACTTTTACCTCTAGAAGAACATCCCTACCAAAATATGCCTTTAAAAAATGCCAGCCATCGCCTCCATTATTCTGCTTTCCGTTATAGCCAAATTTCTTGAAAGAACTGTCCACATAAACTGTCCTCTCTTCTTTCTGATATTTTATTCACCCCTGTCACTACCTTAAGCTCTTACTACTCCACTATAATTTTCTCCTGAAAGTCTCTGATGGCTTCCATGCGGTTCAAGCTAATGTGTATTCTTCTATCTCCATTATCCCTAATTCTTGAACTTGCAGTATCATTCAACGCAAGTACTCCCTTCTCAAACTTTCTTCTCTTGGCTTCACTGTTTATGTCTTTGTTTGCTTCTTCCTTTATTGGCTACTCCTTCCCTGTGTCCTGTCTGGGTTGTCCTCTCTGCCTGACCTCCAGACATGAGGGTTGTGGAGTTGAGCATCTTCTAAACACCAAATTTGCTTAAAAATTCAGGTTGCCCTTTCTTTACCTGCTTATAAACATCAGACTTTTTCAGAAGAATGTGTGTATGCATGTATGTATTCTTTCTTTCTGCAAATTACTTCAAAGTGTATTTATATCCAAAGCAGGCAGTTCCTCTGATCTCCTTGCTTAAATCTCTACTGTCTACTTATTCTCTACACTTGCATGTCTCAGCACTATCTCAACTTTAACTGGTTAGTAGCAACTTTCATCTATAATTCTGCTATGCATCCTTCATTTCCCATTGTCACTCATCAAGTTCCTGTAGCCAGAAGCCTACTTCTCTTGTCTAATCGATCAGCAAGTTCTATAGATTTCATCTTGACATAACCCTTTTCTCTTCACTGCCCCACCACTCTAGATGCAGCCACAATCTTCTCTTTCGGGATGACAGAAACATCCTAACTGGCTTTCCTTATTCCAGTCCACCATCCCCAGCCCCATATCAGTACTCCATATGGCAGACAAAATGATTAAAACCACTGCTTTTAAAATGAAACCAAACTCCTTTCCAATGGGCTAAAACATCCTTCATGATATGACCCCTGCCTTTTTCTCTCACTTTCTCTGCTGTCATTCTATCTCTGTTTTGCTAAAATCTAACCATACTGCTGCTCTTCTGTTCTTTAAACACATAATACTCTTTCTCACTTCAGGACCTTTCCACATGCTAGTCTTCCTAACTCAAGCAGTAGCTCCCATACACACACTCCTACTAACACTTATACTATTTTATGGCTTCTTATTGTCCTTTAGATGTTCACTTTGGTGACTTAAATGTCACCTCCTCAGAAAGGTCTTCTCATTTATTTGGTATCTCAGCCCCTGAGATTTATTTGCTTTGCTCTGCTTTTGTTATGACTTGCAGTATTTTTTATTTGTCTGTTGCCTTCCCTTAATTTTTTTTTATTCCCACTAGAATATAAGCTCTGTGAAAGCAGAGGCTGAGACTATCACGTTCATTGCTATTGCTCCAGGAAGTTGTACCATGCTTAGCTTAGGGAGGCACTTAATAAACACATGCTGTTACATAAATACCCAAATAAATACTGCAGTAAGACCTAGCTTCTATGACACAGAGAACAGGTGAGGAAACCAAATTCAGACTAAACACAAACATCTCCTTCATCCTTCTCCACAAACAGCTATAGTTCTGAAAACTATATTTCAGAAGAAAATAAAGAATGTATAGAATTAAGGGAATGAATTGTGGTGTAAAATTTCATTGTTCTCTAAGCTGCTATTCACTCATTTGTAATAAATCCAACATGAAGATACACTGCAAAATTCAAAGGCTCTTCCTACTCATTTTGAAAAATACTGCTTGAAGAAATGCCAGAGGTTAAAAAAGTCATTCAGATTATGAACTCAAGGATAGGACCACAATTCAAAACAAAAGAACTGGTAATGATCTGAGGAAAAACTAGTAAAGTTTAAATAAGTGTTGTAACTGATTGTTAATTGTAAATGTCAACAATTATCCATAAGATATATTACTTTTATGGTATATAACTTAAAGAAAAAGTTCTTTGGAAATTAAATAAATATATATTAAAATATGTATAACATAAATATATAAATATAATATATAGTTTATCTTTATAAAATATATATTATATAAAAATAAAATTTAAGATCATATTAACTAAAATCAGATATTGAAAATATAAGTAAAAATAAAAAGGAAGGGAAAACACACTAAATTCCTCATCAAACATTGGTAGTAAAGAAATTATAAATATTTTACTTAAAAACCTTTAGTTTTTTTCATTTTAGGCTTCTCTAATTTTTTTCTGTTTTCTTTATTTATAGTCTTTTACTATATTAGCTAGGTTTTATTTGCTTTTATCTTCCCCAGTGAGTGGGAGAATACATATTTAGTAAAGAAAAAAAAATGATGTGTATTCTTCATAATCCAAGGAGAATCTTGACCTTTACTCTCTGATCTCATTCTGTAAAAGGCACATACACTTGGCAGGTGTCTTGATTTCCTCACCCCACCTCTGGGTCTAATTATCCAGTAAGGTGTATGGGTTCATGAGGACAACATCATACATACACACTGCAGGTATCAGATGGAAAGCACCGTCTTGCTTGATCTCATTCTCACCCAAATTCAATAGCTCTGGCAAGAGGAGCTGTGTTAGAGGACAACTGTTCAGAAAACATGCAGTTTGGGCTTTCTGTAAAATATTCTAAACTACACTTGTGAATTAAGCAGACTTTGAGACTGTGTGTACAGACCAACTCATGTGGTTCCTAGTTCTGACGAATTAAACTTAGAGATCATGACCTCAGTTGAAGTTGGATGCTTAACCGACTGAGCCACCCAGGCACTCCTAAAAGAGAATCATCTTATTTCAACTTCATAACAACTACAGGGACAATCTTACTTTTGTAGTCTTCTTCTTCAAGGGTATCAAGGATGCTTGCTAATGTTTCATTATTTTCCAGTGGATCCCGCATGCATTTATGTTTCAGGTTGCCCATGAACAACTGCAGTCCGATCAGTGCAAACACACTCAGACAGAACACGGTCAGGATCATGACATCAGAGAGCTTCTTCACCGACTGGATCAGAGCTCCCACAATGGTCTTCAGGCCTGAATGCAGGGGGAGAAAAATGCCCAAAATGAAATAAAGTCTCTGGATGAGAAATAAAAACAAACCACAAACTTTCCTAGAAATTCATGCATTATATCAAATCAATGACCTTAAAGAGCCTAGTTCACAAAAAGCCTACTAACTCAAAAGGGTGGATTTGCTGTTTTATATATATTTTGTTTCTATATATCACAGCAAATGTTAAAAATTATAAAACAGTTCCATAGAGTAACCACATTGTCAAAATGAATAATTTGGTTGCTCAAGCCACATCCATATTCACTTGTAAAAGTAATTTTTCAAAGTGCCAATTTAGTAAATGCTTGTCAAACAAACCATCTCTCTATGATGACATTAAAAGAAAGGGGCTAAATTGCAGCATAGAGTGACAGGTTACTAATATTCTGTTAAGAAATGGTTTGTTGTGGAAAGCTAAAAAAACACATCATGCAATACCCCCATGCTTATATTTTAAATCTCTTTTCCTAACTGTATGAACGGCAATCAGAACAAATTGAAATTTTCAGTCCTGGCTAACCAAAATGGAAAATGATCTGTTATACAGGAGGGAAAATTTCAAGTTGAGATGTGAGCCAAATGGCCATCTTCTTCTAAGATCCATGCAACTGATTAAACTCAAAGGCTGACTTTTAATAATGGTTGTGAAAAACGTAAGAAATCAAATTTAATTAAAATTGCGTAAGAGAAAGTCATTCTTGTCGTGGCTCCAAAAGATCAAAGTCAGCCCCGGTGTTTAACCCCACTCTCACCTGGAATGACTGAAATTGTTTTCAGTGCTCGGAGAACTCTGAATGTTCTCAGTGCTGAGACATTGCCCAGGTCCACAAACTCTGTCACATATCTGTAATAGGGAGTTCACACACAACACAGTGACAACACACACACAAACAAACAAAGAACAACTCCCAAATAGTTGGAGTTATGAGTGGCCTAATGCTCGACACCAGTCACTCCTTACCTGGAATTACAGAAATAGTTTTCAAAGCTCTCAACACTCTGAAAGTTCGAAGAGCTGAAACATTGCCTAGGTTTACAAATTCTGTTAAATACCTGTAGAATTAAATCAGAGTTATTCAGAATTTAGATAGAATCTATGATACTTACCCGTGCCTTTAAGTCAAGGTATTGCCTACACTTGGAAATGCTTATTTAAATGGATTGTTCTGCAAGTCCTTTTTTTTTCTTCTAAATAATTGATTTAATTTGATTAGATTTGATTTGACTCCTTTTACGTGAGTAAAATACAAATATATTATTAAAATGGCTTCGAATACCATTCAATATCTAAATAAACAATCAAATGCTTCAATCATTAGACCTCATCGTTATGGTAATATATTTATATCCTATAAAATGTCAGCAGCAAATTTTGAAAATTGTATGCTAACTGAAAGAAGCCAGACACCAAAGGCCTCATACTGTACAATTCCATTCATATAGAAACATCTAGGCAAATCCATAGACTCAAAACATAGATGAGTGGTTTCCAAGGACTAGGGGGAAAAGGAATAGAAGTGACATCTTCTGGGGGTGATGGAAATATTCTGGAATTAGAAATTAGGGATAGTTGTAAAATGTTTGAACATACTAAAAAAAAACACTGAATTTTATACTTTAAAAGGGTAAATTTTATGGCGTATCAATTATATCTTAATAAAAAACGAGACCCCTGAGAAGAAGAGCCTTCTTTGACTCAAAGTCAATGCTGACTCTCGTCAGCAGGTGGCGAGTGCACCTGCAGCAGTCATGTGACCATGAAAGAAGGGAACCTGATGAACAAGGAGGTGGGGGTGGGGGTGGGGGAATGGGAAACTAGAAATCTTAAGACTCTTCTGCATATCTAAATTGCTTCAGTGAACATGCATTAGTTTTTAAATTCAAGATGCTGGAGGGAAAAACATTGTATCTAGGTTTGAGACTTAAACAGTGGCATATTTCTGGGAAAAGTATTTGGGAAAAGAGCAGCAGTATGAATAAATTAAAATTATATTTAATGTAATATTTTCCCTTAAAAATAAACTGTGACTGCATACGTAATATACATACAATGCACTGAAATTAGGGTTAGCATGCAGTGCTAAAAATGCTTATAAAAATTTACTTCTATATTTCAATATAGTATAATAGTTTAATAGCATAGGTTAATAACAAGAGCACTGTACTTTATAATTAAAGACTTGAGCTTTTTCTGTGATTCTTACAGGTTTTATTAGTTTTTAAAGTGAGAACCTCACTTGCACTGCATATACTCTCCATCCAAGTGCTGAGCATGAAGAAGATGATCAATCTTAATGATGTCATACACTTGTGAATGGGAAATGCTCTTTCTCAAAAATTATTCACCTATCAATGACTGTCTTCCATTCAGTATCCTTCAAATGCACCATTACCCGCAGGAAAAGTCCGACCCCTAAAGCTTATTTTTACTGGAATACTCTGCACTCTGCGATTTTCATGAGTTTGCCATTTCAAAAACACTGAATGTACTTACGCAAAAACAATGACGATAAAATCGAGCCAGTTCCAAGGGTCACGAAGGAAAGTGAATTCTCCTACACAGAAGCCTCTTGCAAGGATTTTTACAAGTGACTCAAAAGTATATATTCCAGTAAAAGTGTACCTAGACACAATAATCCAATGGCATATTAAATATGAGGAGAATAGAAACAATATATATCTTTATTTTTTTCTGATTAACTCAAGAATGCCATCTATTAGAGCATGGCTATTGGTTTATGGATCCACTCTAAGTATTAGAATAAACTACAACAAAGGTATTTCCAGAAAATCTTAAAATGCCCATATTAGATACTCTTAGAGAAAGGAGAGATATTCCAAATGACTGAGAACAAAGGTATTAGATCTTCCTGGAAAAGTCCGACGTTACTCCTATCAGATATAGACCCAAGGATAAGAAATACATAACATGTCTAAGTTTACAAGGCAAGATAAATTCATTCTTCTAAAAAAGACTCTAGCAATTATTCTATTCCACTGTTAACTGGTTAATACCACAGACGAGGAGAAAATAATTGAAATAAAAGAAACCATATAACATGGGAAGATAAACACCACAATTTTTAGAGCCATAGTAATTTTGTGGCGGGAAAGGAGAGGATATTAAAATGTATTTATACCCACTTACTCTACATTCTTGGTCCAGTCCGGAGGGTTGCTCATGGTCATGAATATGCAGTTCGTCAGAATAGTGCACATGATGAGCATGCTGAATAAAGTAGCTTCGAATCAAGGAATCTGATAAAGGACCACAGTGGGAACACTGAAGATTTGATAATGACACTTGTTAAAATGCTAACAACTTTGTCCTGGAAAATAATGCTATATGACTTTGTAACTTTTTTTTAAATCTCTTTGAACAAGGGACTAATGTATAAAGTAATTTATCTTAAAATGCTAAAATTGCCATTCTCCAAATTTTCTCAGAGACGTACACCAAATTATATTGCAATCGGTATACTAAAATGAGAGTCTTTTCAAGTACATAAGGACTAAAATCTACATTTGAAAAAAGTAGCAAAAAATTACATTTTAAAGCACCATTGCCAGTAAACAACTTAAAAAGGATATGAGTGTACTAAAATCTTAATTGATATTTTTCTTAGTGGACTGAAAGGAGACAGCATGTACAAAGCAGGTGTGGCATTGAAACGGAAGATTGTTTTCCCTTTGTTCAACACTATGAAAGTCTGTAGGAGAAAAAGAAAACGACATGAAATTGAGAATCCTAAATTTCACCCTCACACATTTATGTCAGCAATTTACCTCTGCCTGTGGGAGTTGCACGTTAAAGAAACACGCCATCAGACTCAAGCGACGTGGTGCCACTGCCATTAATGCAACTCTTTAGATCACACTGGCCAATGAACTCCTTCCATTTCTTCTTAGTAAATTAAGAAGGAAGCCATTTACAAACATGGGTTGCCCAGACTCCCCAAATACAGTGTCTTCTTTTTTTCATAACACTTTATCACCCAAATCAGTAACAGTAAGTTGTGGCCATTGGAATTAGTTTAGAATATTATTTCCTTCTCTTATTTCACTGCATTTTAAGCAAACAAAATAGAAACTAGCTATCCCTGATTTTTGCCATAACACCTTGAGAATTTTAATACTTGTTCATTATTGTCATGGCTAGTAGTAACTGACCCAAAATATGAGTCCTTTCAAAAACATATTTGCATATATTTAAGGAATATTAGAGTTAGAAGAATCCTATTACCCAGTTCAATATTCTTATATTAGATACAATACTAATAACAGCTAAAATAAAAGAACACAAACTAAAGGACTTGCTTGCTACTACCCACAGTAATTTAAAAAAACAATACAAATTAGCCAAATATTCTTGAAATGTGTCATGTAACCATTACACAAGTGACATTCTCCACAGTTTTGATATCTAGTTAAAGATTTTGAAATTCAAACAAATAAACAGCAAAAAAAAACATTAACACAATCTAAGAAATTTGCCTGGAAATCAGTAAGACCAAATTCAAACTTTTTGTCTTATTCTCCTATAGTTGGTAGGCAAATTACCTGCATTATTTAGAAAACATTGACTATTTTAAAAGACACCATCTTTTATTGTTTAATCTGAATTTTATATAAGTTCATGAATGGTCTTCTGGCAATAAATATTTTTCACCAAATTGGGACCCTAAGTTCAAATATCTTGCTTTTTAATTTTATGTGGCAGTGTTTTCAAGAAAGTGAACCAGAATCTACTATTTTAAGATGCCCTTTTATATTCCTAGTCACTTTCACTATACCAGTTATTCCTAAATATAATTTAACATAAAATTCACTGCCACCTTAAAATTAGTTTTAAAATTAATATCTAGTCTTTGAGTACAACCACTGTTTTCTTAAATCTTGATACACTGTGCTTTTTAGAATTCATTCGTCCATTATATTCTGCAGCTGTATAGTGAACAACTATGGTATATGAGGTGATGAAGGCATTTGAACAAAAATCAGGCATGAGTTTTGCATTCACGAAACTTCCTAGGAAAGTGATGCATAGACAGTAGCTAAAATACAAGGCAAGATGTGACAGGTATAATACAGAGAAATACAAATGGAGGAGTGTGACAGTATGACAGAGACAGAGTCACAAGATGAGAATTATCAGGCAGACTTCCGGAACCAGACATCAGCCGAGCTAATGTGAAAATCATATTACTGCCTAGACTTGGTCAGATCAAGGTACCCCGTGTTTGAAATAAAAAAAAATGAATTTGTTTGCTAATTTTAAATTTAAATTCCCAATGTTTATTTGCATCAAGAACTTCGTTAGGAATATCTGGGTTTACACATATCCAGGAGTTAATAATAGGTAGGAAGAATAGGTAAGCCTATGATACTGATAGGGGATACTATCAGTATCCCTGATACTGGATAAATTCTTTTAATTTTGCTCATTTATTTAAGAATCTATTGAACATAAAATTAGACAAATATGGTACCCAAACAGCATCTGCTTTGGTTTGGACAGATGTGACTGTAAATACCAGATCCACCATGTAGTAAATTGAAAGCCAACAGTTCATGCCTGTAAAGCTTCTAAGTTTCTGGTATATTGTAAATTCTTAGTCAATATTGGGAGAAGCTGCTGAAATTATAGGTTACATATAAAGCACAGAAAATATGAAGGTAGTAGGCCATTGTACTGTCCTCTTAATACCCACAGCGCAGGGTAATTGGTAATTTATTCTTCCTTAAAGACAAAAACTGTCATTTACAATGAAAGCACTGCCTAATACTATTAAAAAGCACTTTTGTATTCATCACACATAAAAATGAAGCCCTACCTTCTATCATTAATGTATTAAGTACTCTTTGTTTTAACAAACAGTTAATAATTACACTCAAATACAAATTAAAGCCTGGGCCCAAGTCAAATTAGGGATCATTTAAGATATAGTTTTCAAAATTTACTTATTTTTGAAAGAGAAAGAGTGTGTGAGTGGGGAGACACAGAGAGAGGGAGAGAGAGGACGTGAAGCGAGATCTGTGCTGACAGCAGGCAGCCTGATGCAGGGCTCAGACTCACAAACTGTGAGATCATGACCTGAGCCGAAGTCGGACATTTAACCTACTGAGCCACCCAGGTGCCCCAGGGGTCATTAAGAATTTTAATCCAAGCAATAACTATAATGTAGCAAAATTAAACTTTTTGTCTATTAGTATGAATAACTTGAAACATGGAGGAATCAATCCACGAAGTTAGCCCTAAGGTTCCAAGCAAAAGTTAAAACTTTTTATCAAGAATGTTTGAGAAGCTAGGCACAAAAAATTGATAATCTAAAGCTCCAAATCAAAAGAAAATGAAAAGACTTGGATATCCTTTCAGATCTTTTTTCCCATGTCAAGAATAGAGAACCATGAAAAGTAGATTACTTTGTCTGACCTAGTTAACTATACTGATGAAAATGTGGGTTAGGCTTTTGATGTGGCTGGTGTTAATATTATTTTAAAGTAATTGGGGCTGAGGTGAAGGGTTGGAGTCCCACCTTAAATGTTTTCTATTAAATTAGTCTATCACATAGCCAACATCATTCCATTAATTAATAGGTCTATAATCCTCCACTCAAATGCAAACATTTTCCCTTTACCTTCCAAATTACTTTAAGCCAGTATTAGTGTATATCTATGCCTCGGGGATTATTCTGGAAAGATTTCTTTCCTCCTTAAGGCAGAGCTGGTTAGGTAACATCCAGACTCCCTTTGGAAATGGGAAATGTAGTAGGTATCTATTCTGAGCCAGGTATTTTTCAGGATGAAGTAATACGTAAGATGAGAACGTACTTTCTGTTTTGCCTGTCTTATTTGCGCGTCATTATTTCATTCACTTTTGTAACTTTGTTAGCATAGTGGTTGCTATAGGACAGAAAGTAGACTATACCAAGAGATGTAGCATAATAAAGTATGTCAGTAGGAGGTCAAACCAACTTGAATTTTAAAAATCTACAACTTATTAGGGTGTAACATTTTGCACATTGCTTAATTTCCCCAAGCCCTTTGTCTCATCTAAAAATAGGGTATTCCAAAAAAAAAAAAAAAAAGAGAGAGAGAAAGAGAGAGGGGGAGGGGGAATGCCAGGGTGGCTCAGTCAGTTAAGCATCTGACTTGATTTCAGCCCAGGTCATGATCTCACAGTTCATGAGATCAATCCCCACGTCAGTGCAGAGCCTACTTTGGATTCTCCCTTTCCCTCTCTCTCTGCCCCTTCCCAGTTCACCCTCTCTCTCTCTCTCTCAAAATAAATAAAGTTAAAAAAAATAAATAAATATAGGGTATTTCTTCCTCTCTCCCCAGGTTACGATAAATATGTATGCTAATTTATATAAAAAGTCTGGTGCCTGACACAGAGATCCTTTATCCACATTGGCATTCTTCCTTGCTGTGTCAGAATACTGACTGATTAATTAGAATGCTCTGTAATATTTCAAGGGCTTCTCAGGGTCTGCTTTCTATAGCTGTGCTGTCAGCCTACTGCGATGTGAAGCAAGCATTACACACTGCAATTCAGAGCAGCCACCATTGAGGCAGATGCGTTGCTACTGGCAAGATGTAACTTCGCACATTTTATATCTCTCAAGGTATTTCAAATATGATCTCTATTTTACTTTACTTGCTAGATGTCTTATCAAGGAATATTCGTTTTCATTTATATCTTACACAAATCAAACTATTTTTTTAAATGGACTTTATTCTATCTTTCTGGACCTTTCAAAGTGTACGAGTGCTGTCCAGCAAAGCAATGTTGGAGAAAGTTATAGAACTGCGGATCTAATCCTTTAGAGATTCCTCTTAGTCAACTTCAACTTCAACCTGGTTGTGTCTGCTGCTGTCAGAAAAGCTGTACTTCTCATTTTCTCAACAGAATAACCTTTTCAGGAGGTGTTTCAAACTCTCTCCCATTTCCCTAATGTGAAAACACCTTCTCAGCTCTGCACTCTCAACATTTGACTTTTAGAGGACAATTTCCATTCCTGTGGTGTGGAAAATATTGATACCATGTAACATGCATTTCCTCTGATGCGCCTGCATTTACTTCAATGTATCAGGACTCTTAAGTCCAACCTCTATTTGCCCCTCAAGTCTCAGTAAGACTTCTCTCCTTTTTTTTTTAAGTTTATTTAGCTATTTAGAAAGAGAGACAGAGAGAGAGACAGAGAGAGAGAGAACCCACATGCAAGCAAGGGAGGGGCAGAGAGAGAAGGAGAGAGAGAATCCCAAGCAGGCTCTGTGTTGTCAGCACAGAGCTTGATGCAGGGACTGAACTCATGAACCGTGAGATCATGACCAGAGCCGGAATCACTTAAGGGACACTTAAGGGACTGAGCCACCCAGCACCTCTTCTCTCCACTTTCTAATGCAAATACAATCTGGCCTGTAGCTTGTATGTCTATTAACATCTGCAACTAGCTACAATGTGATTCCAACCCTCTATATTTTTCTCTCTGAGAATTTTTTTTTTTTACTTTCAAGGTGCTATTTATATCCTATATTAAAATGCTTTCAATTTATTGGGTGCCTCAAGTCTGGTAGAAAATTTTTCAAACTTTTCAGTATGAATGCACTGCTATCCACTTCCTCTTTCTATTTGCCCTCCACTACCTTCTTGCTTTCCTGTCCGTCCCCTAACATGAACTGCTTGCACAAAGCTTACCAGCTCATGTTCTTTGTTCATTCAATTGCCTTTCTTTATCCTCGACTTTCTGAGTAATTTTGTGAGATACTCCCTCCCCTTATTTTTTGAGCAATGGAAACATTTTCTGATTTATGTCCCATCTCTCTATTTCAGACTCCTTTTCAACACCCTAAATGAAGTAGAAGTCTAAACTCCATTATTAGCTGAATGACCTTGCCTATCCCCATAAATTTGGCTGGCACCTGCATGCGTACGTATTCTGGACATATACCCAGGTCTTAGTTCTTAATTGACAATAATTCTGTTCTGACAGGTATGCATCTATGGCATGTCCCCAAAGGCAGAACATTATATTGAATACCTTAAAAGACTAAGGATATCAAAATAATGTGCCGTTGACAAAACTAGTTTTGATGAAAACTTAAAAGTACAAATTCTGAAAATCCTACATATGCATGTAACTGAACATTTTTGTCATGATGTGGTTTTCACTAAATTCCACTTAATCTCAATTTAAAATAACTCTCTGTGCAGGGACACCTGGGTGGCTCAGTCAGTTAAGAGTTTGACTTTGGGTCAGGTCATGATCTCGACAGTTGATGAGTTCAAGCCCCAAGTCGGGCTCTGTGCTGACTGCTCAGAGCATGGAGCCTGCTACTGATTCCGTGTCTCCCTCTGTCTCTGCCCCTCCCTGGCTCACATTATGTCTCTCTCTCTTTCTGTCTCTCAAAAAGAAATAAACATTAAAACAATTTTTAAGTATCTCTCTGTATATAAGAAGCAAACAGAGACTGCGCGACTGGGGTCAAAATAAACTCACCTTTTTGTCTGCATAGTAGGGGTCCAGGTCCTCCAGGGGCTCTGACACCATGCCTGGTGGGATGTCCCCGTAGATGAAGGGCAGCTGTTTGCCAGCCTCCAAGTCACTGCTTGGCCTTGGCCCTTCTTCATCATCATCTTTCTTTTCTTCTTTGGGTTCCTTTGCTTTTCCTTCAGCAATACGTTGTTCAATGAGGGCCAGAGACTGTCTTGTGAAGTAGACAAAACTCTGAGGTCCTGGGGGAGGCAACGTTGCCATCTTTTCATCCTGTATATTTTATTTCCCCTTCAGCTCTTTACATAAGAGGCCTGAGTGGAAACAAAGAAAGAAAGTGGTAGGTGTCTGCCAGCCAGAAATGGCACATTATAAAAAATAATATACAGATTTTTGGTTTCAACTACAAGAAGTAATGTGTTCAGAGGATTATTATGTTGAATTAACATTTATTAAGTGACTACTATGAGCAAGACTTATTTTCCATGCTGTCTAACCACCTTTATTTAAAAATTTGATCTTAACACTTCCCAGCTTCTAAAATAAAAAAGTGACAACTTAATAATAAAAAAACTCTTTACTTTTCATCTGTATTTACTTTTAGTGCAATTGAATCGATCTTCCTTACTTAAAATTCTTTATGAAAGTGCTTCTTTATTTTTTTAAAGCTTATTTTATTCATTTTGAGAGAGAGAGAGAGAACAGGGTAAAAACAGAGAGAGGGAGAGAAAATCCCAAGCAAGCTCCATGTTGTCAGCACAGAGCCAGCATGGGGCTCGATCCCACAAACCATGAGATCATGTCCCGAGCTGAAATCAAGAGGTAGATGCTCAACCACCTGAGCCACCCAGGCGTCTCACAACAGTGCTTCTCAGAGTACCCCTCTCCAGGTTCTCCTCTTGCCTCTCTGATGACCTGATCCTCTTCTGTCTTAATCTCATAACATGCTCACAACCTCTGCTTCTCTCTGTTGAGGAAACTCATTTCTGTGAAATGATGTGGTGGAAACATTGTTTTATTCTATTTTGCATATTTATATCTTCTCACAATTACATATCCATTTATAAGTCAGGAAAAAAGTAATTTCATTTTGAATTAAAGACAATTTGGAGAAATGTTTTAGGAAGAAGAAAGAAATTTGGAAAATATTTGTGACAGATTCATTTTAAAAAGTAAAAAAAAACAAACAGTGCGATGTGCATTAGAACTATGACTTCCCTAAATACGTATACAAAACATCACAAAACCTACAGAAAAGAAAAATACAAAATAAAAAAGTCAAGTTTCTATGTTATTGCTTTGAAATGTTCTAAATAAAGAAGCATGAAAATCACAGTTCTTATTTAAAAACTAACAAACTCAAGATTCCAGTGAGTAAAGGTAACTTTGTTACTTCTCATTAAAAAAAATAAAAAGGAGTCTTTTTTTTTTTTTTTTTTTTTGCATTAGGATTGCCTGAGAATTGGGACACATCAACTTCTAGTATGTCGACCCATTGTGAACAGCTTGAGAAGCTGTATATATAGTAAGTAGTATCACCAAAGCCAGAGGGAGGGTGACCTAAGAGAAGCCATGGTCTGTTCTTTTATTTTCCAATGCTAAATATAAAAATTTAGCAAATCACAGTGGTGACACCACAGATGATGTAGATTCAGAAAAAGAGGTGGGAGAAGCTAAACTTACTCTTTTCCAGGGTTCTATTCCCATATCAAACAAAATGGACCTCAATTATGTTTAGAACAAAGTCAATGACTTTTTCCCCTCAATTATTTGGGCACGGTATAAGAAAATCCCTTACCAGAAGCCTATGTATTTTAAAAAAGACTTTAGTAGCCTTTTAGAAACAGCACTAACATCAATCTGAGAAATAAGGCAGTGAGTGCAGTTTCCACTTGGGTTTAGGAGATTCCTCAATACCTGGAAATCATACAGGTGAGGGGAGGACTACCTTCAGTGTACACATACCTGGTCTCATGGAGAAAAGATGTCTGGAGAACTGGCATTTTTGTACTCCCTACACTCAACTGGAAATGTCACCTCCTTCGGGCATCATTTGACAATAAGTAGATGTCATGAACTCAGACGTCCAATCTCCAGTTCCACTCTCCCTATTTCTTCTTCCTTTCTTTCTCTTCCCCTCACACTCTATTCGTGGGCACCCTTCAACATACATATTCTGATCCACTAAACTATATCCAGACAGCAGGGCTGGTGGGTGATGCGTGTCACTGGTACCATACGTGGGAGGTATTTCCTGGCCAGGATAAGGTGAAGAAAGACACTGAGCATCTGTTTACGACCAGATCGGATTCCATCACCATCCTCTAGTTGGGAGGGTATAGGGGAAGTCACTGCCTTCCATCTAGATGAATAAATAATGTATACAACTTTTTTGAGGAGAATTTTGCAAGATCTATCAAAGGCCTTAAAAATGTTAATTCACTCTCATTGCCAAATAGCCTCTCTGCTAAGATCGATCCAAAAGCAGCCGTCTCAGATCTCCTCAAACATCTTTTACTGCAATGTTTCCAAAATATTGAAAAATTATAATAAATCTAAAAGTCCAACAATCATGGTCTCAGTAAATAAAAAAAGTGAACATATAATGAAAAATTCGTGGTATTTAAAGAATTTTTAGGGGCTCTGGGATGGTCAGTCAGTTAAACAACTGACTCTTGATCTCAGCTCAGGTCTTGATCTAAGGGTCATGAGCTAAGCTCCATGTTGGGCTTCGCGCTGGGCATAAGACCTACTTAAAAAAAAAAGAATATGCTTTTAAAGACTGTTTAATAGATTATAAAATCTTATAATGGATAACTAATGTGTGTTACACATACACATACATGATGTGTGTATTCATCTCAATTTTTAAATGTACAGAAAGTCTGAAATTAAAGGCACAATATATTTAATGAAGGTTATTCACAGCTGAGGGAACATGGTTTGTTTTTATTACTTTTTTTAATATCTTTCTTTGTTTTTCAAAAATTTTTTAAATGTTTATTCATTTTTGAGAGAGAGTGTAAGCAGGGGAGGGGCAGAGAGAGAAGGGGACAGGGGACCTGAATGGGCTCTGTGCTGGCAACAGAGAGCCCAGGGCAGGGCTGGAACTCATGACCTGAGCTGAAGTCGGATGCTTAACTGACTGAGCCACCCAGGCACTCTTCTTTATTTTTCAAATTAAAAAAAAAATTAATGTTTATTTTTGAGAGAGAGAGAGAGAGAGAGAGAGAGATGAGCAGGGGAAGGGCAGAGAGAGAGGGAGACACAGAATCAGAAGTAGGCTCCAGGCTCTGAGCTGTCAGCATAAAGCACGACGCAGGGCTTAAATCCATGAACTGTGAGATCATGACCTGAGCCAAAATCTGACATTTAACCAACTGAGCCACCCAGGCACTCCTATTTTTTAATGTTTTGTAATGAAGACGTCAAGCATTTGTTATCCAAAAAAATACTTTGAAAAAGAGACGCACTTAAATTTATTTGAACTTGAATTTAATACAAAGAATAAAATCTATATTCTTTTTATATTTAATTTAAAATTTTGAAAAATAATATTGCCACATTTCCACTTAATATTACTATGACTGCATCTTCTTTTGATTGCACATTAACCTCACATGTTAGATGATACTTATCAACTACTGAAAACAAAAACTGAAGGTAGTATCCTTGTATCTAGGATTTCTTACAGTTAAAATAGATATAAAAATATTTATTCTATACTCCCTTCCTATTATCTGTTATCTATGCATGTATGCATGTACTATCTATGTATCTATTTATTTTTTTCCTCATACATTTTTCCAGTCACAGCACTGTCAGCTTCTAGTTCATGACAATGGTCTTATCCCATGTTTTATCACCCCCTAGTTTCCAATTCCCATTGCAATGGAAGCAAAGATGGACAGGAGGAAAAAGTTTCATGATATCCCTGAAAACCAGAGAAGACACCAAAGAGTTTTCACAAATCTGAAGAGAGAGGAAACAAGTTTCCCCTGGTGAGAAGACTAGACCAGAAGCCACAGCCTACACTCATCTGAGAAAGTCAGAACCGAGAAAAATATATTTCTGTCCAGCAGAGAAGTCAGAGTGCGCCCACAATGAAGTAGGTCAGAAAACAAGTTGACTAAGGATTATTCTATGCAACAATGTTGCGGGTCACATTTCCCTACTTCCTCCTCTATATTCAAAGGTGAAGCAGTGGATTTATCCCCAGCCTAAAATCTAACCCCAGACTAAATCAAAAAAATTAATCTCTTAATTAATTGAGATAAGACCACCTTCATTTCCATTTTTACTAGAAGCAGAGCAGGTTAATTTACCTTTTTCTCATGTGCTTTGAATTTTTATTTCTATTTGGTTTTTGGTTTGTTTGTTTTTGTTGTTGTTGCTTAAGGGAGACAGAGAGCAGGGGAGAGGAACAGAGGGAGAAAGAAAGAGTCCCAAGCAGTCTCCACACCCATCACAGAGCCCTACATAGGGCTTGATCCCACGACCCTGGGATCATGACCTAAGCCAATATTAAGAGTCAGACACGCAACCGACTGAGCCACCTGGGTGCCCCATGTCTACTTTTTTTAAAGTTTTTATTTATTTATTTTTAAGAGACAGAAAGAGAGTATGAGTGCATGTGAGCAGGAGAGGGCCAGAGAGAGAGAAAGAGAGAGAGAGGGTCCCAAGCAGGTCTATACTGTCAGCGCAGAGCCTGATGCTGGGCTCGATCTCATAAACTGTGAGATCATGACAGAGGCCAAAATCAAGAGTCGGATGCTTAGCCAAATGAGCCACCCAGATGCCTCCCATGTTTCTAATTTAAATATATTAAATTTTCCCTGAATAATTCCTCAAATTATTTTGGTAAGTAATTGGGTATAAGTTATAAAATAGCATATCAAAAGCTTCTCTCTGTAAAGACTATATGAATTGATATGTCATAAGAAACAGTTCTGTGGCTAAATTTAGAAAACACTGGAGTAGAAAACAAACTTAAGCAAATTTATCTGTCCTGGACTATTAGGGACTTCACACGTTTAAGAGTCTGATAGAGTGGATATGTAGCAGACCCTGAATCTGCTAGATCACAGAGCTCTTCTGTTGTCGCTGCTGTTTCATTTTGATAATGTTGGAAATGATAAATTATGAAATATTTTAAACACACGGAAAAGTGTAGAAAATAATAGATTTAACAAACTTTAACAGTTTCCCATATTTGCTTTGGACCTTTAACTTTTTGTTTTTTTGAAGAAAAAAAAATATTCAGTTACAGTCGAAGCCCCCATCACTATTCTCAATTCAATTACCTTCACTGCCCCACTCATTGCCCCAGGGAAACCTCAAGTCAGTACAGAACCTTTTGTATTTCACACGTTAATTTCTCCTGTGTTCTTCAGAAGACACTTCAGAAACACTGGTTTGAAGAACAAAGTGGAATAATTGTTTGTTGCAAAATGGTAAAATTGAACCTATTTGTACCCTGTGGCTTTGCTAAATTCTCTTATCGGCCCTAGTATTTTGGTAGATTAAGATTTTCTATGAAGGTGGATTCTTCTTGCCTTTTCCCTGCCCATATCCTAGGATGTAGCCAACCATATACATATAAAATATTACAGGCATTCCTCCCCGTCGAAGGAGGATTTGTTTGGGAAACAGACCCACATAAAGGCAGAAGCAACATAGAACTACAGCAGCATAGTCTTTCATTCAAAATTATTAGCAGATAATCAAGGATGAATTGGTAATCAAAGATGACCAAAAACATAAAACTGAAGGACTGAGATGAACAGACCAAACTCTGAACTCTAGAAGAAAGAAAAAAAAATAGCTAACATAGAGTAATATTAAGGGGTTAAAACTAGTATTCTCAAAGAAATTTGAGAAGAAAATCTCTTACTGAAAAGAATAGGCTATCAAAAAACAAATCAAAACCAGTAAACATTCTTGGAGGCATGACCATCAAAATAAAAATTTCAATAGAATATTTGCTGAAAAGAAACAGAAGTCAGAATTTTAGTTACCCTTCAAAGGTACTTTACCAGGATGGGGCACAAGTGAAAATTCTCAGGTGTGGAGATGTTCTGTACTTGATCTGTGTGATGGTCACACAAGTACATATATAAAAAAAATTCATAGTGTTCTATATTTTAGATTTGCCAATACAGTAGAGCAAAAGAGCAAAGGAAAACTCACAATAAAATCGGAAGATGTAGAATAATTTCGGGAGTCCCAGCATCAGTTCAAAAGAGGGAGCAGCAAGTGGAAGAGAGAAAATAATAAAAGATTTGATAGAAGAAGCTTCATCAAGAGTCATCAGGCTCAAAAGTATGAAGGAAGTTCAGTTAAAAAGATAATTCTAGTGAAAATGTTGAACTCCAATAATAAAGACAAGGTTTTGAAACAAATCTATATATTAGAACCATAATCTATATATTAGGGTAAATTGGAGACAATTTGATATTTATTTTGTTAATACCTCTCTTTCAAAGGGATAATGTGTCACACTGCAAACTCCCACAGGGTAATGAGTGTGTCTTCTACTTTCTCTGTTAGATGAATATGGACTACTGTTTTAAGTACCATCTATGGCTGGCTTGCTGAATGTGTGATTTTTAGTAGTATCAAATTTTACTGAATCTGACACCAATTCTCCATAACTAGGTTTAGAAATTGGCATTACATTATACTAACACCAAGAATCCATAGTCTGAAATTAACAAGCCTTTTCCCTATATTTTCTTAAACATTATGTTTTAAAAGCTCTTCTCACTTAGGTAATTATATAAAGGCAGTTAAGTGCCATTTGTCCCTATTGCTGCCAAAAAAATGTGTACGTCAAAATAAAGGTATTCTTCATTGTGGTTCACAAGCAGAGTATATAAAAGAATCTTTTCTGTAACTTAAAAAAAATACAGCCACCAGGGCTTACCCAAGTAATACCGAAACAAATTTTTGGGAGGAGGACCTAAGTTTGTCTACTTTTAAAAAGCATAAATTATTGATGTGAACCTCCTTTTAAGAACCATTTTAGCAAAACAGGCACTAAATTGAAAACATTTGAAAACGTGTAACTTAGTGACCAGGTTTTATTACTTAGTAAGAGAAAAACAAATTCAATTAAAATGTCCAAAACTTTTTGGATTTTGTTCTATTTGAAGAGTAGGAATGTAAAATATCAAAGTTTAAAAACTCCATTTTAAAATTGCAAGGATAAATATAAAATCCATTCAAGAAAAGCACCACATATTTTGAACTCTGAATCTGCTATGCTGACTTAAAGAAAGAAAAGCTGGATCGAGGAGAAACAAGGGAGAATGAGAAATGATGTTGAAGGGTGGAAGGAAGATGATAAACCAAATCAGAAAAGAGAGCAGAAGAGGAGAGAAAGGGATGAGAGATTAAAAAAAATACCCCCTCTCCCTTAGTGTACTTCCAGCTATAAAATCCAAGGCAATGAGAAAGTAACGCAAATTGTTCACCATGTTCACTTTTAGTTTTAAATCTCGATATTTTAAGCATCACTCATGTTGTGATGAGCAACTTCATTCCTAAGAGGCCTGGAACCCCCATTCTTGTATCCTTTGCTCTCTCCACTTTCATTTGACGCCTGCGCTACTCCTCGCTCCAGTGCCCTGTCCTCACTCATTCTTCAGTCTGGTCAGCAGGGAAAAGGAAAATCCACTCCTGTTGTAAAATAACCAAGAGTTACATCTAGGTTTTCCAAGTACTTATTTTAAAAAGCTGATCTTCTATGGTGACTATAGTCGATAATACTATATTAAACATTTGAAAGTTGCTGAGAGAGTAAATCTTAAAAGTCTTCATCAAAAAGAAAAGAAAAGGAAAAAAAATTATAACCATGTATGGTGTCTGATGGTAACTACTTATGCAGTGATCACTTCACAATGTATACAAATATCAAATCATGATGCTATACAACAAAAGTAACATAATATGTCAATTCTACTCCAATTTTTTAAAAAAGCTGATCTCCCAACTTTCAGGAATAAATGACAACATCGAAAAAAAATACAAAGATATTAAGAACTAAAGAACTTTATGACTACCATTTAGGAGTGTAAACACTTAAAAAATTTTTTTTTCTATTTACATGAGTTTCTTCTAACTTGAGTTTCTGTAAGACATTGAAAATATGGTTCAAATTCCAAAATGTAAAACAGAGGGTAGCTCAGTTGATTAAACATCCAACTCTTGGTTTTGGCTCAGGTCATGATCTCATGGTTTGTAGGATTCAGTCCTGCACTGGGCTCCACACTGGGCATGGGGCCTGTTTGAGATTTTCTCTCTCCCTCTCTGCCGCTCCCCTACTCTCTCTCTCTCTCTCAAAATAAATAAACTTAAAAAATGTAAAATAGATAAAAATCCTTCAGGGATAGTTAATGTATACCATGAAGAAAACTTGTATTCACTACAGAAAAAAAAACTGGTTCCAGTAGCTCACAGATAAGTAATCATCTTGACCTTGTTCTACCTTTTACAGCCATTGACCCTGTCCAGATGACTTACCTTCACTAGCTTCAGTGTTTCCTAGTTTGAAAAATGTTAATAATCACTGCCTCAAAGACTGGTTAGGATTGGGATGGATAAATGTGTGTAAAGTACTTCATAGAGAGTTTTGCACATAGTTATCACGAAAAAATGGTGCTGTTAATAGTATTAACTTGTCCTTCCATTTGAATTCTCTGCTATGGTAAATTTCATTATGCATCTGTAATTAAGATCTATTAATTTTATCAATCTTAAGGATATTTCAATTTATAGGAATTACTAACCTTTTAAACATGAACATATTACACACATATGTATAATATAAGCAGACTTTTGGTTTACATTAGTGATTCAGGTGCAAGCCTGGAGTTTGAATCCTGGGTTTGTCATTTACTAGCTATGTATGTGACCTTGGATATCCAAGTTATGCACCCCTCTGCGCCTGAAATCATTGAATCATTTAGAATAGAACCAGTTACTTTACAAAAGATAATATTAGACACTGCAAGCAATCCTAGGATAAATATTGATTGCTCAGAGGTTTAGATGGCTACTGAATGTCCTTTAGTTAAGGTAATTCCCATTAATTTATCTTTGTTTCCAACTTTATATGAAAAGTTGGAAAATATGTTTTTTAATTAGACAAAGTTATGTGGCTCAAGAGCTATCATTTTTTTCTTCATTTAATATATTGTCAAATTGGCTTCCATTCAACACCCAGTGCTCATCCCAGCAAGTGCCCTCCTCAATGCCCATCACCCACTTTCCCCTCTCCCCCAACCCCCATCAACCCTCAGTTTGTTCTCTGTATTTAAGAGTCTCAACAGCTATCATTAAGTTTTTATTTTATTCTTTTTTTAATTAAATTGGTATTTCTGAACAGCTCAAAAGGAAATGAATTCTTCCACTTGGTTCACCCTCTGAGAAGCATTTAAATATCATTAATGGAGTCTGTGAACCGAGTACAAGAATGATCCCTTCCTTCAAGAAAGAAATATCACAGGTAGTCTATAGAGTTTTAGGGACTCTGGAGGCCTGGTACGGCTGCTAATAGACTATTGTTCTGAGAACTGTTTTCCTGGAGTCAAATATCAGAAGCAGCCTCCAGGCAGCTGCTTTCAGGGATTTCTTTAGTCCTCTGGGTCCTATTTTGTAGGAATACTTCCTGGTTCCTTTCATATAGGAATAGCCCCTGAGGGGGAGATTAGGGTGGATTCCTGTACATGTTGCAGGTCCTAATTGGGAATCTCCCAGAAATCGCTTTCATGAACCCCAAAACCAATTCTTACCTGATGACTGAAAGAAGAAAACGTGGGTCATGCCCATTATCTTACACTGGCAAAGGTCCCAGTGGCCTCTATTACTTCTTCTTGGCCCGGTGGCAGGTACCTAATACTGGAACGCTAAATTGTACTTCCCAATTGATTTATTAATGTCAGAGTGTCAACTCTGTTGTGGTTCAGATAGGATGTGTGTATGATGTCCGTATAGTTTTGTAATATGAATTATGCTTTGGTAATTATTATTATTAGCATACTTTGCCGTACATATGAAATCCACATTTAAAAAATGGAATTATTTTCTTAAAATATTTCCCATAGAATTCTTTATGCAGTAAACTTTATCTGACAACTATTAATACTTCTTGTAGAAAGCAAGTAATACTCAAATTTCTTGTTTTACTGTGATTAGAGGGATTAAGATAGGATTAAGATAGAATATTTCCATATTTCAAGGAGGAGAAAAATTACACATTCACGACTCTAATAACATCATATTCTCTTTTATATTCTGTCACTGAATCTCTTGCTTGTAGATAACTTAGATTCTATGTATATAAAATTAAAATTGGTCCAATACAACATTCTGAAGGTCTGCCAAAATCTGAATCAAATTAACTCTGATCTAAATTATTTAAGACAGTGGACCAACATAAAATTAAGTAAAATAGAACTTTTTATTGATGGTCACTGTTGTCAAGTGAAAACCTGCTTTGAAAATGTCACTTGTTTCGAAATAGTGACATTTCCCTACTAGAATTGTAGAATTGTGGAATTTTATCTGGATTACCAGTAATTTTTAAAGCATTCTCAAGGCACCACAGAATCTATACATGAGCATTTTTAAGAGCATTGTAAAATAAATCATAGCCAACATCAGTAGTGACAACTCATGTTGATAATATGTTCCCATGATAGGATATGAGAATGTTACTTTCCTTATATATTCTTTCTCCCTAAAACTCATTATTTTGATCTAATGATGAAAAAAAATCAGAAAAATCCCAACTCAGGGCCATCCTACAAAATACCTCATCAGCATTGGTCATGTATTGTCAAGGTCATCAAAAACAAGGGAAGTCTGAGAAACTGCCACAGCATAGCAATGCCAAAGGAGATAATGATGGTTAAATGTAATGTGTTATCCTGGATGGAATCCTGGAGTAAGAAAAAGGTAGTGGGGGAAAAATATGGAAATATGAATCAAGTAAGGACATTAGCTAATAATAATAATGTTCCGTTATGGTGTCATGACTTGTGACAAATGCAGCATACTAATGTAAAGTGCTAGCAGGGTTCCGTGAGAACTCTCTGTACTATCCACATCATTCTTCCGGAAGTCTGAAACTATTTCAAGATAAAAAGCATATATATATATATACCACAGATGTAGAATTACATTAATATTATGTAAAGTTAATATTGTTACAGCAAATTTGAATTGATCAAGTAAATATATTGCCATATATAGATATATATCCCTAAGTGATAATAGGCCTAATTAAAATGGGTTATAACTAATATATAAAGAAAACGTTTTACACAGTACAAAAATAACATCACTTTGATCAATAAGAGATCCATTAGAAATGCTGATCAACTTTATCCTTAGGAGGATAATTTTCTATAAATGTGCTCTCCTGGGTAAGTAATGAGCTTACAATTTATAAACACAGAAATAGACTGGAGTCACAATGTCTGAGTCCTAATTATACTTGAGAGTCATTATGACAAAGTAGGCCAAAAAGTATATCTGCTAGGGATTCTCTGTATATTTCCTTTTAGAAAAATGGTAATTTAACTTACTCAGTGGTGTTAAGCACACTAAATATTTTTTAAGTTAAGACTTAATTATATATCGATCTTAACAATTCTGTTAAGATACAAAAGTCTCTCATTTGCTTTCTGTGGTACTTTAGGAACTGTGGGGTAACACTGAACTAAAAGAAACCTGTTTGACTCAGAAATTCTCCTTTTACTGACATGTGAACATGATACCATGATCAAAACAAGGCAGTGGACAACTCCATGCTGGCTGTCAAGCGGTTCACTTAGCCATTTCTTAGAACCACAAAGGTCTCTTTGGCCACCATGGCATTTTAAAATCTTCTCCAATTTGTTCATAATCTTTCCATTCATAAAATCTGAAATCCCATGAGGAAAAAAAAAAGACATCATCAGGTGAGATGGAAGTGGCAGTGTTTACTCAGTATGAAATGTTATGATATATGCTCTCTTCCCTTGGAACTGAAAAATTTCCAGATGAGTCTTCCCAGCCTGAGAGGAATATCAAGATCATACAAAACTTCTATGTCGACAACAAGGAAGGTAAAGCTGAAACATCCGAAGACAAGCATAAATGCGCTTTAGTCATCCTGCAGCTCTGCTATTAGATAAGAAAACCAAAGCTGAATCTGGAGAATATGTGGACAAGATAATTATTAAACCAGGTTGGAGTCCAGTCTTATTTGCTCCCTAAATTATAATTAAAAATCTCTCAAGAGTTTTTCATTTTACTAATATTTGAACACTTGACAGCATCACTGGAGGAAAGAGACAGATATACCTTGACTGTAAGAAATACACTTAAAAATCTGGTTCCATCCTTGGCAGGATGAACACAGCATTGATGTTGCAAACCAAGGTTTTTTTGTCAAGAAGAGATGCTACATTACATCAGATACCAAGACAACAGGCATAAACTGGGACTGTTCTGGGCAAGCTTAGATATATGCTTATCTTATTTTAAGAAGTCCTAGGAGAACCTAGCAAATAGAACTTAAGACCCTGCTCTGCTTTGTAACACTTCTTTTTATGGAAGCATATGAAACAATTGTCTTGCTCATAATTCTTTATCAGGGTATGCCACAGTTACTGTGTCCTTCTCTGAAAGATGGATTTTATAGCTGCACAGCAGTAATAAAATAAGCATAAACACAACTAAAATCCTAAATTCTTAGTATTTAATTGTACTGACATCAATCCTGTTTGGAAATCCTGTACCTATATTAAATGGCATCCTAGTGAGTTATAGAGGTTGGGACCTCCAGTAACCGAAGATTCCCAACTTCAGGGTGAAGGCTGGAAGCACCGTCGGTCATATCCAAATACTGCTTGGCATTGCATTCAATCTGCAATAAGAGATCTATGAAACTCCTTGACTAAGTTTTTAATTTGCTGTCTTGAAATTTATGTATTATTTTGTTCAAAAGAAATACATAATTTAAGCTCTAATTTTGGCAAACCCTCCAATACTTCATATATATCAGTTTATTACTTTAGAAAATTATATAAATTTTCAAATGCTGATTGCTCTACCTCTAATATTTTACCTTACCCTTGCCCAGTCTAGGTGCCGTAAAACCAATGATTATAATCCATCATACTTAGGGATTTAGGTGATAGGCATATTACTTGCTTTGTTATCTGAAATTTTAAAATTAACCAAAATTTTTACATTTAGGTAGGTAGAATGGAATTAACACAGCCTTTGTGAATCTACATACAATCCTTTATTTCCTCAATATAATATCTCCATTAGCTTTTAACCTTCTATAGTTTCGTACAATGTCATCAGAAGTATTCAAATATAATACAACCTTATCAATTAATTGCCTATCTTCATAATGGATTTATCCAGTCCATTTCACTAGAAAGCTAGTTTGAACCAAGGTAATTCCCCCCAACCCCCAGGGCCCTGCTAACTCAGAGTTATTCCTCAGTAATAGAGCGAGGTGTCCTTATCTGTTTCACCCTTTAACTAAAGTCCAAAAATAAATAGTTGTACTTAACTGTTAGAATTAGATGTCTCTGGGAACCTCTAAATTATGAAATCCTAGAGAGCAGTGTATCCTTAGCTTATAATTATGCTTGGAAAAACAGCAGACCTGCCACTTGATTTTCTGACAATATGGTAATGTATTCTGATGATAATATATTACACATATTATTCTGATAATATCCTCATAATCCAGACTACTAAAGGGAGTAAAAATATCCTTCTAGAGTAAAGGAGTTCCGTGTTTTTATCCCAATGCTGGTAGCATGGTTTTTATTGGTTTGGAGAATTCATTGGACTGCACATTTAGGATATATGTATTTTTATTTAAGTATACTGTGCTTCATGAAAAGTTTTAAAAGATGAATATGAAATTAAAAAAGTTGTCAAAAAACACAAGCTGAGAGAATTCATCACTATACTAAATATACATTAAAGGAACTTATTAAGCAGAAGGAAAAGATCCTAAGAACAGAAAAATGGAAACAGAAGGAAATGAACATCGGAATGGGTGCGCCTGTCCATATAAAGTTTACTTGACAAAAGTGAACAATGACTACACAAGGCATTAATGATATCTCACAGATTTTAAGACTATGTTGAATAAAATGCATAAATGAATTCCAGCCTGTATATTTTCTTAAATTCATCAATTTTTATATACAAACTAGAATCCTTTCATCTTAATGATTTTCAATTATTTTAGTCTATAACATTTGAGTGGTTTTATTAATAATTCTACTCAGATTTAAAAAAAAGTAAATGGAATTTTTCTCTTTGTGTAGAAAATATTGTCCATGAAGACGTTAGAGTATACTTTTGTAAAATATTACTATTTTTCAAAGTATCTTATTTTGAAAGACTCTTCACTAACTTAAAATTAGAGAATAAATCTTAAATGACCAATCATCATATGAATTATTCACAATATTATTATGTGTATTAAAGTTTGTTTTTAAATGCCATCATACTAACTGCTAGCAGAATTAACAGAATATGTTTGGGAATTTATCTTTATTGAGCTGCAAAAGACGAAAGCAAGACAACCTAAATATTATTAATTTCCAATTGTTTAAATTACTAAATCAAAATGAAAGTAACCCTAATTTTAAGACTGCCCGATTCAACACCACTTTCCTGCAAACCAGATATGCCCATGGCTACTCTAACACTACTTAATAGGAGGCAAAATATGGTAATAGTTATCTTACTTTTGTAAATCTTACCAGAATAGATAACCAAGTAAACACATTGATTGGTGAAGCTTCTCCTGGTTTAAACTTCATTACCTCCTCAGTAAACTCACTTGTCACCAGCACAAAATAACACTGTCATGAACAACTTTGTCTATGTCCTTTAGAGAGCTGTATAAGAATTACTGGGAAACTGTTACCTGGTAGCTTAACTGCTGGTTCCTAGGGTAATCTATATTAAATGGGCTAAACAGTACCAAGTCCCTCTCCAGAATGGCTTTACTTTTCTCCAACTGGAGTGCACGAAGGTTCCGTATCTCTACGTTCTCACCAATATTTGACATTATTCATTTACACTTTTACAAAATTCTCTTTCCAAGGAGAGTCTGTCTTAATATTTTTCTAACTTTTACCAGACAAGGAGGTGAAAAACCACCCTTTATTTGTTGAGTTAGTATTGCTGTGTCTAAAATGATGTTAGGCACTCTTTTTATGCCTACTAGAGCTCTGTAAATTCCTTGTTCTTATCCTTTTTCCAATATTTCTATTGTGATTGTTGTTTTTTACTGGTTGATTAGTGGGTGTTCCTTAGATATAGCAGATTTTAATACCTCAGTTTCAGAATTGCAAATATCTTCTATTCTGTCATTAACTTTCTGAGTGGTATCTTTTTCTCATTGAACAGGTACTTTAATTTGCCTTATTGTAATGCTCTGTAAGTACTGCTTAATGTAGCCTCCTTCACCTCTCCTTCCACAAAGATTTCTTACACTATGTCTTAGTGCATATTGAGACAAGTCCTCTCCTTTTCTACAAAAAGCCAACTGAAACTTAAAGAATAATATGTAAAGAATTTATAAATTTACAATATTGTCTTCCCTTCCAAAAGCATAGAATGACTTTATAATAAGGTAAATAATCTTTTATGTCTCTTTTTAGAGTTTACACTTTTCCTACATAAAGATTTGTGTATTCCCAGTTACATTAATTTACACAGCTCATAGTTTTATGTTACTATTATAAATGGCATCCTATTTTTTTAAGTAGGCTTCATGCCCAGCATGGAGTCCAATATGGGGCTTGAACTCACAACCCTGAGATCAACGCCTGAACTGAGATCAAGAGTTGAATACTTAACCGATTGAGCTACCTAGGTACCCCAATATTGTCCTATTTTTGAAAAGTATACACATTCTAGATGGTAATTGCTACTCATGTGATTTTGTATCCAGTGATCTTTAATTTTCATTTCTCATAGTTTGTCAATTTTGTATTCTGAATAGATGATCATAATTTCTAAAATAACAATTTTTTTTATCTTTTCTTTTTCTTTTCTTGGAGCACCAGTAAAGAGTACGATTAACCACTTTGTGTCAGATACTGGATAAGATCTGGTAATTAAATGACAAGAAAGACAGAATGTCATGTCCTCAATTTTAACTACTTCTTTTTAATATAACCTAATTTTACTGCGTTACTTTTTGCACTCTTCTTATCTCTTCATAATGTACTATTTAATAGTTAATGGCATTTACATTCAAATATAAGATGACACTACTTGAAAATTATACTACTTGAAGTAAAAATGCCTTCTTTGCTTCAAGCATAATACAGTACATTGATTCTAAACATTCAGTCATTCTATGTCTGATTGTACATAATGATCAATCTTACATAATCAGATATTAATTTGCTTTGTTTTTTAATTCAAAAGCAAATTATAGATGTGTGTATGCATATGTGTGTACATACACACACACACACACACACACACACACACACACACACACACACACTTATTTTTCCCATCCAACATCCAATCTGCCTTCTTATCTGGGGTGAATGAAGATTTCCCACTGTGAGTGGCAGTGACAGGACTGAAGCTCTGCCTCTTACTGTGGAAAGCTAAGGTGAACTACCCTTCCTTTCCAGTCCTGCTCATGGGGTGAGGCCACGTCTCCCAAGCTGATCCAAACAGATTCACTTGCCCCTTACTTTGACCCTGGAATGAGTGAAGCCAAAATGAAGAAAAGCCTGGTTGGCTTTGTGCTCCTTTGTGCTGGAGCCTTGTGTAGCTATGGTAGCATCTAGTTGGGGCAGAATGGTGCAGCAGTCCTTGCCACACGGGCCTACCAAACAGATTCTAGTCTTCCCTTTGGTCTTCTCATTTCCCCATCCAGCTCAGCCAGCTTCTTAAAGCCTTCCAATGACTCTGTGAGGACCACGTACCTTATACAATAAATATCTCTTTGGCTTGAGACAGCCAATGTCTGTTCCTCTTTCTCTCAGCCAATATTCTTGCTTAATATGGGGAAATTACTTTTGACTCACTGTGTAGAAACTAGGTTATGACAAAAACAAACTAATTTTAGACAGGGAAGCTTTGCTAAGTGATTAAAGCATTTCTTTTGAATTAGCTGAAAAATAATTATCTGAACTCAGAAGTAGTGATTTGAAAGAAAAATAACGTAGTGGGCAAAGGTGAAATCCATTTCGTATGCTTGCTTAGTTTATAACAGACATGATTATTTTGCTTATAATCTCTATTAAAAATGTTTCTGCAAAATCAGTCATCCAAAACTTCTATTATTTAATCTAAATTCAAACTTTAGCACTCACCTTAAATATACTGCTCTTTTATCTCTACCACTATTATTTTCAGTGTTTGAAAGTAGAATGATGGCCATGTACACACAACAAACTCAAGACCATTCTCTAACCTGACAGGATCATAATTCTTCAGTGAAGAGTACAAGGATTGTGACCTGGCTAGAATAAAACAAAACAACTTTGATACTTTAAAACCTTCAAAATTAAATTTTCTTTTTAAATTACATTTTAAAACATTTCATTATAAAATAATTGTAGTTTTTCATCCTAGGAAAGTCATGGACATACAGGAATATTATTAGGAGAAATAGAAATACTACTAATAATGTAATTAACATAACAATAAGAATGCTATATTATATGATCCTGGCCTAAACTAGTAGTTCCCAATAGGGCAATTCTTCCCTACCCACCTTCTTTCAGGTTGGATTGCCAGACTTAGCAAATAAAAAAAACCACAACATTCAGTTAAATTTGAATTATTTCTAGTTGCTTGTGCACATTTTGGGATAAATAAAAAATATGCATAGCTTTTCCAAAAATGTTTTTACTGTTTATCTGAAATAAATGATCAGTATCTAAGTTATATACATCTATCCTGAGTATTTCCTTGATGATTTGGCTTCCATTAACAGTTCCTTGTTTTGCAGAATTTGCTTATAAAATTCCTTGCAACTAAACTCTATGTTCTATTTACATTGTAACCTACCTTCCATAGTAATCACATCAACTTAGTTATTCTTTGAACATTTAGTAATGAGAAAAAATGTTCGACCTTAGCTTTATGAGCTGGGATACTGAACACACATTGACATTCTAAGACAAGCTATTTTTATGTGCTTCAAAAGGCACATGTGCCTTATGTTAACAGTTAACTCTAAGACATACTACTTTTTGAAGCACATAATACTATCTTTCATGACACTTGCTTTTGTATTCTTTTTTTTTTTTTTTAATTTTAGTCAGATAGAATGCAAGCAAAGGAGAGAGGCAGAGAGGGAGGGAGAACCTGAATCAGGCTGCACGCTCAGCGTGGAGTCCATTGTGGGGCTCAATTTCACAACCCTGGGATCATGACCTGAGCTGAAATGGAGAGTCAGACACTTAACCAGCTGAGCCACCCAGCACCCCAATGCTTTAGTATTCTCGAGCATCAAGTTATATCTCTCAGACTATGACTTTTTAAAATGTCTTCCACTGACAGAACTTTGTTGCAAATTTATAGTCTCTTCTTGACTATACAAGGTAATTCTACTTATTCCTATTCTGTGAGATTATTTAGCAACATCCATATACAAGAATGAAATTCTTCAAAGGATGAAATCCATTTCAAAATATAATCATGACAATAGCCATTAAATTATTCTCTTCGAGATGAATTTTCCCCCTACTTATTCCTAAGTAATGTTGTCTCTTTTAAAAAGAGCCTTGGCATTTAAGGGATAACATTTTCACTAATTTTCTCTTTTATACATTTAACAAGTTCTTTTAAGTAATGGAGTACTCAACATTTTCTACTCTCATTCAAATTGCATAATCTTATTGCTAAAGAGATCATGAAAACTATAAACAAGCAATAAGTAGTCTTCACTCAATGGATTATTTTATTATTATTATTTTAATATTTATTTATTTTTGAGAGAGAGAGCAGGAGCACAAGCAGGGGAGGGGTAGAGGGAGTAGGGACAGAGGATCCTAAGCGGCTCTGTGCTGACAGCAGGGGGCCCAATGCAGGGCTTGAACTCATTAACCATGAGATCACGACCTGAGCCAAAGAAGGAACCTTTACTAAGCCATCCAGGCTCCCCTCAGTGGATTACTTTAAAAGTCAGCAAAAGGAACGCCTGTGTGGTTCAAGCAGTTAAGGGCTGACTCTGGATTCCAGCTCAGGTCATGATCTCATGGTTGGTGAGATCTAGCCCCACAAGGGGCTCTGCACTGACAGCACAGAGCCTCCTTGGGATTCTCTCTCCCTCTCTTTCTCCCCTTCCTCCACTTGCACATGCACATGCTTTCTCTCTCTTTCTCTTTCTCTCAAAATAAATAAAGTTTTAAAAAATCTTTAATTGTTCAGTTCAAACAGAATAAATGCTGACATAAGAAAACAATTTCATGACAATTGCTGCATACATAAGGGACACCCACCAGGTGCTGCTCATCATGTACACTACGGCAGAACAGTCGACACCATCCAGAGACTCATTCGTGCTTTGTTTCAGCTTCGAATAAACATCGTACCTTTAGGCAAATATCCGTTAGATGTATATTTTTATTAGCTCCACCAGAAGAAGTATCATTTTTATGATTACTCCTAATTCAATAAGAAGAAAGAGTACTTGCTGTGACTACCTGGTGAGGAGAGTCTAGGGGGGACACTAGACACCCTACAGGAATGCCTCCCACAGCAAAGAATTGTATGGCTCCAATAGCCACTCTGCTGAGTTGAGAAACTTAGGCTTAGATCACAATTTCATTTGGTGGCCTCTCTGATTTAGCACTGGCTATGGTTCTTAAAAACTTACTTTATAATATCTAATTTGGCTCTAATTGCTTTTTACATTATATAATTGCCATTTACATTGTAAACTCCCAGAGGGGAAGGCTTCGCTGTTAGTTCTCTGTCTTCTGAGGGGTGTTGTAGGCTGTCAATATAGCCACAAAGGCTAGTCACTGTTTTCGGTTACAATCATTCCATCGCCACTCGATTTTTAGTTCAAACTCTGGTACTCTTATTAGAGTACTCTCTGTAAGGAATACCTGCGCTGAGCTGTAGCCCTTGGACATTGACTCTAATTCATTTGGGAAATATTGACTGAGTATTTCCATTTTTTTTAAAGGAACCATGTCCTTGAAAAAAATTAAGTGGAGAGAAGGAGATTAGAGAATAAGGTAGATGCAATCACTAGTTATTGATTTAAGCAAGAAGATGAACAAAACTGCATTTTAAAAAGCTCACGTTTCCCACAGTGCAGAGGGTAGGTTTACAGCTGAGAGATCAGCTATAAAGTGATGATGGTGCAGAGGTGTGGTCATATTTGAGAGGTCATGAAAAGACAGAATCGACGGATGCGTGTGGAACTCCAAGAGTGAGATGAGAAGCAAGGATTACTTTCAGCTATCTGAGTTAGTCAAGCAAGTTAATGTTCCCATAATTCTATACATTAGAAAAACCAGGAGGACAAGGCTTGAACAAGGAAGGAAAATGATGGGTAAATATTTAGTCATGCTGTTCTAGAACTCATAACATGAGCCTGCATTGGAAATAGTTAACTTTGGAGTCGCCAGAATTTACAGAACTATTTTGACCAGGAAAATTCCTATTCTTTAAAGGTTAAGAGGCATTACAAGGCATGATACAACTACTTGAATAGAAGTATTTAAAAAGTATTTTGGACACACAAGGATGCAGATGTGAGTTTGAACGGGGAGAGAAAAGATGAGTCAAGTCGGGAAGAACATGGTTGAATGCAGATTTATAAGGCTGGACTGTACAAGCCAAGACACCTTCTTTTTAATCCTACTCTAACACTTTGAGCTATGTCTCCTTGGTCAAGTTACTTAACTGGGTGTCTCAGTTTACTCATATGCAAAATGACTATGAGAAGGATATTTGAGAATTAAATGAGTTAAGAAATATAAACTTTTTAGAACAATACCTGAAACAGTAAGATCACAGTAAATGCCTATGATTTTTGTAACAATTGTCATTATTAATCAGGCAGAGGAAACAAAATGAACCAAGGCATTAATGTACCAAATACACAAAGCGAGTTAAAGAATGGTAAGAGGCCTATGGAGGATGGGTAGCACTCAACCTAAGGCTAGATGACATGAACTGGCACTTGCTAGCACAGTAGTAGTGAGAGGCATTCCCCTTTTAGAGTCTTTTTGTCAATTTTTACAGCATCCGTGAAGCACTGCACGTCCATACAAGTGCTAGGAGACAACGTTCATGTTAAGCAAGTGTGGGAATCACACCAGTTAAAAGCTGCATGTTTCACATGAACCAATCAATCATAACACCTGTGCTTTCAAGGGCATGCCCACTTACATGAGTCACTGCATTAAAGGGCGGCCCAAGGTAGGACAGTCTCATCAGGCATTTACAGTTCCTCCAGTTCAGATGGGGTCTACCAATCAGTGATCATCTTTCATCTTTTGTTTCAGTTTTCCTTATATTTAACTGATACTAGAGGTTGCTGTCACAACCTGTCTAATGTACACATGAACGACAGCACTATACTTACAGTATTTGTTGTCTCCCCCTCTTTGGGCAACCCACATTCATTTTTCAAACTTTTATTTTGAACAAGTGATTCATAATGCCCACGTGTCTTACTACGCAGATGTTTACCTTGGTCATTTGATTCAGCTGAGTTTTGTCAAGTTTCTCCACTATCAAGTTACTCACTTTACCTTTGTATTTGCTAAGTATCTTAAGGAAGATAGCTTAGACTATGGAAATCCTGTTTGTCCTCAAACATTTGCCCACTAATTTTAGTATCCCTCAATCGATCTTGTTTGCAGTCTTTATTACTGTGATGCGTGCTGACTGGTGATCCTCTACAGCTCCAGAGTCTCTGTGAACATAAGCAGCATGACTTAGTGACATTGTTCACACATTTTTGTATGTTCCCAAGGAAACAAAGCCAGAAAGTTAGCCAAAGGTTGAACTGTCAGGGAGAATGAGAAAGGGTACAGTTAACCTTTTACCCACAGAGGCTGGAAGCTTCTTAGACTACAGAGCGGGTTGTGAAGCACAAATGCATATAGAGAAGGATAAAGGGAAAAAATGGAGGAAAAAAAGAAGCTTCTAAACTGGGTGTCAGGGTATTGGTGAGGATTGTTCAATATATTTTGCTGGAAAATAAATCCTTTTATGCCTCTAGGTCTTCTCTTTAGAAATCAGTATCAATTCTTGAAGTCAAGCTGGGGTTGGATGCATACTATTGGGCGCAATTTTATTTCCCTGTCTCTCCCCTCAACACTGTATTTACTCCTTCATCCTACAGCTAATATGTTTACTGAGGACCCTATTCTTTTCAGTGGAAGCATTCAACACACTTCGAATTATTCGCTTGATGTCTATCCTCTTGGCCACGTGGTCATCTCTGTGTGGGCAGTAACCAAGTTTATTCTTCTCCAGTATATATAGCACAGTGCCTACAACATGAATGTTCATATACATTAAATACTTATTAAACAAATGAAATAGAATGATTAAGTTCAATAGTATTATGTATATGCTACTCTAGGTGCATCAAGTGTTAAAGAGGCTACCATGAGCCAGTTGTGGAAATATTACATATTCCTCTTACAGGAAAATGTATTCTGAGTTCTTAACGAATGCCTTATAAATGAACTTCTACAGTACAACCCACTGGTGTGTTTCTGACAAAACTATTCCTTTCTATGAATAAAGCTTAAAATAGAAAAAGTGTTCCTTTGCAAAGTACCTTATTGATCTGATTAATACGTCTTAAAATTTAATATTCTAATGTTCTTCTTAAAAAAGCAAAGTGAGAAACACAGCATCACTTAGTTAATAAAGACTGTCATAATATAATAGGAAAAAGTACTATTAACTTACAAAAATACCTATATTAATGTCCTGGCTCTTACTCTGGTCACCTATGAGACTGTGAGCAGAGAATCCCGCTTACCCTAGCACCGATTCCCTCACTTGGAAAATGGAAAATGTAAGTGATGATCTTTAAGTTCTTTTCTGGTCCAAAAAGTATATTTAAATAGCTATGACTTTTCTGAATTTGTGATACTACCAGAATTTGTTTAGCATGTTTTGAATAAAAAGCACAATGTCAGTAAATGATTAATAAACACTTCAGTATTATTTAATGAGACTGTCTTTTGAAAAAATAAAAAATAAACCAAAATTAGCCCATTATCTGGAATGAAAGAGGAAGGAAATATGTGTGTTCTAGTATTCATCCTCACCTTTCTTTGAGAATCCTGGGAATATGCCCAATCGAAAAACATTACTCAGTTTTCCTAACAGGTAAGGGTGGGATTAGTACCGATGAAAGACATATGAGAAATGTTACATGGTACCTCCTTGCACATGCCTGAAAAGGCAGAAGGTGAGGCCTTCCTTCTTTCTGTTGCCTTGAATTTGAATATTAGCACTCCAACAATCAATCATCTTGGACTACATTGTGACCAGACTGGAAGTCAAGAGTAACAGATCAGAGAGACAGAAGAAATCTGGGTACTCGGTGACTTTATACACTGTACCAGTTCTGGAAGTCTATCTTGGGTTTCTATTAAGTGAAAGGATAAAATCTGGGATGTTCAGGTCTTTAGTGTTAGCAGCTGAATCTAATTCCAAATGACACTAAAATAATATTCAATAGCTATAAAATTAAGTGATATTAATTTGATTCATATTAAATTAAAGTGAATAACTCAGTATATATAGTTACTTTTAGTAGCATCAAATACAACACTGACATATATTTCATACACCTTTGTTCTTTTACATATATCAAACTTTATTGAATTTTTCACAATTATTCTTAATTTTAAAAAATCATCTTAATCAGTGCTGGATATGTTACCACACATTGATTCTCTCAAAAAGCACAGATTTTATGAATTTCAGAAGGCCATAAAAACAATCCCATAATTAAACAAAATTAGTACCATAATTAATATTATTTTTCCAAAGAGAAATATAAGGTGCCGAACTGTATCTTAGGTACTATTCAAGAAAGGTCCAGTCACAGCAAAGTATCAGTTTTACTCAAAAGAGAATCCCGTGGAATTCACCCACAAATATAGATACAATATTTTAATAAGATTCCAACAATTACAGCATTTAAGACCTTGGTCCAAATGATCTGTATATAAGTGACTATATTCCAGCAATTCTTCCTAATTGAAGTTTTCCAAGACCAATAGTAGTAAAATCTATTTTATAGCCTAGAAATACAAGAAAACTTGAATATTTTAAGAAGACTACATTAATTCCTATCCACTGAGGCTCGACAATTATTAATCATCTTGATTTAATCTGCAAATCTCAGATGGCAATTATCAGGCTCATCATTCTGAAAGAACACAGTCAGCAAAGCCAACATGAACACTTAACCACAATTAACTTTTAGGGTGTAGCAAATACCTAAAAATGCACCTCATTCTAACAGGGCAAAATACTATTTAGTGTCTTAAACACATTTCTGCTTTTCTGTGACTAAATGTAGGATAATTTTAAAAACCCTATAAGATATATACTCTATCATATATATGTCCTGTACTGGGGACAGATGGTACTTGTTAAGTTTTCATTTGCAAACCAACCCTTAGGAACCAAGTGGAAACACTGGTTAAAATTCTACAGAAGTTCTTTTCTTAATTTTTGACCAAGTCTCATAAAGCAAACTACATTTTACTTGTGGCTGAGTATACATATTCACTTATATGTGAAACTAAGTTTCACAAAAAATATTTATTGTTACTATAAGTAATAATGATGCTCTCTTCTTGTCTACTCCTGTTAGCATGTGTTAAAACTACATGCTACCGTTCACTAAAATCCCATCTAAAAATACTAATTTAGAGTGACTGGGGTTCAGAGAAAATCTAAGGCAGACCTCACAATTCAAAATTAAGGAAAGTGAAATGTCATCTAGAGGTTACTTTGTGCAAGATGACAGAACTGTGTACCGCAGAGCCAGGCCTATGACTGAGGTCTGTTCAAACCAGTCTTATAGGAAAACAACATTAAGAGAGGGATATCTGTGTTTTTAAAAGTTCAGGATGCAGAAGTATATTGGTTAGAATGGGTACCTGTCAAAGAGGTCTTAGCATCTGAATCACTGAAGTTTTTATTTATTCTTTATTTTGGGGGGTGCTTTTAAAAGGTTTTTTTAAGTGTTTATTTATTTTCACGGGAGAGACAGAGCACAAGCAGGGCAGAGAGAGGGAGGCACGGAACTGAAACAGCTCCAGGCTCTGAGCCGTCAGCAGGGTGCCTGATGTGGGGTTCGAACTCATGAGCTGTGAGATCATGACCTGAGCTGAAGTCAGACGCTTAATAGACTGAGCCACCCAGGCAGGCACCCCAGGCCTTTATTTTAATTCTAGTTAGCAAACAGACAGATTATATTAGTTTCAGGTGTATAATATAGTGATTCAACAATTCCTGAATCATTTGACATTTTTAATTGATGATTTATTTGGCTTCTTTCAGCAGGCTTGAGTTTAGAAATTCAATCAGTGAGTAGTTTATCTGGTAAACTGCCCTCGTAATTAAATAAAACTATCCCCAGAAACTTAATTGAAGAATGTCTACCCATCAGCAACACCTAGAAGCTACGTTTTGTTTGTTTGTTTATGTCACATTTCTGGCACCCTGCTCCTTGAAAATCAAATTTAAAATGACAGGCAAGTTGCTCTTAACTTCCTTAAAGGCATGAACAAGTAATTGCAAACTCTGTGGTATTGAATGTGTCACAGAAAAGGCTCATTTTGTACGTAGTAATCTTTTATTGATAGCAACATAAATTGGGAATTTCTAAATTTATAATTCAGAGCTCATAGTAATTAAAGACTAATAAAAATGCAAAAATAGGAGAGAAGAAAGGCAGATTAAAGAAATGTTGTGGGAAGGAAGTGCATTTTCTTAGAATTTTGTTGACATATAACAAATCTATAGGTCCTTGTACTTTCATAGGCCCTTGCCCCTAAGTGTAATGAATTTATGAAGGTGAAGAAGCTTCTTAAATCTATTACCACTTATCCCAACAAGTCTCTATATTTAATAAAAAAGAAATACATTAATATCAACAAAATTGAGTCTCTTGCATCTAAGTGTCTGTTCCACACATTTTTTAAATTTTATTTTATTTATTTATTTTTTATTTTATTTTATTAAAATTTGTTAATTGCAAAGAAAAAATTAATGTTACTATAAAAATTACCTTAAGAAAAATCAGCTTTTTAGTTAAATATCTTTTATATTATAAAATGGTAAAATAAGTAAATAAATGAGAACCTTAGTGCAGAATATAAGTACATACAATATTTTTTACAATATTTCTTTTTGAAATTAGCCTACTATACAGAAAGGCAGCATATTATAGTTAAAAAATCTACTCTGCTCTTGCAAAGCATGTTGGTTTTACCACTGCTGTGTGAAAAGCAAGTGATTTGTCCCCTCAGGTACCCAGGAAGCATACATGTCATTTCATTGGTGAGGAACCCACCTGGCTAATCTGTTGGGGAGAGGGCATGAGATATGTTAAAGCATGTCAAGAAACTAGTTAGGTTAGTTTTATTCTAATGCATTATAGCCAAGAAGAAAGGAAGGAAAGGAGTAATGGAGGGAGAAAGAGAGAGAAGAAAGAAAGAGAGAAAGAAAGAAAAAAGAAAGAAAGAGAGAAAGAAAGAAAGAAAGAGAGAGAGAAAGAAAGAAAGAAAGAGAGAGAGAAAGAAAGAAAGAAAGAAAGAAAGAAAGAAAGAAAGAAAGAAAGAAAGAACGAACAATAGAAAGAAAACGATCAGGTAATTTATCTCTTTAATGAAGTTGAGTGAAAACAAAATCCCCAAATAATACAAACTGGAAAGAAAGTAATTTTAGAAATTTTACAATTTATATTGACTGCATTTGATAGTGGGGTTTCTTCTAAGCTATGTAATTGTAACATGGATATAGTTCATTGAACAGCAAACTATGCACATTTTTACCAAACATTGTCTCCATATCAATTCCATCACTACTTCTTACTCAGCTTTACTTTCTTTCAACCAGAAAGAAGCCAAGAAAATTCTTGGCTTTCTAATTTTTATTTTATCAGGTTTCTAATGTTTTAGACTCAGGCCTCTAATCACATCGTGAACTTCATTTCTTGATGCACAAATGTATGCCAAGAATGTGGCATCGTGCGCTTCCTCTGTATTTTATTCTTGTATCTATATTCCTTCGTATTTTTCACAAACATTAATACGTCAACATATTTTATAAAGAACTAATTTCTTTGATGAACTTTCTTAATTGATAGCACCTTTTTAGTAGAAAAGTTGAAAATACATTCCACATTCATGACTAGCATTTACATATGTAAAGATATGTTGAATTACAATAGTTTCACACTCTTCACGGTCAGTTCACATATGGCAATGCTCTGAAATATAAAATGCAAAATTTCTTTTCCTTTTTTTTTTATACAAATGGTTACATCAAGGTTTATGGAGTTTAGTGTTTGCCAAGTCATGTTCAAGGAAGTATTGGAGCTATGACTAAAATCTTTGAGCTTTGAGTTCAGTGCTTTCCACCACTTGATACTGCTTAAGACAGGTCATTTTGATAGTGGGTGATGAAGGATTAGCAACAATAAGCCTAATTTTACACTTTTTTGAAAAAGGGCACCATTTTAGCTAATATGCCTAAATACATACATGAATCTCTTTAAGACTCTTATAAAGAGACAAGGATAGGAGTTCATGGGAATGAACTAGGCCGGTCTGTGAATAGAATCTTAGTTCACAGTTGCTGTGGGAAAAATGAAGCACCCAATTACAAAGTCTGAAAGGTTTCCTATAATTAGTGGCTATTATATTACTTTTGTAATGACATAATACAGAGCAAAGGAAAACTGGATGAGGAATTGCTGTTTCATTTCTTCATTATTTTCCTAATTGCCTTTTTACCAACAGCTTACATTTCAAGGAAGCCAGGCTGTAATCATTTCATCCATAACATTAACCTGTCATTTCATTCAGGAAATGTTGAAACCTTAAGAATACTAGGAGATCCTAGTCACTCCTATATTGACTTGCAAGCATACTTGCAGAATACTGTGGTCAATACAGGGGAAATGTCTCAGACTTATATTTCTGTGTGTGTCATGAATATCTACCAAAGTAATAACTAACTGAGTGATGACTGTATACACTTTCCAAAAGTGTTTCATGGTGATACTGTTTTTGATACTTGGGAAATTATGATGTCTTACAAATAGAAAAAAAGAAAAGCAAATAAACACACATAAACACATATGTATAGAATATATAATACTAATACTAATTGAAAATAATGTAGAATTATGGGGCTATTTCAAGTCTGTGCAGGAAACACAAGTGATTCAGATCAGAGGTAGAACCAATTTATTCAATAAATACCATATAGAGGTGTTTATGTTTGATCACTTTCTGATATAGTAAGCCAATAATGACCCTTACCACAGGCCAACAGTCAACTCCTTTAGTTAACTTTCCTGCCTTTCCTTAAAAAAGGTGATAATTATAGGATCATGTTTCTTTATTATTTTATAATTTTTTTTGCATTTATTTATTTTTGAGAGACAGAGTGAGACACAGTGCAAGTGGAGGAGGAGCAGGGAGAGAAGGAGACACAGAATCTGAAGCAGGCTCCAGGCTATGAGCAAGTGTTTAGCACAGAGCCTGAGGAGGAGCCCGAACCCACGAACATGAGATCATGACCTGAGCCGAAGTCAGACACTCAACCGACTGAGCCACCCAGGCAGCCCCTCTTTCTTTATTTTTTAATGTTTACTTATTTTGAAAGAAAGAAAATGAGAGAGTACAAGCAGGGAAGGGGCTGAGAGGGAATCCCAAGCAGGCCCTGTGCTGTCAGTGCAGAGCCCAATGTGGGGCTCAATCTCACAAACCATGAGATCATGACCTGAGGTGAAATCCAGAGTTGGACACTTAACCGACTGAGTCACCCAGGTGCCCCCTAGGATCATGTTTTCAATCTTTATCATAAGAGAATGTCCCAGACTCATATTTACTAGCAAAATAACAATAATAATAATAATAATAATAATAATAATAATAATAATAATACATGAATTTATACTATTGCTACATTGTAAAGAATCTACATGTCAACTGTAAGACATTATATCTACATCAAATATATATATAAAATTGAAAATTTAAAGACAATGATTAAGAAAAACAAACTTTTCCACCACCTTCTTATGCGTGCATATTCCTCTTGGAGACCACAGATTTGCCTTCCACATATTCATATCCTAACCTATTTGACAGGTCAGGCTCAGGTCCCCCTTTCATCACCCAAACTTCCCTGGAGTACTCTGGCAAACATGTCCACATCAATTCTTACCCTCATATTGCAAAAATACATTTTTCATATAGCATGCATCTGGTTTCTAAACTAGCATCCTTTCAATATAAAGATTAATTGTACCATCTTCTGTTTAACGTCTTTCCAGATGTTGTAAAATTCAATAATACACAGTTTAGCACAGGTGAAAAGTCTTATTCATAGGAGATAATGATAAGACTGAATTTTCTTGGTGGGGTGAAAAAAAGAGTACACAAAGTTTTTGTGTCATATCTATTGCTAGTTTTACAGGAGAAAATCACATATTTGGGACATCCTATTTAGAATTCTAACTGATGTTTTATTTAAGTCTTCACATATGTGAACACCAAGTTTTTTAAAAAAATTATGTACGCCAATATTTGAGAGAACTAGGAATGTTTGTGTTACGAAAAAACAAGTCCCAATTGATGCAAAATACTTGCCAAAAACCTTTGCTGCAAAGAAAAATAAATAAATAAATCTTGCTTTTATTTTTTTTTTCAAGAATTATTTTATACATTTCAAAGTCAGGCAAGAGGGAGCCTTTGGTTTGAGGAATATGGCCTAATATTAGGAACCGTGAGTCAGACAAAGCAGAGTTCGATCTCCTGCTCTCTCCTATTCTGGTTGTATGTGATGGATATCTGCCTTTACTTTTCTCAGCCTCAGTTTCCTCTTCTAAGGAGCAGAGATGACAAAAGCGCCCATCCTCATGTTATTGTGTGCATTACAAAAGAGAACGCATCTAAGGCCCTCTACTTTAGATAAATACTTTATAACACAAAGTGCTGAGACGAGTGCTGAACACAAGAACCACTCAATAAATATTAAATATCAAAATGCTAAGGGTCAGTTCTATGCTTGTGTGAGATAACTGGCCGGGGGCAAGGGGGATTGTCGGAGAGTGTGTCTTTCCATAGAGAAATGCTAAGTGTTCCTAAAGGAATACAATCTGCTGCAGGAGCTAAGTAGCATCATATTCGAATCGAGCAAACTAAACTGGCAAAGAAAAATGCTTACTTGAAAAATTATTAACCACATTACATTGCTTAGAATAAATGAAGCATCGTTAAAAATCTTATTTTGATATTTTTTTAACTTTATAAAGCTTTTTAGTAACTATTATTTCATCTGAACCTGACAACATTTCGCTACTAAAAAAGATACCATTAACCATCACCTAGGAGTTACATAACGTGAAACATGAGAAACCACAAAGTAAAGCCTTTTGGTGAGAAGGCATCTTTTGAAACTAGGATTTGTAATTTTTACACTAGCTTTGAAAGGGGTTTTCCTAGTCATCTGTCATGAGAATCGCTCAACCTTGCAAGAATGATGGTCTTGGTCAAAAGAAACTAGAAAATAAATTTTAAGAAGATATATTTAAGCAGTATAAATAATCATCATCAACAAACAACACACCACACTGTGTTAGGTATTCTGTAAAAGACAAAATAATTTTTTTTGTTGTTATGATTTGCTTTTCTTCCACTGCACATTACATCTCATTTATTTTGACATTCCTTTTAGTGATTCCTTTAACATGTTTTATCAAAAGGCACCTCAAATTCTTTGTGCAGACAGGAAAAAATAGCCACGCCAAGAAAGCCAGAGATGGAAATTTCTACCACTGATGTCACAGATGTGACTTTAGACGAGAAAATCCAGAACATGTGGGAGGAGAAGGTCACTAAACATAAAATTCTCTGCCTCTGATGTGAAGCAGGAGTGCAAGTCAGAAACAGTTGAGTCATGTCCTTTGTTATCTTGGCAAGTGGCTTTTCCTCAAGGCACCGAAAGGGAGCCTTGACCATGTTTCAGATCTCATAAAATTGATGAATTGGATTTGAGCTGATCGTATTGCAAATACACCCGCAATTACTCCAGGAGTTAAAATATCACAGCTGTCATGTAAAATGGGAATCCGGTGGTGTAATAGGGACTTCTGCTCTCATCTGTACAGGAGAATAGCAGGCAAATCACTGCTTTATAATACATAGCTTGATTTAATGGTACTCAATGTTCTTTCATAGAATCTCTATTCTTAGGCTATCTTTAGAACATTTCATGACAAATTAGTACTGAGTTGTGGTGTGCACTGCTTAGAAAATTAGTGATAAGGGAGCTTATACAAAGCTGTATAGGCCATCCGGGAAGAATAAGATTTCTGACAGTAGGTGGAGTTTGGTTATGCTTTAGAAGAAAACTAATGTATATATAAAGCAGTTACTCTGTGTTCAATGCTGGGTTAGAAATACATCTCTTCAACACTAAGAATTTTTTTATCCTCATTTCAATTCACAGAGGATGAGAGATTTCATTTGATATACTAGAAAGGGGCAGAAGCAGACATTAAATTCAGTTCTTCCTGTTTTGAATGTATTTACCACATTGAGGTAAGCAGGCTCTTGAAAAAGTGGGGAAGAGTAGGGAAAAGAGGATTATTGACTAACAAAGATGTAAGCTACAAGCAAACTCAAGAGAAATAGGTATTTCAAGTCAATACAGGAATAATAATAATTTTAAAAAGGTATGTTTGCCAGAAAGTCCTATTGAAGTTGAAGGTATTTGTTACTTTCCTTCTTCCTGACTTCCCAGAGTTCTATGTTGCCATGATATCCTTGGTTGCATTTTCCCCAAGTACTCCTCCCAAAGTAAAACTGGCAATGGCTAGCTTGTATCTTTTTACTTTCACCACAAAAGGACATCTTCTTAAGTCATAAGGTACTAGGGGAAAAAAAGACTGTTAAACACAGGCATGATAAATTACACTTTGCAATACTTTTACTGAAAAAGAACTAGACTTAGCATTCTCCCTAAATCTCAGAAATACTCTGCCCTTAAGACAATGACCATGGAACATGGGATAAAGGTCTATGCCGTTAGGTCTGCTAACTGGGATTTATAGGCTGCACACCTCTTGTCATCTGCCTGGAAACCACCAACATGGAGGAGAATTCTGGACTGAAATACCAATAAGGAGTGCCTCACCCTCTTGCTCCTTGGATCCTCTTGATTAGCCTGTGTTGCTGTGGGAGGTAATGTGACTTGCCACTTGGAAACAAGGAAAGAAGGAAGGATGGTAAGTGATGCCCTAACATTTGCTCCTTCTTTCCTGCCTTAGTCAATTTCTCACAAAGGCCATGAGCTTCCTCGGGGGATGTAAAAATGGAACAAATCATGATGCAAATCTTCTCATAATTTAGCTCTAACCGAATTCCAAAATTTAATACCAAAGACCATGAACTTTTTCTATTTTTTTCCCAAATGAATCTACCATGACTTGGCATTTCTAGAATATCATTTCAGTCTTGCCTCGGGAAAACTGAATACAAACTGAACACGTTTTATTCATTTCAACGAAGAGAAATCTACTGAGATTCTTTAAAGTTTTAAAACAAAGCAACATTGTACAAGAGAAAACGTATCAGACATTTTAATTGATACAATGCTTGTGCCATGTCAACGACACAGAGCCAAGCCTCTAGGGGCATTTCTTCTAATGAATGAGAGGTGCTCTACCCAACTGTTTGTGAAAGATGTGGTTCAGCTGCTACCTTGACAACAAAAGCGAGTACATTAGTGACCTGAGGGACTTCAGAGATACTGCTATTGTTTGACACCAAAAGGAACTGGAAACTTACTAAACATAGAGCAGGTGCAGAGAAACCTATCATTGTTCTCTCTACAGCATGGGTTCAGGTAGGAATCGAGCTCATTGAAAAGGGTGTGTGTATGTATGTGTATATATATATATATACATATATATATATATATATATATATATATATATATATATATGTGCATTATAAAGTATGTGACTTCTAATAGTAGGTAGAAAAGCCAGGAGAGGAAAGACTCAGAAAGACAACAAAAACACAGAAAAACGGACATCTGTACAATAGTTTTGAGACAATCATTCAAATCATTTGACCCTCAAGGTGGATGGAATTCAGTCCTCTTGCTAGAATTCTATTCTAAAAATAGAATGGGGGATTGGGACTGGGACTGAGTCATCCTCGTGCCTGTCACATTTCCCACAGCAATTTGATGACATTTGGTCTACTTTTTAAAATATTTTTTATGTATTATGTATCTTATGTATTAAATAGGTGACCCTGAATTCATAAGAATGGCATATAGCAAACACAAGCATTATCAGCACTGTGAATCTGTCTGAAATCTTGAGGCACCATTCTGCCACTCTCTCTCTTTCCATCTCCTTTGCCCACTGCCCTCTCCCCCCTTCCTTCTCTTCTCTGAGATCTTGTATTTCTAGAATATTCTGTTGTTTCCACTTATACCTCCCAAATCAAAATAAATATTTTCATCATTTCAACTAATTACTTAAGAATACAGATGAAAATAATTTCACAACATTGTGAATCAGTGCTCTTAGAAAGCCTTTGACACCCAGGGGACTTTTTTTTTTTTTTTTCAGGAAAGCAGTCAAACTGGGAGATTAATGTTCCTAGTGGGTGACCTACCTCATGTATAAGTTGTGTTTGTTTTTCCTGGCTTAGTAAAGTGCTATTTAAGTGGACCGCTGATTGAGGGGAAAAGCCTTGATTTCTATGCTATTTAGAATGTCTCTCAACTAAGTGTTTCATAATTAACTAATTAATGCTCAATACACACCTGCAGCACTGTTAGTACTATTCCATCATTCTTCCGGAATTATAAACACATTAAGCTTTTATGTGAAGGAATCAATAAATGACAACACTGAAAATAAACCCAGGAATCAGTGTCTAAAATACCTGGAATTGCCTGGCGGTAGACTGTCCTCTCCTAACCCCATCCTTCATATGCATATGGAATTCATGTCCCAGGATTTAAGAGGTCTAGTACATTCTGATCTTGAGCATATATCATGGGGTCATAAGGACACAGAAAAAGATGAACATTTAAGAAAAACAAACGATAGGTGTTGGGAGCCATCTTGGGCTCACAGGTTGAGACTGTCTCCCTGTGTGGAAAAGGCAGATGTTGCAAGGCCTCCTGCCGACCAACTGACACCCAATACCATCTCCTTCCAAATAACCTTTCAGGCCTGGATTTCTTGAACTGCTCTCATTGGCCTCAGGGGATGCAATGCTCTTTTGTTTTATGGCATTTAAATAAAAAAGGAGACCTGGAACGCATGCATTGATGGGTAATATCTGAAGGAGATTACATAAATGTACTCATCCATAAGCAAAGGACAAGCATTGGGAATCATGTCCTTGCCAGGTGGGTTACACCTCCCCCACTGTAGTTGGGAGAATAGGCAGAGTGACTCCTGGCCTGTTTATATATAATTAACATAGGCCTCAAGGTAACACCCTGTTCTCTCCCCCTGCCTTAAATTTATACACGAATTAACTTGAAAACAACATGCAAGATTGAGGAAATTGCTGCTTTGCTGATAAAAACACATTGTTGCTTAAGATATCAAACTATGCTTACTGATGTAATGTCACTCACTGATGTAATGTCACTTACTACCTTTAAATAAAAATACTGAGATCAGCAAGGCGGAGACGCCTGTCTGGTTCCAGAAGCCACATTGCTCTCTCAATTCATTCATTGGGCCAACACCGTTCATCCTCTGGGGACACCTGTGAGTGCCTCGGTTGGTCCATGGCAGATAGGGTCACCAGGTAAAATACATCACACCCAGTTGAATTTGAATTTCAGATAAACCCAGGACCTACATAAAGAAATTGGCAACTTTTCTTGAACATGTACCAGAAGGATGGAACCTTTTCCTACAACAATATGGTGGGGACTCAAATCAGGCGCATGCTCAGGTATGTAGGGGAGAGATAATGTCTGTTTCACAGCTGACTGCCTGCAACTCCCAGACAGGATACCAGGCAGCGATCAACGCATAAGCCAATAAAAATGGGCTAATATACCACCTTCGTACATGTCTAATCGTTTGTTCCTTATTATACAGATGGTTTTCTATAAAGTAAGAATGGAAAGGCTTTCCACTGTAAACATTAAAAATAATTCATAAATAAAAAATAAATAAATAGATAAATAAATAAATAAATAGATAGATAGATAAAAAAATAAAAACTATTTTCCAGCCTAGGTATGTCATTCAAGTTCAGCAAACTCATATCTAAGTTTTCATATACTCTTTTATTGCTCTTCTCATTTAGATGATACTACTAATCAGTAGCCAGTGCTAGAAGTGGCTACATTTATTATATGGGGATGCAGAATAGATTCTTAACATCTAATTAACAAGACCTACTAATTATTCTTTCTAAATCATCCCTAAACTCATTCCTTTTTACATCCCCACAGCTTTTCTCTTTCTTTCTTTACCTCTTATCTGCATTATCACAATAGTCTCCTAATTTCTAGGTTTACATTTTCTTTTCTTCCTCTGTATAGGCTGCATATTCATCAGAGTGGCAAACAGAAACAGATCACATCACTTCTCTATTTAAAAGCCATCAGTGGCTCCCCCAGGGCTTATGAGACTAACCCATGAGAGCCTTTCCTAAGTGATCTCAGCCTCATTCCCTGCAATTCACCCCCACCCACCTATCCAAGACTCCTGCTTCTTCAAGGTCCTGTCTAAGGAACACTTTCCTAAATCTCCAAAGTAGCCACTCTCATCATGATTTGAATCTTGTCCATCTTTCTGCTCTCGATATTTAGTCCAATGGGGCACATACTGGGTGGTCAATAAATATTGATTCAATGGTTACACACTCTTTTCTCTTTTCCTGACTTCAGAAAGAAGGGAACAGAGGAGGTGAGAAAAAGCTCAAAACTGAAGTCCTTGTTGAAAGAAAAGAAGGTCACAAACTTATATAATGTGTTCTCCCCTTCCCTCTTATGTTTATTATTACTTTCTATGAAATTTATTTTATTTTAATTTCTGCATTGAACCAGATGTTTCACTTATTGACAGAGAGAGTTTTCTCTTCATCTTATAATTTAGAAATATTAAAATTCTCAATGATCAGAGAAATTAAAATACTGTCAATTCTGTAGGCGCCTGGGTGGCTTAATCAGTTATGCATCCGACTCTTGATTTTGGCTCAGGTGAGGATCTCACAGTTTGTGAGATTGAGCCCCATATGGGGCTCTGCTCTGACAATGTGGAGCCTGTTTAGGATTCTCTCTCTCTCTCTCTCTCTCTCTCTCTCTTTCTCCCCAGTGCTCTCTTTTTCAAAATAAATATTCAAAATATACTGTCCATTCTGCAAATTAGAATATCTCCACTACATTTTAAATTAGGGCATGACTTTTACCAAGCACTGTAAGTAGATATTGGCAGTAATGTACCATAGGAACCTAGAGAAATCATATCTATAAAAATGTTTCGAATTAACATGTTAGGTCTGCTACATTTTCAACTGAAAGCCTTTCTAACTGCTGGTTCACGGAATTGACTCTAACTTGCTGTGTTATAGCTAAGCCATCTCTGGATGCCAAAAACTATATAATGAATAGTTTTGACCAGGATATCTCTGTAAATTCCTTTCAGTGTGAAAATTCTATTCTATTTTTCTCACATGTGTAATTTGTGGGTGATTTGACTATTTTACATAATCACATAGATTATCAAACAGGCTGGTAAAGATGTCCCTACAGGCACTTCATATTCCTTCTTGTCTGGGCTTTGTGACACCTTTCTTTGTGTGTAATATTTCCCCTCATTTAGTCTTATGAAATTAAACATCCTGTATGTGCCTCAGCAGCAGAAAACCCAATAAAATGAGAGCTTAACAACCTGCCTTCATCTCTGTTGTCTTTGAAGATTTCAAAATTTAAGACTATAGGGAGAAATTTTGATTTGGGGGATGAGAATTAGCATTTATAGTGGTGTGCTCAGGAATTCACTAGAGGAAATTTAACTGTGCTTCCTATTATTTTAGACACATCAAATTAAACTCTCAGGGACTCATATGTAAAATAAAAGGAAGACTGTAAGTTTGGAAGATTCCTTCACTCTAGTTATCTCTGATTCCATGATCGTATGCACATTCTCTGCCAGTCGTTTTGTAATTCCTTGCTGTTGGTCACCAGTGAAAAAGTGAAGGGTTATTCATAGCTAAAAATAATATTTTGAATACATGCATTACCTCAAGTGGGTTAGTAGCAAGTGTATTAATATATGATGGGCATGATATTATTAATCAAATACAATTATAACTAAGAATGAGAAACAGGAATTTCTAGACCTACAAATATAGTCGAGGTTAACGCTATTTGATGTGACCTTTTTTTATGACTAAATCCTCTTGAAACACTATTTTAACCAAAAAAGAGAAAGCTTATTTGGAAAGCTCAGGGAAATTTCATGAACACACACACACAAATATTTTTTTTCTACATACATATCTAAGTGAAAAAATATACATAACTTGGGGACACAAAGGCTTCCACTGAAAAAATTCCTATAACAAAAATAAAAATAATATAAAACAAAACAAAACAAAACAAAAAGTATGGGGGGATGAGCAAGTCAGAAATATTTCCATTATCATGTGTTATCAACCCCACAAGTACTCTGCAGTTCACAGAAAATCATGAGCGGCATAAATCTCATCATGAAAAAATGCCTTCCTGCGACTGAGCTGAGGAATTTAAAGATGATACATGTCAAAGGTAAAAGTGTGTTCCTTTTTCAAGTAAGAGAGATGGGTCACATGATGATGTTCTACTGCAATATCTTCATGGCTCTCTTGCCAAAGGACTGATGTATATTTAATCACTTTATCTAATGGATGTGATTTCTCAAGTCACAGTTACCCATTAGGAAAGCTCTTGCTCTGGTTCAGCTCAGCAATCTGATTACATTTCCTGACTTTGTGGTTTCAGAGAGCCAGAGCTAGTGGAGAATTCCCTGGCTGACCCATCTATCTTTGCTGCAGACAACCGACTACAACATGATCATCCAGGTCATTAATTAGGCTTGGGGATTGGGTAGAAAAATCACGTAGATTCACAATGCCCAAACCTTTTGAGCCAGGTGCCTATGTGGTTAACTTCAATTACCAAAGAACAGGTCTACTATTTTATTTTATTTTTTTCAAAATACCCTATTGAAATGAGAATAAATCTCATTCTGGAGTTTTAAGTAATTACCACGAAGCACATCATCAGTATACCTGATACCACCTAAGAATACTACCACTTCCTTTTTCTTTTGTCCAGTTTAATATGTTACATTTTTTTACTGTTGTAAGATGTAATAAAGGAATATGAGGGCTAGGCTATATTGGAAATATTCTTTTCCACAGTCTGCCTTCTTCAGGATGTTCTTAAGAAACACATACAATGTTAAAGCAATATTTGTTGTGGCTAAAAAATAAAACTACTACATGTAAGAAGAGAAAAAAACCCTGTTACTCAGAAGACCTGTAAATTTTCCTATCATAATTTAATGGACTATCATTTTTATACAGCCTTACTTAAGGTAGCTGAATAGAAGATGTAAAATAGATAAACCCATACTGATTTAAAGATGTACTTTTAAAGATTGTTCTACTCAACAAATATTTACATGGTTGATAAATGCATCTTTTGTTGAGGCAAGAAATAGAGTAGATAAAATATGATTTAAACAAGAAGTTCAAAATATGAAATACCAAGGCAAATTAATGATGATGATAAATTAAAAACATAAACCTACCATTAAGAGCAGAGTGCAGGGGTGCCTGGGTGGCTCAGTCAGTTAAGCGGCCGACTTCAGCTCATGTCATAATCTTACCGTCTGTGAGTTTGAGCACCGCATCAGGCTCTGTGCTGATGGCTTGGAGCCTGCTTTGGATTTTATGTCTGCCTCTCTCTCTCTGCCCTTCCCCTGCTCACACTCCGTCTAAATGTCTCTCAAAAATAAAAAAAAACGTTAAAAAAAATTAAGAAAAAAAAAACAAATAATGCATTAGCAAGGACCTAATATCCTGTCCTGACATCTACAGTATTTGGGGAAGCAATCCTCAAGTACGAAATATTAATCATTAACTAAAATATGTGTCACGTTTATTTTTAAATTATCTTCATTAGAATTTTAACAAATTCTTTAAAAATACTGTTTCAAATTTGTTAATTTTTCTCTTTAGCTATAACAACACTGTAAAATATTCTCCTATATCATGACCAACATACCTTTGCTCTACAATTACAAGGAGAGGGTTCCCAGGTGGCTCAGTCAGTTAAGTGGCTGACTTCAGCTCAGGTCATGATGTCACAGTCCGTGAGTTAGAGCCCTGAATCAGGCTCTGTGCTGACAGCTCAGAGCCTGAAATCTGCTTCAGATTCTGTGTCTCCCTCTCTCTCTGCCCCTTCCCTGCTCGCACTCTGCGTGTCTTGCTCTCAAACATAAATAAATATTTTAAAACTTTAAAATTACAAGGAGATGTTGAGACTTTCATGTTAATTGAACTTTTGAAAAGGGAAGAAATTCCAAACAGTTGTTTTAGGAGTCCCAGTGTTCCACCTGGAAGGGGTCTCCACCTTTCTGTGCTGCTCCATTCTATTGCCTCCATCTATTGAAAAGTGGGTGTCATTTCTGTGCAAGTGAGGTGGGCTACATTAGTAGCTTTCAGTTTTGGAGTGTTAGGAGCTGCTGGAACAATAAACTGTTTTCTCTACCCAAAGATTTAAAACATTTAAGGATGTGTCTTTCCATTTTATCTATTTTTCTTATTGAAGCACCGTAAGATTTCTTTTGGGAAAAAAAGAAAAAAAAAAAAAAAACAGCCGTCCTATAGAAATTGCTTTAAAAAACTTAGTTGGGTAGTACCAAGGAGTTTGGTTCAATTATAGAATGTTCATTCAAGGTACAAGAGATTCTATTTTTGCCATGGGAAATTCTATGACTTTCTTCTGCTTTAAGCAGGGAAAAAACATCCTCCATAGCTCTCCACTACCTACAGGACGATCTGCCTTGTGTCTGGTCTGGCAGAGAAAGCTTTTCCTGACCTGGGGCTGACCGCCTCTTTGCTTCCCCTATTTGCAGTCTACATTCCAGCTATATCACTCTACATTTCATTTCCCCAAAGAGCAGCCAGATTACTTTATGGTCCCTGTTTTCTCATGATGCTCCCTCTATCCAGTTTTGACTATCCTGATCACCTGATTACTTATCTTTTAATATTCAGTTCAACATCTCTTCCACAAAGACCTCTGACTTCATCTCCTATCTTCCTTCCATCAAATATAAATTAGCCCTTCATCAGCTTCTCCTCTCATCCCTCCTATCTATGCTTTCGGTTCTCAACTGCCCCCTAAAGCGGAACTTTTTTAAATCAACAATGCTTCATTTCTTTCATCAGTCTCCATGCCTGTCTTCTTCAACTAGACTTTAAGCTCCCTAGACAGGAAAACTGTCCTAGGCATCTTTTATTACCAGTGAATGACATGGTATCTCAACATCATGGAAACTTTCTAAATGCTTGATGAATGACAGTCTCTCCTAACCAAAACACTTGAACTATAAGCATCTTGACCTTTAGACAACACACATATCACACAAATTTGTAAGCAAATGTTAGTTATTACTTAACTAAATTACTTAAGATTTTTCAGTATTTTGAAAATGTATTCAAATACTTATAACAAGAACTACCATTGATTCTATATCAGAAACCTTTAAAAATTCATGGCTCTCTCAATTTTTCTTTTTCTCCTCATTTAAAAAATTGCTGAGCCTCAGTGGCTCAATCGGTTGAGCGTCCAACTCCGTCTCAGGTCATCATCTAATGGCTCGTGAGTTTGAGCCCTGCATCAGGCTCTGTGCTGACAAGTCAGAGTCTGGAGCCTGCTTCAGATTCTATGTCTCCCTTTCTCTCTGCCCCTCCCCCCCTCAAAAATAAATAAACATTAAAAAAATTAAAACCTATTTGGAAACAAAACAATTCCTAACCTTATACGTAGCTTAACATGTGCAAGAAACGTACAAGTTTTGCTATTATAGTCTGCTTCTCATTTTATTTTATTTTTAAATTTTTTTAATGTTTATTTATTTTTGAGAGAGACAGAGAGAGAGAGTGTGTGTGAGCAGGGGAGAGGAGGAGAGAGAGGGAGACACAGCATCCAAAACAGGCTCCCGGCTCTGAGCTGTCAGCACAGAGCCCAATGTGGGGATTGAACTCACAAACTGTGAGATTGTGACCTGAGCCAAAGTCAGGCGATTAATTGACTGAGCCACCCAGGCTCCCTGGCTTCTCATTTTAATGATACTAACATAAAAACTATTGATGTCCTATTTGGGTTTAATCAAAGCAGCTTTCTTTCAACCATCAGCAGTAAAGTTAAAAGTTTTATCAGATGGATGAGAAGGGAGACCAATATGGTGCACACCACCTAATTAAACTTTAAAATTCCACAATTTTGAAGTACACTAGTCTTAGAAGTTAAAAAGCCATTAGAGTGTTTTTCCATTTTCAACAGTGCTTAAGCCCCCCAACACTGAAATATTTTATTCAAAATCTATGTTTGATTAAGGACATATCACCAAATGTCTGAATCTCTAACAAAGTGAAAAGATAATTGTTTTAGAAATTCAGGCACAGATACAATACTAAATTGTTGATTAATTTTAACCTAAATTTTGTCATTAAACATGCAATTTATTTAAAATTTGTAGGTAAAAACAAGGTTAAGTTATATAGAGAACATTTTATTATCATTAAATCCAAGACACAGTCCTCCTCACAAAGTTGTGCATATAATAAATTTGGGGCTATTAATATGGTTGGACATAAATGTAGGCAATTTTCATTAGTAGAAAATTTAGAAAATATTGAAAGGCATAAAGATTAAAATAAAATTAACCTATTCAGAAAAATCATTAATGTTACTTTGAGATATTTACTTTGTCTTCTTATGTATATACATTTGGCCAAATGCTTTCCAGAAAGGCTATAAAATTTATGTTCTCTCTAGCAATATATAAGCATATTTTTTCCATACCCAAACAATAGTAATTATAGTAATTTAAAAATTTTCCCAATTTGTGGGGAAAATATTTTCTTTCAAAATGTACATTCCATGGAACATTTCTGTTTCTTCTTTAACAAATCTGTTTATTTTCTTCATCCTTTTTCTGTTAGGGTATTCTTCATTTTCTTCTTTTGATAAGGGATCTCTTTTAAGAATGTTTATCCCTTTTCCATGAAAGTTTCTATTTACTTTTTTTTGCCAGTTTATCATTTTTTAAAAATTTTGTTAATGTTCATTTATTTTTGAGAGAGAGAGAGAGAGAATGGGGGTAGGGCAGAGAGAAAGGGAGGCACAGAATCCAAAGCAAGCTCCAGGCTCTGAGCTGTCAGCATAGAGCCCAAAGTGGGACTCAAACTCACAGACTGAGATCATGACCTGAGCTGAAGTTGGATGCTTAAATGAATGAGCCACCCAGGCACCCCACCAGTTTGTCATTTTTAAATTTCTGTGCTTGGTAAATCTGGTTTTTAAAAATAAATTTAAAAATATGTAATCACTACTTGAATGAACTACATGATTACTTTATCATTAAATTATTCACACTTTTGTGCATATATATTTTTTTCTTAGTGTGAAAGCAGAGTTTTATTTTTAGGATATAATTTCTCAGAAGCACAGGACTAGAAATGAGATATTCACACAATTCCTGGAGTCTTGTCTGAGGCTGCATGAGGTTACTCATTTTACCTCAAATGGAACCAACCAAACTTTGCCTCTTCTCTTTTCTCAGTGTTTGGGTGACACACATCTCCAGATCTTTTGCACAATCTTTTGGATTTGGAATTTGAATAGCAATATTTCTTTAGTTCATATGACTCTATTCCAAATAAGGTAAATAACTACATTACATGTTTTCATATTCCTTATGGTTTGCAAAACATTTTTACAGGCGTCATTCATCCATTCACATTCACTCCAGACATATTTTTGAGGACTTATCATTTGATTATAGTCTTAAGCTTCAGAGCAGTTAGTAATTCCACGAACAGAACACTGTTAGGTGGAATACTTGAGCCACAACCACAGGTTGATAACTCTCATTTTTTTTTCCCTAAAAGCATTTTTATATTTATTTTTGAAGAATAAATATAGCCATGAAACTCAAAAGTATGTGTAAAGAAAAGTAATTCTCCCTCTCTCCTTTGTTTCCCAGCTACCCAGATTCTTACCCTTAAGGGAACGACGGTACCAGTCCCTTGTGAATCCATCTACGTGTTTTTACAAACACATCTATACCTATTAATTTTCCTTTTCATACAAATAACACCCTGTATACACACCGCATTACATTTTGCATTCATCACTTAAAAATATAACCTGGAGGGGTGCCTTGGTGGCTCAGTCGGTTAAGCTTGATTTCAGTTCATACATAAATATATAACCTGGAACTATTTCTGTATTAATATGTATAGAGCCACCACGTCTTTTTACAGCAGTTTCATAAATTCCCATTTGCATAGATATGCCAAAATGATTTAGTCATTCCTCCTTGAGGAGTATTTAGTTTTGTTTTTTTTTTCCCAAAGCCACAATGATTATCTTCTCATACATAGCTTCACAGCATGAAATTATATTTATGAGATAAATACCTGAGAGCAAAATCTCTGGGTCATAATTGTATCTGCATTTATAAGTTGGAGAAGATAATATTGCCAAATTACTTTTCATAGAGGTTCTACCAATTTATGTTCCCCAAAACAATATATCAGGGATTGCCTGCACACGCCCTCAGAGTTGTATAAAAATTTTTTCATCTTTGCTATTTTAAGAGGTGGGAAATGATAACTTCCTATTTTTGCATTTTTTCTTATGAGTAAGGTTGGGGATCTTTTCACATCCTTAAAGTATGCTTCATTATTGTGAACTCTGTATACAGCCTTCATCCCTTTTTATAATGGGCCATTATTCTGTTCTTATTAATTTAGGAGCTCTTAATATAAAAATAAAATTAGCTGTTTTCTGTAGCATAAGATACAAATATTTGTATCAGTTTTCTGTTTTTCATTTCTTTTGGTTTATGGTAAATTTTGCTGTTTGAAGCATTTACTATTTTCTTAAAATGAATTCAATAATTCTTTCTGTAATGACTATTGTGTTTTTACATTATCTTAGAAAAAATTCTATTTTAATATTTTGGAAAAATTCTACTTCTTCTAGTAAGATTTATTTTTCTCTGTGATTTTATTTTATATTTTAAATATTTTATTCATCTGATATGTATCTTGGGTTAAACTGTGAGGTAGCAATCTGAATTCATCTTTATCCACATGGCTATCCAGTTGTCCCAACGACACTTATTAACTATTATTTCCTTCCACCCTTTTGAGATGCTATTTATAGTTCTCATATATAACTATGTCTATTTCTGGACATCATATTTTCTTCCACTGTGCTATGTATTCTACCAGTACCACACCATTTTAATTATTCTAGTTTTATAAGATGATTTAATGTTTAATGGGGTTAGTCTTATCAGATATTACTCTCTCTTGTGTATATTGTCCTAGATAACTAGACTCACATTATCTAACTTCAAAATTCCTATTTTTATTTTCACTGGGATTGCAGTAAATTTATAAGTTAACTTAAAAAGAACTGCCATCTTGGGGTGCCTAGGTGATTCAGTCAGTTAGGCATCCAACTCTCGACTTCGACTCAGGTCATGAGCTCATGGCTTGTTTGTGAGTTCGAGCCCCACATCAGGATCTGCACACTGATGGTGTGGAGTCTGCTTGAGATTCTCTCTCTCCCTCTCTCTCTGTCCCTCCCCAACTCACATGCACGTGCTTTCTCTCTATTTCAAATAAATAAAACTTAAAAGGATTATTGTCAATGATTGTTGGCATATCTGAAATCGTTAATATGAAAATTCATGTAGTTCCATCTACATGTGATGTATGAAGAAAAGGAAAATATTTCTTAGCCCATATTAAATCTTCTCTAGTAGTCAGAACTAAACCTTTTCTGAGAGCACAAACCATCACAGACATATATATCCTCTGAGGTCACTAAAGTATGGCTACAGAAGAGACTGTACACTTTTTTATAAAGTGTTATCTTGAGAGTGCATTTCCACTCTTTGATGATACATATATCCACCTCTCCCAAAACATTAACATGGTTTAGGAGAAAGGACATAATAGCTTCGGTGCCAGGCCGATGTAGGTTTGAATTCCATGATTATAAGACCTAAGTGGCTCTGAGGCATTATACAAATTCCTCATAAATGAGGCAGATAAAATACCCATCTAACAAGGTTATTAGGTAGAACAGAAACACTCTGTACCTACCACAGTGCCTAGGCTAAATAAATATTAGTAATATTACCATCTCTCTCTACATATACTGCAGTTTTAAATGAGAAACCAGGAATTAGTGATTAAAAGTAAAACCTCATTAAAATCTTAAGGGAAGAGGGGCGCCTGAGTGGCTCAGTTGGTTAAGCGTCTGACTTTGGCTGGAGTCATGATCTCGCAGTTCCTAAGTTCGAGTCCTGCATCGGGCTCTGTGCTGACAGCTCTGAGTCTGGAGCCTGCTTCAGATTCTGTGTCTCCCCCTCTCTCTCCCCTCCCCCACTCATGTTCTGTCTCTCTGTCTCTCAAAAACAAATAAATGTTTAAAAAATTAAAAATAAATAATTAATTCTTAAGGGAAGAATATTTGCTGCTTACGTTGTATTTCATCTTCCTGTTTGTGGTTTTACTAAAATCTAGGTCTGCAGTAAATAGGAAGACAGCATAATAGAGTTTTTTAATTTTGTGGCTCCATAATGAGAGAGACCTGGGTTCAAATCTCATCTTTTTTTACTTACTAACTTATCTTTGGGCAAGTTAATTAACCTCTGTAAAGCTTGGTTTCTGCATCATAAATTAACAGAACTGAAAATGATTATCCTATAAGGCCATTTTACAGGAAAAAAAAATGAAACATTGCATTTTAATCATTAAGCACATTTCTTACTACACTTGTAGTGTGTAATACATTCTAACCATCATTAATAATGATTTTTATCAACTTTCCTACAAACTGATTTTGCATGCCTAATGTTCTTAAGAAAGGAGAATGAGTTTGGTGACTTCGTAGTAGATAAAGTTTTGTATTACATATATAGAACCTTTTCTTCTTAATGATGTTTATTTCAACAGGGGATTTTAAACAAAAGAAAACTATGATCATTGCAAAACTAGGACTGCGCTACTCTTTACCAACAGGTGGCGATATATATCACACACAGCCATTCAGTTCCTACCAACATAAGGCTTGTAAGTCCCAGTGCATGCAGAATGCGGGCATTGTTTTTAAGCAGTGACGAAAACTATTAAATCCAAAAGGCTTGTTAAATGCCAATATACTGAGAGTGTTGTAATATTTGAAACAAAAGTAGAACTGATAAAAGCGCTGAAAGTGTGAGAAAATCAGGAATCTGGCAAATTCATAAAAGAATAAACATCTGACCATAAAATTGATTCTTTAGGGCTGAGCAGGATCACGTGATGGTTAAAAGTGCGGGGCCTAGGTAATACCCAGCAAGATATAAAGAAATATTATTTAAAAAAAACAAAAAGAGAATATGTTCTAGTATGAATCAGAGGATTTTCTTCATCCAGAACTTAACGATAAAGCAAGAGAAAGCTAGGTATTCATTTAAGGGGGTAAAATACGAGCACAGTGACAGCTGTTGATGAAATATTCCTGGCAGCCCAGGAAGGGTTCGATAATGAAAGGTCCTTTAATTCAATATCAGAACAAGTGAGTTAAGTAGCGTGCATGCCAAGGGATCCTTTGGAATATATGAGGACATTGTCAAGAAAGGTAGTCATCTACTTACAAGATTGTTGTTGTAGACATTCTTTTAGAATGTATATCAGAGGGGGAAGGAGGTTTTATGATTCTAAGGAAATAGCTTATTTAGTGGCAATTCATTCTAGGTATGGTAAAGTACTATGGAATAAATAACATAAACTTACAAAAAAAGCCTTTTGAAAACTCATGTCCACCAACAGAGGAAGTTTCTGTTTCATACTTCAGGGAGCCAGAGACTAAAAATATGGTAAGGCAGTTGGTTGCCCTAAACTTAATCTGGGAATATGATGAAATACATATAATAATGTGGAAAATGTATTCTCTTTTGATGTTGTCATTACCGTTTGAAAAACAGAAGATGAAGGATATGGCTATTTTTTAAAAGGGGTTAATTAAATGTATGATAGCATTTCTTATTACCATTTTGAGACACGATTTCCAGAATTCCATAACACATATAAACAGACAGAAAATTGGATAAAATTCCAGGTTAGATAGCAGTCACAGAGTAACAAATAAATTTGAAGAAAATAATTCCAATCCTTCCTCAAATTTAAATTCCAATAGATATCTGATCAGGATTCTCAGGTAAGGTGAGTGTTGAGGCAAAAATAATCTAGAACAATTCAAAGGCAAAGGTACTTAACTTTTACTTATGGGCTTTCCTACTTTTCTGGTTCTAATAAATCCATGGAACTGTTTGTAAGCAAAGAAGATGTTCATATGTCATATTTTCATGACAATGTAAACCACACTCAATGACCCTGAGTTTCCATAAATAGTCTCCATTTTTCATCTGCTGGTAGTTACACAAGGGGAAAGGTACTGCCTAAGGGATTTAACCACCACAGGGGCTGTCTAATGGAACAAAAAATATTTGTGGTACAAATTCTAACCTTCAAATACCAGTTCTCAGTAGCAAACTTCTAAAAATATTTATATGGGGCACCTGGGTGGCTCAGTTGGTTAAGGGGCCGACTTCAGCTCGGGTCATGATCTCACGGTCTGTGAGTTTGAGCCCTGCGTCGGGCTCTGTGCTGGCGGCTCAGAGCCTGGAGCCTGTTTCGGATTCTCTATCTCCCTCTCTCTCTGCCCTTCCCCTGCTCACGCTCTGTCTCTATGTCTCTCAAAAATAAATAAATGTTAAAAACACTTGTAGCAAAACTGAATGAAAAATTAGTATCTTCATAAGAACTGAGAGATAGTGGAAAGGAGATTTTAAACTTGTTTTATTAAAATGAATCTAAGTTCTAAAAAGTAGAAGTCACTGACTATTAAACACTTAACAAGTCTTCCTTTTTCATTCATTACTCATGTGCTTACTCATTCAAGTATTACTTAGTACTCACTCTATGGAAAACACTGTTCTAGAGTCAGAGGAGATGAAACTGCAGCAAGACAGAATTTTCGTTCTACTTAATCATATCATCTAACGCTGAAATTGGATTGGAATATAAACGGCTCCTGAATCTATTAACTATATAGCAAGGAATCAGAATTCCTAGACTACCTAGGAAGGGACCAAACCCAAATATTTTTCAATAATAGGATTGGTCAAAAGGATAAATAAACCAAATCAGACAGCAATAGAATAAGATATTCTTTCCAAATCAGAAATCTCCTTAAGTTGATATCATACACTTCCAGTAATTCAAAGATTTTAATCCCAGAATACAAGAAAAAAAATGAAAGGAATATTTATCTTACTCTGAGTAAGGACCGATATTTGAGGATATTTGAGCTAAAACAAACAAACAAAGAAAACCCCACAAAAAAACAACAACAAAAAATAAAGCAGACCTCTGGGAAAGAAGGATGAAGGGGATGAAGGGAAGTTGGAGACTCTTAGACTCCATAATGTCTACAGGAACTGAAAAACAAACAAAAAAAATGAATCCAATGAATCACGGACCTAAATGTAAGAGCTAAAACTATAACACTATGATAAGAAAACATAAGAGAAAATCTTTAAAACATTGGATTTGGAAACATTTTCTTGGATATGGCACCAAAAGCATAGGCAACAACAACAACAAAAAAACAAAACAGATACACTGGATTTCATCAAAATTGAAAACGTGCACAGCAAAGGATACTATCAGAGAGTGAAAAGGCAACTCTGAGAATGGATAAAATATTTGCAAACCATATGTCTGATAAGAAATTAATAACCACAATATATGATGGAGTCCTAAAACTTAACTACAAAAATAAATAACTCTATTCAAAAGGCGGCAAAGAACTTGAATAGACATTTCTTCAAGGAAAATGTACAAATGGTCAAGAAGCACATGAAAAGATATCCAACTTCAGTAATCATTACAGAAATGTAAACAAAAACCACAATGAGATATCGCTTCACACTCATTAGATGGCTGTTATTTAAAAAGAGGAATAATAAATGAAACCCTTGTGTATTGCTGTTGGGAATGTAAAATAGGGAAGCTGATGTGGAAAACGGTGTGTTAGTTCTTCAAAATACTACACATAGAATTATCATATGATTCAGCAATTCCAAGTTAAAAGAAGGTAAGCAATCAGATAGTTGTCCACCAATGTTCACAACATTATTATTCATAACCAAAATGTAAAAGCAACCCAAATGTCCACCAACTGATGAACAGATCAACAAAATGTGATATGCACATACAATGAACTGCTATGCAGCCTTAAAAAGGAAGGACACTCTGGCATATGCTACATCTTTGAACCTTAAAAATGTTCTGCTAGGTGAAATAAGCCAGACCCAAAAGGTCAAATATTAAAGATTCCAGGGACAGGGAAGGGAGGAGCAAAGTAATAAGTTATTGTTTAATGGGCACAAAGTTTCAGGTTGGGAAGATGAACAAGCTGTAGAGATGGATGGTGGTGATGGATACATGATGTGAATGTACTTAATGCTCCTGAATTATACACCCAATAATGGTTAAAGTGGTAATTTTTATGTTTTATATGTTTTATCACAATTAAAAAAATTTAAATTCACAAGAATTTGCTGAAAACCGAAGCAGAGAGAGTCAGTGGAATACCAAAGTCACAACAGTGAGCAGTGGGTCAAGCTTGACAGGATACAAGTGTGCTTCTGTGCTCTCTATTTTGCCAGGCAGTGCTCCTTTGTATCTATGCAGTGCCACTATTTCATAAGAAATAACTGCACGATAGATACAAAAATTAAGCAAAATATTACTACACTCTCACCCTGTTTTAGTTTCCTGAATTTAAACATTTAAAGACACTGTCGGTGGTAACCTCTGTCATGTTACCTCTTTTATCCTGCATTGCAGATAGGGAGAGAATACAAAACATTTACATATAAATCTTAAAAAAATGATGAAGAATATTTAATTTTATATGGAAATTAGAAGTTTCTCATTTTTGTGGACTGTGGGCACCTATGTTCAGAATGGGATCCAGTTAAAAAAAAAAAAGGGCAGAATTCCTCTCCTCCCCAAGTTTGTCCCATGTTGGTCACCACAGCATTGGCTCATCACACAGACTTCTGGGCAGATTTAGTAATTTTTCCCATATTAGGAAAAGGCGCACATCTACTACTACTTTCTACCTTCTCTCTGCACTAAGCCACATTGACTTCCTTGCTGTTCCACGAACACATCTAATATGCCTTCAGCCTGGTGAAACTGCTACTCCTCGGGACTGGAATGATTTTCCTGTTGCTTCCCCGGCTCTCTCACTTCCCTACCTCCCTCAGGCCTCTGCTCAAATATCATCTCTAAAAGGCTTTTCTAACCACCCTTATTAAATAATGCCTCCTGCCCTCAATTCTCTCTGTCCTGTTGTATGTTTCTCCACAGCATACAGATGGTAGTTTCTGTTTATTCACTCATTATCTGCCTCAAAACTAGCATGAGACCCCCATGTTTTGTTCACTGCTCTTTCTGCACTGCAATAGTGCCTGTGTAGCTACTCAATAAGGACTTGCTGAAGGAAGAGAGTGAATAAAGGAAGAGGGAGGGAGAGAGGGAGGGAGGGAGAGAGGGAGGGAGGGAGGGAGGGAGGGAGGGAGGGAGGAAGGAAGGAAGGAAGGAAGGAAGGAAGGAAGGAAGGAAGGAAGGAAGGAAGGAAGGAAGGAAGGAAGGAATTGCTGTTCAACTGCAGAAACATAAATGCCGAGAACAGTGATGCTGAGTTTTAAGAGCTGACCTGGATGTGCTCGGCCTCCCTTTACCGCCACCCTTCGGACCTCTGCCAGGCTCTCCCTCCCTAGAACCTCAATGGCTCTGATCCCAACTTGGATGCCAACTCCTGACCTACACATTTTGGAGGCCAACCAGATAGGGCTTAATGATTGATCACTAGCTCAAGACAAATGGGTTTGGAAATTTTAGTTTTAATATATTTTTTAAAATGTTTGACTGCACACCACCTCTTAAGAAAATCCTCCAACAGATAACTCTTACTTTTAGGAAAGGATCTGGGTGCCAGTCTTTGTAATGGATCAAGCTGAATACATGTTAAAATATTTTGGCTCTTCTGTGTTAGTAAGACTAAATATCATCATCTAGAATTGATGAACCCAAATTGTGGCGAAAAGCGAGCAGGGGTGTTGTTCCTTTCCTGAGTCAGGATAAGAAATAGGACTGTTTCTTCAGGAGCTAGTAAAAATAAAAAGTTAGGTTTAAGAAGTCTCAGTAACAACTTCTTCTTATTTCTCCCACATACATAGTAAGTTTCAGTGAAAAGGAGCTATTTTTAATAAGTTAAGTACATACTTGTAAGAAATATAATTCATTTCTTCAACAAATCTGTACTAAGAATGACTTCATGTAAGGCACGGTGCAGGGATACCAATGTGAACAAACTATAGGCTCTGCCCTTAAAACCTTAACGGTCCAGTGGAAAAGCTGTCAATCGACCACCATTAGAACTCAGATATATCATAGAATTCAAGGTTCCAATTTTCATGTTTCTATGCCCCACTCAAACAGTATCTAAGTAGATAGTGGAAATCTGAAGAAAATCATTTGCATTATAATTTATAATTTATAAATTAATTAAATTTTATATAATTATATGTAATAATTTTATAAATTATTCTAAATAATTATACAGATATATATAAATTATATGTGAATATAATTTATCAATAAATTAATTTTGCAAAAATGTTTTAAAACCCTTAAGAGTAAACACCTCGAAGCATTAATTCTTCTTCTTTCACCTCGAAATATTTCTTTCACCTCGAAATATTAATTCTTATACACTTTAATTGACCTAAATCAGTCTCTTTGTGATAATAAAAATACTAAAATTCAGGTTACATTTGACTGTATATAATTGGGATACTAAAAATATCTGTACTCCTTGAATTAAAAATGTATGTAGGGACACCTGGGTGGCTCACTCTGTTGAGTTTTTGACTTCAGCTCAGGTCATTATCTCATGGTCCATGAGTTTGAGCCCCTAGTCAGGTCTGTGTTGACAGCTCAGAGCCCGGAGCCTGCTTCGGATTCTGTGTCTCCCTCTCTCTCTCTCTGCCCCTCTCCCACTCATGATCTGTCCCTCTATCTCTCTCTCAAAAATAAATAAACATTAAAAAAAATCTTTTAATGTCTGTATTCTCTCTTTTTTTTTTTTTAATGTTTATTTAATTTTAAGAGAGATAGAGAGACACATTACAAGTAGGGGAGGGGCAGAGAGAGAGGGAGACACAGAATCCAAAGCAGGCTCCAGGCTCTGAGTTGTCAGCACAGAGCCTGACGCGGGGCTCGAACCCACAAACCGCGAGACCATTTTTTTTTTTTAAGAGAGAGAGAACATGAGCGGAGGAGAGGTGCAGAAGGAGAAAGAAATAGAAAGAATCCCAAGCAGGCTCCACATTCAGCATAGAACCCAATGTGGGGCTCAATCCCATGGCCCTGGGACTGAGCCACCCAGGTGCCCCCAAAATGTCTGTATTTATAATTTCTAGAACATAAGTACGTTAGATGAATGCTGTCTTCTTCTTTCCTTACCCTGCAAAGGTCACTTCCCTTCCTCTACTTCTCCACCCCCCTAACGCTCAGACCCTCATACATGGCTTCATTCCCTCTTTGTTCTCCATTTCATCACTCAGAGTGGAATGACTTCACCCAGACATTTCACACACATACTCCTTTCAACGGTACCAATCCTTTTTTTTTTTTCAAACTCTTGTCTACATTGGGAAAGTGCCTTTGCTTTCCCCTAATAAAACAAGCAAAATATTCTAATTGTGGCCAAGTCGAGTCAAAGTAATACAACAATAGCCCTAGACCAGGAACGCAAAGTCACTCAGCCTTTAAAACAACCTCACAGGCACTTGAAAAGTGCTGATATATTTCAAAACATCATAATGTCTCCAAATGTCCACCCAAGTCCCACTTCAGTTTAACACAAATACACTACCACCCAAGAATCACTATTCAAGGAGAACATTTAAACAATCTTCAATCTTCCTTTCTCTTATTCTATAGTATTGTAATTTCATAGTTCATTTGATTGCAAATGTAGATTATTTCAGCTCCATTCTGGGTGTTTTGAAATTACTTTTATGGAATCCTTGGTAACCCAACCACTTGGTATATTTGGGTGGAATATGTACAAGTGCACTCATAGATTAAATACAATTTTCTTTCCTCTAAAAAGAATTTGTACATTACTCAGTTTAGTGATCACTGCAAGTCTTTTGGAAGGTTAGCAAACTTCTGAGTTTAGTTTTCTCACCTCAAAAGGTGGTTGTAGGGATTTAAAAGTAGCATTTGAAGATCCCTTAATGAGCTGGTTGGCAAAAATGAGACCTCCATATTTGAGTCTGTTAAATTAATGTTATTATCTGTAATCTTAATATATGTAAATGGTGCTGAAATCCATATTTTCCTTTATGGCAGTCTGCCTGTTCATGTATTCACTTTCTGGCCTCGTGATGTTGCCCTCACCCACCTCTTGGAACACATAGTCTATTACTCTTTGTAACTGAGGAAGAATTAAAGATTGCTAAAGAAGATAAATAAAAACAATTCAATCGTTACCCTTAATTTGATTATTTCCTTTACAAGATTCTGGTTTTTGTTAATGATCACACATGAAATAAATTAAGTGAATGGACCTATTGGAAAATATTTCCCTCAGCTCAGACACCAAATTTGGTGATTTAAAATTTCAGAGTTACAGGGCGTCTGGGTGGCTCAGTTGGTTAAGCGGCCGACTTCAGCTCAGGTCATGATCTCACAGTTTGTGAGTTCGAGCCCCTGCGTGAGGCTCTATGCTGACAGCTCAGAGCCTGGAGCCTGCTTCAGATTCTGTGTCTCCCTCTCTCTCTGCCCTTCCCCTGCTCACGCTCTGTCTCTATGTCTCTCAAAAATAAATAAAAACGTTAAAAAATTTTTTAAATAAATAAATATTTTTTATTAGTTTTTATGTTTTTATTTATTTTTGAGAGCAGGAGAGACAAAGCATGAGTGGGGGAGGGTCAGAGAGAGAGAGGGAGACACAGAATCTGAAGCAGGCTCCAGGCTCTGAGCTGTCAGCACAGAGCCCGACACGGGGCTCGAACTCACAGACTGTGAGATCATGACCTGAGCCGAAGTCGGACACTCAACTGACTGAGCCACCCAGGCACCCCTTAAAAAATAAATAAACAAATAAATACAATTTCAGAGTTACGTTCTTGATGATTGAAGTACTAGAGTAAGTTTGATTTCACACATAAGTGAAAAATTTCATGACATGTGCTTAAAAAATCCTATCGAAGTAGATAGTTTCGAGATGCATTATCAGGATATCAGGCAGGTCACCTCTACTGAATTGCTCTCTATTAATGAAAAATTCTGATGGACTAGGTTCAAAACAGAAAGAAAATGTATCTGGATAGTTAACAAATTCTTGAGTTTTAGACACCTCTCCCATGTTTTCCTACTTGTAAGTTTTTAAATACCTCACCTAAACTATTTGTAATAGCCTATCCTGACAACTTCACCAACAGAGAGTTCAAAATGGGATGGTACTATATTAGAGATATATAATTACAACTGTCTTCAAAAATAGGATTAAGAGTAAATGCAACATCAGAGTACTTAAATGCTGTACCATTTGTATTCAAAGAAGAATACATTTTGATTATAACAGACTAAGGTACCAAATGTCTATCTTATCCTTATTATGTGAGACACTAAAATGGCTTTTTAAAATATACATATTTTAACCTAATTTGTACAGAAACCGTTAGAAGGGTTAGTGACCAACTCTACAAATAATGAAGTTGCATTTGAAAAAGTGTTTGACTAAGATCACATGTTGAGCAAGAGAAATATCTGAACACATTTTCACTACAGTGATATGAATACAAATTTATTCCTCTATGCTTTTAAGCTTTTATAACAATATTTTATAAATATTCTGAAATACAATAAGGATATAATGTGAATTTCCAAAAGAGCATCTCTGCATAACAATTCTACAAACATTCAATCCTGAAAGTCTGTCAGATGATCTCATGATATTGTAAGAAGCTAGTTCCCGCCTGACCCTTGACGATGCCATTTCTCTTTTCCTTATATCAATTACCATGAGCCAGGTTTGTCCAGGGTAACAATATGTATTATGTTAAGTGGGCAAAACACCACTTAAACTTTGTAATATTGAATCCATGAAAGGATCGTCTATAAAGATTAGTCTCGTAATATTTATCTATATGGAATATTAATTTTATATCATTATCCAGAGAAAGTGAAGGAAGGCATAATTTACCAATAAAATATTCTATGTATCTTATTCAAAATGTACATACAGTTAATAAGCTATCCTTTCCCTAAATCCTAAAGGAAGCATTGTCCTTTAGACTTAAAACAATAATCATTTAGTGGAATTATATCAATAAATAAGGGGGATATATCCTTACCATAGAACACTTTCTTTCATTTTCTCCTGTTTGACTTTTCTGTATGGATTTTAATATCTACATTTACTTCTTTTTTTAATTTCTAATTATGGGATCTCAGGAAGATGATATGTTTTTAAATAATTTTTTAGACTCCAAGATACACAGTTCATGAGCAAATAGTACCGCTGACAGATACTACATCTAGCGAAATCACCCCTATTTCTTAAAAGGATCAGATGACAGAGGATGTCTAGTTTGGCATATACAGAAAATTTCATTAAAAATCTCTACACAAATGTTTCTGTGCTTACATTTTAATGCATCTGTCTGATCTTATTAATTCTTTTTTAGGAGCTTCAATTTCCAATTATTTGTATTAATAATTTTGCCCAAACGATGGAGCAAAACTTGTAGTCCTGGCATATATATCAAATGTTCAGAAGATGATATGTACAGAAGAAGAGAAAAAAGGAAGAAAAAAGGCATACATTGCATAGCAGGTTAATGACATTGTAAAGGTATTTACTCTCTCTAAATTTCCAAGTGAACAACATATGTCCGATTAGTTTTATTGTATTTTGATAAATGATTTAGAAAGCTTTGTAAAAAATCCAAGGAGACATTTTAAAGAAACTTATAATCAATAATAGTAGTCTCTCAAACACATGACACAACAAAAGGAAATCATAAAATGAATAGCAATGAAATTACAATTAAAGAAATGGTATATTTTAATAATAATATATGGCATTTTTAGCTCCCTGTCGTATCACTTTAAAAATCCAACGGTAATCCATTTCCTCTATAAAAGAAGCAATAACAGCAGGTTTTCACTTAAAATACAGTTGTTATTTTAAAGAGAAAAGAAAAAACTCTCTTCTCAATGTTGCTATGGCCAGATTTCATTTTTTCTCATTGCCATGTAGTAGTCCATTGTATATATGTGCCACAACTTCTTTATCCATTCGTCAGTTGATGGGCACTTGGTTTGCTTCCACGATTTGGCTATTGTCGAAAGTGCTGCTATGAACATTGGGGTACATGTACCATATGTTTCCACGAATAGGTGGACTTTGTGAGACTAAGCAAAAACCAGGGGGAGGGGAAGAGGGGAAAGGAAAAAAAGACACAGAGAGGGAGGGAGATAAAACATAAGAGACTCTCAAAGACTGAGAACAATCTGAGGGTGAGGGAGGTGAGGGAGGTGAGGGAGGGGGGAGAGAGGGTGATGGATATTAAAGAGGGCACGTGTTGGGATGAACACTGGGTGTTATATGTAAACCAATTTGAAAATAAACTATTATAATGAAAAAAAAATAAATTAGAATAAAATAAAAAAAAAAAAAAAAAAAAAAAAAAGGTATCAAATAATTTCACTGTATATATATTGTCAACTCAAATTTGTCTGTGGCAAATAATGTTTATTGGCACTGTTCAAGGCATTCCCTCCTCCTGTCCCTCTTTATCATGGTCTGGCACTTACCCTCACCACCCAGAAGAGCTTTGTTTCTCCAAAGTTTACTCTACCTTTAGCTGCCAAGGGCTGATGGCTTTCCCTGTTGCCTAAAGCCATTTCCTTCCAGCTATATGGGGAGAGGAAGCGTCAGTTAAATCTTCAAAGAAGAAATTTCGTTTTGCAAGATGGCAAGACACCAAAACTGTTCTCTTACATTCTACAAAAGTAGTCTGCCCACATTCTGTGACTGCTCTTCCATAAATCCTCAAATGAAAACTATTTTTGTGCCATCTTACAATATCCATTTTATTATGACCTGGCCATCTTTTTTAAATTTATTTTTTGATGTTTATTTATTTTTTGAGAGACAGAGACAGAGCATGAGGTGGGGAAGGGCAGAAAGAGAGGGAGACTCAGAAACTGAAGCAGGCTTCAGGCTCTGGTGCCGGCACAGAGCCTAATGCAGGGCTTGAACCCATGAACCATGAAATCATGACCTGAGTCAAATTTGGACGCTTAACCGACTGAGCTGCCCAGGTACCCCTATGATCTTAGTATCTTGAATGGTATTCTAACTTGTATAGCTCTGAAGAAGAAAGCTATAACACCTCTGTGTGAGAATAATTAGCTAATTTGTGACATATAAAACAGAAGGCTATCTGCAATTAGTACACAGAGGCACTCCAACACATTACAACCACAATGTGCCACCTTAGGAGCAATTTTAACAAAATCCCTGGTGACAATTCATGAAATAGGTTAGTCCTTCAAGAAGAAATACGACTGCCAAATTCTTTATAAGAACAAAACAAGGGGCGCCTGGGTGGCTCAGTCGGTTGAGCATCCGACTTCGGCTCAGGTCATGATTTCACCGTTCCGAGTATGAACCCTGCGTCCAGCTCTGTGCTGACAGCTCAGAGTCTGGAGCCCGTTTCAGATTCTGTGTCTCCCTATCTGTGTCCCTCCCCCGATCATGCTCTGTCTGTCTCTCTCTCTCAAAAGTAAATAAACATTAAAAAAAAAAAAAAAAGAACAAAACAAGACAAAACAACCCAACAACATGCAACATGGCTGGTCACTTGCTAGATAAAAGATATTAATCAAAGCTGGTTGCCAAACTATAAGCTAGCTTTTCAAACTCATGTTAATACCGAAAGCACTTAGTATCTTTAGATACAGTCTGAAAAAAAATAATGGGTGGATTTATTGCCATGCAAAGTCTGTATATACGTATAAATTCTTGTAAAAATATGACACTGCCATTAACCAGCATGAGTTTTGAAATCCCCTCTCTCCCACACCCAATAACAGTGATAAATCTTCATTCTTTAGCCCATAGTGTCTCTCTGAATCTTCCTGAGTGAATGAACACTTTGGATTTGTGAGATAATTTGCCCCTTGAACCTGGAGTAAACACCAACTTAAATCATGTTGGCATTGGACCTATGGCCTCAGCCTCATTTGACAATAGTTCCACCAACTGAGCTCATTCAAGTATCCATATTTATTACAAAACAACATTTTAAATTACATGATTAGTAGAGACCCTCTAATTCTTGGCAAAAGATACAGATTTAAATGTAATAAAGTCATCATTGTACGTTAGGAGTCTTGCATACTAAAGTCGTCCTGGCTTATGCACTCCAATTTTCCTTCAAAATACATTTTAATCCAGTTGTGGTCACTGCTTTCCTAAGAATATGCTATAATCTATTTACCTTTGAATACATTATTGCTTACATGCTACAGGATGGGAATACATCTCAGGATATTTTAATTTTACCTCCTTAAAATCATAGTACAGGGTTGTAAATGTACCAGATGCTCAACAAATAAAAAAGAAATTGAATTATAAAATGTATAAATTGTCTGGCTTGATGTGCTCTGTGGTGAAATAAGTCATAACTTTGTGCTTTATTATTTACATAAATATTTAGGAACCCCCCACTACTTCATGCCAAGCACTGTGCCAGATGCTGGGCCGACAGAAGAGACTTGGTCTCTGTTTCTTTGGAGCATTCAATATTCAAATCCACAAAATATCTGCATGCTATACTAAGCACCATGAAAGAAACAAACAGGGTACCTAGACAGAGACTAACAGAGGACAACTTACTTTTGACAGGTGATCAAGAATGATCTCCTGAGGAAGAGACTTTGAGCTGAGATTTAAAGTTTGGGAAGGAGCTAGCCATTCAAAGAGGGAAAGGAACAGTTTAGGCACTGGGAACAGTATTTGAAAAGGCCATAGGGAGTGAAATCAGTCCATGTGTTTCAGGTGCTAAAGGGCCAATGTGACTGGAGCATATAAAATGAGGGGGATGGGTTCAGTGAGGTTTCAAAACCAGATCAGAGTGAGCTGTATGCTAACAGAAGAATTTGTGGATGATTGGTGTCTGTGTTTCTGCATTTATTCCTTTTTCGCTATGCAGTCAGCTTTGCAGTTTTTAAGAAGTGGCATCATGGTATTGCTTTGTATAAAGAATGAATTGAAAGGGATGAAACTATGGAAGTAGAGAGACTAATAAGAAGGCTGTGCAGGTAAATTATGACGGGGCTTGACTAATTTAGTGGCAGCATAGATGTAGAAAACAAAGTGAAAGAGGCCTATCTGAGAAGTATAACTGAATAGAGAGATGTTTGGAAGATACAACGGAGAGACATAAATATGGACTAGTTATGGATGAAATGATGCCAAGGGGAAGAGAGAATAATCAACACTTGGATGGTGAAGCGATTTATACAGAAGTTAAAGATGGGGGGAAAGAGTCTGGGGCAGTTTTCGGGAAAGTCGTAATCATATCATTATGACATTTAGAATGATCCACTTACATTAATAAGCTTTAAACTGCTCAGCAAGGTCTTGCCTTGGATTAGAAAAATACCAAATAAATCTTTCCAGCCTATTGCATTCTTTCATATATTTACTAGGAATGGGAATTAGATAAAAGTTAAGTTTCTATTGTTCATACAAAATGCAAGAGTCTTTTTTTGTTTTCCTTATCACAGAGAAAATGGTTTGGTCATATTGAATAAGGTGAATCGTACTCCAATGACTCCACCTCTGAATTTTGTACTTTTTCTTTGCTCCCAAATCTCACCTCGGCAACAGGTAGCAAAAACACAGAAGCACTACCACAGGAGGACTCCCATGATCATTTCCAGGTCCTAGGGGACACAATGAGGCATAAAGACGCTCTTGGCAGAGAGCCAGACCTGACTCATCTTTCTTCTGTAGACTCTTCCAGGTACCCAGTTAGCCCTATAGGAATCATGGCATATTGTATACTGAGCCTCCGTAAAAATACATGACTGTGTCTTGTGACTGCACAACGGTTCACTTCCAAAAGGGAATTTCCAATAGACTGGTATTTTAAATATATACAAAGTGCAAAAACTTACCTTAAGCAAAACTATTACCAGTTGCCTAAACAGAAGGCACAGTCTCTGTTACATCAAATGTCGTATTTTGCTTAGCATTTTATTATGAATAAACTATTCTAATAATCATGATAACTCCATATAAGGATCAGAGAAGCCCAGCTTTAAAATAATCAATAGGGGTGCCTGCGTGGCTCAGTCGGTGAAGCGTTTGACGTCTGACTTCGGCTCAGGTCATATCTCATGGTTCATGAGAGCCCAAGTGGGGCTCTGTTCTGACAGCTCAGAGCCTGAAGCCTGCTGGGGATTTTGTGTCTCCCTCTCTCTCTCTTTGCCCCTCCCCTGCTCACACTCTGTCTCTCTCTCTCTCTCTCTCTCTCGCTCTCCTTCAACAATAAACACTAAGAAATTTTAAGAAAAAAATAATCAATAAAATATTTTAAATTCTATTCACCATAGTTTCTAATAAAGTGAATTCTAGTTTAATTCTTTTTAAATAATGGTAAAAAGAATAGGAAGACTTCAATAAAATGGACTATTTAATAATTTTATTTGGTTTGCAGATTATATATAGTTAGATTTTACTGATGTTAAAGAAAAAATCATGAAAATATCTTTTAAATTATCAAAAGAAAGAAAGGAAGAAAAGCTCATAGGGAAAGAGGACAAATAGAAAAGAACATTAAATGCGTTTCTGAAAAGAAATGAACCTCCCAACATTGACACATAGAACTGAAAATCCGCCATTCTTTGAAAAGCTTATCTTGATTTAGTTTTTATCTTACAGAAGTGAATTTTTAAAAACTCTTCTAAGCTTCTCACATAAAAATGCTCTTAGCTTTAGAGGAAATAAAATTTACTAAGAAGCTTGCAACTATAATATAAAAAGAAAATAAAATAATGAGTAAAATGTTTGTTATAATCACAAAAGTTGGCACGACATTTTTGAGTTTGGTAATCTTGTTTTGATCTTTTACCTTTAATATAAGTAACGAAAACACCTACTTATTTTCTTCCTTGAAAGTAAGTGACCGTTTCAGTTGAGGGCGATAAAAAGTTAACATGACACTGATACTTTTCTGCATCACTCTAAAATGCGTATTCGTTTGAAAATGCGACACTGTGTCGAGAAAGGGGGCTAAGCAGTCTCCTCGATTAGCCCTGTTTGCGAGCTGGGAAGGGGTGCGGCGCTGCCGCCCCGTCCCTCCAGGTAGGGTCCGCTGTGCTGGCTCTGCGCGCTCACCTTGGCTGATGGGAAATAGACCAGAGGCTTCTTTTTTCACAAAGGATACGACCTGCCCCTGGACCTGAAACCCATCCACCAGTTCTGCCAGCATAAAGACATTACGGACGTAAACCATCAGTACAGCTCCTGTCCTTTCCACATTTTCGGAACCTGCTAGCAAACGCGCACGGTCACAATCCGCGAAGGACCGGCCTTGCAATGGCAATAGGTGCCTCTCCGGCTCCTTCCTCCAGCGGCTTGGACCCCTCCGTTCAGTCTCTCCCGTCTCTACCTCCCAGGCGGCGCAACACCAAGTGGCCAAACCCGAGAGATGGGAAAATGGATACAGGTGGGTGTGGCGGGGGAGGCGAGCACCGGGGAGAGACCGAGGGCTCCCCGGCCCGCCGCACGAGATGAGCAGCAGAAAAGGCACTTACTTACTTGCAACCTGGCCCGCCGAGGATGCCCATCCAGTGCACCCGCACCCTCGGGCCTGTGAGGAGGGCGCGGGCTTCAGGGACCCTTCCTCGCTCCTGCTCGCTCCCCGCGGCGTTCTCTCTGCTGCTTCTTCTCCTTCTTCCTTTGGGCTCCTGTTGCTCAGCAGGCGCCTGCCGCCACCAGCCCCAGGCACCCAGGCTAGTCCAGCCCCAGCCCGGCGAGAGGATGGAATTGGACAGCAGACACCGCCACCAGACCGCCAGCGAGGGCCAGCGCCGAGACTGCGCCCCTCCTTCCGGGGCGCGCCCAGCCGGCGGCAGCCCCGCCCCCACGCCCCCTGGGGCGCCGCGCAGCCGGTTCCCCTCACTCTTCCCTCCCCGCCCTTTTCCCCAGCCCGCGCCGCCGGCCGTCCACGAGCGCACCCCGCGCAGGGCGGGACCCGCTGGGAGCGCCGCGGCGGCCGGGCTGCACCTTCTCTCGGGGCTGGGAAAAGGCACAGGAGGGGTCGCGACCTCCCATCCGCGCCACTCCTTCGGGTGGGGCGCGCGCACGTGCGCGCGCACGTGTGTGTGTGTGTGTGTGTGTGTGTGTGTGTGTGTGTGTGTGTGGTGGGGGCGGGGGTCCATCTAGCATCCTCCAGAGCCCTTCCCTTACCTCACCCCGCCCCCCTCACCCCTTCCTTCCTGCTCAGCAAAATCTGCTAACGTTTCCGAGAAGTCACTAAGTGTGGTTTAGTGGGAACCGGGGGAGAACTCCGTGGGGACCAATGGCCAGAGTCTCCTGCGTCTTGGACTCTGAGGATTCGGGACTGGGAATCGGTTCCTTCTCTGAGGCTTTGCCCGTGGAGACCCGAGCCGTGCCGTGCAAGACCTTTCTCTAGGCTGCGATGTTTCTTTTCTTCCTTGTAACAGATCGATCGGGTTGCCGAATTTTCTAAGTCAGCCAAAGAAAGCGCTTTCTTTCGAAGGTGGAGTGAGGAGTCAGAGGTTGTTATGGGTGGAGAGGGAGACAAGGGGTAGGTGCCGCTTTCCCAGACCGGGCCCCGCTCATCTGGATACATGATCTGTCATACAGGTTCTGGGTTTAGAGCTGAGTAGGAAAATAAATCTTTAGAAATCCTTTTGTGTAGCGTGTGTGTGTGTGTGAGTGTGTGTGTGTGTGTGTGTTTTCTACAGCTGCCGGCTGGCAGGAACGCTAATGAAAACAGGATTGAATTATTTTTCTCAAAGAGAAACAGGAAATTTCCATCAGGAGAAAAAAGCAAAGGATTATGTTGGAGAAGGGTGGGTTTCTGGATTCAGGCCTTACAAGAGGACAGATCACTTTGCAGTAGAAGCATAAGTAGTGGGCATTAGCAGTTACTGTGTTATTCACTTCCACACCTTCCACTGTGGAAATGATACTTAGTGCTAAATGCACAGGATTGTAAGTCTCAGGGTTTACCTGTCCCTGTTGCTTACTGAATTTGCCCTGGGGCTTTGGACCTTATATTCTTGACTTGCAAGATGTGCTATTGAAGAAGGAAGCTTTCTGTTTCACAGGCTGTCCACGGAAAGGATGAACTTGGTCACTTAGGGATAATTCCCAAATGCCACATCATAGCCAAGTCATCTTATCTTCTTTGATAGGTCACAGATATAGGAAGAAGAATTCAAGTGTACTGCGAGTGACAGCCTTTTTTGTTAGATTTAATCAATGCTGTTTTCTTTTTTTGCCACCTTCAAGTCCACCCTCAACTAAATTGTCCCATGCACAGTCATTGAGAAGTAAAATGAGCTCAATAAAACGAGCTCAATCAAATTCTTTGACATCTGATCTCATTTCTGTCAAGGAATAATCCATATGACACTCAGAATAATTCAAAACCACAAGATCTCAAATCATGTTATTATTTTTTTTCCTCAGGAAGATAAATTAGAACACAAACACTTTAACTGAGACAACTAAAAAAATGATCACTGATTCTAAAAATGATAAAATTTATTAATGTAATTAACACAGATTTGACACAACAAATTTTGAAATACTCAAAACTTTAGAGAAGCAATCAAGAACAAACCAAAGTTCTAAAGTATAAAATATAGTGAGCTTATTGGAATTTGTTATGCCCAGAGATGGTGCAAAATGAAGATGAAAATAGATTCAAGATAAATTGATCAATGAGCGTACCATATGGAACGAATTATTTTAAAAAGTTAGAGTCACCTCTGGTGGTTGTCACGTAGCACTACCCAGAAAACATCATGTGGAACAATGAGGGGATATTGGGCTGGGTGACCCATTGGTTTAGGGAAGTGCAGCAACTTTTGATAGTGGACAAAAAAGTACTTCCCGTCTGTGGGGTAGGAAAGAGATTTAGTGTCCCTCTCTCCCTGCCGCTAAGAAAATAACAGATAACATATGCCATGCTTTGCCAATGACCTTTACAACACAGATTTGAACTGCATAAGTCTACTTACATGCATATATTTTTCAATATATACATAGGGAAATTTTTTTGGAGATTTGCAACAATTTGAAAAAAACTTGCAGGTAACTACATAGCCTAGAAATATTGAATGTTAATATTTCGATGCTGTATTATGAATATGGCTGTAATACTGTGTGCCATAAAAATTTTATAATGATTCATTCATTAACATATACACTAGGCTACCATGAAGCAATCATATCAATTATACATATTTCTGTTTCTTTGCTATCAATGCATGAATTGTTACCCGTAGCTAAAAAATGCATTTATTTTTCACAGTACCTATTTGTCTTTGATGTCTACTGTTAGTGATACATTCATTCACAGGTACATATTATTTTCAGTATACCTAGGTTCTTGTTAGGGATCATCAAAAAGAAAACCTCCTTGGTCTGTCTGAAGGATCCCCTGGAAGAATTTTGCCTATGAGCTCATTGGGAAAGTGTGGTGTATATTGTTCAGCATTCTCTCAATTCTCTTTTATCTTTTACCCATTTACCCTGTATCTATTTATTTTATATATCATTTTTAGTCTCCCAAGCATTTTGTAATATGTTGCTTTTAGTCTATGCTGCCTGTGTTTTTATTATTTTTTGGTGTTTTTTCGGCAACTCTGGGATTTTTACTCTGTGTAAATCCAGAAAAGAACTATCTGAAACTCTTATTGAATATTATAGTAAACATACCTAGAGTTCATCAAACATTAAGTGATAGTGCCACCTGTGCCTTTTAGAAGGTCAAAGGGTAGTCTCAAATTATGGGAGGCAGAGAAGATAATCTGGTTGAATTAGCTAATGACCAAAATAAATTCCTAAAGCTATTCACAAATGATATTCTATAAGTTAAATGCAAAAAGTAGGGATGATAATATGTTGAAATTAACCAATATTATATTTCAAAACCAAAACAGGAATAAAGAATTTATTTTACTTGGTGGTACCATAGTAATCCATGCTTACATCTTGCCCACAATTGCCATTCCAGTTTTTAAAACTGCAACAAAGTTTCTGAAGGAGAGAGAAATAGACAGTAATATTAATACATTAAATTAAACAATACAGTGCTGGAAGAGTTTGTTTTTTTTCTCATTAAATAGAGTTAAAAATCCATATTTATCTTCTAATATCTGCTATGTGGTAATATTCTACCTTGAGTAAAAACAATTATGCTGTTGCAAAAATAGAAGAATAAAGCGACAAATCTTTTTGTGTCTGCATAGCTAAAAAGCAGGTTTCAAAGCAGGATTAAAAAGCAATAGAACTATAATTAAAACAGTGCAATATACAAGAAAGATTATCAGTCAGAGGTTGGAATAATAAGAAAGAGGAACAAATGAAACAATGAAAAAGTGGTTTCCTGAATGTATCAGCCTCAGAGTTTTTGCTTTTCGAATTTGACATATGTGAGCTTCTGTGCCAGTAAACTCATGTGAAGAAAAATAAACATGTTTTGTTGCAAGTACTAGAATTCTTAGTAGTATATTGGACTGGTCAGTTATTCAGGAAGAATCCCCACTGAATCAAACAGTCCACCAACAAGTCCTTTCCCGGAACAATGCTTTTGCTCATCAGATGCCTTTTGTGGGATGCCTTTTGATCAAAACTGCTGTGCTCAGAGTTCTCTTCTTGAAGAAACTTTAAATCAGACTAGGCTTAAATATATGAAATATTTGTTTTTTGACATTGAGCAACCTGATGCACAAGACTGTGATCCCGGAGAGAAGGGACATAGACAAGGTGAGCCCTATGATGGTCTCCACCTTACTACATGAAATTAGTTTCCAGGCTGTAGCACAGGAAGGAGGAAACACAAAAAGAGCCCCACAATCTCCCTGAGTTGAGAAGATGGAAACTGGAGTTTTAGAGGCCGAAGCAGCTAGAATTTGTGGGATGGGGAACCATTAACATATTTTAACATATTTACCTAACATATTATATTTATGCTATATTTATTAAGTTCATCCTCAAAGATCAGAAATTTTGTTCCATCGAAGATATACAAAACGGATCCTGAAGATAGTTCCAAAAGAGAAGTTTAAAAATATTTCAGCAATAGCATTAGTGAAATCGAGATGTAACTTCCCAAGCTGTTACTTTAAATGGAATAATAGCTATTTAAATGTATTAATTTCAGTATCTTTACTAAATTGAAAATTCTGTTGTGTGACATGAAATGTAGTTTGGAAATACAGGTATCTTTTTTGATTATTTTGATTGCTGTCAGAAACAGAGTGTTAACTAATTTGAATGTGTAGTCTAGTCTGAGTTTTGTCAGAGAAGTAGATGTGAAAACAAAGATGAGGATGAAACATTTGAGAAAGAATAAAGTTAAAGAGAGAGAGAAAGGGAGAAAGAGAGAGAGAGAGAGAGACAGGCCCTAAATGGAGTCACTTGTGCTAAGTCACAGGTCAGCAAACCAAGACTTAATACCTAACTTAATTGCAGTTTCAACCTCTCCCAGAAATATAATCTTAAACTAGTAAATCTGGGATTTCCTGGTTTGCATTAGTGAAGTCATCCACCTGGCTGACCCAAAGAAAGACAAAGTAATCACCTCTTTCCCTGTCCTTCCCGCTTCGGCCTATAACAGTTTTCCATTTTGTTTAGCATTGTCATCTATGCAGAAACAGCTATTTTATGTCTTACAGTATATGCCTTCAGAAAGTATTGGTTGGGCTACATTACAATTATGAATTAAAAATTAAATTTGGGGGGTGCCTGGGTGGCTCAGTCGGTTAAGAGTCTGACTTCGGCTCAGGTCAGGATCTCACTGTTCGTGGGTTCGAGCCCCACATCAGGCTCTGTGCTGACAGCTCAGAGCCTGGAGCTTGCTTCGGATTCTGTGTCTCCCTCTTTCTCTGTCCCTCTCTTGCTCGCTCTCTGTCTCTCTCTCTCAAAATAAACAAACACTAAAAAAAAATTTAAAAAAATTAAATTTGGTAAATGTAGATGAACAATATAAACATAAGGTAAACTTCTCAGTAGTTTATTCACAATTAAACCTGTTGACTGAAATCAAGCGTGTTAGAGAAATTAAGCCACTTCATAGTATGGTCAAAAGAGGACAGAAGCCATTTCCTGATCTACCAGTTACAACAATGTCTTTCCATGGGCATGTCTCCTAATCTCTGTGTTTTAGTTTTCTCCTCTATAAATGGGAAAATTTGTTCTAAATTATTTTTAAGGTCCTTTCTTCTCTAGCCTTTTAGATTTCTTTTACATGAATATGTGCAATTTTCTAAGTCAAATTTAAATTGAATATTCTTTAATTGAAACATATGACTAGGAAAACTGTTATTTGTGAGCAACATATATTTATGTTTTTTCTATGACTCCCACTCTGGAAGGTGTTGCCAAAATGGCTAATTAATGTATTTTAAATATACATTAAGAGAAATAATCAAATGAGACTTAACTGAATAGAAGCCATAGGCTCAAATATGAAGGTACCTTTATAGCACTGGATTATGACTTTCCTTCAGAGGTGCCCCAATATAAATTCTAGCACAGAGCATACAGTGGACACTATGTATGTATTATGAATTTGCATACATAAAGTTCAAAATCATTTTCCTCCTTCCTCATTCATTTTTTATAAATGCTGCATCTACTGCCACCTGGTGTTCATAATGTCAAACATTTTAGAAAGTCACCTGAAAACTTTTTTCTTTTTTCTTTTCTTTTCTTTTCTTTTCTTTTCTTTTCTTTTCTTTTCTTTTCTTTTCTTCTTCTTCTTCTCTTCTCTTCTCTTCTCTTCTCTTCTTGCTCTTTTCAAGAGCAGTTTCAGGTTTACAAGAGAATGGAGAGGGAAATATAGAGATTTCTCATATACCTTCTACCCCCACACATGTGCAGCTTTTCCCATTATCAGCATCACTCACCCAAGTGGTACATATTTTTACCGAAGGATGAACCTATATTGTTGCCTTGCAAACACCAGAAATCTGTAGTTTACCTTAGAGTTCACTCTTGGTGTTGTACATTGTGAGTTTGGGCCAATGCATAATGACATATATCCACCATTATAATATCATACAGAATATTTTCACTGCCCTAAAACTCTATGCTCTGCTCATTTATCTCTTCCCTCTTCCCCTCTACCCCTGGTAACCTCTGATCTTTTTAAAGTCTCCATTAAAAACTGTCTGGATGCACTGCCATTGATTTATCCATTCGCTGAAGAACATCTTGGTTGCTTCTAAGTTTCAGCAATTGTGAATAAAGGTATTATAAATATCTATGTGCAGGTTTTGTGTGGACATAAGTTATCAACCTCTTTGGGTAAAAACCAAGAAGTGTGATTGCTGGATCACATGCTAAGAGTCCGTTTAGATTTGTAAGAAACAACCGAACTATCTTCCAAAGTGACTGTACCATTTTTGCATTCCCACCAGCAATGAATGATTTCCTGTTTGTTCACATACTCATTAGCATTTGCTGTTGTAAATATTCCACATTTTAGCCATATTTAATAGGTGTGTATGCATATCTCATTGTTGTTTTAATTTGCATTTCCCTGATAACCTATCATGTGCATCTTTTCATATGCTTATTTGCTATCATTGTATCACCTTTGGTGCGGCGTCCTTAAGGTCTTTGTCTCATTTTTTTTAATAAGGTTGTTTGTTTTCTTATTGTTGAGTTTCAAGGGTTCTTTGTATATTTTGGATAACAGTCTTTTATCAGATGTATCATTTGCCAATATTTTCTGCCAGTCTGTGGCTCATATCCTAATTCTCTTGATGTTTCCTTTTACAGAATTTTTTAATTTTAATGAAGTGTAGCTTATCAATTCTTTCTTTTATGGATTGTTTCTTTGGTGTTGTATATAAAAATTCCTCACCGCATTCAAAGTCATCTAGGTTTGCTCTCAGGCTGTCTTCTGGGAATTTTTTAGCTTTGCATTGTAAACTAGGTCTGTGATCAATTTAGAGTAAATATTTGCGGAGGGTTTGAGATCTGTGTCTAGATTCACATTTTTGCATGTGGATGTCCAATTGTTCTAGCAGCATGTGTTGAAGAGACTACTTTTCCCCCATTGGATTACTTTTGCTCTATGTCAAAGATTTGTTGACTATATTTATGGGGGTCTATTTCTGGGCTTTCTGTTCTATTCCATTAATCTACTTGTGTTTTCTTTTACCAATCCCCCACTATCTTGATTACTGTAGCTTTATAGTAAATTTTGAAGTCAAGTAATGTCAGTCCTCCAACTTTGTTCTCCTTCAATATTGTGTTGGTATTCTGGGTTTTTTGCCTTTCCAGTTTTCTTAAACTTTAGAATCAGTTTGTTAATACCCATAGAATAACTAGATAGGATTTTGATGGGATTGCACTAAATCTATGGATCAAGTTGGGAAGAACCAAGATTTTGACAATATTGAGTCTTCCTATCCACAAATAGGAAATATCTCTCCTTTGATCTAGTTCTTTCATTTTTATTCATCAGTTTGGTAGTTTTCCTTATATATATCTCCCTTTTTATAATTTTCTTCATAATGAGAAGCAAAAGGAAAAGTATGTTTTGTTGATGTCGAAATTTAAGATCCATCTCTAGGTGAGCTGAAGGGAACCACTTCTGAGTATTTATAAGAGTGATTTGCAAAGAGGTCATTTCAGGTAGTAAATAAGACAGGTTTAATTTAGATTTATTTTCTTTCTTTGAGATATATCTTTAACAGTTTGTAATTGTTTTATGCAAAAACTTTTCTTTCTGTACTTGTGACTTTATCACAAATATTCATCTAACTTATTCTCAAGAGGATCACACCTGATACTGAAAAGCCTTCCTTGAATTATATAATCTTGTGTTACATTCTCTTGATTTACAACAAAGCAAAACAAAACAAAACAAAAAGCTCTCAGTATGTGTTTGGGAGATACATAAATTTGAAACAAAAGAGAAGGATGGTACGAATAGGTTTAGAAGCTAGGATATTTAAATTTTTTGAAATTTTCAATGAAATTAACTTTGTATAAAGCGTAATTTATTGTTAAAGTATATCTCAAATAAAATTTGTTTAAATTTATGAACAAAGTATTTTTATTTCTTCCATTACAATAAAACAGGGTGGAGGAAATTCAAGGTTATGGTGGTTAGAGGTACCAAATAGAATCACTGTCTAGACAGGAAACCAAGGAGAGAAACAGAGAAATGTGTGTAGAATAAGAGCGCTGTTTAAATGGCATTCAGTGAAGAAGCTTAATGACAGGATCCATGAGGCACACATACTCTTCAGAAGAGATGCACATATAGCTCTTGAGGAAAGTCTATTTAATTCCAGGGCCTTGGTTGTCTTCTAAGGCCTGACCCATCTTAAAAGTGGATTACTTCTGGGTGTGACAAGGCTTTGAATATATCCCAATACAGTTCTAAGCAGATACCAAACTTGAACATTGCCCCTAAATCCTCCTCTCACATTTCCAACTTGCACTAGTCTCTGCTCTTGAAGGAGAGGAGAAAACAAGAAGTAATGGCAGGTGAAGTCATGTGTGGGGAGACATCTGATGATGATCTTCATCCTTTGATGAGTGCAAAAACATTAATAACCAAAGTACTGCTTCAGAACTTTGTGTCTTTGCTTCTCCGTCGGCTTTGAATGGCTTTTGTTCACAAATAAATGACCAAAGAAATCCTAGTACATGTTGACAAAAGCAGAGGTCAATAGTAGATGTTGGAGGGTTGGTGAGGCTTTTTATTTTATCTAAGCAAAAGAGAGAGGAAAGCAGCCTAGAGCAAATGTTTTTCTTTTTTTCCCTGAGATTTCATTATCTTTCTCTCTTTCTTTTTTTTTCTTCCCTTCTTCCTTCCTTCCTTCCTTCCTTTTTTCTTTCTTTCTTATCTCTCCCTTTCTTTTCTCCTTTCCTTTTTTTTCTTCCTTCCTTCTTATTTCTTCCTTCCTTTTTCCTCTTTATTTGGGAATATTTATACCAAAATCTTTCAAAGTTATTCATTATCATCACTATTCCCACTATCCTAGTTTGAGTGGCATGAACTGTTATTTGAGTTATAGAAACAGTCTTCATATCTCCTCTGTCACCCTCAGCATTACCAACTCTAACCAATTCCATGCTCTGTTTTTAATGGATGACCTTCAGGATGAAGGTCAAACTCCTTAACGTATACATAGTTATCTCTAGCAGGAAGGCTTTGCTTTCCTTTGCTGAAGCACTCTGCCCCAACACCTTAACCCACTTCTACCATCCTGCAGATCTTAGACATCACTTCCTCTAAACCCTGCTTGATGAGCTAAGTATGGGTTAAATTCTATTTCTCCATCTTCCATTATATCCTAAACTTCTCCTTATCAAAACTTTACCACGGTTTATTATAATTTTTTGTGTGGGTGCCAGCAAAAGTATCCCCAAAAGGTAATGCTTCAGTTGGAACTGGGAGGTTGTTCATGACTTATTCAGGTGGACAAGGTTGGAGGAAGAAGATATTCTAGGCAGAGGGAATATCAGATACAAAAGTAGGAATCTTTGCACACTGCAGGTAACTTCTATTTCTATATAGATGAAGTTCAGGAAGCACTTGGGAGAATGAGAGAAGATAAGCCAGGAGGAAAGGAAGCATGTGGTCATAAAAAGTCTTGAATACATCCTGCTACATTGTCTGGCATTAATCTGGAAGGAAGACATTCTAAATGTTTTGAAAATATGAATTATCACCATTGTATTTGACTATTCTTCTTTAAAAATATGTATTTCTTCAACAACACCAGGAACGATGATTTGAAAAATAATACAGGGGAGAAAAAAAAATAAACCCCTAGGGAAGCTAATGAAGTAAAAAATGGAACAGTATGGTCGAAACTGATAGTTTTGTTTTGTTAGAAGTAAAATTGAGAGGAAATAAGTATTTACTGGATTCAGGTAGGAGAGTAGATAGAAGTATGTAGAATATATCAAAAGGTTTTGGCATAGGTAACAACAGATGACAATGATGATTTATTAACCATCCTCCTCCCCTTCAAAAAGTAGTATTGTGAGAAAAGCAGATTTAATGGTGGAAGATGATGAATAAAGTTGTGTACGTATTGAGACCGAGATGCTGTGAGACATGCAAGTGGAAGTTTCTAGTAAGAAAGTCTGATGTGTGGATATCATCATAGTGTTTTCATTAAAAAAATTCCAAATATGATACTTAGAACCTATTTTATATATATTTTTAATTACACTTTAACACTGAAGGAGTGCACACAATATAATCTAAGAATAACATAGTATCTTTAAGAGAAAAAAAAACTTTTGTCAAACTGTATATCTACAATCTATATAGATATATAATTTTATACATATTCTAGTTTTCTAAATTAAAAAGTTACAACTTAATATTACTTACAAATCACATTGCATGTAATTAGTTTCTTGACTTGTGCTTATCACTTTAGGGGTCCATATTTGGTAGCAAAACACAGAGAAGAAAACAAACACTGAGTGTATCACAGTTAATAACATGTAGCAGACGCTGTGGTGTGTTACCCATCCCCCTTCAGGAACAATGGATTCAGTCTTTAGGTTAGAAGGAGTTGGGCTGGGGCTTCTGATGACTTATAGCTGTGATCCTAATGGAAATTATCCTTGAATAAGAGGACTAGCCTCATTCAAGTTATGGCTTCTCTCCAGAGATAGCCCACATCCAACAACTGGTTAATGTGAGGAAATATAGGGTTGGTCCCTTTATTTGGGTATGGGTTAAACTTTCATAAGTTGACTGAGGCTGTTTCACAATTGCACTGCAGTTCAATGTCTTCTGCCCAACTCTGCTTTCCTTACTTCTGCTCAACTGTCATTCCTGGGAGGACTTCTCAAAGAGATTCCATACAAATCTTTATCTCTGATTCCTCTACCTCAGAAGAAAGTCCATATTGCACAGGAATATTGAGGAAAGTGAAGTCAAATGCTCTATGTTATATTGTTCTGGGGAAACTATAGGAATCTGAAGAAATTTTTCTGACTTTGCTTGCAAGTTTGAGAATAAAAGGGTTAGAGGCCAGGGGATGAATGGACTACATGTTAGAGTTGTGAGGGCTATGGAGAGTACAGAGCCCTTCAGGCCATCTAGATGGCTGCTTGCAATGAGGCCATGGGCTGGCTGCACTGATGTCTGACAGGGACTTCAGCAGTCAAGGACAGGTGAAAACTCCTCATGGACTTGCATCAAACATGGCCAGGAGTGACAGCCGCTTGTCTGAAGACAGTCAGTAGTATGATAAAAACCTAGAGTGCACTCCAGCTCAAGTGAAGCACAAAAGACCTAGATTTAATAAGCACAGATGACTTGCATTATAGATTCTTATGAGAGAATATACTACATTCTTTGCTTTAATACCATTGTTGAAAAAAAAAGGAGATATTGTCTGAAGATTCAGTCATCCCATAGGTACTTCTGATTTATGGACACCCCCAAAAATATACATACCTGAACCAGGGTACCAGTGTTTTATAAACTGGCACCCAAGTGATGCAAGTTTCTTCCTGACTTCTTAAGCCATTAACCCACATTAAGAGATATTATCATAAGCATCAGCCTCATGGGACCAGGGAAGGAAGAGGATGGCGACAGAAGGCTGAAATGATGGCCACTGGCTAATTGTAGCTTTTAATGATCTACCCCACAGGTTTTTGGAAGTCTTCCATATTACACATATTTGGAAAACGATCTGTGTCATCAAGCTGGGTTGGCAAGGACGTTGTAGTTCTCAGGAATTCAAAACATAATGACTCCATTGACTGATTTATTTATTTCTTTTAACTTTCCTCTATCAATCATTTTGCTTTCCATCATTTTCCCCAGGGATTTAACTTTGTGGTATCACAAGTAATGAGCTGTAGAATAATGCAATCTTGTTTCTCTCTTAAATTGAAGTTCAAAATTTCTCCATAGAAACAAAGCTAAACAAATACATTTAATGTCAGTATTAAAGAACGTCCTTCCATTTTCAAAAAGATTAACCATACTATTCTGTCTAAAAGCCTGGGCTTTCAAGGCAAATGAAGCTTGTTAATGTGTTGATCATTTTAGGCTCTAGTTCTTTCATCATGAGGTCAATCACGCCTGCTTTGTAGGAGTCTGTGAGGATTACATAAGACAGTATCTATAAAAATACCTTAACACTGGGCTTGGCCCATACGATCCACAGTTAATGCTCAGTGATAAACACACAAATAGAGTGATAGATAGATAAGGGTTTTGAGTGTTCATGACATCCCAGGCATCGGCACCCAATCACATTAAATTCTCATCACAAACCAGGGGTTAGGCATACTTACTATTCCTATCAAACAGATAAGGGTACTGGAGCTCATCTTAAATAACTTTATACGCAAATAATAAATGAAGCTACATCAGTTCTTCTAAGGAGAAACAGAAATCAACAACTGAAGAACAGGGGGAAGGGAAGGAGGGAGGCAATGAGGGAGGTGGAGAAGACACAGAGAGAAGGGGACAGAGGCAGAAACTGAGAGAGACAGAGGGGAAAGAATAGCTTCCTTTAGGTTGTTGGAACAGAAATACTTTTCATTTCAAGGGCTTTTGGCCATGCAGTTCCTCTGATTGCAAGGTCATCCCCATTCTTCGTCTAAGTCTTCATCCATTACATCTCAATTTTAAATCCAATTTTCAACACCTAAGACTGAATCATGTTCTCCTTGCCTTATGTTTCAAAATTTTCTTTCCTCATCCTTGACACAATCGTAATTGTCTAATTAATTTTTTAGCCTAACACTCTGTAAAAAGGGGACTATATCTACTTTGTTTATTACTATATCTTAATGTTCTTTACCAGGATGGCTGGTAAAGAGAAGAAGCTCAATGATTAAATGAAAGAATGAAATAATAAAGAAGAAGACATCAAAAGGCAAGTGCAGTTATGGAGGTGAGAAATACAAAAGTACATTAAAGGATTATAATCTGGGGCACCTGGGTGGCTCAGTCGGTTGAGCTTCCAACTTGGGCTCAGGTCATGATCTCATAGCTTGTGAGTTTGAGCCCCACATCGGGCTCTGTGCTGACAGCTCAGAGCCTGGAGCCTTCTTCGGATTCTGTGTCTCCCTCTCTGTCCCTCCCCCACTTGCACTCTGTCCCTCTCTCAAAAACAAATAAACATTAAAAAAATAAAAAAGAATTATAATCTGTTGGATGACTTTTATATGTGAGGCAGGGAAGGAGTGAAAATGAAACTGAAGAGATAAGCAAAAATAAGTCATGGAGGGATGTGTAGGACATGCCAAAGATCTTAGACTTTATCTTGTCAGTGATTGGGTAATACGTAGCCATTAACTTACAAGCACTTTGATTCATGAGCTTGTCTCTGAACATGGTGATAAAGAATTCATAATCTAGTTATCTTTTTTTTATTTTTATTTTTATTTTTTTTAACGTTTTTATTTATTTTTGAGAGACATAGAGATAGAGCATGGGCAGGGGAAGGGCAGAGAGAGAGGGAGACACAGAATCCACAGCAGGCTCCAGGCTCTGATGAGCCATCAGCACAGAGCCCGATGTGGGGCTCGAACTCACAGACCGTGAGATCGTGACCTGAGCCGAAGTCGGCCGCTTAACCGACTGAGCCACCCAGGAGCCCCCATAATCTAATTATCTATCGAGCACAAGGGGACCCATGACATGGATACTTGCCTACTTAAATTTGTTCCTGATTTCATTATATCTTTCTTTCCCTTTTTTTTAAATTTTTAATTCTTAAACATGTTTATTTATTTATTTTGAGAGGAGTGAGGGGCAAAGAGGGGAAGAGAGAAAGTCCCAAGCAGGCTCTGTACCATCAGCTCAGTCCCACACAAGTCTCGAACTCAAGAACCACGAGATCATGACCTGAGCTGAAATCAAGTGTCGGTTGCTGGACCAACTAAGCCACTCAGGTGCCCCATTTCCTTCCCCTATTTTCTTTTAGCTTCATTTCCTTTTTTTCTCATTTTCGAAACCAAACCATAGCCTATTCCCCTAAATAACGTGGCCCCTGTCTCCTCCCCTTCATCTTCCAAATTCTCCTACTCGCTCACCTTATTCAAGCTCAGGAGTCTTTCAGATCTTAGAATCCACTAAGTCTCTTCTGAGCTGTATTCTTTCCTAGGGCTGCTGTAATGAAGTTGCACAAACTGGTCACCTTAAAACAACGGAAATTTGTCTCTCACAGTTCTGGAGGCCAGAAGACTAAAATCACGGTATCGAGCAGGGTTGATTGAGAGGGTTCTGGAGGCTCTTGAGGGTGAATCTTGTTGCTCCATGTGTTTCTCTTGGCTTCTGGTGTTTGCTAGCAACTGCTGGTGTTCTTTGGCCTGTACATGGGTCACCAAGTCTCTGTCTTCATGTGGCACTCTCCCTGCATGTACGTCTGTGTCTCTGTGTGGTATCCGAATTTCCCTCTTCTTACAAGGGCACCTCCTGGTATATGCCCACTCCAATCCATCATCTCATCATCTCAACTTGATGGCATCTACAAAGACCCTATTTCTGATCAATCCCCATTTCACATTCACAGATAGTAGGATTTGAACATGATACAACTTTTTGTAGGATACCATTCAACCCGCAACACCAGCCTAGAGTCTTCCTTAGTCCTTCAAATCCTAGCATGGCTGTCTCCTTGTGTGTTGAGTATCAGCCCAAAGGTCACCTTCCTAAGTCAAAAGGGATGCTACACTGAAACGTCCCCTTTCCCTAACCCCACATTTCATTCCTCACATCTTCCATTTCCCAGTTAGTATTGATTATACCATCCAGCTTGATTTCCTTCATGCACTTTTTCTGAAAGTATATACAAATATATTTATTTTTTTGTCTGTGTCTCCCTGTAGTATGTAATCTCTGCAAAGAGCAGGGACCACATCTCCCTTGATTGCTACTGTAGGCCCAGCACCTAGAACAGTGTCTGGAGTAGAGTGACCTCTTAAAGTCTTGCTAAATGAAACTTATTGTCAGTTATTTATGACCATGACAGTAATGCATAACACACAGTCAAAAATCTCAATAGCATGTGGCAATCAGTATTCATTGTCGCAGGCAGGAATTTCCTGGGGGTTGCATAGGTGGCTCTGCTTTCTGAGCTGGGCTTCCATGTCTGGAGGTTGGCTGAATGTTACTAATCTAGATCGATCCGGACTGGCCTCAGTTGGGGCACTTGGGACAGCTCAGTTCTCCTGGACAGATCTTTCATCACCCAGCACCCAGCTAATCTACACATATTTTCACAAAGAAGACAACGAGTGGAGACATACAAGATCTTTTGTGGCTTAGGCTCAGAACTAGTATGGAGATCATTTTGTCACATTCTAATGAACAAAGCTAGTCACATGGCCAAGCTCAGATTCAAGAGTGAAGAAATAAACTTATCTCATTCTTCAGGGAGATAAACTGTAACACCACATAGCAAAGGGAAGAGCAAAGAATTGGGACCATATATACAATCTACTACAAGAATATTTTTGAATGTTACCTTAACTCCATTCTAGAACATGGTGGGGTAAAAATAAGTATCTACACAAATAAAAGTTTTTTTATGATTTAAAAAAACCAAATAGATTGACACTCTCAATGTGTTTTCTCAGAAGTACTAACGTGTAATAGTCTGAGTACATAAATCAGATTGTTATCTCTACTACATTCTACCCTACGAGTCATCTGTAAAATGGAGACAGTAATAATAAATAAATCTGATGGATGTTTTTGTAAGGAGTCATGGTATACATAGGGCTTGGCTTATATTAAGCATTCAATAAACAATAACCATGATTATTAGGTACAGTCACCCATTACCATTAAGTGCAGGAGTAGAATACATAAAATGACTTTTACAAATACTTCATTACTTTCAGCACTTATGTGTTCAGCATGGATTTATTTCAAACATTTTTTATTACAATTTGCATGTAACTAATTTGGTTTATAAAAGTTTCCACCAAGGGGTGGGTGCCTGGGTGGCTCAGTCAGTTAAACGTCTGACTCCGGCTCAGGTCATGATTTTTGAGTTCCTGAGTTGGAATCCCGCGTCAGGTGGGCTCTGTGCTGACAGCTCTGAGCCTGGAGCCTGCTTTGGATTCAGTGTCTCCCTCTCTCTCTGTCCCTCCCCTGCTCATGCTCTGTCTCTCTGTCTTTCAAAAATAAAGAAATGTTAAAAAAAAAAAAAGCTTTAAAATGTTCTCCCAAGAATCAGTTGTCCCTAGTATATCTATTATTTACACTGTAGACTAAACAAAAGAAAGCCATGATCAGAATTAAGAATAAGATTGGTATGTGCTCTAATAAAGTGAGATATTCTGTGATTTATTAAGATTATATATAAATTATTCATCTGTAATAATTCTCTGGTACTCTGATTCATGAAATCATTAATTCTACTAGAGTCCAACTTGGGACCTTGTTATTTGAAAAGCATTACTTCAAAGGTTCTCCTTCATTTGTATATATTTGGCTCAGCAAAGGAATATTGACTACTTTTGAAGAGAAAGTGTTCCTGAAATTATAACGTAAGTCAGTGGGAATGGTGAGAAGTCACTCGTCAGAACATCGTATTCCAATACCTTGGCTGAAGTTGCTCTTTTCCATTATGGGATTACGTTACATAAGTAAGTAGAAAGGGCAGAAAGGAAGGAGGGAAGAAGAAACAGGGAGAGAAGGGGGAATTAAGGGAAGCTAGAAAAGAAAGTAGGAAAGAAAGAAAGGAAGGAGGAAGGGAGATGGAAGGAAGGAGAAAGGAAGGGAGGAAGAAAATTGTGCTATTTTTTATATCTGGAAATGGGCTTGTCCCTTTATGTACATACATATGTATGTATGTATGTATTATTTATAATTGTCTTTTCTGTGTTTAGACAATTCTTCCATGTGAATTTTAGGATCATCAACTTGCCTGGTTCCAACAACAGCAACTATATTAAAAAGAACATTATTTGGATTTAATTTCAGGAGAATTTACATCTTTTTCATTTTGAAGCTTTTCTTCAGCATGCCTATGCATTTATTACTTTTTAAAAAACAACTTAATGGCTCTTAGACATTTCTCCAGAATGATCTCATTCATTTAAAAATTAACAATTTTAATTTTGTAAAGGTTTATGTGCTCTTGGAAAAAGTGTATATTCTTTATTTGTGGTGTGCAGGTTAAACCAAACTCAATATTGTTCTTCAAGTGTTCTAAATCTTACTAATTCTTTTGAATAATGTTTCTCAAAGAATTATCTTTAAATAGGGGAGCCTGGATGGTTCCGTCAGTTGGGGTCCGACTTCGGTTCAGGTCATGATCTTACAGTTTGCGAGTTTGAGTCCTGCGTCGGGTTCTGTGCTGACAGCTCAGGGCCTGGAGCCTGCTTCAGATTCTGTGTATCCCTCTCTCTCTCTGCCCCTCCCCTGCTCTTGCTCTATTTCTCTCTCTCAAAAATAAATACACATTAAAAAAAAGAATTATCTTTAAATATTGCTTTCTATGATTGTATAACTTTTCACTAAAATCTCATTGCTTTTCCCACCACCTATTTTTATTTATTTTATTTTATTTTATTTTATTTTATTTAATTTTATTTTATTTTATTTTATTTTAGAGAGAAAGAGAGTGCAAGTGGGGGAAAGGGTCAGAGAGAGCATCTCAAGCAGGCTTCATGCTCAGTGCAACACAGAGCCCAGCATTGGGTTTTATCCCACAACCCTGGGATCATGACCTGAGCAGATATCAAGAGTCAGATATTCAACCAACTGAGCCACCCAGGTGCCCCTCCACCACCTATTTTAATGCCACCTTATTAGATTATGTTTTTTCTTTTATCATTAGGTAGTGTCCTTCTTCACTCCCTTTAATACTTTTTATTATATATTTTATATTGTGTGACATTAGTATTATTTCACCCCATTTTAAAGTTATGTTTGTTATTGTTTCTGTTTCTCTACTGTCAATCTTAATCCATGATTTCCTTTTATGTGTATATCCTTTGAGGAATGCATATCTGATAATTATTTCTTTTATGTATGTAGTGTTAAAACCGTGCTTTTTCTTAAGGTTTATTTTATTTTTGAGAGAGAGAGAAAGAGGCAGAGAGCGAGAATCCCAAGCAGGCTCTGCACTGTCAGCGCAGAGTCCCACACAGGGCTTGAACTCATGAACTGTGAGATCATGCCCAAGCCACGAAGGCACCCCAAAACTGTATTTTTTAAGTACAAATTTTGTGGAGTTATTTTTGTTCTTGTGTATATTTTCGTGATTATATATTTTTTTAAATATTTGTTTTTATTTTGTTACCTGATTTTTGCCTTTTGAACTAAATATAAAACACACTGATTTGTCGTATCTACATACAGAAGGATGCCTATAGGATTATAATATGGTTTTCAATTAAAATATTTCTGAAAAGTTTTAGATTTACAGAAAAAAACAAGATAGTACAGAGTTCCTTATATGCCATATCCAGTTTCCCCCATTATTAACATCTTAATTTAATACGGCACACTTGTTATAATTAAAATGAACTAATATTGATAGATAATTATCAATAATTATAAAAATCAATGGTTTATTCAGATTTCCTTCGTTTTTACCTAATGTTCTGTTTCTGTTCCAAAATCCCACATAGGGATAAGCACACAGCATTTACTTGTCCTGTTTCCTCAGGCTTCTCAGGCTTTCCTTGTTTTGGATGACCTTGACAATTTTGAAGAGCACTAATCAGCAATTTTGCAGAATTCTCCTCCTTTGGAATTTATCTGGTTATCCCCCTGTGATTACATTGGGGTTATAGAATTTTGGGAGGAAGGTCACAGAGATAAAGTACCTTTTTGTTACATCATATCAAGGCCATATGCTATCAATATGATTAATGACTGTCGATCTTGACCATATTCTGACTGATAGGGCTTCACGTTTCTTCACTGTGAAGTCATCCTTTCTCCCCTTTTCCACATCTAGGCAAAACTATATTCTAATAGGTGTATGTATTTAATATACTTCTGTATTTGAATCTATTTCTGACACCTGTTTTTTTTCTGTTTATTCAATCTTGATTTTCTTCTTTTTATTCTATTCTTGCTTTCTATATATTGGCATCTTCTCTTTCCCTTAATTTCTTATGACAATTATTCTTAAATGTGTATAGCATTCTTACCCAAGGATGCATTTTTTAAGAAAATATTTATTCATCATATCTACCTTCTTGCCAAAAAAATAGGCTACCCAGAGATTACCATAATGAATGCCTTAAAGTGTCTTTTTTCCAGAACTTTCTATACATACACGTATGTCTATATAATTTAGCATAACAAATTATACATTTTTCAAATGAAATTTATGTATATATAACTTATATCCAATTCTCTATCTTACATATACAGTTCAATGAGTTTTGCAAAATGTAGAGTTAGTTGTATAACCGCAACTGCCAAGATACTGAATTGAATATTTTCGTCACCCAAAAGATTCCCTTTGGTCCCTTCACCCCACCCCTAGTCTCAGGCAACCACTGATGTTCTTTCTTTCACTGAAGTTTTGCCTTTTCATGAATTTATTTTAGATGGGGTCATCAAATATGTAGTATTTCGTATCTTCTGAATTCTTTCACTTAGCACAATCATTTTGATATTCATTTCTATTATGATTATCAGTAATTCATTCCTCTTCTTTTTTTTTTCCTTTTTCTGGGTAGTATTCCATTGTATGGATAGGTCACAGTTTATTTATCCATTCACCAGTCAATGGGCATTTACATTGTTCAAATTTGGGATTATTATGATGATACCTGCTGTGAACACCCAGTGAAGACTTTTTCTCTTTGATACCTACTTAGTGGTGGCTTTTTGTAACAAAACTGCTTTAAGTACTCAAACTATTTCCCAAAGTGGTTGTACCATTTTGCATTCTCATCTGTAATATATAACAGTCCTAACTGCAGTGCATACGTACCAGCACCTGCTATTGCCATTCTTCACAACTATATCCATTTTAGTAGGCATAAACTGCTATCTCAGTGTAGTTTTTATTTGCACTTTCCTATGTCTAACTAACTATTTTGGGCTTATTTTTTACTTGTATCTCTTGTATATATCACTTACATCTTCCTTTTGTGAAGATGTGTATCCAAACTTTTTTTTGCTACATTTTAATCTGGTTGTTTATCTTCTCAATATTGATATGTAAGAGTCTTTTATATATTATGAATAAAAGTTCCTTTTCAGATACATGTATTAAAATATTTCCCTAAATTATAATGGACTTATATTTTCTTTGCAGTGCTTTCAATGAGCAAATGGTTTTAAATTTTATATAGCCCTAGTAATAAATTTTGTTTTGTAATAGTTTTGCTTGTTATTGTTGTTTAAGAAAACCTTCATCGGGGCGCCTGGGTGGCTCAGTCGGTTAAGCATCTGACTTCGGCTCAGGTCATGATCTCACGGTTCGTGAGTTCAAGCCCCGCGTCAGTCTCTGTACTGACAGCTCAGAGCCTGGAGCCTGCTTTGGATTCTGTGTCTCCCTCTCTCTCTCTGACCCTCTCCCACTCATGCTCTGTCTCTCTCTCTCTAAAAAATAAACATAAAAAAAAGAAAGCCTTCATTTACCAAATATTAGAATGATTACCTCCCTATGTTTTCCTATAGGATTTGAACAGTCTTGGCCCTTATGTGTAGATCTAAGATCTATTTCCAGATAATTTTTTTTTAAATGGTGGGAGGCATAGCCAATATTTAATCAATTAATTAACTGATTTGTTTTTTAAAGTAGGTTCCATGCCCAAAGCAGAGACCAATGAGGAACCCAGCATGAGACTCAAACTCACAACCGTTGAGATCAAGACCTAAGCTGAGATCAAGTGTCAGATGCTTAACCAACTGAGCTACCCAGGCGATCCTCACGCATTTATTTTTATCTGAATGTGGATCTCTACTGCTCCAACACAGTCATTGAAAAGATATTTCTTTATTATTTTTATTACCCTGGTAACTTTGTTAAAAATTGGCTGATCAGGTATTGTAGACTTATTTCTGTACTTTATTCTTTTCCAAAGATATATATACTATTCTTACCTGAATACAGTACTATCTTGATATTGTATCTTTATGGTAGTTGTTCAGATTAGATCGTAGGTCAAATTTTGTATTATTTTCCAAAGTTATTTTGGTTTTTCTACGGTCTCTGCACTTCTATATAAATTTGATAGGTGGCTTCATGATTTCTACTGTGATGTTGATTGGAATTGTGTAGCCTCTGCAGATTATTTGAGGAAAAATTGACATCTTAACAAAATTAAATTTTGCAGTGCATTAACAGAATATCTTTTTCCATTTGTTTAGGTCTTCTTTACCTCCTCTCAGAAATGTTTTACAATATTTAGAATATAGATCTTGTGCATAGTTTGTTAAATTTATTCTTAAATACTTTACGTTTTTTATTTTCCTGTACATAGTATTAGTTATTGGCTATTTAACATCAATAGCTCAGTAATTAGCTAACAAGAAACATTCTTTAATTTTGTTTATTGACCTTGCATCTTTCTAAATTGTGTGTAATAGCTTTTAAATAGTTTATTTAAAAAATCTGTGGTATTTTCTACGTACGTAATGTTTTTGTCTCCAAATAAAGATAGGCTGATTTCATCCCTCCCTTTTTATTTCTTCTTTGACCCATGGATTGTTTAAGTATGACTTTCAATTGTTTAAAATTTAGAGGATTTTTAGTTTCATTCGTTGATTTTTAGTTTAATTTTTATGGGGCCAGATAACATATTTTTACAATTTCAATCCTTTCAAATTGGTTGAGATTGTATTATGTCTCAGTTTATTGTGTCTCAGTGCATAATTCATTTGTACTTGAAAAGAATGTGTCTTCTGCTGTTGTTGGCAGAAGGTTCTAAAATGTCAATAAATTCAGGTTTGTTGTTCACATCTTCTGCATGATTTCTGATTCTCTCTCTACTTATTCTACCAATTAATGAAAGAGAAGTGTTAACAATCTGAGTATACTTGTGGATTGCCTATGTTTCATTTTCATTTCCTTAGTTCTGCTGTATATATATTGAAATTCTGCTATTGTTTGCATACACATTTAGGAATGATATTTATTTTTGATGATTTGACTTCTCTATTACTAGAAAACATACAACTTTATCTCTGATCATATCTTTATTAAACATGCTTATTTTTTATTTCAATATAGACAGTCCAGCTTTCTTTGGATCAGTGTTTGATCTATTTGTGTCTTCCTATTCAAAGAAGGATTGGTACATTTAAAATCTTGTTCGATATCTTTCTCATTTAAGTAGAGCGTTTAGACTATTCCTAATTCACATGATTATTGATATAGCGGAATTAAAATCTACCATCTTACTCTTTGTCTTATATATTCTTTTTTGTTTCTGTTTTTTAGGTTTTCCTCCTTTTAAAAATTATTTTAGTACTTTTTAAGATTCTATTATATCCCCTGTATTAGCTTCTTAGCCTTCTCTTTGTGGCATACATATATTTGCATACATATTTGTATACGTGTATATATATGTGTGTGCATATATTTGTGATATAGATTTTTAATAGCAATATTGTTAAATACATTATAATAATAATTCCATGTAATGATTTGACGTTATATCCGTTATGAAATGCTTACCATGATAAGTTAGTTACTATGTGTCCCCATGCAAAGCTACTACAATATTGTTAACTGTATCCCTATGCTATACTTTACATACATGCGACTTATTTACTTTATACCTAGAGGTTTGTACCTCTTGATTTCCGTCACCTATTTTGCTCATCCCCCCACCTCTCTCCCCTATGGCAGCCACCAGTTTTTTTTTCTGTGTATTTATAAGTTTGTTTCTGTTTTGTTTTTCTTTGTTTTTTTAGTTTCCACATATAAGTGAAATCATATGTTATTTTTCTCGGTCTTTTTATTTCGCTTACCATAATACCTTCTAGGTCTATCCATGTTCTCACAAGTGACAAGATTTCATTTTTATGGCCAAATAATATTCCATTGTATATCTTGTTGGTGGGAATGTAGATTGATACAACCATTATGGAAAACGTATGGAAGTTCCTCAAAAAAATTTAAAATAGAAATAGCATATGACCCGGGGGCGCCTGGCTGGCTCAGTCGGTTGAGTGGCTGACTTCAGCTCAGGTCATGATCTCACGGTCTGTGAGTTCGGGCCCCGCGTCGGGCTCTGTGCTGACGGCTTGGAGCCTGGAGCCTGCTTCGGATTCTGTGTCTCCCTCTCTCTCTGCTCTTCCCCTGCTCACGCTCTGTCTCTGTGTCTCTCGAAAATAAATAAAAACATTAAAAAAATTAAAAAAAAAAGAAATAGCATATGACCCAGTAATTCTACTTCTGGATATTTGTCTAAATGAAACAAAAATAGTAACTCAAAAAGGTACTGGCATCCCTATATTTTGCAGCATTATTTACAATAGCCAAAATATAGAAGCAACCTACGTGTTCATTGATAGATGTTTTATTTATTTAATGGTTATTCTACAATTTAGAATGTACTTCTTTAACTTATCACAGTCTAACTTCAAATAATATTACACCATTTCATGTACACTGCACAGAACTTTATTTCAATATACTACCATTTCCTCAATCTTTTCCTTTGCGTTATGTTTTTAGGAATTTTTCTTAAATATATACATATATATATATAGTAAACACATTATAGACAATATACATTGTTATTATCTTTGTCTTAAGCAGTCAGTTTTTAAAAATATATTAAAATGAGAAAATATGTATATTTATCCACATGTTTACAACTTCTAGTGTTCTTTATTCTATGGTTTAAATCCACGTTTCAATTCGATATCATTTACTTTCTACCCGAGAACCTCATTTGACCTTCCTTATAGTACAGTAGTACTGTTGATAAGTTTTCTTAACTTCAGTTTGTCCTGAAAATTAGTATGTATCTTAATTTTTGAAAGATTACACATATGTAAAATTGGTAGACATTGGCTCACAGGTCACCAAGGTTCTGGTTTTTGCTTCCTGTGCGTTTTTCCTCAGTTTTTTTTTCTCTCTCTCTCTGTTAAATTTGGATAGTTTTTATTCCTACACGTTCCAGTTCACAAATATCTTCTGCAGTTTCCAATCTGCAGTTAAACCCATCCAGTTTTTTCTTCCTTTCAGATGTTTTTATTTTAATTTCTAGAATTCTACTTCAATTAGAATATTGTTTTTATATTTTCAAATTTTCTCCTTGTTAACTCATTTGTTCCTTTACATTCTTATTTTATAGTTACAGTATTTAAAATGGCTATTTTATGGGGCGCCTGGGTGGCTCAGTTGGTTAAGTGGCCGACTTAGGCTCAGGTCATGATCTCGCGGTCTGTGAGTTCGAGCCCGCGTCGCGCTCTGTGCTGAAAGCTCAGAACCTGGAGCCTATGTTCTGATTCTGTGTCTCCCTCTCTCTCTGCCCTTCGCCTGCTCACGCTCGGTCTCTATGTCTCAAAAATAAATAAACGTTAAAAAAATTTAAAAAAATAGAATGGCTATTTTAAGGGTGCCTGGGTGGCTAAATGGATTAAGCTTCAGACTCTTGATTTCTGCTCAGGTCATGATCTCACGGTTAGTAAAATCAAGCCCCACATCAGGCTCTGCACTGTCAGATTCTTGGGATTCTCTTGGGAGTCTCTCTCTCCCCCTCTCTCCCTGCCCCTCCCCTGCTCTTGCTCTCTCTGTCTCAAAATAAACTTTAAGAAAAAATAAAATAGCTATTTTAATATTATAGTCTGCTACTTTCATAATTTTTATGATAACTGAACCTGTTTTTTTAAAATTTCTTAAGAGCTGCATTTTCCCACTTCTTTCCTTATCTACTGTTTTGATTGGATACAGAAAATTGTGAATTTTACATTATTGACTGTTGCATTTTATTATGTTTCTTAAATATGGCACATACTTAAATTACTCTCAATTTAGTTTAGAAATTTGAGGCTTGTACTGAAGTGTATTTGAATCAGGTCTGAAGCAGCCTTTAATACAGGGCAGGGGTCCAGAAACTTCGTTGTCTTAAGACCCCTTCTGTCAGATTTCACAGTCCTGTGCTGACTATTGCCCAAGGTCCAAAAATAGTTCCTCATATATTTGGCAAGTTTTCCTGTTGTTTACAGTAAGGTGACAATTCCCACAGCAGTTAATCTTCATAAATGGAAGCAGAAGATCCTGACATTTTTTTTTTAATTTCTTTTAACATTTATTTGTTTTTGAGAGACAGAGAGCGACAGAGAATGAGTAGGGGAGGGGCAGAGAGCGAGAGAGACACAGAATCCAAAGCAGGCTTCAGGCACCGAGCTGTCAGCACAGCGCCCAACATGGAGCTCAAACCCATGAACCTTGAGATCATGACCTGAGCCGAAGTCGGATGTTTAACCGACTGAGCCACCCAGGCACCCCAGAAGATCCTGACTTTAAATAGCCCTAAGTAAATCCCTCTCCCCAATGTTTGCACCTCACACTAATGACGGCTTGAAATTTTATTTTTTCTCTTCCACATTTACATATTTAATTTTCATGCATTAAACTAATGAAGACAAGTGGATAACTAAGATATAGAGAACATAGTCATAACAGAGTAATGATATAAATAAAGCTTTCTACAGACAATCAGCAACATGGGATCTCCAGAGGACCTAGATAAATAACTCTACTTTATAATCTCAGAAAGAACAAGTTACTCGGATACAGTTAATTTTTATAGGACTTACTGATAACATAATAGCCACTGAGGTAAAACCATATGAAATGAAACAAAAATCAGAAATCATTATAACGCTGTCTTACAAATGCCTGTAAATGCTCACTATCATAATAATTCATCCTACAGACAGGATAGTGTAGCCCATTTCAATCTTCTTGTTAAAGAAGATCTGTGTAAGTCAAGAGGCTTCTATCTGTCGTATAGAACTTGGCCATGGGGTCCATCCACCCGCCCCTCCCCGCAATAGCAGCCATTAACTTTAGCCGATCGTGTTGATAATTCTGGCTAACTAAGGTGGAATGCCCCAAAACTGCTATATTGTAGGTTTAACACATAATCTGTGATTGGGGGGAAAAAGTGCCACTATTTTTTTTCCATGTAAAAGACTAAAAAGGTGATGCGACCATTCTGGAGATTGATGATGGCTGTTCCAGGAAGGTGCTTGGAGCCTCCTGACATTTCTTGTCACTGGTGTTAAGAAAATGGACTAGAGTGGATTCATACTTTATAATCTGTTCCTTCGGTAGCACATTGGCACTTGACACTGCCTCACAGCACTTAACCTAATCGTAAGGTGGCCCCGTGATGAGCTGCTTCTGCTTCTTACCTTCCCTGCAGTAGAAGAATGGCTCTGGCGTTTCGTACTTGTGGCTTTAAAATATTTTATATTTCTGTGGAGCGTTACAGTTCTGGTCATTGCTACGATGTACGTGGGTTTTCGGGAGAAAATTAATGCAAGTCAGTGCAAGCTAATGCGCATGCAATCGATGCCTTGCAAGCTTTTAATCACGCTTTCTTCCTGTACAGATCAATTGCTAATGAAGGTGTCCAATTACTTTCCTCAGAGTGTGTTTGGGAATAGCATTAAGTGAGGAGATCTTGATACAGCCACCTGTTTATAACTGTGCATTATTCATGAGACCTTTCCTGTGTGCCTCACACGCTGCGGCAGCAGAGATCTCCCGCGAAGTGCGGCTGGTTTGGCGTAGGTTACACTGCAGTAGAGAGCCTGCATGTGCCATAGAAAAACGCGGTGTCTTCTGCAGAGGCAATGTGAGGACGTGGAAAGATATTTAATGATTTAAGGTCCAGAAGAAAAGCAGACACTTAGAGATAATTCTTAAGAACTTTTGGTGTATATGAAAGAAAAGAAATCAACACATCTCCTTTCATCAAGCGGATTCTACTCTTGCAAGAGTCTTGCTTGACCCAAATGCGTCAGTGCTTCACCTTGATCTAACGAAGTTTCCCTCAGTTGAGAAAACAAATAACTCTTGTTCACCAGAACTGTTTAGCATGGTTGATGGAGCTATTAAAAAGAAATATGTATTTGGCAAACAAAGATAGCTTTTTCGCATACTGAAAGATTATGATGCAGCCAACGATCAAAACGCACTCTTACTTCACAGTGCACTATTTTATGAGTTTATATTAGTCTCCTTCCAATTCAGTTGTTGTTTAGGATCCTGGAGAGATTCGTAGTGACCAAAAGTGCAAGTCAATGCAGAGTTGGGAACTACAGCCCATAATACCCATGTGGCTAAAAGAGAGTCAATGATCCCATTATCATGGGATATTTTATTAGGCGGCTCTTCCCTTGACTGCACTGCTACATAGCAAGTCTTCTAGGTGTAAAGACTAGAGAATGTAATCTTGCTATAAAGACATGGATATTTGATTTTTTATTTTTTTAAGATATGGACCACTGCACAGAAATGTAGGGAAGAAGTTTGGGATGTCGCTTCAGTGTGACACAAAGGTTCTTATTTTTCTTAGTTAAAGGAGACAAAATACGATCTGACTAATCCCTACTACTTTGCGACTATCCGAACCAGACTCTTCTATCTTGTTGCTCCTCGTTCACTAATTATTGGCCTCGCTTTGTTTCTTTACAGATAGCCCATCTCTGCACCTATGTTCCAATTGGTGGAAAGAAATTAAAAAGTATAGAATTTAGATAAATGACCAGCCTTCACTGGAAAAAGAGGTTGTAAAATGTAGTATTTATTTGAGAAGTCCATGTGTTTAGCTAAGAAAGGAATGCTATTACCATAGAAGAAGGGAGATACATGTTGGGGAACTAACAGTCACTTTTTACATACTTAGAGTGCTCTTAACAACTGAGACAAGAAACCTTCATCTCATCTAACACTCACATTTAGAAGTAATTTTATGCACAGTCATCGTCGCTATGCCTTGAGCTGTCTCCAGTTTTGGTCCGCAGAATGACAGCGCAGGGCCGGTTCGGAAAGGAGGCTCTTTCTCAGGCTGGGCTGTGCCAGCAAAAAGTTAATTTTCTGAACCGAGGATTCAAACGATGAGGAGTTAAAGCAAGAGAGAACTGGCTGAAACTAGTGAAAACGTTGTTTATCTCATCACGTGCATACCGTTAGTGTGAAGAGGCCAAAGGCTATGTCCTATGATTGTATCGTGTTATCTCCTGTAGTAACTTTACTTCTAATAATCTGAGCTGTGGCATACACCAACTTTTATTATTTTATGTCTTTTTTCATGATCTGTTGGGCTAGATGATAACTTTTAGAGGTCAGACTGTCTGTATTTTACTTCGTATCTAAGTATGTTTTGTACCGAAGTATACAGCCTGGTATAACCTGGCTTTTGGCATGTATAAGACAAGCTATGCTGTAAGAATTTTAATACTAAGAGAAGATGAGACTGTATTTTGCATATTTCAAGATATTATTTGATATTAAATCAGATATTCTTTGCCCTGTATTTTACCCTTTTCCTCATCTACCTCTGAGGTAGGTTTCCAAACATTCAGGTAGAAAACTGATTTCTTCTTTCAATTTGTGAAAAAGTATGATTATCAGTTAAGTGTATTCTCTTCTTATTTATTGGTTTGTTTATTTTTATTTAGGTATAATAAACATGCAGTGTTATATTAGTTTCAAGTATACAGTGTAATGATTCAACAAATCTATACATCTCTCTGATTTCTTTCTAAATTCAAGCAAATAATGTGTCAACACAGAAATGACAAAAGGTTTCTAAAACAATCTGGCTTTTGTTTTCAAAATCCTAGATACTTTAGAGAACTTACGGATTCTAGGTAAGTTTCAAGATATAAACACAGAATCTTGAAAAAGCAGCAGGGCGGGGAGTTGGTGACTTTCCTTCCTTCAGACTAAAAAAAAATAGTCTTTGTGTGTAAAAGGGGAAGTTTGTTTCATGGCAGAGCTGAGAGAGATGGAAAGCTTGAAAAATTCATTTCAAACTTTCCACCATATATGCCACTTCTCCCTAAACTTTTCTTAACTGACCTTCTTATATCTAAGCTTTCCCCCTATTTCCTGTGTCCTCAGACTCATATGTTCTCTGTCATTCTAACCCATCAGTTCACCTGTGCTTCCAAACTTGGTAACACACTCAGCAAAACCAAGTATTAGAGCATGTATTCTATAGTAAGCAACTTATTTCTTCTTTCTTTCTTTCCTTCTTCCTTTTCTTCTTTCTTTCTTCTCTCTCTCTCTCTTTCTTTCTCTTGGTTTGATGAAGAGAAATGAGATGTAAGCTTTCTCTGGAGGCAAATATTATTATAGGAGATAGGATTTGAATTCTTTCAGTTTCAAAAACTATACCAGGCCAAAAGCTTAGTTGGTATGTGCATCAGGGTTAAGCTCTTATTATGGAAAAAGTAGTAGAACAAGGGGATCATTTGTGGAGAGTTTAGCAAATAGGCTTATAAAAGCAATGTTTAAGGAGGGCAAGGTTTTAAGGAGAAATCAAGGAATTCTGCTTCTAGGGCTGAAGAGGGTGGTGGAGGCAGCATACTTACTGGAAATCTCTAGAAATCTTCTATAAGGGAGGGTCCTTTATAGAAGCTGTGGTCATAGGTAAAGAATGGAAACTAAATCCAGTAATCTGGGAGGGAGAAAGCACTTATTCCGGTGCTTCTTATTGGCCAAGCCTGACCGGAAGCCAGAGGACAAGAGCACGCACTGAAGCAGGTGTTGCAAGTGAGCCTCCAGAAACAAGGATGGAGAGTGGTTTGGGCAGGGCACAGGGAAGATACGCAGGACAGCTGACAAATGATGGTTATAAATACATTAATTTCTGATAAATTTCATGTAGAGTCACCTGGGGGCTTATTAGGACACAAATGTCTGAGCTCCACCCCAAACTTCTGATTCTGTGGTTAAGTCATTGAATTTGCGTTTCTGAGAAGTTCCCATGTGATCCTGATATTGCTATTCTTTTTTTTTTTAATGTTTATTTATTTTTGAGACAGAGAGAGACAGAGCATGAGTGGGGGAGGGGCAGAGAGAGAGGGAGACACAGAGGGAGACACAGAATCCGAAGCAGGCTCCAGGCTCTGAGTTGTCAGCAGAGAGCCTGACGCGGGGCTCGAACTCACAGACTGCAAGATCATGACCTGAGCCGAAGTCGGACACTCAACCGACTGAGCCACCCAGGTGCCCCTGATACTGCAATTCTAAGGAACACATCTTAAGAAGTGCTGTTCTAGATCAGGATTTATCTACATAAAAAAATGATTATAATTTTTGATGGCCTAGTTAAATTTTTATTACTATTTCTTATTCTTTGTGTTAAATAGTGATGCTTTACTAATAATGATAATTCTAAGAAGCCTGATTAGTTGCAATTATAATTTTATGCTACTTCTAATATTTAGTATTTAGTAGTGATTTCATGGCATTTTAGTAATTCTCAGTATTTATATGAATACTATATTTATGTAATTGTACAATTAAAGTGATGCCTCATTTATGTGATACTGGAAAATTAGATTTTCTATGTTAACTAAAGTTTCTTTACCAATTCTAATAGACTTTTAAAAAATATTTTATGAGACTTTTGCTTGAGACATGTCATAGATGGTATTTTCCCTCTTCTTTTCTGCTAAATAAAACTGGAAATGACACAAAACACAACCAAGCAAGGATCCTGAGGATGGTAAGAAGAAGTTAAGCTGGTCTAAGAGCTCAGGACTGGAGACACAGCACAATGAAAGACATCTTGCATCCCAACACTCCAACAGCAGAAAGCCACACACTATTTTTTTTAAGTTTTTTTTTTTTAAGTTTATTTATTTATTTTGAGACTGAGAGAGAGCAAACAGGGTAGGGGAAGAGAGAGAGGGAGAGAGACTTCCAAGTAGGCTCCACGCTGACACAGCACAGAGCCAAAAGCAGCGCTCGAACTCACAAACCATAAAGTCATGACCTGAGCCAAAATCAAGAGACAGACTCTTAATCCACTGACCCACCCAGGTGCCCCAAACTCATTCTTGATCTAAAAACAGAAGATAGTCAGGGCACCTGGGTGACTCAGTCGGTTAAGGATCTGAATTCAGCTCTGGTCATGATCTTGTGGTTCATGAGTTTAAGCCCTGCGTTGGGCTCTGTGCTGACAGCTCAGAGCCTGGACACTGCTTTGGATTCTGTGTCTCTCTCTCTCTCTGCCCCTCCCCAGCTCATCCTCTCTCTCTCTCTCTTTCAAAAACAAATAAGCATTAAAAATAGAAGATAATCCAGGTTGGCTTATTCTTTCCCTGAATCTAAAGGGAGTCCCTCTGGCAACATTAGAGAAGCCTGATTTATTGACAAGAGTTTATTGAGGGCCCTACCAAAAATAAGGTGACTGGGGAAAAACCTTCCTTTTCTGCTGGAGACCTGAAATGCCCCTTTTCTGGTGAAAAGGAGCTGGGTGAGAGAGACCAAGCTGCAGGAGGTGGCCTGATCCAGAAAAGAATTTTTGATTCAGAAAGTCCCTCTTTGATCCAGAGGCCTGCCTGAGACTTTCCTTCCTCTTTCAGAGGCACCAGGATGGGTGGGTGGAGTCAGCAAGGAAGATGTAGTCATAGGTAGCCAAGTTCAGAAAGCCTCTTTGTTCTCATGAGCTATAAGTAAGGGTATTCATCCCTCCTTCCCCCCCGCCTCCTCATCACCAAGAAAAAAACAGATTGCCTGATCTGTGGACGCCTCTTCCAGTCCCTCAGGCAACACCAACAGTAGGAGTCCAAGCTACACCAGATAAACCAAGAAGACCAAAATAACACTACAAAGGCTGTGAACAATTAAGCCACCAGGGAACCACAGCTCACAAAAATAGATCAAGACCTATTTGCTAAACCTAAACAGTGTGACTACCTGCCAAAATGATAGACTTAAATGGGATCCAGTATTTTCCTACTGTAGTAGACAAAATTCTCTAAGTCTAATGAAAAATAATCACCAAGAACTAAGAAAACCACACCTGGAAAGAGAAAAGACAATTAGTTGATACAACACTGAGATGAACGGTGGAATTATCAGAGAAATATTTTAAAGCATCCACTATAATAATGCTTCAACAATCAATTACAAATTCTCCTGAAACAAATTTAAAAAAAATAGAAAATCTCTGAAGAAATTGACTTAGAAGAAAAAACTAAATGGATTACAAAACTGGAAAATACAATAACAGAAATAAAAAAAAAACTCAGTAGATGGGCTCAAGAGAGTAGAGTGAAGATAACAGAAGAAAATCAGTGAACTTGAGAGTAAAGAAAAATCGAATTCACCCAATCTGAACAGAGAGGGGGGAAAAACTGATGGGAAAAAAGATGAACAGACCTTAGAGACCTATGAGACAATAAGAAAAGAACGACCATTCACATCAGCACAGTCCCAGAAAGAAAGTAGAAAAGAGAGGGGCTGAAAAGTTGTTGGAAGAAGTATGGGCTGAAAATTTCCTAAATTTGATAAAACACACAAGGCTATAATTTCAAGTCGCTGAGTAAATGCTAAACAGGATAAACACAAAGAAATCCATGTCAAAGATACACCAGAGTTAAAATTTTGAAAGATAAACACAAAGAAAAAATCTTGAAAGCAACTAGAGGGAAATGAGTATTACCTGCAGGGGAAGACCAATTTAACCCATCATGGATCTCTAATCTGAAGTCATAGAAAACAGAAGAGAGTGGTACCATATTTCTCAAGTGCTGAAAGAAAAGAACTGTCAGCCACAAATTCTGTGTTCTGTTACTCAAAATTTGAGGAATGAAAAATAAAAAGATGTTCAGAAAAAGAAAAGCTAAAAGAATTTACTACTAGCAGACATATTCTTTTTTTTAAGATTTAGTTAAAGGGGTGCCTGGGTGTCTCAGTCGGTTAAGTGTCCGACTCTTGGTTTAGGCTCATGATCTCACAGTTCATGAGTTCAAGCCCCATGTTGGGCTCTGTGCTGATGGAGCAGAGTCTGCTTGGGATTATATCATCCCCTCCCTCCCTATCTATCTGCCCCTCCCACACTCAATCTCTCTCTCTCAAAATAAATAAACATTTTAAATGAAATAAGATGTTATTTCAATATATAATAACTATAGAAATATTAAAGAGAAATAAAATATCTTACTCTTAAAGATTGGGTAAACAAAATTCTTCAAACAGGGAGGAATGGATAAAGAATGCTAGAGCATCTAGGGGTGTCTGGGTGGCCCAGTTGGTTAAGTGTCAGACTTCAGCTCAGGTCATAATCTCGTGGTCAGTGAGTTTGAGCCCCGCATCAGGCTCTATGCTGACAGCTCAAAGCCTGGAGCCTGCTTTGGATTCTGTGTCTCCCCCTCTCTCTCTGCTCCTCCCCTGCTTGCACTCTGTCTCTCAAAAATGAATAAATATTACAAAAAAATTTTTAAGAATGCTGGAGCATCAGGAAGAACGAAGGAATAATGCAAAGAGCAGAAATATGGGTACATTCAAAGAACCATTCATTTGCTCATGAGTTTTAAAACCATATTTGATGGGACATCAATCCAATTTTTGATTGGAACGATAATTATAAAATCAACTAATTCCCGTGACAATGATACTTAAAAATGAGGAGACAAAGGGATATAAATGAGAGTGAGTTTTCTACACTTCACTCAAAGTGGTAAAATGCTGACACTAGTGAATATAATTCATATATAGATAGATGTAGTAATATTCAGAACGATTACTACCAAACCTACAAGAGATACACTCAAAAACACTTAACATGAATGAAGATGGAATCCTCAAACATGTTCAAGTTTTATACAGGAAGGCCAGAGAAGAGAAACAGAGAATGGAGACCAGAAGAAACAAATGGAAAACAAATAATAAATGGAAAACTAAAGTGCTACCATATCAATAATTACTTTGAATGTAAAATGGTCTGAATACATCAATAAAAAGTAGATTTAAAAATGTGACCCAGCTATATACTGCTAGCAAGAAACTTGCTTCAAATCCAATGACATCTGTCTGTTAAAAGTAAAAGGATGAAAAGAAGACTGCCCTCACCAAAGTGGTTAAGCATCATCCAATTCATTAAGGGCCTGATTGGAACAAAAAGATGGAATAAGGGTGAATTCTCTCTGTCCTTGAGCTAGGATATTTATCTTCTCCTGACCTTGGCATTGGAGTTTCTGGTTTTTGAGTCTTAAGATTAATTCCAGGTCCTACACCAGTGCCCCTTTCCACATTCTTTGGCCTTGGCCTTGGCCTAAGAGCTACACCATGGTCCCTTGGTCTCAAGCCTTAGGATTGGGACTGAATTATACCACTGACCCTCCTGATTCTCCCGCTTACACATGGTATGATGCCACATTCTCTTGTAATTGTGTGAACAATTTCCCATAATAATAAATCTCCTCCTATAAATCTATATACAGGTATCCCTCGCTTTTCAAAAGTTTGATTTGTGCCACTTTGCTTTTACAAAAGACTTATGTTAGTACCTGTTTTTGCCAACCAAATGTAATCCAAATGGGATTTTCGCTTTTATTTAAAAAAAGAAGAGAGAAAAATTAACGGAAAAGTGAAAATACCACTTGTCATCCAGGCAGTCAGAGTGGCCTGCCGAGCTCCGTCCCTAGAACTACACTCAGCCCTGCAGCATAAAACCACCATACTTCTGAACTATTTGTGAGCATCCGTACTTTCTTTGCCTTAATATAATCTATCCATTAGTCAGTTGTCTCCTGAGGTATCAGAAAAGCCTAAGAGGTTATTTTTTGGTTTTGGGAAACATAAAATATTTTTCACATAAGTTAATGGTAATTGTTTCTTTAGTTCATTTCAGCTTACAAAAGGTTCTATAGGAACACTCTGCTTTGGGATAGTGAGGAATACCTGTGTAATCTGTGAGTTTTGTTTCTCTGGGAAATCCTGACTACTCTCTTTTAAGGATAAAGGCAATCTTATCTCTAAATTGTTGTGTCCAATACCTAGGGGGTGCTCAGCATAATCTTATCAAAGGAAAGTGGAGAGAGAAAAAATACAGTGGGAATGGTGATGAAATTTTGCCTGATTGGGGACTCTGAACTCCTGGATCACTTGAAGAAGTTACTGTCATGTGTTCTAGACCAGAATCCAGAACTAGGGGTGTTGTGTCACCTGAGTGGTTAATAAATTAGCTGGAATTGAGAGGATGTCCTTTGAGCTTATATGTGATTTTGGAATCAATGAAGGTAAGAGGTTCACTTACAGACAAGGAGATGAGTAAGTGTCTGACCCTGATGGTGTTATATTCTCTAACGTAAATGATGAAAATCCCCACCTTGAGTAAAGACTGAATCATTCACTGGAACTCTTCACTGAATGTTAGAATTGAGAATGCGGACCTGGAGTCTGTGGAAAGAACAGTTGAGGAAAGAGTCCAAGAACCAAAGGACAAGCGGCACCTGGGTGGCTCATTCGGTTATGCGTCTGACTTCAGCTCAGGTCATGATATCATGGTTAGTGGATTTGAGCCCAGCGTCAGGCTGAGTCAGCCCAGAGCCTGGAGTCTGCTTTGGATTCTGTGTCTCCCTCTCTCTTCACTCCTCTCCTGTCTCCCCCCCCACACTCAAAAATAAACATTAAAACAAAAAGTAAAAAAAAAAAAAAAAGAACCAAAGGACAAACTAAAGCCTGTCTGGCAAGGGATCAGGGTGTCCAGAGTAATTCTGCTCCAATTTTCTATCCAGTCTCTGCAGTGGGTGTTTTATCTCATCTTTGATTTGTCTTTCTCTTTATTGTCTGGCCTGAAGATCTGAAAGCTTAGAACCTTAGGTATCATCTCTGTAATGAGATGTCATGGACTCCTTCTCTTAAAGATGTCTGTGTTGATTACAGTTACCATCTTCTCTAATTGATAAAATCTTTTTTTCATTAGGGGCCCACTTTACCAACTCATCTTTACTAAGAAAGAACACATCATTCTTTGTTAAATATATATTGTAACTTATAATAGTATAAAATTACCATATATTATAATTAGCTGTGTCATTATGTTTCCCCCTAGTAGTAAGTAAATCTCTAGTCTCAGATTTGTCTTTGTATGGATGTATGTATGTATGGATATCTATCCAGACTCTGGGTTTACCTCTAATATCTAGCATGTAATAAATGTTGAATGAAAAACTTCTTTAGTAGTTTTATCTCTTGTGTCTTTCATTTTTCCAGGGGCTGTCTCTACTTTTAAAATTCCCTCCACCACAGGAGAGGTTGGGGGTGAGAGAGAGAGATGGAGATGGAAAGGGAGAGGGAGAGAGAAAGACCTTATCTCTCTACAACAACTTAATTCATCTTAAACTTCTGTTTATAGCTAGGCCATTTATTATAAGACAGTTATTGTACATAGCTAGGCCATTTATTATAAGACAGTTATTGTACATAGCCATTAAATATTAACGCTCTGAAATTAGACTTGGTTTGGGGTTCTGGCCTTGTCACTTACAAGTTCTGTGCCATACAGAAGCTCTTATAACCCTTCTAAGTCTATTTTGTTCATCTATAATATAAAAATTATCATTATTTCCTGAGTTGTTGTGAATGCTGAGTTCGTGCATGAGAAATACTTAGCACAAGCTGGGCATAAAAAAGTCTGCTCAATAAATGGTAGCTATTTCCAGTATCTTTAAAATGATGTTAAATTGCATTACATTTATTAAGGAAACAGAAAGGAATGTTTTAAAGAAGGACACACTGATAAATCATAACACACTAGTCAATTTATTTCATCATTATCTTCCATAAAGCAAATTCTATTTAATACTGAGATATATCTGACTTATTTTATGACTTTGATAGGAGGAGTGTCAATGTGTAAGGGTCTCTGGTAAGCTTATTAACATTTATTTTCCAAAATTTTTGTTAATCCAAAGGAAGCACAAGTTCTGCGCATTTTGAATTTTGAGCCTAAATGAATGAGCTTTTATGTCACGCTTATTTTAAAAAGTTGGTATCAACCGACTTATCAGAGAAAAAAACAAAGTTTAGTGTGGTTAACATGTTGTATTTATTATTTTGTATATTATCTAAAAAGTAGAATATATTGTAAGACTTTTTTAAAAAATAATTCTTTACACAGTTTTTGGGAAGGTTAATAGCAAACATGGTTTACAAGTAAAGGATATAATTTTCAAGCCAAAATCAGTTAATGGTCTTGGACTTACAGAAGCAAGTTAAGATTCAGCTTAAACATCTGAAGCAGTTTCCACATTAAAGCATTTCCAAGAAATAGAAAACTAAGAAATTTATATAAAGCACCAGCTGTCACCATGTCACCAAGTTAACACTAATTCCTCACTGGTCGCCATCCGACGATGAAGAGCAGAGAAAAAGGGAAGGAACACTTCTAGAAAGAAAGAGAACCCTGAAATTACATTTACTTAGGGGTTCCTCCAAAGGCATCTTGGTCAAGTTAATACATTTCTGAGGAGCAGAAAAAGATTATAAAGTTAAGGCTCAAGATCATGCATGTTCATAATAAAATACAATTACTGATATTTAAGTCATATTGAATGTCATACAACATATTTAAAGTTTGTCACTTAAGCCAACAGCAAGCATATTTTCTTTCTGGATCCTTTGGGATTTTGTGGGCACACTGAAATCAATCTTCATACAATGGAATATCAGAATCTATATGGATATGAGTAGCTGCGTTTTTATTATTATGTCGAAGACCAACTATGTGTCCATCCTTTAAAGATAATTTCAATTGTGAAAATTAATACTTAAGATTTTCAAGTTTTTCAAACATAAAAACATTTTACAGAATGTTTGTGAAGAGATTAAAAATAGCAACAACAACAACAAAAAAAAAAACCCCAAAACTTGGAAAGATAAATGACAAAGTAAAGACTAATCTGTATACACTAATGTTATACAACACCACCACCAACAAACTTACAGTTTAATCTATTCAGAGTCCTCACAGTTTCAGTGATCATTGTCTTTTTCTAAGTTATAGAGAACTATAGGGTCAGTGAAAAGTATTTCAAAGTGGCCACAGTTTCCCAATTAAGGATCAAGTCATGGCAAAAATCCTTAGACATAATGGTAACTCTTGACTCTTCGAATTCATATTATGACTTTCATTTGCTAGCTTTTACTACTCAAGGTTGAATCATGGCTAAATGGTAAAAATACATCAGTGTTATGATAAGATATGAGTCTACTAACAGTTTCTATATATATCATTTTAATGTACACGTTTTTTATAAAAGCAGAAATGAGAAAAAAATGAGAAAAATTTAGGCCATAAGTATAGTTCTCTTTGCACTTCTTGTTATATGAATCCATTCTGTTGAAGAACTAGAGCTTAGGCAGAACAAGCCGAAAAGATGAAAACCCAGGAATTCAAAAACAATTAAACAATATTAATTCCCAGCATAAAAGAAAGGAAGGAAGGAAGGAAGGAAGGAAGGAAGGAAGGAAGGAAGGAAGGAAGGAAGGAAGGAAGGAAGAAAGGAAGGAAGAAAGAAAGAAAAAACAAAAACCAAGGCTCCAGTCAAGCAAAGTGGCTTGAATCAGCCCAAGAGTATCTGTGGTTGATCCCAAAGGCACTTTCTAAGAACTGTCCTTTCTCTCCCGCAGTTGGCATCTGTCTAGGGGAGTTTATAATTTAATGGCTGGTAGCACTGTATTTTTATTAACACTATCACACATTAAGAAAGTACTTGTTTATTTGTAACTAAGTTCTCTTAATGATGACTTGAATCCCATCAAGTTAAAGTAGACATAAATATATAAGAAAGCCCCTTGCTACTCAGCTCTACCATCACCTCCCCAATCCTCTAGATGAAACACAAACACATACCATATAACCCAAATAGAGAAAAAAACATTGGATTATCAAATAGCAAATTTAACCCACTTAACTCACTGAAGTGATTTTAAGGGCTTATCTTGGTTACACTGAATATACAAAGGTGAAAGTCAACTTGACGTGGAGTCATGTGAGCTTAACTTCCATGGGTTGTAAACAATTGATTACTATGTAAAATCTTTACTTCTCTGATCTTCATTTTTATTTCTGATTCAAACTTCTAACATTTTTGGAATATGTAAAAAAGGTGAAGAAGTGGCAAGTGGGATTAGATTTGGCTTTGAATAGTTGATTTTTCTTCAGCTTTGTCAAAACAGGCATTTTCTGTGGTAGCTTGAACTTCCTTGTCATCATCTATCATATGGATATCTGATGTATTTTTGTCATTTTGCCTCAAGCGGTAATTTTTATAAGCACGCTGAATTATGGTTGCTGAGACTGCCTCTTGTTTTCTTTTCAGAGTAGTTGTGATTGGCTCATATATGATCTTAAAAGGGTTGGCTAACACAAACCCTGATTCCATCTCTGAAATAATTTTCTCCATCCTTACATCTGTACCCATAACTCGCTTAGTTAAGGCAAGTAAGATGTCAAGGCAATGAATTCTGTCCCCAGCAGCCATGGGAAGATCCATGGCAACGAGCTGGCCCTTGTTTGGTTTTGCCATAAAAAGAGGAGGGTCAAGAGCAGCTGCAAAATCTGAAAGCTTGCCGGAATCTATGTACTGGGTCCTATCAGGGTCAAACCTCTTCCATACCTGAAAGAATTTCTTAAAATCATCTTCACTTAATGTCTTGGCTTTTTTCTTAAAAGCAATATTTAAAAATTCCATGACCACAACAATGTACATGTTTACAATGATCAGCCATGATATGAGGATGTAACTGACAAAATAAATAATCCCGACAGAGGGATTACCGCAATCTCCTCTAACCTGAGTGCCAGGGTTAATTTTATCAGGATCACAGTCTGACCATTTACTGTTGAAAATTGCGTTAAGCATCCCATCCCAGCCAGCAAATATCGTAACTTGGAAAAGACAGAGCATACTGCTGCCAAAGGTTTCGAAGTTGGCCACATCATTAATTCCAAATTCCTTTTTAACATAGGCAAAATTGTACATTCCAAAGATGGCATAGATGAACATGACCAGAAAGAGGAGAAGACTGATATTCAACAATGCTGGGAAAGACAGCATCAAAGGGAGCAGCAGGTCACGGAACACCTTTGGTCCTTTCCCAGGACGTAGGACGTGGATGATCCGTGAGAGTAGTATCAGTTGCACAACAGAAGGAGGCACAAGGTAGTATCCTACCATCAGAGGCAGAAACAGTCCTTGGTGTGGGAGAAGATAAAACAGATAATAAACCTATTTAAATATGGTTGTATTTAGAGGAATATAAATTATTTTACCTTCCACTTTTTCTATATGTTAAGATCATTTTATTAATCCTTCCCATATAACAGGACATACTGAAAGTGGGGATTAGCCAAATACTCATTGTGGCAATTTTCAGGGTATCTAGCAAAATTTGGAAGATAATTATTTGTGTCATAATTTCATTATGCCATTAAGATCAAATACTTCTGGAATCGCAGATGACATTATTCCATAATATAGCCTAGTAGCCATAATATTTTTTTTCTGATTACAGTTGGATAAAGAAATTTAGTTCAATCCAGCCTTTACTGGATACCTGATAAAGGTGTCAATGCAAAACGCAAAGATGAATGATCTGACTTCTGTCCTCGAAGACCTTATATTCTAGACAGTAGAGGTAGACATTTAAAGTCATTATAATACAAGGCAGAAAGACTTAGTTGATAAAATAATTACAGAAATGCCTGGCATTCAGTGATTCACAGATTATAATTTAATTAATTTATTTCCTAAATAGTATCTGGGCTCTTAGCAGCTTTTAAATTGAATTAAATAAATGAGTCTTGGCCTAGAACTTTTTTTATAGCAGTTGTGGGTGGATGAGGGAGTGAGAGCTAGAACTATAAAGGTAAAATTATAATTACCATAAAGGCACAGGGAATGTTCTCTGGAAATACTGGAGAGATGGTGGTTTATTTGAGTTGAGAAGATGGGGAGGGGAGAATCCTGTGATGTTTCTAAATGACATGGTATGTTTGCTGAATCTGGAAGGATCATGTCTCGTATTTCCATTCAACTTGATCACTGTCCATAGCATTCTCTCTGACATTCTATCTTATCTATACCTTCATTTCCACAGTGTATTAGTGAATTTTCTGCTCTGACTCAGATTTTCATTTTTCCTTACAATCTTCCAAATTCCTCCATTATGCCAGAGGTATCCCCAGTTAACTGTAGACAATTTTTTCTACATCCTCATCTTACATTTTATTCACCTCCTTTCTTGTTTAAAATTTGACTCTATCTTGAGAACGTTATTTCCCTTGGAACGTTCTCAAGTGCAAAAAGCTCTTTCCACCCCACTCCATATTTCTCAGGGTAGAAAAATGGAATGACCAAGCATCTTTCATTTTTTTGACTGTGATTTCCAGATGCTTCAAGTCAATTTTATAAAAAAAAAAATGGAAATTTCTGTCCTAACACATTGTAGGTCATGCCACTGAACTATACTATTGCCTACCATTTCTTGGCTCTATGATATATTCATCGCCCCTCATTCATACTCATTGAAGACCTTAGTACTTGGCTTATGGTTGCCCTTTCCACCCCAACACTTATCATCAACAATTCATTGAAAGGCCAGTCTCTTGGTCTTTGACTCCCTTAACTGTAATAATCTCCATCATTTTACTTTGGTGACATGAAGCTGTAGCCACCTTATGGACCCAGGATATTTCACCTTCTGAGATTTCATATTCAAACAGCTTTCTCTCTGACTGTGATTTCCTCTCCTTTGAGATCTCTGATTCAGTAGCTCTCACTTCAATCCCAAAGGCCCCATCTTTCCTTTTTTTCAAGCTTCTATTAATAGCTGTCTGCTTTACCTGTCTATTAATAGCTGAACTGCTTCTATTACCAAATTAATAAGCTGGAATCACAATGGGCAAATAGTGTGTCTACCCTTTCACTAGTGACTGTATAGGATAGTGCTTGACACAATAAACGTTGAAATATTGTCTCTCATGGAGCTTACATTCTAGTATGTGTCTTATGGGGAGACAGACAAGAAACGAACTTCCCTGCTTAAAACATTTTTATCCTAGATTCTTTACTTGTTTACCCCCTATTCAATATGTCTCTATTTAGATTTTGCTTCCTTCATGCAGTTTTCTCTCACCTCTACTTATTGATAGGTGCCCCCTCTTTATTGTGCTGCTGTAACACCTTGTGCTTCTTCCCTTAGCATAACCTTAATAGCACGACATTCAATATGTACCATTGCATCATCCAGATCCCTTACATTGTAAGTGTGTGCGTACAGGGATTACGTCTTCCTTGTTTACTACTGAGTTCTTTGCATACAGCATAATATCTATTCAAATATATTGTTAAATAAAAGAATGAGATCCCTAAAGTAAGAGAAAACTGGTGACAAATTCATTAAAGCCTAACACTCTAGAATTGTGAAAGTTGTGAACCATTTTAGAGATTAAAAAAAATAATAATAGGGAACCTGAAAGGTTATATCATGTTAAGACATAATGCTCCTTCTAGAGACATCCTAGAAAAATAATGTATGTGATATACTTAAGAAGTAATTAAGCATTTACTTGGTTCCTCTGAAGTAAAGTCTATGTATTAATTCAACAAGTATTTTTGAATATCTTATAGCTGTCACATGTACATGTATGAATACAAAAATATTAGCCATTGCTATTGGAATAAAAAGGGTCTCAATCGGTTTTGCCTACTAAGAGACTATATGTTGGGGCACATTTAGTATAAGAACTTGCCTGAATAGGTATTACTATAAAAAAAATCTAATGAGATAGAATCTTACCTGTAAGAGAGAAAATAACCACCATAAAATCAAAAATGTTCCATCCGATGGTAAAATAGTTACAATGGAAAGAGATGAGCTTCAGTACACATTCTCCCGTGTATAGCATAACAAGAACTAAATTAATCCAGTAGAGAGCAGTGTCCATTTTTGAACTCTGTTCATCACTTTGTATCATAATGGTCATTGCTTGGAAACAGATAAGAACCATAATGAAGACATTAAAAACTTGGTTTGTTACCAAGTCAAAGATGAATCTTTGGAACTTGTTCTGTGTGTTAAAAAAAAAAAGTAGGCATAATAGCTTTATTAGTAGGATATATACATACACATAGAGTCTTTACATTTATAATTTCCCTCCCAGCATAAACAGGAAAATAAGTGAGGACCTAAGTTTTTGTCAAACTAGAATTATAACATATGGTCAAAACAAACAAAAAGATCATCAAAACTTTGTTAAGGAACATACTTTTAAATTTGTCAAAAGCATTTGTGAAGAATTTAACATTTTTAAAAATGTTTATTTATTTTTGAAAGAGAAAGAGAGAGAGAGAATGAGAACATGAGCGGGAGAGGGGCAGAGAGACACAGGCACAGAGCCTGACCCAGGGCTTGAACCCATGAACCACGAGATCACGACCTGAGCCAAAGTCGGACACTTAACTGACTGCCACCCGGGTGCCTGGCATTTGTGAAGAATTTTAAAAACACATTCATTTTAAAAAGAGAATGTACTAAATAAACAAGTTTTTTTGAAGCTTTGAAAACAAATCTAGATGTTTTCTTACTCTTGGACGACGTATTGTTTTTTGAGAGTCCTCATGCAACAGCCCCCTCAGTGCATGATATTGTCTCTTCTGTTTCACTGTTATAAAGATATTTGAGCCTCCGTGGTAAAGAAATAAAAGAAAAAGATATTAAAATCACACGAATCTAAATTTCACCTTACATCGATATATACTTTAGAAAGCTTGGTAATTATTGATTTAACCTTTTACAAAGGGCTTAAAGGCAATGAACTAAATCATGTTTAACCATGTCTGATTTCTACACACAAATTCATGCCAAGCACATGTAGAATATAAGGTAATGACTGACATCAATTATCTTTTGGTGCATTTTGCTGTGGGTTGTCTACTCCTTTTTAACTTTTCAGTCTGCCGAGGCCTATCTCATGTTAAACAGAGACAAAGGAGAAGCAGTGGGGGATAAATGGGAAGGTTTACTAAGAAAAACTGAACTCAAAAGCTAATGGTAAAATTGGTTTGTATCTTCTAATAACAGGAAAAAGTATAATTGGACATTTATGTGTTTTTATAAGTTCATATATTACTTAATTTACCAAATAATACTTTCAGAAACTATTTTTTATACTGTCACCTCAACAGCACTTTGTGCTTACTTCTTTGTGCTAGTACCTTCTAGAGCTTTTCATCTTTGTGTTCCTAGTGTGAATATCAGTATCTTATACAAATTTACACAGTGAATAAGAGGTAAATGGTAATGTGTTAATCTAGAAATTAGGAATTGTTACTGCCCTACGTCAGGACTTAGTTACTTAAATTTGACAAGGGTCACCAGTTTGAAGTCAAGAGGCAAATCCCATTGGGTTGATCCCAAGAAGCTGAGGCATCTAGTCAAATGAGTATTTGATCACTGATCTTCTAACCCTGTTTGATTAGTGGAGGCTGAGAGCAGTTTGTCAGATGCTGCACATGGCTCAACTTTGATGACATGGCTGAAGATAGAATTTCAAAAGTAGACTATTCTTTTCTTTGATTTTTTAGAAGGCTTTCCAACACCTCTAGAAAGTAGGTCTCTGCGGTTAAAATAAGCAGACTTAAATGACTTTTGAGGCCTTTCATTTGCAAAAGCCTTTGAAGGCCTTTGTGTCGAGACAGGATCAAATGGGTTGCTCAGCTCTGACTCTGACTTTCTCTTATTGATTTAAGCACTGCTATTTATGACATGGAATTAGGATTTAGAATTCTCCCTACTTCTAGCAGAAAAAGCGACTGCACTGACAAAGATGTCTATGCTAGATATGATTCTGAAGGCTTTGAACATATCAGAGAGTAAAAAAGTGTAGCTTATTTTTCTTGAACTTCTTCACATATTTGTGCAGATGTACCAAATATTACTTGCTGGTCAGCATGTCATTATTTACAAACATATATATGGAAATGCTTCAAATTTTTAATGTTTTAACTTGTCTGTTTATATTTAACATAGAAAACAATGTAAAGATGAACATTTTAGCAGTATTTATCAATATGCGGGAATATCAATATTTTTTTACAGATAAACACCAAATAAAATTACACAAAGCTGAATCCAAAACCAATTATTTGAAGCAAGTCATTTTTATAAATGTGTTTGATATATTCAGGAATTAAGGAACAAAGAATATTTATACTTATCTTTATTTTATGCTTGTTGAAATTAGCAACAATAACACCAATCAGCATACTCAAAGGAAGAAATAATCCAATAACAATAAAGCTGACAAAGTAACAAGACATATAGATGTTGTCTTCAAAATTAGGTTGCTTATTTACCTAAAAGTTAAGTTAAAAAATAAGTAAAATAAGATAGGGCGTAGTGGATTTTTGGGGCAGTGAAAATGTTCTTTGTGATACTGGTAATGATAGTTACATGTCATTACACATTTGTTCAAACCCATATTATGTACAACATCAAGTGAACCCTCAGGTAAATTCTGGACTTTGGGAGATTATGTCAATGTAGGCTCATCCTTGGTAAAAATGTACCATTCTGGTAAGTGATATCAATAATAGCTATGAATGTGGGGGGGGGGCAGTGAGTATTTGGAAAATCTCTATGCTTTCCTCTAAATTTTGTTGTAGACTTAAAACTGCTCTAAAAACTAAAGTCTTTAAAAAAAGAATTAAAAAGCAAAAAAATAAGCAAAATATTGATAGTAACTTTTTAAAACATAAATTTATAAAACAATTTACAACAGAAATATCCAACAATTCTACAGAATTAATGTTTTCTCTTTGCTCTTTAGTGAAAGGAAACTATTGCTTTATTTACTTGGATTTTAAAGTTTATTGCATTGGTTTAATCATTGTTATGACATCTGATAATCCTTCAGATGGTTTTATTGGGCTTCAACCACATAATCCTGGAAGGATTTCATTTTCTGTGAAATACGCAATCTGAAATGTATTTAATTTCTGTCTAGTACAAGCATTTGCTTTGATCATGTTATTTATTCTAGTATTGTTGGTACTCTGTTCTTGAATTGCAAAAATAACTTTTCTTGAATTTTAACAACGGCTCTAAGATTATATTGTACTTACACCAGTAGAATCAACTGCTGAATTCATAATGGTGATCCATCCATTAAATGTTGCCTATAAAAATGGCATGCATTTAATTCTCATGGAAATCTTAAGATTTGTTTCAAATAAAAAGTGAAACTCAATTTTTATTAATGTAGTAAAACATTTAATTAATAAAGTTGACCACATTTCAATATGCCCTGTAATTGAGACCTTTATAATTTTCATTATTGCACTTCTATTGTCTGTTAACAACTATTTAACTACTATTTATTTTTACATAGCTTAATTGTAGTAGCCTAAGTGTAGTTGATAATAAAATATTGTAAGGTAGTATAAATAGAAAGAGAGAGAGAGGTAGATAGATAAATGATAAATAAATACACATTGCCCAAAGGTCATTATTGTAGTTTTAACTGCTATATATGTGCTTTTCTATTGGGGAGGTAAGACGAGAACGAATGATTTATCTCCTCACTTCTGTTGGACGGTGGTGACTGAGTAACCATTCCTCATAGCACTAAGTAGAAACAAAACAGTAGTAACTTGGGTTGTACCAAAAACTGTGACCCTATTACCTTATCAGTGATGGTGGAAATAGGTTTGGCCAGTACCTGCCATCTCCCGGTCAGTCCTACCTTCATCTTCACTTCCTTCTCCCAGGAAAGCAGGGTCTGCCTTTCCCTTTCATCTTTCCAAAAGAGTCTAGTGTAGTATGTTGCATAACATGTATTTTAAATAATTGCTAAAATATGTTATAACCAACTCTAGTAATCATTCACATTTTGTCCTTTATGTCCAGCTATAATATGCATGAACATCTAAAAGCACTGAAAAAAAGTAAAAAAACAAAACAAAACAAAACAAACATCAAAAGTGAACTTACTACTTGAAGCAGTGAAAGGAAACCATTTCCAACACTGTCAAAGTTCAATTTTGCATTTTCCCATTGCATGGATTCATTAAACACAAGGCTTTCACATTGACTCTTATTCATGACTTCAGATACAGGAAACCTTTCTCCATTTGTTGGATCAATGCACTCATAGAATGTGCCAGCAAATAAGTACACTCCTACGATGCTAAAAGCCAGCCAGATCGTTAAGCAGACCAGAAACACATTCAAAGCAGGTAAAGTTGTTTTTATCAAAGCTCTCACAACCACCTGGCATATAAAAAACAAACAGATACACTTTAGGTAAGAAATATGAAATCTAATTGGAAACACTAAATGTAATGTCATATTGAAATAGCAAAAAAGATTTAATCTCTAAAGATTTAATAAGCCAACGTGCCAGTACTTGAACAACATAAATTATAAATTTCAGTTAAAATATACATATTAAAAATCCATGCATTCTCAAAATATTTGTACTAAAAAAATCATGAAAAAGCAACTGAGTTGATTAGTAAAATAACAATTTCACTGATTTAACACATTTATCAACTTCCTGCATTGGGCCAGGAATGGGCAAGACAATTGAACTGTATGTATGTACATATGTGTGCATATTATCTAGAAGGCATATAAGATGAGAAAAAAAGGCCGAGATCTAAGTCTGGGTGATTCTAACTTTAGGGAGAATTAACCTACAAAGCAGACACTGAAGTGGCAGGGGAAATAAGAGGAAGACCAAGAGACTGAGGATCAATGAAATCAAGGCAAGAGACTATTTCAAGAAACACTGAATGGGCCTCTGCACCCTGCAAAGTCACAAATCTCCTCACTCTATGTCACTGGTGAGACACTCCAGAGCAGGAAGTTTGGGAAGTAAATCAACCACTAGAATGTGATTAACAGTAATAGTCTGAAATCACTGTCTCCATTTCCTAAACTCCCTTCTCTCTCAAATATTATATTCAGATTTTATTCTTATCTCTGCACTATAGCTGTTATGGCAAGTGTAAACCAGTTCCTATAACCAAGGGAAAATTTCATTCTTGGCACATATCTTTCCCTTAGCATTTACACTTTTTTAAAAATTTTTTTAACGTTTTTATTTATTATTGAGAGACAGAGAGAGACAGAGCGTGAGCATGGGAGGGGCAGAGAGAGAGGGAGACACAGAATCTGAAGCAGGCTCCAGGCTCCGAGCTGTCAGCACAGAGCCCAACACGGGGCTCGAACCCACAAACCGCAAGATCATGACCTGAGCCAAAGTCAGATGCTTAACCAACTGAGCCACCCAGGGGCCCCAGCATTTACCCTTTTGACTCCTTTCTACCAACCTCCTTTCTTTCTCTTCGTGAAGCACCACTGATTCTCTTTTGTATCATTCTAACCTTCCCTTCCCTCAGCCATTACTGGATATATACCCTGTTTGCTGTACTTTTTTGGCTGACATTCCTCAGTTTTCTGCCCTTGAATAAATATTTTAAGTTTTACTTGTGCTTTCAGTAACACTTTATTTCTAAAACTAAGTCACAGATCCTTTGTTGGCACTTTGGATATCTCGAGAAGTCCACTGATGCCTCTAATGAAAAAAATGCTATCCCTATCAGAAAATATACTTATGTAAGAATAAAAGTAGTGGATATGGTTGATACAAATATTTCAGTAGTAAGAGCACCCAATACCTTGAGCTTATTAAATATATAAAACATTAATTTTGTAATTATGTGGCTTCCTTTTAATTTCAATGATATATTTTAAGACCTCATTCAACTACAGAACTTCTGGAGGTTGAAATGAAGCTTAAAAGATCTGAATCTGCAATAGAACAGAATAGGGTCCAGAAATAAACCCATGCTGACATGGTCAATTAATCTATGACAAAGGAGGACAGAATATACAGTGGAAAAGACAGTCTTTTCAATAAATGGTGCTGGGAAAAATGAGCCCCCACATGCAGAAGAATGAAATTGGACCATGTTTTTATACCATGCACAAAAATAAACTCACAATGGATTAAAGACCTGATTATGACACCTGAAGCCATAAAAATCCCTGAAAAAACTATAAGTAGTTTTTTCAAACTCAAAGAGGTAATCTCTTTGACATTAGCCTTAACAACATTTTTCTAGCTATGTCTCTTCAGGTAAGGGAAACAAAGGCAAAAATAAACTATTATTGAATTACACAAAAATAAAAAGCTTTTGCACAGTAAAGGAAACCATCAACAAAAGGAAAAGATAACCTCCTGAATAGTAGAGAATATTTGCAAATGATATATCTGATAAAGGGTTAGTTAATATACAAAATATATAAAGAACTTATACAACTTAACATAAAAAACTCATAAATAATCAATTAAAAAATAGGCAGAGGGCCTCAACAGCTATTTTTCCAAAGAAGACATACAGAAGGCTGACATATGAAAAGAGACTCAACGTCACTAATGATCGGGTTAATGCAAACTGAAACCACAATGAGATACCACCTTATACTTGGCAGAATGGCTAGGTTTCTTATCAAAAAGATAAGAAATAACAAGTACTGGTGAGGATTGGGGTGGGGAAACCCTTGTTCACTGTTGGTGGGCATGTAAATTTGTGCAACCACTATAGAAGATGGTATGGAGGGGCGCCTGGGTGGATCAGTCGGTTGGACGGCCGACTTCGGCTCAGGTCATGATCTCACGTTCTATGAGTTCAAGCCCCGCATTGGGCTCTGTGCTTGCGGCTCGGAGCCTGGAGCCTGCTTGGATTCTGTGTCTCCCTCTCTCTCTGCCCTTCCCCTGCTCATGCTCTGTCTCTATGTCTCTCAAAAATAAATAAACATTAAAAAAATTAAAAAAAAAGAAAATGGTATGCAGATTCCTCAAAAAATTAAAAATAGAAATATTACATAATTCAGTACTTCTACTTTTGGGTAGTTCCCCAAGAAAATTAAAACACTAATTTGAAAAGATGAATGCATTTCTATGTTTACTGCAACATCATTTACAATAGACAAGATATGGAAGCAACCTAAGTATCTATGAACAGATGAATGGATAAAGAGGATGCTGTATATATAAACAATGGAACATTACTTAGCCATAAAAATGAATGAGATCTTGCTATTAGCAACCACATGGGTGAGTTTTGAGGGTATTGTGCTAAAAGAACTAAGTCAGAGAGAGAAAGACAGATACCATATGGTTTTGCTAATATGTGGAATTTAAATAACAAAACAAACGAACAAACAAAACAAAACAGAAGCAGACTCTTCTATTCAGGAAACAAACTAGTAGTTACCAGAGTGGAGAGGAGTTGGGAGTACCTGAAGGGAATTAAGAAGCACAAACTTTCAGTTATAGTAATAATATTTCTTCCCCAACACCAGCGATGCATTTGGGGAATAAGTTGATCAGGCCTAATTCCTGTTACAATGAGTTAATCACAGATTCACATGACTTATAAAAATATTACTATAAGTCAAGTACTTACATATATATTATAGTATAATTAATGTACTTAATACCTGTACTTCTGTATGTATATGTGTATATACAAATATCATATAAAGATTATACTGTTAAAATTTCTGAAATATACTTTTGGTAAAATACATACTTTAAATTATTTATATTTCTATTTGTTTATAATAATTATCTAAATTTTGAAATTAAAACAAGTATCTATTCTTTTACCAAGTGAATAGACTTTAAATGTTAGGATTTCATAATGTATGGCGGTTTTAATGTAATACATAATATATGAACTATGAGAAAAATACACATTAAACATAAATAATATTTTTACTGGATCCTACTACCTACATTGAATGTATGATATTCTGTAATAGTATTCAAATAGGCAGGTTAATGTTACATAATCTATGTAAACAAAAAATTCAAGAAAACAGATATATGAAAATGAAATAAAAGATAAAATTAGAGTTTTTCTGCCATTTCTGCTCATAGCAGATGACTGTATTTTACATAATTATACTATTTGTGGTGGCCAAAACTGTTTTCTCTATTAGGTTGAACCATTTGGGGTAGGTTTCCATTATAGGCAGAAAAACTGAACACTGGTTGTTTTAGGTTTCTCAACCTATTGTTTTCCCATGTTCAGAAGAGATTTTAACGTAATGGTGAAGGAGAGATGACAAGAATTCATAATTTGTGATGTGTGACTTAAAAAATAATTTATTTTAAAATTCAAACTTTTATTCAGCATGATTAGTGTGCAAAATATTCCTATGATTTTTAAAAAAAATTTTTTTAACATTTATTCATTTTTGAGAGATAGAGACAGAGCATGAGCAGGGGAAGCGCAGAGAGGGAGGGAGACACAGAATCCGAAGCAGGCTCCAAGCTGTCAGCACAGAGCTGGATGCGGGGCTCAAACTCACAGATCGCGAGATCATGACCTGAGCTGAAGTCGGTCGCTTAACCGACTGAGCCACCCAGGTGCCCCTTCCTATGATTTTAAACAGCTAGGTGATCAGTTTCATTTTGTCAGTTATATTTTTAACACTGAGATAACTGTATTAACATGCATAGAGATCCAAGTGGGCTAGAATAGTATTAGTTTTTGAAACTTTAAATTATCTCTCAACTATTAGGGTTTTTTCTTATCTTTAGGATTTTTCATATCTTATGAGCAGCAGGAAAGTCCTAAAGTCTTAATAAGCATAACTAATATACCTTTCATCTTTATTTTTAAATCATGGAATATAAGGTTTTTTCATTAATATGGTTAAAGATGCAAGTAAGACTACAAAATTTTAATTTGTAGAAACTTAGTTATCCTAAATAAAAACCTATGTATTAGTTTATAAACATTTTTCTTACCTTCATTCTTTCAAACTGAGATAGAACTCTGAGTGCCCGGAGGAATTTAATGGAAATTAGTAGTTCTAATTCTTTCCGAGATTTGCCTATTAAGCTAAGACAAAACACCTAAACATATGTAAGAAGAAAAACAAAAACCCAGTGAATAATTTTAAAAAAGAGTTTGACTTTAATGTTAATCAAAGCTATCTGCAAAATAAACTTTGCATTTATTTAAAAAAGATAGTCAAATCTTCCCAAGAAATATGCAAAAGACTTAAAATATATTTCAATATATCTTAACAATGACCTACAGAAAAGTATAAAAAAATCGCCTTGTGTTAAAGTTACTTTAAAAAAGATAAAGATAAAGCAAAAATATTTTCTGGTAGTAGGAATATATGTTATTGAAATAAACAAAAATTTGTATATATTTGACATTATTTATGATCAAGGGTTAATATTTATATTCATTTTTTGTTTGAAATTAGGTTAAGTATCAGTTTCATGATTATTTGCCATAATACAGTGATAGTATACCATGTACTCATAAAAACAAAATTTGAAACATATTTACGTATGAATTCATGTGTAAATATGGTTAATGTAATATACAGAATAGGGTTTCAGAGAAGAGGCAGCAAAGAGGATATGAATATTGTTAAGTTTAAATACAAATTATCAAAATGTATATAAAGTTCCAAGGTGATTTCTTACAGTAAACATATGCATAAAAATCATTTAGGGTTAATAAATGTTAATGGAGATTGAGCAAGTTGGTAGAGTTATGACTAACTTTTATAGTACCTTCATATTTTATGTATTTTCAAGTCAACATAACTAAAATTTTGTTCTTTTTTATCCTAAATTAAGAGATGGTCTTAAAGGGAGCTTTGAAGTAAACATGATCAAGGGTTGTAGACACATAAGAACAATGTCTAGAAAACAGGGAGTTGGATTGTACGTGTAGCATGATTTTTGTTGGAGTAGAAGGTTAACTTGCAATAATTTATTTAGAAGACAGAGATCAGATATTGTAAGTCATTATTTACACAGTGAGAAGTTTCAGTCAATCACTGCTTATAGAACAGGAACCATTTGTCCATTCAACAAAAATCACTGAGTACCTACTATGATACATGAATTGTTCTAGGCATTAGGGATAAGAAGAGAATCTCATTGGGAAAGCACATCTCCCCAAAGGAGCTAACCTTTCAATGGGGGAAGACAAACAATTACAATTAGATAACAATGAATATCAATTAATCTATAATATTAATAGGTGCTATAGAGATGAAGAACGCAGAGAAAGGAAAAAGGAGCATTGTAGTGGTTGCAGTTTTAAATACAGTAGTGCGGAAAGACCTAATTTCAGCATTCTTATTTAAGCAGACATAAGTGAGATGAGCCAGCAAAAGTTCCAGGTGGAAGGAAAAATAATGCAAAGGCACTAAGACAGAAGGAATCTCGGCATATCGGAGGAACTTCAGGAAGGTCCGTGCTGGTGGAGCAGTCTGTAAATTGGGATGGCGGAAATGGAAAGTAATAGGAAACAAGACTGATCATGTAGAAAGAAACTTGTAGGCTTTGATGGCAGAGAATGTAGCTTTTTACTCAGAGTGAAATGAGGTGCTTATTGGAGGGTTTCAAGAAAAGAGACCTAGCTGACTTCTGTTCTACCCCAGTAAAATGTATGTGGTTGCTATGTGGAGCGTAGAAGGAAGGTGTGCAGTGGTGGAGGCAGGGATCTGCGTTTGAAATCCAAGTGAGAATCTTTGGTAGCTTACATCAGTGTGGCAATGGTGAAGGTTACGGTAAGTCGTCTAATATGAATATATGATTTAAACATTGAGGCAGCAGAATTTAAATATTTTAGGATGCCTCTTCTGTTAGTAGTGGGTTCATAGGTGGCCATTAGAATAATTCAGGAATGAAACGTTGAACTTTTATAATTTTAGGATGAGAAGAAAAGGATAAATGTTAAGTATTACAAATGAAGAAATAGAGGATTTTGGTGACTTAAAATGGACAAAGAGAGGAAAAAGGAGGATATAAGCAAAGGGAAGAGTTAAGTGAGAGTAAGAGTAAAGAAGAAAAAAACGAATAATACCCTTTAAAATTTTTCTTTAAAATACGTACAATAACAACCATGAAGTCTAGCTTGTACCAGCTATCAGCAAAATAGGCTTTAAAACCGTAGGCCATCCACTTTAGAAGCATTTCCAGAATGAAGATGTAAGTGAAGATCATGTCAGCATATTCTAATAAGATTTTAATAGTCTTTCTTTGATCGATATATATATCTTCAAAAGCCTGTGGGTAAAACATTTGAGGATTAGTGTATAAGTAATTTTTTAAAAATCTTTTGGCATAGAGAGTAAGGAAATGCTGTCTTTACCAAACAGATGGTGAGCAAAATCATAGGTTGTAGTTTCATGGACTGGTTTACTTCGCTTGGATTTATTCACATAATCCATAAGTATTATTTTCCGATCTTATGCCTATAGCAGACATCAGTAATGGGTCCCGGAATTTCTTATAGTGACTGAATTTGGCACCATAGTGATCCAAAATTCTTCTCATGAATCAGGTAATCAAACTTAACATAAGAGGCAAAACCTTTACTCACTTCTAACTGGTTCTTATCTCTAATTCCATGTAGCCAACTTGCAGATATATGGCACTTACTAAGAGAGTAGAGAGTTTTTAAATGTGTCTTCAGGAACAAATAAGGTAAAAACAGAGAAAGAGACAAACCATAAGAGACTGTTAAATACAGAGAACAAACTGAGGGTTGCTGGAGGGGAGAGGGGTGGAGGAAGGGCTAAATGGGCGATGGACATTAGGAGGACACTTGTTGGGATGAGCACTGAGTGTTATATTTAAGTGATGAATCATCAGATTCTACTCCTGAAACCAATACTACACTGTATGCTAATTAACTTGAATGTAAATAAATAAATATAAAAAAATTTTTTAATGCTATAGAATATAAAAACATGCCAAATAATGTAAAGATATACCATTTTGCCTGCATAGAAGACTCAATATTATAAAAATATATTGTCTCTATAAATTAATGTGTAATTTCAGTGTGGTCCCAATACAATGCCTAATAGATATTTTAAAATAATAAAAAAAATGAACATGTCCTCAGATATCCATATTGCTGTTATAAGAAAAAGTCGCAAAGCTTGCTCTGCTGCAGAAATAATCAGGCAAACCAGTGGAAACACATGAATATGAAATAAAACTATAATCATTTTTCCAAAGCTTCTCAGATGTAATAGGTTGACCTTTATTTTACTGTAGAGGATACAAAGTCTGATGATGTCATTCAAAGCAATTTCATAATGTTTTTATTTTAGCACTGAAAAAAAGGCAATAAAATACCAATAATATCAGGCAGGCTTGTATTAAAGTGCATTCAAGTTCAGAAAGTAAACAAGGATTGGGGCACTGGGGTGTCTCAGTCTGCTCGGCATCTGACTTCAGCTTAGGTCATGATATCACGGTTGTGAGATAATGTTACTTTTATTTAACTTTTATTTAACGTTAGATAAGTAAGAATCACACCATTATTTACATATGATTATATTAATCCTTGTTTACTTTTTTAAAAATGTTTATTTATTTTTAGAGAGAGAGAGAATGGAAGAACAGAGTGGGAGTGGGGGAGGGGCAGAGAGAAAGGGAGACACAGAATCTGAAGCAGGCTCCAGGCTTTGAGCTGTTAGCACAGAGCCCAACACAAGGCTCAAACTCACAAACCGTCAGATCATGACCTGAGCCGAAGTCAGACGCTTAACCGACTGAGCCACCCAGGCGCCCCTGTGAAACTTCTTTAGGATAGACACTTAGAATTTCTATGGCTTGTGGTAAATGTGTGTTAAATGTCAATATAAAATTTACTTTAAAAATAGTATGCAGTACAAATATATGAATGACAGCAGGAAACAGGAATATTAATAGATACCTAATAGATACACTTTATTCTAGATCTTTCTCTTTTTTTTCACGTTACTGTATCTTGCAATATTAGCATGCATACAGCTTTTGGATTTTTAAAAGAGCTGCACAGTGTCCCGTTGGATGATTATAGGAGAGCATATTCAAACAGTCACCTACTGTAGGCTATTTTTACTTTTCAATCTTTCTCCATTAGAAAGAATACTTCGGTGAATAGCCTTGTAAATGCATTTCATACATGCTCAGATATTTGTAGGATAATTTCCCAGAATTAAGGTTGTTGGGTCAACGGGTAAATGTATTTTTGGTTCGGGGCACTTGGGTGGCTCAGTCGGTTAAGAGCCTGACTTCAGTTCAGGTCATTATCTCGTGGTCCATGAGTTGGAGCCCTGCATCAGGCTGTCAGCTGTCAGTGCAGAGCCTGCTTCAGACTCTCTCTCCCCCTCTCTCTTACTCCTCCCCAGCTCATTCACTCCTTCTCTCTCAAAATGCTTCACAAATGCAGGATGCCTGGGTGGCTCAGTCAGTTAAGCGTCCTACTTCAGCTCAGGTCATGATCACAGTTTGTGGGCTGGAGTCTGAGTCAGGCTCTGTGCTGACAGCTCAGAGCCTGGAGCCTGCTTCTGATTTTGTGTCACCCTCTCTTCCCCCACCCACACTCATGCTCTGTTTCTCTCACTCTCAAAAATGACTAAATATTAAAATATGTATATATTTTTTGGTTCAAAGATTATTAAAAGTGTATATAGTACTTCTCTTTCCTGATTGAATAGGTTCCAAAGTACTAGCACAGCACAACAATATGTATGTGTGTATTATTAAACTTTGTCTCATACATGAAACTTTATTAAAATAAGAATTAGTATCTCACATTCACATTTCCCATTGTCATTCTTATATTTCAAAATTGTTAGATTTATTTAATATTGAATGAGGCATATACAGATTTTAAGAAACTGTTATGTACATCTTCCAAAAGTAAAATCACAGAATATGAACTTCGCTGCTATAATAAATATCTGGGGAAAACTAATTTGGCATGGTGACTTCAAGCAACAGACTTCAGATACATTTTTTCCCATAAGTCTCACACACTTACCAGAGCACCTGTGCTGAGCAGAGTGACAAGGCCAATGAAACACTTAAAACAACCGTTTTCCACTATCTTGCGGCAGGTTTTCCGTATGTTCTTCCAAATTCTTCCTTTCTTGGATTCTCCACTAATTTGGCCAGGTGAAGATCTTCGCCTGTAACCTGTCAAGAATTAAACGGCTAAGAAGGAAATCTCAAAAATTCATGAAAAAGTAGACAACCTGAACTTTCCACTATATTCCTTAGTGATTACTTATGGAATATAATACAAGTGCTCTCTGACTTATGAAAATTTGATTTTTACCCCTGCTGCTGTGACTACTGCAGTCACTGAGGGGAAAAAGTTAACTTATGAGAACAGTAAGAGGAAAGAAATTGTGAAAGGCAGAGATGACTTAGAATATCCCCTAGACTTGTGGGACAGAGTCTGAGAATAGAATTTATCCCTATCTTTCAAATCACTCCTCTCCCCCACATACAACATCTAAATACCACATTTTGGTACAATGCCTGAAGATTAATTCTCTGAAGATTCATATAGTATAATAAGCATTCTCATTTAAGTACATAGGTATTCGTGAAGTGGTAAGAAGTATAATATTAATTATATCAGTTAAACTGATGTCAGGTGTCGGGTGGCATGAGAATGGGGATTTTGATTGAGACTACTGAAGAAGCCCCCTGGACTACAGAGTACTTTGTGGGTAGGGGACATGTGCATGGATTGGACTCTACCTTCCTATCAAGAGAAGTAGCATAAAGAAAACCCAAGATAGAGAAGACTCCGCTTAACAAGGGAGAACATGAGCAAATAGAGGTGGGTGAGGTTTAAAGTCAACACATTTCATTTTAGAATTTTATCTACTATCAATTCATACATCTTTGGTCAAAAATAATGGGAACATTTGGGGCGCCTGGGTGGCTCAGTCAGTTAGGCGTCCAACTTCGGCTCAGGTCATGATCTCACGGTCCGTGAGTTCGAGCCCCGCATCTCTGGCTCTGGGCTGACAGCTCGGAGCCTGGAGCCTGCTTCGGATTCTGTGTCTCCCTCTCTCTCTGCCCCTCCCCTGCTCACACTATGTCTCTCTCAAAAATAAAAACAAAACAAAATAAAAAAAATAATAGGAAAATTTTCCTCCTTTGTCTTGAATGATACAAGTTCTAGAAGCTGAGCTACTGAGAGCAGGTACTTATTCTGAATACAGGAATTTGAGCATTTAGCAGTTACCATGTTGAGTTTCCAGTGATTTCAAATGTCGAGAACCTGTAAATATTTGTTAATCTTTCTAGGAAATTAATTTGAATTATAAGTCATCAACAGGTGTATGTTACATATCTAGAGAGTCAATCAGCTGACTGAAGCCTTACACATTTCTTAAGATTCATGTGGAACATAAAAATAAATCACCATTGCATGATATGTTTTCCTATGAAAGATATGGAATGTTTTCATATAAGTATTTCGAATATTGACTTTATTCCATGGGGCATAAAAATATACACACACATGCACACATACATATATGCACACACACACATGTACACTAATTTAATCTTTTAACCAATCCTGTGAGGTAAGCTTCATTATTATAGTCATCTTACATATTAAGAAATGAGCCTGAAAGAGAGTAAGTAAAAGCTAGTAAATAGTGGCCTGGGATTTGAACTCAGGGCATATGATTCCAGACCCGATGCTCTTAACTACTGCATTAAACTTCCTAGGAAATAGACCCTGCCCCTCTTTCCCAAATGTTGATTTTTCTATTGACTTTCTCTATAAGCTTCTATGAGGATTCCTTTGGGCATGTGTGTATGTGCATGTACACACACGTTTTTGTGTGTGTTCCTTAGCTAAGTTAGTAAACTTCCTAAAATTAAAATAGATCTAATAGCGTTAGTTATGTTAAGAGAAATTTAGTTTAATTTCAACATAATGATCAAGGAACTTATTTTTCGCTTACCATTTTTAAGTTGCTTTGGCTTTTCACGTTCATAGACCATTTCTTCTTCAGAGATAGCAATATCGACTGTGCTGCATTCAGATGAGCTGGATTGCTTTACCTTCTGAAAAGTAAAGTCCCACCAAAAAAAGCTGTGATTAAAGTTTCTCACTGTGGCTCAAATTTGTTTCACTTTCAGAAATAAGAAAAATTGTATACAAAAATACAACTTATGACTTGGCTTTTATCAATGTTTAAAATACAGTTTAAGTTAATTTCATGATTGTCATTAAAAGGTATACATATCTCCATGAGTCGAAGCTTTAAAAAATTACTTAAAAATTCATTTGAGCTAAAATAACTTTTAGATTTAAATTAACATTTAGTTCATAACTCTCTTCTCCTAAAAGATGTATAGGATATTTCTAGTATTCACAAGGGTTTGAGTTCCAAAGTCCTCTTGAAGTTGTTCACATGATTTCCGTATAAACCATTTCAGCTAGATGAGCAGCATCGGAAGTAATTACTTCTCGATGCTAAAGATGGGTAGACAAGAGTGCATTTAGTTTGCATTGTAAAATCAGGTCCTGACATTCTTGTGTATGCCATCATAGGACAGGACTGCTGTGAGGTTATCTTGAGGTGCAATGAAGAAATGGCACAAGGAATAAGAGTCAGGAATAGACCTGGCGGAGTCGTACCAGCCTTATGCAGACAGGCTGTTCTCAGGGAGACATTCCTTCTCACTCTGCTCTTGACTGAAGGTCAAGACTGGATAAGATAAGGTAGCTATGACTTTGTATATGTGGTAATAATGCATGTGTGACAAGCATGGCTTTTATTTGAAATGATTTTCTCATAATGCTTTATTTTACTTTATTTTAAAATAAATATACAACACATCATCCTTTAAAATGACCAATATTCCAAGTTAATAATATATACAATTGTTTTTTAATTTAAAAAATAAGATAAATGAATTAAAACATTTGGGGAAAACAGTCTTATTTCTTAAAAATTAAGGAAATATCTAAGTAGGAGTATATCAAAAGGAAAATTATAAATATTTTGTCCTACCTCTTGGTCTTATGCACAATAAATGTCGAGGAAATATCATTAGTTAACCTTATTTGCTTTAGACCTTAAATAGTCAGTTGTCAGTAAAACATTTGGTGCTCGATTAAAATATATATATCTATCAGGATCTTACTTGTAAGCAAATCACTTTTATTATTTCAATTCTTCTCATATTTCCTTTATTTCTGATGAAATAAAGAGTATAGCAATGTACTGATATGAGAGTAAACAACAAATAAGTGAATATTATATAATGCTTGGAGCATTCAATCATTGAAAATTATATACGTTTTATTTACATGTTATTTTAGAATTTTTACATAAACTATTTGACGTCGTTTTTCCAAACCACTTTTAGTATGTATTATTCTACAATAATAAATAAATAATTTTATTAGTAAATGACTTAATTGCATGAGATAGTGACCATGATATATTGCTACATTATGAAAAAAGTTATAAAACTTGATGTAAAATTTGATGTTATTGTCTAAAATTTATATAGTTATGTTGTAACTAAACAATGGCTGAAAGTTTAAATACCAAAGAAAGAAAAGAATGTATCTCAGAATTACCAGATCACATGTGATTTTTATATTTTATTCTTGGCTTTTGGTAGATCAGCATCTTGAAGTAGTCATGAGTTGCATAATCTGAAAAGTGTCTAAAATATGTAACAAATGTACAGATACGTGAATAAGTCTATGAGTAGCTAATCAATCAATAGGACCAAATAATTATGCAGCATACATTACAACTTCTGAAACCGCAACATTTACAGTCATATTTAGTCTCATCTTTCCTATACATTTTCATATCCCAGACTTTCTAATGAGAATGGCAAGGAGTTGCCTGGAGCATCTCAACATGATGTGCTGTGATAAATAGCACTTTTACCCAGAAATAGATGGTAGTCAAAGTTGTAAGCGAAGATACAGAAGTATAGCTGGAGAATGGTTTTCCCTGTTTTCTAGAAATGGTATTAACTAAAGGAAAATGAACCTAAAATTTTTGGGCATGCTAAGGAGTGAAAATGTTCTTTAACACAAAGATAGATGCCTTCACTAGGAGCTGGAAGGATTTTGAATAATTACAATTCAACTCCTATTAGGCCAATTTGAGAAGTTACTGTAGAGCAGTTGCCAAGCTGGAAGAGGTCAGGGAGACAAGACGGTGTCAGAGTCATTTCTGGGCATCTGGAAAGAGTCATTCTCTGCTCCTCCCCAGAGCCTGTGAGTGATCTGAGATGACTCCCTACCAAGGTACATGGCAAGAAGCCCACAGAGCATGAGTGATCTTTGTACATGTAGGTTTCTATTAAATCGCACCTCCTACTAAGATATTATGGTGCTTGCAAATGAAGACAATAAGGGAATGTTCCAGTAGAGTGTACATTTTAGAAGCTAAGTTAACAGCAATATCTACTCTTCTTTGAATGTGTTGGGTTATTTTGTTGTTTTTGTTGTTGCTTTTTTGTTTTGTTTTCTTTGTCCACGAGTTGATAAAGCCACACACTGTTCATAATTCAAACTGGTGGGTTTTCTTTATTCTTTTAGTTTAACTCAATTATATATGTTATAGTATATGCTGCAGAAATAAAGTGACGAGAATCCTAGAATTTTAGCAAATAAGTATGTTAGGCATCCTGTAGTCCAATTTCACATTTTAAAGATAATACACCCAGGAGAGTTTAATGATTTCTCTAATAATACACACGGATTTTGAAAACTTTGGTTTCTTCAGTATGTTTTTATCACACCACACTGCCTGCTTATAAATTTATGGACTTTTATAATTATATTTTCTAATGTTTACTGTTTACTATAGACTGAACATTGTTCTGTGCACCTCGGAGCTATTTTCCTTAGTTCTATCCTCCCTAAGAAATAGATACAATTTTATCTGCATTTATAGATAAGAAACCTGAAGCTTACAAAGGTCAATTAACTTCATCGGGAGCATAAAATCAGAAGCAAAGACTGCTAGAGCTAGGATCAAATGGGTACTCTCTATCTCCGCAACTTCGACACCCATTCACTTTCTTACTACAATGCCATAAATCAACAGTAAGTAATCGGGGTATTAAAACATCTTACCTCTTTGCTGCTTCCATCACCTGACTTGCTCTGAATCTCCTTATTATCCAGATTTTCTATATCAGATTCTCCTGAAGCAATTGGTACGGTTTCTGAGACACTAGGACTAGGAATAAGTGATTGACTCTCATTTTCAGTCATTGTGTTTTTCTCTGTGCCGTTGCTTTTTTCCTTATCCTTGAAGAAATCTTGAGTGTTGCTTAAATCAGAAAGGGTAGGGTCAGAAATATTCTCTTTAACATATGCTTCATTTATATTGTCCATTTTCTCCTTTGAAATGTTTTGTATTTTGCATGAAATTTGAGGAAGTACGTGGTTTATTCCTTTCTTAACCCTTGCCACTGCACGCTGAAGATTTTGTGCTTCATCATTGTCTTCAGTTGTTGGGGCCTTGCATGAACTAAATGAGCTCACCAATGCCAGAAACAGGTAAATTATCTAAATGAGGAAACAAATGAGGTTAGTTTTATCTCACTTCTTGTGTCCTTTTAATAAAAAAAAAAAAAAAAAGGTGACCTGAGATTTGAAAATAGAATTAGGAACCACAGCGCCATTTAGGCTCTTCAGTTCTCACTCCTATTCAATGGGTCAGCGCGGTGCTAAGGGTTTGTACAGTATAGCCAGAACTCATCTTAAGGTCACAATGTTCTATGAAATATCATTCGATTTTCTTGTATACATGAAAAGGGCAAGGCTTACAGATGTCAAATATCAAAGATCATACAGATTGACCTCAAGTCTGTTTTATTCCAAAGCTTTTTTTTCCTTCACTTAGCCAGGCTGTCTCTCTCAAGGTAGGAAATGAATCGCTACGTCAGGTGGCTACCTCACTTCAGCACTATCCCAGGAAGATGTACATGACATCTTCATGGGCTCTGCAAACCCACAAGGGATCTTGTGGAGAGAGTCCCAGTCATGGTTCTGAAGCCTGTGTCTAGTTTTCCTTGTGACATGCTAGCACAGGGTTTGGGTAGGTTAATTGATTCTCTGTGGTAATGAATTTGGTCACATAAGAAAGAGATGCATGATGGAGGAATCATTTATAAAACTTAAGTTATCAAAACTCAAGGACGGTGTATAGTTTGACCTTTACTATCACTGAGAAATATTATCAAGCCATGGTTAGTTTCCAATTATCTTGTTTGTAATTGTAGGGTATAGATAATATTTTAGGATTTCAGTGTTAGGGATTCAATATTGATTATCTCTTAAAGTAATAATTTGAGAATTTTGTTTGCTTATTACTGGAATAATAGTACTATTGAGAAGGACAAATTTTAAATGACATGAATTATGTTTGAAAAATATATATATAACACATGTATTATATATATAAGCTTGCTTACAGATAATATGGGCAGGGACTTTATGGCCCTTGTAGGAACTATACTACTACCATTTCTATCATTCTTAAAAGACAGTAAATTCAGGATATAAGAAAGCAACCCCAAATATAATTTAAGGTAGTTGGTTGTTTCTTTTCCTTCATTCAGTTATTGGCACAGTGCAAAATAAGAAAAGGGTGTTAGGTAACAATTTCATGACTATAAGCTTCATATGAGCAGGAACTAAGTTTTTCTTTTAAATAGACGACTGACACAACACTAGGCACAAAATAAGTGATTGGTACTTGTTGAAAAAATTAATTATAGAATGAATAAAGAATAGATTTTGTGCCAAGATTTGGACAAGGAAAAATTTTGCTACGACAGTTGTATTTTTAAGAGCTTACAATCTAAGATTTCTTATATCTTAAACATATCTCCCTACACACAAAATGCTGATATACATATGCAGTAAAAATGTTAAAAGGCTTGGGGTGCCTGGGTGGCTCAGTTGGTTAAGTGTCTGACTTTGGCTCAGATCATGATCTCTGTAATCCTGAGTTTGAGCCCGGCGTTAGGCTCTGTGCTCAGGCCAGGCCTGGAGCCTGTTTCAGGTTCTGTGTCTCCCTCTCTCTCCCCCTCCCCTGCTAACATTCTGTCTCTCTCTCTCAAAAATACATAAAGATTGAAAAAAAATTTTTAATGTTAAAAGGCTGAAAACAAAGTTCAAATTCTCTGGAACTACAGTATGAGAAAAATTTTTAAGTACTATAAAATGCTACACTGTATTATTCAAGTGTGCTGTGAATTAAAAATAGCCTAGTCTCTTAAAGGATTAAAAAGAAAAAAAACGGGGTGTGTAAATGACCAAAACTGTAGAGGATTAACTACCTCTTCTAATTTGAGCATTAATAAAGAAGGAAGGGGGAAACAGAGATTATATTATATAAACTTAGAGTGACTTTGTTTTAGTCACAGTGCTTTTATAAAGAGATTCAAAACACATATTTCTTATTTTTGTGTTAAGCCATAAAATATGAAATAATGTTAATATAAAACAAAACATTCAAATGTCTCCCCTCAAATTTGCCCTCTCCTTTACCTCAATGATGTCTACCTATTGGGTGAGAATTGAACAACTCATCAAAATAAAGTAATACGGAATAGAAAGAAAATTCAAGATTTACATAAGTAATTATTTTTCAAGTACTTTTCAAGTATTTTCCAACAATTTTTCAAGTACAAGCAATTATGATTAGTAATTTAAGAAATTCAACATGTATGAGGTTTGTATTTTAATACTATTCAAATTGTATCTTAACATATACTTAATTGGGGAACATGGAAACATGCATGGAATAACACAGATATTTATCATCAATGTTTTATTTTTAAAAAGCAACTGAATTTTATATTTTCTATTTCTTTCCTTTTTATGTTTCTATCCCTCATTGTTTGGTTTATGTAACCTCAGCTAGACACCATAATTCACTTAGTGGCAATTACTTAAATTGCAGGTGAAACACCTGGAAGGTATGCCTAACTGAAACTTGTAAATAATGTTTAACAAAATTCTATAGATGTGGGAGGTACAATTTTCTAGAGCTTAAAGACAGTAAAACAAACATTTTTAAATATTTATAGAGTGCTATTTATTTATATTTAACTTACAATAACCCTATATTACTGTTATGTTCATTCTTCTATTGGATATTAAGAGTTTTAAAGAGGCAGTGTCATATAACGAAGGCATTTAATTAGTAAATAATAAAACTGGAGTTGAATCCATGTTTGCTTGGATCTGAACTCTATGTCTTCTATAACTCGACACTGCATATAACTATTTAAAAACCACTGAAATACTTGCTTTTGTTTTTGATCCTGTTTTAAAATTCCACTGAAGGCCAAATCACAACTGGAATTTTATTAGGCAAACAAAATTAAGTTTTTACAATGGGAAATACCTTCTTTTTATACCAATGCTGAGATTTGGTGTGAAATTACAATGTAATGTAATGAGTTGGAAGTTTCGGGGGAGATCTATAGCCTTACAGATTCTCTCCTGCATTTTTTCTCCTGATATTTCCTCTAGAGTTGTTATAATGGTGCTCTACACATGGATGACTGTTGAGAAACGTGAAGCTTAAAAGATTCAGCAAACCAAGCAATATGATGACGAATCAATTGGAAATCGAGGTTCATGTAGCTCCATTTTATTCTGAAATTCCTCTGCCCTTTGACATCAAGTTTCTGATCGGTAGGAATAAGAAAAATAAGAATCAGAGTGGAATTCAAAAACAAAGAAGCAGAAACGCAATTATATAATTGTCTCAGCATTTCTGCTTCTTTGCTTTTGAACTGTGTGTGTGTGTGTGTGTGTGTGTGTGTGTGCGTGTTGTTTATCTCAATAGCCATCAACCATAGCTGTTCCTGTTCCCTTTTGGGAATAGAAACATATTTCATTTGGGAAATCATCCTTATCTTATTATTAGTTGTGTGATTTGTGTTTGGAATGATGCCAACTCCAGCTCCAAAAGAGGGTTCTGAGTAGCTTATAGTAATATATGTTAATATATTCCACATTCTGCACAATAAGCAATAAATATATTCCACACCCTGGGCAATAGAGATTGGTTCACAAATGGACATGTGACTCAGAGCTAATGAGATAATAGGAGAAATTTGCTGTGTCTTCTGGAAAAGAAACAGGAATTTCTCATCTATTAGACTTGACATGATATGAACTTCACATGATGTGAAGCTTTAGACTGCAGCCAGCAAGGGCATACAGAAGACAGATCTGAGATAGACACAGATCTGTCTTGAATGACCTTTTTTTGAACATGTGTCATACCACAACTGAAGTGAAATCTATCTCTGATATTTTGAGTTATACATGCTGATACATATGTTGATTTTTGTTTTAGCCAGTTAAAATAGCGTATGTCACTGGGAGTTGAAAGTGTACTGATTAGCTACAAAGGCTGAGGTCATTGAAGTCGTTTTACATGTTGGGCCGTGTTCTAGGCTTTGATGATATAGAGAAAAGTCACAATCCTCCCCTTTGTGGAGCTTACAGTTTAATAAGGGAGGTAGACAAGTACACCAACAATTAAACAGAATGCCAGCTGTGATACAGGGATGACAGAGGTGAAACAGAAGCAATGAGGAACGATGTATAGATAAAATGGAGTACAACCTGTGATTTTTTTTTCAGTCTTTTGGAAAATGTATATGATTTCTATGACATTTTTATTCAGCAAATGCTGAGTCATTTTTTTCCTTGTAAGAACAATTTTCTTTTATGATTCATTCCTTTTGCTTAGAAGAAGTGCAAGCTACTTCCTCAATCCATGTAACACCACTTAAATTACTGGAAATTTAAAAGTGATAGCTTTCCCTCTTCGCTAATGCACAATAGTTTTCTAAGTCAGTGATTTTCAAACTTTACTGCACAATTTAATCACATGAAAAAAAGTTTTTAAATCCTGATGACTGGGCTATGTACACATACCAATAAAATCAGAATCTCTGGGAATGGATCCAAGGCATTACTATATTTTTATTAATTCCCCAGCTAATTCCGATGCACAACCTAGTTTGACAACCAGTGTTACCTTTAAAATGCTTCTTAAAATTTAATGTGCATACAAATCACCTGGGGATATTGTTAAACTGTAGATTCCCCTTCCTTAGGTCTGGGATGGGATCTAACTATCTCCCACATGACGCCAATGCTACTTGAGGAGCAAGGTTACAGACCAGTGCTATCCAACAGAAATATGGTGCATGTCATATACGCAACTTTCTACTGGCCACATCAAAAGCATAAACAAAAACAGAAATTATTTTTATAAATATTTTTTAACTAAATAGATCAAAAATATTATCATTTTAAAATGCCTTCAGTATAAAAATTATCAATAAAACAATTTACATTCTTTTTGGGGGACAAGACTTCAAATCCAGTGGGTATTTTACCCTTGGAGCACATCTGTAATTGGGCCACTTGTATTTCAACTGATCAACAGCCACATGTGGCCGGAGGTTACCATATTGGACAACACAGTTATAGACCACTGGATCCCATAAATTCACATCACGAAAATACTAAATTATATTACACGAGTTTTTCGAGGAAAATTTAAAAGCACGATTACTTACCAATAAGTTTCCAATTAAAATGACCATCATGTAAAAAGGAATACAACCTAATTGGCCTGCAACCTTAAGGCAATCCCATAAAGTCTCAATCCACTCTCCACAGAGAATCCGGAGCACATTCAGAAAGGAGTGGAAGAAGTCATGCATGTGCCAGTGTGGGAGTTGACAGTCTTTGTCTATGATGCAGACAGCTTCTTTGTAACTCCTACCGAAGAGCTTCAGGCCAACCACAGCAGAAAAGAACATGAACGTGAACAACAACAGCAGCAAGTCTTTCAGGGCCACCAATGAGTTACTCAGAGTCAGCATCAGGATCTTAAATGTAGGCCAGTATTTTCCCAGCTTGAAAATTCTCAACTAATACAGCAATGCAAGAAACAACAAAAATAAAACACAACAAACACACAAAAAACCCGGTCACCATTTGTTATGATGTTCATTTAAAAATTTTATCAGCATTACATACATACACATATAGAGTCTTTAATGGAATATTTAGTTTTGAGCATTATTACTACTAACCACTGAGCCTTACTAATACTAACCATTGTTACACAATTTTTAATATGTGACACATATTCTGTATTTTTTACACTAAGTCCATAAATATCTTCTTCTATTGATATGCCAACTTCCATTCGATATTGTGCTGTTATAATTCCTCTAGTTTTATGTTTTAATATCTGGTAGGGCAACTATCCATTCTTTGTTTCACTTTTCACAATACACCGGAAATTCTCCCACATTCTGACATATAGATGATATTGAAAAAAGTCTGTCAGGTCCCACTGAATTCCGCTGAAATTTCTATTATGTATTTTATTTTAAAGTAACATATCAAAGACCAAACACAGCGTTCTAGGTTTAGTCTGAATATTTCTCTTCTTTTCACTAGATTTTTTTGTTTCTATTGAAATGGACAGGATTAGTTTAACAGCTTTGGTCATCATATTACAGTGAACTTAGTCATCTAAAACCCAGATATCATTGGGGTGCCTGGGTGGCTCAGTTGGTTAACCGTCCAACTTCGGGTCAGGCCATGAACTCAAGGTTTGTGAGTTCAAGCCCTGCATCGGGCCCTGTGCTGGTAGCTCAGAGCCTGGAGCCTACTTCAGATTCTGTGCCTCCCTCTCTCTTTGCCTCTCCCTCATTTATACTCTCTCTTTGTCTCAAAAATAAATAAACATAAAAAAATTTTAAACCCAAATATCATTTTTATATATGCCATACCTTCCCCTACTTTTTCCAGTATATAGTATACTCTATGGACTCAAGAGTAGGATTTCACATATATCCATGTAAAACTGAATCATTTATATTCAGTCCATATTAGATTTTCAGACACTTTGGTACTATCTTTTATCATAATTTTTATTTCCCAGTCTTGTTTCATCCACATATTTGAGAGCTACATCTTGTATATATTTCTCTTACTCATTAGAAAAGTCTGTGGATGGGGGGAGGGGGATGATGGGCATTAAAGAGAGCACTTGTTGGGATGAACACTGGGAGTTATATGTAAGCCAATTTGAAAATAAACTATTTAAATAAAAAAAAGATGGTAGTACAGATTAAGAATTCTGAAACTACTGTATGGATAAGCTGGGATTGAACAAATAAATAAAATTAAAAAAAAAAAAAGAAAAGTCTATGGATGAGGACTTAAGACAGGGTTCTGAAGAATTATTTAGGTAACATCAAGTCTACTTAGTTGTTCTTTATTCTTGCTACATCCCTTCAACTTCTTACTAGAATGTGAAGATATATTACTTATCAAGTACTTAACATTTCCATACATACTCTTCTAGTAACATTATTTCCTTGCCTAGTTTTCTGATTCTTACTACCACCCTACATTGCAGGCATATACCAATTCTAACTTAATTTTTATAATAACATTCTGCTGGACTGACTGGTCTTTTATAAACATTTCTACTCTACATTTAGAAATCCTCCCCTGATTCCGGTTCCTTAGTCAAACATTGGCATTCGGCTCCTGGGACTCCACTTTATCCTGCTCCTCACAACCGACCAGCAACCCTGGCCCTGCTTCCTAAAAGTATACACCAAATTTGCTACCTATATGGCTTATTTCCTTTGATGCTTTGGTCAAATAACAGGATTGGAAACTGTTTACTCTTCCTAGGCTCTTTATTTACGAATCAATTCATTAATTGCTACAAATGTCCCAGTAGGATAGATATTACTATTCTTCCCATGTTGAGTCTGAGGAGGCTGAAATAAATTTTCATAAAATAAAATTTAGATATTGAATTCTACTTACCACTCTGAATATTTTAAAAGGAGCCATTCCATGAACATTGGCTAGATAAAGTTCTGCTAAACCAAGGAACACAATCAGGCTATCAAAAATGTTCCAGCCTGTTTTAAAATACCCATATGGATGCACTGCAATTATTTTCAAAATCATTTCTGCTGTGAAAATTCCAATAAAAATCTAAACAAAAACAAAATGCATGGATGAGAATATGATTCCAATAACACCATTAGAACCCACATACACAGAAACTGCAATTGTCCACTGCCACATTCTTCACAGTTCCTCTGTCAAGATTTGATCAGTTTTGGAGTTTATATTATAAGGATAGACTCTGGGGCACCTCAGTGGCTCAGTCAGTTAAGCATCCGACTCCCAGTTTGGGCTTAGGTCACTATCTCATGGTTTATGGGAGCAAGCTCCACATCGGGCTTTGCGTTCCCAGTGCAAAGCCTGCTTGAGATTCTCTCTCTCTCTCTCTCTCTACCCCTCCCCTGCTTGGGCTCTCTCTCTCTCTCCAAAATAAATAAACTTAAACAAATATATAAGGATAGACTTCGACATTTCACTTAACAGTCTAATGTCAACCATTTTCTTCAAAATTTTCAATTACTTAATAAAAGCTATCCTGAAAGACAACAAAAGAATATTTAAAGATGAAAGTCTTTTCATTTTGAATAGTTTACTTTGGGATACGGAGTACATATTAAGATATTTAATTTTTTAAACTGTAAAAGAATTTAAAAAGTGCCTATGTGAACCAGGAAAAAAACAACAACAGAGTAAACGTATGAAAACTGTCTCTTGAAAACTATACGGGCAGAAATAACTAAATTTCTGTAGTGTCGGTACCAAGTAAATGTGTAATTCAAAACAGGTAGCAGTTTGGCCATTTATACTAGTATCAAGCAACAAACAACCATAAAAGCAAAGAAAATTAAACACTGTATATTTTCCTTGAATGTGATTTGTTTTTAAACTCACAGAAATCTGTTTTGCTTCATGCATTGTTCGGATAAAAAAAAGACAAGTAACTCTCAACAGTACCTCGCCAGAAGGATAAGTCCCCATCTGAGGCAAAGACAGGTAGCTAAAGCAGACAAGGCAGGTACAGTTGTAGTCAGGATTCAGAATTCAGGTGTCAGTGAGGAACCTGTATTTGTTACTGCACCTTTGCCCTGCTCCAAGCTATGGAGCTATGATACAAAGGGAGGATATATTTGGGATGGGGGAGGAAATAAATAATTTCCCTTTAACCTGACTGCCAGGCCGCTGACTAGAACCTCAAACTTAAATGGCAGAATTTTAAACCTTAGCTATAAACCTTTCAGTGACAAGAACACTCACAAATCAGGGCTGCAGGTGGTGGCTTGTGGAAGCATAAAGGTAATACTTCATCTAATCTGCATATAATGCATTTGCAACATATTGAAGTTACAAAATAAAATAATGAGGATAATGATGACTAAAGAAAAGTTGAAACTGCAAATGAAAATAATATAAAGAGGCTTACCAGGTTTCCAATGCTGAGAATATTGCTGGTTTCCTCACTCATTGGATAACATTCCAAGGTCAAAAAACACACATTTAGAATTATGCATATGGTAAGGATAAGATCAGTAAATGGGTCTGTTATAATTGTATGGATAAATTCTTTCAATTTTAACCAACAGGGAGAACAATTCCAGATCAATAAAGTTTTAGCAACTCTATACCAACACAATGGGCATCTCTTCCTGGATTTTTTAAGTTCTAAAATAAAGAATAAAAAAATTAAACCTTAGCAAATTGTTGTTTTAGTTCTAGCTAATAAAATATTTTGACTTTTGTATGCAAAGAGATGTTGAAAACAAGACTTCTGATTTGGAATTAGCAAATAGAAATATTTCATACTAATAAAAACATACCAAAGTCAACTTCCTCTATTTTGTTAATGCTTGCTGAGTTAGAGAAATGAAAAGGAGACACACTGTATATTAGAAGCAAAACCTATGAGTTTCTCTCAAGAAAACAGATATGGAATATAGTTGAGACTATTATGATTTATAATTTCTAGATTTATAATGCTTTATAAAATAACGCCTTTTAATATTGTCCATGATAAAGATTACCGGTTATGTATTAAAAAAGCAGAGACAATACAAAAAAGGATCTTAATATATCATTGTTATTTAATCCAACTTCTATTTTTAGTTATGAGTTAATACTTCCATGTTGTTTTCAATGTTACAGAAAATTTCTTAGCATTCTTTGGTGACCTTTTCCAATGTTTAAAATACCATGCTTATGGAATTGCTCACTTTAATATTCTCATGTCATTCCTTAAATTTTTCTTATTATCTAAAATTCTGAAGAAATTGCAAGATTTCTTTAAAGTGAATTTTATGAGTGTACTTTTCAGAGTGTCTAAATATTTTTTATTTTACCTTCTTCATGTCTGATAGTAGCAGTAGAATCATCCAACATATTCAAAGACATGATCATTGAAGTTGGTGATCTTTTCTTCATTTCTATCTGTGTGGTCTTGGTCTGAAAAGAAATTAGATGAATCTAATGCTGGCTTCTCCCTGTTGTAGATACAAGACTATAACTATAAGAAGGTTTACAACCTTCTTTAAATGTTGATTCGTACTTCTAGAAATCTTTTTGGGTTCTATTATTTGCTAGTCTTCACACTATAGACAATATTAAACTGATTTAGGATTTTTTTGGGTAATGAATGTGTATAACTTGAAACCCAACAAAATCATTTTATACCATAAAGTCAACTATAAAAGGAGGAAATCAGAGAATATTAGTTGTATTACCCATATTTGACAAACCATTCAACATATACTTTATAGGGTTATTGCAAAGTATCCAGTTGGCAAACATGCTGAAACAGTATTTCTCTAACACCTTAAATTTTTCTTTAAAGGTATTTTAAAACTTTATAAACTCTCTTGATAAAATCAAAAGTATTTGGTTTGTGATAATGAAATAATCTTGAATAGTATCAGATAAAAGAAGTGTTTTGGCTAGAACATGTATGATAATTCCATAAAGGAATCACTTCTTTCTGTCTCTCATGTCTCTTGAGTAATGGCTTTAAGATACTCTGTTTTGCTGATATGGTTACATAGAGTTCAAAAGAGGCCTTGCATTGGGAATACACTCCTAGGGGGTGCCCGGGTGGCTCAGTTGGTTGAGTATCTGACTTTGGCTCAGATCATAATCTCATAGCTTTTGAATTTGTGCTGACAGCTCAGAGCCTGGAGCCTGCTTCAGATTCTGTGTCTCCCTCTCTCCCTGCCCCTACCCCACCTGAACGTGTGTGTGTGTGTGTGTGTGTTCTCTCTCTCAAAAATAAATAAACATTAAAATTTTTTAAATAAAGAAAAGGAAATATACTCCTAGGGTTTGATGTAGATATAGATGTTACCAGTTCATAGGTTATCACAAATAGAACCCCAGATGTTTCTAGTGACCATGTATAAAATTTATATTTGAATTTAAAGTCTAAGAAACTGACAATGGGTAGTTAATATTACACCACAGAGTTCCCAACAGTTCTCACACTTGGCAATACAAGAATGATAATATTTGTATGTTACCTTGGTAAATAGGTGTGGCTAAATAGGTAAAGAAATAGCAAATAAATTTGAATAGGCAAGCCTGCTGTGGAACAGAGGTAACTGGTGTGGGGCCTCCGCTGCACTAACACTGTTCCTGCTGCTGCAGGAAACAGTGGTCGAGGCTCACCGGTAACTGATACCCAGCACACTCTGGCTGGCAAGTTCTGGTGTGGTCTATCTGAAGCAGCATCAGATATCAAGGGAATTATCATATTCATCTCATTCAGTATCACTCAAGATCCCTCTTATTTCATAAATAGTAAAGTCAGATGAGGTGAAAACCAACTCTACTTCATACTGATTCCATCGGGAAAATGACAGATTCTGCAGGTCTACAGATCTCTGTCCCCTCACTATTTGTGTTAATTGAAAAAAGTAAGCTAAAAACCCAGGATGGGACATTAATTTATTTACTCAAACTATACTTACTCCAGAAAGGATTTTTTGACCAACTTCCAAGATTACAAGTTGTAATTTACACAATTTCAAATTTTCATGAGTCAAAAAACAGTAGAGGCATAATTGTTCTGTTACTAAGGTCTAACAGGGATTTCCCAGGTATACTTTCATAAAGATGATACTCTGTGATATAGTGAATAATACCTTCCACTGTTATTAGTATAGAGGAATTGCTTCTCATAGAGATCTTTCTGATAATGACAATGTCTGATGGAATCACTCCAAGAAGTAATTCAGTAAAGATAATCATCTATGTGGGGTGGGCAGAGTGAGGAGAGTCATAATGTTATTGTTTTATAGTCAATATTCAATTTCCTACTTATTTGGCTTGGATTGTGGATATATTTAAAAATAAAAAAAATTAAGTTTATTTATTTATTTTGGGAGAGACAGAGAGAGCACAGGCAGGAGAGGAACAGAGAGAGAAAGGGAGAGAGAGAATCCTAAGTAGACTCCCTGCTGCCAGCAGAGCCAGATGCAGGGCTCAGACGCACAAAACCTTGAGATCATGAATTGAGCCAAAACCAAGAGTCAGATGTTCAACCAAATGAGCAACCCAAATGCCCCGAACTGTGGATATATTTTAGAATATAAAACGAATAAACCACATATCAGTCTAGTAATTTAGTTACTTCAATGGAGCTCCTGAAAAATATTTAATGAATGCCAGCAACTAAGGATATGGCCATTCTATAATGCAAATTGAGATCATGACTCAGTAATTTCCTTTTTGGAAGTTTAAGAGCTAATAAGGGCATAGCCAAAGTTAAAATTAGACTGCAAAAAGGGGGTTGGATTTTTTCTGTCACAGCTGGTTTAAATTTTCTCTGGAGAGTAGGTATGAATAAGGAAGAGTCCAGTTATATTTCTAGCATTCGGCAATGAACAGCTGCAGTACTCATCTTGGACTCAGACTTGCTCTCTCTACTGCAGCCAGCCACACCAGCCTTTTTAATCTTGATTCACTCTGTTCCTCCCCCATGTAGCATGGACTCATTCTTCAGATCCCAGTTTACTTGTCTGTTTCCCATTAGAAACCTTTCCTTGAGGTCCTGGGTGGCTCAGTCAGTTAAACGTCTGACTTCAGCTCTGGTCATGATCTCAAGGTTGGTGGGTTTGACCCCACGTTGGGCTCTGCGCTGCAGCTCAGAGCTTGGAAGCCTGCTTCAGATTCTGTGTCTCCCTCTCTCTCTGCCCCTCTCCCAATCACGCGCGTAACTGTGAGTGCTCTCTCTCTTTCTCTCTCTTTCAAAATTAATAAACGTTAAAAAAAAAAGAAACGTTTTCTTACCAGGGAAATCCTTTATTATAGGCTCTCAAAGCATCATGCTTCTCACTTTTATAGCACTCGCCACAGTTTCATTTGTTTTTTTTTTTAGTAGCAAATAATACCAGGTAGTGCATCACCAGGTTCCCAATATCCTTATTACTTAAGAATTAATATCACTAGATTCCTCATTTCTCATGTATTACTCACCCTGCTTTATTTAAAATATTTCAGGAAAAATATGTCAGACATCATATAATTCTCCGAATAAGCTTTTTAAAAACTATAATGGTAATATTAGGATCACAATCAGAAAATTAGTAATTCCTTAAAATTATCCAATACCCAGACAATGCTCATTTTTCTTCCATTGTTCAGAAACATTCTATTATGTTTGATTTGTTCCAATCAAAATACAAAGAAGACCCACATATTGTATTTAGTTCGCAGGTTTATTATCTAATGCCTTTATTTTTTTCTAATCTGATTTATTTGTTGACGATAATAGATCACTTACAAATATTGAATTTCCATATGGTTGATTTGGCAGATTGTGTCCTTTTAGTGTAATTTAATGTCTTCTTCTCTCTCCTATAGTCTCTAGAAAAAAATGGTTAGATCTAGAGGCTTACTAGACTTAGCTCAGATTATAGGAAGAATATATTTTATGTGGCATTTTATGTCTCCTGTTTCATAACAGCAGGAAACACATAATGTCTGGTGGTCCTAGAGGTACAATTTTGTGTTTAGGATGATTTTATAGTATAGCTTCCAATTAGACCGTTAATTTCACGGGGTGCCTGGGTGGCTCAGTCGGTTAAGCGTCAGACTTCGGCTCAGGTCATGATCTTGTAGTTTGTGAGTCTGAGCCCCGCGTTGGGCTCTGTTCTAACAGCTCTGAGCCTGGAGCCTCCTTCAGATTCTGTGTCTCTCCTTCTCTCTGCCCTTCCCATGCTCATGCTCTATCTCTCTCTGTCTCTCAATAATAAATAAAAATGTTAAAAAAATAAAAAAAAATAGGGGCGCCTGGGTGGCTCAGTCGGTTGAGCGGCCAACTTCGGCTCAGGTCTTGATCTCACGGTCTGTGAGTTCAAGCCCCGCGTCGGGCTCTGTGCTGAAGGCTCAGAGCCTGGAACCTGCTTTGGATTCTGTGTCTGCCTCTCTCTCTGCCCTTCCCCTGCTCACGCTCTGTCTCTCTGTCTCTCAAAAATAAATAATAAAAAAACGTTAAGAAAAATAAAAATAAATTAGACCATTAATTTCATGAAAATAGACTCTGTGTTTGTATTTATTAACATTTTAAAATATCCAATGCTTAGTACACTACTTAGCAATTAGTAGATTGTCAATAATGTTTTATTTAATTAGATAGATGAGTTATAAGGATGCCATTTTAGATGGGCAAATATTTTTGAAAATATTTATATTCCTACAGTTGTATATATCTGATTCTCTTCCAGAGCTTTTGCCAGTGACTATCAATTCTTAAGAAAGTTTCGGCTGCAAACTGGTAATTGTTGGAATAATACAGTTTCAGCGTTGAGCCTCCAGAAAAATAAACTGGTGGGAAAAAAAAGTCAAGTGTGGAGAAATCAGGTACCAAAAAATACAGGTCAAACATTGTAACTCGAACTCCTAAATAAAGATTACATTTGAGGATTCCTGAAGATGCTTATCATATGTGTGGAACATAGCTGACACTTATCAATATGTATTGTTATTATCATCATCATCATCATCATCATCATCATCATCATCATTATTTTAATTATCCCTAAAAGGGGGGTATAGGCAAAGACTTAAGAATTTTATGTTGGCTGAGTATTCTCCTGTGTATGCTGCTGTACCTTCTCGTGGATATTCTAAGCCATACCAAGTATTTTTACAAAATTTATTTCATTTGACTCTCACAATAACTATGAGACAGATACTAAGATTATATACATCTTACAGATAAAGAAGTTCGGAAAGGTTAAGAGACTTGGCAAATATCATACATCTATAAAGGTGCTAAAATAGACTGAAGCCTATTATCTATTTGACTGAAAAACTGCTTTTAGGTAAGATGATCTACCGCTTTCCCATAATGTGAGGATATGAAGCCTTTAAGTAATCTCTCAGTAATTCCAATACTGTAAGTAGAATCTGATGAGTCTTAAATCAGTTCAGTCACCTAAAGGGTCTTCAGTATGTTCCATTTTAAATTCTTCTCTTTCTAGTATTTTCTTGCATATAAAAAAAGAAAGGAGAAGAAAGTACATCTTGTGAAAGTGACCTTTGCTCTTACTTCCAAAAAAGGTTTTTTATAACAAAATGTTCTAGTACTCTTCCAGGAAAAGATATCCTTTACAATTGAAAGATTTTAATTAAAACCAGAAAGGCTTTATGTGATCCAAAACAGCCAAATGAATGGAGATATTAAGAAACTGGGAAATAATTCAAGTTCTTCCTAAGCAGAGTTAATAGGGCATCTCATTGGGATAAGAGAATATTGTGCTCTTGGATACATTTGTGGGTAGCCCTTGACATTTGAAATACCACTCTGAAACAAATTATACATTCAACATATCATTCAGACCATCATCATTCAATCAGAAGGACCCCACACTCATTTGTAGAGACAGAAATCTTTTGTAATTTTTCTGTGGCTTCCTCATGGGTGATATCATGGCTACACTCAATAGCCTCTCTTTATACATGTTTTCTTCCTACTGTTTATAATTGTTTCTTGTTCAATGGTATGCATGTTATGAACCCTGTAAACATAGTATCTATCAATAACATTTAATTTGGTATGATCCTACATTATATTATTCAGGGCCCACATTTCTAGAGCTTCTTCATTGAAGATGACTAATATAGGTAGGGAAGTTAACATTTTACCTTTTTGACCAGAAGTTCCCTTTGGTATTAATGAACCTCTTAGCCAGCCTTACTGCACATGCCACTTAGTGCCAGAATGTATCTTGGCTCTTTGCTTTTCCCCACCTCTTTTTATCCTCTTCATATGATAGAGTCTCAGTATACCTCCTTTCTATCCTTTGTCAGCTCCCTCAATCTGTCCTTTTACCATCGAGGTTCTTTTTCCAGTGTAGACAATATTTATTAGCAGGCGTTAAGGGTGCAAAATAGTAACAAATCTAAAGGAATGGAAAAGGAGGCAGAGCATGGCTCCCCTCCCCCAAATGAGGCCCTATAACCAGCCACTCTGGTCAAGGAGCACTCAACTTTACTGTGGCCAGTTTGGGCCCAGCACCCTCCGAAGACCAAGCTCCCAGGCAAGAGGGTTCTGCACAACATAGGGGAAGGGAGTAACACCTGGAAGAGGCATAAGTTGTACCCTACCCCAGGCCACTGGATCCTGCCCACCATCCACCTCAACAGTTCGGGGTATGGGGTGTTAGGAGACTGGGCTTCACCTAACCCTCTCCAACTGAGAAAGAGGGGTGAGATTGCCAGGTCCTACTGAATATAAGAAAGCTACTTCCGGTTGCTTTCCTGCGTCCTGTTCCTTTTAGCACCCTCATGGCACAATTTTGATTTTCACAGATAATTTCTATAGCTTCTTTAGTGCTACTTGTGTCAATACTTTCAGAAACATGATGGAATCTTTTGCTATGAGGCTAAAAATCTGAATATAAACTTAAACACAACACTAAAATGATTGAAAATTGGAGTAAAACCTTATTAAGTTTTACTAATCATGGATTTAATTATTCCATGGAAAAAATAACTCTGTGTATCTAGATGCATTGTGCATTTCCTCTTGAAAGAGCTAGAAAGTCAGTCATGTTCATGTATCTCTTTACAATTTTAAGACTGTACTTTTAATCCATGCTTTTAGTACTTCATGATTTCTAAATCATGGGAGGCATTATCGCTATCGAGTTCAATACTGAAATTTTCCAGGCAATTCTGATGTGCTGTCTGAGCAAGCTTAAATTAATAAACTAAACCCACATTAAGAGAAGTAAGTTTGAAAAATAATATATCTATACTTTTCAGCAGTAGTAATACACATTCTGGAACAAAAAAAAATTTCTGTCCTAAAGAAATATTTAAAGATGTTGGTCACACTTACCACAATACACTCAGGAAATAATGTTATGTAGCAAAAGTGAGCCCACTCATGAAGATCACTTTTGATCTTTTTATCACATACAATGCACAGATACTGAGCACCCAGTAGAAAGCAATATACTCCAAGATCTTGAGAAGATAACTCAAACTCTGTGGTTCTATGAAGCAGTAAGAGAAATTTATACCTCAGCTGCTTTGTCTCCTTCTTGAAGTTCTTTTACAGTCTGCTGAAATTGCGGCTCAGTCTTCTCAGCTTTTTCAGCAGCTTTCTGCTTTTCTTCTTCACAGGACATAGCAAGTATGCCCAAGAACAAACTTGCTATGTAAAAAGTAAACCAAAAGCTTATCACAACAAAAAACATCATGTAGACCTTCCCAGAAGCATACAGGATCTAAGGAGAGTTGGAAAACAAGAAAAAGGAGGAAAATGTTATTTGTCTTCGTATAATCTCCTATCTTAAAATGAAAAATGAAATTTTGTTATGAAAATAATTTAGTTGTGAGTGGAATGTAATCACAAGACCGTTTTACTGGCTCTACCTGGAGAATTAAGAGAAAAGCTCTTTAACTTTAGATATATATGCCAGGTACAGAATACATGGTACAAAACCAAAGATAGAATTTAGTAATTTAATTAAGTTAGAGTGAGCATCTGGTGTTTAGATCTTCACTAACAGAGAAAACATGTTGAAAGGAAAATTTGTCTTCTCTCAATAAAGAAACCTGGACAGTCTGAATTTGAAAGACTATTTCCTTTGCAGTAGAATCTTTAAATATATGGAGCTTAATAAAGTCAGAGAATGAATGTTTAGAGATTAACTTCTTCTGATCATTACTTTATGGAAACACCATAACAAGGTACAGCTCAGGTCTATTTGAAGAGGTGGGGAACAGGAATATTCCTCTATCTGTTACAAAACCTTTGGTGAAGAACATTTAGACAAATCACATGGGAAAATCATATAATTCACTTATTTGAAGTCATTTATGGATAGGAAAAAAAACCCTAAGATTTTAGATTTCGAAAGTGAGCACTGACTAGCTTTCATTTCATAAGAATTACATAAGATAGATGAGAGAATTTAAAAATTTAGAAATTATAAGTAATTTATAGAGTCTCCTATATAAGTAATATAGCCTAATGATTTATCATCATAAGTAAAAGTATATAAACAAAATCCAAAAAAACCCAAACAGATGAGAATAGTCTTAATTTTTAAGCCTCCACTTGAATCAATTGGCAAATATTATTTACAGAAAATATTATATTGATATGAGTTAAAATTATTTACAGATTAAGATGTTCCAACATTTAATCAAAAATAATTTTATGTTAATCTATAGTAAATTTATCTTTAAAAGTTTTTTTTTTAATAAGCTTTTTCCCCAGCAAGTCACCTATCTAGGATTTGGTTATAAAGTTTTTCCCACTGAACTAACTATCATTTACACTCAGGAGTCAGTAATAGACATTATGGGATATACTGCAGGCCATACACATTAATAAAGACTTTATCATCTCATTACTTCTGTGCAACACACTTACGTGGTATTTACTATTATTTCCAATATGCGTAAGAAAGATAAAAATGAGGTAAAATGACTTGTCAAAGATCCCACAGCTATGGAGGAATGCCTGAATCCAGAGCTTTTGCTCTTTCCACTATTTGAAACTGGGATAAAAATATAAACTCTTATTATCATGGAAAAGTATACACATTTTAGTTTTACTATATTTTAGTTTGAAATTGGAGCTAATTATAGCACCCGAAGCACAGTTTTGTTATGAAAATCAAATGAAATAGTGCATGTGAAGGTGCACCTAGCCTATGTTGAGTAAGCAGTAAATGTTAACCATTGTTAAACATAGCATTATGTTTACGCCCATGAGGACTGACACTTGTTTTGTTCATTTCTGTACCCAAATATATCAAAGAGTGCTTGGATCCAATAAATATCTGGTGAATGAATAGAGAATTGTATTCTCCAAAACATGAGCTGTTTTCTTTGGGGAGAGTAACTGAATTTCCCTAGCCATGGTCAGTTCAGTTTGGGGCAATGCTGAGAGCAAATATCGAGTCCAAATCAAAGCAAACCTCATCTATACTATTTAATAGAGTGCAATATTGATGAAAATCCTATGTGGACTCCACCAGGGTACTCCAGACTAATTTTTCATTTCACTGGTAGTGGGAAAGCACTTCCTTTAGACCAATGCTGAAAAGAAAATGAGAAAACATACTTGGAGGGCTATAACCAAAAAGACAAAACATTTATTACTATATAAAGTGATACAATCCATAATTACTCACTTATATTTATTTATTTATCTATTTATTAAAATTTTATCAAGCAATTTTATGTGTTTGATCATGAGACATAAAAATTAAAACAAGACACAATACTTCTTTTTAGGTAGTATATCTCCTAGTGGGAGAAACCGCTGAACAAGCAAATTAAAATAACCACAATTAGAGGCAATTATAGGGTGCCATGGAATTCTGGTGTTGGATTTGCCTGGCTCAGAAAGGAGGGCTTGGGGAAAATCAAGATTTCTTTTGGCTTTGAGGTATGAATTTAAAGCATGAGAAATTCAAGAAACTTGAATTTAGGCTGAGGGTACACATACATTGAAACAAGAAATTATGGGGAAAAGCTCACTTGTGAAACAGCAAGACTTTTTTATAGTCAAATAAAGCAGAGAGTACACACTGAGATATTGTAAGGAAATAAATCTGGAGAAGTATTTAGAAATGAGATCTTAAAGGTCACCACAGACCATGGATTTGGACTTTGAACTTCATCTCAAAGGAATGTGGAAATCTCCGAGGGATTTTTAGAAGTAGGATAACACGAGAAGCTTATTTCAGAAATAAAAAGTTCCTAGTGTTGTGGAGGAGGCATTGAAACTTGTCAAAAAGTTTGGAAAATAACAATATAAATACTCACCTTACAAAATTAGAAATGTATAATTTACATTTAAAAAAAGTCATTTAAATATTTTAATGTATTTCTTTTACTAGGGATATAATTGTGCTGCATGTGTGTTTGGTTTTACTTGATTTTCATTTAATATAACACAATGAATTTGTGTCAAAAGTCCTATCATTATTAATGACTTGGACACACACACATATGCGCACGCCATAATTTATCTATCCAGTCATAAAAAGTAAGGGATGTAGGTGCTCTTTAAAAAAAGAGTGTTCTCCTGCAGCTGTAAGTACTTTGGAAATTTAAAGTAATTTATTTATTTTACCTAAAATACTTCGATACTAACTGTGCTGCTAAATGAACATTGCATATTCTACTGTGATGAAACGTCCCTTAAAATTAAGAGACACTGAATCTCCATTCAAATGAGTATTATATCTTTCTGAGAAACTATGGCACACAAATCATCAGTTATGAGGAGAGACTCTCAGGAATTTGAATTTCAAGTCTCATAATAGCAGGCTTTCTGTTATTATCAGAGCATGATTAAATATTAAAGGGGACTGAGAAGAAATAGAAATAGAAAGAATTAAAGTGAAATAGTACATTGTAGGCATTAAATTTAAAAAGTCTTAATACGAGGTAATCTCATTGGTTTAAATTGTTTGACTAAAGAATTAGTACTTAGAAATATTATTTACTTAGTTAATATCAAATGAATGATATCAAATGAATGATTGCTGGAAGATACATGTGCTGAAAGTTTGGAGAGTTACCCAACCACTCTGATCTTAGTATCTTCATATAAAAGGCATATATATGTATATATATGTCTTGCAAGATTGTTTCAAAGATTAAATGAGATATGTATAAGGGCACAGACTTGGGTACAGTATTAGCATATAGTTTGATATTCAGTAATTCTGCTTCTCTCTTCTTCTGTTTTTAAATTCTTTTCCTTATAAAAATTTAATAGGCCGTGTTCCATGAGAGCATTATTTTAGAAGGGAGGGGCATGGGCCCATTTTTATGTGCAGTGCAGATGCTCTCCGTTCTTACCTGGTGATGAAGCGCTTCAGGGTAATCCTGCGTCATTAACCGAAATAGGGCAAGTAAGGCCCAGCCAAAACTGTCGAAATTGGTGAAGCCATAATCAGGATTTGTGCCAGCTTTAACACACACGTATCCTTCAGGACACTGGCTAAAGCAGACAAAGAAAAGAAAAACTGCTTACTCTTAAGTTGGCTTTCAGATTATGGCCAAATCATAAATATACAACATCCACCCATGAATAAGAAAGGGCTCTTTCTTCCACAGGGAATAGTCTTTTCCTAAATAATTCCCAATGAAAAAGCTGCCAATGAGGTAGATATTAAGTTAATATAAGTGCATTAACTATTAATTAAAAGGAAAAAGGGGCTCACAAACGGTTTTTCGCCCAAAGTCTTGTTAACGATTTCTTTGTTAGTCAAACAAACTAATGTGTGATGGAAAATATCAATGCTAGAAGCAAAATTGCAGTAGCTGAGGGTTTAATTTTCAAACGCTCTCACTGCAAGCCCTCAGATCCTATTATTTAAGGGTGAGATAACACTTAGCGCAATGACAATTTATAAGCAGTACTCTCATGTCTGTAGAAAGCTCAGAATAAAGATTTATCTTATTTCCTTTCATGGAGTCTTCATACTTTTATCTTCGGGGGATTAGGTATTGTGGTTGGTTATCACAGTTTTGGCCCAATAAGTCATGCTTCTGTCTATCGACACCCTTGTGTACTTTCCTCCAAAGTTATTCTGGCTTTGCCCATGAGACTTGTTTTGGACTTTTGTTAAAAGTTAACAAATGGGATGCAAAGAGATGTTTAAAATGTACTTGTGCATTGAGGCTTGATAAATTGCTAACCCACGGTATCTGGACAAATAGATTTTTGTTCTTGTCGTAAGGCACTAACTTCTGGGATTCTTTACCATGCAGTGAAGTATGGTGGCTACAGGTGAAACACTCCATGACTTTCTCCTCAGATCTTGAAATATATCAATGCGATTCTGATTGTTTATGACTAGCTATTTTCAACAAGTCATATCTGAGTTGGGATGTCCATAAAGTGTGATGTGGCAGACACAATGAGATGGGTTCACAAAAGGGACTTGAGAATAGGATGGAAGCCCAGCAGTAGCTGGGCAAAGAGTTGAACAAGCGACAAAATGTCTAAATCACCTGAATATATAAACTACATAACTCGCGCTCCTCTACCCCCATATGACTTTTGTTAATTTGTCCCCCAGAACCAGAGAAAGAGCTGAGCCTACAGATGGGCATCCAGTCATTTTGAGCTGAGGACAGTAACATAAAGAATTATAGGAGTGCTAGTATTGCTGAGAAGCACTGTATTTCTACTTTCTTTTCATTTGAAATTATAGGACAATAAGACTGTCATATCACTGAAGAATTATTTACAAGTACTGTTTTTTAGAGCAATAAACTTTTTATTAATGTAAGTTATAGTCATAAGAGATATGCAAACCATAAAATAAGTGAAATGATAGTGCATCATTCATATTTCTTCTCTTCAAAGGCTGCTGGCCAAAGAAAAGATTATATCGTCTTTCTTGATATTTCTCACTAGCTCTGGGGTATACTGAAAACAGAAGATCAGATCTCAGCCCTTCTTGACCTTGAATAAATCATTTAACTAGTCTTTTTATTGCTTTTTCCTATAAAATCAGATTAATAGTATTCCATATTGTACACTTCTCAGCATGGTTTTAGTGATAAAATGAGATAACGTTATCAAATGAGAAAAATTAGCCAAAGCAATAACCCTTCAATAAATACTATGGATCGATGATACTGACTTCATTCAAGAACATTAACACCACTTACCCAGCATCTGTTCTGTTGCCACAAAGGAGAGCATATATTTCTCCTTCCAAATAATAAAAGTTTTCTGTTTCTGAAAAATAGGAAGGAAATTATATTCTGCATCTAATTTTGAATGAACAGCATATTTGATATCCATCTATATCTGCATAGAAGCTGGAACATTCCTCGCTATCGTGAAAAGGAAGGCCTTTAAAAAATAATCTACAAAATCTACCCTACACATCCCTAGCATGCGATGCAAGAGGCCAAAAGACCTCTGGCAATCCACATATTTCACTGCCCCAAAAGTGACAGCTCAGCATTATAAGAGAATCTCTTTTAAAAATAGAATTCTGGAAAATGAATATAACCAGCCAGGTATGATTAGACCTTGAAGGAAAAATTCCCAAGGCTAAACTATTTGAAAGCTGAGGACCTTTTCTTCCAGGGCTTATTCCTAATGCTCTTCCTTCACGAAAGGCTATATTTCTGCCTTTGGGTTTAATTGCCATTCTCTTCCCACTCTGAAGCTTATTTTTCTACATTGAGTATCCAGTGCCAGTTACTTGCCCGATGTCACCCAGTTCTAACCACAGTTTAAAGTAATCTGAATCTTAGCCGTTACAATTTATTCAGGTATCCTTAATGTGCTGTAATTCAAAATGTAAATTGTGTGTTTATAGATATGAGCTACCAGGTATAGGAACATGCATGCTTAGGAGCATTGATTTTAGGTTCTGAATTCAAATCATATAGACAAACACATGAGATCAGTCCTGATTGTATGAGTATGTATATAAAATTGTATACATATACCTGTATGTATACACACACACACACACACACACACACACACACACACACTTGAATTACTCCGATCTCAAATAATGTCACTTTAAATTGTTACCTAAACTAATTTTAGAAGAAATTTTTTAAATTTTTTAATGTTTATTTATTTTTGAGACAGAGACAGAGCACGAGTGGGGGAGGGGCAGAGAGAGAGAGGGAGACACAGAATGTGAAGCAGGCTCCAGGCTCTGAGCTGTCAGCACAGAGCCCGACGCGGGGCTCGAACTCACAGACCGTGAGATCATGACCTGAGCTGAAGTCGGACGCTCAACCGACCGAGCCACCCAGGTGCCCCAGAATTTTTAAATCATAGTTAGGAACCATTGATCGAACCTTTTAAATGGCAGTCAAAAACCAAATGAAATTTGGTAGAAGTGGGCAGTCCCAAATACTCTTCTAACTACAAGGACTATGACATGGCAACAAGGTTAAATAACATTTTACAAATATAATATTTTCAGCATTCCTAACATGTTTTTAGAGGAAATGGATGACTATAGTTGGACAAATTTTAAAGTGGTAATCTTTAAAAAGTGATCTCTTTATCGCATAATATTATGCTAAGAAGACTCTGAACTTTTGTTTTCCTAGCAATAACCAGTAAAGTAGTAACAATTGTTTATTTTTTATATAATTTGCTTATTTTTGTTATAATTTAGGAAACCAAACAGTATTTCAACTGGAATCTAAGATTTAATATCAATTTTCTGTTCTCACCACTAGAATCAAGACCAGCGAATAGACACATATAATAAGGACACAGCTCATACTCATATACTAATAATTTTATATGACTTCCATCCTCATGATATTATGGGGTAAGCCAAAGAGTACAATTTATTAAGATTTGTTTTGGAACTTATTATATCCAAATAAAAGTAATGCAGAGGGACTACATAAGATTTATCAACATTTTATTTTTATTAGTTTAAAAATACACTTTTTTTCTAAATACTATCAAATAGGACCCAGAGATTTTAATTTGAGCAAAAAAATCCAATAAGAGAGTACAGCCTGGTGGAGAGGGAATGGATTTGAAAGCCAGATTGAGCATGGTCACTGAATAGTAATAATATGCTGGAAAACTCACTGAATTTCTCTGAACTTCATTTTTCTGTTTGTAACAAGGGTCATTCACTTCTCTGCAGGATTATGGCAAAGATATGTGATCAGGAATGTGAATTACTTATATATAAGAGCTAAGCAATATTTATTTTGGCATTATTACTGTTTGCCTAAAACATCTTTATTATTTACCAAAGGATAACCCAAAGCATTTAAAATGATCAGCAATAATTGAAATCTCACAATAGTATGAATTTCTATAATGTAGGCCATTTTTTAATTTGTAAGGTCACTTTAAAATTTCTAATGAGTGAACTTAAATTTATATTTTAAATAAACAACTTTATTAAATAAAGATAATATTTAAGTATTAATATTTAAGTATTAAGTATTGTGAGGATTCTACTTTGATGAAATTGAAAATAAGACTTTGGTTGTATTTATTTATTCTTTAAAGGATAAAATTTGCAAAACTTAGCAATTCCAAACATAGGTTTCTCTTATTGAACCATCTGAAGATTGGGACTTTGCGATTCTCATAAATGAAACTGATCAGGACAGGTTTCCCCTGCTATCCAAAAGCAGAGCATTCATAAAGAGACCTTTTGTAAATGGAAATGGCATAAAGAAACAATTACCATTGGTTATAGGGAAACGTTTGTGAGCATGGCCAGCCTTCAAAAATAACCTCTCTTAGGCTTTTCTGATACTTTAGGACACATCTTGCTAACAGATGCACAGAATAAATTGAGATAAAGCACAGATATAATTCAAAGCTATGGCAGCTTGACGTTGAGATGCTGAGTGTGGTTCCGGGGGAGGGAACTTTGGCGGGGCTGGTCTCCTCTCCGAGCGCACTATCTCTATGAGGGTTTGCTGCAAAACAAATGCTGAATGCTGTTTTTGCTTTTAGCCTTTTTCGTAAAAGTGAAAATCTTCTTCTGATTTCCCCTGGTTAGCGAAAACAGGTGCTCCTGGAGGGCTTTGGTAAAAGTTACGAGGGGAAATGTGAACTTTCAAAAAGCAGGGGACACAAGTATTTGGCATAGTTCAGCGTTTAGAAGTTTGTTCTGAAGTTGAGTGTCCAACATTTCTGGAAAGACTCCTCTGCCATTAAGAAAAGTTTTAATTTTTTTTATGTAGATGGCACGTGATTCTTACCTCGAATATAATATGGGTTTCCAGTTCTGTTGTGCAGGACTACAGTTTCATTTTCTTGGGGCCATCGCAAGCATTTATGCTTCAGATTGCCCATGAAGAGCCCCATGCCGATCAGAGAAAACACACTCAGAAAAAACAGAGTTAGGGTAATGACGCCAGTAAGTTTCTTCACGCAGTGGATCAGGATCCCTACAAAAGACTTCAGACCTATAAAGAGAAAAGTTTGCTTTTGATGAAGTAAAATATCTTAGTAAAGCAGCCTTAGCAAAATTCCTCCAGGGGAAAGGCATATTTCATTGAAATCAGCAGCTTTGTATTTTATAGTCTAAAACACATTTTCTATACCTGATGAATACAATGAATAAAAATCCAAACTTTGGGGTTTCTATCTTATTGCTAATTTATCACACCTGATAAAAAATATTCAGACACAAATTTTAAAAATAGTTATTTGTTTCTGTTTACTGTAAAGAACAAGACTTTTCCTCTTGGTTACTGCTTTTCATACCAACCACCATTGTTTATAAGCATAAGTAAAACTGTCAAGTTATAAATCAAAATGGATTTCAACGGTCAAAACAAGAAACAGTTTGAAATAGCAGTTTTCTATATTATTCTTTCATTAACTTTCTAAGAAGACAATTAAAAAAATTTTTTTTAATTTTTTTAAAATTTTTATTTATTTTTGAGAGAGAGAGAGAGAGAGAGAGAGAGAGAGAGAGAGAAGGAGAGTGCAAGCTGGGGAGGAATCGAGAGAGAGAGCGGGAGACACATAATCTGAAGCAGGCTCCAGGTTCCATCCAAGCAGTCAGCACAGAGCCTGACGCGGGGCTCGAACTCATGAAGCGTGAGATCATGACCTGGGCCGAAGTCAGATGCTTAACCGACTGAGCCACCCAGGCACCCCCAGAGGACAATTTTTAGAGTGATTAAATGGGACATGAAAAAATTAATTAAGAATGAGAATAATACACAATTGTGATATATGCAGACTACACTTAATCAGAACACTTACTAATTGAGAATTCAGCCTTACAGCTGGGTTTATTTAAGGAACTAATTTTTCTATTAATAAAGAAAACCTGCTCAAGAAACCCTATGCACTGTTGGTGGGAATGCAAATTGTTGTAGCCACTATAGAAAGCGGTATGGAGGTTCCTCAAAAAATTAAAAATAGAGCTACCATAAAACCCAGTAATCACACTACTGGCTATTTATCCAAAGAAAACACTAATTTAAAAAGATATATGCACTCTTATGTTTATTGCAGCATTATTTACAAGAGCCAAGATGGTGAAGCAATCCAAGTGTCCACTGATAGATGAATGCATAAAGAAATGTCATTTACCTATGTGATAGACTATAATTCAGCCACTAAAGAAGAGTGAGAACTTGCCATTTGTGACAACATGGATGGATCTAGAGGGGTATTGTGTTAAGTGAAATAAGTCAGACAGAAAAAGGCAAATGTCATATGATTTCACATATATGTGGAATCTAAAAACTAAACCAAATGAACAAAGAAACAAAAAGAGGACAAACAGACTCATAAATATAGAGAACAGACTGGTGGTTGCAAGAGGGGAAGGGTTTGGCTGATGAACGTAATGAGTAAAGAGAAGTGGAAGGTACAGGCCTCCAACTATGGAATGAATAAGTCATGGGGATGAAAGGTACAGCATGGGGGATATAGTCAAGGGTATTGCAATAGGACTGTATGTGGACAGATGGTAGCTACACTTGTGGTGAGCATAGCATAACAGACTATAGAATCATTATGCTGTACACCTAAAATTAATGTAACATTGTGCATCAACTGCACTTCATGTTTTTAAACAAAGCTCAATTCTGAAAACATAAAAGAGAAACAAAAAACAAAAATAATGTAATTGTACTTCATAGATAATATGTATTTCCCTTCCCTCCTTCCTTGCTTCCCTCCTTCCCTCTTTCCCTCCTTCTCTCCTCCCTCTTTCCCTGCTTTCCTCCTTCCTTCCTTGCTTCCCTCCCTCTCCTTCCCTCCCTCCTTCCTTCCTTCTTTCCTTTCCTCCCTCTCCTTCCTTCCGTCCCTCCTTTCCTCCTTCTCTCCTTCCCTCCCTCCTTCCTTCTCTCCTTTTTCCCTCCTTCCTTCCCTCTTTCCCTCCCTCCCTCCTTCCTTCCTTCCATCCTTCCTTCTCTCCTTCCCTCTTTCCCTCCTTCCTTCCTTCCTTTGTCTTTTTTCCCTTACTCTTTTCTTATTTGTTGTTGGTCTGTTTCTATTTAGGGTCCTAATAACTGTTCAGCTCAACAATGGAGAAGAATATACTAGTTCTGTGATGTTATCAATATTTCTATGCTTCCATTTTATTAGCTTAAAAATGGGGTTAATAATACTGCTTTGTATATTATTGTGAGAATTGAAAATCTATTTTTTAGTTAAATTTTTAAAAAATCTTCATTTATTTTAGAGAGAGAGATACAGAGTGTGAACAGGGGAGGGGCAGATAGAGACGGAGACACAGAATCCAAAGCAGGCTCCAGGCTCTGAGCTGTCAGCACAGAGCCTGACCTGGGGCTTGAACTCACGAACCATGAGCCGAAGTCAGACGCTTAAGCGACTGAACCACCCAGGTGCTCCTGAAAAATCTATTTTTTAATGACCTTGTCAGATGATTGGGTTTCTTGAGTCTCTTGGGATAGGGTTAAAATAAAGTTATTCCTGTGGTTTAAGAAATGGAATATCTAGATTAAATATATAATTTTAATTGCTATCATCCAGAAATATTTATAGCCTATTTTTGCCACTTGGAATTATACTATTAATTTTTTGCTATGTGCAAGTCTTATTTATTTATTAATTGTTTACTTTTTATTAAAAACTTTTTTATGTTTATCCATTTTTTGAGAGAGCAAGCCAAGGACAGAGAGAGAGAGAGAGAGAGAGAGAGAGAGAAATCCCAAGCAGGCTCAGCGATTTCAGTGCAGAGCCTGATGTGGGAGTCGAACCCACAAACTGTGAGATCATGACCTGAGCCGAAACCAAGAGTCAGACTCTTAACTAACTGAGTTACCCAGGTGACCTTAAGTCTTTTTTAAAGTGTCACATTAGAAATAGAATTTCTGTATCAAAATACATCTAAGTATTGATACATTTATATTCAATTTGTTTTTTAAGAGATGTTGAATCAATGTATAAACCAAAGATACAAATATATAGTCAAGGCTTCACTAAAACTGGATGTTTAAAAAACATCGTTGCCAATTTATTAGAAGAAAAATGGTATCACTTTACTTTGATATAATTTCTGTGATTACTATAATGAACTTTCAAAATATGTATATTTTATATGTACTTTTCATTTGGCAACTGTCGTGAGTCCTCTATATATTTTTCCTTTTAATTGAAGTATAATTAACATGCGATATCATAATAATTTCAGTCCTCTGTAAATTTTTTTCTCCTGAAAAAATATTTTTTCATATTGTTCTGTTAGAAGAGTAATTCTTAAATAAGAATATATACATTGTGTATATGTGTGTGATCTATATTATCTATATCTATATCTATATCTATATCTATATCTATATCTATACCTATATATCCAAGGAACTTTATTTTAATGGAGACATTTTGTTTGAAGGTTAAAGAAGTCATCTCGAATTTTCCAAAATCAAATTTATTACTAATTTTCCTTGTTATCCACATTCATTGCTATCTACCATTCAAAGGTCTAAACCACATGCACATTTTTATTTTAACTTCCTAGTATAATTTTCCCCTTCTTTTTATTTAAATTTTTTTAACGTTTATTAATTTTTGAGAGACAGAGAGAGACAGAGTACGAGCCGGGGAGGGGCAGAGAGAGAGAGGGAGATATCTGAAGCAGGCTCCAGGCTCTGAGCTGTTGGCACACAGCCCAACACAGGGCTCAAACCCATGAACTGTGAGATCATGATCAGAGTCAAAGTCAGACACTTAACTGACTGAGCCACCCAGATTGCCCTCCCCTTTTTAATTTAAACATTCTTTATATTTTAGTTTAGATATATCTTTTGTGAAGTTTGATTTGCTTAAGATAAAATATTAAAGTCTACATCTTGACAGAAAAATTTAACCCGATTGTATTTATTTTCATAAATTGGCTTTAATTTTGTATATGACTTTACCATTTTGTTTTTTGGTTTATATACTCCCCTTAGGATTTACTACGTGTCCTATCTTTTAAAAATAAACTTTACTCTCATTTTTCCTCTAGTATTTAAGACAAAATATATCTATTTTGAGAAACTGTATCACACTTACGTTCCTATTTTGAACAAACTTGTAGTCTCTACATTAAAAATAAAACTGTATGTACCATAGTCTCGCCATATAAGATAAGGAAATATTAATATTTACTTTCTCACATTTCTCTCTTCCCACTTCTCAGTGTTTGTTCATATAATTTAGGACTTCTGACTCAGTTATAATTGTTCAATTTATGTATTTTGCATTATATATTATCTTCCATGATTTATAGGAAAGGTAACATTCAAATCCTTACAAAGGCTTGTCAGGACACTTAAATTCATGCAAAAGGCATGCAGAGGGACCTGGCTGAATATCCCGACTTAAAAGAGGAATTGCTCAACTCCAGCTGGTAGCTGCCACACAAGAATGCAGGTGGGTAGGTGCTGATAATTCATCCAAATTAATTTAGATTTTAATGTTCAAAATCACTAGAGTTTTAGAATGTTGGCATCTATTTCAAAGTTTTCTAAAACACAAACCAAATATGTCTCCAGTTCAGGAATGACCTACAGATGTCTGTGCTATTACTGCTGATTTACAATATTTGCATTCTGTTTTGTGAGCCACTAACAACAGTGATTTGGAATTCATTTGTGTTGAAATGATTTCAGAGCTCGCTGTGATTATGTCTGGCATTAAATCTCCCCATTGTTGAATACTTCATTTTCATACCAGATATTCAGGAAAGATACATACATAAAATTTAGAACTCTTGCATGGCTGAGAATATCTTCCTGTCAACTTCACATATGGATGACAGACAAGCATAGAATATTGGTGTCATAACCTCCTGCCTACACTCCTCTAAGCTCTGAAACTCTACTGCCTACTCATGTTCAGTATTATTGAGAGGACTAAAAACAACCTTTCCATGGGCAATTTTGCTTTGCTTTTTTGCTTGTAGGATTTTCATAATACTTTTATTTTTTAAAAGTTTAAATCTAAAAATGGTTATGCTATGTCTAGGTATATCTTTTAGGATTTTTTTGTCTACTGTATGATGAGCCTTTTCCATTTGTGACAAAAATCTCAAGTTAAATCTCTTTACATAAGTGGTTGTATTTTACCATACCATAATACCATACATATAATACTATATATTTTTAAAGTGTATTTATTTATTTTGAGAGAGAGAGAGTGAGCAAGTGTGGGCACATGCAGGGAGGGGCAGAGAGAGGGAAAGAGAGAATTCCAAGCAGGCTCTGCACTCCAACCCATGAACTGTGAGATCATGACCTGAGCAGAAGTCAGGAGCCTGATCCTTAACCAACTGAGCCACCCAGGCTCCCCAATAATACTATATTCTAATGCTTCTATTACCATCAAATAGTTATTCACCAAGGGTATTATAGTTTTTATCACTTTTTTTCTGAAAGGTGTTTTTGTCTATTTCATCATCTCATTTTCATCTTCTACTTGAGTCTAGTTTTTTTTTCCTTTTTTAATTTTTAATTTTAACTTATTCGTTTAAATTCAAGTCAGTTAACATACAGTGTAGTATATAAGAAATCATCTTTCTTGTAGTGCCTTCAGAAGAAAACCTAGGCTCTTTGGAAAAGTGTCTATTCGTGTCTTCTGTCCAATTCTTCACTGGATTGTTTGGTTTAGGGGTGTTGAGTTTGATGAGTGCTTTATAGATTTTGGATACTAACCCATTCCCTGTTATGTCATTTGCAAATATTTTCTCCCGTTTCGTTGGTTGCCTTTTAGTTTTGTTGATTGTTTCCTTCATGGTGCAAAAGATAAAAAGCTTCTCAACACCGAAAATACAAATAATCCAGGGGAAACATGGGCAGAAGACATGAGGAGACACTTTTCCAAAGAGTCTAGGTTTTTATCAGAAGGCCTACAAAAAAGATTTCTTATGCTTGCCCCTATTCCTTACAGCATAGTTTTTAAAGAATAAAGAGGATTATTTTCATTCTCTTAAATAGTAGGTTTTTCTTTTTGTTTTGCAAAATACTTTTGTACACTGTATTGCTTATGTGCCTTGATTATTTTCTCCCTTGAAAAAATGAGCAGTTTCTGTCATCCTATGTGTTTCCAACGCCAGTGAATATGTTCTTCTTGTATTAGCTTACATTTGCCTGATTTGTTCCATAATCTTCAACCCTGAGGCAAAGATGAACACTCAGGTGATGCAATTTTATGTTCTAGCAATTTGCAGAGAGTAATAAGGGAGCTAGAATTGTGGGAATTCCTACCAGGGCGACTCTCGCTGCTGCTTGCTTTCCAGGTTTGATGAATCTGCTATGCATGGGCCATTTTTCTCAAATGGCTTTATTGAGCAAGAATTCATAAATCATGTAATTCAGCCATTTAATGTGTACAAATCGATGTTTCAATTTATCAATGTTTAATTTTATTTAGGGCTATACAGCACCCATCACCACATTCTCCAGTCTTCTTGCTGTTTTGCCCCTCCTGGACTCCAAGGATAAAGTATGCATATATCTGGCCTTCTTCATGGTTTTGCAATGGAATAAAATTATTTGTAGATCTCATTTTTGGTATTATGACATTGCCCCTGGCTGTATTGGTCCACCTATTTCATACTTCTGACTCAGTGGCCAAAAACACTGAGTGGAGTTGGTCCAATCTGATTGTTTTTATTCCTTCTTAACACATATTAGAAGGTGTGGGTGGACTTCTCTAGGATATCTTCAGAAATGGGAGCAGTAAATTAGTCTCAGTATCTTCCATCAATGTGGTCACAGCTCTACTAATTCAGCAGAACTTCTGTGAACTCTGGCATGTGGAATGCATCCTACCCAAGCACTCTGAGCAAAATGGAATTTATCTTATATTACTTTGTTCATTTCAACTCGTTTTTAGATGTAGTAAATCAAAGAAGGCAAAAGAGATATCTGTCTAGATTGCTATCTCTCTCAGAATCATAAGGACAGTTTTATAAGTTCATATTTAAGATGCAAGGATAAATAAGAAAAATAGACAATATATATTTTGATTAATCTCTATATTCTGTTATCATAAGTACTGACCCCATCTCAAATAAATAACAGTGGGATGTGATTATTTTTTTGCCTTTCCTGAAGTAACTTAAGTAAACTGATAGATCAGATAATTCATGATTTCAAAGACCAAACACTGTTCAATTTAGAATTTCTCCAAGCAATAACAGGGGAGTTGAAATTAATACAAGGGAGTGCATAAATCAAAATAAAGACAAGGACTAAATGCCATTTCTTACCTTGATTTAAAGGAATAATTTTCAAAATTCTCAAATTTCTTGTAATTGTAAATATTGGAATGAAGTTTAGAGGTAAGTATCTTGTTACATACCTGTGGAATTAAATTCGAGTTACTTAGAAGTCATGTGGAGTTTATATTGCTTATTTTTGGCTTTTTACTTTTTACTTTTACTATTTAAAACTTATTTTTAAAACCACATATGCAAAAATTTCCCCTGTTCCTAGTGTTTCATTTTGCAAATACTTGTATTATTGATTGGAAGACAAAGATTGCTACAGTGTAAGGTAGCCAGGTAAATATTAATCCACAAACAAATTGTGACAGTTTATAAAAGCTTGACACTGTGAGTAGTCATAATTCTATACCAAATACTCTATATTATGTTCATGAATATTTTGTTATTTGTCAGTGAAAAGGTAGTTAAAAAATAAGAAAAATCTATAGTTTTTTATGTAATGAGATTTACTTTAAGCACTTAAGTTTGTGATGATCATGATGGTGATGATGATGGTGATAATGGTGCTGATGATGATAGCAGAAGGCAGGGTATATAGCGAGTAAGGGCAGAGACTGTAGCCAGAGTGCTTGTGTAGAAATCCAGGCTCCCAACTTACTAGCTGTGTGACATTGAAAAATTACTCATTCTTTTTTGCCTCAGTTTCCTCAAAAGTAAAGTGGAGATAATAATACTTCCTAATTCAAAGACTTTTTGTGGGGATTAAATAGGCTAATGTATGTGAAGTGCATAGCATAGCACCTGGCAGACGGGGCTCAGTATTAGCTACCAGCAATGGCAACAGCAGAAATACTGGCAGTAATAGAAGTAGCAGTGATAATAATTTCAGTGATATTAGCTACTATTTTTTAATGCTTACAACATTGATTATATGCTTTTGTTTCTTTAAAAATCAACTCCGGATCTAAAAATAGAACATTATTTTAAATTATTTTAATAGGAGTTTAATGCCAGTCTTCATTTCCTTAGCCATAAAGTAAAGCACACTAAATACAAGCACTGAAAAATAAATATTCATGTCAATCATTAGAACTTAATGTAACACTCTTGAAAATGTGTGTGTATATGTGTTTAAAATATCTTATTTTGATATCTAGTATATTTACTGGTTTTAAGCAATGTAGCTAAGTAAGATGTAAGTTGGAGACAAAATCAAATCTGTTAGGATTGTCTCATAAGTCTCCAAGTGATCTGCTCACTGAAAATAATCACTTAAAGTTCCAAAATTCAACCTCTGTTGTTTTTGCTTCAGATAGAAAACAGAGATAATATCCCATTCCTTTCATTTTCATTGCATATTCTAAGGGCTAGTTCAATTGGACTTGCCTGAGAGAATGCGTTAGGGCTATAATTTATGAAATATTTTTGTTCACAGAAATTTTAAGAGCAGAAAACTTTGTCAATCTTGATGTTTCTTTATGAAAAGTACTTGCTTAGCAAGTTATTAAGATGTTTGCAATTTAAAGAAATACTCACTCAAACAAAGTTACACTGAAATCAAGCCAGTTCCATGGATCACCAAAGAAATAAAAAGATTCTACCCAGATACCTCTTGCGATGAGTTTTATAAATATTTCAAATGTGTAAATTCCGAGCAAAGTATTCCTGCAGAAAAATTTTCATATAGACATTAAAAATGAGAATAATACATGGTCAGCTCCAAAATACTATGTCTTTGAACTATTTGTCAACCAACCAACCAACCAGCCAACCAATCAGGCAACAAAAAAGCACATGCCCATTGAACCACAGGGTAGAGCTTTAGTTAGGGCTTTTAGAGCGGGCTATGTCTCACGGCATTAACCATGAAATTTGACAATCAATTTTTTCAACAAGCCCTAGTTAGGGTTAGAGTCTTTAAATATACTTTGGTAAATAATGAAAATATAAAATATCAAATTTATTCCACACTGGAAATCACACGATAATTAACTGAATTACAATGGAGTATGAAGGAACTCATTTTGTTACGTGCATATATAAGAATTTTTGTGGTGAATCAGTTTTATATTTACCTTCCAAAATCTGTTAGTTTTAAGAATAGAATTAAAGCTTGAGAGGTAGCACCAAGAAAGGCTTCTTCTCTAGAAATTTTAATGGGCTTTTCCATCACTGTAGTCGAATGCAAGCCACACTATTCACATCCCAAACTATTCTCATCACCAAAATATTAAATTGTTTAATTGACGTATGTGTTTTATTTGGAAAATTAACAAATTGTGCTGTATAAAATATTAAGTATTATATTAAATGTTACATATGAAATATAAATATTAATTATAGAATGTTAATATGTAGTATATAATGTACTATAATACAATATGTTAAGTATAAAATATAATCATATATGAGATAATATATAAAATAAAATTATAGGACTTACTGTAACGCTGGGCCCCATTTTGGCAACTCAGTCATGGTCATAAATATGCAGTCAATCAGGACACTAATTAAAATGAACAGTTGGAAAAAGGTAGATTACGGTCAAGGAATAATGGATAAAAAATAATATTGGAAATATATGTCTCTATAATTTGTTTATATGTATATACATTAGATAAAATAGTTTCTTAAATGTCAAAAAATATACTATTCACATTGAAACACAGAAGGACTAAGATTTGTTAATATTTACAACTGTTGTATATATCCTAAAAAATATATTTTAAAAGTAATTTTCAAATATGGAACACTTGGTACAGTTATATTCCAGATTCCAATATCACCCAAAATGAGATATTAATTCAGAAGAGAAAAAGACTGCAGTGATATTTGACTAGAATAGTTGCATCTGATATTAGTACAGTCTAAAGCCAATAAAAAAGGATATGGGTGAACCAAAATCTTAATAGTTATTCTTCTAGTTGAACTGAAAGGAGAAAATGTACACCAAGTGGCATTGAATCTGAAGATTGTTCTCCTTTTATTTAATACCATGTAAGTCTGTAAAACAAACAAACAAACAAAAAGAACGTCAACTAGGAACTATAATCTCATCCATTAAAAAAGCATATTGCTAATGATCCTTTCAGTTGTGAATTCTAACAGTTACACTTTTCTTATACTAAGATATCCTTTTACATAACAAATCAAATGGAAAGGCTAATTTTAAAAACATTTTCACTGATATTTAGGCTTATCTACCACTTTTTACTTTGCTAGTGTTCTACTTAAGAAAGCTATTTGCTACACTCCAGTCCTCAAGTTTTCCTTGAGGAAATGGTGTCAAATGGTGTTAGAGGAAGAAATCGATATCCTGATGGCCATGAAGACACATCTAAAGAAATAGGAATTTAATGAATATAGAAAATGTTAATTTTATTTCAGAGCAAATAAGGTGTGGGGTTACAACAGTAAAGATAACCCAATACACAGAAATATTATTAATTACTAGTGATTTTCCATGGTATAAAAACCCACTTCTATGTTATCATTGACATAAAAATACCTAAAACAGAAAGTTACATTATGTAAAATAAATGTATTGGAATATAGAAGCATTAAATCCAAAAATAATGAAACATTAGAAATATCCTAAAAATGAGTTATATATGTATACATGTGTATCTATACACATATGTGTGTCTATATTATATTATTATATGTTATAGAGACACACAGTGAAAATATCTATGTATGCATGTATGCCTTTGTATGTATGTCTATATATACATACACACACATGCACTTTTATTATATATACGTATCCATTTGGAAAACTCACTTATTATGGTGAGTAAAAATACATTATGTATAATGATTATATAGATTATAATATAACATATATAAAATATAGTATACAATGCAATGTGAACAATATATTATACTACATGATACATACTAAATATGGTCTATTATATACTATAGAATTATATATAGACACAATTATATATTAGAGATATTTATGGTGACAGTATATTGGCATTTGCTTTTGTGTATGTATATATAATTATATTAGTGAACATAAATATATATTCGTTGATATTTTATGAGTACAAGTTCTAAATGGAAACCAAACTGCTACTTCTTCTCAATAAAATACTACCCTAATATACAATCTGTGGACATTCTGGTCTGTATTGTAGTTATTTTCCCTCTTTCTATTTGAGATGCAAAGAGAAAAATAAAAAGGCCAAGAAAAAATCTGATGTTTAAAATGTGCTTTCTGTTATTTTCTAGAACAATCTCAAACTTCACACAAGAGGTAATATATGTGCCATCAAAAACCTAATGTTATTGTGAAGGAATGAGTTAATTCCAGACATAACATTTTTTCTAGTTAAAGTGCTGAAATTATTTAATTTTAGGATTATTTATTGGTATGCATCCCTTAACAGAATAATCTGAATATAATTCACATTTAATGACTTTGCACTGTCATTAATAATAATACTTTTTATACTAAACTATCCTTACAATTTTTGGCTTGTTTTATTTTTCAAAAGCCTCGGTTTTGTCTTCAATATCAAACCTAGTTTTGCCTACCATATCCGTATACGTTATGAAGAACTCAGACCTCTGCTATACTACAGGCACTTCTAAGGTTATTATGTTTCATTTACTGTTAGGTCTTATGCACAGCAAAAGTAAAAGCAGAGATAATTGAGATGAGGACTTAAGATTTTCACTAAAATGTTCTGAAGATTTTACAGGTGTTTTATAGCTAATCCTGCATAACACTCATGGAAGGTACCAGAGATACTGGAATCTTTGTTATTCTATACATTTATGCTGTAAAATGCCAATACTCTTCCATCATGCAAAATACTTCAAAGAATTATGGTTTTGCAAAATCATCACTTTGCCTTTCGTCCAGAGTCTTTGGTTCAATTCCATTTTGCCCATTTGGTAATATCACTGATGTTTTACAAGAAAATCAAATTACGTTTGTCCATGACAGGGCTAATCCTCATATCCCCCAAACTTGGTCTTTTAGAGTTGTTTCATTTTTGTTAGTAGCACCACCCTTATTCCAGGCTGGAAATCTTGGTATTATTAGTCTGCTTTCAAATCCTGCTGTTTCTTCTCAGGTTTGTTACCTTTTTCCTTCCTCTGAGATGCTCCTATAATTCAGGCTCCTTGACTTAAGGCCTGGATTATCCTCTTTCCTATATCATCTTTCTGAGCCTATCTCTTCCATGTAATAGTGATTTAGAAATCTTCATATTAAACTTACTTAAACATTGCATTCATCACATCAAACTTTGGCCATCACATTAAATCCATGTTGACATCTTCAGTACCTCATTTTATTTCCCACAACTTGCAAAAGGGATCTGGTTCTATCATCACCTTGCGTTTTCCCTATTCCAATTAATATCAAGATCTTCCCTTTTCATTGTTAAAATGTGAAGTGTTCTCTAAACTGTAACTCAAATTCTATTTTCTTGAAGAAGACTCTTCCAGCTTTGTCAGTCCACAGTGCTTTCTGCTTTACTAAGCATAATTACTCTTATTTTTATCATTTTTGTGCTGGCTCTTGGATTGTTCAAATATTTAGTAGATACTTCAAGTCATTCTGGGGATAAGACAGATTGTGAATGTATGAATGAATAAAAATAAATAAAATATATGTTGGTTTTATTTTTCCAACTACTGAGTAAGATTAAGTTGAATATTTAAAATTGTGGTACATTTTATAAAAATTTTATATTGTAATTCTTTTAAAATCAATAATCTTAAGTAGCCAATCATCATACTCCCATAAAACAAATTATTTACATTAATACACAACAGTATAGCCTATTAAAAGTAAAGTAACTCAAAACAAACTAACCTACCAGGCAAACAATCAGTTTTGATAAAAATCTCAAATATCTGTGAAATTTCTTAACCAGTTTTTATGATTTAAAATAACTCTTGGATTATACTTCATTCTCTTTTTATCCTATCTCTATTACATATTTTTGACATCTGAAAAAAATAGTGAAAATGTAGTCATCATAACTTCAATTATTCCTTACATTTTTATTCTTGTAGTATGGGTCCACATCTTCCAAGGGCTCCGACACCATTTCTTGAGGAAGAGTCCCATAAACAAATGGAAGCTCTTTTCCAACTTCCAAGTCAGTGTTTGGCTTTAAATCTTCTCTTTGTTCCTCATTGTGTTTTTTAGCAATATGCTGTTTCATAAGTTCAAGAGACTCCCTGGTGAAGGGGACAAGTCCCTTCGGTTCTGGGGAAGCCATTTCCAATTTTGTACCTGCAAGAAATGTATTTTCTTCAGTTCTATATAAAATTTGGGTATATAAAGAAAAATTTTTAATTGTAAAAGTTTAGGATATGAAAAAAGAGAACAGAAAACTGAATATATGCGTTCAAGGAAAATTCCCAGTTTTTGTAGATAGGAATTGTTAGACTAGCTTTTGTTATACTTGATACTATGTTTATTTGTAAGTTCATGAGTAACCAATTCTACTTCATTTACTCATCCACTGAATTCCCTTTGATTTATTGAAATCTGCTTTTTAGTTTCTCCCTCAAATAAAAGAGTACTAAAGTTCTAGACTTTTTTGGGAGAGCCAAACCCAATTATTCCTCTCTCATCTGTATTTAACTGTTAACTAGACTTATCTTCTTTAAACTCATTTTTCATTGGCTCTGGGCCTCATTCTTCTGTGTCTCTTTTTATAGCTCTGATTACTTCCTTTCACTCAGTTCTTCCTGTCAAGTTTTAACTTTGATATCCTTTAAAATTTTGCCTTTCCCATCTATTATATCCATGTTTGGGGAATACATAGGCAAACACTGATTTCAATTACTATACATGGATATTTACCACGTACATTTCCCAAAACACTCTCTTCCTTCAATCATCTATGTGGCAATTCCATCAATAACAGCAATTTAACAAGTGAAACAAGACGCATTGTTTTCCTGAATGACTAGAAATGCTCTTTTACCTTTTAGCCATAGGAAAACAAAACAGGGGGCACCTGGGTGACTCAGTAGGTTAAATGGGATTCTTGATTTCAGCTCAGGTCATGATCTCACAGTACCTGAGATCAAGCCCCATGACAGGTTCTTCACTGTCAGCGTGGAGTCTGCTTGGAATTCTCCCTCTCCCTCTCCTTTTGCCCCTCCCCCACTTACATGTGCATGCTCTCTCTCTCAAAATAAATAAACATTAAAAAAATTCCTCTGAACTGAGTTTTAAGAAAAACAAAACAAAACAAAACAAAAATAAAACACACACAAATACACAAACTTAATACCCTGAAAATTACTCGTGAAATTTTTGCTTGTCATCAATTCCTCTGAAAAAAATAATTTTATTACAATTATTTTCAATTATGTAGTTAAATAGTATCCATTTTTTATATATCTATGTCAAGGTAGTCATCCTTACAATTTTATATCTGGATTGCCTTAGTAGTCTTTACAGGTATCCCTTCAGTTTTTTTCAAATTTTTAAAAAATGTTTATTTATTTTCGAGAAAGAGAAAGACAGAGCACAAGCGGAGAGGCAGAGAGAGAGGGAGACACAGCATCTGAAGCAGGCTCCAGGCTCTGAGCTGTCAGCACAAGCCCCACGCAGGGCTCTAACTCACCAGAGATGAGAATATGACCTGAGCCAAAGTCAGAGGCTCAACCAACGCCCAGCGCCCCTAGGCTTTTCTGTTCTATGTCTTTGCCTATTTCAAGTCATCCGACAGACCACTTAAGTTAGTTTTCATTAAATATAATTTCATGCATCAATTCCCCATTTACGTACTTTATTCTATTGTCTCGTGTAAAAATATATTCTTTTGCTGATTTTCTCCATCCCAATTCCTGTCAAACACACCTCACACATCACACTCTATTGAAGGGAGTTGAAATGCTTTGAATTAGTATAATTTATAAATACGATCTACAGACAAGTGAAGTTTGCCCTTACATATAAAATTTCCCTTCAAAATATTTAATGAGCTTTCAAAATTGTATTCCTTACATAGAATTCCTTGACTACATATTAAACAATTTCTTAATGACTCATGATTATAGACTAGTATAAACAAAATCATAAACTTTGGAATTAAATAGACCTACATTAAAATCCCAAGTTCTGTTACTAATATTCTTAACAGTCTCAGTAAATTACTTGATAATCTTGAATCTCTCAGTCATGAAATTGGGATTCCTTTTCAGGTTAAATAAGTATAAATAGAATTATATGTGTGAAAATGCCTAATACAGTGGTTCGCACATGATAGGTGGGAAGTAAATATAAATTTTTAATTGTGATAAGATTTTACATCTTAGAATAATGGACCAAATCTAATAGAATAATTCATGGGAGGAATACATGTAAGGTTGTGTGAAATTTGAATGAAAACAACCTATCTATACAAGTGCAATAGATGTGTTTTTGTAGCAGAGAAAACTGCCAAGGGGATTTGCTTAATAGTAACTGCAGTATAAACCCATACTGGTTTGTGTCTGTCCAAAAAAGCCAGTATAACCTTTGTCTGTTTTGAAGGAAGATGGAGGAGACAGTCTTTCTCTATTCTGATGCATTCCATTACCACATCCAAAAAGCCTGTATGTAAACTGAAGGGTCTTCAGATGGGATCAGAATGTTGATTAGACTCAAGTCACATCATCTACAGACCAGTTAAAAGAATGGAGAATATGTTAGTTGAAGCAAAAAAGATTCAAGCGGAACGTTATGATTTCCAAGTATCTTAATGTTTCTCACATAGAATTTAGATTTAAGTATTATTTAAAAAAAAAGAACAAAGATGAACTAGGATCACTGAGTTGAAGCCAGAATAGATCTGCTTCAAAATAATAAAGTACTTTTTAAATAGCTGTCCAAAAATGGAATAGGTTGATTTGGACATTAATCCTTCCCCGTAACTAGCAATACAAAATCATGGACTTGTTGACAGTTGGGTAGAATAATTTAAATGGGCCCAAATGTTGATTGGCTGCCACCTTATAATCTTAGATGTATCCAATCTTAAAATTGTTGAATTGAATTTTTACATAACCTAAAAATATCACATGACCTAAAAGTCTGGGCTGTTAGCAAAACTGAACCGAGGCAGCACCGAATTAACAAAATCAAAGCATGTTTTTTTTTTAACCTTTTTTCAGATTATAATAAAAGTACTTTAATATCTTATATTTTTAGGGATCCATCATAATTCCTAACAAATATTATTAAGCTTGCATATGTAAAGAATATTGTCCTTAAAAGTAGACACAAAGGGAAGTTCAAACTAATTGCAAAGATGTTATCGTTAATGAAAATATTTTTGGACACCTTCTATTGAAACCTCAAAATTAAATTTGCGAGCCAATCTTCTTATTACATATCCTAAATGTAATTTTTTTTCTGTTACAACCTCATACATAAGCAAAATAATCTTTGATTCCTTATTCTGTCACCTACTAGCTGTGAGATTTTGATAACATAGCCTGTTGTACTTTCCTCATATGCAAACTCTGGAATCCTTTATGTACTTCACAGGTCATAAATATTAAACCAAACTGTATACAGAAGTCCTGGACCACAGTACTGACTTTGTCAGTGCTAATTCTCTCTTCTAACCCAGTCAGTTATCCCAGAATACATCTTTAGTAATGATTTTGATGTTGAATGAAACTACTCTGGGTTGTTGACTAGGTGAATGAACGGACAGTAGGCATTATCTTCTATGATATGACAAAGAAGTGCCAGCACTTATCAAATGGAACTGGCTTGCATCCTACTTTTAGATGGCTGAGTGCAGACTGTAAATTATTGATCATTAAATCATAATTCAGTGAAAGCATTTCTGTGGGGAATTTATAAAATATGGTCCAAGTACTCTGCTTTCCAGTGAGTGATCTTAATATAATGTTAAAGCCTGAAAAATATAGAAAGATTAATAGTTAATCTGTCCATTAGGCTACATTTTTTAAAAAAAACTGAATAGCTGAAGTAAGCTTTTGGTAAGAATGTATCAAAGTCAACTCAGACTTGAGCTCTAACAAGTTCCAGTTGTACTAATATTTTATATTGTTGATTAAAGTGCAAGCCAATTCTCTTGGACATCAGTCGAAAGAAGCAGAGCCAGCATCTGTATGGGGAAAAGAGTTATGTCCTTACAGAAAAAAGATTCTCCTTAAAACAAATTTTAAGTATCTGAACATAAGCCAATATTTAGCATAACAATTAAGGCAATTATAATTATAGTTACAATTACTGAGTGACTATCATTTGAGAGGCATTTGACTTAGATGGTTTTAATTCTATTGCCTCATATTCTCACACGTTATCCTTGTGGTCACCATTTTACCAGTGAGGGAATTGAAATTGATGAGTTTCATGATTTCTCCATCGCTGTATAGTTAGTTAGGTGGTGGAGGGAGATGTTAACCCAGGTATGTCTAAATCTAAATTTGAGTATCTTGAAATGATACCACAAAAGTGCTTCTAAACTGTAAATTTTTAGATAAGTGTAAACAATTGATACCTCAGTATGGCTACCTTAGAGATATCCAAAAACTAATGGGCTTACTGGGGCGATTTGCTTTACTATGTAACTCACAGATTGACATCAGGTAGGACGGTCTGGAAACTTTCTTTATGTAAGCGTCAAAATTAAATATTTCAGAAAATTTTGTAAAATTGAAAGCGAGCTAGCATAGTAGACATTAATTAGGAAGGGAGACAGGGCTGCCTAGCAATGTGATCTTCTACATACACTGGGGAAATCTGTCATTGTATGAATCATGGCGGGATTCATGATGATGACTTTCCCGGGGTCTTATGGATCTAAGGAGTGACAACCTGACCTTGCCAGACAAAACAAATGCATCAACTCAAGATTTCTAATTTGGATTTAATGACACAAAATAAGAAAGGCAGTGGAGAATCTCTTTTTTTGCAATAGAGGCAGAAGCTTCATCAGGAACTTCCAGAAGTTTTGGGAGTGACAGTAGCAACGGAGCCAGTAGCAGTGACCAGTGCTATACTTTTGGTGGTTTGAGCAGAGGTATTATGCTCACTGTGCTGGCTGTTCATATTGGCTGTGATCTTGGCTATGACTTACTGTGCTCTGCCTATGACTTCTTTCCGTATTTTCTTCATAGATACCCAAATTTAGGATTACTGAGGATTGAGTTTTAATCTATCATATAATTTTATTTTCCCCAGAGTGAGTTTGTTATTATCATTAAGCATAATTTTTTAATGTTTATTTATTTGTGTGTGTGTGTGTGTGTGTGTGTGAGAGAGAGAGAGAGAGAGAGAGAGAGAGAGAGGGAGAGAGAGAGAGAGAGAGGCAGAGACAGAAGGAGACAGAATCCGAAGAAGGCTCCAGGCTCTGAGCTGTCAGCACAGAGCCTGACTCAGGGCTAGAACCCACAAGCTGTGAGATCATGACCTGAGCCGCAGTCGGACACTTAACCAACTGAGCCACCCAGGCGCCCCCCACTAAACATAATTTGAAACATTAGTATAATTAGAATCAAGATAAAAATTGAATAGTTTGTTTCAAATAAGAATGGGAAAATAGAGGTTATTAAATAACTGATAAAAGGAAGTTTGTGGAAAATGTTTTTTCTTCTCCATTATTTTCACAATTAGGGTGAGCATTCTCTTTCTGTTAGTCATTTTAAATCAGATTTAGAACCTATATTCCATAAAGCCTTTGGAGCATGAAAGAGCATGCAAATGAATTTGGTTTCCTTTAAAGTCATTTTGAAGTTCAGGCATTGTCTGCCTTCTAGTTACGCTGATGGTGTGGGTTTTCTGTAGTTCTATTTGATTTTCTTTTTGTACTGTCTTGTTTGAGGAGCATCTATGTAGAGGTTCAGAATTGGGCAGTTTCCATTATCCTTGCTCCATATACTTCTTACAGCTGAATAAAATTTATATAGTTCAATGATTTACATGTAAAATAAAATTTATAAAAAATCTAAACAATGAAACTTATTTAAAAAAACTTAAGTGAACGTATTTATACTAATTTAAAATGAAAGTCCTAATTTAATGATGGAAACTGCTGGCTAGGATTTGAGGAAATAAGCACTCCAATAAACTTTTTTTGGTAGTGTTAATAGTACAACTCTTCTAGAAGGAAGTCTGGGACTAGTTATCCAAATTAAAATGTATACACCTTATCCCAGCAATCTGAGTAATAGAAATTTACTTCATTGGTACACCTCAAGCCAATTTACATGCACAAGTTTGCTCTGAGCATTATTTTAATAGCTAAGAATAAAGCAGGTAACAAGTATTTCAGGTGCAGCTGCTAAAAGAAAGAAAGAAAGAAAGAAAGAAAGAAAGAAAGAAAGAAAGAAAGAAAGAAAGAAAGAAAGAAAGAAAGAAAGAAAGGAAGGAAGGAAGGAAGGAAGGAAGGAAGGAAGGAAGGAAGGAAGGAAGGAAGGAAGGAAGGAGGAAGAAGGAAGGAAGGAAGGAAGGAAGGAAGGAAGGAAGGAAGGAAGGAAGGAAGGGAAGAAAGAAAGAACGAACGAACACAACACACACACACATACACCTGAATATATACATACATATATATCTGGATCTATGACTGATTGCAATACTATATAAAGAATATGGAATATGTAAGAAGTATCAGTTTATTAGGGGTGGGAGAGGCAATGTTCTGTGTTTTTGGGGTTTGAGGTGTATCTGAAATGCCTAAAAGGAAAAATTCAGAGATTAATTAGAAACTTGAATCTGGAGCTTAATAAACAAAATTAGACTGTATATGTGTGTACATATATTTTATATACATACATAATATATGTGCATATATTAGTGTGTATACATATATACACATATAACTGTATGTGTATATACCTATGTGTATCTATCTATCTACACACCAAATATGGATATTTGAAAGAAGCCTGTCAGCAAATACTGCAAACTACATGATCCACCTTATATGAAGTGCTAGAACAGACAAAAATAATCTCTAGGTGTGGAATAGGAACTGATTGAACTTTCTGGGGTGATGGTAATGTTCAATAGCCTATTGGGACTTCAGAGCATACAGGCATACACATTTGTGAATAGTGATCAAATGACACTCTGAAAGTTTGTTCATTTTACTTTGGTTTACCTTTAAAAAGCCCATAAACAAATGCTGAATTCTAGTTAAATACAAGAATTATGAAGTGTCTATGGGTGAGGCCTGATGGTGTTTGCAACTTATTTTGAAAGGCTATATGAAAATATGAAGAATTGATGGATGGTTTGAGGAACGCATAATAGATAAATGATAAACTAATATTATAAAATGACAATTGGAGACTCTAGGTTCTGAGTGTGTGAATGTTCATCAAAAGTTCTGTCAATTTTCTATATGTTGGAAATATTTTAAAATACAAGTTTGGGGAAAATTTGGTTGTGGGGCTAGAGTATCTGGCTTCAAACCTGGGCTTTAGCATTTTCTAACTAGGACCTTGAGCAAGCTACTTAAACCCTCCTTTCCTCAGTTTCCTCAACCATAAATGTAAATAGTTAATGCTTACCTCATAGGGTAATATGAGCATTGAAAGAGTTAATAAATATAAAGCATCTAGAATGGTGCCTACTAGGTACTACACAATATTACTAGGTATCCTTTAAAGCATGGTATTTTTATGTTTAGCCATCTTTTTAAATGAAATTATGGCCCTATTTCCCAGAATTTATAAAAAGAATATGCAGAATGTCATTTAATTTCTTACTGATAAATCAAAGTAATAATTATTCAATTATAATTGCAGTACTACATCATCCTTAAATAATTTTTCAAACTCAGAGTTCCACTTTTTACATTTTCGTTTATTTATTTCTATCCCTTTATCATCAGACTTCTAGATTTTGTTCCTGCTGCTTGCGAGTTATTTGCTTCTCTTTGCTTCCTCTTCTAACAATTGCCTCTCGTTTGTTAGGTATAAACACCATAATAACCGGCTGTGAGGTGGCAGCCCAAGATCTCCATTGGGGAAAAAAAAAATATCAACCTTACTCGAAATGTTGTGGGTCTTCATAAACTTTCTCCCTCCTCCCTATCCCTAAGTGTCAATGTTTTCTTATCCTGAGATATAGCTGGAAGGGTTGAAATTGATGAAGGTTGACTCCTGGATAAATAAGGCATAACATACATCTCTTTAGATTTCCAGATTCCAGTCAGCTTTAGAAGAAGCCGATGGTATTTCTTTTCACCATAAGTATAATCTAAAACATGTCACAATTATTACCCAATTATTATGCACAATTATTACTACAATTATTACCCACTATTCCAATGCGGGAGGACTAATTGGAAGGCAGCTGGATGGACAGACATACCATGTGATGGTAAACAGCCATTTTCTCCTGTAAGCATGCAAGCTCTAGTCTCCAAACTTGGCTCAGGCTTCACTCCATTTATTGCATAACTAATTTATATTTTTGGATTCTTCTTGTATTTATATCTCTTTACTCCAGTGTGGTGATCACTTTCTTTATTCCAACTATTTTTCTTTCCGTGTTACCGTTTTACTCTTTCCTGACTTAAAAGACCTTGGATTTATGGCTCTCATCTTTATATTCTCTGTGGTTGTGTTCTGTTCAGAGTAAAGCCAGTTTTGGCTAAAGTTCCTCAATATGTGTGTCTGACCTAGGACTTACCTACTCTGGGTTCCAGTTCTGGGCTTTTGGTGGCTTCAGATATCCTGACTGCTCACCTCCGCCCTTCCTTAGTTCCTTTGCCCTCACACCTCTCAGAACCCTGGAGCACATCACTGAAACATGTTCTCTTGCAGAAATAACTATGTTTTTATTTTTATTTGTAGTCCTACATTTTAACATTTTAATTTCAGATATATGTAAAAAATGAATGTTAATTTTTCTTTAAAAGATCGTTCTTTCATTTTGATATGTCATATAGGACAGTACGTGTTTGTTTTTGACATAATTTATATAGCAATCATTTGTGGAACATATACTTATTAAGTGCCAACCACTGTGCCAGGCTGGAACTACTAATAAAATATAGTCACTGAATTTAAGGACAATGAGAGACGGACTTGTAAACAAATAAGAACCAAGTCATCTTGGTCATCTCTGAAAACTAAGCTTCAAGTGCAAAAAAGACTGAAATTAAAATCCTCTCCAACATGTCAAAGTTTCTAATACTCTAGAACAATTAACGTCTCTCTTCTTGAGGGAGGAGAAATCAAGGACATTAAGCTTCAGAATGACACAGTCAATATACACAATAGAATTAGAAGTTCATAACAGTGTCAGATAACAAAGTCTCCCTATTTGCCTCTGATTGCAGACTTATGAAGAACAATGAACAGAAAGAAAACTTAGCGGCAGTTGAAATACCAGGAAGGGATGCAGTTATCTGAGAATAGGATCTCAGTGAGGGTCTCTTGCCTCACTAACAAATGACACTGTGCCAGTGATAAAGTAAATAGAACATGAGGTTGCCAGGAACACAAAAGTGAAGTTGATTGTGCCTCAAATATTCCCAATTGAATCTTGGAGGACAAGAAAGGTTTTGGTTCCCTACCAATGAGTCTGAAAAGGGGTCTAACCCAACATTCTAAACCACTCTATGTTTCAGATTTCTCCAGATGTTCTCAAAACTTCTACTGCTTTGTGAAATTGGCCTCCAGACTTTCTGAATTATCCCTTGTTACTCCAACAAAATGAGCAAGTTGTAAAGGAGCCAGGGTCTTCCTAGAATTGTACTTATGGTGAACCCAATCTGTCAGATTCTTGACCAAAAATTTCTGACCAGAGGCCATTAGAGCTCAAGGATAGAGAGAAAAATACGCTTTGTTACTTCCCCTGGAAGAATGCAAAGGGGCTCATTATGCAACCAGACTCTATAACTTGCCTTCAATACTTGACGCAGCTGGCTCCCCTCATATGCAAGACCTGATCTTCTTCTGTTTTAAAAAAATCCAAAACAGGCACTCTCCCTGGAGTTCTTGGGAACATTCACAACTAGCTAACCTCCATGAATATCCTTAGTCTGCAGTGAAACTGTTAGATCTCCATGAACCTTCATTGTTGCCCACTTTTTGAGCAGTAGAACTAAGCACATAGATCCACAAACTATCCGTGACCAGATGGAAGAGTTCAAAACCAATTGTTTTGTATGGCCAACCATAGTCTCACTCTGGGTTAGCTTGAGATAACACAAGACCTTCAACAATGTACCAGACCCCAGGCAGCTGACTAGATATGGTAGTCAAATCTGCAGTTCACGAATCCTGAGAAACTAAGAGCACAGAGAAGGTGAGAGGAGGGTGGTACTGAGAGTTGTAGGGAAAGAAAACACTCTTAATGCAGTTGATTTGAATTATACCAGCCCTTCACTGCATATTAGAAATCTCCTGGAGCTAATATTGAAAATCTAGAAGGCAGCAACTCAATCTGGACAATCTCAGAATATCTTGGGCATGGGTCTCTTGAGGTGAATCTAATACTGCTTGCTAGACAAAAAGATTCTTTTGGCAGATAGCCAAGCTTCTTCCACCCACATTAATAAAGCAAGCAGAGACATCATTACATTTTGGGGTATTGTTTTTTTTTTTTTTTTTCTTGTCTTAGCTCCTTACTATAAGAGTTAGAGCATATACTAGAACTGCTGAGGCAAATACCTGCTTTAGAACATAAATTCTCCAGAAGATCCACATGTTTTTCACCTCTTTGGGCACCTTTTTTCCCTCATCTCTAAAATAGTCCTCATTCTCTGGGTGCCTATTTGGCAATGATCTTACCAGATGTTGTCATTTTGCCATAGAAGTCCTGGTTCAAAACAGATGTAAGGTTTGAAATCAAAGAAATGCAGCTGGGACATCCACCTTATCTTGCTTCCAGTTCCTTCCAGGATAATTTCTAATACATCTCATCTCATATTTAAGTAGCGTGGATATAAATCACAGTATGGGGGATGGTTTGGATTCATGCTTATTGTTGAGAACTAATTATTAATAGCATTATCTTTCCTTTCCAAAACATCTTTAGTTGGATGATGAATTATAGCCATCTGAGCAGTGAGCCAATGCTCAGCCTCTTTAGCTGAGTTCCCAGGCAAGAGGCTATGGGAGAATATTCTGTATCAGCAAATGCAGTTGTGTCTTCTCAGAGATAATGAAAGACAGCCAAGAAAGGGCATGCCAGATGTTTTTCCTCTCTACTCATTTCATTCCCTAATGCTTCCCCATTCCTTAGTTTGATTTCCAGAGTAGAGCTTACCAGGGATGCAGTCAGCTTGGGCAGACAGATTCTGCACATGTAGGTGGGGAATTCCCAGGACAGCCACAGCTTTCTTGCCTTTTTCCCACCTTAGGGAATGGAAACCATAGCATCTAAATAATCAACCTCTGTGCTTTCTGGGAAGCTGGAGCTGATATTAGGGATGAGCTAAATTAGCTTCGCCAAAGAGAATTATGAAGTGTTCTACTCTATACTAGATGACACATATTATATTTATTCTCCTAATATATTTACTAAAAGATTTAGAGTAGCTTACAAGGATGTAGGCCATACAGCAAGATAATATAAATGAAGAAAAATGAGGCAAAAATAAAGACAGGACACTGGATCCACAGAGTAAGGATACTATCCCAAATGCCAATTTTACTCTGACATGAAATAGGAAGTAAAGGGTAAAAGACTTCTCACTTAGTTTCCAAAGTATTTTCAAATTATGCTCTCCATCAGACATAGACAATGCATCAAGCCTATTGGGCTTATGACATTCAGATAGCTCTAAAGAAAGCAATAATAGTAATGACAAGGCTGACAAACAAATTAACTTGGGACTGTAAGGTATTGCATGCATAAGTGAAGCAGACAGAGTTAATGTGATCATTAAACGGAATCTATATTGTTGACAATCTAGGAAACATACCTGCTTTGGTGACGTGACATTTAAGTTGACATTCTTGTTCATTGAGACCACTTTAATGCACTTCTTATATAAATTATGGCTTATATTTCATCCTTCCCACATTCCGTAATGACTCATAGCTAAATTCTCTGGTGCAGAGCCTTTTCCCTTAAAGCTCTCTATCAACTTTTTTTTTTCCTCCAGGGTTTAGAACTCAAACGATATTAGAGGTATTGATTTTTTTCTTATGGAGAATACAAAAATAATGTCATTGTCTTTTAGGAAGCCAAAAGTTATGAGGACAGATGATTGAAGCTTATGAAATTCTGGTAGATATGAATAGAGATGAAAACAATCAATCATGTTTACAGTAAACCTCTAGAAGACATCACTGAGACTCTTCTTAATGGATGCAACCTTGATATGAAAGCAATGGACACCTTCATACCATTTACCTGAGAGTGTAAACAAGCATTTTTTTTTCTGTTTAGCAATAGTTTCTAAAATAAAGTTGCGTGTGCTCTTTGGCCCAGCAATTAAGTTGTCTTATGAATATTCTTGTTGAAGTTTGAGAAGTCATGTTTGCAAAGATGTTAATCACAACACCTTAAGGTAGACAATCAAATAGTCCACCCTAAGGAGCTAAAACCATGAATTTCAGTATGTTGCTATTATGAACACTACTTAGTAATAATGAAGAATGAGATAGATATGTCTGTGCTCATATGAAAAGATTCCCAAAATAGATTACTAAAAACCTTCATGTTGAAAATGGCTGTCATTGTTCACCCTTGAATAAAGTATTTTATAAGAATTATATGCATAGCGTTATATATGCTAGAGTGTGCATGTTTCCCCTCTAGAGAAAGTAAGCTGTTACATCTGTGGAAAGGGGTTGAAAAACTGTCAGGGGATTTTGTCATTTTTCTATCCTACCTGAACATAATTTATCACATATATGTATTACCAAAGTCCAGAAATGGAGAGTTTAAACACTGAAGGCTCAGGAATAAACAACAGATTGACTAGAGTGGCACCAAACCACTTGGAATTTAGTAGCTATCTCTTCATGTTGAGCTTCAAGATGAAAATTCATACTTGAGCTTACTTGGCTTTCTGCTTTGGGATCATTTTTCCACTTACGCTGTTTACTTCCTGTTTAGTTGTGATTACTTGACTCCTACTCTTTTACCTACCCTAGCATAGAGTTTATCTTGTCTGACTTAATCGACATTTTCTCCTTTGTCCTTGGACCTGAATTCTTCCTGTAGCTCCGCTTTGCTCCCAGGCCAGCCTATTTTGACTTCAATATATCCACTTAGTTCTGGACTCCACTCCCTCTGACAATTTCAGCCCATATTCCTAGAACATATCATCTTGCAGAGGAAAACTGTAAATAAGTAACTTTCTCAAAAACATAAGTATGCATTGCCATTTTGTTTTGATAATATTCCTTAAGAATCTTATTCCAGGCACTCTTCTGGATTCAAAAACTAGGAAAACAGCCTTGTATATAAATGAGCAGCACCAAAAATCCCAACAGACAGGTCCCATCTCTCCCTCAGATAAAAAGTTCTCTTTTGAGAACTGAATTCCCCCCAGATCTAGTAAATTTGGATTCTGGTAATGGTTCATTAAAATAACCAGGAGCTTGTAAGTGTCTTCCTCCCCGAGAGGAGGAGTGCAGGTCATACACTTTCAGAGTGGTACAACCTACACTGAAGAGAAGAAATCTGGAATAAAATGTCACGTGATAAAATCTGAGCATCTCATCTCAAATTCACTTCCCTGAATCAGCCCAAGGAAAGCTCAGTAGACATTTGAAAGCCTTGAGGGGATGCAGGACAGTAAGTTACTGTGAGAGATGGAGTTTCACCAGGGTGAGCCATTATGACTAGCAATGGAGAGGGGGAAGGCTTCCAGGAAAGGAAGGAAAGCTGCCTCAGTTTTAAGTGTGCTCTCTTGAGCACACTATGGCAACCTCATGGTTCACAAGCATGGTTCACTGATTTCTATGGATACAACAATAACTTCCAAGCTGTGCCTGTCCAGCCCACCAAAACAAGCATGTTGGGGAAAGGCCAGAATCTTTACAAAACTAATTGTTCTTGTGAGTGACCTAGTCAGTCAGACTCTTGACCAGAAGAAACTGGCCAGAGGCCATTTAAGAGCTCAGGAAGGAGGAATGAGTTCTTGCTCTTGCTAGAGTAATACAAAAGAGAGATTGTTATGCATGTAACTTCTATAACCATCAGCAATCCTGAGAACTTTTGGGCTATGGTTTTAGTTGCTACCAGATCTGTGGGATGCAAAATTAAAAAAAAATTTCTCTTCCCAAACTGGCACATTCACTGGAACGTTGAGGCCTCAGAACTGGCCACTTGCCTCTGCTCCTGATCACTCTGAAAGAGCTGGTCTGCTCTTCCAAGATTTACTGCCACCCCAAAACAATTCCAGCTTTTCAAATGTAGAACCAAACAAAGACACCTGACTCCTTCTCAAATTGGACAGCAACTTTGAAACTCGTTAGGGAGAGACTAGATATGGACCGGAGCCAAAGTTCTAGCCTGTAATCAGGTGCGTGGACTCTGAAACCTCTGGGAGAACTCCGAGAATCAGAGACTGGTGGATCATGAGCCTCACCTTAGCATTTGAAGTAGAAGGGAAGAAATACTCCACTCAGTACCATATATTCAGTCAGGAACTGTGGCCCTCAGATCAGCATCCTCTGGTTCTAGTTTAAAATCAAATGCTCTGTCTTAATCTCAGACTTTTCAAAGTCATAATTTCTCTGGCCGGGGCAGGGCAGGGAGCAGTTAGGGGGTGAGGTGGAGATTTTGTTTAATGTTGATAGTCAGTCTGGCACCTAGCTGGCACACAATCAAAGCTGTCCACAGAGTGGTTATGCTCAGCTAGCAATAGGTTGAGTCAATTCAGTGAGAAATACTGCTATTCAATACGGATAATTGTTTGCCAGACAGGGAGAGATCTCCCATCAGCATGGAGTACAACTAGAATAAGCCTGATTTATAAATAGAAATGAATGAACAAATAACATGGAAATCAAGATCCCAACTAGGCCAAGAGACACTGACCAGATGAAAAACATCCCTAGAAACCCTCATATGAAAACTTTCCCTTCAGCCTTAAAGGTTTCCTCTTTCACCATTGCAGAGGTGAGGACTTACTTGACTGGCCTTGGTTAGCTGACACTAATAGAAGAGAAAGGGGCCAACTCAGGGAAAAATGAGATTTTTCTGTATGAGTTCATATGATGGTGGGGGACTCCATTGCTGATAGCTAGTCAGTGTGGCTGGAGCTTACAGATGTCCTCTCACAACTAACCAAATGATGTTGTTTAGTGAAAATAGTAGGATCAGACTCCCAGACATCAAGAACGTGTTTTTTATACCAATGCCTCCACCGTTAAGGTTTCAAGAGAGAGTCTTGGTAGATATAAGGTTGTTGGCCAGTCTCTGAGTACCCCGGTTGTGGTATAGCTCCTGTTATAATGAGATCTAGGGCTGAGGCATATTAGAATACTTCCTCCCTAAGTAAGGCTGTTTTCATTTCCAGAGTGCTTCATCCTACCTGGGCAAAATTAGTGGGAGTGTATATCAACTACCCTCCCAGAGCCTTCCCCACAGGAGGCAGTGAGACAGAATGCCCAGTTCCTAGGTGCTTACTTGGCTCTACCTTCTTCTCTCTAGTGGAGACTTATGGGCAGCAGAGATTCTGGGGGCTGCCTATATCATATGGGATCTATAGGCCCCTTTTCCTTAAGCCTACACCCAATTTCAGGTTTTATTGTTTTCAAACACACTGATCAGAAAGAAGGGGCTCATAGTACCTCTTACCTGATTCCAGGGTTATAATATATCCCAACAGTTAAGAATAGAATATTGTGCCTAAACTTTCACTTCTCCTATATTAATTATTGGACCAAATAAATTCAGCAATTTCCAGTATACTTATATCCCAAGGAAGTAAGACCACATATCTAAAATAAAATTTAAAGCTAAAAAGAAGAGAGTAATGCATATTTTGAGAATATCTAAAAGTATTTAAATAAGAATTGTTAACCATGGCACACAATTTTTCGAAGATAGAGTCTCACAGGTTAGAATATACTTTAAATTGTACAGGTGAGAGATCAGAACTAGGAGATATCAAGATCTGGATTTGAATTTCTTTTCTTTTAGTGCATTGTAGTGAGGCTGTCAAAGGTCCTTTTATTTTTATATTGAACTAGACATGAGAGCTAAAATAGTGAAGTGGATAAAAACACCAAATGATACCTTATGCAAGCAATGGTTACACGTGATATTATATTCACAAAACCTTTATGTAATTTGTGTCATATAGTCCTTAACAGGACATGTAAGTTTTTGATGCGTCATTTACAAATAAGAAGAATAAAGCTTAATCAAAAGTTAAATAACTTGTTTCATTTTTAAAAAAATGAAAATACATTTTTATCAAAGCTCAAAGCCTTCTTCAATGGACTTTCCACTCATTTTTGATTAGCCAAATAACCTCAAATTACCTATAGGTCTTATTTTTATTTGTAAAACTAGCAGCTGGACTGCAGAAACTTTAATTACGACTGGAAAATAGCAGGTATGGCACATAGGACTCTATTTATGATAGGGCCCAGATTCCTTTTATTTTCCCATAAACTATTCTCCTGAACAATAGCCAGGAAGAAATGTTGGGAGCCATTTTGGGCTCACAGGTTGAGACCACACCCTGTGTGGGCTTACAGGTTGAGATCTCTCCCTGTGTGGGCTCACAGGTTGAGACCCCTCCCTGTGTGAAAAAGGTGGTTGAAGCAAAGATCCCACCGGCCAAAATGGCGCCTAGTCTTACCTTCTTCTAAATAATTTTTCAGGCTTGGATTTCTTGAGCTACTCTCATTGGCCTCAAGGAATGTAATGCTCTTTTATTTTATGATATTTAGATAAAAGGGAAGGACCTGGAGCATGATGCTTTGATGGATTACATCTGAATGAGAGTAGCCTGGCCAGAAGTAATCTTAAAGTTGCATCTTGGGGATGGGTTGCACAAATGGATAGCAGTTATGAGCTGGCTGAATATTGGTGTGATTTGTGTAAATGTTAGGCTCCTATTATGTAAATTCACTCATTCACAAGCAAAGGACAAGCATAGGGAATTCTGTCCTTGCTGGATGGGTTGCACCTCCCCCATTGTAGTTGGAAGCATAGGCAGAATGACTCCTGGCCTGTTTACAGATAATCAACATAGGCAGGCCTAGGTAAAGCCCTGTTCTCTTCCCCTGCCTTAAGTTTATATGGCAATTAACTTGAAAACAACTTGCAAGATTGAGGAAATTGCTGTTTTGCTGAACAAAAAAACACATTATTGTTCAAACTTGCTTACTGACAAACTTGGGATGTCACCCATTGCTGTAATTTAACTCACTACTTTTAAATAAAGATACTGAGACCAGGAGGGCACAGAGAGAGAGATGCCAGACTAGCCAGAGATGCCTGCTTGGTGCTTGGTGATCGGACCACATCTTGTGCCTTTCTCGTTCTTTTCGCCTAACTGTCCATCCTTCAGGGACCCCTGGACTCAGCTAGACCTGGACTCTGGCAAAGAAAAGTATCCATGAAAAACACTACCCAACCTTTTCATTCCAAGACAATTTTCTGACCAATATCCAAATTCGACTCCATCTTTTCCATTAATAAAGGGAGCGTATCAGTATGTCGTTCCACACGTTTACATTATTTTTCCTGCTTTCACCAATATCCTAAGTATTGGAGGCAACATATAGCCAGAGTCAAAATGAACACATCCTCACTTCTAGAAGAAAACCTCTAGAAGGTATGCATTTTATAGAGCTAAACAAGGCAACAACAACAACAACACACCTGTTGATACAAACAATACCAAAATGTCAAGCCATTTAAACTGAGAACACCATTTCCCATTTTATTTTTTTTTAATTTTTATCCATACCTCTAATTTTATACCATTGATTCATACATGAAAAGCACCAATCTTTGAATCACTAAGTTACTTAAAATAAGAGACAAGATTCCTTCCAAATATACTCCATCCTGTGTAAGCTTTTATTCCTTCTATTTCATCATTGTGTCATGTAACCTAAAGGTCATTGCCATAATAGGGTTTCTATAATTTTGCACTACCAGAGCATCTGGGCTTCCGAAGCTTACCTGGTGGATGAGAAAACTGACCACATACACGATGCAGAGTAAACATCCGCAGACCACTGATGCTCTTGACGTAGTCTGCTTAATTCAGGTCCAGAATCTAAATTTACTGCTGAAGACCCTAAGGGTGTGCATGGGGTGGGGCCATCTGGGGGTGGGTGGGAAAGGCAGGCAGCAGATGGCCGCTATCAACATCCTGGGGTTGGGCATACAGCAAGAAAAGGGACTTACTTGCTACCATGTGTCTGGTCTCCAACAGCACCTGAGGGAACCCTGAGAAGCAGAGCTGCCTGGATCCCTCTTCTCCTTCTGGGCTTCTTTTTCATCCAGGATCTCTCTGGCTTTCTGAGTTCTTGTTGCTTAGGAGGTGTCGCTAGGCTGGCGTTTGCCCTCACCAGCTGATGCTAGCCAGGCTTCGGCGGCTCGGTGGTAAATGGGCCCCACTGAATTGCCAGCTAAAAACTGCCTCTCTGGGGCGACTGCTCAGCCACTGACCCAGAGACCCCTCTTGGCCAGATGCGCAGTGGAGCAGCGCCTGCCGCCTTGAAGCTGTTTTTGTGTCCTTTCCACTCCTCCCTCCCCTCTCCCAGCCAAGCCACCCTCTCCCCCGCCCTCATTCCCAGGCCGGTGCGAGACATCCTCCAGAGCAGACGTGGGCGGGGTGATGGAGACCGAGACCAGCAGCCGCCACTGCTGAGGCCGGAACGGCAGGCAGCTGCTCCATGTCTTCTCCGCAGCTGCCAGGGAAGGGAGGGGGCGAGACAGGGAATCGGTGAGAAGGGGGAGGAGAATGAGTTCTTCAAGGGCAGGAATGATGGAGAGAAGAGGAAAGGCGGGATGCATTGACTGTGGAGGGGTGGGAATAGGAGGGAGAGGAGAGGAGGGGAAGTGAGGAAGGCAACCAACTCAAGTCTTAACCTTTGGCTGCTTTCTCTACCCCCTTGTCCAGCAGAGCTCTTCGGGGCAATTATCAGCGTTATCAGCCCGCAGCATTCAAATCTGAACTTTGCTTAGGGGTGTGTAGGGGTGGAGGGCTGTGGGAGGTGGCTGTTTAGGAAAGCCTGGCTTGCAGCTAGTACAACCTCACTCTAGATTTCTTTCCCACTCCGGTGATTTAAGATAGGAACGGTAGATGAAAAATTATGCATACTTGGAAAAACTGGTGTGCAACAGTGAAGTGTGGGGGTGAAGGGAAGAGGTGTTGGACCTTCTTTCCCAAATGGACTTTCGAAACTTTGCTATGTCATAGAATGTTCATTTTATAACCCTCTCTTGTTTGAAAATGGTGAAGTTTCCTTAAAAAAAAAGATTTCTACAACACATCCAGAAAAGATAACAAAAATGAAGAAAAGGGAAAAGAAATCATGTTTGTTTATAAGAGGCTCCAAGTTTATATCCGAGGCATGGGATAGAAGCATAAAGTGGAACTAAACTAGCACAGATTCTACGCAAACCATGTCAGGGACTGCCTGTTTCATCCATGATTCACAGAAGAGGCCTTGTGACATGTACTTTCCTGGTTTAAATTTCATAATTGTTATAAAAAATGTCAAACATAAACAAAAATACAAAGAATATATAATAAACTCCTATGCACTCATCACTCTGCCTCAACTATTGTCAACACAAAGCCGATGTTGTTTTATCTATACTTGCCCTCCCACCTTGGTCTAGCTTGAAAGTAGTCCAGACATCATATCGTTTTGTCCAAAATCATATCAACATAAGCCTCTGAATAAGGACTTTTAAAATACAACCCACCCTCAAATGCAACCCAATACATTATCATATCTAAAAATTAACAATTACTTCATAGTGTCAAACATCCATTTGATTTCTTTTTAGTAGACAATGTATAGATTACCATCTTCTCTTTCCCACACTTTGCGATGACAGTACAAGTGAATTTTCTAGTGCATAGAACTTTCCTTTGGGGCAACCCAACTTATTACCTCTTTTTACCCAGGAAAATGTATGCATATTTCAGTACATTCAAACATAAGAAACATTTAACAAATTTAATATTAAATATTTTAAAGATTAAATAACATATCTGACATAAACTGCTTTGTATAATGCATAATGAACAGACAACTAATCCCATGATGCTGTGGAAACCAATAATAGACACAAGAGACTAATAGAAGGGAAACTAATGATGCTGGATTTATCTTCTGAGTGGAGCAATCATTTTTTGTTGTTGTTCTGGAGCAAATCTGTTGCCACCATTTTTAAATAATATTACTAAGTTGAATTGACATGTTTTGGCAATTATTATGCTCCTAACAATGAGTTGATGAGATTCTTTTGAATTGTTTAGCAGCAGGAAGCTGTTTGTTTTCAACACTTCTTCCTTAGGAACCTTATAATCATGTTTTCTAAACTGTGTTTCCTATGTATGTATTTAGAAGGTAGAAGCTCTAGACCTGCATATCCTGCTTTATCAAGAAAAACCTGCTTCATCACACTACACTTGAACCTGATAGGCCCCTAGGGGAATTATTTTTCTTGTAAGTGAATAAGTGGGAGCTGTTTATTCTAACCTCAAAGATGTCAGTGTCAGGAGTGTGGGTGGGACTCTTATTTTTATTCTGACTCCACATCACCACATCCAGGGTTGGTAAAACCTTAAGCAATTCTTCCAAAATGCAAACAAATCAAAATTCCTCTTTTGAAGATATGTCGTCTAGGTGTGTCATCTTTTTCTTCTTTTAGTCTAGCATTTGTCTGTTAACTTTATGGACATTATTATTTATTACGGATTTACTTTTCAGTTGACAGTCTTCTCCTTTATCCAGACTCTTACTGTTGTTAATAACTTTCCCGTCCATTTGGATGCCAACAACAATCAGATGAAACATCTAATAGCCTAGCTTCTGATTTCCTCCCTAATAGGTGATCTTTTTCTCCCCCCATCTCAGCTATAATTCCCACACTTTGAATTTTTTCATAGCTAGCAACTGCTTTGCTTTTCTCCATAACACCTATCTAGCATGCTAAATATCAATTGCTTATTTATTTTATGTTTTAATCTATCAGAATGCACGCTTGCATGAAAATTTTTGCTTATCCCTTGCTATGACGTAGCACTTAGAACAAGGCTGTAATACAGGAGGTGCCTGGTAAATTTGCTAAAGGAATGAACAGCAAGCATGCCCCTAATCCACTATGTGCTTCTCAGAACAACGTAGTGATACAACATAGAAATAGATCATAGAGCACACATAATATGAAGAACATGACAATGGTTTGTTGATCTGCTTTCTTTCTGCCTAAACTCATTCTATTCTTTAATGCTTTTATAATATATAGGTATGAAAATTTCCCCTGGCTGTAGAATCTTGATACAAATCACAGGCCTTCCTGAAAAGAAATGGTGAAAACAAGAAAGTCCAATTATATCTATGGGGAATACCAAGGCACTCAAAGAAATAAAGCACTCAGCATCAAAGAGGTACTACCCCTACCCTCATTCTAATATAATAAAGAACAGACATTGGCTTGGGATTGTTGTCAAAATCCAGGCTTGGAAATCTTTCAGGATGAATGTAATGTAAATCATATTATAGAAAATGTCTCCCTGAATCATTTGAATTTTAAAGTCCTTAAGAATGTTTTTTTAGCAAATACTAGTTAGCTTTGTATATGTCATGTGCAGTATTATAGGCAAATACCTAGAATCCTTTTTGTCTTAGTCAATTAGGGATGCATAACATCCATCATGGGATTCAAACTTACAACCCCAAGATCAAGAGTCACATGCTCTACCAACTGAGCCAGCTAGGTGCTCCCATCCCTTCTCTTTTTGTCATCCTCACATACCTACATAAAGACAGTGCCTACAAAGCCAGCATCAGTTCCTTATCACTATTTTATGTGTATAGCATTACTTATGATTCCATTTATATGCTTGAATTCCTTAGATCTATTCTAAGAAAACCTTGCCACAGTCTTCCACTCTATCCCAGGTTCCAGAACTATAACAATCTGGACAGTGAATTAAACCGTAAAGAGTTGTTTAACAGTGTCAGAGGAACACAATAAATGGCTTGCTTATTAGCGATTCTTAGAAATGAAATAATAGACCTTATATGGCTAAAGCTATTTGGGTTCCTGCATAAAATAGTGGGTAAAAACACTTTTAGAGGATGAATTATCAGTTGATAAATTTCTAAACTGACTTCAATTTCTTAGCTCTTTGGATGTATGTATCTACACACCTGGATTGCATATATGTTATGCATATACATATAACATATATAAGCATATTTCACATATATGCATGTAAAGTATAATGGGATGTATAGATAAATGACAACAAATTGCACATTTGTAATTATCTTTGTTTTCTATTTTATTTTTCATTTGAAAATATTCTGGGTTTCTGCCAAACCTCATTAGGAATTACTTGTTATGTGATTGTTGGATACAAAATTGCAAAATGGAATGCATTGTAATCACTGTTTATATAAACATATATATAAACATCGATAAAATGCTGGCTCAAAAACTATTATTACACCTTTTGCTTTCCCAAATTTTTTCAGACAAGGAGTACGGAAACCAGAAATTGCTAATGGGATTGTCGGTGAAACTATGTAACATTGGTAACATCGAAATACAATACATGAAGTGAAACGTAGATGGAAAAACCTTAAAATAAATGATGTAGGAAAGTGAAACAAAGAAGTCTAACCTAATTGCCTATAGAGAGTGATACTAGTGAGAGAAACTAATCCTTTCTGCAGACAGCTAGAAAATCTCAGGACCTGAAGACACCTGGTTACCATACAACTGGGCAAGGTTGAGTGCTGTAAACAGGAAGTTGTTTTAAAATCTTTAGGCCACAGGAGGCCCAACTCTAGCCCACTCTGCTAACTGTTCTCTTCCTCAACTCTTGGTGAGAGATATGTTCTCTAGAAAATTAGGATTGCATAGGCTCGAAATCTGGAATACTAAACACAGAAGAGAATGAAGTAAGGTGCTGGACTGAAAAGAGGAACATTAGTAAAAATTTGTATTCTTAATGATGAGCCTCCCTTCTGCTCCAAGTTCTTTGCCTTAAACAAGACCCAGAATTCTGATAGTTACATTTTATATTTCAGAAGACAGATTCTAGCATCTTCCTCTAGAAAACATGATCTATCCTACAGGACAGGCCCATTGATTCTGGCAGTTTGGTGGGTTCAAGAAGAAAAGCTGACTGATTACTGGATCATCCTAGAATAAAGGATGTATTCCCCCAACTCTCAAACACATACATAAGTGTATGGAGAATCCAACTGGGTACTTAGTGATCACTAAACAAGAATCACTGAACATTTGAGGAATGTCTTTAGCATGGCGCAGAAGAACTGAAACAAATCTATAACTCTGTGGACTGAGAGACAGAGCAAAGCATAAAAGAAATTTCAAAGACAATACAATTAACATGAGAAATAAGGGTGATATATCCATGGAACAAAGATAAGAGGCCCTATTTTACTTTATTTTATTTTAAATTTTTTAATGTTTATTTTAGAGAGAGAGAGAGAGAGACAGAGACAGAGACAGAGTATGAGCAGGGGAGGGGCAGAGAGAAAGGGAGACACAGAATCCAAAGCAGGCTCCAGGCTCTGAGCTGTCAGCACAGAGCCCGACGTGGGGCCCGAACTCACAAGCCGTGAGATCATGACCTGAGCTGAAGTCGGACACTAAACCGACTGAGCCACCCAGGCGCCCAAGAGGCCCTATTTTAAAGGAACAGCATATGAAAGACTTCTTGGAATCTTTATGTATGATAGATGATGACAATGATGATGGTAATGAAGAAAGAGTTTGGATAATAAAATTGTGGAAACCACCAAGCATGTACAAAAGATGGACAGCAGGATATTAAAAATAAAATTCAAGAATAAATTCAAAAGTTTTAACCTCAGCTGACAGGAATTCCAGAAAGAGAGAACAGAGAACAAGCGAGAGCCAACTGGTAAATAAATAATACAAGACAATTTCTTAGAATTGAAGCGTCTATGTCTCCCAAGTGAATGGATCCACAGAAAGCCAATCAGTTTAAATGAAAATAGTTCCTCATCCAAAGAAAATCATCATGAAATATTAGAATCTTTGGATAAATATTTTAAAACACCTAGACAGGAAAAAAAAAAAGTGAGTTAAAGTACGAGGGATGGTTAGTACACCTATTGCCCAAATCTTGAGTGCAATATTATTCTCCAATAAAATTAACATGGACTCTTTTGAGAAATGGGTGTTTTTCTAGGACTTGGGGTGGAAGTATACAGAATAAATCTGGAGCATCTTGTAGTGCCAGAAAATAAGGGAATGCTAAAAAGAAGAAGAAGAAGGAGAAGGAGAAGGAGAAGGAGAAGGAGAAGGAGAAGGAGAAGAAGGGGGAAAAGAAGAAGAACAAGAACAAGAAAACACCAACTCCTCACATTGATGGGGGTGTGTCAAAGCAAAGGGACATGAAAGCCAACTGAAAGAACCACTAATGATCAAAGTTGGAACAATGTGAGCAACCAAATAGTGTTGGATTATAACTCAAAGTATAAAATATCCATGAGTCCATACTGATATAAATAAATGATTGAATAAATTAATAAATGTGGGAGAAGAAACAAATCTCCCATGCAGAAGAATGCTAAATAATTTATGTCGATATACCACATTAAAGGAGAGGGAGAGTAACTCATCACCCCTTAAGTGTGGGCTGGGCATAGGAACTTCCATCCAAAGTATAAAGTATAAAAATGTGGAAAAAGAGTAACTTTGAAGTGTAGAAAATTGAGAAACATTATTTCAGCAGGTGATCAAGGTCAACATCAATAGTCACAAATCACGTTGATAGTATGAACTCTTGACATGACTTGGTGAAAACTGGCATTTCGCATCTGTCGTCTTCCTCCCAAAAACACATGTCTCTAGACTCGGAGAAAAACACTAGGTAAATTCCAATAGAGGAACAGCCTACAATATACATAAAACTGTTAAGAATATCAAAAGAAGGAAGTCTCAGAAATTGTTATATCGAAAAGAAGCTTATGGATATGACAGCTAAATGTAAATAGGGTGAGTTGGTTGGGATTCTGAAATAGAAAAAATGACATCATGTTAGAAACAAAAGGCACTTAAATTAATTATGAACTTTAGTTAGTAATTATGCACCAATATTGGTTCATTTAATTATAACAAATATACCATACAAATTTAAGATGCAAATAATAGGGAAAACTGTGTGTGGAGAATAGGGGCAGTGGCATATGGGAACTCTCTAGATTATCTTAAAAGTTTTTCTTGGTAAATCTAAAACTGCTGTAAATAGCAAAGTATTATTTGGGATGAAAGAATGATGAGGAACAGGGTATTCCCATAATCTCAAAGAATCTAGTCACAAAATAAGTATTAATTACAAAGGGAAAAATAGCACCTTAACAGTGGAGTACCCTGGCAGAGGCCAGCGTAATAAAACTATCAAAATTAGCATAGGCAACTGTAAGACAGGCTAACATCATGTTCCTTCTGATTAAATGAACTGAGAAGGCATTAATACCCCTTCTGTGGTATTTTGTCAAGTACACATAAAGTCAATTTAATTAGGAGAACACATAAGACAAACCCAAATTGAGGGATATTCTACTAAATAACTGGTCAGTACTCTTCAAAGATGTCAAAGTCACTAAAGGAAAAGTAGACACAACAAGTGGATATAATATGGAATTCTAGAGTAGATCCTGAAGCAGGAAAATTTCATTGGTAGGAAAACTAGTGAAGTTCTAATAGATTCTATAGATTAAAAACAACAACAATGAGGCATTGGGCTATAAATAATAGATTTATTAGTAGCAGCTTTGGAATCCAGAAGGCAATGAAGTAGTAAATTCAAATTTCTAGAGTAAAATGATCTCCAATCTATATTAACCATCAGTTAATATAAGAGAAGAATGTAAACGATTTTCAGACCTTGGGTTTGCAAAATTAATTTGCCATCTATAATGGAAATAATACTTTTTCATCAATGCGTTCTTACTTAAGTTATTAAACAATGTGATCTAAGAAGGAAACAATACAAAAATGCTCCTGGGATCGAATAAACAGGGTTTCAAAATAGCAGAAATGCAAGGAGGCATTTCCTAATGATGACAATGAATGGGCCAAAATGAGAGATGCACTATGGATCCCAGGAGCAGCCGGCCCAGATTTGTGACCCAGCCCACATGGAGGCATTTTACAGAGTTTTTGGAGGGTGTGAAAATACTTAGCTAATGGCTAATTTTTTTTTAATTTAAAAGTTATTCAAATATTAACTCTGCAAAAAACAAAAGTGCATATATGTAAGTACATACAATTATAGTACTGTCCTTGACATAGTAGAATCTTATCATGACAGCAACCAACGTGGGCTTAATCAGGGCAATATAACCACATTTGCAGGATGTTTGCATGGAGAGGGAGTAAAAGAGAGGGCAAGTGCTAAGTTTTCCATAGTAGAAATGTGATAGGTAATATTTAATATCGATGAATCAAAAGAGAGCAGTATCCACATAGTATGTGTAAGTTCGGTAAAAGATTGTATACGAAAATATCAACTAAAATGATCAAAAGAGTTGCCTACTGGGAAGTAAAGAAGCTGAGAGGGTTTTGCTATAAGCCTTTTAGAACTGTTTAACTTCTTAAACTGTGCTTATGTTTTATCTTAATAAAACTTAAAATTAGTTGAAAATAGAGTGAACACAGAATTTCCCAGGAAGTTATCACACTAACATGAAGACATAAACAATATCCTTTCTCTCCCCCAATTCCTGTTTTATCTCCTTATCTGACTTGATGTGAGAGATTTCACAAAACAACTGTTTATGAGATGATTCTCCAAAGAGATGGCATCTCTCTCTTTTCAGCTGGGAAAATGAGAGGAACTTTCAGAAAATCACCAAATCTTAAATTGCCTCTTTTCTTGTTAAGTGATATTGCATGTATAAACATCTCCTGAGAAATTCACCTATGCATCTTTCCAAATTCCACTCCCACTTTCAGTGAAGTTTTTCTGCAGACTTTATGTTCTCTCTTCCAGAAGTAACTGCATCCCTTGAAGAAACAGAACGGAATTGTCTCTCAGGACCTCTGCCCCTGCCACCCCCCAACATCACAACTGATGGATAGAACAAATCTTGAACGAATCAAGATCAACTTGGATTGAAAAATTTTAGGAGGGTTCATGTCCTGCCAACACTGTCTCAGTTTGTACAACAAACATCAGCTAAGGTAAATAGCGAATCATCTGAATCCAGCATTCTGAAATGTTTACCAATGGTGAAGAAATCACCCTTTTCCCCTTTAGCATGTTATTCAAAACAGAAAGAATTACTATCATTTCATTCTGAGCTTCTGATCCAACAGAATCTCAAGCCATTTTTGTCTCTTGCTTTATTTTTCCCTTCAACTGTTTATCCTGCATTTTAAAAATCTTTAAGGAACTCTTTGTTATATCTTACCAGATACAGATCGCTACCCCAGCTAGGTATGGGCTTTTGTTTAATTTTTGAAATTAGATTATTTATTAGTTGCGTCACTGTTTGCAGTTTGTATCTTCTTCCCAGATGTATCTGCATGTATTTATCTACATTCCCAGAGTATAACAAGGATTCAGAGAACATATTGTGCTTACCACAAAGTCCAGTATGACTTTGGAGATTCCAGAATTGTTGCATGTGTTATCTTTATTTTTTTAAGTTTATTTATTTATTTTGAGAGAGATAGAGACAGTACAAGCTGGGGAGGGGAAGAGAGAGAGAATCCCAAGCAGGCTCTTTACTGTCAATGCAGATCCGAATGTGGGGCTCAAACTCATGAACCATGAAATCAGGACTTGAGCTTAAACCAAAAGTTTGGATGCTTAACCAACTGAGTCACCTGGGTGTCTCCATGTGTTATATTTAAAACAAGATAATAACATACCTATGTTTAAGGTCATTGGGATGATTAAGCAATGCAATGACTATAAGGCTCTTGACATAGTAACTGCTTAATAAATGTTATATTTTATTGTTATTAAACTTTGTATTTCAGATTATTAAGGAATAATTAGAACAACAGCAGAACAACAAAGCCATTTCCAGACATCTACTTCAGAATAAAATAAATATAGACAGGTTAAAGGAAATAGTGTAACATTGCAAACATACAGCTTTCTTAGTAATTGTGACTACTTAATATAAAGTACAATGAGGATTTGGACATGCTAGGGAGAAAATAAATTGTTCATGATGAGTATGAAAGAAAAAATCCCAAATGTACTGAATGTATTAAAATTATTTACCATTACCAATAAGATTTACACTATCTTTTCATGTTTTCATATTAATTAGCATTCCTTTACTTCCACTCAAAGAACTCCCTTTAGCATTTCTTGTAAGACAGGTCTGGGGTAATGAACTCTCTCGGCTTTTCTTTGTTTGGAAAAATCTTCATCCCACCCTTGTTTCTGAAGGACAACTTTGATGGCTATCGAAGTCTTTGTTGCCCATTATTTTCTTTCATTATTTTGAATATGTCATCCTATTCTCTTCTGGCCTAGAAAGCTTCTGTTGAAAAATTTACCAGCAGGCTTATAGGGGTCCCTTGTGTGTAATTTCTCTCTTTTCTCTTGCCGTTCTTAAAATTCTTTATGTCTTTGACTTTTGAAAATTTAATTATAATGTGTTTTGGTGTAGCCCTATTTGGGTTCAACCTATTTGGGGTCTTTTGCATCTAATGGATCTGTCTCTCCATTTCTCTCCCCAGCTTCAGGAAGTTCTCAGCCATTATTACTTTAAATATACTTTCTGTCCTATCTCTTTCTGTTCTCATTCTGGAATTCCTATAATGTGAATATTGTGTCTTTTATATCAGGAATTATATGCCATAATTTCTGTAGGCTTTCTTCACTCTTTCTTATTCTTTTTTTGCTGTTGTTGTTCCTTTGATTGGATAAGGTTCAATGTCCTATCTTTCAGGTAACTGATTCTTTTGCATGGTTGACTCTACTTTTAAAACTCTCTATTGAATTCTTCAGTATGGTTATTATATTTTTCAGCCCTAGGACTTCTTTCTTTTGTCTTTTTAGAGTTGCTATTTCCTTGTCAAACTTCTCATTTTGTTCATGCATTGTTTCTCTCATTTCATTCAGTTGCCTGCCTGTCTGATGAAATTTCCTCAAAAGGGTTAGTCTGAATTCTTTGTCTGAGATCTCATAGATCTTCATTTCATTAGGGTTGGTTATAGCAGCCTTGTTACTTTGGTGGTGTCGAATTTACCTAATTTTCCAAGGTTCTTGATTCCTTACTTCGGTATCTGCACATTAGTAATTGGGCTCCTCTTCTAAAATTATTAAAGTTATACCTATTAAAGTTATACCTATAAAGTTAGGTCTTTCTTTGCATAGTTCTGGTCTTGGTTCAAGTAAATATATGTAAGAATATTAAAACATAGTACTGAGCATAATTAGCTTATATTAACTGCCTAATTAGTGCCTGTTGATAAATAAGTTTATAATCAGAGTTCTTACAAAATATAATATATTGTTTAACATAAATATTTTTATACATAGAAGTCATATTTGGAAAAAAATATTGAGAAAGCTGGGGTGAAACCAAGAAGAAATCTGAAGTAGTTTTTCAGGACTATTTAATGTGATTATTTAAGACTATCTCTCTCTCCCTATCCAGGCTTTCTGCTCTATAATGACCAAAATTGAGGTCTTTACTCCTTCCTAAGATGTATTTTTCTTCTCTCTTCCTGATTCTTTTTCTTACCTGCTTCTCTGGAACCTTGATCAATCACTTTTCACCTTTTTTCTCCAACTTCAAATTCTGCCATTAGACTAGCCTGTAGATATGTCATACACCCCATCTACATAAAAAGACACAAATGCACAAACCTAAAAAGTTTTGCACTTAGGGTCATTTGGCTGCCTCAGTCAATACAGCATATGGCTCTTGATCTTGGGGTCATGAGTTGAAGCCCCATGTTTGGTGTATAGATTACTTAAATAAATAAACTTAAAAAAAAAGTTTTGCACTTAGTTTCACAAGATTTGTGAACCAGTCTGAAGCTCATTCATTAATCTTAAAGTAGGTAGTGCAGTAAAACAAACTCCTGGTTGCCTGTAGGAGTCTATCCTACAGAAGTCTTTTTTATCTCTGCCCTCTTCTTAGAGAAACAGATTATACTTGATGGTTTTGCTTCCTCTATGCTCATTCTTTGATTCTATTTTGGAATTTGGCTTTAGGCTGTTTCTCTCCCACTTGTTCTTGTCATGGTCAGTAATAAAAACATCTTATATGAATAAAATACCTTGCCAAAGAGAGACCGGTGGTAGTTGGTGTCTCCATAAGTTGCCATATTAGTTTATCTTTCCTTCAATTTATATTTTTACAAGTATTTTCCAGAGTTTACACTACAAAAATTAAAATTGGACATGTTTTGATGCTGATTAACTGACATTGTATATTACCATGTCTTATAATTCAGTCATTTTATTTTGTTACAAATTTTTCCTTCTCTGGAAAATTATGGTATTATATTAGGATATTAGAAGTGGGAAGGCATTGTATAAAATAATTTTTAAAAAATTGCTAAATGCCAGAATCAGTGGACCCTTTTCAGTTTCTATTTGGCTAATGCCTCTAATGTATTGTTATTTCCTTCTTGAAACTATCATTTTCTTTGTGCTTGCTGACACCACACTTCTCTAATTCAATTTCTCTGACACATCATGTCGAGAGATCTGCTTTTATTCCAGCTCTTTCTCTAGGCCACGCTATCCAAAAGAAACTTTCTACAGTGATAAAAGCGTTTTATATCTTCCTGTCTAATAAGAGTTGCCAATGGCCGTATGCAGCTACTGAGTGTTCAAAATATAGCCAGTGAAATTGAGAAACCTCATTGTAAAATTGTATTTTATTGTAATTGATTTAAATCAAATAGTGACATGTGGCTAGTGGCTACCATAGTGGATAGTGTAGTACTAGAAAACAGGGTGATCTTGGAGAAGATTTTCTTTTTCTCAGTTGTTTCATTTACAAAAATAAAGGGTCAGAACAGTTGGCCTTAATGATTCTTTCCACTTTTAGCTCTAAAATTTTGATTTTTTTTTTTTACATAAAATGTGATTTCCTTGGGGGCCTGAGTGGTTCAGTCAGTTAAGCAGCTGACTCTTGATCTCAGCTCATGTCTTGATCTTAGAGTTATGAGTTCAAGCCCAGCAATGGGCTCTACACTGGGCATGAAGCCTACTTAAAAAAAAAATGATTTCAGAAAAACATAAATCCCAAAGATTTTCCTTGTTATGCCTCAAAGCAGTTTAAATACTGAAGTAGAGAATTATTACTCAGTTATTGGCATTTATTCAGAAAGCAATTGCACGAAGGAAGCCACAAATTATAGTTTAGCTCCTAAGAGAGTAGATTTTAAAAGTTCTCATTAAGAAAATAAACTGTAACTATGTGTGGTGATGGATGTTAATCAGACTTATTGTGATTATTTCACAATATATACACATATTGAATAACTATGTTATACACCTAAAACTAATATAATGTTATATATCAACTGTATCTCAATTAAAAAAAGAAATTATAGAAATTATAGTTTGCTTTTATAGGAAGCATACATATTAGCTTCCTCAGTTTTAATTGAACTCAAAAGCATTGACTTAAATAAGGTAATTATAGAACTGATTATTAATTTAATAATAATTCCACTTTAAATACTTATGAACTGTGTACATTATTCCTTAAGGAATTTCCTGAATATATTTTTCAAGGGTCTGCATACAGAGGGCTTTGAATAAATGCGATTGAAAAAGTTTCAAATTAAGTTTTTCCTTTAGATACATTATATTTTAAATAAGAAAAATGCCCTACTGCCCCCTGGTGTTCAAATTAAGCCTTATTTGCTACACAGTCTCTGGCTCTCGACCCTACAATCCGTTGGTTTTATTAAGCTTTTTCTTGTTGGAGGTAAGGTGTTGTACAAAATTAATTTTAGCTCATATCTATTCTTATTTCAGCTGTGACTTTGATGAAATTAATTATTATACCTGATGTGTTTAAGTTGATTCAATTGGTATATCTGTAATTTTTCTCATCTAAAATTTAATTTCAGATTCTGTTGGCTCTCTTTATTTCTCTCTGCTCTTCCTTCTTTCCTTGCCCTTTTTCTCCTCTCTCCCTCTCATTACTCAGTTTATACGTGCATTTCCACACATTTGCAGTGACGCACTTTTCATTTATCTTGCCTTTTTTCCTCTCCCGTTCAGATTAATTATAAGGAACAGCAAAACTCAGGTGTTATTAGCCATTCAGAGCAGACGATGATCTCTAGATAGCATCTAGTTCAACTCTCTCATTATAAAGTTATGGTATATTTCATAGGGGACATTGAAGGTAACAGATGTCCATGATAGAGTGCTTGGTGTCCTGCCCACTCAGGCCTTTTCATTCTTAATTCTTCAAAGGAAAGCAGAAGGAGTTTTCACTGTTAATTTTATACACAAATATTTGTGGGATACCTACTATGTGCAGGATATTGTGTTAGCCATAAGGCAGGCCCCTTTTTTCTCTCATGAAAATTATAGTTTTATAGAGGATTCAGGTAAATAAATAGAACTTATGTACAATGTGATGAGTGCATTAAAAGAACAAATGGAGGATCAAAAAAAAAAAAAATTGTTCCGAATCTAGATGACAGGAATCAAAAACACTTTTCACCAGAAGTGATAGCTAAGCTTTGACAAATGCAGCAATTTTGACAACCCTTTAAGAGTCAGTTTGGTTGTAGTTACAAGAAATTCAGCTATGATTTATAAGAGCAAGAAGCTTATATTTCAACAGACAATATCTGTTTAGAAATACGATTGATGTGTAAAAAGAAAAGAAAAACAAACTAAGAATCCACTGTCTTCCTGATTAAATAACTGGACTTCCCCTAATCCAGGCATGGGGAAAAGTAAGGAAAGAGGAGAAATAGGTAAGCTTGCAGGAAGGACTTTAGAAGGTTTTAAAATCACTTTAGTAAAAAATAATAGCACTAAAGTGCTTCAGAGAAAGAATCACATTTGAAATTCCAGGCAGAGCATAGGCAATTTATATAAAATTAGTATCCAAACTTTATTCTAATAAAATGGTTAGGGGCGCCTGGGTGGCTCAGTCGGTTAAGCGGCCGACTTCGGCTCAGGTCATGATCTCACGGTCTGTGAGTTTGAGCCCCGTGTTGGGCTCTGTGCTGACAGCTCAGAGCCTGGAGCCTGCTTCACATTCTGTGTCTCCGTCTCTCTCTGCCCCTTCCCCATTCATGCTCTGTCTCTCTCTGTCTCAAAAATAAATAAACATTAAAAAAAAATAAAAATAAATGGTTAAAGAATGAAAGGAAATTTCTAATACATTTGGGAGGGGGGGTAATTGCAAAAAAGCTACCATTATATTGGCATCTAGAAAAGGAATATTTTAGGGTAGAATTAGTTGCAAGGTCCAGATATTATTTTAGAAAAATCCTTGTTTTATGAAATTATATTTTGTATTTTAATGATAATTTAGAACTTGTCTTCTGAGACATCTACAACTGCAGATTTTGAAATTTATACAAATGCTGTAATTGTGACTAAAAGAACTTTCTGCATATAATCGATTGCAACTGCTTTTTGGCTTCCCCTCTTATAGTCATTAGGAATAAATGTCAGTATTTGTAATGGCACAAAAATTAGTTTTGCGGCACTGGTAACGATTTTCAATAGTCCAAGAGCAAGGAAGGGAAACTGAAAATGCTTTTTGAGAGTGAAGATAATGTAAGAAATACATTACTGCTTAGGCAATTCTGTGAGTTTTGGGGACTTTCAGAATAAGAAGATTATGATTATCTGAGAACTCACAGTGGTATCTGAAACATGATACCTTCATTTTACTTAAAATCAGTTGATTTAAAAATATTTATAGTTGAAAATTTTATTGATGGCATTATATATAATATAATTTTTAGCTCTGTATCAAACTTATGGTATTCATTTCCTAGAGGGTTAATTATTTATTGAAGTCAGAGGCATAATGGAGTATGTGAATAATGCAGTATATTGTATTCTCCTACAATTTGCTTGAAGACAGCCTAGATTCTCTTATTAGTAAGGCTCCTCACTCCTCACCCAGTTCCTTCATTCTCTAAGATCTGGTTATTCTTTACATGTCTTGAAACTTTAAAGAATCCTAAATTGCTTAACTGGCTCCCAGTTATTTGGGGAACATTTTAGCCTATGTTCCTCTGACATTTAACATGGTTGAACAATGGTGCCTCTAAAGTAACCCTAGGCTTTCCCATGTGTAGGGTAGTAACAAGGCCATAACAAATAGGCCCCTGACTCTAGAAAAATACAGATTACCTTTTTTTTTTTAATTAAAAACGTTCCCAATTCTGCAGGTTTGAAATCTAGTTAAAATGATCATTTAGAGTATTCTTAAAGGGGAAATTATTTATTAAAAGGCAGCACGCAAGGAACAAAGGCACTGAAAATATGGAGCTTTGCCTTGACAATTGTTATTACAGCCAAGATTCTTTGAGTACGAATTATATGCTGAGCTAAAGGCTCTTAAGGGAAGTGAGATTATCATCTGAACATAAATGGTAAGTCCAGGTAGGCTTATACCGGGGTCCATGCCCTTAACCCCTAGCGGATAACCTCTTAACCTTGAGATTCTAGGCCAACTCGAAGTTCCCAAACTTTGGTTTACATAAAAATAGCTTAAAGAACTTACTACAAATCTAGCAGACATGGATATACTAAAGTACTGTGCTATGCTGGTTTAGCAGTGATCATGAGTATAGTAACGGAGTGATTATGTACACATGAGCCATCAGGTCTTTATTTTCTGCTCATCAGAGAGCCAGCTTCTTCACTCACTACCCTTCATCCCCTATAAGCTGCCTCCACACATTACTGCCCGGCACCAGTCAAACTCCATCCTAGGGCTGCTCTCTTTACTCAAGAAGAGCAGCAATGCCTTCTCCCAAATATTCACTTTTCCTAATGTAACTGCTTTGGCTAAGCATTGGCATCTTCTTAGAATATTATGCCAGGAGTTGAAAGAACATAATACTTCCCGTAGGCCCACTGGGACTGCTGAGGGGAGAGTACTGAAAAGCAGCTTTCCAAGCTTTTTACTAAAAGCCATAAGTGACAAGTTAAACTCTAATCCATCTTCTAAACACAATTAAATGGGGATGCTAAAAGGAATGGAAAGATGGAAGCAGTCATCTCTTATGGTAATAACATTATTTCCAGTTTCATCATAATCCGGATGTAAAAGAGAAACATTAAATAACTTGTAAAACCAATTAGCATATGATCATTTTTATTCCTTACTTATGACCATCTGCTCCTCACGTTCATTCTTTTTGAAATGTATTTCTAAATTTGTTTTACAGTGACTATCATTTATAACCATATAAGCAGGATGCATTTTCAGTCATCAAATCAAGTTTTATAATGTCTGAGAGGTGCATAGTGGATGCAAGAGATATTAACACACTGATGAAGTAATCTAAGAAGTGCAATTAAAATATGAGGCAAAAATGTGTCTGGGTAAAATTATTGGTATTGACAAAGCTTGATATTAGCATTGGTCTTATTAATATATCCTGAGTTTCAATGTATGATTTATTTTCGAATAAGTACTTGGGGATATTAACCTGGAATGCTCTGGTAGGATGTGCGTCCCAGATCTTGAAAATGTGGTAGCTTGGAATTTGCAAAAACTGAGGGATTCAACCTAATGGTTTTGAAACTTTGGAACTTTGAAATATGGAACATATTTCTAGAGTTTAACTGGCAGACTTGGGTTATATGAGTATAACTGGCACTACTTATTACTACCACAGCTTCTCAAACTCATTTATGTTTCCTAGACCAATTCTTTGGTCCCAGTTGCTGGAGATCGAATAACTTTATGTGGACCTTGTTCCAACTATTTCAGTGCAACCTAATGCTAAATTTTGTGATGCTTGATCCTCCTACCACTTTTTTTTAATGTTTATTTTATATTTTGAGAGAGAGACACATAGAACATGAGCAGGGGAGGGGCAGAAAGAGAGGGAGATACAGAATCTGAAGCAGGCTCCAGGCTCTGAGCTGTCAGCATAGAGCCCAATGTGGGAATCGAACTCACGAACCGTGAGATCATGACCTGAGCTGAAGTCGAATGCTTAACCGACTGAGCCACCCAGGCGCCCCTCCTCTTAACACTTCTGAAGCAAATAACATTCCATGCAGCAGGTGGAGGGATTTACCTCCATGATGGGAGCTGACACAGTCAGGTGAGACACCTAGAAGTGAAGGCAAAGTAATCACCCAGGAGGAAAACTCTGATGAGGGATAGAAGTCCAGAGGAACCAGAATAAATTCCCTCTCAACTTCCTCCTGGTGTGGACTATTTGAGACGAGGTAGTTCCATCCTGCTTCACTGAAAACATCCATGTTACAAAGCTGTACCTGCCTCAGTAATGCACTCCTATATAGCTGTTCTCCCTTTTATAGAAATCACAGCCCAAAGCAAAAGCTATTTTCTTGTGCTTTGTGGGTGCTGTAGTACCTCAGACCTCAGCTCCGTGTACTGCAATCACCAATAAAATCAAGCAAACAAGCTTTTACTTCGATTCTATTTTTATGGAACCCTATCTTAGACAATGTGGCTGGCTGAGCAATGTTTAATAACATAATTTCAGGCCTAATGCGAGTTTCAATGGGTATAGGAGTTTATTCAGCTTCCATTGGAGGAAGGATGGAAAGTCACACAGAATTAATTTCACCAGGGAAGCCCAGGGAATCCATAAATTCCTCCAATAAGGAGAGTTATATGCCTGAGTATTTCTAGAAGAAGATTTGAAATTGTGGTTGATGGGACCTCCAATTTAATACTATGAAGACTTCTGAAAGGCAAGGAAAAGAAAAACATGAGAATATAAAAAATGAAGTTGGGAAAATAAAGAAGCAAAAGAGGCAAAAGTTTCAGAGTGCAGCTAAGAGAGGGAACCCTGACTCGCAAAAGGGAGTTTGGAATAAACTGCTTTACTAATGTCACACTACCTTTACATTCTTCCAGATACAACTTCATAATGGTATATTATCCTTTTATATATTATTAGATTTGATTTGCTAGTATTTTATTTAAAGCTTTTGCATCCATGATTTTGAGAGACATTGCCATACAATTTGTCTTTCTCTTAATATCCTTGTCAGATGTTAGATCTATGGTTATGCTGACCTCATAAAAGAATTTAGGCAGTTTTTCTATATTCGGAAAGAGTTTATGTGTATGTATAAAAGAGTTCACATGTGAAACCATGGCTTTAATGCATTATTCGATTTCTTAATTAGGTACAAAACTATTCACATTTTCAGTTTCTTTTCATGTCAAATTTGGAAAATTACATTTTTAAGAAATTTGTTCATTTAAATGTCTAACTTATTTGAATAGAGTTGTCCATTATACTTTCTTATCTTTGTATACCTGTAGAATATGTAATAATATCCCATTTAAAAATGTTTGATTTGATATTTTCCCTTTTTATGATCAGAGTTGTTATTTTTTCAGATTTTTAAGTCTTAAAAAACTAAATTTGATTTTATTGAGTTCTTTGTTAATTTATTTTCTATTTCATTGTATAATTTGTCTTTATTATTTATTTTCTTTTTTATTTTTATTTGATTTGTTGATATTTTTCTAGCTTCTTTAGATTGATTCTTCAGTGATTAATCTTTAGGCATTCTTCTTTTCCACAATATGCATTTAAGTATATACATTTTACTTAGCACTGCTTTAAATATTTTTTAATATTTATTTATTTAAAGAGGGAGAGAGAGCATAAGTGGGAGAGGGGCAGAGAGAGAGAGAGAGAGAGAGAGGAAGAATCCCAAGCAGGTTCCGCACTGCCAGCACAGAGCCTGGATGTGGAACTCGATCTCACCAACCATGAGATCATGACCTGAGCCCATATTGAGTTGGATGCTTAACTGACTAAGCTACCCAGGCACCCCTTTTTAAATTTTTTAAAAATGTTTATTTATTTTGAGAGAAAGAAAGAGTAGTTAACACTGCTTTAGCTGCATTCTATAAGTTTGTTTGTTTGTTTTTCATTTTCATTTAGCTCAAAATATCATCTTATTTGAAAATTTGTCCAACGGGCTATTTAGAAGTGTATTATTTAATTGCTGAGAGTTAGATATTTCCTTTTTTTCTTTTAAGGTTTATTCATTTTAAGACAGAGACAGTGCAAGTGAGAGAGGGGCAGAGAGAGAGGGAGAGAGAAAATCCTGAGCAGTCTCTTCACAGAATGCAGAGCCCCCAGCAGGGCTGGAACTCACAAACCTAACGGTGAGTCCATGACCTGAGCCAAAACCAAGAGTCCCACGTTTAACCAACTGAGCCAATCAGGTGCCCCTCCTTTTTGTTTGTTTTGTTATTTGCTACTAGCTTAATTCCACTGTGGTCAGATAAATATTCTGTACTACTTCTAAACCTTGGAATAAGGTTTATGGCACAAGACCTTGAGCGATTTTCTTAAATGGTTCATGTGCCCTTGGGGTAAATAGTATATTCTATTGTTAATGCATAGAATGTTCTATATGTCAGTTACTTTTGTTAATGGTGCTGTTCAAATATTTTATATGCTTCCTTATTATCGTTGCCTTCTTTTATGAGTTACCGAAAGAGGTTTGGGAAAATATCCTACAATGAGTGTGGATGTGGGTATTTTTCATGTAAATTTTATCAACATTTTATCTATATATTTTAAAGCTAGATTTTGTGTATACAAAGATATAATACTGTGATATCTTCACAGTATGTTCAATCTTTCCTCATTAGGAAATGCCATCTTTATTTCTACTGATGCTTCTTTAAAAAAAAAAAAAAAACAACAATTTTATTGTCAAATTGGTTTCCATACAACACCCAGTGCTCATCCCAACCCCTGCCCTGGTGAGTGCCCGTCACCCACTCTCCCCCCTTCCAAACCCCTCTCGCCCCTCGGTTTGTTCTTAGAATTTAAAAGTCTCTTATGTTTTGTCTCCCTCCCTCTCTGTCTTTTTTCCTTTCCCTCTTCTCCTCCCCCTGGTTTTCTGTTAAGTCTACTGATGCTTCTTATTTTAAAGTACTTTTGTTTGATTTCAGTAAAATTCTTTCTTTCTTTTGGTTAGTATTGCATGGGATCTCCTTTTGATTCCTTTTACTTTCAATCTTTCTTATATTTAAGGAATGTTTATTTTCATTAGAAAAGTTAGGTCTATTTTCATCCAGACAGAAAATCTTCATCTCTTAATGTTATCACTGGTATATTTGAATCTAGATCTATTAGCTTACTCTTTTTTCTGTTTTCCCTTTTGTTCTAGTTTATTTTTTCTTTCTTCTTGACTTACTAAGAATTAATAAAATGCATTTTCAATATTTTTATTTTGCCTTATATTAACTTCCCTATAGATTGTGTTACTATTTGGGGAGGAGGAGAGATGAATTTCCTAGAAATTACACAATGGATCCTTGATTTATTGAGTCTATCTGAAATTAATATTTTACTCTTTGGGGATAGTACAAATGGATACATAAATGATGGTATATTCAAATTACTGCTACAGACAATAATTTGGATAAACCTCCACATCTTAGTGTTCAGCCAAAGAAGATAAATACAAAAGAGCACATATGTTAGAACTGTATTTCTATAAAATACTACTACTACTAAAATACTCAGTAAAACCAATTTATGGTGAAAAAATCGGGATAGTGGCTTATTTTTTTGGGTAAGGTGGTAGAGAGAAGGCACAGAGTTTCTTTTTTTCTTTTGTTTTCTTTTCCGAGAGAGAGAGAGCGCACACAAACACATATGCGAGTGGCTGAGCAGGGGATGGGCAGGAGCAGAGGGAGAGAGAATCGTAAGTAGGCACCACATCCAGCACAGAGCCTGATGTGGGGCTTGCTCTCCCACTGTGAGGTCGTTACTTGAGCCTGAAACCAAGAGTCTGATACTTTAGTGAGTGAGCCACTCAGGCGCCCGGGGTGCTGGCTATTTTCTGTATTTTCATCTGTGTGACGGTTGTATTGTTGGTGCCATGGTACTATATTCATGTTATGAAAATTCACTAAGGTGTACACTTGTGTATGTACTCTTCTACGGATATGTTGATATATGTATCATGTTAACACATATAGTAACCTTAAATAAAAATCTAGTTTCAGTCTAGTTTCTAGATTCAGACAGGGTGAATCTCTTCCTCTCTGCTCACGTTATTCATGTGTCTTTTTGAACATGCATATAGGTATATTGAAATGTGCCTGTTTATTCAGCAGATTCACAACTAAATCATTCATTCTTCGAGAAGGGCTCTGTGAATGGAAGGGCATGTGTTCCTAAGTAATCATAGAAATCCATCTTGTAATCAACTTTGCTTTTAGATTTAAAAAAATGTAAGTAATAGTCTCTTCAGCTCTGCCCTAGGCTTGCTGTGGTGATCTTAGAGATAAAGATGTCCCACCAGGGACTTGCGGTATCTTTCCTCAAGAAGCTGAAGCTTACCTACATGACATCTACATTCTTTAATTTTCTTTTTCTTTTTTTTTAGTCCTAGAATCCTGCCAAAATTCTCCTCCTTTTTTCCTTCATTCTTCACTGACTTTACCAAGTAGTCAAGATGTGTGCTGTGTGTGTGATTAAGACATTTCTTTTTGAAGAAACATCCTGCCATGTCTTGGTTCAACTTAGATTGATCTTCCACAATACTGGCTCCTCGACTTACCAATCACAGTAGAAGTTTCTTCTCTTCTATTCAGAGGCAGATTATTTTTACCCTTGTTGTATAAAGAACTGTTGTGAATTCTGCATATGAATCCGAGTTACTATATTACTTCTAGTGTAATAACTGCAACCTTCTGATGAAACACTGTCTACCAATATCTGATTCTGCAGATCTTTACACAATTGGCAGCATTTTTGTGCTTCTTCAATGGTTTCTATCTCTCTTCTATAGTAAGAGCTTATTACTTTAAATAACCCAAATTCCTTTTCTTCTCTTCTTTGCACAGAATTACCTACAAATTTCTTCAGTCTCTGGTAGAAAACAATGCTTACTATCTTCAAATTTTATAGCAGCAACCAAGTCTCAAGCCCAGCCAAGAAGGCAGTGCAAAGGCTTATCATCCAGACATGTCTAATATTGACATCTCTTTCCAGCCAAGAAAAAAAAACAAAAAACAAAAAACAAAACTTCTATTGTTTTAAAAACTGGGTTTCTACGCAGGTTGGGTGAAAAATATTGTTTAGTTTGCAATTTTGTGAAGAAGTATCCCTGGCCTTCTTTATTTAATAAAAACAAACAAATAAACAAAACAAATAAAAAAGAACATTGCACACTGGAAGAACCAATATTGTTAAAATGCCCATATTATCTAAAGCAATCTACAAATTTAATGCAATCCCTATCAAATTACCAACAGCATTTTTCACAGAACTAGAGCAAATAATCTTAAAATTTGTAAGAAACCACAAAAACAATCCCAAGCAGCCAAAACAATCTTGAAAAAGAGCAAAGCTGGAGGTATCACAATCCAGGATTTCAAGATATACTACAAAACTGTAGTAATCAAAACGGTTTAGTGATGATGCAAAAATAGATATATAAATCAGTATAATGGAATAGAGAGTCCAAAATAAACCCATGATTTTACAGTCAATTAATCTACAACAGAAGAGGCAAGATATACTATGAGAAAAAGAGTCTCTTCAACAAATTGTGTTGGGAAAACTGGACAGCTACATGCAAGAGAATTGAACTGGACCACTTTCTTACACCATACACAAAAATAAACTCAAAATGGATTAAAGACCTAAATGGGAGACCTGAAACCATAAAATTCCTAGAAGAAAAGATAGGCGGCAATCTTTTTGGTATCATCCATAAAAACACTTTTCTAGATATGTCTCCTTAGGCAAAGGAAACAAAAGCAAAAGTATACTGGGACTATACTAAAATAAAAAGCTTTTGCATGGCAAAGGAAACCATTAACAAAGCAAAAACACAAACTTGTGAATGGGAGATATTTGCAAATGGTGGATCCAGTAAGGAGTTACTGTCCAACGTATATAAAAACATACAATTCAACACCAAAAACTCCCAAATAATCTAACTTAAAAATGGACAGAGGAGCTGAACATTTTTCCAAGGAAGACATACAGATTGCCAGAAAGCAATGAAAAGATGTTCAATATCACTAATCATTAGGAAGATGAAAATCAAGACCATCATGAGATTTACACTTGTCAGAATGGCTAAAATAAAAAATGCAAGAAATAACAAGTGTTGGTGAGGATGTAGAGAAAAAGAACTCTTGGGCATTGTTGGTGGGAATGCAAGCTGCTGCAGCCACAGTGGAAACATTATGAAGGTTCCTCAGAAAGTAAAAAATAGAATTGCCACATGATTCAATAATTCTACCACTGGGTATTTACCCAAAGAAAACAAAAACGCTAATTCAAAAAGATATATGCACTCCTATGTTTATTGCAGTATTATTTACAATAGCCAAGATATAAAAGCAACACAAGGGTCCTTTTATTGAATAATATATAAAGAAGATGTGAGATACACACACACACACACACACACACACACACACACACACAATGAAATATTACTCAGCCGTAAAAAAGAATGAAATCTTGCCATTTGCAACATGGATGGGTCTAGAGGGTACAATGCTGAGTGAAATAAGTCAGTGAGATAAAGACAGATACCATATTGTTTCACTCATATGTGGAATTTAAGAAATAAATGAATAAACAACAAAAACAAAAAGAAACAAAGAAAAAGCCAGATTCTTAAACACAGAGAACAAACTGGTGGCTGCCCCAGGGGAGGTGGGTGGAGTGATGGGTGAAATAGATAAAAGAAATTAAGAGTACTCTTATCCTGATGAGCACTGAGAAATGTACAGAATTGCTGAATCATTATATTGTACACCTGAAACTAAAATGACACTGTAAAACAAACCAAAACAAAACATTGGACAGAATATTTTATCTCTTCTGCCTTGACTAGCACCTTTTCACCCAAAGTACAATTCAAGTCTGGTCAATTTGTATGCCTTTTAACAGTAAATTTCAGTATTGCACATTCATAGTTAATCAGTACTCTTGGCTCATCTCGAGGGTGATGATTTTAATTCTAGAGAAATTCTTTTTTCATTTTGAGGACAGATTTTTTGGAGTCAAAGATAAATCCAATGCAATTTCTAGTCCCCTCCTGCAGTCTTCCCAGGAATGCAGCTGCTATGTATGCAACTAGTTAGTCGAGCCAGAAAATTAAAAGTCATCTGTCACACCTTCTCCTTGAACCTCACACCTGTTCCCTCATTGTTACTGGAACCTATTGATTCACTCATAAACAGGTTTTAAATCAATAAACTCATCAACACGGATGACATCACTACCCCATCCTAGCCACTCTCATCTCTCCTGAGAGTGTGAATGCAATGGCCTCCCACCGGTCCATCCACATATCTTTTATTCCCAGCAGTCTCTGAAGAAAAAGCCTTTCACAATATGAAACTGATTACATCAGTCCATTTCTCCAAAAGACAAAAACCAAAATCTTTATTAAGACTCACAGAGAGGGGGATGGGGAAAAGAAAGACTCACATGGAAACTCACACACACACACACACACACACACACACACACACACACCAAGGACTCATGTGACCCTATATGGTCTGACATCTTTCTACCTCTCCAATTTCTTTCACTTCAAGCATTCACTGAATGCACCCAAGCCACACCCCTCCTTCTGTTCCTAGAACAGGCTACACTCCTTCCCTTACTCATACTTCAGATACCAACAAAAGCTTTGTTGACAATCCGGAGTGGATCAAACTCTCCCTCTTTTACAATTACAGAAATTGCAACATTAACAATTTAACATTTCTATGTCTGATTATGCAATCAATGTTTGTCATTTTCCCTGAACAAAAGCTAAATGCAGAAAGAAACCTAGTTTGATTTTTTCTTCATAACTATCACAAGCACCTAGGACAAGATATAACACATAGTCTTAGCTCACTAATAATTTGTTGAATTAATGAAAAAAATGATCTGCAATCTTACAATAAATGAAAGCAATTTTAGTTTCGATTACTATATCCTTTTAAATTTCTAAAGGCTTAGTATCTTACTAAGGCATGTTCTTAAAAACAATTTCCTTATTTTTTTCACTTTCGATATTTCTTACACCTCTTGGCCTTCTCCGTTTGTTTTCTCTCTTTCCCCTCTGCTCTTCCAAGAGAAATCCTATGCTCCAGCCAAAGCAAATCTTACCACCCTCTCTTCTTCTCCAGTTTTCCTTGTTACTCATTAGTAGAATAAGCCTAGGGCTCCTTGATTAGGAGATATTCCTTACAGAAATAAGTGTGGAAAGGAAAATAATAATAGTTAACATCTACTGAGGGGCTTCGTGATGTGGTGGGCACTGGGTTCAGCACTTTACACAGATTGGCTTATTTAAACTTCAAAACAAAAACAAAAACAACCCATTAGGTAAGGGCTAAAACAATTCTCATTTTAATGAGGAAAAATGTGAGGCATAGAGGAGTTAGTAATTTGTCAAGATCAGAAGGATGGGAAACGGTTGGGCCCCTGTCTGAACTTAGAGAGCCTGAGTCTACTGTCTATAATCTTCATCACTAACCGGTATGCTACCATTTCCCTAAATGGACAAAGCAATTCTCAGTGGTGGTGAGGCTGGAAAGGGCAATGAAAACACATGCATTGATATTTTTTTATGCTTGTCACATACTCTCTCCTCCACCCAGTTTGTAGCACAAACTCTAGAAAAGAGCCAATAAAATATCAGTAGAATACATTAATGAGTGAAATAATTGACTAACAAATCACTCTATCAAGTGGTATGATTTAAGGTGTCAAAAAAACAGTGATTGCTAAGTAGCATGTATTAAGAATAATCTGAAGGATAGATTGTAGGGGACAGTTTTTAAAAAAACTCTAATAACTAGATACATAATAATTTACACATGAAGTGGTGGGACTTGGATTAGAGTATAACTGTGAAGCTGGTCAGATAGATACCTTTTACAAAATACTTAAATGTCAAGTTCTTTTTCTACTCTTTCTTTTCCATTTAATATCTGTAGGACAGATAAAGCAGATAATAGGAGAGGGAAGGCAATTTACATTTATAAAATTTTTAAATATCTCATAAAACAGATTAAAATAATTACATGATTACTCTCCAAAAAAAGTCAGCTTCTGCCTTAACAGAACTTATTTCCCATTTAATATCCCATAGAAATTACATTGACCTCTTGCATTGTAGTTTTAGTGATAAAGAAGGAATTTAAACTGTTTCCAAAAGGGCTTTTCTGTTTTTTTTAAATCTATATTATTTTCTTTCTCTTTCCTAGACCATATTAAATTTAGACTCAGGTTTCTAAGTGCTACTGTAATAGACAGAATGGTATCTTCCCCTTCCACCAAGGATGTCCAGGTCCCAGTCCACGGAGCCCGTCAATATGTTACCTTACTGGCAAAAGGGACTTTGTAGATGTGATTAAGTTAACGGTCCTGTGTTGGGGAGACTACCCTGGATTATCTGAGTGGGTCCAATGTAATCACTAAGGTCATTATAAGAAGGAGGTGAGATGTCAGAGTCAGAGATACTAGAAAATACAAGGAAACAGATTTTTCTCTAGAGACTCCCCAAAGAATGCAGTCCTCAGACACCTTGATTTTAGGACTTGTGACCACCATACTGTAAGATAGTGATAGTGACTTTGTGTTGTTTTAAGCCACTATGTGATATTCGCTACAACATCAATAGGAATTTAATACTCCTATGGTATGACCATAACTTTATTTTTTTGTCTTAAGGTTGGCAAAGGAACAAAGAACTAGTATTGATTCACCTAAAAATGTTGATTATTTAATTATTGCTGAGAACAGAGAATAAAAGCAATTCTTGGAATATTCTAAAGAATTCCAGTTTTGGTTTGTTTTGTTTTCAGAGATGCTTTAAGTGGCTTCAATATATCTTAGTTTTTCAACACTGGACTACCCCTGGAGGAGTACGAGATTGATAGTGGGAGAAGGGCGACGAGTCAATGAGATCGTAAATACCTATCGAGGTTGATTTAGGTATGTGCTTAATTTGTGAAGTACCAAATATTTTATGCAGTTGTTTAAGATTACTAGAGGAAAAAGAAAACAATAGCTCCTAAGAGTTAATGATATAAGTCTAAGCATATAAAAGTTTGATATACAAATTCCACTACCTAAAAAGCATTCTGGAATTACATTGTTCAAACCAAACTTTTCCAAAAAATTAAAAGCATTGTTTACATTATCTCTGTGTTAATTACTCCCTTTTATCCATACCCTAAACTACAACTCACATTTCAAATTGTTTACTTTCCACTAGAGTACAGCCTTCTATTAATTTACCCATAATCTAAAACTGAATTTCACTTTTGTATCTAATTAAGAGATGTTCACCTTTTTTTTCATTTGTTGTACATCTAATCAATTCTATCTACTGGTCAGAACATTTCCAGGGTTGATTTAATATATATTTAAATAATAGTGGAAAGGATACCTGTCTTGGTAGAATTTTACATTCAAATACAACAGATAGATTTTTTCCCCTAAAAAAAACCCCTTCATTCTTTATATGTTATTACTGAAGCTCTGTAGATAGACCAGGAATAATTCCAAACTCTCTTCTGTCTGTACTTGTTAAATGCTGTGTGATTAGCAAGTTTTAATCCTCAAATTTAAGAAAAAAAACCTTTTATGTGTCAGACATTTCTATCGCCTCTGTTACAATTACCCAGGGAGAAGTCTCACATCCCAAAGGTTTGCTTTCCTAGTAGCTGCGGAGTGTAAACTGACAGGCTGTGATCTCACTGGGCGATGCCAAGAGAACGTGTATTTCTGCCTGATTGCATGAAAGCAGAGTCCCAAGTCGTAGTCTTGGGCGAGACTTCTAGAATCTAGAATCTAAAAGGAGCTATTTAAAACGTTGTAAACAAATGAGCTTATTCCTCAGTAACTTATTGGTCTGGCATGGTATTTTTCAGTTAAAGAATGTATCTTTGTGCCCGAATTATACTCTTCTTACATAAGGATAAACATTTTGAGTTCGTAAAAACAAAGAATTGGTAACTATTCTCCCTTTAATGTCCTCGGTCTTGCCTTAATCATCATGCGGTAGTTGAACTTCATCATATCAAACAGTGAATTTAAGTGGTGACTACCACTGGCTCTTGTAATTCATTCCACGGTCTTCTGAAATTTCCCCCTGACTCAATAGGTGCAGTTCCAGCCTGTTTCATGATCAGACTATAATTTGTTGGTCTTCTATTAATTTCATTATAGGGATTGTTTAATAAATTCTCTTAAGGAGTTATCAAATGGAGGGAAATTCAACAGATTTTATAGTTACTTTTCCTTTGGGTATACTCTAGGCACATAATAACATTCCAGAAACAATGTGGACTCTCAAGTAGCCTTAGGCATGTATTATAATTTCTATGGTTCCTATAGTCAGCAGGTTTGAGTGAGCCTAATTATTCACTTTTCCCATCTTTGGGAACTGCACCAACTAAAGTCGGACAAGGACCCAGTACATATTAAAACAGGCTCAGGATTTTAGTAAAGCTGGGTTGAAGAACACAGCAGTGTATTTCTACCTTTATTTTGAGCCTAGGATTCAAGACCCTCAAGTCTCTGACCTATTCATTAAATTGCAGGTGGACAAGTCAAGCCTAAAAGAGGCCGTGCCTTATGAAGCCAGCATCACTTTGATTCCCAAACCAGATAGAGACCCAGCAAAGAAAGAAAATTACAGGCCAATATCCCTGATGAATATGGATGCAAAAATTCTCAACAAGATACTAGCAAATCGAATCCAACAGCATATAAAGAGAATTATCCACCATGATCAAGTAGGATTCATCCCTGGGTTGCAGGGCTGGTTCAATATTCGCAAATCAATCAACGTGATACATCACATTAACAAAAGAAAAGATAAGAACCATATGATCCTGTCAATAGATGCAGAAAAAGCATTTGACAAAATACAGCATCCTTTCTTAATAAAAACTCTCGAGAAAGTCGGGATAGAAGGAACATACTTAAACATCATAAAAGCCATATATGAAAAACCCACAGCTAATATCATCCTCAATGGGGAAAAATTGAAAGCCTTCCCCCTGAGATCAGGAACACGACAGGGATGTCCACTCTCGCCACTGCTATTTAACATAGTGCTGGAAGTCTTAGCATCAGCAATCAGACAACAAAACAAAATAAAAGGCATCAAGATTGGCAAGGAGGAAGTCAAACTTTCACTTTTTGCAGATGACATGATACTTTACATGGAAAACCCGACAGAATCCACCAAAAGCCTACTAGAACTGATTCATGATTTCAGCAAAGTTGCAGGATACAAAATCAATGTACAGAAATCGGTGGCATTTCTATACACCAACAATGAAGCAGCAGAAAGAGAAATAAAGAAGCTAATCCCTTTCACAATTGCACCAAAAACCATAAAATACTTAGGAATAAACCTAACCAAAGATGTGAAAGACCTCTACACTGAAAACTATAAAAAACTTATGAAGGAAATTGAGGAAGACACAAGGAAATGGAAAAACATCCCATGCTCATGGATTGGAAGAATAAATATCGTCAAAATGGCAATACTACCCAAAGCAATCTACACATTCAATGCAATCCCAATCAAAATTGCACCAGCATTCTTCTCAAAGCTAGAGCAAACAATCCTAAAATTTGTATGGAACCACAAAAGACCTCGAATAGCCAAAATAATACTGAAGAATAAAACCAAGGCGGGAGGCATCACAATCCCAGACTTTAACCTCTACTACAAAGCGGTGGTCATCAAGACTGTATGGTATTGGCACAAAAACAGACGCATAGACCAATGGAATAGAATAGAAAACTCAGAAATGGACCCGCAAGTATATGGCCAACTAATCTTTGACAAAGCGGGAAAATGTATCCAATGGAAAAAAGACAGCCTTTTTAACAAATGGTGCTGGGAGAATTGGACAGCAACATGCAAAAGAATGAAACTAGACCACTTTCTTACACCACTCACAAAAATAAATTCTAAATGGATAAAAGATCTGAATGTGAGGCAGGAAACCGTCAAAATCCTAGAGGAGAAAACAGGAAAAAGCCTCTTTGACCTAAGACGCACCCATTTCTTACTCGACACGTCTCCAAAGGCAAGAGAATTAAAAGCAAAGATGAACTATTGGGACCTCATCAAGATAAAAAGCTTCTGCACGGCAAAAGAAACAACCAACAAAACGAATAGGCAACCAACGGAATGGGAAAAGATCATCGCAAATGACATATCGGATAAAGGACTAATATCTAAAATTTATAAAGAACTTATCAAACTCCAAACCCGAAAAACAAACAACCCAGTGAAGAAATGGGCGGAAGATATGAATAGAGACTTCTCCAAAGGGGACATTCAGATGGCCAACAGACACATGAAACGATGCTCAATGTCACTCAGCATCAGGGAAATACAAATCAAAACTACACTGAGATACCACCTCACACCAGTCAGAGTGGCTAAAATGAACAAATCAGGAAACTATAGATGCTGGCGAGGATGTGGAGAAGTAGGCACCCTCCTACACTGTTGGTGGGAATGCAAACTGGTGCAGCCACTCTGGAAAACGGTGTGGAGGTTCCTCAAAAAAATGAAAATAGAGCTACCCTATGACCCAGCAATAGCCCTGCTAGGAATCTACCCAAGAGACACAGGAATGCTGATGCATAGGAGCACGTGTACCCCAATGTTCATAGCAGCACTTTCGACAATAGCCAAATCATGGAAAGAGACCAAGTGCCCATCAACTGACGAATGGATAAAGAAGTTATGGTACTTATATACAATGGACTACTACGTGGCAATGAGAAAAAATGAAATCTGGCCATGTGTAGCAAGATGGATGGAACTGGAGGGTATTATGTTAAGTGAAATAAGTCAGTCAGAAAAAGACAGATACCATATGTTTCCACGAATAGGTGGACTTTGTGAAACTAAGCAAAAACCAGGGGGAGGGGAAGAGGGGAAAGAAAAAAAAGACACAGAGAGGGAGGGAGATAAAACATAAGAGACTCTCAAAGACTAAGAAAAAACTGAGGGTAAGGGGGATGAGGGAGGGGGGAGAGGGGGTGATGGGCATTAAAAAGGGCACATGTTGGGATGAACACTGGGTGTTATATGTAAACCAATTTGAAAATAAACTATTATAACAAAAAAAAAAAAAAAAAAAAAAAAAGAGGCCGTGCTTCTTTAGCTTACTCCATGGAATTTATAAGGGCAAGCATGTGCTGTGCCTGGACACAGCTCACTCCAAAAGGACAAGAGAGGGTGTGTGCAGCTGCCTAATTATAATGCTTTGGTCCAAACCTCACGATCATGTGATTCAGGCAACAGCACTGGAATGCTCACGTCTACCTTTAGGGAGGACTCAACGCTGGAGCAAGGTGGGAAGAGAGGAGCAGATGACGTATCGCTTCCTGGGAAATGGAGTGGAAGTGCCTTCACAGAAATACACACATGCAGCAGTAGCTTCCTGAACCCAGGAAAAAATACCCTCATGTGCTGGGTATATGACGTCGTGATTCCAAGTATTTCTGTAGAGCTGCTTAGAACTTGGACTCAGCAGACATGACGTTAAATGTCAGACTGCCACCCTTCAATTAGAGCATTGGGAAAATATCTTAAGTGTCTAAACCTCAGTTTCTCCGTTTGGAAAAGGGCAAGGATATCAGGTACCTATTTCACAGGGTTGATGTGGATATTAAGTGAGAAATTACATGTAAAACACTATTTAAAGTTCCTAAGCTGTAGAAAGGCCCCACCAAAATGATAGTTATAATAGTATTGTCATGATTATTATTTTATTATTTTTGTTATCATTCTAACATGAATATGTTCTTTGCTTTGAAGTGAATTTGCTTATGTATTCACCTACAGATCCATGGTGCCTATTCAGTCATTGAAATCAGTATTTAACTGAAACTCAGAGTCAGCAAACACAGCCCATAGGCCAAATTCATTTCTAAATTCTTTTTTTCCCCTTATAAACAAATTTGTATCGGAACACAGTCATACTGATTCATTTACATCTTGTTTATGGCTGCCTTTGAGCAACAATGCATGTTGAGTAGCTAGGACAGACACCAAGCACAAACCAGCTCACAAAACCTAAGGCATTTACTTTTGGGCAATTACTCCTAACCTCTGTGCAGGAATATATGAAACATTAAAATGAGCCCAACTTGAATGGTAAGAAACTCTTTTGGCAATTCAAAATTAGATGGAGTATCGATACATTTTTAAAAAGGTATTGATTAAAAATGCTAAATTGCTTCTGATTTGGGCTCACGGGGGCAGTCAGACTTTGGAAACTTTGCTGAGATGACTTTGAAATAATAGTGTGTTTGGTCCTTTCAACCAGACACACAAATAGGCATGTTTTTGTTTTATATTATTGTTTCTCTTTTTAAAATTTATTTATTTTGAGAGAGAGAGATAGAGAACGTGTGTGAGCAGGGGAGGGGCAGAGAGAGAGGGAGAGAGAGAGAATCCCAAGCAGGGGACACAGTGACTGAACTCACGAATAACTCATGAATTGAACTGTGGGATCATGATATGAGCCAAAATCAAGAATAGGATGCTTTACTGATTGAGCCACTCAGGAGTCCCTATTACTGTTTTTCTAATAAAACGTGTTTAAGCAAATTGGTCTTTTACATCTTTACTAATTCTCTTTCCTCATTTGAGATTGCCATTCTTTTCCTAAGAGCTTAAGATAAATATTAATTCATTTACTTATCTTTCTTCATGAACAGTGGAGTATTGTGAGGGTAAAATTTTTTCTCAACCTTGCTTTTTCTAGATCCCCTAGATGTTGTTACAAAGTATTCTCCTTTTCACTGTTTCTTAGTTTGTAATTTTAATTTTTTTTCTCTTTGATTCAAGAGTTGGGTATGCCTCTTAATTCCTGAATAATTACTTTTAAAATTCTTTTTTCTAGTTTTACTATTATGAGAATGTGATATACAAACACCTTACTTTTTTGATTTAATATATCTTAGCCAAGTGCATGATTAAGTTCTGTAAATGTTCCACACATATATAATAAAGACTATTCTCTATTTGGTGAATTTTACATCCCCTCTCCCCCAAATATAGCCATGGTTATGTAATCAAATATATTTATTGTATCATTCACAGCCTCTTTGTTTTTGTCTACTATCTCAATCCAATTCCAAAATGGCTGTATTGAAATCAACTTGCACTAAAACGAATAAAATAAAGCACAGTATGACCTTATTTGTGCACATGTAAAATTACCTTAGATGTGTTGCAAACTTAGTTATTTCTGAGTGTTACTGCCATCCTCACTTCTATCACCATCTTGCTATTTTCACTAAATCAGGATTCCTATCATCCTAAACCTTCCTATTTTTAAGGCTGATATACAAAAGAGCACTGGTACTGATTGGCCCTGTAAATATTTTGCAAATTACTTTTTAAGTTTTATTTATTTATTTTGAGAGAGAGAGAGAGAGAGCATTAGTAGGGGAGGGGAAGAGAGGGTGGGATGGAAAGAATCCCAAACAGGCTCCAGGCTGTCAAGGCAAAGCCAGATGCAGGGCTCAATCTCACTAATGGTGAGATGGTGGCCTGAGCTGAAATCAAGAGTCCTACACTTAACAGATTGAGCCACCCAGGCGCCCCTGGAAAATTCCTTAGATCTAAGAATGTTTTTCCTGCATGGCTGTTTTCCAGTATGGTAACTAAGAAACACAAAGTAACCTGCCTTTGACTGTAGCTGCTTTGAGTATGTGCCCAGCCGTACGCTACCTCCCTGAGTCTCACCTGTGTGGATTAGTTATTTCCAAGATGTGATCCTACCATAGGACACTAGGTGGAGCTAAAGTCTCACTTAATGGTTCTCATAAGGCACATTGATTGGTTTTCTCCCAAATTAACTCTGATTTGGATTTTTACTGTGCCATTTTCATGATCCTCGTATACAGACCACAATCAAGAGTGATATTTTTTTGTTTTGCACAATAGTCTGTGATATTCCATAAAAAATTAGAAAACAGAAAGAAATACAAGTCATTTTGGTGTATTACTTGCATTAACCCGCTCTATGTAAACCAAAACATAAAAGGAAAAAAAAACACAACTGTGTAGCTATAAAGAAAACAATGTTAAAGGAAGTTAGTGCAAAGGAAGGAAAATTTCCATGTCATGGAAAGCACTAGTCCAATAGCTTGCTTCTCAATGTCTCTCAGAAGATAGAATGCAAACCAAAACAACTCTTTTGTTTAAATTGGTTGCAAAAGTAGGCAAAAGAAATCTGATACTTCAAACTCTATTGCACAAAATCAAACATGGAAGAAACAAAAGTTTTAAAATCAAAGTATCGAGATAGATAGAAAGTCCAAGTGTTTTGACATTTGCAGTGGCTTTATGTTGGTAAAGTTAGCTATTTTTTCTAAGCTTCTTCATTACAGGGGACTAATTCCAATGGTTTCTGAGGGAAGAAGTTAGGAGCTACAATTGCAATAGTTGTAAAGGATACTCTTACTCACCCCCAATATTGCAATATAGTAACTTGTATCTTTTGAATTAAAGTTTTGGTGGTGTGCCTGGATGGCTCAGTCTGTTGAACATCCAACTTTGTCTCAGGTCATGATCTCACAGTTTGTGGGTTTGAGCCCTGTGTCCGGCTCTGTGCAGACAGCTCAGAGCCTGGAGCCTGCTTCGGGTTCTGTGTCTCCCTCTCTCTCTGCCCCTCCCCTGTTCACACTCTGTCTCTTTCAAAAATAAATAAAGATAAAAAAAATTTAAAAAAAGTTTTGGTAAGTTTAGATGACGAGTTTAAAATGATTTTTTAAAGTAGGGTGTAGCCTGACTAATAAAAATATTAGAAAGCAAAATTAGGGACTGAATACACAAGCCAGGTGTAATTCATTTAAGTCTCAAAGACTTCAGGACAAAGCCCTCATTCACCTAAAACATTCACTCCAGAAATAAGGAGGCTGCATCCATTGGTATGAGATTAAAGTCTCAGGCATATATATTACTGCTCACTTACCTCTATATATGGCAATTGGTAGAGCTGAGTTTTCATATCAGAAATCTTAGTATTATCATTGTATAATATCGACTTTCACAAATTTATCTGCAATCCACTTATTCTTCCTATTATTTCTCCTTCCAGGAATCTTGACACTTTGGTAGTCTCAGGAATATTTTCAACATAATTCTTTCTCAAGAAAAGGAAATTTTGCTTTGAGCATTAAGATGTACACAGGGTCTGAGGCACCTGGGGGGCTCAGTCGGTTGCGTATCTGATTTTGGCTCAGGTCATGATCTTGTGTTTCTTGAGCTGACAGCTTAGAGCCTGGAGTCCGCTTCAGATTCTGTGTCTCCCTCTCTCTCTGCTCCTCCCCTGCTCACACACTCTCTCTCCCAAAAATAAATACACTTTAAAAAAAACCTTTTTTTGAAAAGATGCGCACATGGTCCTGCCATATTTATTAAATGGCTTTTGAAGTATTTTATTTTTGACTAAAGATATACACATTGGTTTAGGGAGAATTGTTATCTTCAGAAGTCCTTTTGTAAATCACTCTTCTCGAGAACTTCCCCTTTTCAGGACTTGTCCAGGTTTTCAAGAAACTGAAAACTTTCACACAGGGGTTCTATGTTTAACATCAGATTCAGCTTCATTCTCTTTTTCTTCTTCATTAGTGGAAATGATATCCAACTCATGGCGGATGGAGATTTTGTTTAGAACAGTAAATGGATCAAACTGATCCACTTTCTGTAAATCAATAGGCACAGAAACGCAGCCTGTTTGAGGATGAACATTCAGAGGGCTCTTCAGTAAATGCCTGATTCCTTCGCTAACATTGGTATCCAGCCACAGAAACAGTACAGGAGCATGATCTCCCACTCAGGCCTGGTCCACATTTGTCATTTTTTACATTATTCTGACATCTACTGGCTACCTTCTTGAAATGCGCCCAATGCTGAAGCGAACTGTGATGCTTTTGGGAGACAGGCTGAAGTTGATCATGAATTGTTTCAGGAGCAAGTGCTAAAGTCTTATCCCAGCTTTCTTTATTTTCAAGACTATATTGATCAACGAAGGCGTATTTGTCAAAGTATTTTAAAATTACGTTTATAGGCTATCTGACCAAAGAGTGTTCACTTTCACTTAGGTGAACTTTGTTTTTCATGTGTTCACCACCCTTTACAAGACTCACACAGTCCCAGAATGTACTAAGTAGGATCATTTTCTAGCCGACTTATCACGGACTCAACAATGAACACTACTCCTTCCAGAACGTACCCAGAGACGATGCTTAAATCCAAAGTCCTCCTTCAGTGCTCAGTCGATGGTGCAAATGGCCATCACCATGAGGGTCTGGGATTAGAACATATGTCGACAGAACCAGGACTTCCCCACGTATTGTCACAGCCTGTGATATTAACGTCAACTATAAATTCTTTTTCCTGAGCCTGGAAAGCTCCCAGCTTCACTGTGTTATGCCGACTGGGTCTGTGGGAATACACCGTGCACTTCCCGCATCCCCTTTTCCAGATCACTTTGGCTGTTGAAGGACTGGTAGTAGTCCATGTAAATGTCATCTTCTAGTGTGAAAGAAAACTCACGGCGTGAAAGTGATTTTTTATCACTTCGTTATAGTGCAGCCGGAGATGGTACTGGGCTTAGGGAAAGAGCCTCAGGTGACAAAGCTGAAGCAGGGGAGGCAGCTCAGCCAGTCAAACGTCTCGGTCTCAGCAAAGCGCGGAACTCTATGCCACAGGATTACCGCGAGAATTGGCGGGAACAGCATCCGCCCAGCCTGCGCCACAGACTCGCGCTGGCTGGCGCCCTCTGCAGGGGCCGCTGGAAATTGTAGTTACCACTGGGATTGGCCTCGGACCCTAGAGTGGCTTTCCTGATGTCCGCACACCTGGGAGGAGGCCGCGCCTGCTCCAGAACGAGGAGCGTCTGCGGAAAGGTGAGCCTTTGAGCGGACTGAGAATGAATAGCCGGAGAAAGACGTAAAAAACACACGGGATGAGAGAACCGGAGGGGAGCTTCCGTGCTCTCTCCAGGCTCGCGGCTCTTCCCTAGTCTCCTCCACGTGCTTCCCAACCTGGAAGCTCCCAGAGCGATTCTTAACGCCCTGCAAGTTGCGTATTGTAAAAACCTGTGTATGCTTGAAGAAAAGAAGAAGGTTGGAAACAGAGGGGAAAAGTAACAAGCTTATTTGCCTGCTCGGCTTAGGTGTAACCGCTGCCTGGAGTCTGAGCTCCACAGAGTATGAATTAACTTTAGATGGGAGTTCAAAACTTGCTTATTAGTCTGCAAATCTTTGGTTCAGAAATTTGCCAGAATAAGTTGTGATTTCTTTCGGAGTAGAACTTTGCTTGATTCAGAAATAGTAATCCAAATTTCAAAATAGCGAGAAAAAGACACCGGTAAACACAATTGATACTTGAACCCACTGTTCATTATTACCTATTTGGCACAATGCAAAAAGTTAACATTACTCAAATTTTTTTGAGAGGATCTTGCATAAGACAGTTTTTCCTTATCCTAAGATCATAAATATGTTCTCCTATATTTTCATTTAGAAATTAAAGCTTTTCTTTATTAAACTGGAATGCAGTTTTGTTTTTGTTGAATCTAGTGAAAAAAGAAAAAAGAACTTGCTGGGGGTGAAAGCCATGGAAGGTATTGGAGACTCCAGGGAGATAGGATGTATTAAAATATCTATCATGCCTTTCAGGAAGATAGAGATATTGCTAAATGAAGGAGGAGGAGGAGAAGGGGGAAAGGAAGAGGAAGAGGAAGGGGAAGGGAAAGGGGAAAGGAAAAGGGAAGGAGAAAGAAAGAAAGAAAAAAAGAAAGGGAGAAAGAAAACGGTGAAGGGTAACGTAGTAAGCAGACAAAAAATTTGAAGAATGAATACATTTAAAACCATCAAAAGAAATTGGATCTGTCAAGTGCAGGGCAGGAAAAGAAAAAAAAGAAAAACAAAAGTTATTAAATAAACAAATAGAAAGAAACTTGGAAAAATATTTGTATTAATCAGCTCTGGTTGTCAAAATAAAATACCATAGAGACTGGGTGCTTTAAACAACAAGAGATTGATTTTTCGTGTTTCTGGAGGTTGGGAAGTCCAAGATTAAGATTCAGTTTTCTGGCAGGGGCTCTCTTCCTGGCTTGCAGAGGCTTTTCGCTGTATTCTCACATGGTGGCAGAGGAAGCGTGCTCTCTGGCACCTCTTCTTTACAAGGGCGCTAACCCCGTCGTGAGGGGCACACCTTCATGATCTCATTGAAATCTGTTTATCTCCCCAGTCTCCATCTCCAGTTGCCATCGCGTTGGGTGTTAGGGCTTCAACAAATGAATTCTGGAAGGATATAATTTAGTTCATACCATCCCACTCCTGCCTATATAATATTCATGTCATTCTCATATACAAAATATAAGCATGCCATTACAGCAGCCCCCAAAGTCCTAACTCTTTCCAGCATCGATTCTGAAGTCAAAGTCTAAAGTTGCATCTAAATATCAAAATCAGATATGAATGAGACTCAAGATATGATTAATCTGTGGCAAAATTTCTTTCCAGCTGTGGACTTGTATAAAGTTAAATTTGAGGGCAAAGATCGAGCACATTAACTATGAGATGAGGGGAATAAAAATAATGATCATGAAAGAAAGCCAAAAATATAAGAAAGAGGACAGATAGAGATATATCATGGCAATGTGCTTTTTAATTTAAAAGGGTAATTAACCATTCTTTCAAACTGAGCTCCAGTAGAAAAACAAAACAATAGGGGAAGATAGGAAGGGGGGAAAAAAATCTTTAATATTTGATGTTTATTATTGGGAGTTCTGAATGTTTTATTTAATACTTTCTTTTAAAAATGAACATATTGAACATTTTAATTTATTGGGCCTTGTAGGGAGAAGGGAGTCTGTCTCCCACATATTTCTAAATGTGAAATTCTTTTCCATTACTTATTCATGCACTATTTATCGTTAATATTATTTATTACTGTACTACTACCATTATATCACTATAATGCATTGATATATCGATTCTTGTTTGTCCTGTTTGTCCTTCCACATGTTCTTTCTAACTAAAGATTCATGTCTTCCAATTGTACTAGAATGTTCTCAGCTTTATCGCTCTGGGTGGGTATTGTTTCTCCAACACTTCCTCAGTGTTTTTCTCATGCATTCCTATTAGAGATAGATTAGATCCTCTCACTAAATCTGTCATTTGACATCCATTTCTAAACTTCTTTTTGTTTGTGTATTTTCACTCTTTATCTTCCTAGCTTTTCTATGTTTGGTGTGCATTTTTTAAGATAAGAAAATACTCTAATCCTTTCTTTGACTGTGTTCCTTTTCAACCTAAAAAATCTGTTACATTTTAAATTTCAGTGATTACATTTTTAATACCTGATATTTGGAACTAATTGTTTTTCATATTGTCCTGCTGTGTGTTTCATGGTCACTTTTCTTCCTATGCCTTTGAGAATCTGCAACATAATTATTTTAAGGTCATCTTAGATATTATTTTGTGCTATATCTGAAGTGGCAATCTCTTGAATTTTGATTTTTTTAATCTATTTCTTTTATTTACTCTTTTCCTCATTTGTTTTAGAATTTTGGTTTGCAGGCTGATCTATGATTACATTTGTTTCCCCTTCATCCCCTCTCTCTGCTCCTTCTGTCCAGTTTTGGGTGTCTCAATTTGGTCTTTATAATCCTGTGTATATAACCAGTCTTTATGTTGTCAGTTTAGTACTTATATCTCTGGGGATAGTGGGGAAAACTCAGAATGAGTCACAGCCTAGCAAGTGGCTTGGTACCTGCCCTTAATGGGAAGATTTTTCTGTTTTTTTCCGCCATGTGCTTAGGTATGCATCTTGATATAAGTCATTTCCTTGGAAAAGTTGCAGCTTTGTCCCCTATTCATAGGCCCAGATCCAAACCATAAGCCCAGATTCTCAATGAGGCATTTTTAATCTCTGCTTCTCCCATCTGCTGTACCTACTGCTGGACGCAAAGCCCATTAGACCTGAAGTTTCAACCCTGCTTTCTGTTTTTAACATCTGATATTTTATTACCGGTTCCATAGATCTTTATCTTATTTTTAAGGATTCCTTTTTTTTTTTTTTAATTTTCCTTTCCAGACTTTCTCTCTAGTTAATATTTGTTTAATGTACAGAGCTATCTCAAAGAGTGATCTGTCTTCTTTTTCATTAAAAACAAAACAAAAAATAACTTAAAGCTTAAGATAAGACTTAAGAGATTCTTTCCAAATCCTTTGAAAGAAATTATTTACTCAGAGTTTTAAAATGTGTAGGTATAGGTTAGTCTCCATTCTAAAATCTTTCATGAGAGTGATGTTTCAATATATTTGTAGAAGTTATTTTTACTCTGCCAGTTGCTAATCAAGATTTTTAAAGTTTAAAATGACATAATTAGGGATGCTTGGGTAGCTCAGTCAGTTAAGCATCAGACTCTTGATCTCAGCTCAGTTCTTGATCTCAGGGTCATGAGTTCAAGCCCTGTGTTGGGCTCTGCATTGGGCTCTGTGTTGGGCTCCATGTTAGGCTGAGCATGAAGCCTACTTAACAAAAAAATAAAAATTAATTAATTAAAAGAAAAATATTAAAGAAAATTCAAAATGACAGTTACAACTTTTAGAGAGTTAAGTCACTCTTTTGGCTTTTGATGACATACTAGGAAAAGCATAATTGCAAATAATATCGCTTAATAGAGATACTTATTTTAATTATAGTGTAAAACTTATTTTCATGGTTTTATTTTGTAAAAATAAAACTTAGGGATTGAATGTGCTTTATCTGAGTCATTAATTTGGGCTAATCTCTTCAGTAGAAAGTACAGTGTCACACCTAACCTTGTCAAAAGATAAAATTTTGAAAGTGCATTAAAAATATTATAGTAATAATTTTACATGAATATTTTGATCACAGAGAGAGAAATCTATTTTAAAGTAATAAGAAACATATACTCAAATGCGTAGTACTTGTAGTGTGAGTTTCTACAATGCTGTAAAAATATTCATTTGTGCATCATCTTTTTCAGATATTTGTCATAAAGGTATTTATTTATTCATTCCTGTCTAACATGTTTAGAGAATACTAAGTATATACTTTTTCAATAAAAAGTTGTCCACTTTATCTTTGTAAAAGGTAATAATGTTGAAATGAAACATAGTAAAAAGATACCATTTTACTCCCTGAAAGACACAATCAAAATACATCCCTATATTAGATTAAGATGCACGTCAGTGATTTTAGCCCTCTTTCAGTCTTTAGCAATTAGCTACCTCTGACTTCATGTCCTTTATTTTTGAAATTCATTCACTTAATTAATTTGGCAAGTTTATAATTAAAAATATTCCAAGCCATTTTTAGTAGTCTTTAGCTTAGTGCTTTAATCTACAGTTAAACCTAAAGAAATCTCATCATAAACTAGATACACAGAAACAAAGCTGACCAACTTTTCATGAATTATATATAAAAGGAACCCAGGTTCTGGAATCAGAGACCTGAATGTGTATTCTGGCCTCACCACTTAAAGCCTCTGTGACCTTAATACCACTTAAAGTCTCAGTTTTATCATCTGTGAAATGCTGAAAATAGCACATGTCTCCTAGGTTTGTTGGAGAATAAAATGAGATAATATAAAATCATCACCCCAACGCTTATCACATTTTGGGGACTCTCAGTGGTGATTATATCAGATATGAGAGTTCTAGATTATGTATTTGATTTCTTGGAACCAAAGTATACAAACAATCTTTAAAATACATGTATTTCAATAAATATCCCCTTTTTTTAAACACTGATAATTAGAAAATTTTCCTAATTTCCTGTAAAAGGGCAGATGGAATTTACTCAGGGGAACAAGAACCAAAAACTATAAAAATAATTGGACATTAAGAAAGCTATTATCTCTGTTTCTGTTTCTTCGTATTGCTGTCTGGCTCTCTTTCTGGGTTCACATTTTCTGTCATCCCCATTTCTCCTTGTGGGTCAGCTTCTTTCGTCTTTCTCCTCAGATTTCAAATTTCTTTGTTCAAGTAGCGTGCGGCAGCCCGGTGACCACCATATTAGAGTCTTTCAGTGCAGAGACTGCACCTCTCATCTCTCTAGGTAACAGCTCTGCAGTCTTTGGAGCCAGATTCCCATTGACCTGGTTTTGGCCGACTGTCCACCTACTTCATTTGGCTGTGGCACGTGGCAGGGTCATGGCATTGGCTGCTTATTCAGAAGAAACAGAACATCCAGGGATCTAAGGATGTTGTCTGTACAGCCAGGAAGGAGTTAGTTTTTAGCTACTAATAAATATTCCACAGAAGGGGAAATATATTATTCAGAGAAAAGGAACTCAAAAAAAAAAAAAAAAAAAAAAAAAGCCAGAGCATGGGCTGATTGAAATAAGATCAACCATGCTGTATCTGACTTCATCTAAATTTTCCCACATCAAACTATCTTATTATAATGCAGTGACAAAAAGAGAAATATTTATGAGTATTGAAGAAATTGTTACATGTGTCTAAGAATTCCCTAGCAAAGACTTTTGGTATCTTAATAAAATGTTATAATTGTTCAAAACCTTCTTTAGACACCTTTATAAATGATTTTTTTTTGTAAACTTATTTGCTTCAATCACCTTGCTGACATGAACAAAGACAAAACATTTGGCTTCACGCTATTCCAGTGGTACAGATTGTTCTCGAACCACAGCCAAATAGAAACTATTCATTTGAAAGATGGGCAGGTGAGCCTCTGTGTGTGTGTATTTTTCAATATGTATATGTGTTTATATAACAGTATTTGAGGAAGGATTTATGGTAGCTCATTCAATATTGCATCAGAAAATATTACTTTACTATAAAGTATTTCAAATAGTCTGTCCTGCTGAAAGTGGATAAAAGACATCACTCTACATTACATACACACACAAAATCAATAGTATTATCTGGAATTTAGATCTAGGAAAAAAGAAGTGACATCCAAGGACAAAGGATAAGTCAGACAAAAGTAGGAGCATAATTTGGATTCTTAACACCAACTCATTCTATAGCGAGGAGAGTGAAATTTAAAACATGGCACCCAACTCGAAGAGAACTTACCTAAATTAAAAGAAAAATCATTTCTCAGACTGTGCCAAACAGGGAGGTTAATAATATATGATTTACATGCTGAAAATTACTTATTTTCTTGAACAAAATTTCCTTGAGTAGAGTTCAGATCAACTAATATTGAATGTCTACCATGTATTAGATTCCATACTAAGTAAGTTTTGAGGAAAGAATTAAAAGTTACAATGCCTTCCTCTAGGGATTTTAAATGAGGACATTATAAGAAGAAGACATGAATATACATAATTATTAATTCACTGTTACTTTCAGAATGATAGAAGCATGTATACGGTACTAAAAAAATATATGGGGGCCCCTGGGTGGCTCAGTCAATTAAGTGTCTGACTCTTGGTTTCTGCTCAGGTCATGATCTTGAAGTTCGTATGATCAGACCCTACATCGGCTCTGCGCAGACAGTGCAGACCCTGCTTAGAATTCTCTCTCTCCGTCTCTCTCTCTCTGCCCCTCCCGTGCTCATGCTCTTTCTCTCTCAAAATAAATAACTAAACCTTTTTTACAATTAGGAAGAAAATTATGTTGAAACTACACTGGTAGTATAACCACCAGTGTATAACCACAGTGTGATTCACTAATCCTATAGATTCCAGGCTAATAAAGACTGAAGAAGCACCATGAATCCTAATGGTGCCTTGCTGAGGTGAAAAGATTTCTTTTCTATGGGAAGTTAAAACTTTAGGCCAAGTGCTTAAGGTATTAAATATTAAATAAAAAATCAGCCAATGGGTAATGGAATTTTTTTCCCTTGTTGTTTTATCTAGTAGAGCTTTCCCATGTATCTGAAATCAAGTTTGGTAGAAGACTGCCTTGCATGCCTTGTTCAGGGAACTGGTTCCCTTTCAACATGACCCCATTTGGGATTCCTGTTTGTGTCAGATCTCAAACAGTGTTCCTGGCTATCTTGTACCTGTTCATCACTCTATAGAACTAGTTTATTCTTGCCTATGACATTGTATGGTTTTCTTCTTACGACCTTATTATGCTCTAGCTACATTTGAAGACTATCCCTCATTTGTGTGCTCAAACTTGGCATGATTGATGTTGCCTTTATTTCGTCTTGATGACCTAAGCTCTGCCTAAATTATGTATCAATTGTGACATATAATTTTTCATGCTTTGATTATCTGGCCCAGATTTTGTCCCTTTCCCCTTGTAGCTTGCTGTAAAAATTTTGGGGTTATATTAAGGATATGTAATAGTTTTCCTGTAATGCTCAAAATCTGATTTTTATTTGGTTATTACATCAAGGTTTTACAAATTTTAAGCAAAGGCTTTATTTATTTTTATCCTCACTGTATCTGCAGATCCCATCAGAACCACTCCCTTCCTTCTCCCAGTGCCCATGTGAAACATCTTGGTTAAGTCTGTGATTACAAGGTTAACTTAAACATGCTCAGAAAATACTTCCAATGGTAGTGCAAATGAATGATTTGGTAGACTATGGAAGTCATAGGGTAAGTTCCTTAGCACTAGGCTCTCTTCTCATTGCAGTGTTATTGTCTGTGCTTCGATATTTGACTTTAACAAATTTGACAACCTCAATTGTGATTACATGCATTAGTAATATTTTATTGACGTTTCCATCGAGGGCACACATAGAACACAGGACAAAGATATGGGTAGATGAGAGGTAATGTTAGAGGGAACTGAATGGAAGGATTCTAATGATACTACATACACTAATTACTGAGACTGGCAATTAGGAGGTCTCTGTCCTAATTTTAGATTTACTTCTGACTATAATCGGCAAATCATAGAACCCATGTTTTCAAGATTTTCTTTTGAAAATGAAAGAAATTCGGTTTGATACTTGAAGGTGACTTTGCTCACCATGTGCAAATTTTGGCATGGGTGTTACACTTTCATTCTTTGCTCTAGGTTATTTTTATTAAAAATAAAAATATTCTTTTTTTAATGTTTATTCATTTTTGAGAGACAGAATACAAGCAGAGGTAGGGCAGAGAGAGAGGGAGACAGAATCCAAAGTAATCTCCAGGCTCTGAGGTGTCAGCACAGAGTCCAACACAGGGCTCAAACTCAAGAGCTGTGAGATCATGGCTTGAGTTGAAGTTAGATGCTTAACCGACGGAGTCACCCAGGTGCCCCCAAATAAAAATATTCTTATTGTTTTAAACATTCCACTGAAATGATAACAATTTTTAAATTATAAAATGGAAAAGGTAAGATATAGACATCAAAAATTTTGTAAAAACTTTTGAGGTATGAGGGTTACTTATAATTAAATATCCTTTTTAATATGAGATATTAGTAAGAAACCTAGACGGCAAAAACACAGAACTGACAATTGTATACATTAGTGGTATTGAGCACCCTGAGTTCTTGTATTTCATATTCTTTGTATATTCTTCTGATTTTTAGTTGTTCGGTTCTCCCTCTGTTCTGAACTCCTAACTTTCTTCTAGTCAAGGATTTATAAACCATATGTAATAAGGCAAAAATATTTGATAGAAGTTGAATTTCCCATTCCTTTCAAGAACACATATAAGCACGGTGAACATTTTAAGCCAAATGACTGATATTACATGTGAAAATATCAGGAATCGGCCCTTGGTTAAAAAGTTTTCTTTTCTTTTTCTTTTAAACAGCAGAACCTTCCAATGCATCTGAAATCAAGCACTGGCAATTAATTAACTGTGTCATGCTAAGACAGTGCTTTTCTTAAATTCGTTATTTATTCTCTTATATTTCAGAAAAATTTATATGTGAATTATTCATAGCGCAAAATTGGCTTAAATGTGGTATTTACCATGTCCTAGTTACACAGACATTTAAAAAACTAGCATAAAAATTCAAGTAAGTTGAATTTGATTTTACTTCTGCTATCTGATCCTAAGACATAGTAGACAAATCACTTTTTTTTTGGTACTTTTAAATGCATTTATGCATTTAAAGGAGAGGGAAGAAACATTACTTTAAATCTAGAGTATTTGAGTATATTATACTATGGAGCTGAGAGTGTTGGACTGCTTCTAGAATCATGTCATATTCGTAATTTTCAAAGATGGTATGGAAATCTGGATCTGAGGAAACAGTCTTGTTGAAATAGTGTTGAGTATGGTCCAGAGAGAAAGTGATGGAGAATAACAGAGCAATGGAGTCTAACAATTTTTAATCCCTTCATTGTAGATTTATTGGTCTTAGTTTCTATGGCTTGGGAGAATTAATTTTATTGCTTTTCCCTGTTAACATTTTCCATTTTATTTCTAGGGTATTAGAAACACAGCACCACAAGATGACAATTTGCAAATAGGGTGTTAGAAAGCGTACAGAACTTAATTTGATTTACCTTTGAGATTTATTGCTTTGAAAAAAGAGGCATAGGAGAGAAATTCAAGAACTTCATTGTACAACAAATTGAATGAGACTGAGAGCTGAGACGTTAGAATATAAATTAATTGATTAATATGTCCTCTGGTTATAAACAAACATCATGCTTATCTATGTTCATCTCCATTAAGGGTAGATAATTTCTGCTTCAGAACTATGCCTATAAATTAAAAATACAGTATAAGCATTGTTCTGTCTTTTCACATGAATACATAAATACATGCTCTTCCTGCTATTTAAAAAAATACTTCGCTTAATAAAGGCTAAAGTGAGGCTCTGATGGGTAGTCAAGTTAAACTCACAGCACAAGACAAAATGATCTTCCTATCCATGCAGAACTATGATGCCCCATGTCATTACTCATCATATATAGTGTGGACTTCTAATTTAGCTTTCTAGAAGGCTGAACTTAATGACATTTATGTTGGTTTATATGTGGTTTTGTATATTTCATTTAAAAATGTATAAACTTGCCATTATTCGGTACTCAAAATTATAGGCATAATTCACAAGAATTAAAACTTAAAATGATGTGTGCAAAAAGCAATGTGAAGGAGTTTTTAAGGTTTTTTGTTTTTCAGTTAGATTGAAGCTAAAGCTTTTTGACTACAGTTTACCTGGTGCTATATTGTTATCTTTAATGCATCACTGGAATTAATTCCACTTGAAAAAAAATGAAGATTTTCTGCTAGAATTTGAAACCATTGAAAGTAGCAAAGGCCATCCAGAAAAATTGTGTTTTTACTGCTGGACTTCTACCTTACTTAGGGACTATTAATTTGAAGTGATTATAGCACAGTGTGGAAACTATTACATTTATAAAACATCAAGCCTGATTCCCTTGTAAAAAGTCTCACCAGTCTGAGATTTTAAATATAAATTATTCAACAGCTAGTTCTTTTTTATGCTTTTTAAGTGATTATGCACTATAAATATGGGATGGTTTCAAAATACAAAATGCACAGGAGACTACAGCTTCTAGCTAAGATGGAGTGGAGTAACAGTTGTTTTGCATGAAAACAAAACAACTCTCTCTATAAATATATTTCACTTATTGGAAACCAGATAACAAGGGACTGTGATCTCATCATAATCTCTCCTGCCTCCCTCCAGCTCTGGTTTTATCCTAAATTTCGAAGTGGAAAAACTAATTCTATAAGCACCTACTTCATCTGCCAGTCTTCCATGGCTGACAGAGTTCATAAGAATATAGAAAGAGTACAAGAGTAAAGAATTATGGAGAAAATAGCATTAGTTATTGAAATATTATTCTGCTCAGGTGATTAAGATGAAGGTGTCAGGTACAGGTTTGGATGCCAGTTGGGGACTCTGAGCTTTGACCAGATCAAATGGTCAAATGGTTATTCGGTAGATTTTTCTGGTCTTTCTCTCATTCGATACCTGTTCTAAATTATTCTTTGTTCTAAGGCTATCATCTCTTGTTAGTCTCCTTGAAAGTGTCAGTAGAAAGCAAATTTAGTTCTGGTTTGGTAATGATATTTTATTTTGGTAACTTCACTAGGATACCCAAGCAGCAAAAAAGTAACAGTGAATGAAATCTTTTTAGGACAGTTGGCCAGAGTCTGAGTGAACTACTAGAGTTGCCTAAGGGAAATTGTGCTTAATAAGAGCTGTTGCAAATTAGAGCTAATTACCATCATTTACATTTTCATAGATAATAATCAAGGACAAAAAGGATACAATTAATGATATTTTCATCTCTTTTATGGAAATGTGACTTCTGGAAGATTAAATAAATACATAAGTAGGTGAAGAACAGGATTTCATTTTCAAATTTCAGAATTATTTAATCCTAGAAATGGCAAAGAATTGATAACTTGATAAAATAGTCCTAAATTTAATGGGGTAGATAATATCATATGGTCATTTCTAAATGTTAATACAGTTCAAATCAATAATACATTTTAAAAATAAATATTTTAAATTGTATATTTATTTAATTTACTTAAAATTTATTTAAAATTTATACATAAAATTTAGGTGCTTCAAATCCAAGAGATTTCAAATAAGAACAGGAAAAGTATCTGTGATTATAAGTATAGCTTTTTGATGTGCTCAGATTTTAAATATGAATTTATAAATGATGTAAGAAGTGTTACATAACCATAATAAAATAAATATACTCCACGAGAATAGAGTTGAAAGTTACAAACCTTAAAGAAGATGTTAATGAATGCCTTAGGCTATTTTCACAACAAGAACAAGAAAGAATTCCCATTTGGAATAAAGGATATAAAATTAAGAAGGAGAGAAAGAGAGTGAGACAGAGAAAACACAAAATTACTACTTTTGTTTTTTGGGTTTTCTTTTTGGCAGTTTGCTTCCTTAGTAGGAAATGTGTACAGATTTTAGAGTATTTACATTGCAGAACACCGAGAAATTTTAGATATTGAAGATATGAATGTAGTATTGTTGTTGGTAATCTTTTAGACATAATGGACATTGTACAATATACTAGAAGATTGAATATTCACAAATTTTGATGTTATTTAAAAAAAAAGAGGGGTGCCTGGGTGGCTCAGTCGATTGAGCGTCTGACTTCAGCTCAGGTCATGATCTCACAGTCTGTGAGTTCGAGCCCCGCGTCGGGCTCTGTGTTGACAGCTCAGAGCCTGGAGCCTGCTTCACATTCTGTGTCTCCCTCTCTCTCTGCCCCTTCCCCACTCATGCTCTGTCTCTCTCTGTCTCAAAAGTGAATAAACATTAAAAAAAATAAAAATAAAAGAAAGGAAAAAGTAAACTGAAGATCAAGAGTTCAGTCCTTGACAGTACCTGTGAATACATTATTAAAACTAATTACTTTTAAATTATTTAAAAGAAAAATTAATCTCTGGCTTTATTAAGAACGTTTCTCTGAAAGATGTTTTTCCTTTTTTAAAAATATTTTTTGACTTGGCTAATATCACTGTAACTGTAAACCAAAACGTGGTTTCTTGCTATCTGCTGCTGTAGACTAATAACCTTACCTAAATAAGAGTGGTTAAGTACAAGTTTAATATGAGCCAAGATAGTATGACTTAAAAGTTACATTAAAAAATTTCCAGCAGCTTGATTATAGCCGCAGCAAAGCAAATAGAAGAACAAAGATAACAAAAGAAACATCTCATGGATTACAACTTCATTAGAACCAGGAGACAAGGGATTTCACTTTTGCTTAGGATGTGAAAAGATATGCAGTCTTCACTCCTGGAGTAACACAAAGGGAAACCTAGATAAAATAGAAAATAATAGTTATCTTTAGGACTACTGAAGAGCAGTGAAGAAAGTCTTGAAAGAAAGTGTTGATGAACCGATTCCCAGAAAGAGGAACAGTTCACATGTGAGTAGTAAGCCCCAGAGCAGTTCTGGGGCAACTGCTGAGTCTGGTCAGGCAGGCAGTGAGAGGAAGTCTGGCAAAAAAAAAAAAAAAAAAAAAAAAAATGTAAGAAATTGACTTACTGGGGTGAGGCCAAGTGAGCTATTGGTTAAAATAGGGGCAGGCAGGAATGATGACAGTCTCAAAAGAGTCAAAATGAGAGAATTGTTTGCAGGGTTCAACAGTTGTCTCTTCTGCCCAATACCTTTACCAGTGTTGCTGGTACAGTGAAAGTAGGACTGAAAAACGTGAGAACATACCAAAGCACAACAAATCAATCAGTCTAATGCCAAGCACTTTAATGTTGGAGTCCCTGAGGAGAGAAGCAACAAAACAGGACAGAAAAGGCTTAAAGAAATAATGGTTATACAGTTTCCAAGTTTCATGAGAGACATTAAATCACAAATTTAAGATATTAAGCAAATTCCAAACAAGATAATGCAAGAAAATCACACATAGGCACATCATAGTAATACTACCGAGAATCCATGATAAATTCTGAAAGCATCCAGAGAAAACAAAATTACAGAGAAACAAAATTAAGTATGGCGGCCGACTTCTCATTATGAACCAAGCGTGCCAGAAGATATTGAGTGATAGCTTTTAAAGTTGTTTAGAGGGGGGCCTGGGTGACTCATTTGGTTGAATGTCTGACTCTTGATATCGGCTCTGGTCGTGATCTCGCAGTTGTGAGACTGACCTCCATGTTGGAGTCTGCACTGAGTGTGGAGCCTGCTTGGGATTCTTTCTCTCCTTCTTTCTCTACTTGCCCCCAATTTGTGCACTCCCTCTTTCTCTCAAAATAAATAAATAAACATTAAAAAAGTCATTAAAAAACTCCAACAAATAACAACAAGAAAAACAACTATAAATATAGGCTTATATGTTCAACAAAAATAACCTTCTAAAGTAAAGGTAAAATAAAGACATTTATCAGGTAAAAAAAGCAATGGAATTTTGGTGGCCAAAAGTTCTACACCATAAGAAATGGAAAGGCAGTTTTTCAGTCTAAAAAGGAATAATACAAATGGGAAAGGTAAATCTATAGGAAGCATTAAAGAGCACTATAAATAGTAAGTATGTAAATATGAAAGACTTTTTATTTCCTATTTCTTCAAAATACAAATTATGTCTATAAAGCACAAACTAACATTTTGTAGTGGGGTTTATATCACAAAAAGTGATAAATTGTATCATAACAATGGCATAAAAGATAGCAACGGAGTAACATGGAACATTACTTTTGTAACTACCTTACATTATACCTAAACTGGTATAATATTTTTATTTTAATTTCAGTATAGTTAACATACAGTGTTATATTAGTTTCAGGTGTACAGTATAGTGATTCAGCAATTCTGTGCATTACTCGCTGTTCATCACAATAAGTACACTTTTAATCCCCTTCATTTGTTTCTCCATCCCCCTATTTACCTCCTCTCTGATAACAATTTTCGCTCTGTCATTAAGAGTCTGTTTTCTGGCTTGTCTTTTTTTTCCCTTTGTTCATTTGTTTTGTTTCCTAAATTCCACATATGAGTGAAATCATACAGTATTTGACATTCTCGACTGACTTATTTCACTCAGGATTATACTCTCTAGCTTTGTCCAAATGACAAAATTTCATTTATTACAAATGGCAACATTTCATTGCTTTTTTATGACTGAGTAATATTCCATTACATATATCACTTCTTCCCTAGCCATTCGTCTGTCAATGGACACCTCCATAATCTGGCTATTGTAAATAATGCCACAGTAGACATAGGAGTGCATATCTTTTCATCTTACTGGTTTCATGTTCTTGGGGTAAATAACCAGTAGTGGAATATTGGATCATGTAGTAATTCTATTTTCACCTTTTTGAGGAATGTCCATACTGTTTTCCACAGTGGCTGTACCAGTTTGCTTTTCCCCCCAACAGTGCACAAGGGTTCCGTTTTCTCCATATCCTCATCAACACTGATTTTTTGTGTTTTTCATTTTAACCATTCTGACAGGTGTGGGGTGATATCTCATTGTAGTTTTGATTCACATTTCCCTGATGATTAGGGTGTTGAGCATCTTTTGGAGAAATGTCTGTGACTACTGCTCATTTTATAATTATTTGTTTTTTCATGTGTTAAGTTGTACAGTTCTTTATATATTTTGGATACTAACCTTTAAAGGATGTGTCATTTGCAAATATCTTCTCCCTTTGTGTAGGCTGTCTTTTAGTTTTGTTGAGTCTTTCTTTTGTTATGCAGAAGCCTTTTATTTCGATGTAGTTCCAATAGTTTATTTTTGCTTTTGTTTCCCTTTCTTCAGGAGACATATCTAGAAAAATTACTGCCTGTACTCTCTTCTATGGGTTTTATGGTTTCATGTCTTCCATTTAGTCCTTTAATCCATTTCACATTTATTTTTGTGTATAGCATAAGAAAGTAGTCCAGTTTCATTCCTTCTCATGTAGCTGTCCAGTTTTCCCCATACCATTTGTTGAAGAGATTGTCTTTTTTCCATTGCATATTCTTGCTGCTTTGTCAAAGATTAATTGATCATGTAATCATAGATTTATTTCTGGGCTCTTTTTTCTGTTTCATTGATTTATGTGTCTGTTTTTGTTCCAGTACCATACTATCTTGATTACTATAGCTTTGTAGTATATCTTGAAATCTGGTATTGTGATACCTCCAGTTTTGTTCTTCCTTTTCAAGATTGGCTACTTGAGGTCTTTTGTGGCTCCATACAAATTTTAGGATTTTTGTTCTAGTTCTGTGAAAAATGTTACTGGTATTTCAATAGGGATTGCATACAATCTGTAGATTGCTTTGGGTAATATAGACATTTTAACATTATTTGTTCTTCCAATCCATGAACATAAAATATCTTTCCATTTGTTTTTTTTTGTTGCCTTCAGTTTCTTTCATCAGTGTTTTATAGTTTTCAGCATACGAGTCTTTCACCTCCTTGGTTAAGTTTATTTCTAGTTGTTTTATTGTTTTTGGTTCAATTTTAAGTGGGTTTTTTCCCCTTAATTTCCTCTTTCGGCTGCTTTATTATTAGTATATAAAAATGCAACAGATTTCTGTATATTGATTTTGTATTCTGCAACCTTATGCAATTCTTTTGTCACTTCCAGCAGGTTTTTGGTGGAGTCTTTAGCCTTTTCTATATATAGTATCATGTCATCTGCAAATAGTGAATGTTTTCCTTCTTTCTTACCAATTTGGAGGTAATTGGTGTCAATATTCAAATGTAAGTCGAGCTGGCTTCATAATACCATTTTGTGTCTCAATATAAAATAATTAGTTATCCATAAATAAAAATTGCATAAAAGTGCAATGTGGGGGTTTCTAGAGTAGGAACCTTATCGCAGGGGTTGCTCAAGGTTACTGCCAAATGACAGTATTTGAGAGATAAGTATACAGAGGGATCCTGCATTGCATAAAAGATCAAATAAAATGGAAGAAAAAAAGCCCCTTCAGATCTAAGAAATTATTATTTGATATTTTGTTGGAATACTCACAATTTCAGTTTCCTGATTTGCCCTTCCTCTCCAGTCCAAAATATATATTGTATCCTTTAGAGGTCATCTTTATTTATCAGTAGATTTTCATTGTATTCATAATTGCCTTAGGTATTAAGGTACTTTCCAGATGTAAAGAAAAATCTTCATAATGTCAAATAAAGGGGGCTCTTATATCTTATTACAACTTAAACTTCATTAAAATTTTCAAGCTCCATTAAACTTAGTTAAGCCTCATTACATGAGGCTTAGTGTCTTTAGCTTTCTTAAACTAAGCTGGGAATAACTAAACTTTTTGAAATCCTTATGATGCTTTTAGGCTTAAAAGACTAGATAAGACTGGTTAAGCATCAAAAGCTAATTAACCTGGGATCATTTAACATCTTTTCTTCATGGTTGACAGAACACTTAAATTGTTAAATCAATTTGAATTCCATTAAATAGTTTTAAATATTGTTAAAATTTGTTAAGCATCATTAATCCAATTAATCATCATACAGACAGTAAACACTTAAACTTTTGTTCAGTTTTTTAAGAAAAAATCTTGTTTAGTTTGGATAAAATTCATTGGTTATGAGTAACTCACATTAATATTTTTGTATTCCTTTAGAATTATTATTTTTTATTATAATAGTTTATTTTCAAATTGGTTTACATATAACACCCAGTGTTCATCCCAACACGTGCCCTCTTTAATGTCCGTCACCCCCTCTCCCCCCTCCCTCACCTCCCTCACTTCCCTCACCCTCAGATTGTTCTTAGTCTTTGATTAATTAAGCTACCTTATTTAGAAATGAAGATAGTGAATCAGTGGAATTATAGGCATTTCCTTTACCAGTCTATACATCCAATGTCATACTCATTTAAAATCTACTGCACTGGTTATGATTCAGAGTTTCTCTATCTGTCTCTATCATTTCTATTTCTAGCTATCTATTTATCATCTAAATGAATAATGAATGAATGGGTAAATATTGCTGATATGATAATTCCCTATATGTAATTATTTGCTGTTAAAGGAAAGAAAATGAATAGCAAAGGGTACTTGAAGGAACCCAGAGTTACTTTTTGGATAACCATTTGCTCTTTGGTAAGCTGTTAGACTATTTCTGTGTTTCAATACCATGCAAATTAATATTTGAGAATGTCTCTACACTATTTAGAAAGTTAAATATTCTTAATAATTTCCTTTTATTTTATTTCCTATCAACTAAACAACTGTACCAATCAGAATAAGCTAATGTAAAAGGGAAATTAAATGTTTGAAAAATGGTAAAAAAGAAAAGTTACATTTGTTTATTCTTTTAACAAATATTTTCACTGAAGCTTCTACTCATGTAAAACTTTATCAGTGAGTGGATAATACCCAGGTCATGAAGGACAGTTAACTTGAATTAATCACTTAATGCCCAGGGGTAGACTCTAGCAGGTTACAGTAGCAATGCTAGAGCTGTGCAGAAGAGGGCATGTCCTTAGTCCAAAACCCTACTTGATTCCCTTATTACTTGCCAAGTGCTTTATATAGCATCTTTTTTATTGACACTTTTAGTGCTATTGGACATGGCTGGTAATAAGGCCTAAATGGGGGGGCAGCTTGTTTGGGTCTGCTGTGGAGTCCTTTCTCCATTCAGACCCCATGCTAAACTGGCTGGTGAATGAGTTAGAATAGACCCCAATATGGTATGTGTTTTCTCCAGTTATCCTAAGAATCCAAACAAACATTATACATCTTTCCTCATAGGGTATAGTGTAGATTGTCTCTTGCTTTAAAAGGGATATTCCAGCATACTTCTTTTTTCTGGATACTGCAGAGATGTGTCAGACTTCTTAATTTTTGCAAGATTCATCCCATATCCTTTTGCATGCTTGTGTCTTATTAAGGTATCTAAAGAGTTTGTCATATCCTATGGCCATGTCCAATTAACATAATATCATCAATATTATGAACCAGCCTGATAGTTGAGGAATAATAGGACAGCCAACGTCCCTCAGACTATGTGATGACCAGAAGTAGAAGAATTGACATATCCTGTGACAAGACAGTAAAAGGGTTCTATCATTTCTGATGATGCTTATGTCTGTTGATACAAATCTAAAGAATGCAGCATAGGTGTGTTAGGATATATTGGTTTTATCCACTAAAACCTCTATTTTCTACCACAGTCATGATTGGTAAAATGATCTGATGAAGTTTGCAATATTATCTAATCATTCATTCTGCAAGGCCTGTCTGGCTTTTGTATCAGCGAAAAAGGTAAATTAATGGGGGGAAATTAAGTAGGAATCATCACCACTCAGTTTTCCAGGTATTCGATAATAACCTTGATTTCTGCTTGTTTCCTAGGATAAAATATTGCTTTTAATTTACTGTCTTGATGCAGCTGTGACATAATGACTTTTACGTGACACACTTATTATACTGACCTTCAATTCTCAGGAATAAATTTAGAGATTCATCCAGATACTAAGTATATATATTCTAGGACCAAAGAAAGAACCACAGCATATGGTCATGACTCCTGTGGATGTCTTGTGAGATGCCTCAGATCCATAGCATCATCTTTTAACTGATCTTCAATGTCAGTCATTCTGACCATGAATCATAGCCGGGTTTTGGGTCTCCAAGAATTAGCTTCAGTTCAGAGCCAACATCTAATAATCCTGACAGGTCTGTGTTTTTCCCTTTCCTTAGGCATGCTAACATGTTACAATAACAAGTTTCTGCAATTTTTTTGGATAGAGGCTATCTTTTCTCAGAGTAGGCCTCTTCTCCTTTTGGGCAATAATAGGATAAAAATCTCTTGTTTGGGGTTGGAGGCAATGAGAGGTGATGAGGTTGGGTCTTTATGCAAAACAGACATCCTTGAGGCAGCTGCTTGAGGTGAAAGATTTTATGCACAATAATGCTGGTTCTTTCAGATAAGGATTGGCTGCTTCCACAACTAATGAAGTCTTTGAATAATTTAGGAATTTAAATTTCTTGGTCTTATCTGTTTCTACCAAAATGGCCCACTACCTTAGGTTCCAACCTCTTGCCCACCATGCCTTGATGTTAGTGAAGAGGCCTGGTAGAGTGCTATACTTAAATGACACTGCAACTCTGTAACCCTTACAGTCAAGCTCAGTGTTATCTGTCCTATGACTGTGGAAGATAAGGAATCACTTAAAGCTTTCGTGGAGATTTTCTAATTCTTTTTGTTTTTCCCGATGTTCTGAGCTGGGCATTCAAGAACTTCCACTTCTCCTTTTCTCTAGGTAACATCTAGTATTTTCAAAAGCAGCCATTCCCATGCCACAATCTTTGTAATCCCTACGTGACATAACCACTAATGGAACAGCCATTTGAAACTCAAATATCAGTATAAACACTAAATATATATAGCATTTTCCCTCAATTTATGTGATAATTCAATCTTTCAGAACTCCTTTTATAAACTAGAAGGATCATCAGGGGCTACAAAAATCTATGGTAAGTCACCATGGTCAAATAGCAAAGATCTTACCTCTTCTTATGCTTGTGAGAGCTACCCCTACGCTAAAACTCTCCTCACTAATTAAGCCTAAGTCTAAATGTGAACTTCACTCAGTCAGAAAGGGCTAAATCTAAAATGCAGGTAATAGACTTTTAGTCAACTTCCTGATTTATAATCTGAGGAATTTTTGGCATCAGAGACATTAAAATGGATCTCATGTGATCATGTGAGGTGTGCATAAAATGACATGCTGATCCATGACCGATCTAGTATGGTGATGGTCATCAGTATTTTCTCCAGTTTGTTTGAAGTCTTTTAAGCCATATGAGGATCTTGAGGGTTGAAGCTACTGAATGTATGAGTATGGAAATACACAAGGGTTGGGTGAAATAGTAACCATGTGTTCAGTGGAAATTAGTTTGAGCCTCAGATCTCTGATTTGCTATGCTTCTCTCTGAAACTTGAGCCACAAACTCTATTTTACTTGCCGCATTTCAAGGCATGAATTCTCTCGATTATTCTCAATAACCACCGCTAGTTGTTTGACTCTTGAAGAAGTCATTACAAAATTGAAATGTCTTAAGATTTCTCTTTTGTAAATTTCTGGGACATATTCACCCAGACTCCTCATATCTCCTAAATCCTGTTGAGAAATGTTAGATATATACATCTTCAGTACCCTCCTTGTGCTAAAAGAATGCAATCTTGTATGGTTACCTGATTCTTTTCATAATAACAAATGAAACTATATTTGGTTCCACAATGTATAAGAAAAATTTCTTTGTCCATTTATAGAAACTATTGATCTTGCATCTTAAGCCACTCACATTTTGCTTTCTGTCTCAGAATGTTAACAAATTAACAATAAGGAATAATATCTAATAAGGAAAACATGTTCTATATTATTTCATCTAAAAAAGAATAGGTCTATTTGAATAAGTAAAACTATGTTTTAAAAAGTTTTTTTCTTATATAGAAATGCCTTTTTATAACACCCTGTACTATGTTATATTCAGCTTTGAACCTCACAGTCTGCTATGGAGGTGGAACTTAGAAAACTTGATTTAACTAATGGCTAAGAATGATTTATAAGTAATGTATCAATTTTTCACGTGTAAATGTTTCCAGGCTACAAGGAATATGTATACGATTTGTCACATAAACAGGGCAATTTCTTCATAAGATAAATATGCTCAGCAAATTATTTTCTCATAAAGCAAAGGTGAAATTAAGCTGAACCCTTAGTGAAACGTCAAAAATGTGAATTAGATGGGTCCAAATTAGCTTTTCCTGTAGCCTTAAAAACAGTATCTAATAGCTTTACAATCATGTGATATTTAATATCCATATATTTGCATATATTTTACTTTTAAAGATATCTTTAATATTCATATGGAAACACTGCTGAAAAATGTAGTGAATGTTAAAAGCAGCAATAAAATGCATCTATTGTTTGAAAAAGTGTCTCTCCCAAGACTAAATCAATGACTTCCATATTAAATTTTCTTAGTTTATGCTTCTCAACAATATTTTTTCTAATGCTGTAATGTCACAAACATAGCGGGCTGATTGCAAATCAAACCATGTTTATTCGGCTTCTAGTCAGTAACACTAAAACAAAAATTTTAGAGTTAGGATTTACCTGACAATTTTTCAGATGATGCATGAGGCGGATTAGCATACCTCCCTTAATTTTCCTTCCCTATTATGGTTTTAATCTTGAAAGCAAAAGCCAGGCATATCTGCATTCAAACAAAAAGGATGCAAAAGAATAGTCACTTTACAGCATGAAAAGTGCAGTTGATGGACAATTTAAATTGCATGTCTCCTGATCTTTTGGCCTAGAACACCTCTGGGACGAATTGGAACATCGTGGCACAAAACTGGGATTGTTGAATTGCATCTCCCCCAAAAAGATATGTCAAAATCCTAACCCGTGGTACATGTGAATTCGATTTTATTTGGAACTGGGATGGTTGCAGATACAATCAAATTAAGATAACATAACACTGAATTAGGGTGGGCCTTAATCCTGTATGACTAGTGTCCTTATAAGAGAAGAAATGACACAGATAGAAGACTCACAGGGAGAATGCCATGGGATGAGAGAAACAGAGTTTAGAATGATACATCAATAAGCCAAGGAGCACCAAAAATCGCTGGTGACGCTAGAAGCTAAAGGAAGTCACGGAACATCTTCTTTAGAGCCTTCCGAGGGCGTATGGCTGTGCCAACATCACTGGCCTCTGGAACTATGAAAGAATAAATTTCTGTTGTTTTAAGCCACCCAATCAATGGCAGTTTGTTATAACAGCCTTAAAACTAATAAACCCGATTCTTTTATTTTTTAAAAATGAAAGAATTAAAAAATATATTGAAGTGTAATTGACATGCAATATTATGTTCGTTTCAGGTGTATGACAGAGTGATTTGATATTTATAAATGTTATGAAGTGATCCCCACGTTTCCATCCATCACCATACAAAGTTATTATTACAGTGTTGTTGACTAAATTCCCTAAGCTATACTTTACATCCATACACATGACTTACTTATTTTATAACTGTAAGTTGTATCACTTAATCCCCTTTACTTCTTTCTCCCATACTTCTGCCACCTTCTCTCTGGTAACAACTGGTTTGTTCTCTGTATTTATGAGTCTGTTTTGTTTGCTTGTTTGTTTTATTTATTAGAATCTATATGTAGGTAAGATCTTGTGGTATATGTATTTCTTTGTCTGACTTATTTCTCTTAGCCTAATACCCTCTAGGTTCATCCATGTCATTGCAAATGGATGAGTATTATTCTATTGTATACGTGTACCACATCTGTATTCATCTATTCGTGGACACTTAGGTTCCTCTTATGTCTTGCCATTATAAATAATGTCATAATAAACATTGAGTGCATATATCTTTTTGAGTTAATGTTTTCTTTTTCTTCAGGTAAATACCCAGAAGCAGAATCGCGGGACCATATGGTATTTCTATTTTTAAGTTTTTGAGGAACATCTCTACTGTTTTCCATAGTGACTGCAGCAGTTTACACTTCTACCAGCAGTGTATGAGGGTTTGTCTCTTGTCTTTTGATACTAGCCATTCTGACAGGTGTGAGGTGGTATCTCATTGTAGTTTTGATTTGTATTTCCCTGATGATTAGTTATGTTGAGCATCCTTTCATATGTCTGTTGGCCATCTGTGTGTCTTCTTTGCAAAATGCTTGTCAGGTCCTCTACCTTTTTTTTAATTAGATTGCTGTGATTTGGTGTTGAGTTGTATGAGTTCTTTATTTTGCATATTAACCTCTTATTGGATATATCATTTGCAAATAGGTCCTCTCATTCATTTTAATTTTGTCGATGCTTTTCGTTGCTGTACAAGTGCTGTTTAGTTTGATGCAGTCCCAATAGTTTATTTTTGCTTTCATTGCCCTTGCTGAGAAGACAAGCCCCAAAAAATACTGCTAAAAGAGTTTACTACCTATGTTTTCTTTTAGGATTTTTATGGTTTCAAGTCTTAACATCTTTAATGTCTTTTTTTTTTAAATTTTTTAATGTTTTTATTTATTTTTGAGAGCAAGAGAGAAAAAACATGAGCAGGGGAGGGGCAGAGAGAGAGGGAGACACAAAATCCGAAGCAGGCTCCAGGCTCTGAGCTGTCAGCACAGAGCCCGACGCGGGGCTCGAACTCACAGACTGTGAGATCATGACCTGAGCCGAAGTTGGACGCTAAACTGACTGAGCCACCCAGGCGCCCCAACATCTTTAATGTCTTTAATTTGTTTTGCATTTATTTTTGTGTATGGTGTAAGAAAGTGGTCCAGTTTATTCCTTTCCATGTACCTGTTGAGTTTTCCCAGCATCATTTTTGAAGAGACCATCTTTTTCTCGTTGTATGTACTTGTCCCTTTGTCATATATTGACCATAAAAGTGTGGGTTTATTTGTGGGTTCTTTGTTCTGTTCTGTTGATTTTTATGTCTGTTTTTGTGCCAGTACCATACTGCTTTGATTACTGTAGCTTTGTAGTATACAGTTAACCTTTGAACAATATGCGTTTAAACTGTACATGTCAGAGATGCCTGGGTGGCTCAGTCGATTGAGCATCTGACTTCAGCTTAGGTTATAATCTCATGGTTTATAGGTTTGAACCCGCCTCGTGATCTGTGCTGACAACTTGGAGTGTGCTTTGAATTCTGAGTCTCCCTCTCTCTCTGACCCTCCCCTGATCATGCTCTGTGTCTCTCTTTCTCAAAAATAAATAAAAAAAAATTTTTTAGACTGCACAGGTCCACTTATATGCAGATTTCTTTTCAATAAATATAGTATGGTACTATATGTGTATTTTCTTTATGATTTTCTTAAAAACTTTTCCTTTAGCTTACTATATTGTAGGAATACAGTACATAATACATGTAACATACAAAATGTGTGTTAATTGACTGTTTATGTTATCCTTAAGGTTTCCAGTCAACAGTTGACTATTAGTTATATGTTTGGAGTTATGTGTATGAAGTTAGACACAGATTTTTTGACAATACCAGGATAGTGGCACCTCTAACCTCCATGTTGTTCAAGGGTGAATTGTAGAAAATCTAGGAGTGTTATACACCCAGCTTTGTTCTTTTTTTGAGATTACTTTGGCTATTTGGTTTCATACAAAGTTTAGGATTATGTATTTTAGTTCTGTGAAAAATGGCATTGGTATTTTGTTAGGAATCCTATTGAATCTGTAGCTTGCTTTGGGTGGTATGGACATTTTAACAATATTAATTCTTCCAGTCTAATTCCATGAGCATGGAATATCTTTCTACTTGTTTGTATCTTTACTTTCTTTCATTTGATGTCTTATAGTTTTCAGAGTACAGGTCTTTTGCATCTTTGCTTACATTTATTCCTAGGCACTTAATTCTTTTTGATGCAGTTGTAAATGGAATTTTCTTAAGTTTTCTTTCTAATAGTTCATTATTAGTGAAAACTGAATTTCCTTGAGAGGTACTGCTTTCCGTTGAGGCAAAGGAGGTCTTTATTATTAAAATATGTGTTTTTAAAAAAGACAACGAGTTAATATATCAGCAACTGTTAACATACCTTCTGTAAAACAGATTCTCTAAAGAAGTGAGACAAAATAAGATACATTTTTGATAAGATTAAGGAAAGTTACAAAGTTTGGAAATCTATTCAAAAAGTGATGTAGCTGGGGCTGATTGTATTTTGTACTTATTTGCCAGGTAGAGCAAGAGCCCATTAACTGGAAAGAGAAAAAAAAGATAGCATTGGGTGGCAAACAGGGTGTTGGAAATACCTATATAATTTCATTCTATATTGAAGACGAGGGCAGAAGATATCTAAACTTCCATGTGATGTTCATATGGAGACCAAGGGTAAGAGGGAGTTAGATAAATTCATTACATGGGATAGAAAGAGAGGTTTTTAGGCATTATAATGTTTAATATATGCTAAGGTTAGAAAAATGTTGACTTAATGAACATTAATGGATATAATTAGTGTCCAGTAAGTTGAATTAATTAGTTAACATGTAATAGCAATTTGAATAATATAGTGATAAAGTATATTCTAAAAATGGAGCATTGAAAACTGTAATCATCTGGAATAATTTCTTGTATCTAATCCTTGGATAAAGATTCATTGAGATCACATGGCAGCCATAGTCATTTGAGCAAAAGGCCTGAAGTTAGCTTACTATAGGTAAAAGCTACTCTAGAAATGAAACTTTACAATTTCAATATAACAAACCTTATAACCATCATTTTAATCTGTCGAGTAAAGCAGTTTTTAGGACATTTATTTATTTCGTTATTATCCAAATGATGAAAAAGACTGTGTAATTCCAGATAAACTATTAAAGCTTTCTAAATACTAGTTTATCTAACTTTGGAATGGAATTTGTTATTATGCTTTAACAAATTACCCTCATTATAAAAAGTGTCAGTCTATTCCACTACCATAGGGTTTCAAATATGCCTTTACTGTAAGGGATTTATATTTCTTCTATATTAGGTCTTGGAATTCAAGTACTAAACAGGAGCCAAAGCTCAGTGAATGACCAGAGAGCAGTAAATCTAGTTGAAGCCACTGAAAGTAAATTGAGGACTGATAAAACCTAGGGATTTACTATATATAACAGTCAGAAAATTATTTTAAATGTGAAATAATCAAGAAAAATTATTGGCATTCTTTCATTGCAGTGCTGGTTTAACTATCTATATTGACTAGGTAGTTTTCAACTCTGAAAAGGGCAAAAGGTTAACTTGTAGATTTTTGTCTAGTAGAGAAGGAAATAATGTCTGTCCATTAGAGCTGATAACACTGAAGATTATTATCTGTGGTCCTGTTGAATATATGTAGTTTCGTATCTAACATAAAAGTTTTATCCTAACATATCTTCATTTTATTCTCGTATGTTTTATTCCTGTTTTATTCTTAAAGGGTCTATGAGCCTGTCATAATGCTTACTGGTTTCCTTATTAATTAATGATTTAAGTAAAATCTTTGACATGCTCATTTATGTTATATGAAAATTATGTTTTTCAACTAATAAAAATTGAACTTTGTTTTGAAGATCATCCACTGAGATGCCCAAATTGGACTCCTGATAGAGCTAAGTAAATGGTATTGAAGGAGACATGCACCCCATGTCTCCTATTTAAATTCAGACGTGTATTTTTTTGGCTCAAGTGGAATCAATTTTAACTTTTCTGACTCTCTTCTTTCTTACTGCATGTTTTTGCTTCTGGTTCATGCATAGTTTAGAAAGATTCCCCGTTGCTGGTAGCAATGGATAGAAATTTAGTTTTCTGGTTCAACCATTTGGTGAGATCTCTGTTGTATGGATGATGAACTGTCTTCTGTTAGGTGACATGTCAGAAAATTTGGTTTGTTAGTCTTTTTTGTTTGTTTCTATATGAGCTCAAAACAATTAAAATTTTGTGCTGATTGGGAAGGACAACAACTCCTTGATTTCTGAACTGATGGGTTTTGTAGTTTTTACTTTTGATCTATGGTTGAAGTTGTAGAACTGAAGCAGTAAGTTCTCTTTATATTTATGTTTATGTTTATGTGTCTACAATTCAGAAAAGTACTTATATCTCTTTCACAAATGTGAAGTATTTTTCTATTTCTGGCAGATGTAAATAGGTTACATTATAATGTTTCTTAAATTAAAGGTGTCTGTTCTGATTGTTTTTTCAAGAATAAATAAGTACTTAAAGTAAGTATATTTTAAATTCACAGAAAATAAACTTGTTTTTTAAAAATTTTCTTTTAATGTGTATTTATTTTTGAGAGAGAGAGAGAGAGAGAGAGAGAGAGAGACAGAATCTGAGGCAGGCTCCAGCCTCTGAGCTGTCAGCACAGAGCCCAACACAGGGCTTAAACTCCTGAACTGCAAGATCATGACCTGAGCCAAAGCTGGACGCTTAACTGACTGAGCTACCCAAGCATCCCTAAACTTGTTTTAAAATACTTTAAAAATTTAAAAGTTCTAGTCCTCTCTCTCACAAAAATAATAATCCTCCTTACAGATAGAAATTCAGAAATATGTGAATAATCTAAGTCACAAAATCAACATGAATCTTTAGCAGATCATACTGATCTATATATGTTTTTTGGCAGGGACACCAAGGCCTTTTTTAAAAAAATTTTTGTTCAAATATAGTTAAAAATTATTTTAATTACAGGTGTACAATATGATGATTCAACAATTTTATACATTCATCAATGCACATCACAGTAAGTGCAGTCTATCACCTTCATCGATTTTACCCATTCCTCACTCACCTGCCCTCTGGCAATGCCCAATTTGTTCTCTATAGTTAAGAGTCTTTTTATTTTGTTTTGTTTTTGTTGTTGTTCATTTGTTTCTTAAATTTCACAGATGAGTGAAATCATATGGTATTTGTATTTCTCTGACTTACTTATTTTATTTAGCATTATATTCTCTAGATGCATGTTGTTGCAAATAGTAAGATTTTGTTCTTTTTCAAAGCCGAGTAATATTCCATTGTGTATGTATGGGTATATACATATATATCAATATATCACATCTTCTTTATCCATTCATCTATTGATTGACACTTAGGTAGTTTCCATATCTTGGCTATTGTAAATAATGTTGCACTAAACATAGCGGTACACATATCTTTCTGATTTAGTGTCTTCATTTTCCTTGGGTAAATACCCAGTAGTGAAATTATTGGGTCATATGGTAATTCTGGTTTTAAATTTTCTGAGGAACATTGATATTATTTTCTATGATGGCTGCAGCAGCTTGCATTTCCACCAAGTGTGCACAGTTTCCTTTTTTTCTACATCTTTGCCAATACTTATTGTTTCTTGTGTTTTTGATTTTAGCCAGTTTCACAGGTATGAGGTGGTATCTCATTGTGGATTTGATTTGTATTTCCCTGATGATTAGTGATGTTGAACATCTTTTCATGTGTCTGCTGGCAATCAGTATGTCGTCTTTGGAAAAACGTCCATTCAGGTCCTCTGCCCATTTTCTAATTGGATTATTTGGATTTTTGGTATTGAGTTGTTTGGTTTTTACATGTTTTGGATATTAACCCCTGATTGCATCCATTATTTGCAAATATCTTCTCCCATTCAGAAGTTTATCTTTTTGTTTTGTTGATGGCTTCCTTTGCCATCCAAAAGCTTTTTATTTTGGTGTAGTTCCAGTGGTTTACTTTTGCTTTTGTTTCCTTTGCCTCTGGAGACATATCTAGAAAAGTGTTTTTATGGCTGATACCAAAAAGATTACTGCCTATGTTTTCTTATAAGAATTGTATGGTTTCAGGTTTTCCATTTATGTCTTTAATCCATTTAGAGTTTATTTTGTGTGTAGTATAAGAAAGTGGTCCAGTTTTGTTCTTTTGCATGTAGCTGTCCAGTTTTCCCAACATCCTTTGTTGAAGAAATTGTCTTTTTCCCATTACATATTTTTGCCTCCTTTGTCATAGAATAATTGACCATAAAAGTGTGACTTTATATTTGGACTCAATTATATTCCATTTATCTGTGTGTCTGTTTTTGTGTCAGTACCATACTGTTTTGATTTTTATAGCTTTGTAATATATCTTGAAATCTACATGATGTTTAAGCTTATGAAAAAATGTAAATTTGTCTTCACATAAACTAAATCATAATACTGACAGATGCTTTCATATAACAGTGATTACGTTTTCTCATTTCTTAACTTGAACACAATATCTGAATTTTTTGGTCATTCAAAAGCTTTGTCTAATATTCAGGAGGGTTGATGAATAATCTTTACATATACTGATAGTAGTTACTTAACATTGAATCCTGAATTATGGACTGTTAATAGATAAGTTTAAAATTATATACTTTTGCTTCTTGGTCTTATATGCTAAAGAGTGGCAGTACTGTTGAATAATTTTTTTGAATGTGTTTATCGTTTTTGCTACTTTAAGGTGAGTAAAAAGGCTTGGTTCTATTAGAAAGTTGTGTTATGTGTACTTACAAACATTGTTAGTTCGTTAGCATACTTGTATATGACAGTTTTTACTTTATTGCTTCTGTTTTTTCTATGAATAGAAGTTATTACTTTGGTGAAAAATTACAGTTAATATGGATGAGTGGAATTATACTAGGAACAATAATGACAGAAATATACCTCTTTTTAAAAAAGGAGTTTAATATCTTTATTGTAAATTATTATAATAATCTAAGTATTAATGCTTTTTCTCTGTTAAAATGTTATTTTTTCTTAGAGTCTTAACATAAGATATAAAATGTCACTCTCTTCTATATAGTGTGTCCATTATCAGATTACATCTTTGTAGTATAAGTGGTTTTTTTGTGTTTACTTTACTATATCTTATTGTTAAGAAAAGAAGCCTTTTACTGATAAATAAGTAAGAAAAAAACACAACCTTTTTCTTACTTGTAAATGTGCTGTTTCCTTAAAATGCTGTTGTCCTCCGGATTTATCTTAAAATATTTGATTGTTCCTTTAGTTATGTAGACACAGAATATTATTTTTCTGTCAACCATTATCAGTATTATCCAGTTACAAATCTTCTTTGAATTCTCTTGACTTTTGAGTTTCAAGTTTTAACCCTCAATTTAGAAAATATAAAATTATAAAATTAAATTTCACAGTGTTTTTCTTTCATTTCTTTCGTTCCTTCCTTTTTTTTTTTTTTTTTTTTTGCTTTGCTTTGCTTTGCTTTGACTTTAGAGAGAGAGAGAGAGCACAAGTATGGGAGAGGGGCAGAATGGAAGAGAGGGAGTGAAAGAGAGAGAGAGAGACAGATATAGAGAGAATCCTATATAGGTTCCCTGGAGCCTGACACAGGGCCTGATACTACAACCCTAGAATCATGATCTGAGCTGAAATCAAGAATCATACACTCAACTGACTAAGCCACCCAGGTGCCCCAAATTTCACATTATTTTTCACAACTGAAATTGTCTTTGAAATTTTCCATAAAGCTCCTGGAAAATCATAAATTTGTGTTGTCTTATAAAGAGGGAGATGCTAGAAAAATTAGGTTTGATTGAAATGCTTCTATTTCTAGTTAGCTTAAAGTGATTATTGGAACCAATGAAATACACATTCTGTGTTTGATATGGGAGGAATGTCATATTAGAATAACTGTTAAGTCTTCTCTAAGTTTGGATAGGTAAAATGCAGTTGACATTTATTTGTTTGTTTGTTTATTTATTTATTTATTTATTTATTTATTTATTTATTTGGATTTGCAGCTACTTTTTTAATTTATTTAGTTTGTTTTTAAATTCCAGTTAGTTAACATGGCATAAATGTTTTAGATAATGTGAACTTCATAGAGAAGATCCTGAGTTGTTTTCAATGCCTTTGCTCCCTAGACAATACTCATCTCTATAGGAGTGAAGGTTAATCTACAGATTTTCTTTCTGCAGAGATCCAAGTAATTCCACCTAATGAAACAGATAACCTAAAAGATTATGATTTTTGGATTCTTTTGGGTATGAAAAGGTTTTGTATTCAATCCAGAAATCTTAATCTAACATTTCTTTTGTTGATTATAAATATATATTTTTTTATCAAATGCTTTTTGAACCGATCATAACTTTTTATAATATTTGACACATGGTTATTTTATATTTATATAAACCCTTTTTTAACATTTGTTTTGTTTATTGTGGTAAAATACACTTAACATTTACCATTTTAATCATTTTATCATCTTATTTGTTTTATTTATTTTTATGTTTTGATGAGGCTTAATTATAGGTGCTTGGATATAGAAGTGAATAAAACAAACACTGCCCTGCCAACTTTCACGTGGTTTACATTTAAATAGAGGAGAGGAAAATGTAACAAGAGAATTAAATAAAGTATGTAGTATTTTAGATAGTGATAAATATGAAAGGGAGTAATAATACATACATGGAAAATGGGGAAGAAATGTCAGAGTGCAGGAGATCTCATTAAAAAAGCTTCACTGAGAAGGCGACATTTGAGGAAATATCAAAAAACAAAGTAAGAGATAAGCCATGTGAATACTGGAGGTGGAGGAAGTCTTCTAGGCAAAGGGAAAATGAGGGGTAAAGACCTACTGTGTTTGAGGAACAGTGATAGTTTAGTATGAGAGTAATTATTGAGGAGGAGAGTAGTAAGAGAAAATTCGGAATAGAACCGGACATGACATAAGCAAATCAACAAAGTTGTTTGTTATTTAGTTGAATTAGATAAGAAGCCATTGGGGGGCTTTAAACTGACAAATGATATGATGTGGCTTATGTTTTGAAATAATTGTCCTGGGAGCTATGTTGGGAAGGGACCAAGTGAAGCAAAGACAGAAACAAGAGGTCAATGAGAAGAATATTCAGTACTTTGGGTGAAAGATAATAGTGTCCCAGATAGAGTGGCAGATAGAAGGTAGAAGATATTAGTTTCATGTGGATACAGTTTGAAGATACACTTACAGAGGGCTTGCTGGGAGTTCACCGTATGTTTGTGTAAAAAATAAAATACTTGGAGGTATCTCCATGTTATTTCATTCGAACAATTAAAAAATGGAGTTGCTATGTTGAGATGAAGAAGATTGTAAGAGGAGGAGGTTCCAGATGTTTGTTAGACATCAACCTGAAGTTATTTAGTGGGGATATTAATATATGAGTTGAGAGTTCAGGGAAGCATTTGATGCTGCAGATAAGTACTTGGGAGCTATCAAAATGTAGACAGTGTTTAATCTCATGAAATTTTATTAGGTCATAAGGCACAGAGTGTAGATAGAATAGAATTAAGAATTAAAGACAGACCTCTAGGATGATTCAACATTTAAAAGCCAGGGACATGAAAAGGAACCCCAAAAGAGGTTTGGAAAACCAGAGAGGAGAGAACAAAACTAGGCAAATTATGAAAGACTGGAACCTCCATAAGATTAGGGGCTTCAGCCAGACCAAGACGTGGAACCAAATTCTTCACTATGCGCAGGGGATGACGTAGGTTTGTTTGTTTGTTTGTTTTTTACAGACTTGAAGTTCAAATTAGACTTTACCTGACATTCACTTGGTTAAGGGAGAGCATGTCTAGACCTGAGCCTGCACTGTACAGGATATAGGTTCTGGGATAGTCTGTGCTGCTCGTCACTAATGGAAGCCCTCATTTGTGCACTCCATAGAGTCTGTTCTAAATCCATCATGAAATCTTCTAAAAGGGAGACATGAGTATGCTAGAAAACAATGCAAAATGAGCTATCAAATAAAAATAACAAATCAAATGAAAAATCTATTGCCATGAAAAAGAGTCAGCATACCCATGAGTAAAAAAGTCATACCTGAGAAAAAACATTCAGATCACTAAAGTACTTTGAAGGAGTTTTAAAACAAATTTATTTAAAATCTTCAAAGTGTATCCATGAAATTTGCAAGGGATTGTAAAAGAATGGATGAATGTGAAAAAAAAAAAACCAACTAAGAATTATTTTTGGAAATTAACCCTTAACCTTAAAAATTAAAAAAGCCATTTACTTTTAATATTAATTAACCATTAATTTAAAAAATCAATACATAAATTCAGCAGTAAATTGGACATAATTGAAGATAGAGAGACTTGATAATAAAATTAGGCAGATTTCTACAATTCAACAAAAGATAGTGCCTGTGAGAGAGAAATTAAGGCATAGTAAGGAGCTGTAATATGTATGTAATAAACTTTAACAAAGGAGATAATAGAATGACTACATACTATTAAGAACAATGAAAAATATTAAAACATTTTAAAGTAAAATTATAGATTTCTTCTGCAGAAAAGACAATCATATTAAAAGTAAGATTTATCTCAGCAATAATTTATGTCAGAAGACAATGAAATATCTTCAGAGTACTGAGGGAAAATATCTTTGAGCCTGGATTTCTGTGTCCAAACTATTAAGTAAGTTATTACTTACACACACACACACACACACACACACACACACACACATCAAAACAGCTTATTGCTATTAAGACAATAAAATAAGACCTCTCAAAAGGGAAACAAAAGTGACAACAAAGTTAACATCCCTTATACACAGAATCACCTTTAAATGAAAGGAAAGCTATGATGGAAATTACTAGGATCCAAAGCATTTCTGTTTATCTGGGCGCTGTGCTGTGAGTTATTTCCCTTTGCTACAGAGAGAAGCTAGACATTCAGAATATTTACAACACAATGTGTTAAGCAGAATCCTGTCTTCCCACTAATCAAGTTAAAACGAGTCTTAAGACAAAGACATTTTTCTGCATGATTGAAAGTAATAAATTTCCTGCGCTATATTTTCTTGCCATTTAATGTCCATGAACAGTACTCTCTGCATTTATTAATGTAAACTTTTAGCTTGTTAGAATTATGAAACATTTAGAAAAATCTGAGAAGTCAGAATGTGTGGCTACTTTTTAAGATTACAATGGTTCATTAATTAGATTTATTATAAACATTTCAGGTTTAACTGAACTTCAAATTAAAACCAAAGTACTAGAGTTTAAAATATATGTGTATTGAAACTATTTTTCATCAGAACTATCCTTTTCACCTCATATTACGAAGACTCCAGTATAACTTCTATTATTTAGAACAATAGCTCAGAAATTTTTATTCTCTTGCAGAAGTTTAAAAACTAGCTTATAAAATGAACATGTTTCTAAAGTGTTTGTTCTTCAATCACTCCACAGGCTGTCATCGATAACATATTATACCAAGAAGAAAAATAACCCTAGGCAGCAGGAGTGGGATTCTAGAAAGAAAGGTGAGCAACATATCATAATACACATTGAAAAAAATAAAGAAGTCTAAAATAAAATAACAAATTCATTCATACTTTACATGGTTTGCAATAGGAAGTGGGAGTTCAACGAAAGGTTAAAGCTTGTTAAGATCCTTTTCTTCAGGGGACCGATATGGTGATTTACTTTAGAATGTTTTACTAAAATATTGATGTACGTATGGTCATGAGTTGTTATTGGTAACCATTAAAGGAATAGAAAAAGGATGTCTAACTCCTTTACCTTTGTGTATTTTTGAAATATATCTTAATAAAAAATTTTAAATTCTCAATGCAACAATTTGGTATGTTATTCATGTCTGTGTATATATATATTATTCATGTGTTATATGTATGGTAAAGTATAAAATATTATTAGGAGACATATACACCACACTCATGAAGTGGTTGTCTCTGGTGGAAGATAATCTTAGAAGGAGGCGGGGATATGGCTTCAAGAGAATGCCTTGTGTTATTCAGCAGAGCCTTTAGGCACCGTGTCATTTCAGTATCATGGGGTAAAGTGCAATGACAGTTCCTTTCCTGTCTATGTGTGATTTTGGGAAAGGAAAGAGGAGAAAGGGAGAGAGCAAGAAGTCATCAGACTTGTGTTTCTGGAATTTTCATATCCAGGTTTCATTATTTGTTGGGGGTAGCACCAAGGAAGGTTAGATAAGTTGAGGGTAAAGTATTCCACTATTCCAGGTTCATCTTTCAGTTCCTGGGTAGAAGTTTCTCTCAGAAGTTGCCTAGCACCAACCTGAAGCATGATTATGATAAAATGATTTGGGTAGAGGTGTATCTTCTCAGCTGGCCTGAAACTGACCTTGATGTTGCTCTTACGTGTCTTAATTCCTATATGGTGTGAACTAAGACATGTGCAGTGGAGCTGCCATGACAGGTTAAGCTAAGGTGACTCCAAAACAGAGACTTGGGGAGAGGATAAGGCTGCTGGTGGGGACATACAATGAGGCAAATTTGAAAAACAGTTTGACTATTTTTAGAAAACTTAAACACATACCTACCATACCACCCAACCATTAGATACTTACTCTGCACAAATGAAAAATACAACTACAAAGACATTTGTACATAGATGTTCATAACAACTTCATTTGTAATAATGGCCCAAACTGGAAACAATCCAAATGTTCATTAATCAATGAATGGATAAGCAAATATTATTTTCATGTTTAACAACAAGAAACAAATTATTGATACATTTAACCACTTGAATAAATACCAAAAGAATTGTGAGGAATGAAAGAAACTAGACCCTAAAAAGTGGATATTGTTATTGAATTTATACAAAATTCTAGAACTTGAAAACAAATCTAAAGCATACAAATGTTTTCCTGGGGAGTGGGTGAGGATATATGATGAGATTTAGATCACGAAAGGGCCAAAAGAAACTTTGAGAGTAATAGAAACGTTTATATCTTACTTGTGGTGAAAATTACTTGGGTGTTTACAAATGTCACAACTTATGTACAGCTAAACGCATATAGTTTGTTGTACACCAGTTATATCTCAATTTGTAAAAAATATTTAAAATGTGCCAAACCCTCTGCGAAGAGTAACAGAGGCGCCCCATATGCACTGTTGGTATATGGCAGTGTACTACAGTTGTAGCCTACTGTGAGAAAATATATTCCCTCTGTCCTTTGTAATAGTTCTTTTTGTTGGACGAACATAGATTCCATCACAAAATGCATACTATCTATATTTTAAAGACAATATAGCATGATTATTCTGATGACAAAAACTAAAAATAGATAAATCAGATTTATCATGTATTTATGAATGACAGTAACCAGTATTAAGAAGTATTTTGAGATATGGTTATTCCTATCCAATGGCAGTGGTAATATATTACTAGAAAAAATTATGACAGTGTCGATCACAGTATTAATTTTGCCTTGTTATTGACTGACATTTGATATTAGCTTGATGAAATAATTAGGGATGTTCATTATAATTATAATACAATATTAACACAGGCTATGTATCCGTGGGTCATAAAAGAAAAGATATTTCAGTTTTTCCTTTTGTTCATTTTTGTTAAAATTTATTGTCATCAGCACACATTGATCTTGAGATAAGTCACTTTCCTTGAATACCTCAATGAAAATAATAACTTTCCAGGTACATCTTACTCTCCGTCTCCTTCAGCTGCTATATTTCTGTTCGTAGTATTTATGCCATCTGACATCCTTTTTGGTTATTTTGCTATTTGTTTATTCCTGTATCTTTCCCAGTAGTAATTAAGCTGCATGAGTGTGAAGAATTTTTTTTGCTTTTTTTATTGCTTTACTGAGAATAGTTCCTGGCATGTAACAGACATCCAATAAATATTTCTGAATAAAAGAAAAATGTCAAGGAGTGCAATTTAAAATTGATACAATCAGTAAAAGGGAAACTCTTTTGTATCTTGATTTGATTCAAGGCAAGGAGTGGTTGTGAAATAAATAAGACTATTTTTTCTCTTCTCATTTGCATTTTCAAAGTACAGTAGCCCCCCTTTTCCACAGTTTTGCTTTCTGCAGTTTCAGTTACATGGTCAACCGAGGTCCTGAAGCAGATAGGTGACCTTCCTTCTGACTTACTGTCTGAAGGTCAAGAGTAGCCTAATGCTGCATCACAATACTTGTATCATTCACCTCACTTCATCTCATCATGTAGACATTTTCTTCTCTGGCACCATCACAGGAAGAAGAAGGGTGAATAAATAAGATGTTTGAGAGACACCACATTCACATAACTTGTATTACAGTATATTGTTATATATTTTTTATTTCATTGTTAGTGATTATTGTTAATCTTACTGTACCTAGTTTATAAATGAAACTTTATCATAGGTATGTTTGTAAAGGAAAAAGAGAGTATATATAGGGTCCAGTTTTATCCATGGTTTCAGGCATCCATGGGGGCCTTGGAATGTATTCTGTGTGAATAAGGGAGGACTACTGTATAGAGTAAGCTTCTTCAATACAAATTCCTCCACTCTCCCTCTGGTTTCTCAGGGGGCTCTGCTTCTCTTATAGTCAATTGCTGGCTGACACTTCCTGCAAGCTTTTCTCTCATCTCCCTCTCCTTTTCCTCCTCTTGCTTCACTTGTTTGCTTTCCTTTGCACTTACGTGAGTCAGAGATCCTCATCCAGTATAGCAGGTAGTCCCTCAAAGGGAAGAGAGACATAGGCACATCCACTGCTCCATCTTCTCCTCCTCACCTCCTGGGAAGTCTGTAAACAATCTGAAGGAGCCCTGGGGAGAAGTTTTGAGAAAAAGTTCATACAAAAATAATTATCATTTAAAATGAATTGAGCTTAAGTATATGCACATTTTTGTTGACCTATGTGAAAAATAAGCCCAGAGTGTAAGCTTCCTAATTGAGAACATCCAGGACACCCATGGGGTCTGTATCAGGGCTATGTCCTAACTGGGGGTAAATCATCCCTGGAAAGCCAGTGGTTCTGAGCTACATTGCAAACAAGTGCTGAAGGAAAGCCCCCAAGAAGACAGTGAAAGCTAAGAAATAATTCAGCAGAACTTCAGGGTACACGATCAACACACAAATAGCAGTCGTGTTTCTGTATACCAGAATTGGACAATCTGAAAAGATGAATTAGGAAAGTAATTCCACTTATAAAACCATATAAATGAATAAAATACATAGGAGTAAATAACCAAGGGAATCAAAGATTCGCACATTGAAAACTCTAAAGTATTGCTGAGTAAAATTAAAGATGACCTAAATAAATGTCTGTCACTTCACCAATACCAAGGGAATGTGATCAGTGTACCTATATAACATCTTGAAATTAGATACGAAGATTCCTTCCACTTTACTTTCCTTCTCAGAATCTTTTTTGCCTCTTCCAGTGCTCATGTCTTAATACATATATTTTAGAATTAAATTCTATGTAATTTTTAGAACAGCCTTGTTCATATTTTCCAAAACCCTTGCTGAGATTTTGATACACATAGCATCAAACCTGTATATGACTTTGAAGAGAATTTATATATTTACGATGTTGAATCTTTCAATTCATGAACTCAGAATGTGCTCCATTTATTTATATTTTCTTTGATTTTTTTCATCAGTGGTTTATCATTTTTGGCCTACAAGCTCTGTGATATTTTGCTAGATTTACACCAAAGTATTTTTGAGCAGATATAAAGAATATTGCATATTTAATTTTAGTATATGAGTGTTATTGTTAGTATATGGAAATTCAATTTTTTTTTTACATTTATTTTGTATCCTATAATGTGCTTGAACTCACTTTTTAGGTCTAGGATTTTGTGTGTGTGTGTGTGGGCACCCCTTAGGATCTTGTGCATAGATAACCATGATATCTTCCAAAATGGATGCTTTTATTTATTTCTTATCTCTCTTTCTCTCTCTCTAGCATTTCTTGCCTTATTGAACTGGGCAGAACTGGACCATATTGAATAAAATTGTTAAGAACAGACATCCTTCCTGTTATTAATCTTGGAAATCACTCAGTCTTTTACCGTTAAGAATAATATTCTCTGTAGGTTTTTTGTAGATGGTTTTATTGATTAGGGGGAAGGTATCTTTTATTTCAGGTTTTATGAAGATTTTTATCATGGATTGATGTTGAATTTTATCAAATTAAATCAAAATGGTGGATTACATTGAATGATTTTTGAATGTTGAACCAGCTTTCATCCCTAGACTAAACCCCATTTGGTCATGGTATATACTTCTTTTTCTATATGCTCAATTTCATTTGCTAATATTTCATTAAGAATCTTGGATCTGTATTCTTTGCAGATATTGATCCGTAGTTTTATTTATTTATTTATTTTTTTGTACCGTACTTGTCTGATTTTGGTATTAGGGTAATAGCAGCATCATAAAGTTGAAAGACGTTTTCTTCTCTTGTATATCTTGGAAGAACCTATGCAGAATTGAAGTTAATTTCTTTTCTAAATACGTGGTTGAGTTTACCAGTTAATGTATCTGTTCTGTTTTTGTTTACTATTTCTTTCTTCTGTTCCCTACCTTTTCCTGTTGAGCTAATCAGTTGAGTTTTGTTTTGGCTATTGTATTTTTCAGTCTAAAATTTACATTTGGTTCTTCTTTGTATCTTTTATTTCTTTTCTGAGACTCTCTACTTCTTTTCAGATATTCTTTATTTTTTAAATTTGTTTCTGACATATTTGTAATTACTCATTACAGCTATTTTATGATGGCTGTTTTTAAAATCCTTGTCAGTTGTGTCTGACATTTCTTTTATCTCTGTGTTGGTGGCTGTTGGTTATCATTCTCCATTGGGGATGAGATTTTCCTGCTCTTGGTTTGACAGGTGGTTTTTGATTATAAATTAGACATTTTGGGTACTATGTTATGAGAAATTGGATTTTATTTAAACATTCTGTTCTACCTTGTTTCTTCTGACACTGCTGCAGCAGGAGAATGATATTCAGTAACTACTGGCAAGTGGGGGTAAAAGTCCAGCTCTTCTGCTGGCGGGTGGCTCCTCCTTAGTGCTCGGTGGGGTGGAAATTTCAGCACCCCGCTGGACCTCTCCTGATTCCACCTGGCCAAGGGAGGGCAGAGGTACCTTCTTACCATTCTATATCTGGCCTCCACCAATATGGTGTAGGGGACAGGGGGCTGTCATAATGCTGGGTGGCAAAATTTCTCTCCACTAGGCCTCCTTTTACACCAGGTCACAGGAAAAGGAAGAGAGCCTCTTTAATGCCAGATGGAGGTGGATGTTCACGTTCTTTACAAGGTCTTCATTGACATCACAGGAGTTTTGGGAGGCTCATTAGTGCTTATTGGGGAACCTATACCTCAACCTTCTTTGACGTGACCCCTGTAATGGGGTTAGGTGTATTGCTAACAGTCTGGTGAGGGTGGAAGTCAAGGAGCCTTGCATGGCTTTGGTTGGTATGACTGTAGCTTTTGTTGTTGTTGTTGTTGTTGTTGTGTTTGGCTGGACTAGAGAGGTTATTATCTTGATTTCTTCTTGCTCTACTGCTCCTTTCCTGTTTTGTTTGATTTTATTTTGTTTTGTTTTGTTTTGTGTGTTCAGTTTTTATTTTCAAGTTTCTGGCTTCTCCAATGCCATATGTGGGGTATAAGATGCAAAAAAGAAACCCAAGAACCTTATTGTCATGTCATCACTTAGGTCCTGGAGTCCCTAACTAGTCTGCCTTCTCTCCACCTTTCAGTGTCTTCCTATGTTTATTTTATAGTTTCAACATTTTAGTTGTACATAAAAGGAATAGTAGGTAAAGTACTTCTACTCTGTCTTCCTAGAAGCAGAGGTAAAAATGCAATTTTATTTTAATATAACTGTTCTATACAATTTAATAATTCCCTGACTTTTTCTATGCTGTTTTCTCTGTTTGTAGTATATAACCAGACACACCTCTCTGGCAAAGTGGGAAACTTATCATTCTTTATGACAGAGCTCAAGAGTTTCTATTTTGTTAAATCTTCCCTACCCTCCATTTCTCTGACTGCAGTCTCTTATGCTATTGCCGCACTACATATAGCACTACATGGGCACACTTACCCCAGCTTAACTCTTTGTTGAAACAGTTGTCTTTCTTACTGTTTTTCTTCCATTACAGAAGGGATAGTGCCTTGCTCATATTGTATGTAAAAAAAGCACGGTGTCTGACAACACTATAAAAAACCTGAATGTGTTTTATCTTTTTTTTTTTCTTTAGAGAGAAACAGAGAGACAGTGTGTGCGAGAGAGAATGGGGGAGGGGAAGAGGAAGAGGAAGAGGGAGAATCTCAAGCAGGCTCCACATTGAAATCAAGCTGACCTATCCAGGCATCCCATGCGGAATGTGTTTTAAATAAGTGAATGGATATAGGGAGGAAGGAATCACAAGTTTTAACTGGAAAGAAAGATTAGGTATTTCTTTAGGAATATAGAGTTGAAACAGTGGAAACAACACCGTAATAAGTATGAAGAGAAGAGACGTAAATGAGTAATAATTCAAATTCATTTTATTGGTAATAGGTAGCTTCTTGAAGGACACAAAGTGAGAGATATGGGGAGAAAGAGATGTGAAACAAAGTGTAATAATTCTGGTTTTCCCACTTCTGTGTTAGTGTTACTCAAAATGATCCATTTACTTGACATATCCACTTGAAGATCTTATTATCCAGTTAAACTGAAAATTTCAATTGGAAACGTGAATAAGTAAAGTTAATATGAGCTAAAAAGACATTAATTGCCATGCACCTTAATGATGCGTTTTCATTTGTGTAATAAATTTAAAGAATGTGTGTGTATATATATTAGAATTAGAATTATTCTATATTCTATATATCTATATTCTATATATCTATATAATATATATAGTAATATATATATGTATATATATTAGAATTAGAACACACAAAGAATGTGTGTGTATATTAATATATATAATATATATATGTGTGTATATATATATGTATATATATATTAATCATATATTACTCTATTATGCATCTAGCAGCATATTGATAGCCATAGTAAAATAGCAAACTACTGTTAATTTAACTGGCTGTTGGTAAATGGCAAATGATAATTTGTGCTGATTTTAGGGGAAATGAGGGTTTGTTAAATGATAGATTTCTTTCAAGTCAGCCTGAATATCATTAATGAAATTAAAAGCTCAGGGCTCTGTGTTTTTATGAATCTTCTGAGTGATGCATCCATGTTTACATACCACTGAATTAGACCACACTGTTTATGTTAATACATTAAGTAGGGTAACCCTGAAATCACTCCAATGAACATTTCCTTTAGTAAAGTTTTTCACAATTTTTAATAAAAGCTTTACTGAGATAAAATTCACATACCACACATCACCCATTTAAAAGAATAATTCATTAGGTTTTAGTATATTTACAGACTTGTGCAACTATAACTGTAGTCTAAGTTTAAAACATTTTAATGCTGTCCCAAAGAAACCCCAGACCCACTGACTGTAATTCCGCATCCCATCCCCACTTAGCCCTAGGCAAATCCAAGTCTATTGTCTGTCTTCATATATTTGCTTATTTTGGTCATATATGTGAAATCATATGATATATAATCTTTTGTGACTGGCTGCTTTTACATGTCATGATGTTTTCAAGACTTATCCATGTTACAGCATTCATCAGTACTTTATTACTTGTATTGCTGAATAATATTCCATTGTATGGATATACCACATTTTGTTTAGCTTTTCATCAGTTGATGGACATTTGGGTTGTTTTACCTTTTGACTATTATGAATAATGCTGCTAAGGCACATTCGTGTAAGATATTTTCATGAACATAGATTTTCATTAAAGAATAAACTGAGGAGTGAAATGTTGGGTCAGTGGGAGCTTTCTGTGTAACATTTTGAGGAACTGCCAGATCATAGTCTAAAAGGCCTGCACCATTTTGTGTTCTCACTAACAGTGTATTAAGGTTCTAATTTATTTTTTTAAATTATTTCTAATGTTTATTTTTTATTTATCTTTGAGAGAGAGTGAGAGAGAGAGAGAGAGGGACAGAGTGTGAACGGAGGAGGGGCAGAGAGACAGAGACAGAATCTGAAGCAGGCTCCAGGCTCTGAGTTGCGAGCTGTGAGCTGTCAGCACAGAGACTGAGTAGGGCTCGAACTCATGAGCAGTAAGATCATGACCTGAGCCAAAGTGGGATGCTTAACCTGACTGAGCCACCCAGGCTCCCCTAAGGGTCTAATTTCGTCACATCCTATCAACATTGTTATTTGTCTTTTTGATTATAGGCATCCTACTGAGTATGAAGAGTTATCTCATTATGGTTATAATTTGCATTTTCTTGGTGGCTAATAGTGGTGAGATGAATGATGATGGTGCCCAAAAGAAAACTATGTCTGAATGCCTGGACCTTGTATAGATCTTACTTTATATGACAAAAGGGACTTTATGGATATAAGTAAAGGATCTTGAGATGGGGAAATTATCCCATGTTATCTGGGAAATACTTACAAGGGCCTTAGAAGAGAGAGCAAAAGGGTTGAAGTCAGAAAAAAGATGTGTTAACAAAAGTAGAGTTGAATTGATGTAGTTGGAAGATGGAGGAAGGGGACTTGAGCCAAGAATGCAAGTGGGTTCTAGAATCTGGAAAGGGAAAAAAAAAAAAAAAAAGTTTTCCTTTTATAAATCCTCCAGGAGAAATGAAGCCCTGCTACCTCCTCGATATTTGAATTTTGATGTCTAGAATTATAGGAGATATTTGAGAGATACAGGCTTCCAGTTATGGAATGAATGATTTGTGGGAATGAAAAGCAACGTGTAAGGAATACAATCAATGATATTGTAATAAAGAAGTAACGGTATAGATGAAGTAATGGTATAGATGGTAGCCACACTTGGGTTGAACATAACATAATGTATAAACTTGTCAAATCACTGAGTTGTGCACATGAAACTAATGTAGCATTATGTGTCAGTGAAATCTAAAAAACAAAAACAAAAACAAAATTTTTAAAAAGCTTAATAAATATAGGTAGATAAATTATATTATGGGTGTACAAAAACAGCTGCGAAGCAGTGTGGTATAACGAATTGTTAAAATGTTCAGGATTTCAAAAAAGATTACCTGGCTTCAAATTCTGCCTTTAGTTAATATCCACATGTGTCTTAGGACTTGACCTTTTTATCTCTGAAATGGAGTTGAAATGTGTTTTAATGAGATTTATTTGTAATACTGCATACAGTGTGCTTAGGATGGTGCCTCCTATACATTAATTGTTTATAAGTGTTATTTAACATCATTGTTATTCATATTGTCCTTATTAGGTAATGCTAGAATAATGATAAAATAAGTAACACTTATTACAATGAAGTTATATGATGACAAAAAAAGTACAAGGGAGAAATTTGTTTTTTTTTTATTGTTTTTTAATGTTTATTTATTTTTGAGAGACAGAGAGACAAAGCATGAGTTGGGGAGGGGCAGAGAGAGAGGGAGACACAGAATCCAAAGCAAACTCCAGGCTCTGAATTGTCAGCACAGAGCCCAAAATGGGGCTCGAACTCACGGATCTCAAACTCACCGACTGGACGTGCGCGAGATCATGACCTGAGGAAGTCGGACACTTAACCCACTGAGCCACCCAGACACTCCCAATTTTTTAATGTTTATTATTTTTATATTTGAGAGAGAGACAGAAACAGTGCACCAGCTGGAGAGGAGCATAGAGAGAGGGAGACAGAATCTGAAGCAGGCTCCAGGCTCTGAACTGTCAGCACAGAGCCTGATGCAGGCCTCGAACTCCTGAGCCATGAGATCATGACCTGAGGCCAAAGTCGGATGGCTAACTGACTGAGCCATCCAGGTGCCCCTGTATGCCTTGCGAATTTTTTTAACTAGACATTTAAATATTCCAATGTAGCAACACCGAAAATCAGGTTTTACACTTCACTAGGGTTTGTGGCTTTTTTGAGAATTGAAAGCCGAGTAGTCCATTTGTTTAGTGACTTACTATTTTATTTTCACAGAAATTTTATTCTTCTGTTGTTCTCACTGAAGTCTGTTCTTAGCTTGTGTTGAGCTAGTGTTTAGACAGAGATTTGTTTGAACACCAACACCTGAAATAAATGCAGCTCCTCCCTTTCTTCCCCCTAGTTTTTGCAGACTGACTATGGGTTAGGTCATGCTTCTCCTGAGCCTAGGTAAAAGGTTAGAGTTATCTCAGATATTTCTGAGCATGCATCTTGCACAGGGCATGTGGATGGCTTTCTGAATTCCCCCATATAGTGTGTGCTTTTGAATGCCCTAATTTCCCAAAGAAACCCTTTCCCATGCTTTTATTCCCAGGCCTGAGGCAGTTTGGGAGGACCATAATCATATCCTGTGGACAGTATTCATTTTAGAATGTTTTTTGAGCAATTACCCCACTTTCCAGGCCTGGGTGTGTTTCTAGGTGAAATGGAGATGAGTGCCTTGTGTCTATCCTTCAGAGAGCCCTCTCACTAACCAGAGTCCTGGTTAGAATATGCGTACACAAAAACTTATGAGTCAGGTCTGTTCACTTCCGCCACAACCTGGGACTAGAGTCCCACACTTGACATACAAAACTTCTATCTTCCTGATTCTTGCTGAGCCAGGGATGGGGTGGGGCAAGGGCAAGTTGTTCCTCTGTTTTAAAGTTGCTTTGTCTTGATTTAGCATTTCTTGGCTGCTGAAAACCTTTGTTTTCCAGAGTTCTGACAAAAATCTTAATATACTCTGCTTTTTGATCTGTTGGGGGACAGGAGCTTGGAACTTCCTACTCCACTGTTTTGCTGACATCATGCTTCACATTTTAGTTGTGACCCTGATGTTTAAAGATGTTCTTCTAGAAGTTCCTTGTTTCTTGTTTTATGTATTATGTTTCTGTCTTATGATTCATTTAACTTAATTTTGGTATATAGTGCAAAGTGTGCATCAACGTTTGATCTTTGGCATTTGGGTTGTTTCTATTGTTTCAGCACCGCTTGTTGAAAAACCCTGTCCTTTCTTTACTGTTTCCCTTACCCCTTTTTCAAAAATTAAGTGTTCATATCTATTTACATGTCTGTTTCTCTGTTCTGTTTCATTGACCCATTTATTTTTATGTCAATACCACATAGTCGTAATTACTGTAGCCGTATCATCATTATATCAAAATCAAGTAGTTTTAGTAATCAGAATTTCCTCTTTTTCTTAGTAGAATTTATTTTTTAGAGCAGGTTTAGGTTCACAGCAAAATTGAGTGGAAAGTGTAGAGATGTCCCTTATGACCCCTACCCCAGTACACGTATAGCCTTCCCAGGTTGTTAACATCCCACCGCAAGAATGATGCATTTCTTACAATAGACGAACCTACCTTGACACATCATTATGACCTAGAGTGCATAGTTCACATTAGGATTCACTCATGGTAGTGTACATTCTGTTGGTTTAGACAAATTTATAATGACACTTATATACCATTACAGAGTCATTCTACTGCCCTAACAGTCCTTGTCTTTTTCATGGTTCTATTGTAGGTTATTTTCATATCCATTTAAATTTCTATAAAATTATCTGCTGGGACTTTGGTTAGGATTCTGTTTGATCCGTTGGTCAATTTGGGGAGAAATGATATCTTAATATTGAGTCTTTTTGCTTACAGATTTGGCATGTATATCTTGATTTACTTAGTCAGTCCTTAACTTCTTTCAGCGATGTTTGGCAGATTTTAGTATACAGGTTCATCAGATTGATTCCTATGTTCAATAATTTTGATGCTATTGATTTTATAATTTCAATTTTCAGTTGCCAGTCTATTATATAGAAATACAAATAACTTTATGTATCTATCTTGTATCTAAAATCTTGCTAAATTTACTTATTAATTCTAGTAACTTGCTTATAGATTCCATATGATTTGCTACAAAAAGGCTGTCTACAAATAAAGGCATTTTTACTTTTTCATTTCTAATCAATTTCTTTCTCTTTCTTCTTTCTTTCTTTCTTCCTTTCTTTCTTTATTTTTTGATCTTATTGAGCTAAGAGTATATTTTATTTTAACTGGATGGACAGATCTAACCATATTCGTATGAGGGTCAAACATGGATATACATCTATATTGGGGTTCCAAAGGAAAAAAAAATGGATAAATATTGTTTATCTTCTACAAATATCAAATTGGTAGAAAGAGGGGATTTGAATCTTTACTTTTTAAAGCATTCGTAAGTTGCATGTATGATCAAAATAGGAAAATCTTATTTTTCCATGTTAATCCACCTTGGGAGCAAGGGATTCTTGTCCATACCTTCAGAACGTTTCCAGAATCAGACTACTCTCCACTCTCCATCATTTCTAACAGTCATCTCCTACTTGGACTATTTCATTGGCCTGTTAACTGGTCTCCTCGTCTCCATTCATTACTACTTACAGCTTATTCTCCATGACGGCATCCAGAGAAATGCTTTCAGAATGTTATTGAGATCGTGTTCCCCTCATTAATATACTTCAATAGCTGCGCTTTTTACTTACAGTGAAATGCAGTGACCTTACTGTGGTCATTAAAAGTACAAATATGACCTGGTTCCCAGTTATGGTTTTGACTGTGTCTCCTACCACTTCCCTCTATTTCAGTTACAATAGCCTTATTTTTGTTTCTCGAATACAACACTAACGTTTTCATTTCAGGGTCTGCATTTGCTGTTCCTTTTCCCTGGAATGCTTTTGACTCAGATATCTAAATGACTTACTCTATCATTACCTTTATGTTTGTTCAAATACCACCTCAGCTGAGAGGCTGTATTGAACTACCCAGCATTAAACTTACCTTTCTCTATGTTATTTAACCCCATTTGCTTCTTTCTGTTTCCCCTTTGTACCATTTACTTCTGTCTTGGCTTATTTTATTTATTTATTTATTTATCTGTCTCCCCACATATAGATTGTAGGTTGTGTGGTAACAGGGGTGTGTTTCGTTTACTGCTGTATCCAGGTGCTTAGAATAATGCTGGCATAGAGACAGTGTACAATATATATTATTGAATGATTATTTTTTAATAAATAAGTTAATTTTACCATCCATACTGGCTACACATACTGAAGTGCTGGCAAGTGATAAGGTAGCCATTGTGATTTCCTAAGGAATGAGTACATCTTTTTGATACTATATTTATGAACTAGTCAACATAAGAATCAAAATCTACTCTAACATACCAGATTTTCATGCCTCGACAAGTTACACTAAATTTAATGTTTGGTCTAAAATCATAAGACTACCTTAGGATCTATTCCTTCCCATAGCGAACTATTTAACTAATTTTTGTATAAGTTTCTTCCTTCATTTACCCTTACACTTTCAACCATAAACATGAATCACTGATTAAAATGAGGGTCTTGAAACTGGTGAATATACTCAAGATAATAAAATTTAGAAGAACCACAAGCTGGGGGTGCCTGGGTGACTCAGTCGGGTAAGTGTCCAACTTCAGCTCAGGTCGTGATCTCATAGTTTGTGGGTTGGAGCCCCACATCAGGCTCTGTGCTGACAGCTCGGAGCCTAGAGCCTGCTTTGGATTCTGTGTCTCCCTCTTTGCCCCTCCCCCATGCGCATATGTGCGTGAGTGCTCTCTCTCTCTCTCTCTCCCAAAAATAAATAAAACATTAAAAAATTAAAAAATAAAAACAAAAAGGAAGAACCTCAAATCTTCCAGGTATATGAAAAGATTTGGCCTCATCTGTGAGACTACTTTGACACAAAGAAGGCAGCATTTTTCTAACTACGAGTAATGACTCATAAGAGTTGTTATGGAATCTTTTTTTTTTAAGTTTTTAATGCCTGGTTATTTTTGAGAGAGAGAGAGAGAGAGAGAGAGAGAGGAGAGAGATCGAGAGTGAGCGGGGGAGGGGCAGAGAGAGAGACACACACACACAGAATCTGAAGCAGACTCCAGGCTCTGAGCTGTCAGCACAGAGCCTAATGCAGGGCTAGAACTCACAAACTGCGAGTTCATGTTCTGAGCCAAAGTCAGATGTTTAACGACTGAGCCCCAGGCGCCCCTGTGGAATCTTAATATATTCACAGTTGCTGTGTCATATATGGATTTTATTCCTGTGAAATCACAAACAATTCTAAATATTTCAGCCTTCTCTTTGATAAAAACCAGAGCAAGAATTTTATGTAAATATTGCATTTGCAACATGCATCATTTCTGAAAGAAAATCTCAAAAATTTCTTGCAAGTGAAGAGAGAAAATTCTTGGTGAGGAGTAATATAATTTAAAATAAAAATAAATAGGGGTTCCTGGGTGGCTCATTTGGTTAAGCGTTCAACTTTGGCTCAGGTCACAATCTCATGATTCATGGGTTCTAGCCCTGCTTCTGGCTCTGTGCGGACAGCTTGGAGCCTGGAGCCCACTTCGGATTCTGTGTCTCCTTCTCTCTCTGCCCCTACCTCACTCATGTCTTGTCTCTCTCTCTCAAAAATAAATGAATATTAAAAAATAAAAAGAAATAAAAAATGAGGGGCACTTGGGTGCCTCAGTTAAGCCTCTGACTCTTGATTGGCTCAGTTCATGATCTCATGGTTCATGAGTTCAAGCCCCGCCTCAGGTTCTGTGGTGACAGCACAGAGCCTGCTTGAATTTCTCTTTCTCCCTCTTTCTTTGCCCCTTTCCCATTTGCATGTGTGCACGTTGTCTCTCTCCCTCTCTTTCTCTGTCAAAATAAATAAATAAACATTAAAAAGATAAAAATAAACAAAATCTTGCTTGCTGCTTCCATCAAAATAAGTTTCAAGAATCACCTTTGAAAGTTGAAGTTCTTATAATAAGAGAATTTAATGAAGCCCTTTTCTGTCATTATAGTTAAATGTTTTTAAAGGCAAAAATGTTACACAGGTAAAAAATGCTTCTGCTATTTTCTATGGTAATTTCTGCTATTTTCTAAGTTAATTCTATTTTCGGTGTTAATTTCTGCTATTTTCTGAGTTAATTATCAAAACCAGGAGGACACTGCACTACTAAACATTACAATGATATTAATTAAAATGGACGCACAATATAACTATTTTACTGTTCAAAATTGAATCTAACTGCTTTTATACTAAGCCATAAAAAAAAAACAAAATGAACTAAACATAAACAAAAATAGAAAAAAGCAAACACTTTTGTCCCTTATTTCAAATTATTTTTGTCCACATTTCCTCTTTATCCTCATTAATCTGTTATCTCTTCGGTTGGCAAGCAGTTTATCTTATTCTTATTATGCGTACATGTCCCTATGTATCAACTTCCTTATTTCCCAGGACATAGAAGAGAATTTTACATTTTAATATTTCAATAGTGAGATATTTTATTTTTAAACTCACATTCCACAAATAGATTTCTGTGGCTCATGGATTTGATGTACGATGAAGCCAATAAAGGACTGTCTTAGAATGAACAATATATCAATGGACTCATGACAGCTAGATAGATTAATTCAAATTAATACCAAAATAGACCATGATATATTAGTTTTCCAATAGTACTTTATCTTCTCACTTCTCACATGGTGGAAATAGGAATTCCCACTATGCAGTGTAGATAATATTTAGAAACATTGGAGTTCTCAAATTTGAGTGACTTGTATAAATAAAATCCATGACAACACCTGTAAGAAAAAACAGAATCATATTCCCTTGTGACAGAGGGACCTTTTTTGGAGACATCAACATACATGGTATTAGACATTTTTCTTAAGTCAAAGTGATAAAATTTCTACTTTGAAGTTTTGAGATATAAAAGTCCAAAGTTCAGTTTTCAGGAGAAATTAATTTTTCATATTCTAGCATCAAGAATACGCAGTCTTGATATCTGTGTGTGATTAGAGAGAAAGCCACAAGACAAGGCTCTAGAATAATTTAAAAGGCCCCGTCTCTGATCTCCCAAATACTTGAGAGAAAAAAACAAAACAAAACAAAACAAAAATGGAGAGGAATTTCTACATGGAAAACCCTGTCTTATTTAGAAAAACTACTTTCACTCAATCATTTAAGTGCCTTCAGGAAAAATTAATATAAAACTGTTGAAACAGTAAACTGATATTAATTGTTAGCAAAAATAAATAACAGTAAATTCAGTGTCTCTCTCTGTTTTTCTCAGTAACTCTTTTGGCTCTGCCTTTTTCTATGTGCTGGTTGGTTTCATCAGTGAGGCAGTTATTAAGATCATGGAATCAGTCCGAGGCTTTGGGTCAGTTCATAACAGTAAAAGAGAATGGGTGAGCAGTCATTTAAGGAATTAATTCTAGAAGATAAAAGAATAATTGTATCATAGTTTCCAAAAAACCTCTCACATTCCATTGACCCAAACTAGCTAACATGTCGATTCTTAAACCAATCACTTCCAGAGGAAGGAAGGGTTACTACCATTCAGTTGTGTCCAAGGTAGCATTTGGAGGTGAGATAAGCTTCTTCTGGGACACAGGGAATATTTGAGGAAAGAGCTGATACCTTTACCAAACAAACAAAAAAGGAACTCTGCTCAAAACGAGATGAAAGGGAGGAACGGGTAAAATTTCTACTTTCGAGTTTTGATATATAAAAGTCAAAAACATGATAATGTACACAATAATCATGTATATATTATTAATTACCATATAAAATACATCTTTGTATTGTTGATGCAAATAGATTAAGTTTTTTTGAGAACTGTATCTCACAGATAAAATTTCAGCTTATGTATAATACTGGGTTGTTTTGGTCAATAATTTTGTTCCCATTATAGAATCAGGTTGCTATAAAGATGACAAAGTTTCCTGTTATTCCAAACAAAAAGAAAAGATGGTTAAAACATTTTTAAGCTAGCCTATAATTAATTGAAATCCTCTTTCTTATTTTATGAGTTCTTCATATATTATGAAATCCAACCCAGCTCCCTGAAGATTAAATGTATATCCGTTCTGATCCATTCCTAACTCAGCTCCATTTAGCATTGAAGATTAGAGTCCTTCCACCTACAGATTCTACTATTCTCAGTTCCAAATCCATCAATGAATCAGAATCTCATTTCTTCTAGCAAGTGAGATTTAGAATATGCTAATGCTAATGCTCCATGTAAAGTGCATGTTGTATTTGACTCACATGCTGTAGTGGTTGGACAGATATTTGGGCCCCTCAGCTCCAACTTTCCCACTTCCATTTCAGCACACCGTGCACTTTGTCATTTGTCGGAAGAGAACATAGGTTTTTTGGCCATGTGTTTCCAGTTAAGCATAAAAAAATATATAAAGGAATATGCCTTCTAGTTCCTTCTTTGACAGTTGACTAATCCATGTTCTGATATAACAAAGAAAAAAAAGAAGGACTTGTAATTAGTCTTTTCTTTAAACTGCTTCTTTGATTAATAAAACAAGTTTCTCCAGTGCTGATTCTACCAGAGTTTTGGAAGTCAGGTGATCTCAGACTCCCGCCTCTCCTGATGCTGCTTGCAGCACATTTCTTGGTGATTTATTCCTAAACATAACGTTGAGGGGCAGTGGTCATCTCTGAATGCTCATCCATTTGGCACCTATTTTGAGGGCTGAGTCCACATTTCCATTTTTGCTATTCTAGTTGCAAGTGAGGAAAACTTAGACCTGTCAGTGCCCACACAGCAATGACAAAGAGGGAATGCTTATGGCGAGGAGGGAAGCTAAGAAGGAGCGCCATGCTTCCACTGATATATTTTTATTTTTCAGTATCACATTATAAAATTTAACTCTGAATTTCCATTCTTATTTGAAGGACAAGTGAGTTGGGGCTGTTACTCTTTTTTTTTTTTAAACGTTTATTTATTTTTGAGAGACACAGAGACAGAATATGAGCAGGGGAAGGGCAGAGAGAGAGGGAGGTACAGAATTGGAAGCAGGCTCCAGGCTCTGAGCCATCAGCACAGAGCCCGACGCGGGGCTCGAACTCACAGACTGTGAGATCATGACCTGAGCCGAAGTCGGTGGCTTAACCGACTGAGCCACCCAGGCTCCCCAGGGGCTGTTACTCTTGTACTGGAAGGAGAACACCCTGCATGGCTCTTAGTCCAGAATACTGAACTCCGCACTGTTGCTGCTCCTTATTGTTTTTTCTGTAATAACCTGTGATTTCTCCTTTAAGTCCCACCATTTATCGCCTCTCAATTCCAAATTCACCTTTTCTTGTTTAGGACTCCATCTGCCTCACCTTTGCTTGGTTATTTTCTACTGGGAGACTGTACCTTATTCTTAAGTCACAGTGACTGTTGGCAAACTGGTCTTGCTTTACTCTGGATAGATAATAACATTCCAGTTTCCAGGGAATCAAATCCTGTCATTCTGCTTCCCATGTCCTAAAATCTTTTTTTGTTCCCCTACCAGTTATAGGGAAATTTGGGGCTACAGACATCATAAATCAGGGCAAAATTTTCTATATACTCTTAGATTCTGGGAATTGTACATATCGAGTGATGCCAGATCTAAAGATATAGTAATTCCTCTATTCTCATTCTACCCTCTTCCTTTCTGGTCCAAAGTTCAAGTCAACAGACTATCTTATGGTTTATAGTATTTAGGTTATAGTATTTAGAACAATCCCCTGTATTTTTCAGGGTATTTAAATGTAGGTACCAGGTCCAGCCTGTCTCATTAAGAAACTGGATAAAGTCACATTCAGTTCAAAAAGTTTCTGCATTTTTTGTCTGAACGCAAATATGATCTTATTGGTATCTTAACATCAGACATGAGCTTAAGTATTACTTTCAATCTGATACAGTGTTTAGGGCATTGCCAGCTGCTAATCAAATAAATCCTAAACCTTAGTAATTTATCACTCTAGAAGTCTTTTACTCATGTTATATCCCAAAACATGTGTTCAGTGGGCAGGCTTGCATGAGGCAGTTCAAAGATTCAGGCTCAGTCTATGTTATGATACTTCTATCATGTTATGGATGTTTCCATAGTTATGGATACTTTCTTTTCCAGCTAGAGAAGGAAAGAATTCATAACATCTACTTGTTTCATTCACATTTTAGCCTAGATGTGACACAAGACACTTATGCTTACATTCTTTGGGTCCCAGGAGAAATGGAGACTTGAAAATGTAGTCCCTGGTGGGGCAGCCCCTTTCCGGAAATCAGTCTTTTCTATGAAAGGGGAACACAAATCATTAGAGGACCAGTAGCTAATGGCCAAAAATAGTGATACGAGTAATCAGAGACGTGTTAGTAATTATTCTAGGAAAGCACAAACATTCATCTCGGAAAATATTTCATAATTCCAAAGAAGTGAGATTTACAGCTTTAAGCACTTGGATACTTCAGCTTCTATTGCAAACCAAAGAACAAAAAAGATGCTGAGAAACTCTATTTTCCTTGAAAATCTACTTTTTAATGGAAACCCAGACTTCTGGTCATGCTGGCAGTGCGAGTAGTCCAGTGAAACCTACAAATAATGATTATAAAAGTTGAAAAAAAATTGAACAATCACAATCATTTGAAATAGTGAGACATAAAACTAGCAGGAACAGGAGGGGCTGCCTTTGAAAGAATGCTGTGATAAGAAATACAAGTACATGACTTTTCTGTTTTGTTTGAGAATACTGTCTTGCCTTCTGCCCCACTGCTCAGCCCTGGTAGCAGAAAAGCATAGGCTTACCCCCTCAGTGTTAGAGTGGACACAATTAGAGGTTGATAGAATATCTGGAAGCCACAGAGCCACATAAGGAGTAACTTCTCATTTCTTAATGTAATTTGAACTATATGCACCTAGGGAAGTGTGCCAGTTATCCATTTATTGCTTCTCAGCTCCAAATTCATGTTTTATTGTCTGCTCTATGACAATGGATGTGGGCCCTATGAATAAATATTTTGTTTTCCAGTTGACAGTAGCATTATTAGTAGAGGGCACTGGATTGGCATTGAAGGAGGGAGGAGTTGTACTTCCTGGTCCTGGTGTGCTCTCAGCCTCTTGCACAGCTTCCCAGGCTCGCTGTAGGTCCCACAGCATGGATGGTGCCTCTGGCGCTCCGCTCCTGCAGTGTATGGCACTGGAAGCCAGCATTTACCTTAGTATCTCTCTCAGGCAGATAGCTTGCAGTGAAACGCCTCGCTGTGGGAAGCTTTCCCTGACCTTCTCTATGGTGGGTTTCTGGCAAGTTCTTCATATACAGTTCCACAGTGACTTTTTCTATCATCCAGTGTACCCCAGCCGTGCCTCTCCGGCAAATCTCCATCTCAGCTCTGGGACCTTTTCCTTGGACCTAAGATGTTAAGATATGATTTCTTGTCAAACCTTGTCTTTTCCTACACAAAAAACCCTTTAACATTTTTACACACTATCTGTAGGAAAGCGAGACAGGGGCTGGAGAAAATTCACACAAGGCTGCTGCGGAGGAGTTTGTAAGAGTGTTTCCAGGAGTTTGTAAGAGTGTTTCCAGGAGATCTTTGAAAAGTTACACTGCTATGAGATTTTTGAAAAGAAGACATGTGGGTCAAACTGCAGACTTTTAGTTAAAATTGAAAAACTTTAGAACAAGCCATCTGAAAGGGGGAAAGGGTGAAGTTAATAATTTTCCTCTTTTTTAAATTGTGTCTTATAGAAAGTATCTAAAATGAAATTTTGGAATTTAATTCCTTATGAAATGACTTGAAAGAAATGGTGCATTTTCTGCGTTTCAACTAATAAGGTTATGATGATGCTTGATTAGTTGGTTTTCAATGTGATGAGATCAACTGCCTTTAGGGAAATCCATTAAAATGTGCTCACTTCCTCTCAGATACAATGAGGCAGTGTCACTGAAGTTCAGCTAGTGTTGGGGGTAGGGATGGAAGTGGGAGTAGGGTACAGCTGAGTATTCTCAAATCCAGTTCTTAATAGGTGAGATTCCCATTCTGTAGCATTTGAGTCTGTAGAGACCCTTGCCTGTGCAACAGAGAAACCCAGGGGGAAGAAACCTGATTATTCATATTTAGGATTGTTAAGTGTCTTGCAGTGTTTTCAGGAAGTGTAATAAAATCCACTATATCTGATTTTACTCAATGTGCCTTTTTTTCTTTTTCTTTTCTCTGTAGCCAACTTGTGTAGAAAACTGTGGCATAGGAGGTTGGCCATTCTAAGTGAAATTTGTCTTTTTTTCTTATACGTATTAAAGTCACCTAATGAAAGACTGTATTAAAAAAAAAGAATACTGGTTGAGGATCCTTAGACCATTTTAAGATCAAAGTATAACGACAGTTTTATTTTTCTTTGAACTTTAAAAGTTCTAATTCTTTTATTGACTTAGCAAATATACTTTTCTAAAAACATAATGTCTTAGATTCTAAGAGGTTTTGTAATAAAAAGGTAAGTTCTATTTCCGAACGGAAAGAATTTGTATACTGGAGTTGAAGAAGTAATGTAAGGTGGATGGTGATAGCCGGTTTCCTGCTCTCGAAGGAGAACCACAGGTTAGAATGAGCTGTGCAGAACTGGACTAGAGGTAGTGATATCAGTATGAACTCATGATTAACCTAATACAGATGAATGGATACAGAAATAATTAGAGATACATGTGTATACATTCCCTAGCCCAGTCTGCTCAGAGGGCAAGGAAGAAGTGGGGATACCAAGTAGCTAGATCATGGTTTCCTTTGACAAAAAGAATCAGGGCCCCTTGGAGAAGTGACCGATTATAGAGATGACGTAGGTAAAACATAAGACAAAGCTGGAACACTTTATAGTACCAGAAATTAAGGAATTGCTCAAAAATGGGGGCATGTCAAAGGGACTCAGGAGTCAACCTGAAAGAGCTCCTAGGACCTAGTGTTGGAACAACTTGAGCAACAAAATAAAAACTATAGTGTCACATTATAATCCAACTTATAAAATAAGTATCCATGAATACAGAGTGATATAACTAAATGACTGAATAAATAAATAAGTGGGGGAGAAGAGACAAACTTCCCCGCTAGGACACAGAGCTCTCTGACCTTCCCTTTGCACTCAGTGACTTTCTTCCAGAGAGTAGAATATGAAAGGGGGAAAGTAACTTTACTTTGGAGAAACATGACAAACTCCACCTTGGCCAGGTGCAAGGAAAACATCATTAGTGTAAGTCATGTTGATGTATCTTTCATATGACATGATGAGAATGGCATTTCACTTCTGTGGTCTTCCTTCCAAACACCAGTATTCCCAGACTAACCATGAGGAAAGCACTTGCCAAACTCACTTGAGGAACATTCTACAAAATACCTGACTTCAAAACTGTAAAGAATTAATAAAACAAGAAAAGTCTGAAAAATGGTCACAGACCAGATGAGTTGAAGGAGACCAACTAAAGTTAATGTGGCATGATGGACAGGATCCTGGACAAAAGAAGGACATTAGTGGGATACACAACACAACACAATACAACACAGCAAAAAAACTATTGAAATCCAAATAAAGTATGGAATTTAGTTAATAGTAATGTACCAATGTTGGTTTCTTAGTTGTGACAAGTGGTAATCTAAGATTTTAACAGTAAAGGAAACTGGATGAGGGGTATCTGAGAACTCTCTGTATTACTATTAAAAGTTTTCTATAAAGTGAAAACTATCCTAAAACAAAAGTTCCCTTATACATATACTTTTTAAAAAAATTGTATCTGTATGATCTCTGTCATTTTACCTCATAGTACAATAAAAATTACATCGTCTGCAAGTAAATTCCAAAAATTTAATTCATAATGTCTCAAACAGGCACTAAATTGAAATGAGCAACAATTGTAGATACCATGAAGAAAATAAGGGGAGAAAAGAAATTATGCATATCATTATTTTAAAATTAATTTAAATTAAATTTATATTAAATTAATTTTTTTAAAAGAGAGAAAAGTTCTAATTTATAAAATTTATTGCATGGAGCCATGAGGTCAGGTTCTTTCAGATACCGTGATCAGCAGATGTGGAGAATACAAAAGATACAGTAATTCATTATAAAGTATTATTATAGAATTTCAAGGGCATTCAACCCCCCACAAGTATATATATATATATATGTAATTTGATTTATATAATACATTTAAATCAAACAGTGCTTTGAATACCCTAAGATAAGTTGCACTATTAAATCTGCTATTAGAGAGATTGGATTTCCCAATTCCTCAAAATCTTCATTCATTGTGCTCTTTTTTACGTCCTATATAACTGTCATGATTTAGCTAGGATGTCTTCCTAGCAGAGCCCTTGAACAGTTTTTGCGATGTAAGTGTTTTCTGGGTAAGAATTCTTAAAATAAGTTTAATAAGATTTATTATGTTTCTTCTAAAATTTCTGGGTAAGAATACGTTACAGTAAAAAGAATTTAAAACAAAGCTTTGTAAGCCTTTGGAAGGTGACTGATCCAATTTAAGACTGATTAGACTCATATTTCAAAAAGACTTAGGAAGAACTTTCTAAGGTCAAAGCCATGGGTAAGTTCTTTTGTACAAGCCTCAATTTCTCCATTAGTATGTTTGGAAGGTAGCTTGTTAAGTCAACAGGTTTTCATGTCAGCACTAGAATTGAATGCATTTTCTTCATGTACCATCTATCTGATATTTTGCCAAAGAAGCTTTTTTTTTAAATTTCTGATTTTTCATATAAAATGGAAAAATAATAGTAATTGCCATATCAGTCTAATGAACGAATCAAAGGAAATAATTAATGTGTTAGCACAGTGCTTAGCACATAATAAACACTTCAAAATATAAAGCCTATAATTACAAAATGTCCATGATTCCTTTTTCCAAAACTACAACACTTAGGCTTTTCTTATAATTCCATTGTTTTGAATATTAATAAGTGGTGTTATATGCTGGGATCACACCGTTCATTGTGTAAGGGGAACTGATAGGGACATAAACTCTCAGGAACGTCTCAGTGGCTAATGGCGAAGCTCTGCCAGTACCACGAGAGTAGTCACTGAAAAGACTACAGGTGCTGCGTCCCTGAACTGTTGTATTCCCCTCTGAAGTAAAGAGGGGAGGCTAGAGGGATTGAAGTTGACCAATTTAATTGCCTTTTCCCAGATCAGATAAGGTCCTGGTAAAGTAGTTTCCCTTGAGGCAGGTCTCTTTGACCCTGGGCCTAAGTCAAAATGGTTACTTTCCCCTCTTCCTGTCCGAAGCACTCGTCAGATTTCTCGAATCTTCACCATAAGAACCTGGAATTTCTTCAGGTTAAACCCATGAAAGTGTAGGGGCTCCCCTAGGAGTAGGCCCCAGGAGGTTTTAATGCTCAAGCCATTCCACACTCAGTCTCCAGGAATTAGTCAGTTACCACCTGAGTGTTCCTACAAGTTGTGGCTCTAACTAGTAAACTGACCTCAGCTGCTTTTATATTCACCTGTCTCTCCAGGTTTTAAGGTAGCAGTTTGGCCTGTGAGACCGCACTTCCCAGATGGATCTAAGAAGAGCTGTTGGCTTTCAGGTCGTGCAGCAGTGACTTTCAAGCTCTTTACATGTCAGCTAAAACTGTAAGTTCTGATGTTTTTTATTAGTTATCTTGCTTTGCAGCTTTCCTGACAACACTAATGCTATATATACATTCAAAACATAAATGTATACAAATGAAGCTTGTTCATGCAAATTGGGATTTTCTTTTTTTTTTTAAATGCTTATTTTATGTTTGAGAGAGAGGACAGGGAGGAGAAAAGAAAGAAGGACAGAGGATCCACACTGCTGCTAGCAAGCCTAATGCGGGGCTTGAACTCAAGAACAGTGAGATCATGACCTGAGCTGAAGCTGGATGTTCAACCGACTGAGCCACCCAGGCAACCACAGATTGTTTTCTTACTCTGAGTTCAAACTAAAATAGACAAGTGTTTTTTTAGTCTTTCTTTCTTGGCCTTAACATATTTTCTAGTTCCTTTTGTTTTCCTGAGTGTGTTGTCTTATACAATCAAGGTTTTATTCAGAATTCTTTTTTTTAATAATTTTTTTAACGTTTATTTATTTTTGAGAGACAGTGTGAGCAGGGGATGGGCAGAGAGAGAGGCAGGCACCAGGCTCTGAGCCATCAGCACAGAGCCAGATGCGGGGCTTGAACTCACAGACCGTGAGCTCAACCGACTGAACCACCCAGGCGCCCCCAGAATTCTCAGTTCCAGTGGCTTGTGTTGTTCCAGTCTGAGGCCTTATCTTTGTCCTCTAAAAGTAATTGAGATAAGCAAAAACGCTTAGGCACAGATTTTGAAACATTCTTATTTCCTGACTCTACTTCATTTTGACTCCTTACAGGGTTGCAAATTCTGATGGGAATTAAAGGACATTTTGTTATTTTTATTTTCATTTATGTATTTACTTCGAGGGAGGGACAGAGAGAGAGAGGGAAGGGGAGGAGGAGGGGCAGGACAGAGAGGGAGAAAGAATTCCAAGCGAGCTTTGCACTAGAGCCTGACTTGGGGCTCGAACTCTGTAACTGCTAGATCATGACTTGAACTGAAATCAAGAGGTGGATGCTTAACTGACTAAGCCACGCAGGTGGACCTCGTTTTGTTATTTCAGTCCAAACATCATATTTTTTTATGCAAGCATATTTTCAGTTTCTTCTTCATTGACTTGCGAATCAGTTTCAGACTAGGTATCTGAAACAACTGTATTGTGGAAAGTTCAAATCACAAAATAAATGATTGTTGGATTACTGTGATGTTGTAGCTATTACTCATTAATAGGAGTTGTTCACCCTGTGTGTGCCAGGCATGTAGAATGCAATGAGCAAGAAATCATTAGATAAATTCCATTTCCCCTAAGATGTATCTATTTAAAAAAAAAAAAAAAGTATCGAGAAAAAAATTCTCCTTCTTCCATTCTACATTCTTTGTCTTGTCTAACAATAAAGCTGACATAGGATTGAGTAATAAGAGAAAAATATAAGATTTAAAATGGAGTCTGAAAGAAGTTACCAAAGCAGGAAGCTTTTATACATTTTGGATAAACAATAAGTGTCTAGAAATGACAAGGCAGAGAGATTGGGGTTTGTAAATTAGTGAGAAGTAGCCAGGCTGTTTATAAAGCCTTCTGGGCCCCACATTTCCTATTTTGGGTGACAAGGATGCCTTCTACCCTCCTGGTACAGGGAGGGTACATTTCATATGGGAGATTGATTTCTTGCTTTGAAAGGGTCAATGGAGGGTCAGAGTGTCCTTGCACTGGCTGTTTCTCAAGTGACTTTAATTTAAATTAATATGCCAAAATGCCACATTTTGGGGTGGAAAAAGAAAAGTAACTTTCCTCTTTCAACAGAAAGAGGCAAATTAAAAAACTTGAAAAGCAAAAGGCTAGAGGCACAGGTACGGAGTGAAGAGAGAACACAGTGAAGAGAGAAGGCCTACATAGTCCTCCCTGGGGTAAGATAGTAGGGGATGTCCTCAGGGAGAACCTGAAGAGTACCTAGAAATGTTCTGGATGAAAAATGGTATGTGGGGTTTTCCAGTAGTCAAAAACAATGGAAGCGTAGATAACAAGGGGAAGTAGATAAATTTCAATGTGGCTGGCCTGCTATGTTGGCGGAAGATGAGGGTACGGGAGAAAATGTATGAAATCAGACCATGTGATGGTTTTTGTGTCAAAATGAGTCTGGATTGTATTTTGAAGATGAAATAGGAAATGTTGGAGTATTTTAAGAAGAATAGGAGCATGGAGAGAATTGTACTTTAGAAAAATCACACCAATAGACCTATAGAGCAGTGGTTCTTAAAACTCAGCATATGTCAGAATCTCTTGGAGAGTTTGTTGAAACCAGGTCTCTGGGCACAGACTCCCTAGCTTTTCTGTTTCTAAATTGGCATGAGGGGCCCTGAGGATTTGCATTTTTAATAAGCTCCCAGGTGATGGTGATACTGCTGGTCTGATGATGCACTGAAAATCACTGTGTGAGGTTGAGTGAAATAAATTGAAGGACAGGCATGATAACAAGGCCAATTAGCTAATGTGAAAGCAATAAAATCACCCAATGAGGCGCAAACAAAATGAAACAACACTGACAGCACTAGGATTATTGACTCCATGTAGTTATATTTTAGTAAATAGACAAATTTGAAATCTCCTAATCACTGTGACCCTCTTTTCTTCTCTCCTTCCTCTCCTTTCCCTTCACACATTCTCTTCGTCCTTCCCTAAAGAGTCTATCATGCTGTGAAGTGTCTTGATACAGATCCAGGAAGAAGTAAAGTTAATGTATACAAAATAAATAGAAGAAACAAGATCAATAGGGTTACTAAATAATTCTCCAACTTCAATGATTTGGTATTTTCAGGTACTTTTTTTTACATTCTTGGGATCCCTCATAATTTTAAATTCTAAGTCTGTCTTACATCTTAATCTGGCTTAGAGTAAATGATTGGAGAAAAGACCAACAAATCAAAGAAATTGGGAAGAAAGGAAGCATGCCATGTCATGGAACATGAAAAAGGGGAAAAACAAAAATCCAAAAACAATGAGAAGTCCCACAAGACAACCTCCAAAATTTTTTATATACAAAAATATCATTAGTTCAATAAGTATGAATGGGGATGAGGTTAAAGCATTTATGCTGTGTTTTCCCCTACCCGCTAACCCTCCAGGGAGTGGGGGTAGCTTTGCTCCTGTAGTTAGGTTTTGCTTTGTGTAATAGGGTTTTGAGGAGACAAATGTATGAACTGAAAACTTCTCCCAGTATGTAAAACCACTTGTTTTACTAGTTAGCAAGTGAAGGTTGCACATGCTTTTATTTTAAATTAGAGTGGAAGTTCAAACTAAAGGGGAAAAGTAACCTGGTGTTGGAGTCTGACATTCAAGGTCAACAGGATAGAGATTTCTGTAATAGTATTTTTTGGTTTTATTGCTCTTAAAAGGTGGTTTGGTCCTCTGTATTAGTTATTTTTTGGATATAGAATATCTATTATATTTGATTCCAGGGGTAGAAATACAAAGTGTCCATTCTTTATGGCTTTTAAATTGGTGGATGGGCGTTTCCTTGGCAACTGTCATCCTGCCCAGTACTGGCACGATGTTATCAAACACTGGGCCCAGTTGAAATACCAGTTGTTTGGGAATGTGTGTTTGGTTTGCTGTACCTTATGGGATGAGGAAATAAGATACTTTATCTCTGTGAAATTAACCTTTATAAAAATCTGAACAAGTCATAGCTTTTCCTTGGTTAATCAGCCTGCCTTATCGAACTATCAGTGTGATTGCTTTATGATTTTGAAAATCTTGTCACTCCATCCCAGGTGACCAGTCTCCAACCTTAAACTGTCTGGGACATTCTTAACCTCTGCAACTTTCCGCAAAGATTTTCTTTCCTCAACTCTGTATACATTGCTTTATAGCTACTTTCCTACATCATTCTATTTCAGTGCTTTTTCCTTTCTGTTCTCATAAAAACTTATATATTTTATTGGTAAAAGGATTATAAGTTCTTCAAAGGTTAGGGACTGTTGTACACTTAGCTTTGTATCTCCATGAATCTGAATGGATTTATTAACTTAGATTATTCCGACCTCTTATTTCAGAAGCCCTTGTTTCTTCTCTTTACAATGGTTTTTAAAGTTTTCTTTATTTTGAGAGATAGAGAGATAGAAAGAAAGAGAGAGAGAGAGAGAGAGAGAGGCAGGCAGAGAGAGAATCTCAAGCAAGCCCTGGGCTGTTAGCACAGAGTCCAGCATGGGGCTGGATCCCACACCCTGGGGTCATGACTGAGCTGAAAACAAGAGTGAAACACTTACCCAGCTGAGCCACCCAGGTGCCCCCTTTGTTTATTCTTTTACTGTGAAATCTCCTTTTATCGTCCCACCTAGAGATATGTCCTGCATATTCTTAAACTGTCCTGGAATTGTTTTATAGAACTCTATCTGTAAATCATGTATCCAAAATAAAATGGCCACCACAAGAAGGTGATAGGATTTGAAATAACAGCAGAAGTGCAATTGGTGAGCTAAAATTCACAATTTCTTATCGATACTAAAAATACAGAACCTTTTCTCTTATAAAACCGTTCTATATCAAACTGAACAATAAAGATTCCATGTTCTCATAGTATTTGACTAAACACAAAATGTTTAGAGAGTTATTTCTCTAAAACTACGTTTACATTAGGACCTGGAATGCAAATGTATCTTTTCATCATTTGTTCTATTTCCAAAAAGTACCATTAAAATAACTTTTTTGTTAATCTTCTCCACATTCTAAATCACAAGAAATTATTAAAACTGTTCATAGTACAATCTGCAGTGTCTTATTGACACATTCTGGCTTATTCTAATGTACTCATTATTGGTTTGTTGGTTGAAATGTAAGGTTTCTTAAAGATCTTTGTGCCTGTATTGAGGGTCTTAGCCTTTGGACTGCACAGCTTGTCTTCTGGATTTATAATGCAGCCTATTTCTAGTTCTTGAATAATGTAAAATGCAGACAAGTTACTTTAAAAAGAATCTTGCCTTTTTGTAGCAGCTGCTGCTACTGCTGGCGTCATTGTTATTCATGTACAAGGGTATAGCTGAAAAGACCAATTCATGATCAAGCAAGAATAACGGAATCAAAAAGGTATTAGGTGGAAATTTAATCAGAAAATGTAAAAATAATTCTTTGGGAAATCAGTGAAATCTCTCAGTACTTTAAAATGTAGATTACTGTATGACCTATTAAAATACTGATTTTCTTTTTATCTTGGCATTTTCTCTTTTCTTGGCATTACTTTTGATTTTTCTAAAATTAACAATGAAAATCCTATAGCCAATGAGTTGAAAATTCTGACACTGAAGAAAACTACAGCCATATTTCTTCTTGAAGCCGATAGCATAGCGGCAAGTTAACATTCCCCCATTAGCTAGATTCTGGATAATGGTACATTGTAGGCCTACTGCCGTGAGGAACAGATGTTGGCAGATGTTTAACCTTTGTGAAATGAAGCAGGTTTTACAAGTGTTATGTGTCTGAATTAAAATTGTGGGGGTATTTGGCCCTGTTCCCAAGGTTTCTCAATGATTTTACTGAACAGACTAGTTTCAGTCACGTTGATCATAGAAGTGGCTAACATGAAGAGTGGTTGTCAAATATAGGATCCTGTTTATGCAGAAGGTGAAATAAAAATCAATTTTTTTTGTAACAGAAATTTAGGTGGGGTGCATCATTAATGTAGCATAGAATCAGTCTCGTTTATTTTATAGAGTCACCAGATGGTTTGTAACTTGTAATAGATCATTCCCAGTAGCATCCATTTACCATAAAGTGTTTCAGAGGAGAATTTTACTATTAATGCTATCGATTGCATCTAATAAAACCAAATCATAAGAAAATTAAGATGTACTCTGTGAATAAAGCATTTTACTGTTTCAGAACAGAATGTTCATGGATTTGAGAAATAAGGGAAGAAACGTGTATGTGGCTATTAATAATAAAAGATTACAGCATTTCAGTAGGTAAGTTTGACACATTACATAATTTATATTCTAGTCCAGTCATCTGCAGGTAAGAAATAGCAAACACCTTGAATGACATTTTCTGCAGTTATAGTCATGTATTTTGATGTGAGAAATGGCATTTTAGATCCCCTTGCATAAAATTCTTAGTAGGTATTAAGAGACCATTAAGGGCATTTAATGAAATACTTTCTATTTGGAAGCATGGAGGAATGGGGGAATTAATAAACATAGTTTCTACTTAAGGTTGAAACTACTCACTTCTTTTTTTTTTTTTAAGGAAAATGACATGTTATATATCGGGAGTCTCCGGTTTGTTTATATCTACCTCTGAATATGTGGCCATTATTCACATCCATAACTGCTGACAAAATAGAACCGTATATATCCTTTTTTGCAGTCTTGTAAGTGTGGCAATCAGAATCCCCCAGTTTGAGCACTGTATAGGTTTTTCAAGACCTGCCGTCATTCTCATTTTGTATACGGGATGGCAGAGCTGTGTTTTAATCCTGTATATGTATCTTGCCATGGACAATAACAATTCATCTGCCTTTTATTGAAGAGGAGTTATATTTTGGTTGCTTTGTATTCAATTTTCTTTTTCTTTTTTTTTTCTCCAGATAAACTGAAGAACTAGTTTAGTGACTTGTTCAAATTCACTTAGTATCTGAGCTGTGTATTTGAACCCAGACCCATGACCCTCAACTCAGCTCATTCTCCCATACTACTTTAACTCTTATTGTGCCTTCATAATGAAAGAAGAGTGGTCATTTTTCCACTTAGATAGTAGTATAAATAAAGGAGAATTTGAGCATAAGCAAAACTGGAGGCAGGCAAACTTTTACTTCATATTTCTCATCTCTACCTTCTAGGTGAATATCAGGCCACTTTTTTCTGTCTCTAGACATGTTGGGCCTACATGGAGACTCTGTGGCCTAGGCTTCTTGACCTCAGGGTGCCATCGTGGTGCCCTCTCTTGGCAATCACATTTAGTACTCCTCTGTTATCTCTTCAGAAACCTTCCTCCCTTGTTAAACTTTACCTCTTCTATGACAGGCGGCTGTGGGAATTGCACTCCAATTTCTAAGATGACAGTTGACAAATTAGTCCTCATATAAGGGCTAATAACTATTACAGCTTCAGGGCTATAACAGGCATGTATGCATCGTAACTGTTATTTTAAAAATGGTATAACCTTTTAGTGATGGGGTATGTGAGACTGTAGCAAGGATTTAAGGGAGAAATTTGGGGAGAGGACACTTGTCAGACACTTCAAATAGGTTTTTCACCATGTTTGCAAGGGAACCTAATTTTAGCGTTTTTTTTTTTTGTTTTGTTTTGTTTTGTTTTTGTTTTTTTTTAATGTTTTGTAGAAAATTGGTGGCAGAGTGCCTGGGTGGCTCAGTTGGTTAAGCGTCTGACTTCAGATCATGTCATGATCTTGCGATTCCTGGATTCAAACCCCACATCAGGCTCTGTGTTGACAGTGCATAGAATCTCTGCTTAGGATTGTCTCTCTCTGCACATCTCCAACTTGTGCTTTCTCTCTCACAATTTAATAAATGAACTTAAAATTGGCAAATACATCTAAAATACTGTAATGATGCATTAAAATCATAGTATCTTAAAATAACAAACCTAAGGCAAAACTACCCATTTAAATATGTATTTAGAATAGTAGTATGTTGAAAGATAAAATCGATACGAACATTAACCTATAGGTATACCTGACACATGAACCAAAAGTTGAACATCAAAAGAATATCATTTCCATTAGCAGTGGTGATGGAATATAAGAAATGATTTGAAGGAAATGGAACAGTAGTTTAATTTGAAGGAAGCAACTTTATGGAATAGGGTTAAATTCTTTTTAAATTAATGGTCTTTAATTGCATAAAGTAGTTCTATTGCTTTGTTTAATAACCTATGGTTAGTGTGTCACATATAATTAATAGATAAAAATACTGCCACTATAAACCAAGTGATTAGAATTATGTTATAACATTGCTCATATCCACCCAGATGAAAAATTGAGTATTCTCCAAGAAAGTGATTCTCAATCATAGGTCCTCCAGAAGAAAAATGTATGGGTGCCTGGGTGGCTCATTCCATTGAGTGCCGGACTCTTGATTTAGGCTCAGGTCATGGTCCCAGGGTAGTGGGACTGAGTCCTGTGTCGGGCTTCATACTGAGAGTGGAATCTGCTTAAGATTTTCTCTCCCTCTGCTCTCTCCTGCTCATGCTCTCTCTCTCTCTCTCTCAAAAGGAAAAACTAAACCCAAATCCCTAGGCATGGGTCTATACACTAATTTTTTTGAGGTCTCAGAATGGATTCTAATGTGATGTCAGAATTGAGAAACTGCACTGAGGAGGGCACTTGTTGAGATGAGCACTGTGTGTTGTATGGAAACCAATTTGACAATAAATTGCTTTAAAAAAATTTAAACTGTGGGCTAGGCGAGGTAATGATAGGATGTATAGAAGACTGATTGAAAACTAGAACTTCCTGTTTGGCACATACTACTTGTTCTTGCAGTATCTCTAGACCCCTTTGTGTTCCTAGATGTACAGGATTATCTGTTGAACTTAGTCAAAACTGACTTTTTTCAGTAAATAAAGTAGAAGTGGTGTCCTTTAAAATTGATTCTCCATATTCTTCTCGTTTGTGTGAATCCTGAAGCATTGCGTTAAAGTGCCATAAGAATGTCTAGGATTCTGAATTATCTCCTGAATGTTAACTGTCTGCCTTTGCATGAAAATGTTAAACAACTGAGATTTTGATGCGGTTTGTTAATTAATGCAACATAACTCAGCCTTCTGACACCTAGAGCTCCAGGTGTCCATGACTTTCTACTCCAAATGTTTTTAATTTTGCTAACATAAGAGTGCTCTTCTTCAAGTGCAGTCCATCAGTTTTCATGATCCAAGTTATATAAGAAAAGGAACTTTTCTTTGCTTTTGGTTGTGTTTCACCCATGTATCCCGAATACTGGGGAAGATTTGTATCCCAGTAAGTATTTCTTGAATGAATGTGCTTTATAGCTCATTTTCTTCATATTCTCAGAAATTTTTCTTGGCGTATGAAATTGATACATTTGACCAAAGCTGTTGTACCATCTCTTCCCTCCATTCAGAGCCAAATACTTCTATCATGTATTTACATTTCACTACCTTTAAAACACACTCAAAACCTACCCCTAGTATTCTATTAAACTTTTAGAAAATATATCAATCACCTTCTTTTTTTTTTTTTTTTAAATTTTTTTAACGTTTATTTATTTTTGAGAGACATAGAGACAGAGTATGAGCAGGGGAAGGGGAGACACAGAATCTGAAGCAGGCTCCAGGCTCTGAGCTGTCAGCACAGAGCCCGACGCGGGGCTCGAACTCACAGACCGTGAGATCATGACCTGAGCCGAAGTCGGCCTCTTAACCGACTGAGCCACCCAGGCGCCCCTATCAATCACCTTCTTATCTCTCAGCATGGTGGACGTTTTTGTTCAGTTCTCCTCTTACTCAGCCTTTCCCAGCAACAATCAACAGCAATGATCACTGTCTTCTGAGACCTTCTCTTGGTTTATTGCCAAACCACTATTGTAGTTATTCTCTTCACCTTCTGTCCATTTATCAAATGTTAGAATTCCTCAAGATATAACCCTCTACTTTCTTCCTTCTAAGGTTATCTTCTCTCCAGAGGGAATTTGCTTAGAAGTGATTACTCCAAAAAAATATTTTTCTAGCCTGTATCTCTTTAAGGAGCTCAATATTTGTATATCCATCCATTCATAAGATGTTTGTTGAACTTTGATTACGTAACAGACCCTATTACAAGCAGTAGAGGTACACGGAATTAGAAGACTGGCCCTTGCTATTACGGTGCTTTGAGTAAAAAAGAAGCTCAAGCTTATTTCAGCTGTGAATATTACATTTTATGATGTAATTACTTGTGCTACAGCTTCTCCATTGGCGTATAAGTGCCTCAAAAGCAGAGAGCTTATACGGTTTTTTTTCCATTATATTTTCACTTCTTAATACAGTGCCTGGTAGAAACTCAATGACTGTTTGTTGAATGGACGAATGAATGAAGAGTTGATATCCATATTTCATGTAAGAGATTTGTTGAATGGATGAATGAAGAGTTGATATCCATATTTCATGTAAGAGACTAGTTTTACTTTGTTTACTTGCCTCTGAAAAAATCTATTGGACTCTTTTATACTTGCTATTGAAGTACACAGACACCTAAAATAAGAACTGTAATGTCCTATATCTTCTTAATTTCAACTAGAGTAACCTATTAAAAATATCAGGCAAATCCTCTTCAGATGTAAAATATAAAGAGAGATCAGCTTCATATTTAAGGTGAAAATTGTAGAAGTCCCTTGATCCTTTTTTTTGAGAATTTCAAAGGGCTTTATGAATATTTTTAGTTGTCTTTAGTTTTTCTAAGTGAAAACTCCGATTTGGAAATGACTGCTAAAATTCAGGCTGAAATTTATGTGCTTTAATGATAACACAGCATTCCTTTCTATATGGGGCTATTTTTTAAGTGTTAGTTCCGCTTAGACACTCAAGGCCAGATTCTGAATGTAGAAGTATTATTTTTTAGTGAAGATGTTTTTTCAGATTAAAATGGTGTTGCCGACATTTCAAGGATCTCTTATCCTACTGTGTTCCATTTCTATGACCACAAAGCCAGTGTCACCACATACGGATGTATAGGCTGTGCACCAGCAGCACACAGAGACATTTGCATGAGAGGGCCAGCATGGGTTGAAATTAGTTCATGGAATATGTGGGAAGGTGTCTAGTTTCTATGGGTCACTAGATTTTAAGATCTATTCCTAATGGGTTTTTAGTCTCTGACTCTATAATTGACTTAAAAATCTCTGAGAGAAATATCCTTGCCTAACTCATTGTAGATCTAGCATATTTAGAGCTCCCAGGGGTCTAGGAACGCCAATAACCAGAGCTGCCATATACCAGAGCACATCCCTTCTACCACACCCTGGTCTAATTTATATCTGTGAGTGGATTTAAGAGTTCAGGACACTCCTGAAGGTGAGTGAAGACCCTCAGGTGCTTGAAAATGTGAAATGACATTTTAGTCAGTTGTCCATCTATCCTGGCAATCCTTGGCTCACAGCCTGGGAAGTTTTTATATCTCTTGTGGGTCCCATGCATAGATATTAAAAACAAAATTCATGGCTTTTAAAAAGGTTTTATTTAAATCTCAGTTAGTTAACATACATTATTAGTTTCCAGTACACAATTAAGTGATCAACACTTCTGTACATCACAGGCACTCCTCACAACTAGTGCCCTACTTAATCTATATCATTTATTTAAACCTTTTCCCCCTCTCCTTCTGGTACTATCAGTTCTCTATAGTAAAGAGTTTGTTTCCTGGATTGTGCCTCTCTCGCGCTCTCTCTTTTTTGTTTTTTTTTACCCTTTGCTCATTTGTTGAATATCACATGAGTGAAATCACGTGGTATTTGGCTTTCTGACTTATTTTACTTCAATTAATACTCTCTAGATGCATTCATATCATTGCAAATGGCAAGATTTCATTGGTTTTTATGGCTGAGCAATATTCGAGAAGTGTGGGACCATACCTTCTTTAACCATTCATTAATTGGTGGACACTTGGGCTGTTGCCATAATTTGGCTATTGTAGATAATGCTGCTATAAACATCAGGGTACTTGTATCCCTTTGAATTAATATTTTTGTTCGGGTAAATACCTAGGAGTGCAATTGCTGGATCATAGAGTAGTTCTATTTTTAACTTTTTGAGGAACCTGCACACTGTTTTCCAGAGTGGCTGTGCCACTTTGTATTCCCACCAACAATGCAAGAGGATTCCCATTTCTCCACATCCTCATCAACACCTATTGTATTTTGTGTTTATTTTAACCATTCTGACAGGTGTGAGGTGATATCTCATGGTAGTATTTAAGTATTTAATTTGAGAGCATGAGTAGGGGAGAGGCAGAGAGAGAGAGAGAGAGAGAGAGAGAGAGAGAGAGAGAGAATCCCAAGCAGGTTCAGTGTGCTCAGCATAGGAGCACAATGAGGGGCTTGATCCCACAACTGTGAGATCATGACCTGAGCTGAAATCCAGAGTTGGATGCTTAACTGACTGAGCCACCCAGGTACCCCTCGTTATGATTTTGATGAGCATTTCTCTGATAATGAGTGATGTTGATTATCTTTTCATGTATTTGTTGACCATGTATCTTTTGGTCTTCTTTGGAAAAATGTCTATTCCTGTCATACCCATTTTTAATTGGATTATTTTATTTTTGGGTGTTTCATGAGCTCTTGAGATGTTTTAGATACTAACCCTTTATCAGATATGCCATTTGAAAATCTTTTATTCCATAGGTTGCCTTTTAGTTTTGTTGATTGTTTCCTTCACTGTTGATAGTGACCCAAAGCAGTAGCTTTTTATTTTGATGTAGTCCTAATAGTTCATTTTTGCTTTTGTTTCCTTTGCCTCAGGAGCCATATGTAGAATGTAGAATTTCAAAGAAGTTACTGTCTGTGTTCTCTTCTAGGATTTTTATGGTTTCAGGTCTTACATTTAGGTCTTTAATCCATTTTGAACTTATTTTTGTTTTTCGGTGTAAGGAAGTTGTCCAGTTTCATTCTTTCGCATGGAGCTGTCCAGTTTCCCTAACACCGTTTGTTGAAGAGACTGTCTTTTTCCCATTAGATATTCTTTCCTGCTTTGTTGAAGATTAGTTGACCATATAGTTATGGGTTCATTATGGGTTCTCTTTTCTGTTCCATTGATTTGCATTGTCTATTTTTGTTCCAGTACCATGCTGTTTTGATGACTACAACTTTGTGGTATAACTTGAAGTCTGGAACTGTGGTGTCCATAGCCTGGTTTTCCTTTTTAGGGTTGCTTTGGCTATTCAAGTTCTTTTGTAGTTCCATACAAGTTTTAGGATTATTTATTCTAGTTCTGTGTTTAAAAAAATGCTAGTGGTAGTATAGATATTTTCACAGTATTCTTCCAATCTGTGAGCATGAAATGTCTTTGCATTTTTTTATGTTCTCATCAATTTCTTTCATCAGTATTTTATAGTTTTCAGAACACCGATCTTTGACCGCTTGGTTAGGTTTATTTCTAGGCATCCTGTGATTCTTGATTCAATTGTAAATGGGATTCATTCCTTAATTTCTCTTTCCTGCTGCTTCATTATTGATGTATAGAAGTACAGCAGATTTCTGTGCATTGATCTTGTATCCTGCAACTTTACTGATTTTGCATATTAGTTCCAGCAGTTTTTTGATGGAGTCTTTCAGGTATTCTCTATACAGTGTCATGTCCTCTGCAAATAGTGAAAGTTTGACTTCTTACTTGCCGATTTACAATTCCTTTCTTTCTTCTGATTGCTGTGGTTAGGACTTCAGTAGTATGTTGAATAACAGTGGTGAGTGTGGACATTCCTGTCTTGTGCCTTACTGTAGAGGAAAAGGTCTCCATTTTTCCCTACTTAGGATGATATTGGCTGTGGGTTGTCCATAAGACCTTTATTATCTTGAGATGTATTCCCTCTGAGCCTACTTTGTTGTGGTTTTTATCACGAAAGGATGTTGTACTTGGTCAAATGCTTGTTCTCTATCTTTGGAAAGATCATAATGGTTCTTCTTTCTTTTATTAATATGATATATCATGTTGATTTGTGAATATTTAACCACTCTTGCAACCCAGGAATAAATCCTACTTGATTATGGTAAATGATTTTATAATAAAAATTATATTAAAAATCTATTGTCAGATTGCTAGTGTTTATTGAGAATTTTTGTATCTGTGCTCACCAGGGATATTGGCCCATCATGCTCTTTCTTAGTGGTGTTTTTATGTTTGGCATCAGGGTAATTCTGACCTTATAGAATGGATTTGGAAGTTTCCCTATTTTTCTAGTTTAGGGGGTATCTTGAGAAGAATAGGTATTTTTCTTTAAATGTTTGGTGAAGTTTGCCTATGAAGCCATCTGGTCCTGGACTTCTGTTTGTTGGAGGTCTTTTTGAGGACTGATTGAATTTCTTTGCTGGTTATTGGTCTCTTCAAGTTTTCTATTTCTTCCTGTTTTAATTTTCTGTGAATTTATCCATTTATTCTAGGTTGTCTAATTTGTTAGCATATAGTTTTTCATAGTCTCTTAGAATCGTTTATATTCCTGTGGTGTTGGTTATTTTTCTTCTCTCATTTGTGATTTTTATTTATGTGAGTCCTTTCTCTTTTTGATAATTCTGGCTAGAGGATTATTAACTTTTTCAAAGAACCAGCTCCTGGTTTCATCAATCTGTTTTATATTTATTTCTATTCTAATCTTTATTACTTTTTTACTTCTACTGCCTTTAGGCTTCTTTTGTTCTAGTTCCTTTTAGGTATAAAGTTAGGTCGTTTTATTTGCATTTTTTTCTTCTTGAGGTAGGCCTGTATTGCTCTCTACTTCCCTTTTAGGACAGCTTTTGCTGCATCTCAAAGATTTTGGATCATTGTTTTCATTTTAATTTGTTTCTATGTAGTGCTTTATTCTTTGATTTCCTGGTTGACTCCTTCACTGTTCAGTAGCATGTTGTTTAACCTCCCTGTATTTGTGGTCTTTCCAGATTTTTTCCTCTGGCTGACTTCATATCATATATAGCCTTGTGGTCAGAAAAGGTGCATGGTAGGACTTCAGTCTTCTTGAATTTGTTGAGGTCTTCTTGATGACCTAATATGTGATCTATTCTGGATAATGTTACATGTGCTTGAAAAGAACATGTATTCTGTTGTTTAACAATGGAATGTTCTGAATATATCTGTTAAGACTAACTGGCCCAATGTATCATTCAAAGCCATTGTTTCTTTGTATTTCTGTTGAGATGAATTGTCCATTGACAAACTCTCCTACTATTACTGTCATTATAAATTAGTTCTTTATTGTATATATTTGGGTGCTCCCATATGCATAAATATTTACAATTGTTACATTTTCTTGTTGGATTGTCCCCTTTATTATATAGTGCCCTTCTTTGTTTCTGGTTACGGTCTTGGTTTTGAAGTCTAGCTCCTCTGATAGGAAAGCCAGAGTAACAATACTTATGTATCTATTTGCATGATAAATATTTCTCCACCCCTCAAATTCAATCTGCAAGTGTCTTGAGGTCTAAAAGGAGTCTCTTGTAGGCAGCGTGTGCATGGAATTTTTTTTTTTGTTTGTATTTTATTCATTCTGACACCCTATGTCTTTTGGAGTGTTTAGTCCATTTACATTCAAACTAATTATTAATACATATTTAGTACCATTTGATTTTTCACTGATCATTTTCATATTTTGCTGATTTTTCTTTAGTAATATACAGTATTTGGATTTCTTTCTCTTTACTCTTTGCATGTTTATTAGTGGTTTTTGTTACCATTAAGTTTGCATATAACCTCTTCTACAAATAGAAGTTTGTATTAAGTTGTTGGTCATTCAGGTGTGAACCCATTCTTTTCTTCTCTCCTCCTTACAGTTTTGGTATCTCCCTAATGTCTTCTATTTTTCTCTCAAGCCCCATGAGTATCCTTAAGATTGTTGCTTCAAAGATGTTACTTACATCTGTTTTGCTTAGATCTCTGGCTGTGGCCTTCTCTTTCATTTGGCATAAATTCCTCCAACTTTGCCTTTTTCTAAGTATGTAGATAAGCTAGTTATGTCTCCTGCTGCTGAAAATAATGGACTTATGAAGAAGTCATGTAGTGTCCAGGGCTGATGCTTTAGGGAGTGTCTCCAGTGTGTGTGGCATGGGTTCTGCTGTTGTGTTGTGGCTGCTGTATCCTTCAGGCTAGTCCTCCATAGGGGCTGTCATCACTTGCTGTGGGCAGTATTTGGTCCTTGGCCAGAATGTGGTGAGTTTTAGCTAATAAGTGTGCTCTGATTTGTAAAATGAGACCTGTCACAACCTCTATCATAATTGAGGCCCTGCAAAACTCTCTGGTCAGGAGATGTGGTGTGGGCAGGGATTTGTGCTGGTCTTACGGGAGAGGGGCCAGCTGTACTGAGACTCAGGCAAGCTTGACTGAGAAGGGCAGTCTTGCAAGGGGGTGAGGCTTATGGCAAGCACGTAAGCAGCCGGTGCCCCTACTGTGCTGCTTCCCCATTAGGTGGCTCTGTGTTTATGCTGAGGGGCAGTGGAAGGAAGTGGCACTGGCCATCTCCTTTGTTTCCAGAGACGTGTCTCTGTGAAAGCTGCCTCTCAAAGGAGCTCCGAGCTACAAGAACAGTGAAAATTTCCTCATTGCGTGCCCCAGCTCTCTTCAGATTGCTGTTAACATTCTGTTTGCCCCCAGGTTTGCTGTATTTTTTCCAGGAGCAATGCACTGCTCTCTGAGCTCTATCCAGCCAAGCCTGCTGATCTTTAAAATTACAGGCTTTTGGGGCACCTGGGTGGCTCAGTCGGTTAAGCGGCCGACTTCAGCTCAGGTCATGATTTGTGGTCTGTGAGTTCTAGCCCCTGCTTCGGGCTCTGTGCTGATGGCTTGGAGCCTGGGGCCTGCTTCTGATTCTGTGTCTTTCTCTCTCTGCCCTTCCCCTGCTAACACTTTGTCTCTATGTCTCTCAAAAATAAGTGTTTAAAAATTTTAAAAAAAATTACAGGCTTTAAGCTCTACTCATTGCAAGAATTTTACAAAATTCAGCCTCTTTGATTTTCAAGCTTTGGAGAAACGTTCTCCTCGTGTGTTCTCATGCGTTCTCTTTTTCTTGCCCTTCTCCATGAGCACAGCTCCCTCCCCTCCGTGGTACCCAGTCCGCTTCTCTCCAGAACAACATCTTCACAATTCTTACGTTCTTTAATGGGGCCTCTTCTCTCCCTTTAGTTGTGGAGTTTGTTTAGTTTTCAGGTACATTTCTGGGGTTTTTAGGATTATTTGATAGTTAACTAGTTGTGTCCGTAGGATGAGGTGCTCCTAGGGTCCTCCCACTCTGCTGCCAATGTCTTCTCTCCAAAATATATCCCATGGCTTTTAATGGTAAGACATATGCTGTTTTGTAGCTACCATAAAAAATGGTTTTGTATTTCAGATATAATACTTAAATCTAGATTTACATATGTACTATATTTGTCAATTTGGTTCATCTTGTGACTTGTAGGTGACAGGCAGAGGCTTGTGATGTCATTTGGGGGAAGTGAAAAACAGGAAAGGAATAACTTAAAGCCAGTATATAATTGTTCTTAGACTCATTTAGCCCTATACCCAATCTAAGAAGTCTTCAGAAAATCATTTTTTATGTTCTGCCATTTATTTCTTGAAGTACAGAAAATCAACTCTGTTACATTAGGGGAAAACTACAGGCGGAAAGAAAAAAGACCAATAAACTCAGAATGCTGATATTTGAAGAATTGAACAGTTCAGCTTAATGAGTCTTGAAATGCTAACATTTGCCAATGGCAATTATGACCTTTCTTATTTGGAAAGTGAGTAACCCTTTCTATAAAATTGCATCTTATATGGTTGTAAAAACATAGGCTTTTATTTAAATAGATTATATGATCTACTTTGTCCATAAAGTTTTCAATGAAATTTCTTTTTAGATTTTTTAACATTCAGAGTCATGAAATGGTCACCACATAATTTGAGAACATTTTTATCACTCCAAAAGAAAAAATTCCACACCTACTAGCAGTCAATTCTTATTTCACACCAAATCCTGCAGCCATCAGCAACTATTAATCTATTTTCTATGTCTATATATATTTTTTTCTATTATGGAGATTTCATCTCCATAGAATATGCGGTCTTTCGTGACTGGCTTATTTCACTTAGTATAACATTTTCAAGATTCCTCCATTGCAGCATGTGTCACTATTTCATTTTTGGTAACTACTAAATAAGCCATTGTATAGATACACTGTGTGCATTCATTGGTTGATGGGCTTTTGGGTTGTTGGTACTTCTTGACAATTATGAATAATACTGCTATGAACATCAATATACAAGTTTTTATGACTATATGTTTTTCTTGGGTGTATCCCTATAGTTGAATACCTACAGAGTGCAATCGCAGGGTAATAGGGTACCTGTTACACATTTTAGGGAGTGCTAGACTGTTTTTCCAAGAAGCTGCACCATTAGTGTTTGAGGCTTCCAAATCCTCCTTATCCTCATGAACACTTGGTATTATCTTTTTTTTAATAATAACCATACTGGTACCTGTGCAAAGTATCTAACAGTTGAGGTGTACTTTCTCTCATGGCTAATGATGTTGGGCATCTTATATATTGGTCATCTATGCTCCTTCTTTCTTGCAGTAATGGTTTACAGTTTTCAGAGCATGAGTTCTATAGTTCTTTTGTTAAATTCTTAATTCAATTTTTGATACTATGATAACTTTTAACTTTATTTTCAGATTGTTCATTAATAATATATAATTTATTTTTGCATATTGACCTTGTACACTTTCTTGAACTAATCTATGAGTTCTATTTTTCTTTAGTAGATTTCTTAAGATTTTCTGTATGCAAGAGGTCATCTGCAAATAGTTCTCTTTATTTCTTCCCAAAATGTATTCCTCTTATTTTCTTGCCTATTTGAAATGGCCACCTCTGGCAGAATGTTTGGAGGAAAAAAAGTGGCACAGAAGATGTCCTTCCTCCGCCCCCCCGCCCCCCCCCTCCCAATTTTAAGAGGTAAGCATTCAGTTTTTCACCATTAAGTATGGTTTTATTTTTTTATTTAATCCATAAACAACTTATCAGGTTGAATAAATTCTTTATTCCTACTTGTGTGTTTTTTGTCTTGGAAGTATATCATTTTTTTGTCCAATGCTGTTTTGGTATATATTGAAAATCATGTTTTTTTTTTTCCCATGCTTTATTCTATTCATAAGGTATATTCTGTTAATTGAAGTTTAGATATTCAACTTTAAGTTTCTAGGACAAAACTCTTTTCTTCATAACATGTAATCATTTTGATATGTTTGGGTTCTGTTTGATAGAGACACATATTTCTCCATGAAATACTATTAACAAAATATATACTTATCAGTAGTATTTTTCTTGTGATGGCTTTGTCTGGCTCTGGTATAGGGGTAATACTTCATGAATTAGTTAGGAGGCCTTCTTTCCTCTTGTGTTTTAGGGAAGTCTTTGGGGAGAATGGATAATGTTTCTTTAAATGTTTGGTAGAATTGTATCATTAAATTCATCTGGGCCTGTGCTTGTCTTTGTAGAGTTTCGAAATTACTAATCACATAAGCTTGAATGCTAACAGGCCCAATCAGGTATTTTGTTGGTTTCAGTTTTAGAAGTTTGCATCTGTCTATGAATTTGTCCATCTCTTCTAGGATATATAATTTCTTTGCATAGAATTGTGCTGTATCCCGTTTAAATCCTTTGATTTTCTAAAAATCGGTAGAGTGTATCTTCTGTCACTCCTGACCTGGGTAATTCTTTTTTTGGTCAGTCCAGCTAAAGGTTTGTAATTAGAAACAAACAAACAACAACTTAACAACAAAACGAAAAACAGTCAAACATCAACTTTCAGTATTTGTCTTCGTTTTTCTGATCTCTGATATATACTCCAATCTCTTCTGTTCTTTTGGGTTTGGGTTTTAATTTGCTTTCTTTATCCAATGTCCTAAGGTAGTAAATTAGGTTACTATGTTTTTCTAATGTTTGCATTTAAAACTAGAAATTTCCCATAAGCATTTCCTCAACTGCATTCTGATGTACTGTATCTTTAGTTTACCTCAAATATTTAGTAACTTCCCTTATAATTTTTACTTGGTCCATATACTATATAGAGAAGTTTCTAAATTTTCACTGATATGTCGGTAGCCCCAGTTTTTCTGTTACTGATTCCTAGTTTCACTGATTTTGTTGGAACACTTACTTTGTATAATCTCAGTCCTTCTAAATTTTTTGCAATTTGTTTTGTGGCCTATCATGCGATGTATCCTGGAGAGTGTTCCTTATGCACTTGAGAATGTACATTCTACTGTTAGCATATGAAGTGTTGATAATCTCCATTAGTTCTAATTGATTAGTTTGTTTTTCATTTCTTTATTGATCTTCGTGTCAGCATAAAAAGTATACTCGAACCTCATTATTATTGGCATTGTTCAGCCTGTAATTTTGTCAGTTTTTGCTTGATATATTTGGGGTTTGTTGTTAGGTTCATATATATTTATAATTGTTAGATTTTCCTGATGGATTGGCCTAGTTTTTTTCTTATAAAATGTTTATCTCCAGTAATTTTTGATTTCTATTTTCTTTGATAGGAGAATAGCTGCTTTCTTATGGTTGCTATTTACATGACTTAGGCCTTTCTACTTTTTGCTTTCTATGTTTGTATCTTTGAATCTAAAGTGTGTCTCCTATGAACAGCAGTATTTGATTCATGCTTTTTTTATCTAGTCTTACAATCTCTGCCTTTTGAATAGATGGTTTATTTCCTTACTGCTTGCCATTATTGATATAATTAGATTTAAATCTTTTACTGTTTAACATGTCTCATGTCCTTTTTCTATTCCTCCTTTACTGCTTTTTTTTTAATGAATATTTTTTAGTTAACATTTTTTAATGTTTGAGAGTGAGCACAAGAGTGGGAGGGGCAGAGAGAAAAAGGGAGGGAGACCTAGAATCTGAAGCAGGGTCCAGGCTGCAAGCTGTCAGTGCAGAGCCCAACTGGAAGTTGATCTGTGAGATCATGACCTGAGCCACCCAGGTACCCCTAGTTCATATTGAAATTTCTTTTAATAATTTTTTTTTACTAATTCTTAAAAATTATCTTCGTGGTAGTTAAATAAGGGCTTATCCTATATACCTTCTAAGAATCCATGTCACCTTTATAATAACGTAATTCTAGTGAGATGGAAATGTTCCTCTGATATAGCTCTATTCTCTCTTCAGCTTCTTGCTATTAATTGTACATACTGTATCTTTATGTTACATAAAAATACATTGTTTTAATTACTACTCTGTATAATTTCATGTATGTAAAGGCCGAGAAAAGGAAAAGCAAGTACATATTTATAGTTTGTAATATTAAACTTCTTATTTACCGTTTTGAATTCTCTTCATTTCTTCCTGTAGATTCCCATTACTGTCTGGTATCATTTACTTCAATACAGCTTTCCTCGCTGTCATTTCCCCCCCCACCCCTCCTTGATACTATTATTGTAAAATTCATGACATTTCTATTTGGTGGAGTTCCAATAATGCAATAATAAACATTTATTTTAAAAAGAGAAGGAAGAACTATTTCTATTTTTTTATAATTTTATAATTTATAGGTACTCTTTGTTTTTCCATGTAAATTTGAATTATCATTAGTATCACTTTCAGTCTTAGCATCTTCATTTGCTTCAGGTTTTATTTTTTGTTTTGTATATGTCTATTATCTTCATTTTTGAAGATTCTCTTCATTTTGTTGACTGTAAGATTCTTGGTTGACAGCTTTTCTTTCAGTAGTTTGCATATGTGATCCCTGTGTCTTCTGACCTCCACCGTTTTGGATTATAAGTCAGCGATTAATCATACTTGGGTTTGTTTTGAATGTGACACATGATTTTTTTTCTCTTGTGAAATCAAAATTTGGTCTTTGGCATATATGTGTGTGTGTGTGTGTGTGTGTATACACGTATATATACGTATACGTATATATACACACACACACACATATATATATATATATAGTTTTTTTTTTAATTTTTAACATTTATTCACTTTTGAGAGACCAAGTGTGAGCAGGGGAGGGGCAGCGAGAGAGGGAGACACAGAATTGAAGGAGGCTCCAAGTTCTGAGCTGTCAGTACAGAGCCTGATGCGGGGCTCAAACTCACAAATCACAAGATTATGACCTGAGCCAAAGTTGGATGCTTAACCGACTGAGCCACCCAGGCACCCCTCTTCGGCATATTTTCTATGGTGTGTCTAGTTGTCGTTCTCTTTGTGTTTATGTTACTGTAGTGTAGGTGCCTGACATTTAGTTTTATTGACTGTAACATAAGTGCTTGACATGAAGCTTTTGATCACTGAGACCTCCATTTCAAAGACCTACATCTTGAATGAACATATTGGTGGCTATACCAACTATGTAAAGAGCTAGGATACCCCCACTAATAATTTTTTTTTTTCAGAAAGCCCTGGGTGACCTGGATAAGTGACTACTTAGATGACCCCGTGTTTCCCTGTCTGTACTTTAATTCCCATTTTTGTTTTAAATAGACTGACCCTGTGAAAGCGTAGGCATTCCACTCTTGACACCATTAAAGGCAGAGCCCCAGTACCTTTCTCTTTGTTTGTCTGTCCTTGGTCTGTCTACCTCTCTACCCACATCCTCACTGTGGCTGTGCCCTATATCCTCTAGGACTCGTGAATAATAAACCTTTCTTTCCTCAAAATTTCCTTATGTTTGTTGCTAAGGTACACCTCATAATTTTAAAAAGAACCACAAGGGCCTGTATAGCCCCAACATTGGCTCCAGCCAGGGAAATGTCTGCAGGGGCTTGCCATAAGGAGTATGGGCTTATTTCAGTGGCCCCGAGCATTCCCAGCTTATACCATCACTATTGATAAGCTGGAACAAACACAAAACAGCTATTTCAAGTTCATTGAACTTCTTAATGTTTTATTTTGTCTTATCAAATTAGAACATTTTCAGTTATTTTATTTTTCCTTGCTGCTTTTTCTATCAACTCTCCTTCTAGTCTGTCCATTATGTAAATTTTGGTACATTTAATGCTGTCCCACATTTCTCTGAGGCTCTGTCCTTTTATTTTTTTCTTATCCTTTTTCTTCTCTGTTCTTCAGATTGTATAATCTCTATTGATCTATCTTCAAGTACCTTGATTCTTTCTTAAGCCAGTTCAAATACACTATCGATCTCTAGTGATTTTATTTTATTTTTCCTTTGGGCCACTGTACTTTGCAACTGCAGTATTTCCATTTGGTTCTTTATTCTCTTTGCGACACATTGTCTTCATATCATTTTTTTTTCCTTCTCTAATTCTGGTTCCTTTGGGTTCTTTAGACATGTGTACAGTGGCTTCTTTGAAGCCCGTGACATCTAGGCCCTCTCACAGTTTCTGTTGCCTGCTATTTTTTCTGTGGATGGATTATATTTGTTTCTTTGCATGTGTAATTTTCTAGAAAGTGGACATTTTATTATGATAGTTTGGAAATTGATTCCATTTTTCCATCTTTGATATTATGTTTGTTTACTGATTTGATGCAGTTATTTTTTTATCGCTCTATAATCATCACAAACTTGGATTAAATCAAAACAAATTTATTATCACACTGCTTAAAGGTCAGAAGTCCAGACTGATTTTCCATGGGTGAAAATCAGGGTGATAGCTTGTCGGTTTTTCTTCTGGAGGTTCACTTCCTTGCCTTTTTCCAGGTTTTAGGTTGAGATCAGTTTTTGAGTTGTGGTCCCCTTCTGTTTTCAAAGCCAACGATAGCTAGGTAGTCAGGATTTTTCATGCTGCATCACTCTAACAGTGACGACTACCTCCCTCTTCCATACTATAAGGATTTTTGTTGTTACATTGGGCCCACGTCAAAATCCAGGAGAATCGTCCCATCTTAAAGTCAAGTGATCAGCCTCAATTCCACCTACAAATTTAATGCTTTTTTGCAATGTAACCTACCATTTGTAGTTTTTAGCAAGTAAGATATGCTCCCCACTTTGGGGAGTCATTATTCTGCCTACCACACTTGGGTAGAATATTTCCATGAAGTTTATTTCTTCAGTGTAAAGTCTCTGAAGCCTCTCTCTATGGGAAGCAGCCTTGGGAATGTGCACGATCACTCTGGATGCCTTTATTTTACATACTGGAAAACAATGGTCCATAAATATCAAGAATCCTATTGAATGCAAGATACGTATTTATCAGAGTTCAGACTAAAAACTGATTATTTAAAGTACCAGCTTGGTACATCTCTTTTTTCATCAATCTACCTTCTAAATATTTCCAAGTGAGATTTGTAATGATGGTGGCTACATAGATTCATCTTCAAGAAAGGAACAGTGTTATTAATACAACTACTTATAGGTGAACATGTGCACTTACTAGATAAGACTGTCACAATTAAATTTATTTTGTAAATGATAAAATATTTATTTTAAAGGAAACTTTTCCACCGTGTTGGGTACTGTTCATTTGCAAATGAACTTAAAAATGATTTATAAAGTACTAAAAGGTTAAATTTATAGTTGTTTGCCTTGATCAGTGTGTTCCGAATATATTCAAAGGCTCATGATATTAGCTGGGTTAATTTGTACTGAGCCAATCAATGTAATTATTACAAGGGCTGTCAGAAAAGGACTGTCCCTCTAGAGAATTATGAGGAAAGAGATCAAATTGCAAGATCTAAGTACTTTGTAGGCACTGACTTTTGTCATGACTGTAAAGTCTGATAATAGTTATTGAATAGTTGTCTTTTGTGATAAATTAGATGTTATTGTCGTTAATTTTTCATACTGTCTTCTATTGAAATTCAACTGTAAAATGTTATAACATTATGAAAATTAGAATTTGCAACATTAGATAGGATGTATTGTACAGATCAGCATTAATAGCTATATATTCTTAACATTTGCTAATTTTATAAAAATAAACTCTTGAATAGTTTTCAATACTAACGGAAAGAAAACTTTTCTGCACCCCTATAGACAAGCCTCACAGCAACTTGAGTGAGTTCTTAAAAAAAACAAACAAGAGCGTGCAAAAAAAAAAAAAAAACAAAAACCAAAACACCCCATAATGAACCACGTTTAGCAGCAGCATATAAAGATAACATACAGTTAACAAATCAGGATTATCAATAGCAAGATCTGATACATGAAGTAAAAGAATGAAAATAGGAGGTGGTACCAAGGATGATAAATCTATTTAGAGACAGAACTGTAAATGAGATGGGGAGACTAAACGAGAGGTGAAAGAGCTGGAGTCCATTGTTTCAGATAAAAGATGCTGAAGAGTCACATGAATTTATGAGAGGGCAGAGAAGAGACCAGTGTTCTATAAGCTTTAGCGTAATTGGAACCTCTCTAATGTATTAGCTGTAAAAGTCGTTCATTAGCAATATGAGTGCCTAGTTCTTAAAGTGGATGTTTCATAACCACAAGAGCTACTGAAATAGTGAAGGCTCATCATTGTTTTGGCTTTTAATGAAAGAGTCAAGACTTTTCAAGGGGAGCTTGAAGGATATACTGAAATTCTAATGGTTTTGCCATTAGAATTTTCCATTGTCTGGAGCTTACAGAAGATGTATACAGATTTCCTGCCTCTTGAGTAGAAAATATCTGCCCATCAAAATTGTGAATGGTTACTATACAGGAAACTGAGAGAAAAGACCGTATGCTTAATTATTACTTCAAAGCTTGCTTTTTCTGGAGATGTTGAGCATAAGAAAATGAAGGATGTACAGTCAGGATATTTGGTTAGAAAGGAGTGTAGAAAAACTACATAAAATCTGTCATACCTTATGCATGATCTTCCCATTCATATTGCAAACTTAGTATGGATTATGCTAGACAGCCGTGCTTATCCATTAAAGCAAAGGTAGTAAAATTTCTCCATGGTTTCTACAAGATGAACCTTGTAGAAATGGTTTTTATTGAAGGAACCTAAAAGAGGTCACTTTATTTGATCTGTTTCTTTGAATTTACAATATGCTGCAAACTTAAAGATGAACAGGGTTTTTTAAAATTTATTTTCTTTCTATCAGCTGAATGACCAATAAGAAATCTAGTATAATTTGTGCAGGATCATTTTATACAGGATCTGAGTATATAAAGATCTTGATTAGGACAGCACCACTCACTTTTCATGGATTATTAAGTGAATTAGGGTAACTGGTTTAAAAATTTTGTTCAGTGTTGCATTGTTTTTTGAGAGAAAGAGAGAGAGAGAGAGAGAGAGAGAGAGAGAGAGAGAGAGAGAGACTGTGTGAGCAGAGAAGGGGCAGAGAAAGAAAGAGACAGAATTTGAAGCAGGCTGTTAGGACAGAGCCTGATGCAGAGCTCAAACCCACAAACTGTGAGATCGTGACCTAAGCCAAAGTCAAATGCTTAACTAACCACCTGAGCCACCCAGGCACCCAGAGTAACTGATTTAAAGCTTAGACCTAATCAATCTTCAGAGAACCACTATTTCATATCCTGTTGTGGCTAAGGCTGATTAGGTTTATAGAATCTTCAATATTAGAGATTTAGAGATCATCTAGACAAATTAGTATACAGTTTGTAACATGTAATACTTTTAATGAATAATCAGGGTCCTAAATTTGCCAATAAATTTATTCTAATTTAAGGTTAAATTGGTAATGATCAGATTCTCATCGATTTGTATATATTTGTTTGACATGGGAAAGTGTGGAGATTTTATGGTTAACATAGGAGTCGAGTGAATATCAGCCATAAGAAAGTAACACCTGTTGTAGTGGGAAACTTGAGACCTGCTGATTTAGAACATGTCCAGGGAAGTTCCTCAGTAAGAAAATAGAAAAACAGAGAATTTAAACCCTGGTTTTTCTGCCACATTTGTTTCCTCTGTGTCTTTGTATCTTTGGGATTCAACAAATGTTGGGAGGCAGGAACATTTTAAGCTTCTTTAAAAAATAGCTTCTTTCAGTTGAACAGCCAAAGAAATGCAATGGGAGCAGCTAAACTAAGATGTGGCAAAAACAGTGGGCTGATTGGAAGCCAAGAGGGTAAAAATAGCCTGTGACTTTTCCATAAGTGATACTGAGGAAGAAAATAGTGATCTGTAGATTAAAAAGAAAGATCAAGGATGACTCCTGTTTTCAACATGAGTAATTGGGGGAATGTCATTACTGAGATAGACAGATGGGTGGGAGGAGAGGATGAAAAGAAATTGAGAATTCTGTTGGAGCCATGCTAAAGTTGGTGTATCTAGTAGATACCTAAGTGGAGATGTCAGTTGGAAGTTGGATTTATAAATATGAAGCTTGGGGAAGTGGTCAGCACAGAAATAAATGGGTTCATAAGGATAGGGAGAAGATGCTTATCTGTAATCAATAAATGTTTGAAGATATCCATTGTATTTACTTCCTGAAGGAAAAGTAGAAACTGCTGAATCCTGTTGAAGTCACCGTTGCACAATTTAAAGAAAAATAACATTTAAAAAAATTTTTAATGTTTATTTTTGAGAGAGAGAGACAGGGCATGAGCGAGGGAGGGGCAGAGAGAGAGGGAGACACAGAATTCCAAGCAGACTCCAAGCTCTGAGCTGTCAGTACAGAACCTGACGCGTGGCCCGAACTCACAAATCTCGAGATTATGACCTGAGCTGAAGTCCCTCAACCAGCTGAGCCACCCAGGTGCCCCCAAAACTAACATTTTTAAGTGCTTACTATGTGCCAGGCACATTTTCAGGTATTTTATATTTGTTAAAATATTAATTCTCACAAGTGCTCTCATGAGTCAGTTAATGCTTATTATCAACACATATTTGAGCACAATATGGTCAAAGCAGGGTCTGCCTAATAGAAGCTAAGGAATTGGATGTACCAGTAGCCTAAGAACAGCCTAAATGCATCTGCCAAACTCCATGGGAGTTCTCAGGGTCCATCTTAACGGTTATGAGATCCCGAGGTTAGTGACACTACTTATTTGTAGATGGAGTCTAAAGGCATCTTTCCCACTTTGACTCATCACCTTGCAAAAGCATCTGCAGGACTGGGTAATACGTTCATCTGAGCTGATGATGAGATTGCCTTACTCTGGTTAGACCAATGTTACAGTTCCCTATTTGATTTCCCTTCTGTGTCTGAGAAGGAAGGGAAAGAAAAAAAGTAAAAAAGCTTAAAAAATTAAAAGATGTTGAAAGTTCCTATTGAGTGATTTTCATACTTGAGAAGATGACTGTTGAACTGCTTTGGGTTGTCCTGATCAAAGGCTAAATCCTGGGCTTCATAGATCACAATTCAAACTCAGCTTGGCAAGTTTTAGGAGACTGCTAATGTAGAACAGATGAAACATGTTTGCCTTGTGTCAAAATGACCTGCATATAAATTAACCTAATAGGCATTGGCTAGATATGACCTCCATTACAAAATTTTTGCAGAAATAAAATTGACCTATTAAAATGCATTCAATCTAATTTTATTGTGGAAAATACAAGCAAAAAATGCAATCAGATAAACACATACACACTAGCATTTGAATTTGATACTCCACATATGCACAAAACTCTGGTGCAGAGTTCAGGCTGATATTCTTTGATACTACTGGCAATTTACATTCATAAATCATGGACTATGAGATTTATGAACCGTAGTGACCGAAGTGAATAATGATTCCGTAAAGTTTAAATCTGACTTTCTGTGAAAGCCAAACTTACAAAAATGAGGAATAACTTTTAAAACTCTATGGGACATACCATATTAGAGATTATTATATTTGTAAAAGGAAAAAAAATTCACAAAATGAAAAAATGTGTTTGTTTCTACACGTATATTTTTCTCCCATCTCCTAACTATTGCAGGGAATCCTCCTGAGTTCTGCGATTTCACCTGTTGTGTGATGCGTGTATGGAGTTATTTCCTCTTTTCACTATATGAAATGCAGAGCAGACAGTTTGTAAGGGATCTTCTTGAAAAGCTAAAAGGGATAAGGCTATGGCCACAAAGCTTGATTAGCTAAAAATTGATTCTCTAATGAGGATATGATTACTAGCTTCAAGCTCTGATTCTTTGCTGGAAATACCACTGATTTTTCCAAAAGCATTTTAAGGAGTGGATTTTGGAATGGAAGAACAAGCACTGGTCCAGAGGTCATGTATATATCTTCTACTCCTGGCTTATCCTTTTAGTGATTAAATAGCAGAATTTCTTCTTGCTTCAGTTTCCCTATATGTAAAACAGGGATATGGTGACTATCCTTTCTGATACAGTATGATTGTAGGGATCAAATGAGAAAACACATGAATAACATAGAAACATGCATATAGTATTGTTATGCAAATTTTATAATTTATCTTTAATCACCTGGATTCATACAATTCAAATGAAATATTTTTTAATCAAGTATAGTTGGCACATAATGTTTTATTTCAGGTGTGTAACAGTGATTTGAGAACTCGACACATTATACTTCTTGAGGTGAGCATATATTCTCTATGCTGTACTTGTCACAAATGGCAAGATTTCATTCTTCTTTATGACTAATATTCCATTGTATATATATGTATGCGTGTATATATACAAACACATCCCATATGTTCTTTCCATTCATCTATTTGTGAACACTTGGGTTCATGTCCATATCTTTGTATTGTAAATAATGTGCTAAACATAGGGGTATATATATCTTTTCAAATTAATGTGTTATTTTCTTTGGGCAAACACCCTGCAGTGGAAATATCAGATCATCGTATTTCTATTTTTAATTTTGTGAGAAATCTCCATCCTGCTTGCCATAGTACTGCACCAAGTTACATCCCCACCAGCAGTGTATGAGGGTTCCCTTTTTTTCACATTTTCACTAGTGCTTGTTAATTCTAATCTTTTTGATGACCATTCTGACTGGTGTGAAGTAATACCTTATTGTGGTCTTGATTTGCATTTCCCTGATGATTAGTGATGTTGAAGATCTTTTCATGTGTCTGTTGACTCCAAATGAAATATTTTAATATTCACTTGGCTTTTTGTTAAATATCTTAAAAAGTAATAGATTTCCAAATGATAACTTTAAAGTTCTAAAAAACTGGCCCATTTGAAAATGGTTTTTGTTTTCCCTGTGAGTTAACTTTGCAAAGACTTGACCTTTCAAAAGTAATTCTCAATAGAGAATGTTTTGCGAAACAGATTTCTTCTAGGAATACAGAAGAATATTTCAGAGTGATTTTGGAGATTTGTACAATTTTTAAAGCTCTTTGATTATTTATTCAAATTTACTCCCATCATCGCATCTATTCTGAAGCACCATTATTTAAGATGGTATGGGCAGTTTGGTTATCTTTCAGCAAAACTAAACAAGACAAAAACAAACTAAACCAAAACAAAACAAAACAAAATGAAAACAAAAGCAATCCCTTAAAATCACAAAGCAAACTTCTCATATTCTAGTCTTCTTCTTGGGCCATGACCATTTTTTTGCTTAATATGTCTATAAACAGACATGCCATTTGTTCATTCACTTGTTAAACAACATCAGCTATTCGTTGGGCATCTTCTGTGTGCTAGAGTAGTGGGCATAGAGTGGTGATAAAAGCAGACAAAAATCTTCATAGAGCATGCATTCTATGAGCCATACAGTCAGAGTAAAAAGAACATTCTCAGCAGAGAGAACAGCCATTGTAAAGACCTGGAGACAAGCAAGGTTGGCGTATTGGAAGATCAAAAAGGTAGTCAGGATGGCTGGAGCAGGAAGAGCAAGAGTGATACAAATGAAGTTGTGGGAGTAGGCAGGGCCAGATAGCGAGGTGTTGAGACCAAGGTAAGAACATTGAATTTTATAGACTCGGTATACATAAAACTGTCGAATGAATGACTTTTTGCTATTCATTTACCATAATAACTTTTCCTCAAAATACTGTACCTAATGAATGTGACATGAAATGTGATATCTTTATATTAGTTTGGCAGATAAACTTATCAACTCGGCATATAGTTTTTATTCAGAGAATAATATATGGACAAAATTGAATTATGCACCATGTTGAGATAAACCTACTGTGTTTGACTCTGTATAATTGCACAGAGCAAGAGGCGTGCAAGAGTAGAATCTTCTACCATCTAGTTGTTGAATGCACATATTCAGTGTTTCTAAGAACCTTCTTGTTGAGCCTTGATTTGACCCAAATGTTGTTTTTCTGTGCTATATCTTGATTTTTTTTTTTTTTTTTTTTTTTTTTGGTGAGAGAGTCCGAGCAGGGGAGGGGCACAGAAAGAGACAGAGACAGGATCTAAAGGAAGTTCTGCATTGACAGTCCAGAGCCCTATGTGGGGCTTGAACTCACAAAGCATGAGATTACGACCTGAGCCGAAGTCGGACCCTTAACTGACTGAGCCATCCAAGTGCCCTTGTGCTATATCTTAATTTTTAGGTGAAGCTTGAGTATAAAGTAAGCATGAGCCCTAAGACGGTTAAATATTTGTGAAGACCAGGACAAAATAATTCATATAGAAAAGATGACTTGCTTGCAAATTCCTCCATCACCCACCATTTTCTATCAAAACTTTCTTCTTCTTTGACAAGTACTTCTTTAAAAATATGTATTGTATCAAATCGTATATATTTACTTTCAGTTACTGCTTATGAGTTTTTGATTATTCAATTAATGTATTTTTCTAAATGTGAAAACTGGGTATTTTGGATTGAGGTAGAAGGTATGTAATAGTTTCCAGTAATATTAGTGGATTTTAAAAATTCAGTACTTCTCATTTAGGGTAGAGTGTTGAGAAATAAATGAAGCTCATTAGGTAAGAGAGAGCCATGTTTTGAAATGGGAGACCCATGCAGAACCTAGATAATTAAGAAAAGGTTGTCTGCTTCAAGTCTTTCTCTCAGGAACTCTAGATATAGTGTCAAAACTTTAAATAGCATTCTTTGGCTAATGATAGCTAGTGACAACTAAAAAAAACAAAAAAAAAATTCTGCCTTTAAGGCCATACCATCACGCTTACTTCGCTAGACAAAACTGCAAGAAAATCTCTATGTTTATCACAGGTTAAGTTGGAATATTTAACTGTTTAAAAAAGCCTGGGTGGTTCAGTTGGTTGAGTGTCCAGCTTTGGGTTTCCACTTAGGTTATGATCTCAGTTTGTGGATTCGAGCCCTGTATTGCCAGCTGCGAAGCCTTCTTGGGATTCTCCCCCCCCTCCCCCCTCTTCCCCCCCTCCCCCCTCTTCCCCCCTCCCCCCTCCCCCCTCCCCCCTCTCCCCCTCCCCCCCTCCCCCCTCCCCCCTCTTCCCCCCTCTTCCCCCCTCTCCCCCTCCCCCCTCTCCCCCCCTCTTCCCCCCTCCCCCCCTCTTCCCCCCTCTTCCCCCCTCTTCCCCCCTCTTCCCCCCTCTTCCCCCCTCTTCCCCCCCTCTTCCCCCCTCCTCCCCCCTCCTCCCCCCTCCTCCCCCCTCCTCCCCCCTCCCCCCTCCTCCCCCCTCTTCCCCCCTCCCCCCTCCCCCCTCCTCCCCCCTCTTCCCCCCTCCCCCCTCCTCCCCCCTCCTCCCCCTCTTCCCCCCTCCTCCCCCCTCCTCCCCCTCTTCCCCCCTCCTCCCCCCTCCTCCCCCCCTCCTCCCCTCCCCCCCTCCTCCCCCCCCTCCCCCCCTCCTCCCCCCCTCTTCCCCCCCTCCCCCTTCCCCCCCTCTTCCCCCCCTCCCCCCTCTTCCCCCCCTCTTCCCCCCTCCCCCCTCTTCCCCCCTCCCCCCCTCTTCCCCCCCCCCTCCCCCCTCTTCCCCCCCCTCCCCCCTCTTCCCCCCCCCTCCCCCCTCTTCCCCTCCCCCCTCCCCTTCCCCCTCTTCCCCTCCCCCTCTTCCCTTCCCCCTCTTCCCCTCCCCCTCTTCCCTTCCCCTCCCCCTCCCCCTCTTCCCCTTCCCCTCTCCTCCCCTCCCTCTTCCCTTCTCCTCCCTCCCCTTACTGTCTCTCTCCCCCCTGCCCCTTTCTATCAAATAAACTTAAACCGTTGGTATTCTCTTTTTTTTAATCTTAAGAGTTTTCAGATAAATGCTCCCTTTATAGTGCAATAGATTTTTTTTTTGTAGCTTATATTTTCCACATTGTTTCCTCCTCTTTGGATGGGACCCAGAAATACCTTCATATTTAGGGTGTATGGAATGTTCTTGTTCTTCAGTTTTCTCTTCAGATCAAAGTTTGGAAAACTCCAGTGTGGTTCCTAGCAGCTACTTCCCTAAAGCATAGCTACTGGATGGTTTTGTTGAGCTCTTACTGTTCTGTCAATGGAAGCCTGCAATTTTTCTTCAGAGAATGTAGCTCATGCAGATATATGCTCCTCACGGAGAGTTAAAATGAGTTTGAAGGTACAAGCAACTCTAAGGACCCAGTGGTCTTATTGATCTTGTAGCAGCAGGAAACTATCCCCCCTCTAGCACTCTACCAATAAAATGGTCCCTATCATTCATTTGCTTTTCCTGACACTACCAAGGAGCACTTTATTTTTCTGTTTCTCTTTTCTACCCCCACCCAACCCTTGCCTCTGTCTTTATCTCTGTATTTATGTCTCTTTCTTATCTTTACCATTATCTTTCCTTCTTCAAATCCCTAGGAGATTATCTTCGAGTTAGACATAGAGCTTTTATACCAGGCTCTGTGAAGTCACTGGCCATCCCATAGATAACTGACTTAGTTTATGTACCATGTCCTGATCTTACTGGTTATATACCAAGGGAACAGGATAAAATGTTACGAAGCATTACAGCATAAGTACATAAAATCACTTCCAGACTTTTGATCAAAAGAATGTTGTTGGCATAGAAAGAACTGAAGTGTTTTATATCCAGAATAATATCCTTGCCCCCCAGGATTGCGCAGTGCATAGAAGACTTCTTGTTTGCAGCATTTGTCAATAACTAGATTTCTTTGGAAACCATAGAGCAATGTTCATCTTTATTCACTTCTTTACTCTGGTTACCTCTCTAATTGGAGGTAGAAATTACTACGCTATTAGGATTGGGCAAAGTGAGGAGCTGGACTCTTTGACTCAGAGGTTAATTCCCATGTAGTTGGGTTATGGACACATGGTTTCAGATTTACTTTACTCTTGAATAGCCACGTATTAAGATAGTACAAGGATTCAAATATTTCTTCATTGAGGAAAAACAACACTATTTTGGCTCCAGAGTAGATTTTATATAAAAATCTGTTCCCAATAATGATGAAGGTAAATTCTCTAAATTCTATTTTGTCCTCTCCTACTTCTATTATCATAGAATTTTTAAAATTTTGTCAGTACTTATAGGTAGTATAATCAACATGCTAGTCACTTTCTAAGAGTCCCTCTTACTCTGTTATCAGAAATATTCGAAAGCATAGGTCCAAATTTACAAGGCTAAATGATTGAGACCAAACAGATAACACAAATGAATGGAAAAGGCACAAGTATAATATGATTGGGAGTTGGAGGCGGGTGTGGTGGGCACCATGGCCAAGTAGAAAATATATGCTATGGTCTAAATGTCTCAAAACACTATTGTATGACATGAATACATTTCTGAGCCCCATTGGGGTTATTGGACTGTCAGATTATAACAACTGCCTGTTTGTTTGTTTGTTCTCAAATAACTTACCTGGTAAGAGAAGAAATAACAAGATGTAGTCCAGGGTAAAAGGGTATTTCTTAATCTTATATATAGGAAAATCAGACCATGTTTATGAGGAGAAAATATAAATTATAGGGGAGAAGAAAAATGAATTAAACATGTGCCAAACCTGTAAGATACTTGTGGAGATGGTGAATATAACCTTATATAAGATAAATTGTTTCTCTTCTTTTGAGCCTGAAGCCTAACTCTGAGATTCATTGAACTTCTCATCTCATAAGCCTTTGCTGAAAACTAATCTCAATGAGGCATCCTGTGACCAGCCAATTTAATATTGCAAGCACCCTGGGACTCCTAATCTCTTAACCTTGTACTATTTTTGCTCTTACCAGAGCACTGACCCATAACACTGATGTTATATGACAACAAGCAATATGTATATATCGTAGTAACGTAATAACATGTTATATACCATGGTCATTGCTTACTATTTCCCTTGTTAGGATGTAAATTAGATGAAGGCAGAGATCTTCATTATTATATCCTCTGATTTATCCCAAGGTCCTAAAATAAATATTGAAATCTGGTCAGCTCTCAAAAAATGTCGAGTAAAGGAAAATGTGAACATACACAGGTATGGATAATTGTAGTAAATAAACTTGCTGTTTAGTGATTTAATATTCTTGCAAAACAAGAAGGGTCATCTGTTTAGAGAGAAGGATTTGAAGGAGTAGCAGGGTGTTGAGTAGAATGACTAACTTAAGAAGCTAAAGTCATGAACAGAAAATCATCTGTCCTGCTCTATTGGAACCCTATTTAAGGTGGACATTTTAGGGGCGCCTGGGTGGCTCAGTCGGTTAAGCGGCCAACTTCAGCTCAGGTCATGATCTCACAATCTGTGGGTTTGACCCCACATCGGGCTCTGTGCTGACGGCTCAGAGTCTGGAACCTGCTTCTGATTCTGTATCTCCCTCTCTCTCTGCCCCTCCCCCACTCATGCTCTGTCTCTATGTCTCTCAAAAAAAAAAAAAATGGTCATTTTAATGTTCCAATGGTAAGCTTGGTTCTGTAACTTTTTTTTCCTCTAGCAGGACACTGAAGCCTGTGGCAGAGGAATCATGCACTTAAATTTATTAAAGTAGTAGATTAGTGGATTGGAAGTGACCCAAGGACAGGGAACACTGATAAGATAACAAAAAGATTAAAGCATTGATACAATAGTCTAAAGAAGTAAAGCCATGGTGAGACATTAGCCTGAAAGAAAATTAAGGCTTTATTAAGTATGCAGAAATATCAGAGGAGATAGCACACAGATATTCTTAGAAAAGGGTGTGAGGGACACCTGGATGGCTTAGTTGGTTAAGTGACCGACTTTGGCTCAGGTCATGATCTCATGGTACCTGAGTTTGAGCCCTGCATCAGGCTCTCTGCTGTCAGCAATGGAGCCTACTTGGTATTCTCTCTCTCTCTCTCTCTCTCTCTCTCTCTCTCTCTCTCTGCCCTTCACCCATTTGTACTTTCTCTACTCAAAATAAAAAATAAACTTTAAAAACCGGTGTGAGAACACTGTGGTTAGAGTAGCCATTGGTAAAAACAGGTTACATGCGAGCAGGGCTTGTTGTCAGTTTGGATCATGACTGTATACTCAGAAGTGCTTAGCACATAGTAGGTTCTTTTTTATATATAATAGTTTATTTTCAAATTGGTTTACATATAACACCCAGTGTTCATCCCAGCACGTGCCCTCTTTAATGCCCGTCACCCCCTCTCCCCCCTCCCTCACCCCCCTCACCTTCAGTTTGTTCTTAGTCTTTGGGAGTCTCTCATGTTTTATCTCCCTCCCTCTCTGTGTCTTTTTTTCCTTTTCCCTCTTCGCCTCCCCCTGGTTTTTGCTTTGTCTCACAAAGTCCACCTATTCGTGGCCATTTGTAGCAACATGGATGGAACTGGAGGGTATTATGTTAAGTGAAATAAGTCAGTCATAGTAGGTTTTTAATGCATGCTTGTTGGATGAATGATGAGGTCAGTGTGACCATGAGAGTAGGTTCCTATGGTACAGGATGAGGAAAGATTTTTGAGATAAGGAGAAGACTATCAATGATCGAATTGCTGAAAATTTACACCTGGCCTTCGATGCATCTTTGAAGACCTAAAAAGGCAATTGGAGACCTTATGTTAAAGACCTTAAGTTGCTGGCCCATAAGCTAGAAGGTCTGTACATATTAGTTTGGATGGAGGGTAGATGTCATAATCTTGGGAAAAGATGGGTTTTCTGTATCAGAGTGGAAGAATAATGGTTTTGAAGTGACAAAAGGCTAACTTGATCCATACTTGCTGCCTCCAATGCCTGAATGGCTGATAGAACAAATTCTCCAAAAAGTCACAGCAGGAAAAAACAGTTTTGTTTAGGGCAAACAGAAGTAGCATTCTGTGAACATCTAGGGATATAAGAAGGTTGATTTACAATGGAATAGCCTGGGAAAGAGGAAGAAGGCTGGGGAGGGAACAATTTCCAAAAATTATGGGAGAAGAAATTCTTCAGATAGTAAATTATAAAGTAGAACCTACCAGTACCCCTGAGGAAGGATTAGTAAACATCCTCAAAAGGTAAAATACCATTATTTTGAGAGAACCAAAGTCCATTTCAGTGATATTAGCATTTGTTATTTGTAACTAAACCTAGGCTATTATCCTTTGAAAGTGTCATTGTGATTCTTATTTATTGAGCATTATGGTAAGCATTACATTGTTATCTCATTTAATTCTTTCTGTATGAGGTAACCACTAGTCTCTGTAGACCAGGACTTAGGGAAGAAGAAAAGCTTACCCAAAGGTACAGACAATAAGTGGAAGAGTTGAGACTTAACCAAAGTTTGATTTTTTTTTTTTTTAAGCCCTTCATTCTTAACCACTGGCACATCTGTCATACTTTAAATCTTGGAGTTCTTCATAATATAAAATAGGCTTCTTGATTTACATCATTTCAGGTTTTTCAGGTGTCTGACGCTGCCAGCTTCACACAGACACAACTCTCAGTGACATAAACATGAAATTGTAAGATAACACTCAATTTTGAGGATGTGTGTTGAGAGTACAAAATAGTATTTAAAATAGAAACTCTAAATCATTTGGAGTTTTGGTACAAATAAATATATGAAAAAACGTGACCAAACGGTAAAATTCTAATTCACTGGCTTATATTGGAGATTGGGAAAGGGAACAACGATAATAGAATTTTATATGCCTATTATGTATTTTAGACACATTTGTATGTATGATCTAATTAAATTTTCCTAACAGTTGTGAGTTATGTATATAAATGAAGAAACATTTTCAAAAAGGTTAAGGTCATACAGCTATCAAATGGCAGCTCTGGAATTTTTGAAGTCAAGTACAAAATATTATTCTATAATACTCCAAAAATATATTTCCGTATCTATGCTTCCTGACAGAAATAGGATCCAATTAGTAGAATTAGCTCTGTGCACTCACTTTATGGGAAAATCTATGTAAATGAAAGGCCTCTAGTTAAATATTTGGGTGCCAGATTGTTTTAGTGTACATAGCAGACCAAAGTGACTAAAATTTGCCTACCCACACACAGAAAAAATGATACTCTATCAGGAAAATTTTGATAAAATTCAACATACTCCATTTCACTTCATGAAAGTTTAATAATTAAAATGTAAATTTAAATTTAAATGAATACACAGCAAAACTATTTGATGAATATTTACTTTTACCAGGTACTGTGCTAAGCACTTTACATATACATTAATTACTACAAGGCTACTGGTCCCTTCCAATTCTGGATTCTAATGGTCTCTCCAGCATGTTTTATATAAGTGGCTTTCCCAGTGCTGATCATAGATTAGTGCTAGTCTGGCTTCAAAGGATTCATTCCAGAGATAAGAAATTAAAATGTTAGGAGATGGGGCTAAATATATTTATTTTAAATAAGTTTCCCTAACAAAAAAAAATTTCCCTAATATGACAAAATATGTATCTTACTGATTTACTATTCAGTGTGTTGCATTAATCAGGCCATGGACTACTCATGGCTGTAACAATTCCACACTGGTATTGAATATATCAGTTGTATCAAAACATTGCACATGTTAATTTGTAGATCATAATTTTGCAAAATCTCAGAAATGAAGATTGTATCTAGAGCACTCAACTCTCCTAAAATGTAGAGCTTCCCCCCCACCATAAGTGACAACACTCAAATCATATCAAAGAATTCTACTTATTCAAATATAAGGCACTCCTATCATGACACAGTGAATTTATAGAAGGATTGCACTCCTCCAATAGAAAGATACCATTAGAACACTAGATCCCATTAGAACACTAGTATACACAGTAGGGCTGAATAGTGTATTTACTAAGCATAGAAATTGAAGTATTTGCTGAAATCACTGGTGACGATTGGATAATTTGGCTCATTCATTTGTATCTTTAAAATAATTTAGGATACTGTACCAAATTATAGGTCTACAAAGTATGTACACTGAAATACAAAGTCATACTTTAATTTTCTAGAAGACTGATTCTTTAAAAAAATCAACGTTTTTGAGAGAGAGAGAGAGAGACAAGATTTGAAGCAGACTCCAGGCTCTGAGCTGTCAGCTCAGATATGAGGCTTGATCCCATAAACTGTGAGATCATGACCTGAGTCAAATTTGTCACCTAACTGAGCCACCTTGGTGCCCCCCAAGTCTGACATTTTATGATATGCATATTTGAGTATTTTTAATATTTAATATTGGATACTTGTTGAACTCAAGGTAAATAGCATGTGAACTTCTGTGATATTTGTGAACAGAATTGGCCTTGATTAGAACAGGCCTACAGAGTGTAATTTGAAGGGTACATATTGCTATGTTCTTCAGAATCTCTCTCCTGTTGGTCCTACCATAAGGCATAAAATTAATTTATTCTTAAGTCTTTGAAAGCTATTGCTAAAAGTCCAATGTTACCTGTGAAAGATCAAGCACTGCTTTCACACATGAGTTCACCTGTTCTGTTAACATTTTAGTTACTACTATTTATCCTAATATAGACCCTACTTGACCTATTTTACAGGGTTCAAAAAATTGTAGTGATATTTATAAATGAAACAAAAGTCATTATCTCTCAGTTTAGGATACATTTATATGTAATATATGTATAATATACACGTTCCTTAAAAATCTGCTTTTTTATTTCCCACATAAGATCTTAAAATCTTTCCATGTTATTTTGAATTCAATAAACTGTTTTTGAATATAATAGTGAAGTGACTATTTAGACTAAATACATTGAAATGACTATTAGTTTTCCTCACAAAGAAATGGTCAGATTGTGTCTTCTGTGGTAGGCAGAGCTACTGAAGAGCCCACACCTTGCAAAGGTTCACAGTGAATGCTTGATTTGAACACTTTAGTTTTGTGTTACAGAAAATTATGTCAGATTATAGGAAGAATTGACAATAATCTTGTTTTCTGTGTAGACTTTGCAAATGAGGCTTTATCTGCTTTTGTTCCCTAACAATAAGTGACATTGTCAATAGAAATATTCCATGCATTTTTAATAAAACTACTTAATAAACAAAACATGATCAACGTTTATACGTGGTTCCATATAATGGGGAGACATTATATTGTACTGTTGCAAGGAATATGTTGTGGATGGACAGAAATACAGTAATTACTATTTAATTTTAATATGTTCAATTATATAAGAATTTTTCAGAGGTGTTTGTGTTCAGGGAGGTACTATTTCAGTTTAAACTTTAAAGTTAATGTTTGTTTGACTTTAGTTTAAAAAAAGTTTAGTTTAAAAAAGAAGTTTAGTTTAAAATTTTTTTAAGTTTAAAAAAAATTTAAAAACTTAATTTTGAGAGTGTTTTTGTGTATAAGTGGGGAGGTGGCAGAGAGAGAGGAGGGTGAGAGAAAGAGAGAGTGTGTGAGAGAATCCCAAGCAGACTCCTCCCTGTCAGTGCAGCGCCCAAAGCAGGGCTTGAACTCACAAAACTGAGATCATGACCTGAGTTGAAATCAAGTCAGATGCTTAACTGACTGAACCACCCAGCCCCTACCATTCTCATTGAAATACTTCCTTCTTTTAAGATGTCCTTCCTAAAATTCCATCAACCAAATAAGTTTTGTTCTTCAGCCGAATAGGAAAAAAAAAGAAAATGCTTCATGCATTTGTTTCCTCCAGATGGTATTTGTTGAATATCTGCCATATGCGAAATGCTGAGGACATGGCAATTGACAAGGCATGTGTTTGCACTCAGGAGTTCTCCGTCTGGTGCAGAGAGACAAGACAGTGTGTGATAAGAACCATACTAGAGAAATGCACAATCTTGGCTTTCCTAATCTTGGCCTGCAGAGATGGAATGGTGGGGTTGGGGTGGTGGTAGATAGATTTCTAGGAAGATTTCCAAAAGTAACTGAAACATGAGTAGTCTTGAATAAAGTACAAGATGATCAGGATAGAGGAAAGAAGTTCCAAATACAGGAGGGTTCAATAAATTTAAAAAATTGAACCATAAAGAAAGCATAGTATATTCATGGAACTGAAGTAGTTTAGGATAGCTGAATATGAGGGGCTTAGGGGAACATGGATAGATAAATCAGAAAGTCCTAGTAGATCAGGTAATGAAGGGGCTTACAGATCATACCATGAGCTTTAAATGTCATTTAAAAGGCAGTGAGTGGCCACTGAAAAAATCTGGAGCAGAAAGGTAGGAGTTGGATTTTAGAAAGCTTATTCTAGCATATGAGTGGAGAATGGTGAAGAAGCCAGATTGGAGACAGAATTATCAGTTGAAGAGACTTTTATGAGTGGTGAGTTTGCATTCTATGGCAGTGGGAGTAGAGTAGACATGTTGAAAGGAGACCTGATAGCTGGGATGCTTAGACATTAAAATAAATAGGAGCTTCTTATTAACTGATATGGAGGCAGGCTGAATAAGAACATTTTCTAGGATATGGCCTTAATTTTACTTCAAAATTTTACTGGTAAGATGAAAATTATAACAAGAAAAAATTGGTTTGTTGCAGACTATAAAAAGATAGAACTCAAACACATTGTACATATTGACTGTGAGCTATCCTCAGGACATTCTGACCAGTGGCTATAACTGTAAGGGGAGATAAATCTGTGGGCTAACAACAGACTGGGGAGCTGAATTTCCAGAGTGTGAATCCTAGATCTATTAACTAACTAGGGGATACTTGGAGAAATACTCAGCCTATTTCTGAGTATTTCCTCATATATAAACAATTTTTATAAACATTAAATGAAATATGTCATAGTAAATATATACCAGTGCATGACATATAATGTACTCAACAGATTTGGGTACTGTCATTATCACTATAAAAATAAGTAGTATTTATGAGTCTTCTAGTGAACTAGGGAGATGGATTTAGAGCTGTGGATCTGAGAGTCCTTAGCAGGAGTTATTTTACTTTTTCATCTAGTTATCTACTGTTCCAGTCTCTTGCCACTGTAATCACTGCATAACAAACAAAGCCAAAACTATTGAGTCTTGAGATCAGCTGTGCATCTCTTCTCATCTTAGCTGGGTTCTTTTGTATTTCTATGGTCAGTTGTGGGTTGCCGATTTGGTATGATCTATCTCCTATGTTGGAAGGTTGGCCAGCTGTTAACTAGTTTAGCATGGCTTCAGTTACCTTTCATATATGTTGCATATTACCCAGCAGATTTATATTCTCATGGAAAGGCAGATATACAAGAATAGACAAGCCCAAGAGTACATCAAAATATATATACATTCTTATCAAGTCTTTACTTGCATGATGGTTAATAACATCCCTTTGGCTAGGCTACAAAAAGTCACAAGGTCGATCTCAGTCACACAAGGAGAGAATTACAATGTTAGAGGACAAGGGTCATCGATAAAGAGTATGAGACACTAAGACTGTTAGTCAATCATTCTATTTATTGACCTAGAGCCATAAAATCACACTGTGACCATAAGGTAAAACTAGATCTCTTCTTCCTCACATAAATTGGACTCCTCCTATTGCACGTGATTTTTCCTCCCTCTCCTAGCCTGATCTGTGTGTGTTGTTACCTTGTCGTGTACTAGCATGGAAGCTTTCCAAATCAGATTTCTGAAGTGGAGTCACTTTAAGACTTCCTATGTTAAAGGCAATGCACAAAATAGTGTTTCGATAAAAATAATTACTGGCCTTGAATCATTCATTCCATAAATACTTACTGGGCACTTTTAACGTTTTAGATCATGTCTTAGGTGCTAAGAATAGTGGCAGACAAGTTAGACATGTTCCTTTTACATTATGAACTTATATTGTACTAGGGAAAACAGTCAACAAGTGGCCAAAAAACAGAAGATTTTTGAGCATGATATGTCCTATGAAAAAGATCAGGCAGAAGGAAGAATGAGTTTATCAAGAATGATTTAGAGTTCTAGGAATGCTAGATAGGGTAGTTAGGAAGGTCTTTTCCAAGAGACATGTTTTGAGCTGAGACATCTGGGAGGAGGTCTCAGTTATGGCAGAGATCTGGGGGCAAGTTGTTTTCTATGTGGAAGGAGTAAAATGTGCTGAAGGCCTGAGGTGGGAAACAAGCTTGGTTCATTGGAATATCAAGGAGGTCATATTGCTGAGGAAAGGTAAATGAATATGAGTTGGGAAGAGGTCAGACATTGGGAGCTTTGTGTGTCATGGTAGCATTGGAGTTTATTGCAAATGATGATGGGGAGTTTTGAGCAGTAGAGTTACAAGCTACAATTTTCGAACAATGAAGATCATTGAACAGGTTAATGCCTGTACTTGATCCTCCTGGTCCAGACTCTCCTCTGCCTAGAGCATATGACCCATACAGATCTATCCCATACAAGTCAACTCTGTTGGTACAGTGATTTTCCAGTAACTTCCAGTTTAAAATTCAGTTTGTCTTGATAAACTATTGAGACAAATCAAGGTGTATTTGCTATCTTAGTTACTACACACAACGTAATACTTTATCTCCAAGTCTCCTTCTCATGAGACAACTCTAAGGAATATTTTGCTTATCACCTAAAAAGTAAGAATTGTTTACATGAAGCATAGGAAGGTGGGAGGAAATTGGAAAGTTCTCTAGTTTGTATAACCAGTTTGCTGGCAGCCCTGTCTACTGATCCTATTGTGCATCCCAAAGGACTCCCTCCACAGTTCTCTGTTGTTGGGAAATCACACCCTTTCTTTAACTACTTATTTTCCAGCACTAGGTCTGTTCATAATTTTCAGCTGATAAGACCCATTGGCTTCACTGAGGAGGGGGGGTGGTTTCTTGGTGGACAGGGTGAGGGGAAGGGACAGTGGAAAAGAGGGACTTGCAAACTTACTATTATCCATGGCCTACTCTATCTCACTGAAAACCCAGGAATTACTAAAAAGCAGTTCTACAAGAAGTTGAAGGCAAGCTTTGTCCTATCCAAATTAGCTTTAATATTTTGTTTGCCTTCGATGCTTGTTTCCTGTGCTTCAGCAGCTTATCCTCTGCTCAGTGATCTACAATGGCAAACTAATCCTGGTCCTTATGTTTAGAACTGTTCCCTGACCCCAATTCAAGAAAAAAAAATTTAGTGGTTGGAAGAATATATTCAAGGGATTATTGATGTACAAACCAGATCTCCCAATGAAAAGGACAATGCATCAAGGAAAAGTATAATAGTAACAAATGCAACCCTCCCCCATGGGGAAAAGGCAAAAAAATTCTAATGATCCAAAAAACCTTTCCTTCTAGAGAAACCTTTTCCATCTAGATTCTTTTAGTCATCTACTCTTGCAGGTAGAAGAGGACCATATTTTTTTCCTGGTTTTATCAATGGACTCTGTCTCACTTCCAGAAAATATCTAAATTCAATCTAGCCATCTTCATTTTTGGTTCACTGAAACTTAGGCCAGGAATTGTTACAAGAGAAATATGTACAGACAAATATTCCATATTTCATTACATAAGATTTTTAAAGGATAATTTTTATGCTATATAAAGAAAAAAATATGGGGTAATGACATGAGGTGGTAAGGCACACGCAGAAGGAAGAAGAGGGGTTAGGAGGCCATGACAGAATTCAGTAAAAGAATAAATTGGATGATCAAAACCATGTTGTATGG